>OX421962.1:59773786-62173786 GCA_949128115.1 Anaspis maculata | reverse complement strand
GCAGCATGGTCGGTACTAATTCGGCCGCAAAAAAAAACGAGTTTTTCGCTCGAAACGATTTATATAGCTCGCGCTTATCGCCAAAAAACTTCACCGAGAAAAAAAAAACACAAGCCCGCAGGTTACACGTAAACGGGTGGTGGCAACACCAAAGTTCCTAGATCTCACCAGAAGTAACCAGGAACTGGCACACGCGCAACTGGTGGTGTGCATTGAAGCGAACAACCGCTCGTGCGAAAATCCGAACGTAACAAAGCATTTTTCGTTTCCAAATTTTTTCAGCAGGAAAATTTCTAGCACCCTACCAATAGATCAAAATCGTGATTTGCCATTGGATTTTGTAATTTTTAGTGGTGACAGCCGTTGCTTTCTCAATTTTTTATTTATTTTGTTCTTTGTTTGTGATTTTTTAATCCAAGAAGACATGAAAATTTTTTTTTTGTGGGAATACTTTTGATTCGTACCACCGAACGGTTTTGCGGCGTGTTGGAACAAGCCTTTTATCGCAGTTATTGCGTTTTTGGGTACTCTCTGCCAATGGCATCAAGTTATGTGAATGTTAAGTGAAACACCAATGATAATTAGCATCCACCGGGCATTATTATTATCATTATTTGAGTTTTTTACGCCATTTCATAATTTCAAGTCCAGTCCCATTTAAATTTTAAAATGAGTGCCTCGTGCATTATCTGTGGTTATGTAATGACGCAACATTGTAATGACGTTCCACGTCTTCCACGATCGCGGGTAAAGTTTAACATTTCACCAATTAACCGTAATGAAATGAAATTTATGGACAATATTTATAACGTACGGCCGCTAAAGACCAAAATATTTCCACAAGATTTTCGGTTTAATTGCATCACATTTGCGTACCGAATTTATAAGGTAGCCTACCGGGTAACAGAACAAATTGTAAATTTAAAATAATTGCCCGAAAACATGGTAATTGTGTAGTTTATCACGATGTTGCATTTAATTTGGTTGCGCAGTTTATATAAGCGTTGTATAGCATCGACGCGCAAAAATTTCCAATTTGGTGCCACTTGGTCCATAAACAACAAAGGTATAGTTATTATTGTTACTATTGCAAGTGCATGATTCCGCTTACATAATATACCCAAGGTTGAGAAGTATTGTTGTAGCTGAAGTTCCAGATTAAATTCCGCACCATAGCAGAGGGATAAGGCGTTGAAGTGTTGAAGTTATCTTGATGGATTTCTCAGCCGTGGTTTATACAGGTACTGATGGATTTCTCAGCCGTGGTTTATACAGGTACACATACATACTACATTATTTTTTTACTACTAGAAAATCGACAACGCGATTCAGGAACAGCGTTACAATGACGTACTTCACTGCTAGAAGTGAAAAATGTTCTATATTTTGTGCTTCCGGATTATCTGGCGCTTCACCTATAATACTCTCCCAACCTCGGTACACCATGTAATGTTCTATTATTATTCATACAGTTTCGTAGATCTATACGTATTAAATCGCTTATTTTCTGAGAAATCAAACGATGGCTCATCCAAACCAGAAAAGGCAATGGATTTTTAATTTATAATTATACTAATTGTAAGTATGCATTAAATTTGCATATCTCGATAGGTTGGAAATTATGAACGTTTATACTACACGTTAATTATTTGCTTATCTCTTCAGCAACTGCATTGCATTTTTCCAAATGCAGCGTTCTGCATACCTCAGTAGTAGACATCGACTCAATAAGTATACATTTTTACCACTTAATAAGCGACATGCAGATAATGGCAAGCAAGAAAAAGCAAGAAATGATGGTATTGACCAGTGTTATTTATTTACCCTGCATTTCATATAACTGTCTAAACTTCCCAAGGTTGGTGCCAGTATTCTTGCAAAAACATCGTATAGGGAAACTCGTAGGGAAATTATGTTACAATGCATATTTAAACCGGTACTAACACACGGGTGGCTGAAAAAATCTTGAATTTTGATGTTCCTTAAATTGTCCGTTTGTCAATTTTTCCGCAACAAACTGCCCGCGACAAATTGTTCACGCGCTGAATCTGTCTTGTCCGTATTTTTCCAGACGACCCTATTTTAGTTGATGCATGATACTGCGAAGCACCAAATTGTATTTCCATCGCCACCAAATTTTTGGAGGATTACAATACTGAATGGATTCAAGAACTATTAAATTTTACACTGGTACATACAGTGGCGGACTATGGGAGGCGGTTCGCCTCGGGCCTCTGGACCCTAATCATCTGATGGGGCCTCCAATCCCTCTTGTTTGTAAAAAATACTTGAAAAGAAATTGGGATAAAATAAAAAAAATTCAAATATTTCCCTTGATGGTCAATTTTTTCGCATATTACTCAGGTTAGTAACATTGTTTTTTTTTTTCATTTTAAAGTTACCTTGGCAGGCCCCATGACGATAGGCCTGCCAAGGCAATAGAGGCAATGGCAATAGAGGTGTGTCTGTATGGCAAAATCTCTAAGAACTATTTTCACTTTAGGCTTTAGGGGCCCTAGCCCCGGTTATCATAGTGCCAGGGGCCTCAAGCCTTCGAAATTTTGTATTTTATTATTTCTTTTCAAAAGAAGGGAGACACAAAACAACATAATTATTGTTACGTATTTCTCGCGTACGGGTTCGAAAAGAATTGAGACGTTCTTTTAAAACACACACTGTTTATTTCTGCGTACTACAATGAATACACGCCAACAATTATCTACTTGAATTCTCGCTGTGCTTATTGCTCGCTTATCCGCTCGCTGTCCCTTCCAATTCAATACTGCCCTGAGCTGCCGGTTGATGCTTTATATAAGGCCTCCGAATAGTGTTCCCGAACTTTCTGTCTACTCCCAGCAAATTCCATAGTGGCCCGGCATATGGGGTTCCTAGACCATTCCTGAATAATTTCTGCCGGGCTCTGGAACGGCGCCTCCGCCAAAATGGACAGATGTTTCTCGATCGAGCATTGAAATCTCCCTATTCGGTTTCACGTAAACGCGCGCTCTGGAATGCACCAGAACATTCCGCACTTTTACACTACAATCTAATGGATGGAAGAATCCAGAAAGATCACGTGTTCACCAATATGCACGGGATCACCGCTCGTTACACTGCCCCCCTCTTGAGCCTGTTCGTCCCGAATAGGCTCATCGTTACTCCCGGAGTAACGTGCAAGGCGATCAAAGTGGACAAGTTTCATCTTGGCTTTCGGGGCTCGCTGGATTCTGTACACGACGTCATTGATCCTTTTGACTACCGTGTAGGTCCTTCCCACGACAGATGCAGCTTCAGGTGGCGCTCGCCATACCTCAAAAGAGGGGGGGGGGGTCTGGAGGAGAAAAAAAAAGGAAAGAAAAAAGAAGAGAAGAAGAAAAGAAAAAAAAGGAGAAGAGGGGAGGAAAAGAAGAGGAAGAGAGATTTACCCAGCAAATCATTGGATATTAGGATTATTAGGTATATTGAATCTGAATAACAGTTATTCACGATGTACCTAGGTATAGGGTATCGTATGATCAAAATATGTAGGTGCCTAAAGGGGTATTCTTGAGAATTGTCGAAAATTTCTAAATTTGAAAAGATAATGAAAACAATTTGGTCAGCGGCTTCCCTTTTTTAGCTTATTATTGTTAATATATTGTTATTGCAAAATTTCGCCTGCGGCGCTAACTGCATGAGGGGCTCTTGGGCCCCCCGGCCCGACCGTAGCGTGGAAATAGGGGGGGGGGTATAAAATTTTCTTCGCCATAGTAACTTTTTATGAGTTCGGCGCCACTGCTTCAGAGACCTTCCCTTTTTGCGTTGAGGATTGTACAACCAGACCAGGTCACCTGCTTGAAATCCCGTGGAGGTCGCCTTCAAGTCGTAACGGGTTTTCAACTCTCCTCGGCTGCGAGTTCTTGGTCCTTTGCTGACCGCACAAACCTCGCACTGGCGACACCATGTTTCCACGTCGTTTCGGTAGTTAACCCAGTAGAACCGCTCGCGCACCTTGGCCAACGTCTTGTTTACCCCAAGGTACCCTCCAGTGACGCCATCGTGCATTTCCTCTAGGACCTCCTTCACTCTCTTATTTGGAAGTACTAATTGAGCCATCTCTTTCTTCCCATCGGGACTCTCCCAGACTCTCTTTAGAAACCCGTTCTCTATTCTCATAGAATTCCACTGAGCCCAAAGAGCCTTGAATTCGGACCCTTCACCAGAGACCTCGGCCCACTCTGGTCTGTCCTGGCCAAGTTCTTTTCTTTCAGCAAGCAAACTGATGGCTGGGTCCTCACGCTGCTCTTTCTTGAGCTCAGTCGTAGTCCAGTTTCTCGGGGTTTCAAAGACAAGTGCTTTAACCTTGACGTTTCCACTCTGCTGGTTCACCCTCTTGTCGTGCCTGCAGTCCTCGTTGCGTGGTCTTCGAGAAAGACCATCCGTGTTGCCATTACCATGACTCCTTCCAGGACGATGTTGACTTCCTTGATCAGCAGCTCCCCGTTCCAGCCTGGAACGGTCTGCTGAACGGTACGGTTGCCAGCAATCACGCTGCAAATAGCCATTCTTTCCACAATTGAAGCAACGCAGCCTTCCTCCTGTGCGATTGCTTTCTCCCGATTGATGACCTCCTCGGTCAGCAGCTCCCCGTTTCCGAATGAAGTCTGCTGAAGCGTATCGTCTTCAGATGTAGTTTAGAATTGTAGTTTAGTCAGATGTTTCTCGATCGAGCATTGAAGTCTCCCCATTCTGTTTCACGTAAACGCGCGCTCTGGAATGCACCAGAACATTCCGCACTTCTACACTACGATCTAATGGATGGAAGAATCCAGAAAGATCGCGTGTTTACCAATATGCACGGGATCGCCGCTCGTAACATTATCTTGTCTGCCAGCTGCAGGTAGTAGAAATTCATATTATTCCTGATTTTGTATATTACTAGGTCATGAAGGCGCGCAACCGCGCCTTCAACCAAAAGTCAGGTGGTCCTGAACATTGAATAAACTTGAAGATTGAATAATCTCGAAAATTGAATAATCTCAAAATACCCACCCTTAAAATTATTCGAATTATAATTTCTCCTCAACGTTACTTTTTTATCCGTTATTGTAGAACACACAATGAAAAAGATATCAATTTTTGAGATCAGTAACATTTTATAGCTTGGAATTTCTTTTTTCCAAAATCTGATATAAGATTCGGAGGCCACCATGCAACATCATATAAAATGCGAATCCTCAATTGTTTGGCACACTTTGCTGATTCGAAGAAAAAAAAATCTGTTGTGGGCGACACAAGATTTTCCCGACTTGTATCCAGGAACCTACGGGAATTTTTATTTCAGTGGTTTTTTCGGGTGGGCACTAACTTGATGGTTTAAGAGATAGATGGATTCAAGCAAAAGCAGGGAGCTGAACATTCAGTCAAAAAGTGTTTTTGAATTTCCCGGAAAAACTCGAAGCCTTCTCCAATTTCATTGTGAAAATCGTCAATTAAGAGCTTTCTTTTGAGCTCCATCATTTGAGTCACCCCTCGGTGATGAGCAGGTTTTAAATTTTGAACTGGAAAACTTTTGGGAAATTGGGAAAAGAAATTGCTGAAAAATGTTCAAGAACCAGTTACCTCTTGTTGGTGAAAATTGGTGGCAATCTGTTAACGGGATAAAAAGTTGAAAATTTGCAGTTTTTAGAGAGTGGAAAAATCGAAAACCGTTGTTTCGATTTCAAAAATTTTCTTCTCGAAAATTAATTAGTTCCTTTCTCCAATTATGACTTGCAGCAACTCTGCTTCTAAAATGAATATTCCGTGGAGCTTACCGCATGTCGAAGTTTGCTCTGTTTTTTTTGGAAATTACGGAATTTCCAAGTTTCATTTGGAAAAAATCACCGCCGGAAAACCGGTACCGCGTCGCATTTGAAAACAGGCCTACACAACGCCCAATGCATTCTACTTTTGATATCAATTGAAATTTTCCGAAAAAAGTCGATCCTTAAGCAAGAAAGAGCGTCTGACTGAAGTCCTGCATCAAACGCGGGTCGTTCTGGTCAAAACTCGGGTGAGTGGCCGTCTCTGGTGGTAGCGGCCAGGAGAAAATTCAAAAATTCGTAACGCCCGATTAGAGATTGGGAGAAAACTCGAACTGCAGTCTTAGTTTGGTTCTTATGTTATGTTGCTTCTAGTCAAATTTGGTTCCAATACATCGGATATATTTTGAATAATTAAATGGCAAATTTTCAAACTTTGACATTTTTTAATTATTGACAGTTGGAGGGATACTTCAAACTGTTCTGAATACAGCTTTTCAGGGCTTTCAAATGACGTATTGCAAGTCAAGTTTCGTGAGATAAACCTTCTGTCATTTTTGATAGTGACACTTCAGTTGGACAGATCACAGCCAAAAACTAATCAGCTCATTTGACAGCAAGACCCTGTCTGTATACCGAATTTCAAGTCGATCGGCTTAACGGTTCGGCAGATATCGTGTCAGAACGGTTTCCTGCATCATCTCATAACTTTCCCTTCCGAGTGAGGGGACGGGTCGGGAAAGTAATATAAGTAACTGCAATGTTTCAGGAATAATATTTTTTTGAATTTCAATTTAGATCAGTCAAACGCTATTCCAGATATTCACAAAGTCACTATTGCAATTTTGGTGCTCTAATTGACCGTTCTTACACTCAATAACAACGTAATCTAATGCGATGCACCTAGGTACTCATTTTATTTTCGAGCTTCGATGAAGCTTGGAGCATAATAATAGGCAACACAACATACAACAGTAACTCTCGCTGAGCTGAAGAGTAAGACGAATGATCGTACTCAATGCGAATGAAAGAAAGGACCGACCGAACCTACTGCGTATTTTCCTAGTCAAATCTTGGTGGACATCTCTTTTCTAGAGTAAGGATACGAGTAGGTTTTAGCATTGAGTCAACAGTCCAAATCCAAGTCAACATCCAAAGCTGGAACCGAAAACTTCTTGTAGGTAGGTAGTAGGTACTGGTACTACTGGTGGTCAGTGGCATAACCAAGGGGGGCGAGAATGGGCGAATGACCCCACTCCCCTTTCCCTCAAGCGCCCACGGCGTTTCATCCCACACTAAACCGATAGAGAAAAAATTTCTGGCGAAAATTTCCAAGAAGCGCAAGATACTTCTTTTTCTGAAAATAAGTATCAAGTAATTTTGGTAAAAACGTCAAAAACCGAAGTCGGAGAACGCATGAAATATACCGATTATCATCAGCATTAATATTATTATGCCCAAAGAATTTCGTCTGCGGCGCTACCTCGCCGACATGCACCTTCGTGGTTTTCTTTGGTCTTAAATTCTGACTACGCCCCTGGTATTTTATAGTCAAGTTGAAAACTCATTTTTTGTTTCTTAGGCTTTTGCTCAATCATGGGACGGGGCGGGCCGAAAAGTCTGTCGGCCCCCCTTCATATTCTCAACTTTTACTCCTTGAGATGAGAGCCCCATCTCACAATTCCGCCCAGGGCCCCCAATTCCCTTAGTCCGCCACTGGGTACTGGGTACATTATATCAGCCCTGTGCATTTTACACCATCCTGTATGTAGTCCTGATGGAAACTTATTTTTGAAACTTGAGATTCACAACATAGGATACATTAACTAGTCATGATCAAAATAACATAATAACGTTAGAACTGAAATTGCTTTCGGCATAGTGAAAAGTTACTTCTGTCTAAAATCCATAACGAGAACTTAGACTTTCAGGTACCTATCGCCAAAGGAAATCCTTCTTGATGCCTTTTTTACTGTTATTCATATACGGCTCAAACTAACACGGAATTAATAGACGTTACGATTAACACTCAAACAGCTGTGAGAAGTTAACATCATCAGGTACCCTAAGTAATTAAAACTAGGTAGGATCGGTAAGACAAGGCAAAACATTCAGAAAATACTGAAGATCGAATCACCGTACCCAAGTAATGCGAACTGAGTCAAATCACAGGATATTCCCGTCTAGACGCGGTATTTTGAGCCGCGCACTTTTTTGATCCAGATTCGAAGCAGACAAATTATTGTCTCGTCTAGACTCTATAATCGGCGTTGAGCTCACTAATTTTACTTTCTTCTGAAAAAAAGTAAGTACCGATTTCTCAGAATGTCCAGCTGAATCGGAATACCTACCTAGGTAATTTGTTTGTTGGCGACAACATTAACAGCATTTGAGCCTTAAATAGTCCAACACTTGATTCCCAATCCTACACTTCTGTCTCGAAGAAGTTGGAGTATGTATTGCATAATAATTATATCAATGAGTACCTACCTAAATGAGTATTGCGTATAGTATGTTATTAGCCACAGTAAGTTGTAAAACTCGTGAGAAGGTATAGTATTATAAAGAGGTATATACGTACGAGAAGGTACATAACTTCTACTCCAGTCATAACAATTTAAATGTGTCTTTGTTTCAAACAGCAGGTGAACAAACGGATACCTCCTCTCTCGGAAAATTTTTACCTTACAAAAATTATTTACACAAGTTTATGTGGATGCTAAATGCGCGACTCGTGAATTGACAAATCCAGCGAGCCGATGTCTCATGGTAATTAATTGTATAAAAATTAAGCTTGCGGGAGATTATTATTATTATTATAATTATTCAAATGACAACAACATTAGGACAGCGGCATGCACAAGACATCGCTCGGTGGCCGGGGGTACCTACACACATAACAAGAGCCAGGAAAAAAGGACATATTCTTCTTTTTTCTTATTGTCTTCCCCTAACCCCTAGTAGTGCCAGACTGCTATTACTAGACCAAATATGGGCACTTTGGGTTGACAGAGGAACAACAAAATCGAGGCTAGGTATACATTTCGGCAAGTGAATTTGAATTAAGAAACGCAAAACTTCCCCGACTAGTAAGAATATTTGGAAATTTTTGTTCGAGACTTCTTCTTCTGGTATGGTGGGAAGTTTCAGTTTGAGAGATAGATTCGAACTTTACAGTAAATGATTTATTCAACCACAAGTGCAATATATTATTGTAGAACTATAACTAAAAATGTTCGAGAAGTTCAACGAGGAAGTGACATCAGTGCAAAGAGGAACATCCCACTGATGGGAGGGTTCCTAAACCAGAAGATTTGGGTGATTTCCGGTGGCTTCTACCAACTTGAAACTGATGTCTCGAATGAACGCTCGCGCACTTGGACCAAAAGAGCCAAAAGTCTCGATGGCGATTGGGATAAATAAATACTCGTTTGACAGGACGCTGTATTTAATCCTTTTTTTTGCCTCAGCGGCTGAGGCCAAAAAAAGGAATGAATACAGCTTCCTTGCAGAAAATTGAAGAGTTTCTCAAGAAAATTATTTGAATTTCCCCGAAAGAACTCAAATCCTTTTCCAAACAGTTTCATTGTAGAAATCGTCTTAATGCTTCATTTTGATCAGCCCGAGGGAAACGCTTTGCCATAATTATCTCGAAAAATCTCAAGCACGAGTGAAATTTTCTTGATTATTGCAAAAAAAAATAGGTCTGAAGTGACAGCCGTCAGATTTTGTTGTTCCATTTTATTCGATCTCCCTTGACAGTGGGAAACTAATAAGTGATCACCATTCTTATAGCTCTAATAATCAAGGGCGTTGTATGTAATAATCTACATCATTATATAACTTTGCCTTTCGAGTGAAAGAGCGGGCCGGGAGAGTAAAGTGCAGTTTATAAAATAACATTTTTATTTTGTCGTAATTTCGAGAACAAGGCTTCGATTTATACAAAATTTCGTATTCATGCCGGACCTATGTCGAATCGGGTCTTCATTTGAGGTATATTATTTTGGACCCTGTTGCACGCCACTGGCCCTTCTAAATCCAAAGTATTCCCAAATAAAGCCCCCACTCAGGCAAGAGGCAAGGGATGAACACGATACTTTGTTTTAATCGAAGCACTCTTCCCGAAGCTATAACAAATTAAAAATAATAAATTTTGTGTGAACTTTGACACCCTATGTATCTTTTTTAGGAAGCGAGTGTGAGGCATATATGTTGTATTTCTCTGAATCAGGAAGATTGGGACAAACTTCTCCCAAAGTTTGATTTGTTGAAACTGGACAGTGGAACAACCTGTATAGGGGGAAAAGTTTGGTAGGTGGCAGGTACACTTTTCGGTATTCTTTTATATATTCATTTTGTACCCACATCTTTATTTCCAATATGTAGATTTAATGGATATCAAATGCGACATTTCCTGCATATTTTATTTTAACGATTTAAAGAGAAGGTCTGGCCAAAGGATGCGCAACCAAAGCAAAAACAAAAACCTGGGTAACTATTCAGCTATGTGCTTTTATAATGCACATTCCCCATACACCTGGATACGCATGAAATGCTTCCGTAATTTACTTAATGACGTCTGCAGTAGTGCCGTGCAAGAAAATCGCAATAAAAAAACACTTGAACCAGTGTAAATACCTGTAGGAAAAGCATCCAATGATATTGTTTCACTTGTCTCTGCTAACAACGTAGGTATACGAAGAAAGACATGAGTGGTAGTAGTAAATTTACATTTCTCAAATCTTTGGAGTCATGGAGTCTTTTCATAAGAATTGATTATCAGGTGCACACTTTGTATAGGTCGCGGGAACAAAAATGGCGTTCTCAAGATGGCCATATGGTATAATGTTATTTTCACTTGTACCTAGGTGTTTTTACAATTTTCTTTAGTTGCAAAGTTGTAATAGATACATATATAGATAATTTATTGAAACAATAGGGTCCTTGCATGAATTTTATTTTGAGACGATTACCTCATAAAATCATTAAAAACGTCATCCGCAATAATTTCCGCCCAAAAAAAATTTTTTTTTAAAGGACCCCGCACGATTCTTATGGAAAATGGCTCCCGGTTAAATTCTCTGAATTTTTTATATGTTGTAGCTCATAAGCTTCTTATCAAATACCGTGAACTCTAAACTCAAATAATGGACAGTTTTTTACCCACAGGGGGTTGAAGTTGGAGGTTTTGACGGCTTAAAAATGATATTCTGACGTCAATAAAAGCTTTCTATTTGGTTTCTCTTCAAGTTGTATTTCATGCTGAATGTATTTCTTTGACAGAAAAATATCAACCCCGTCCTCCACCCCCATCCCCTATCTACCATCACAAAATTCGAGATTACTCTTAAAAGCCATGCAGATGGCTTCTGTGATTTAAATTATGAATTTTGGCATAAAAATTATTTTCCACCCCTAATGTTGGGGTGCCGATTTTCCAATTTTCCTCGGTTAATTTGGCTGAATTTTTGGTATTGTGTACTTATAATTCTGCTGAATAAAAAGTTCTCATGCCAAAACTTATTCCTATGGACAGTTTTTGTTCTACAGGGGACTGAAGTTGAAGATTTGAGAGCATAATATTGAACTTCAGTCCCCTGCAGAACAAAAACTGTTCATAGGAATAAGTTTTGGTATAAGAACTTTTTGTTCAGCAGAATTAGAAGTACACAATACCAAAAATTCAGCCAAATTAACCGACGAAAATTGGAAAATCGGCACCCCAACATTAGGGGTGGAAAATAATTTTTATGCCAAAATTCATAATTTAAATCACAGAAGCCATCTGCATGGCTTTTATAAGTAATCTCGAATTTTGTGATGGTAGATAGGGGATGGGGGTGGAGGAGGGGGTTGATATTTTTCTGTCAAATAAATACATTCAGCATGAAACACAACTTGAAGAGAAACCAAATAAAAAGCTTTTATTTACGTCAGAATATCATTTTGAAGCCGTCAAAACCTCCAACTTCAACCCCCTGTGGGTAAAAAACTGTCCATTATTTGAGTTTAGAGTTCACGGTATTTGATAAGTAGCTTATGAGCTACAACATATCAAAAATTCAGAGAATTTAACCGGGAGCCATTTTCCATAAGAATCGTGCGGGGTCCTTTCCCCATCCTTTAAATGAAGATCAAAGTTTGAAAAAAAATTTTCGCGCCAAAAACGCGGTCGCTCCTACAATGACCTTGAATGCTCACAATGACGTCATCCCGAGAGTTCTATTTTTTGTTTGCAAGTTTTTTTTCTTTTCGAGGTTGCAGCCCTGCGCCCTGAAACCCCGCGAAATTTCAAATCGTCATTATTTTACCCAAGGAGACTATTTAAGCTATTAACTTGCTATTAACCTAAATCAGTCCCGAAAAATTCAAAATCATTGCATTTTCATTCTATATTTTTATTACCACAGTACCTGATTAAATTATAACAAATTGTCCATTAACGAAACAATCAAATAAATAAATTATGTATCAACAGAATGTTGAACTTCCCTTTTGTCTTACGTTACGACCATTTTTCTTATCTTGCTTGTGTGATTATCATTCCGCCTTCTGCACTACCAAAGAATACCAAACATAGCAATGACGGATCTTCTATTATACAATTTGTTTCACGGTTTTTGCAGATAAACCAAGAGAAATCTTCTTTTGCTCTCATGTAGAAGTAGAATCTTGCATTTTTTTTTCTAGTTCTGCTCTAACGTCACATAGGTATACCTTCTGGTACGGAATCACTTCAAAAAATTGCAGGATGCTGGACCAAAACAATAATTATTTTATAGCAACGCGATCATCGGACACTTCAAACTGGTCATCTGGTCCATTCCTTTTTCATGTTAAGAAAGGATGTGCATCAGAACTGGGAATCGAAAATAGTAGTGACGTTACTATAGGTGTGCTCTGCTTGGTATGTATGATGCCAGGGTATTCAGATTGCTGTTGCAGGTCTGGTATATCGTCGGCCTGGTATAACATCCGTTTTTATGAATGATGATTGATGACAAGATCGCTAGAACAAGCTGGTGTGTTCTTTCTTCTCATAATTTCATAAACAAATTGGTTTGCTGAGCTCGAGGGTGAGCTCAATCAAAATTTCATTCGTTGAACTTGTAACAGCTGCGATTGATTTGCCACTAGATGTATCTGTAGGTACGGTCCTCGATCCTAAGGTATTTAACAAAGACAATCTTCATTTAGCGCCCTAGCTGTGGATAAGTAGTGGCCCCATTTTCCTCCACATATTTCCAGATCAATGCAGTCGTTCTAATGGACACATCAGATATAGCTTTTGCAACAGAAGGAGACGACTTCTCTTCAAAGTACCTGTGAAAAAAAAATAGAAATATTTTATTATTGAGTTCTTACGTAAAACAAACAATTTCACCATGAAGCTCATTTTTAGCCTTTGTCAAATTTCAGTAACAGTAGAAGTGACCAATTTCGCAAGTAGTAAAATGGATTTCAAAAAAATTTTCTATCAATTTTGAAAAAGTGCTTGATATCAGTTTCCGAGAAAAAAATCTGCCCAGGAGGCGAGTGCAAAAAAACTGCAGATTCTTTCGGCATGTGATACAAGATCCTGATGAAATACTGACCCAAACATACTCTAAATTGCGATTTCCGGGCACCGCACAGACACCTCAAAGGTAACAGTGGCTCCAAAAATCTCTCTTCATTCCTGCATCCACGTTTGGCTGCACTTCCCTGCAGTAATGCAGATAAATCTTGCATTTTTCTGAGATAACCTGGATAAAACTTCGAAATCTTCCGGGGACATGGGGGCGAGCATGGTGTTGGGAGAGTACCATTGATTTCATGTGAAGATAGCACAGAGGAATTTCAGACGCCCCCAACCGCAGCCTCCCAGCATCCTCGTGGATGGCTACAAAAAAAATTGTTTCAGTTGAGTACATTAGAAAACACAAGATTATGCCATGACAAGTGCTATGTACCCGCCATATGGAAAACTAACTGCGCTATTTTATAAACTGCTAATTCACTTGTAGCCAACCCACAACAGAGGCAGACTTCAGATGTTTTCCATATTATTAATCTAAATATTAAGTTGGACCTTGAATTTTGCGTTTCCCCATTTCGTGTTCTCTGTGCAGTCTAATGAGTAAATTGCTGAAAAAGTTTGTACGAGAGAGGTCAGCCCCTAGTTTCCCTGCTGAGTTTCTTCACAGTTTCCCCAGGCTCTTTCAGTCTTTTTTCATAGACCCTCCGAGTTCCAAGCAGTTCACCTGGCGAGTGCCAATAGAGGAGTTCTCCTTGAGATCCTTCAACTTGTACAGAAGGGGTCCCTAGCAATTTAGCATTGGATTTATCCCTCAACGGAGTCATGTCTGGAATGCCACCATGTGTCATAGCCAGAGTAATATGGCTACAATCTATTTCCCATCGTCTGCTCCTATTTATCACATGAAGCGGTTCAGGCTAAGTCATTAAGCTAGGTTCAATTCACAAGAAAGAGAATAAACGACCTTCACCTTTTTCGTTTTTCTTTGTGCATTCCAAGGCTTAATCGTGTTGAAAGCAAGGGTCCATACTCCATAACTTCTCGCAGATTTCATTCCTGCAAAAGATCAGTAATGATTGTGCTATTATTTAAAACAATTTCTCGTCTTTACCTCTTCAACCGTGGATGTTCGAACCGGCCAACCCATCAACGTTCAAACCAATCCAACGGCACGCCACAACATACATAAAATAATGACTCGATCACCTCTCTTCAAGACTCCGGCAGATTGTCCAAGTCCATAGGAATGACGCTGTCTCACCTTGTTCTTGTTCAAAAAATCACTTTGTGAAAAATGATCTCCACACTCTATGTCTCCACAAACAACGAAGGACGGTTAGTATCTACTACCATTTACTACGTAGCGTCACTTGTCTGGCAAATATTCTTCCATTTCCGTCGCAATTGGGGGTCCCTGGCGGAGCGAAAGAAAGTTTTGTTCGTTGCCTCCATAGCATAGCTGTTCCTTCCGGGGAACTCTTCTCTTGTCCTCCTTGTAGCCCTATAGCTAAACAAAACAGACCTATTTCAATTTTGGGATGTAGCGCCTGTGTCAGCCAACCTTTACCTGTTAATATTGCACTTATTTCCGCACACAGGACACCAGAATACACCACTGGAATACACCCACTTTTACTGTTACATCTTACAAAAAACTGACCTCACGGAAAGCCGCCGCGCCATAGTTAATGGAAGTATGAAAGCCGCGAAAATGCGCCGTCGCCTTTCCTCACGTGTCAAGGCGATCCCCAAGCTAGTGCTGCGCGCTTTTCAACCTGAACTGAGTTTCAACCTCACAGACGTCTGAGACGGTGACAGTTGGATTATGTCAAACATTTAAAATTCGTAGTCGCAATCTGTTAGTGTAAAATCAAGTAGCCCCGTCCGGTGCATAATGACGTCATCCCGCAGGTGACAGATGGGTGCATGGAAGTTGCATACCTAACAGTTTTTGTGTTTTAAATTTACAAAATAAAATAAACTATCAAGAATTTCGAAAAACCGTTCAGTCTATGGTGCTATTTGGCTACCAAAGCATCATTAGAGGCAATAAAAAAAAATCGTGCAAGGACCCTATTGTCGCTTTATCCAAAAAATTAATGTGCTAAACTCAAGATTTGACTGAGTAATGTCAAAAACAAGCGAATCTCTACAACGGTACCTTGGCACCCCATCATGCGCAAGCGCGGGCAAGAAGCTGGCAAGAGCCGCTTTCGTTGTGCCGGCAGGAGCTGCTCAGAGTAGATCACTGGACAAAGAAAGTGGATTCAGCTGGGCCGCGATTGGCGTATGTATCTACTTTTTCTATCTAGTGATCTATCCGGAGCAGCTCCTGGTGCAAAACGAAAGCGGCTAAGAAGGGCGAAAAGCCCACGTCAGGCATACTTGCAACGTTGCCATAGCGGGTGCCAAGGTGACGGTTATGTCTCCGCGACCTATACGACCGTAGTTGATAATAGGTATGCAGTACATGACAATATATATACTATGATGCTTGACCTGGAACCTAGAGCTGGAAACCAGTGCTCATGCATTTTGAATATAAAAAAAAGATCAAAGTTGACTTTAATCGCTCTAAGTGAAATATTATGAAAAGCCCCCACATTCAGTAGGTACTTCACTATTTATATAAAAGAACGGTCGCTACAAAGCTGGTATCAAAAGTTGCTTGTGCTGTGGCGTCATCTACCAGCCAATACCAAAAGGTTACGATGGCGTCACGTCAGTGATGGCGCCTCTTTGTATATTTTCACTCAATGCTCCAGTATACCTAAGTAATTGGCTTAGCCAATTTCAAACTTGCAGGAATACCTATACGTATACATGGTGATTGAAAAATAGCGCATTTCTTTCCGTGTATCTTTTGGGACACGTTAGCAAAGCAACGGATGACTATTGAAAATAATTTATCGGTTATTGACCGAGAAATGAAAAGGTGAAGTTGAGAATGCAATAATTGCAATTGCAATAATTCAGAATTGTGTCGTATATTTTAATTTGAAAATTGTTTTTTCAACTCGGATGTCCTGTTAAGTTACATTTGGCAAGGGTATTTCAAACAGTGTATCGTCTAGAAGTTTCAGAGCATTGTACCTAATTAATTTTTTGGCATTAGGTAGGTACCGTATGTATTAGGTACAACGGGCAAGTTTTGAGGAGTTTCCATGGTAACAAAGGAAACAATAAACAATAATGGTGTTGTAATGTATAGACCACAGAATAATAATACAGAAGCGACACTGACCACAAAAATCGGTTTCATCTAAGATTGGAGCGTCTCTTCGGGAAAATCAAAATACGTGCGGCTCATTTTTGTGATATGTACTGACTGTTTTCAAATGATTAAAAGAACAGGCTTTGTTCCAATTATGTCCCTACAATATTCCCGCATGCGCCAAAAAAGAATCACCAGGATTCCAAAGAAAAGGATGGTGAATCTGCCATCTGACTATAGATTCCACTGACGGAAGACTTTCTCATCAAATATCAAGTAGGTAGTTGGTGTATTTTTCTCTGGAACATTTCAAATCTCTTGACAGGAATACTAGTCCCGAAACACCTGGCAGTTCTAAGGTCATAGAATCTGGTCATAGCAACAACAATGCTACAACAATAGAGTGTCGCTTCTGGTTTGATATTCTGTGGTATAGACAATACAAATAGAGAAGACCATATTATGTTTATTACCACCGTCGTCACGGATATTGGGGCATCAAAAATCAGCCAACCTTTTTTTGAATGATGGACTCGCCTGGTTCCTACGCAACCGTAAAAATTCGAGACGACATTATGGTCTTTTATATTTGTATTGTCTATACAGTTGGGAGCGAAATGATTCATACGGCACCGCTAGAAAGTCGGCTGGATTTCAGAAATGTTAGCTGCTTGGATCGTTCTTGAATGCCGGTTTTGATTACGATCAATCTGTTAACAAAACTGGCATTCAAGGACTATTCTAGCAGCTAACATTTCTGAAATCCAGCCGACTTCCTGGCGGTGCCGTATGAATCATTTCGCTCCCAACTGTACCATCGTGGTTTTTTAAATCCAAACGATTTTTCATCGTAATACCAGACGGATATCTGAGAAATCACAGTGCGTCGACATGGCCTTGAGTCTTAAGTCACAGAGGTGGTGTCAGTGATACAGCTTATAGAAAGTCATTGGCTTCCTTGCTGTCCTCTGGGGTTGCAGGGAAGTTAGTTACTTCTACAGCAGTTTTTGATGTGGCAAATGAATGGTCTACAGTAAATCGCACAAACTGTTTATCGGCCGATTGTGTTCTATGTAACAGCGTTGGTGGCTGATCGTCTGCAGCGTCGATGGCTGGTCATCTATGTAAGGTGTGGGCTCCGTTCCACTGACGATGACGTTTCGAATTGAAAATTGTTGTTTTTGAGCATCTTATTCCATGTACCAGATTTTAGAAGGTATCTTATAGCATTGCATTTTCTCTGTACTTTTTGAATCCGTTGTTGTTTTTCAATTGAGTCTATCAGAAAATGTCCTTTTCAGCAAAATATATGTAATTTATTTTTGCAAGTACGATCTTGGATTTTTTTGTAACTTTGTTATCTTGAGTAGTTCCAGTAGAGGAGTATAACTGCCTTTTATTGGATTCTATCAAAACGTTACCGTTGCAGCAATATTACAATGAGACTCAAACATCGAAAACACCCTTATTTTCGAAACCAATCCCTCCAAGAAAAAATTCTGATCTAGACTCAGCTTGATGTCCTCTATCTGGCATTAGGCGCTGTCGCATTATTGGTGGTTCACCCTGTATGTACTTATAATATTGTGTAGAAAAAAATTATTGCAGGTCTATACGATGAATACAAAGAAAAGGTCGGAACAACATTATTTGGTCGTTCCAACTGTAAATACATCGCATTATTATAATCAAAAGAAATTACGGGAAGCCGCCAACGCTGATCAAAATCCAACGTGCGGCATTAACAAATTCAACAAGTTTTCCATATAAATTTTCATTCTTTATCACAGCGTTTCATCCGGCATGTTCACCACATAAATTAGCTTGATTTATACGAAAACATGTACACAGGCAACTGCAAATATAACTTTCAACAGATAACTTTATCCTAGTGCAAGATCTTTCAAGTGCATGGAGCAGGTTAGACGTCGGCTTGCAGTGTCATCATTTTTGAAATTTTTAAGTCTTTTCTTATATCTCCATCAAGAAAATGATTTCTGATTGAAAGACCGGAAGTTGACCTAATTTTTGCTCGACCAAGATATCGAGAGATGGCCCGTGAAAGGGATGATTGTTGTGTGCCATCAACAATGTGACTGACATTTGTTGACAAGAATTTTGAAGGTTGTATTCTACAATTTTTAAATTATTTAATTAATTGCATTTCCGGCACGATTTACTTAGGCAGAATTGCCATTCCATGGTTACACATATTTTCTTGATACATAGATGATAGTCTCTACACATAACTCGATAGGGGTACTAAAACTGCGTCCGTCTCCCTTACTATTATACATATTCAAGCAATACATTGTGTAAGCGCTAACTTTTTGGTGACACCGGCACCGGGGAAATCTACGAATTTCATCTTCAGTAGGTACGTTGCGAAGCCCTTGCGTGGTTTGACGTTTGCGCAGAAATTCAGATTTAATTTGACAAACCATTGTTGAAGTTTAATATCACTCCAAGTCTCAGTTGCTTCTACCGTATGATCAAAAACTTTTCTACTTGCGGTAGGCTGTGGCCTGGTCATTGGCAGGCAAACGAGGCTGATTTTGGCCAGGCCACAGCCTGCCTATAGAGGAGGAAAGTTTTTGATCATACTGTATATTGCTAGTTGAAAAATTAGCAGCGAATCAATTCCGCAACTTGAAGGGTCCTTTGAAATTCCAAAGCACTTTATTTTGATTATGGATCCGGCCGTAAGTAAGAGCTTTACTATTCACGATAATACCACGTTTGCTTGGCATACTAAAGACTGGCATACTCTTCTATTTGCCGCATTATAGAGCCATTCAATAACAGACCATGCTTTTAGGTGCACGTAACTGCTAATTAGGCAAGTACACCGAGAGAGCCTCTTCTGCGTTTCATTGAACCTCTCTCACTCCTCGGATAAATAAAGAACCAGCTCCGATCTAGCATTATTTTTTAATTAAACCCATATAGGTAGTACCCACCTCCCATTAATTTAATGACCTGCACACATTTTTTCTCCCGTTTTGCCATAAGTACACATTGAATAGTCTTTCTCTCTCTCTCACTTACCATTTTTATCTCGCGATTTATCTAAACTAGATGTACCTAATTCCGATTAGTTTATCTTGATGGGAACGATCTTATTCTTCTCTTCATTTCTCTTCGTCCATCGGGAACACTGCATTTTACGGTCGCCCTACCACAGATTCAGGCTTAAGGTAGTTGTATGTACCTACAAAGTATGATGGCACTTGCAGTGTTCTAAGTGCAGCCTCTGCAACAGTGCTAGTAAGTTGTTGTGCATCAGCATTAACTGCAGTGAACGGTGGACTTTATTTTGAAGCAGAAGTCTCACATTCTGGTATCTGAAAACCCGAATTGATCAAAGACTAAAAACTTGACAAGTTCAAAGAAACTATCGTCGGTTACGTGCGCTGTTCGCTGAAGTGCCGTCGAAGGTAAACTTGTGAAGTGAAATATGCCGCCGTCAAGAAATACGCTCCAATCATTTTGAGTTGTATGTTCAATTGTTCATTTTTATACATAGCTAGTATTTCTTTTTGTAAACAAATCTTCAATCTTCAAAGAAGCAAGAAATGGCAACTCGGATTATCTATCTATGAACGATCGAGGAATGTTGTAATACCTATACCTAGTACGTAATATCTTCATCTCGGTAGGTTCAGACCCGGTATCCCAATGAAAAATTCCAATTGATGTAATTCCAAAGTCACTGTTGAAGGGGACCGCAACACAAAAATTGAGTCTATATTTCATTTGACTAACTCAAGGGAAAGCTTAATTAATTATTTAATTAACTATTCAAGAGTATACGGAACAAATCTAAGTTTTCTAGACGAGTCCGATCAGCCGATAGAACGTTTTAAAAATATTATCGTGACATCACTTGGGAAGATGTTTTCACCTAGATTTTCACCTCCGATTTTCACCTATCACGTTCCCAGGGTCCTGTTATTTGCTATTGTCGTTTTGACAAACGTCATTGTCTTCAAACAATCAGTAATAATTATGGCAGGGTTGAAACCGTCGTCGTCTCATTGGCAACGGAATCAGGTACAGGTGAGCCCATGAGTAGCTATAGGTAGCCCGTGAAAATTTGCCCCTCTGACGTCATTGTCGTTCTTGATCATAACCGCAGTGCCCGCCACGAGATAAGTAAATTCACAAGACCCTATGCAATCGTTCTATTTTTTTCAACTCTTTTATCTGAGACCAACTTGTATTTTGTGTTGTGGTCTCCTTTAAGCAAGAGTTTAAGCTAAATATTAAAAGTCTCAGAATATAAAGTGATCCTCGTTATCCTATTTAGAACTCCCCCTTACAAGTGAAAAAGTGCCGTCTATGCCTTTCTTCTTCATTGCCGAATTCTGGCCCTGCAAACTTGAATGTTTTTCATTATCTACATCATCATAACTCCTAGAGGTAGTTTTGGTTACTCATTCATAAAAGTGGCTGACCTATTGCCTAAGATTGGTAGCTCGTATATAAAAAATAGTAAATTTTCCCGAAAATTGAAAGGCTTGGAAAACTAGGTAGGAATAAGGGGCACGGAGCAATCCCTCACTATTCACTTCACTAAAAATTTTTGACAGAAGTTATTATCAAGATATTTGAGAACTACATGTGTGAGAAATTTGTCAAAATCTGTCAAATAACCTAAAAGCTACGATGGAACGACAAATAAAAAATTAACTTTTGAGGGCTATAGATCGGTAGCAAATGGAGCTTTGCCTTTGTAATTAACTCCCCCCCTGTTGTTTCGTTCTCCAAAATCGTCTTGACCCCCCCCCCTCTTTTTTGTTTAGATGAGAATGTGTCCAAAGGGAGGTGTTGAATCAGTGAAACAAGTTATGTGAACAGACGAAGGCAAGTTTCATTTAGACATCGTGATTTAGACAAAGTCAAAGTTTATTGGATTCGTTTTATTTTCTAAAAACACTGAATCACAGCATAACAGATTGACAAGAAAGACAGAAAGAGCTGAAGGGAAAGAATGTCTAGAGATTTATGCACATGAAAAACAACACAACAATGGAATGCAATCAAAAATATACAATATCATAGAACAAACCAAAAGGCAAAAATGTAAAACAAGTCAAAACCAAAACAAGAAAACAATATGACACATCATGGACAGGGAGCTGGCGCCTCAAAACTTACGTCATAAGGTCCATGATTTTAACCCTTGAGGTCGAATGTGCGTTGATAAGGTTGTTGAAAATTGCTTTGTCTTGCATGTCAGACCGGAGGCTTTAGGCGGATATGATCTTGTCAATTTTCGAAAAAGGGTCAAAAATTCACATCACAAGGTAGTTACATGGATGAAAACCAACGGGATTTTGTGGGAAAACAACCCCTTATTCGGAAATTTGACCATAAGACAAAATTTTTGGGGGCTTTAGATTCACAAGACAAGTTTGAAATTTTCAAAAAAAAAGACCAAAATTTACATCCATTCATCAATTTTTTCACAAATGTTTTGTTGCCTTACCCATTAAGTGTGATATATATTTGTTATCAGGATGAAAAACGAAATCAGTTTCCATGTTAAAATACAGAGTGTACGATTTGAGAAAAATGTTTAGATTTTGCACCCTGTAAGCGATGTACCATTGAAAATTTTCGTGGACAGATTCGAAACCCAAGTATGTAAAATATCATGTAAAAATCGTTCTTCATTCTCTAAATTATGTTTAAGAGGAAGTCTCCAGGATGAGGCAAATTTTGGCCGTTTTTGAAAATTTCAAACTTGTTTTATGGACCAAAAGCCCCCAAGAATTTTTTCTTACGGCTCGATTTTTGGTTAAGAGGATGTTCCCACACAAAAGCCCCTTGGTTTTATTTATGTAGCTTACGACGTAAATTTTGGCCTTTTTTCGAAAATTGACAAGCTTATACCAGCCTAAAGGCTCCCGTCTGACATTTAAGGCAAAGAAATTTTGAACAACCTTATCAACAAAATCATGTCAAAATCTTATGACGTATGTTTTGGGGCACCAGCTCCCTGTCCATCAAGTTCAAAAACAAACATTAGACAAGTCAAACTATGCAAAATAATTTGAGTAGGTGAAGGATTCCATAACAGGTACGCAGGGAAAGAATTGAAGAAAATCCTGAGTGAAGCCTGATCGATGTTCTCGAATATTTCAAAAATAAGTGAGGTGAAAATAAACTCACTGGTACAGTCACTTGTGACAATACTAGGTACAAGGCATTTTTAACGCTTGTGGGGTAATTCTACAATTGATTTCAACGCTTGCGCACACGCAAATGCAAAAGAAAAGATACTAGACAGTAGACACATAAATAAAGAAACAACAAATAATATAAAGATATTATTTGATTACCTGCGATCTCAACCTGCCTGCGACCTACCTGCAGATTTTTAGCGTTTATCGCAAACTTCATGTAATATCATTTGCAACCTACTGCGATATGTCGCAATATATTCTGTCATCAAGTTTTCGAGTCTGTCAGCACGCCTTCAAGAAACTTGTTTCTGGAAAGAAGGAACTGGATTTTCTGCCTTGCCGTTTGCAATCAGCATCTCTTGTACCAAATTATGAGATATATTATTATGTACCCTGTTTGATCATATCGTCTGTGAAATATCAGCCGTATACAAATCCATTCCAAGCTTAAGAAACTGCAGCTTGCCATGAAAAATTCGAGTTTTATTGGGGTCCCTAATTTTGATGTTTGATGTCATCTTGAAACAAGGGAGGTTACGTTAAAATTTGTGTTCATATGGCATGGAACATCCACCTGAACCACGCTGTGTTGTCAAATTGTCATCCTGGGGAGTGCGTCGCCGGCCGGTTGCAGGTTGCTCACTGACCTGAGCCGCTTTCTTTCGGCTAGCATCACAGATCATGATCCTAGAACAGAGCGTGAATTAACGTACGTAAGTTCTTACAGGGCGCGACGAGCTCAGGTTACGAGATCACTGGCGACGAAATCACATTCCGGCGCTAGAACTGGGTCCTCCTCGGTCATTTTTTGAACTGTATATTTTTACTATTGTACCTATCAACACTTTCACTATTGAAATAACATGCCTAACGGCGTTTTTGAAGCAAAAAAGAATGAAAATACTGTATCATTGTCAAAATCTGACCTAAAAATTGGATTGAAACGGCAATCCAGCAGAGCAAACATCACTTTGACAAATTTGACCAAAATCATCTTGACTTTTTCAATCCATCAACTGATCAGATTGTCCTTCTTGAAGAAACTTCAAATCGATAACACAGGCACCATCTGCTATAAATTGGACTGTAGTTACTTTCAGAGCGACCCAAGTAACTGGCATCAGCATAATGACTTCATATTAGCACCCAAAGCACTCGCTCATGTGAAAATAATTATAGCATCCTGTAAGCTCAGTGAGCACTTTCCCTTCCCGTAACAATGAACAAAAAAAGCTTGCGTCCGTCACGAAACTCTAGTAATCCCTGGTCACACGACATGTTCTTTGTCGGACACCTGTGTGATTATCATAGTTACAATTATTTGGGTCTGTAAGTCGCCCATATACAACCCTAATGACCACCAGCACTGTACGCGCATAATCTTCTAATCTTATCCTTATTAGACGCGGCGACATTTGTCAACAAGATCCTAATTTAGACAAGTACACATCTCCGTGGAATAAATTTGCTTTGAACAGACGCCAATAGATTAAAAGGAAATACGGCAGAGCATTAGCCTTAATGCGAGTTTTACTATATGGAGAATAAGTAAAGCCACTAGGAGGAAAGACGCCTATAATAATATAGGTTCGTACGCACTTGCATCTTCGCCATCATCATCATCACCAGAATAAGCAGGAAAGATATAGGTAGGTATAAGTAGTAGTATTATGCCGGATCATTTTTGGAAAGTTCCGGTTATTTATGAATGGGGAAATAATGAAAAATACGTGCAGCCTCGCACAAATTGTTGGTGATGCCGACGGAGCCTGTTATTATCCGACTATAAAGCATTGAAATTGGGGTAATGCTCGCTAAATTATATTTATGAAGATTTGTGGGCACACGATGTGAAACTTGAGTCCTCGCGAAGCCAAATATGAACGACGGGCGGTTTTTTGATGCTTGTGAGTTTCTTACGTACTTGCCAGAAGTGAACATAAAAGTAGCTACCTTCTACAAGAAGTAGGGGCATTCTATGGCAAGTCAGCATGGAAATGAGAATTCAGAACGTTTCAATAATTCTCTCGCATATTGTCATAGGTATTTTTTTCCAAATCAAATGTGAGCCACCGTGAGCCCCCCTTATGACTTTTGTTTTTCCGGGTGCCCTGCTGGACCCCCGTGTGCCATATGCCCTTTCCTAAGCTTTTGGAACTCCCGTTAGCACCGTTAGTATGTTTTCTTATTGTGTTCTTCCAGAGCCCATTGAGCCCCATTATGTCTGCATATTGTGTTACTTGAAGCCCTGCTGCGCCCCCTGTGTCTTTTCGTGGCTTTCGGAACTCTAATGAGCCCTTTTATTGTGTTTAATGTGATAGTAATTTGTATGATTAGGCCAGAAACTGCACATTTGCGAGTGCGAGTTGATTTTGTAGTCCGAGGCGGAGCCGAGTTCTATAGATGCCAGCACTCGCAAATCCGTTTGTCTACGAGTGATACACAACATTTTACATGCCAAATATTCGATTTTTTGAAGTGAGGACTGGAATCGTCATTCGTCATCAAACCTGCTCAGCCTGACGTCTGTCACTTTTGACATGGGCTTGGAGTAGACAGCGAATGTTGCCAACACGTGAACGAGAATAAAATGTAACCAAATGCTTTCATCTGATCATCGAAAAATCTCAAGAACAAAAATAAGTGGACTTGTGTGGATTGTTTTAAATTGCCTAGACATATTTTTATTAGTTAAAGGATCACTGTTTCCCGTTCGTATGCTGAAATTCGTTGATGTTACCGAAGATTTGTTATACCATACCGTTGAACCTGAAAGCATCGCTGAAAGTCAAACTTCAAGGCCGTCAACTCAACAGAAAGTCAGAAACACAAACCGGCGTAGAAATATACTTGGTGGCGCCATCTATTGGCTATCAAAAAACTAACTACATCGAGTACGGATCCTGCCATTGGATCGGCCATTCTGATAATTATACATTCAACGACCATACCAAACCGTTAACCCGAGCGTTAACCTAAACTCCCTATAGTTTTTACCATCCTAGTCCTGCAAACGCTTGGTTTCTGGCGGATTTCGAGGTATGTAAACGTCATTTGGAACCCTGTTAAGCCCCCTTATTGAACTTCAGGAAGCTCCTTTGTGCTGTGTTTTTCAGAAACCTGTTAGGCCTAGGGAACCTAATTATCACGCGACCGGTCGGCCGGCGTAAGGGTACCGCATTCTGGCTGAGCGTTTGTTTACTAAATGGCCTCACGGAGTTAGAAAGTGACAGCTGTCGGCATCACGGAAGGCCATAGGCGTCCGTCTCAACGGGCTCTGGCTGTCAAGAGCGTGTTTATTTTGGATTTAGGTGTACAAATTCGTGTGAGAGGTGGATATGACTTGTCCGATGAGTTTCAAAACACGTCTTTTATGCTGCTATATGAATGGAATTTTCATGTATGTTCGGTTGCGGACATCAAGCAACAGCACCGGACCCCGCAAATTTCCTTTTCTCTCCGCTCATGATAAATTTTGACACATAGCTGAATTTTATCCCCTCCCATCGGCCCTTAGCAACGGATGATTGCGTAACCCTTGTACAGCCAAAGCTGTCGATAATCTAGCAACCCTAGTTAGGCCCGGTTATGTATTTATGTGTTATAACCTCATTGAGCCCCCTTTTATCTCATCTTAGCTTTCGGAGCTCTAGAAAGTCCACTTGTGAATGACTTTCTTTCGACCCTGGAAACTCGCCAGGAAAGTATTTGTGATGCCAATGCAAAAGTTTTCAATTTTACCGATTCAGTTGATCATTACTGGCTAAATCCGTATAATGTGCTAATATTACTAAAAGTACTTATTGAATCACTCACGTATGTGTCTGTCTTTCAAATATGCTATTATACTGGATGCAGCAGAACAAAATATTTCTTACCGGCTTTGTTCGTAGCACACAAAAACTCGTTAAAGTTGAGAAGTAAAATGCAATCATAATGTAAAAAAAAAATGAACGGAAAAAAGTGGTCAACGGTGATGTGTAATAAAAGACGGTAGGCCGTAATTGTGAACATGCCCTCTGGGAGTATTGCCCTGATGTGTTCTCCAGCAGAAGACTGCGATGACGGTGACGATATTGCAGTTGAGGCCAAGTTTTCATTATTAATTACAAAGAAACATAACGCTACTTTATCTTAATTTCGCACTTCTCCACCTTTCATTTCATGCAATTTGATACTCCGGACGACTAGGGTTATTATAACTATATGCATTGATGTTGTATGATGGAACAATTTTTTGTAGGCGTATTCAGAAGACCTTTCTTGATCATTTGAGAAGTGCAGTCAATCATTGCTGGAGGCGAGGCAGGATGGCACTGATGGCGGGAGGGGCCGTTTTGACAACTTGAATCGTTATTTGTTGGTAACTTCCGTAATAGAAATGCCGAAGATGAAACTCCGACGGATTCTTGCAGAGCAAATCAAAAAGTTTAATTTGTGTTTGGTACAATTTTTTTTAGATGGCGAACAGTTTTAGAGAAAAGCGGCTTTCTGTCATCATGTACTGTATGATCAAAAATTTTGTTACTCAAGGGGGGCTGTGGCCTGGCCAAAATCAGCCTCGTTTTCCTGCCAATGACCAGGACCACAGTCTCCCTTGAGTGAGAAAGTTTTCGATCATACGGTAATATTATAAAGAAAAAATAGTTTGAGATACCTTGAACTTTGTTATTGAAAAATGCCGCTGGGTATATTTGTTGATCATACTCCCGAACTGATTTGGATTGGTACTGTGGCAATGGTGCTGAGGCTATATACAGGGTGAAGAAGAAAAGGCTTTTCCGTATTTTTTTTCCAATAACCACTAAAGATAAAGTGGAATAGTCTATCATAGCCCCAAGTTCCAGCCGTTTCGTCAAAAAAAAAATGAACAAAAAAAATTGAAAAAAATTTTCTTTAGTTTTCTTAGTAGGTAGTACGAAAAGTTTTATGAGAATTTAAAAAAAAAATTGTCACGTCCCTCAATTTCAGTTCAATTTGAAATAAAGTGAAGTTGAGGGACGTAACATGTTTCATGTAGTTTCTGAATATGAAAGTGATGGAGTAAATTTGACAAAATATGCATACAGAATGTCTTTTTCTGAAAAAAATAAGCTTTGAAGTTTTTTTTTTCAAGGCCGGCCGTGGAAATTTCAAACCGTTTGATAGGGTGATGTGTCGTGTTAGATATCAATAGAAGAATCAATCCACAAAATTTCAGTCCAAACATTCGGTCGTTCTAAAGATTTATCTATTATACATATATTATTATTATTATCATTTGGTCAAAGAATCCTACGAAATACATGAATCACCCTGTAGCTTCGAAACGAACGGCGATAGAGGAATTTCCAAACCAGATCCTGGTTTGTCTGGAAAAACTGGACCTACCCGTAAACTATTTTTAATAGTCCATTTGGTGGTGAATTACCCTGTATGTTGGAAATGAACAATTTTATTATACCGGGTGTTTATAAACGTTTGTTATCATATCACCTTTGGAATCTCCTATCACTCTTTCAAATCGTGCCTTTCACTGCGACTTTTGGCCTGACCAAAGCCTGCCGCGATCACAGACGTTTATAAACACCCGGTATTAGAAAGTCAAAGTGGTGATTTTCGCGGCTTTTCTCTGGACTTTGCTGCATTTTCATTTAGATATCTCTTTTAGTCAGGTACCATAGGTTCAAAAAACTGATCCCGTGGGCTCCTTCGTGAAGGGGGCAAGAGACCTTTTATTTCTTATAGTCCTATATGTGGAGATACCAAAATGTTTTGGTGCCACTTTCAAAATGGCGGCCATTTATCCGGACCTAACTTGCTTCATTCTCACCCGATTTGAATTTTTTTTTTAGAAATACGTGAATTCATATTCTCTATCCGCTGTTGTCATCGGTTGTCATTTATATTAATCTGTTTGACCGGAATTAGAAAAAAAACTGAAAATTATGATGACTTTTAGTCCTATAGGTTTCTCGACTGTTTCTCAACCTAATTCAAGTTGTATTGATCCTAACAGCATCTACAATAAATGAAGTTCACTAAAAACTCAGCTGTGATACAGTAGTGATACAACAGGGGGAAGAAAGAGCGATATTCACGAGAGATGGTAAAATGAGGAAGGAAAGTGCCGTGTGCTTTTTTAGGGAGTAGGTATACGTGTGATTCTTGAGCTACTACTTCTATGGCCTCTGTAGACACCGAAATGCTCTGGTACCAATTTCAAAATGGCGACGTTCCAAAATGGCGACCATTTGATTTTGGCAACATGGATTCACACTCAACTCACGCCTATTTTCGCTCAACGCAAACCGATTTTTATGATTTTTCTTTTGATCAGGTATGGATTGATGTTCTCTATTTGCTATTATCCGAAATTTGCATGTGTGCCAAGTAGTTTTTCCAAAAAGAAAAAAAAACTAGAAAATCAGTGATTTTTACGATCCCTATTGCCTCAGGTGCTGTGTGCTTCCCCGTGAAAGGCATGCCTGGCAAATATTTTTTCATAATTCTCATAATGTATGAAGTTACCGAAATGCTCTGGTGCCATTTTCAAAATGGCAGCGTACCGATTTGGCGGCCACCTGGATTTCAATAATGCAAAAATTCCAACTCGGTAATCAAAAGAGTTATAGTGTAGGTCACAAGGTAGATTAACAATTCAATGCTTGTTAAGATAAAACGAACCGCATCTCCATTTCTTGAGTCATTCCTGGAAAATCCACTGATTTATTAAAAAATGTCAATTTTTATGCAACTGACAACTAATATCAGAATTTTTCAGGAACGGCTCAAGATATGGAGATGCGATTTGTTTTATCTCAACAAGCATTGAATTGTAAATCTACCTTGTGACTCTCATCACTATAACTCTTTTTGTTACTGAGTTGGAATTTTTGCTTTATTGAACACCTTACCAAAATCCAGGTGGCCGCCAAATCGGTACGCTGCCATTTTGAAAGTGGTACCAAAGCATTTTGGTAACTTCATACATATGAGAATAATACAAAAATATTTGCCAGGCATGCCCCTCACGGGGAAGCATACAGCACCTGAGGCAATAGGAATCGTAAAAATCTCTGATTTTCTAGTTTTTTTTTTTTGGAAAAACTATTTGGCACAAATGCAAATTTCGGACGATAGCATAATAAAGAGAACATCAATCTATACCTCATCAAAAGAAAAATCATTAAAATCGGTTTGAGTCGAGCGAAAATAGGCGTAAGTTGAGTGTGAATCCATGTTACCAAAATCAAATGGTCGCCATTTTGGAACGACGCCATTTTGAAATTGGTACCAGAGTATTTCGGTGTCTTCAGAGGCCAGAGAAGTAGTAATAGTAGTTCACAATACTAGTTGGCTGTTACATAAGTGGTTTTCAGACACGAAGCCGAAATTTGCAGAACGAGGGCGCAGCCCGAGTTCTGTGAGAGGCTGAGTGTCGGAAAGCATCTTGTGTAACAAACCACGAGTGTTGTACAACATTTTACGTGTTTGTTCTATTGAAAATTGTGAAATTTTTGAATATTTTGAGGTTATTTTGACAAGTGTCAACTTAAATACATAAACTGTAATATCCATATACAACATATATAAAAGTCATTACATCTCATGTATTAACACAACAAACACGTAAACTAAAAAATAACACGTATACCTACTTCCTGAAAAAACACACGGCACTTTCCTTCTTAATTTCACCAATTTTCGTGAATATCGAACTTTTTTTACCTACTGTATTCACTTTAGTGGACGTGGTAGCAAAAAACAAGTTGCAAATGATGATAAAGGCAAACCACTTGGCAGGATCGTAACTAAGACTTAAATGAACGATTTGACCCGCAGTGCTTTCATTTTCGTCCCTTAGGATTTGAATGGCGCCCCTTTTTCAAAATGGCGGATTTTATCTAGGGGCAGAAGGTATCGAATAGCCTGGTGATGTCCAGCTTTGTTTGAATATATGGAGCTACGTCTCGATCGATTTCTGGGACATCAAACACTTTTTAAAAAAATGATGGAACATTGACATCTGTCGCAGGCAAATTTGGTGGAGGCGCCAAAATGAATTTTGTACGGTCATAAGAGAATTGCTGTAACATTTTTATTTTTCAACCGATTTTAACACAAGGTATCTCATTTTGTGAAAAAGTAAATTCTTCTTGTTATCTTATACCTTCCATAAAAAGGCATTGAGGAATGTTGAAGAAAAAAATGAAAAATAATTTGAAAAAAAAAGGTTTTCTTATTTTTTTATTTTTATAAAAATTGCCATGTTTGTAGATTTTGTTATGCCCTTTCTAAATTTGCACTTTTCCGATTTATATCTTTGCAGTGCGCACCGCCATGTTGAAAAAATGAAATCTGAAGAGAAGTTTTTGACAATATCTAAATTTTAGTCCATGCGAGATTAAAATGTTTATATACGTATGAAAGTACATTCAATTCTCCACGATTTGACACCTGAACCATTTTTGTGCGACTCGGGGTTCTTGAGCTAGAGCTTCCGGAAGTATCAATTTTCGGTGTTAAATAGTGACCGTGCCTACCGAATTTTACCACTGGATCACCACCATGTCTTAATCAAGTCACCCATCAATAACGCGTCGTCATTTATCTCAAATCATGAACATTGGTGGACCTGGCACAGCCCCAAGAGGTGATTTTTATTTATTTTGGAACCAAAAATTGATACTTCCAGAAGGTCTAGCTCAAGAACCCTGGGTCGCACAGAGCTGGTTGTGCTTTCATATGTTCATAAACATTTCAATGCCACATGGACCAAATTTCAGATATTGTCAAAAACTTCTTTTCAGACATCATTTTTTCAACATGGCGGCGCGTACTGCAAAGATATAAATCGGAAAAGTGCAAATTTAGAAAGGGCACATCAAAGTCTACAAATAGGGCAAATTGCATAGAAATAAAAAAATGTAAAAAATCTTTTTTTTTCAAATATTTTTTTATTTTTTTTTCAACATTCCTCAACGTCTTTTTTCAATGAAAGGTTTGAGGTAACATAAAGAATTCACTTTTTCACAAAATGAAATGTCTTGTGTTAAAATCCGTTGAAAAATAAAAATGTTACAGCAATTTTCTTATGACAGTACTAAATTCCTTTTGGCGCCTCCACCAAAATTGCCTGCGGTAGATGTCAATGTTCCACCATTTTTTTAATTAGTGTTTGATGTCCCAGAAACCGATTGAGACATAGCCCCCTATATTTCTACTAAGCTGGACATCACCAGGCTATTCGATACCTTCTGCCCCTAGATAATATCCACCATTTTGAAAAAGGGGCGCTATTCAAATCCTAAGGGACGAAAAGAAAAGCACTGCGGGTCAAATCGTTCATTTAGGTCTCAGTTGTAACTCTGCCAAGTGGTTTGCCTTTATCATCATTTGCAACTTATATTCCCTATTTCGGTTGTTCCACGTCCACTACTTGTGGCCATTATTGTTCCAGCAAGCTGAGTTTTTAGTTAACTTCATTCATTGTAGATGCTGTTAGAATCAATACAACTTGAATTAGGTCGAGAAACCTATAGGACTAAAAGTCTTTATAATTTTCAGTTTTTTTCTAATTGCGGTCAAACAAATTGATATAAATGATAACCGATGATAGCAGCGGACAAAGAATATGGATTCACGTATTTCTAAAAAACAAATTTTCAAATCGGGTGAGGATGAAGCAAGTTAGTTCCGAATAAATGTCACCGGAAACAAACGGCCGCCATTTTGAAATGACGCCATTTTGAAAGTGGCACCAAAACATTTCGGTATCTCCACATATAGGACTATAAGAAATTGATGGTCTCTTGCCCTCTTCACGAAGGAGCCCACGGAATACCGGATGACCCCTGACTATTTCTAGAATCGCCTCTGGGGGGCCCTATCACCACGAGTGGAATACTCAGTAAGTAGTGACGACACGTTGCGTAGTAGCGTAGTAACCAACTCTCCGTCTCTGATAGGCTGCTGCTAGGTAACGCGTGACGTCACAAACGTAGAATTCTATTCATTGTACTCCTGCAATATCCAGAAGACATTTAGATATCCAGTTGTTGCTCACTTTTGTTATTCATGGGTAGGAAAGTGTCATTTGTTCTTTTGTTATTCAGAAGTTTTTCCATTCAGAAAGATGGAGTTTGATGGCTCTTTTATTGATATGGTTTTCAAAAGGTCCAAGCTATACGTTTTTTGTAAAGGGAGTAAACTAACTGGTTAGCTGTCCTTCTTGTTGTTTGATCCTAATTCGTAGTTCTTGTTGCCAAAAATTTTTCTGATTCAACTGTCGACACGTTTAGAGAAAATCTCGATCTCTTCGGCTTTGTCTTGGAATTTGCTTTTGTTCATAAACTCCCACTTTTGTTATTAGATACCTCTATGCTTATGTCTCAGATGGGGTATTTTTATCTTGAATAGATGCATATGATGAAAGATAATTTCATTTTCAAGACACGCGATACGCGCGAGAAGAAACCAATGAATTGTTGAAGTTGTCTCAAGATTCTTCCTGAATAACGCTTCATCATCTACATCTATTATGATATCCCATCATTATAGAGAAAAACCTTTTACAACACTGCATCCCCAGACTTATCTACAGCAGGAGGGACCAGAAAAATGCTGGTCGCGACGCAAAAAAAATTTGGTGAAAGAGTTACGTAGGTACTAAAAGAATGCTTTAATGTTGCTTATAAAAGATTTGTTCCAAACTTCTATAGCTCTGGTTGAAACTGTGTCGTCTTAGCCCACAGTTCTCAAGAACTTTTTGTCTCTCTGTAATACCTATCTCGTACGTTTGTGTGTGCACTTCAATAAATATTTACGAGGAAGTCGTATTGTGCTGTTAGTACATACACACGATGCCAAGCCGAAAGTGTAAGATATTATGTGCCCATATCTATTCTATGTAATGCACTGAGGGAACTGATTTACTTATAATAACTTCCATAGTATATTGAAATGCAAAGCATGAGACTGGTATGGCAGCCGACTTTATGATGTTGCAGGCCGCGTCCGTTCCGCAAGACCATTACCCACTATGAACTTGGCATCATAGACAACGGCGGTACTTGCTCTGACCAATGTTGGTGTCTGATATATTCATGAATGCGTTCATTGCAGTCTTCCCAAATCATTGGAAATAGAATTGTATTTTTAAGGTATATCGGCGGCTGAATGTGGTGAGAGATCGCAGTTACATGAAGGCATACTTACATACATGAACATAATTTCTGCAATCGTGGCATGCCTACATAATAGTATCAACTGTCAAACGCATCCTGCCTCAACCTCAACCTCTTCCTACAGTTGAGATGTCCGTGTGTTGAAATGAATACTTCAAAGGTAGGATCTGGTGTGTACGTCTTGAACTTGGTCCTTGTGTAGTTGTACGTTGTACGCCAGAAGGTGGCAAACTACCACAAGTATTCATTATAATAATGAATAATGATGATATTTTAGCAAAGTAACCACTCATCACCTGGTTAAAGTTATTGGTTCGACACCCGTGCTAGGTTCCAAGCAGTTGATGACCAAAAGCCTATGACCCATTACTAATGTGTGCCACAGAAACTGGTGAAGTGTGGTACTGATCAAACTGATCCTAGCTGGAATCACGTTAGTTGATCTCAAGGTTGAACTTGATTATGCCAGTTGAACTGTCGATACTAAGAATCACGGCTTCAACCAACAATGTTTTTTGAGTTATTGAGGATATTTTGAGACCATAATCTCACTCCTCCCATAGATCACTTCCTACACGAACAGTGCGTGGAATAATATATTTTCTGATAGTGCTCGCATGTTTTCCCAAAAATTAAATCTCTATAAAGTGACAATGTCAAATTAGTTTAAATAATAGGAATGATGCCGGCATTAATCCATTCCAACATACCTCATATACCTTCGAAAACAAAACACTCGTGCTGGTCCATGCATAAAAGAAATTAACAAGACCACTCGCGGAGAGCATAAGTACAGTCGATTTGTTAAATTCCTCCGCAAACGTTCCAAAAATTCAAATTAACGTAATTTGCATATTTGTTATTGATTTTACGGAGCCCAAGAAGTATACCGTGCGCCTGGGATCCGGCAAGTTATTTTCTTTCCTTTTTGATTCGGGATGCACTTCAAAGATGTTGAACACAAAAGCGGTCGGGGTGGCGCGCGGAGAGCATTTCTTCCTCGGTTTCGGCGGCTCTGTTTGAAATTTGGGTTCGATCTACCGACGACGGTATTTAGTAATAACGAGCCGGGCGGTCGCCAGCCCGGGTTTAACGCCCCACACTTTGCCTTTCGCAGGGAAACAATCGCGTCCGAAAAGCCCGAGACCATCAAAACGGACCTGCCATATCATCCGTAATGTTAGGACTATGGGTCTGTTTGCAAATTAGGCGACGCCCGAGTGGAACGAAGAGATCCACGACGAAAAAATTAATAGGGACCGAACGTAAATATTCCGCCTCATCTGCCCATTCATTAACATCGCAACAATATCAATTTCCGATGCAGTGCTTTGTTGATGGCCGTATAGAGATTATATAAATGTTTTGGATGCCCGATTTTTCACTCCTCGTTTACTCTTCGTCAACATTCACAGTTGCTATAGTATTGGCTGATTGGCTGCAACATATTACAAGCAAACTTCTCAACTTTGCGAATAACAGTTAAGATGTTCGCCCCAAAATCGTCTAGCTCGCCTTCCTCGTTCTCCATTTGTGCTGTTGGTCTGTTGGTCTTGTTGGTTCGCAATATTCAACTTCTCATTTTGTTTCGTCATCTGTTCACGTGCTCTCTTGTCTTCCCACGTCCAGAAGTTTTGCTCTACTGAAAACAGTTTTCAATAAATATGTATACAGGTACATCATACCTGCATACGTTTCGTCTTATTGATGGAGATCTAAACAAGCGAACATGTCTCACGGGCGTGACGCTCAGTAGCGCACTTCCTTTTTGACGGATAAGTGAACGCAATATGTTAATTAGGGCTTTACCGTTATTTGGACAGAGATTTCAATATGGCGGCCAAAATAGCGCCAGAATCATGAAATTCGGCTTGAAAATCAGAATTATGGTACTAGACAAGGGTAAGTTCCAAGTTCCATGAAAATCGTTTAACTAATAAGAGATTTCACTATGGCGGCCAAGATGGCGAGAGAGCATTAATTGTCAAACATCGGATGTATCTTGATGCAGTACACATTGCCTGCAAATTGGACCACTTTTTAGAGAAACTCAAAATGGCGGATCAAAGATGGCAGCGAAGTGACAAAAATCATTGGTCAACTTTATATAGTGGATACGTACGCATTCGATTGGCGTTTGCACCACATCAATATATTTTTTCGTTGAGATATATTTCTCCTAGTTCTATCACTTTAAAAACATGTTCAATAGGGAAAAAACAAGATGGCGGCATAACATCAATTGTCCAAAATCGGATGTGTCTTGATAAAGTTCACATCACCTCCAAACTTCATTCAAATCGGACCACTTTCAGAGAAATTCAAAATGGCGAATCAAAGATGACCGCCAAGGGCCCCAAGGAACAAAAGCCATTAATCAACTTAATATGGTGGACACGTACGCATTAGATTGGCGTTTGCACCATATCGATATCTGTTTTCATTGAGACAGAGAATTCTCCTAGCTTTACCACTTTGAGACATGTTCAATAGGCAGAATATAAGATGGCAGCCGAGCATAAATTGTCAAAAATTAGATGTATCTTGATATGGTTTACATTGCCTGTGAATTTCATCCCAATCGGATCACTTTTCAACTCAACTCATCATTAACTTTTAACTCGTGGGTAACACATTACGTATCATCATTGATTTTATCTTTATCAGGTGCCTTGGCTTTGTTTTTTTCCCCGGAAACTTCGTACCTCCCTTTTAGAAATTCAAAATGGCAGATCAAAGATGGCGGCAGAATAACAAAAAATCGAAAGTCAACTTGACATCCCGGATGTATGTATGTTCTATTGATCGGCGTCTACACCACATCGATATGTTTTTTTCCTAAGGAGTTATCCCGGGTACGGACGGACGGACGAAGTGAAGCTAAAATCGCCTTTTTCCCATTTTTTGGAAAAATGCGCTCAAAACCCGGATAGTAATAATAGTGGAACATTGCTCTTGGATTTGATAACAGAAGTCCAATGGCATTACTAGGCACCATGCGAATTTAGATGGGTAACTACCAGAAGAAGAAGCTTGTGGTGTAACCCATTTGGAGACGCATTCTGACGCAAACCCCTCCTCGAACAAACTCTGGTCAGGTCTTACGAGTTACAGACCAAAAAAATGCTCTGGAATAAGTGCTGCTATTTCTCACTAGTCACTCGTGGTTCGGAGTCCACTGTAGGTCCCCTATTCGATAGGAATAGGCGGAGAAGTCGAGATACTAGATGGCCTATAGAGCTGAAGATTATATTATCATTTGCCTGTTGCTTTTGAGGGTGATCGGTCAACTATAAACTTTCGACAACGTATGTACCTCTACAAGTTTCGTCTAATCGATAGAGACTCAAAAAAGTCAAGCAGTTTGCTTATACGGGGTGTTTATGAGAAACTGTGATCGCGGCAGACTTGGTTCAGGCCGAAAAACGCAGTAACAGGCGCAATTGTAGTGATCGAAAGCGGATTTCAAAGGCGATGCGATCACAAACATTTATAAACACCCGGTATAATGAATCCGGGGTACGGTAAAAGATAACGGCCACACGCAAATCCAAACAAAAAAAAATTGGCAAACCACTCAGAACGGTGTGTACCTATAATGATATTCTGAAATAAAATTTGCGAATTATCCAGAAATTTTTACGAAAAAAATGAAGAGGGAATAACGCGTTAAAAGAACAGCTCAGGTTTCTGGATGTTGTTGTATTGTTGGTTGCCTACATCACTTCAATGGAAAATCAGAGCAGGTGCGCCACAGTGACTCATGACTTACCAACAAAACAATGTTGCGCATGGGCCTGAGATGGGCACCGCAAAGGAGAGTAGTACGACCTGAACAATTCAACTGCAAAGAAACTATAAATGTGATCGTGATTTTCCTTTCGGTGACGACTAATAGTCATGAGTAGAAGGAAACAGAGTTGGTTTCGTGGTTGTAAAAAGTGTTTAAAATGTAGCCGTTATGGTATCCAGCGAATATCGTAACAATCTTCCATGAGTGTTCCAAAATAGTTTCACATGTCAGAGTTCGTTTTTCGCTAATCGAATTTCATCTAAGCTGAATATAGGTATGTAATAATAATACCGCACCCCAAAATTGTGGCCCTTTCAGCTATAAAATGATTTTTGAACTGCTCGCTAGTAAAATTTTTCTGCTATCAGTCTGTCCGTATGTATGCAATTACAAGGTATCAATTGAAGAAGGAAATCAGGCAAGCGAATATAGATTTGATATTTAGGAACATTTGGTTTGGTGCGACGATTTAAGTTGGTAGCCATATGCTTTGTTTACGACTTACGTGCATTTGTGATTGTTGTGATGTGGTAGGTGGTTATACACTCTTGAGCAAAAGTTAAGGACTACTTTTTCAAATGTCCATAACTTCCAACGCGTTTTTCGATTTTACCGAATTTTTGCACAGAGGTGGTCTACTGTGATTTAAAGACAAGCGTAGAGAGGCGCACTCATCAATGCATAGGTTTGCGGTAGAGAGGTCTTCGACTGTTGCTTTGCAGAGATGCATGATTTTTACCGAAATCAAAGCATTGAATTTTGGACTAAATGGAGGTTCATCCAATGAAAAACGTCTAGTTTACTTTGTTACAATGTGCTTAAGCAAATACCATGCTTAGTTTGTTCATTGAAGACTTCCATCTTCAAATATTGACCATCAATCTCTTCTTATGGCCTAAACAATGTATGAGGCATTACTTTGCCTGGATTTTGGTTGTAAACAGTTCATTCGTGTATTTATTGTAATTTTGAGTCAAAATTTTGTAATTGTGGCTACTCTTGAGCCTCAAAAACAAGAAATTCTTAATGCAGACTCACTTAAGAACAAAAACAAGATAAAAAAGCTCACAAAGATGTCAAAACTTTGAGCATTGACAAGAAAGAAGTAATCAATTTCATCACGTGCCGATGAAACACCTCTGCAATGATCAAAGAAGAAATGGTCAATTTCTTCTGTTCTTTTCAGGAAAAGACATTTGCGGAGTGTCGCCAAGAGACCAAGCGCACAAGCGATGAGTAACAACCTTTATTAATCATTTGTCATCGATATTCGAGAGTTTAAATCCTTCTAACGCCATCAGGCTCTCTCGAATGCGAAGAAGTTGAAAAATTAACTTCAAGTTTGTTGCGCTGCACTGAGTGAACCCAAGGACGGGAATGAATTATGACCATACTCAGAGATATGCATAAGCCTAGTGTTTGAGTGTAGAAACCACCAAGAGGATCTGACGACGCTAAAAATTGAGAATCGGGGTTTGTTTGAACCTCTGCAGGGTGGAAAACAGCTCAAATCAAATGACGTTCTCAATCGGGACTGTCGTCTTTCGTTATTGTACAGGAACTGATCAAAAAGATTTCTGCCCACACCATGATGGAGCCACCCCCAAACGGAATCCTGAGTGAAATGCAATCTGCATGAAACCGCTGTCCACGACGACATCATACACGACCCCGCTAGTCGTTTTCTGTCAGGGAGGTACGTGTTTTACCTCTGTCGTTTTTGACCAGTCCCTGTACAATAACGAAAAACGAACAATCCCGATTGAGAACTTATTCGATTTTAGTTGTTTTTCACACTGGAGAGGTTCAAACAAACACCGATTTTCAAATGTTCTCGTCGTCAGATTCTCTTGGTGGTTTCTACGTTTGAAGACAAGGCCTATGCATATCTCTGATCATCCATTTGGCCATCATCCATTTCCGTCCTTGGGTTCACTCAGTGCAGCGCAACAAACTTGAAGTCAATTTTTCAACTTCTTTGCATTCAAGAGAGCCTGATGGCGTTAGAGGGATTTAAACTCTCGAATATCGATGACAAATGATTATTAAAGGTTGTTACTTATTGCTTGTGCGCTTGGTTTCTTGGCGACACCCGCAAATGCTTTTCCTGAAAAGAGCTGAAGAAATTGACCATTTCTTCTTTGATCACTGCAGAGGTGTTTCATCGGCATGTGATGAAATTGATTACTTCTTTCTTGTCAATGCTCAAGATTTTGACATCTTTGTGAGCTTTTTCCCCTTGTTTTTGTTCTTGAGTAACAGTCTGCATGAAGAATTTCTTAATTTTGAGGGTCAAGAGTGGCCACAATCACAAAATTTTGACGCAAAATTACAATAAATACACGAATGAACTGTTTACAACCAAAATCCAGGCAAAGGAATGCCTCATATACATTGTTTAGGCCATAAGAAGAGATTGATGGTCAAGATTTAAAGATGGAAGTCTTCAATGAACAAACTAAGCATGGTGTTTGCTCAAGCAAATTGTAACAAAGTAAACTAGACGTTTTTCATTGGATGAACCTCTCCATTTACTCCGTTTAGCTTTCAGTAAAAATGCTATTGCATTTCTGCAAAGCAACAGTCGAAGACCACTCTACCGCAAACCTATACATAGAAGGCGTAGATGAGTGCGCCTCTCTACGCTTGTCTTTACATTACATTAGACCACCTCTGTGCAAAACTTTGTCAAAACCGAAAAACGCATTTGGAAGTTATGGACATTAAAAAATGTGGTCCCTAAATTTTACTCAGAAGTGTATTACCGGGTCTACCGTTACTGTTATGACTGCCTAGCAATCGATTTTTCGATCGGCATTTTCGATTTTTATAGTCAGGCACACTGTCACAGGTGACACCGATGACAGGTGAGCGACAGACTTTGGACGTCAGCCATTGACACTGTTGACAGTAAACACCAACTCATGCAAAGTGCCCCCTACATGTAATCGCTCTATTGCCGATCATTGTATTTATTTTTATTAATTTGCTCCTCATTTAGTTGCGAAAGATAAAACCGAATCATCGTTTTATACTAACTATAAAGAGATTACACGGATGAACGTTTCACGCATCCATTACAAGAGTGACACGTCTTGAAGGGAAGTGTTATCATTATCAATAACGAACAAGCTTATAGCTTATTATCATTATTATTTTATGTTATTTTGAACAAATGCGACAGGAAATCGTCTTGAAACTTATACATTGATAAGTTCTCGTGTATGATTCTTGGAAATCATTTATGCAATATTTTCATTCCATATCAACTTTTGTGCATTTTTATAAACTGCATCAACGCACCATTGAGAAGGCAAATTGAAAGCATGTGTGTAGACATTGCAAATGAATTAAGTCACTTGCATTATTCCACCCAGCACAGCCACCTAGCGGTAATTAGAGTGTCATTTAAAGAACAATAATTATTACTCCATCATAGACGAATAAAAAGACATGCATAGAAACTTATGTATAATTTCTGGTCGTTATTATTCATAACGTTATTTTATTTGATATTAACAAGGTGATTTGTCGATATTGCAAACAGTATGGACATGCGCTAAGAGCAGTAAGAGCAGGTTTTATAAACAAAAACGGACTGGTGACTAAAACAAAACCAAAATGTCGCCTGTGTTGCCTATTTCTACAAGCTGTTAAACCTACCACCTAATTAGATAGGTATACGATACGTATAACAAGTTAAAGTTAACAAACTAGCAGAACACCAGCAGGTATTACTATCGCTAAATTTACGAACACCCTATCAAAATATCCGATCTTGCTATAGCCGAGCATTAGATTTTAACAACTGCAAGCGGTCACTAATTGCTACCGTATTCATCAGGGTTTTTGTGTAATTGACCCCGTTTTATTGCACAGCACGAACAAGAGATACATTGTCGGTGATAAGAAGAGCACATTTATAGGCACAGTCGTTGTATTATTATGTGCAATGATAACAAAATTATCTTTTCTGTGGGAGGTACCTATATTTACTTTTCAATGTTATTGCTATTTTAGGATCATGCAGAGTTCTGCACCTAATGGGTAATCTTGATTAAACAGCCCAGGTTTGCTATGTGCTCTGTGAAAATGCAATTAGAGAACATCCTTGCGGAACTAAACTAACTTGGAGCTACAAGATTTCAGAGTAATCTCCGTTTGAACAGGTATGCATTGAATGTTTAACACAGGTGTCTTACTTTTACCCTAAAAAAAAAGTAGACAAAAGAAATACGTGAAATATTATACGACAGGTCCACCATCTGCTTCAAATACGTCAACGCGATCTGTCTTGAGCGGTTAATAAGAAATCTTATTTAATGGTGTTTGGCTTTCTGGAACCACGCGAGAAATTCAATCTCAAAATCTAAAAAGCGGTCACAAAAAAAAATCCGAGACAACCCTTAGGTGGGATGTGAAAATTTATCGGACCTGCAGTTATTACGGACACCACACCCAACGTTGTAAAGGTACCTTATACTAATTGAGAGACACTAGGTAGAGAACCAACGGAGACTGATGTGTGGTTACCTTTTTTTCTGTTTTCTTTTAAAGCCAATTTCGGGTGTGATAAAACAAGGTACTGGTGAGTAGTTCGAGGCGTGCAATAATCTCATATAACATTTTTGACTTATAATTATTGCCAGTGAAACATCAGGATGGGATATAAAATGGAAAGAACAAGATAATAACTCATTTGTACTGACACATTGGAGTCTGACACTTGTTCTTTGTTAGTTATGATAGGCTTCCAAGTGAAGAAATTTTATGCGGTGGAAGCGCATCACGATCCTTTTTGCTTGGTGTCCCTGACTTTGGACTGGACAAATTCATATATGCAAATACGGTCGCTTTGTAGTAAGCATAGGTACACCTACCTACCTTCTCTCGCCGGTGGACGCATGTTGAATTGTGACGATTCAGACAGAACGCAATGCCTGTAAGTATTATTTCATAGTTTCGTCCTAAAAAAAGCCAAAATGCTGTTATTGAATTGACATAAACGACGCAGCCCACTCTGTTGACATCTCATCTTAATCCAATAGGTATTTTCACCGCTACAAAGAGCTAGCGATGTCGCCCAACAGTTGAACAACATCAACTCCAGATATCAGTCTATGTTCACCCCACGTGAGCAACTCCCACTTTTCATTAACCTTCGACCTGACATTATCACCTGGGTATCGTGCTGCAAGCCCCAGACACAACCATCCATGGACACAACCCACTTCTGATGCAAACTAAGAAGTACGTCCATTCCTGATATCCTGCCCTCCTGCACGGTGGTAGACAGTGACGGAAATTGTCATGAAATTCCGGGTTTATTTGGAACGACAGACACACCAAATGCATGTTTATAGATTCGATCCACCCATTGCAGCATCGAAATCACGATTCGATTCTTCCGGAAAGCTCTCTCGCAGGCGTCAGATCATTTGTTTATCAGCGCAGAGTATCGCAATAATTATCTTTCATTATTATTATTGGGTTTGACCGCTGTTTCATATGCCAATTTGAGGCTTTTTTTCACGTTTTGCTTGACATGCATTCATCCACGAAGAAGTATCTGCAGCTTTGGCATCAGCGGACACGGCTGCGGTGTAAAACGGAAATGCAATTATGTAACCAGTGAATAGAAATTGCCAAGCTGATGTCTTTTGAGTTTGAAGCCTTCAGGTACCAAAGCCTTCCTTAGTTGGCTTTTTTTGAAAGCTTTCCTGGTGAGCCTTCAGTAGGTACTCCAGTATATATAATCTGTTTTATCAATAATTTTTATATTTTCTTCAAGAAATCCTTTCATTTGCCAGCCCAGTGCGGTATAATATAGCGAGCTGGCTTAAATTCAGTGGTGTACTGAAGAGAAGACATAATTTCTTTGCTTCTGAGATGCATTCCATTGATGCAGGTGCAGATGTTATTTCTATCAGATGCAAAGAAAAAATGAAGTCACCGAAAATACGCTGACGACAGCGGTTGATTTTATAACTGTTCAGTAAAAAATCCAAAAGGTGCCCGTGGTACATGCAAAATTATACTATTATACATAATGTACAGGTCCAGCCGTTGTCTAGCCCCATGCCAGTTTTCACTCACCACTGCATCAGAACTTGATTCTAATTTTCATTATGAAGTTTCTCTATAACCAGAAGTAACGGTGGCAACACTAGCAACGATGCTATTATCCTGTTGTATATGAACCCAGCACTTGCCCAACTTCTATAACCAAGATAAGGTTCAAGAGGAGGAAAACATTTCTTATTATTATTATTCCTTCAATCGAATTGACGACCAGTCGCTAATTAAGCATAAAGGTACCTTATTGGTATAAATATACTCGGAGAATATAGGTACTTGTATCAACTTCACCACCACCCACCTCCCAATGATGTAATAGCGTGACCCAGTAGGGCAGAGCATCAGACGCTAAAATTGTTACTCGGCGCTTGAGTTCCTCAATTTATTTTCTCATTTGAATTTTCAATGCCGCATGTTTTAAAATGTGACACAACAAGTCTCATGTTCCATATACCGCGTTTGAACTAGGCGATTTACATAAAAAAAACCTGCGGTAGACCTCGGTACTGAATTGTTCAGGAATTATTTGAGAGGGATCCATACTGAGCCATCTAATAGCATGGTAGTCACTAATATAGATACCTGCAATACCTACATCATTGACACAATTGACGTTTTTCTCTATCTGTCAAATATTGAAAAATGTCAAAATTCAACACTTTGTCATTTAATCATTATCCACAATCCATTCTGTGCATTGGAACCATATCATTCGGTTGGAAGCAACACAACAAAAGAATCAAATTAGGTCTGCAGTTTGACGGACGGGCGGACGAAGTCAGGAACGTACCATCACAGGGCGTGGATGTGTCGGACAACCGCACCTGCGTCAGGGGTCAAAAACGGAGTCCAGTTCAACCGTGCGCTTGTCAGTTGCTTGGATGGGCCGACCATCACACATCCAGGCACAACATTGTGGCTCGATGAGTCCAGCTGGCCTGGAAGAGATACAGTTGGTGCAATAGCGAAGCATACGTGCCAGGTGGAACTAGGTTCCATCAACTCTCTCCGATAAATTCAGAAGCCCGCAGTTTGAGTTTTCCACCATTTCTTATTCGGGCGTGAATTTTTTATATTTTTTCTCTGGCCGTTATACGACCCGACACAACTGTTCACCCGCCGGGGCGCCGGGCTTGGACCAGAACAACCCGCGTTTAGTGCAGGACTCAACTCAGACGCTGTGTTTCCTGCTGAGGCTTGAAATCGGACCATCAATGGTTTTCGAGTTAAAAAACTGCAAATTAGTAATTTCTTTTTCCACGAACAGATTTTCACAATTACTTTTTATATGTATACGGGAGCTAACTGATTAACAGTTAATAGTTAACAGTTCTTAATCAACATTTCTCAACAGTTTATTTTTCCAGTTGGTTTATCAAGCCGGACTCAAATGATGGGGCCTAATAAAAGGAAGCCTAAATTGACGATTTTCACAATGGGATGATTTGCAAAAGACTTTTAGGTTTTAAAAAAATTACAAATTCTTGTTCGTTCATTATGGAGATGCTGCAAATTTATTTCAATCTCTCTCAAATTCCAACTTCCCACCCGAAGGGACGTCTCGAACAAACATCTCTATAGGACAGTAGTCGAGAAAGTATCATGGTACCACAACAATTTTTTTCTTCGCCCTGTAAAGTCAATGGCGTACACATAAGAAATTGTGGAATTCTATACGTTGTTCACCACTATTGACAGAAGGCCTGTGCCAGTTTTCACCCTTACTATAGCTACTACCCTTACGGTATCTAGTTGAAAGTGAAAACCTACAATGACTTGGCTAATACGTCTTTACTTTAACCTGTAAAATAAAGCCACTGAAATGTTTTCAACTTTGGTACGTTAATGTTTTGCAACTTTAATCGATATGATACCTATCTTTAGCAGAGAAGAAAGAGACTTCATAGATTCAGATTGAGCACTCCCTAAAGACTCCCCATCTGCTGTATGAATTTCGCTTCCGCACGATTCCCGCTATCAACTGTTGAAATGTGTCGTAATAATGCACATTCGTATTACTATGGAGTGCATCAGAAATATCTCATGATATTTACAATTATTACTTCTTGTATTTCTTGTAACACGTTTGAATTGCTGGTTAAGCAGTTTACATTTCAACTGTTTTTTTTTTTATTTCTCGCGTGGTATGTTATTGAGCAAGCGAAAGTATGCTGGTAATTACATTATTTATCACACTGGTCGGCCTAAACAAAGTGACACTTTAAAAAAGTCAACACTTTTTAAGCGTATTTCATGGAAAGCACAAATTTTTACGATTACGATAATCGTATGATCTTTTCACATGAAGGTAATTGTTGTTTTTGATGATGGGCGACAGTGATTAAAGTTTGGAAATGTCAGCGAAATTTCCCGAAACTTGATCAGATCCGGGAAAGTTCCTTTAATTTATTTTAAATAATAAAAAAATGTACACGGTGACATTTCAAATGTGCTTATGTCACGTCATTAATATCAGCAAAAACAATTGCACAAAGTTCTCTATTTGCACTTACACAAAGTAGCACTTTGTGACATTGTTTTTCGTAACAGTGCTACAAAACAAAGTAGTCATAGTGTTATGGATTTTGCGTTTGGATTCTTTTATAATTGAGACGATCGTTTTAAAACAAACACTGTTTATCACTGCGTACTACTATAAATACTCGTCAACAATCATTTGCGATTAGGTATATTGCATCAACTTCGCCTTCCCATCTTATTGTCGCTTTGGACTCAATACTGGTCTGTCAGTCGATCTCATCAGTGCTTATTATACCTCCGACTGGTATTCTGGAAGTTTCCACCTGTTCTCTGGCAAATTCCACATTGATCCGCGGCATATGGCTCATAGGACGTCTCTCGAACAGTCCAGCACTTTTGCGTGTATTCACCAGCGGGCCATGAAACGGCGTCTCTGCCAATTGAGCAGATGTTTCTTACTCGGTCATTGGGATCTCCAGTTTAATCGAATGATATAAACCTTCGCGTATGTTCTCGAATGCCTAGAGCTTCGCAACTCGTAACACGCCGTCCAGAAGGATCAGGTGTGCTCTCGAATGCACGCGAGGCTCGCCACTCATAACTATAATATTCCATCCAAACTTCTTCCGCAAACTCTCCAAAGGTTCTTGTCGCGTCTATCGTATTTCGCCATAGCACAAATATCTGTTGCTCATCTATTCGCGGGAGCTGTGGAAACGTCTGGTAACTTCGGGAATATTCTGGCGAACTCCCGTTGCAAGCGGATATTATAGCTCAATGAATACACAATGCAACACAATTTGGTATCAGCGGACTGTATCTAAATTGATCACTTTACAAATAGGAAGTTCAGTTACCACTACCTACTTCTACTACCCTATTATAGAGCAAGGGTGGGACTCGACACTCGTTGCACAGCTCCTCCGCAAATCGCGCAGATGTGTGTCTTAACCGCGCGTCGTAGTCTCCGAATTTTGTAGCACATCTTCCCTCTTTCAGGTTCAGGCTTATTTTGTAACATATTTATACAAGCGAGGCGTTAGCGAACGATTGTCGAGAGTTTGCTAGCGAGTCGTCCAACCATAGACTTGGGAAAATCACCAATTTCGAAAATAATGATGATTGCCTTCCTTTGGTTACAGTAAGATGCCAAATCAAATCACGGTGCTTTCATTGATCCCGCGGTACCTATAAATTTTCACAGAGTGCCAAAGGTGTCAAAGCTTCTGGGATATTGGGGTATGCGTCAGACGAAATTTAATCTTACATCTTTGCTAATTTTTACTGGCAAAGGTAAAAAGTGGGTAAACGGTAAAAATATTCGTTGGCGGAGAAGACCACACTCTGTAGGCATTCGTAACTCTCATGTCTATAGGATTAAAAAATCAAACAGAGTTCCATACAAATCGAGAAACGTGATCCTTCAACCGCACCTTATTGCAGAAAGTATGTATTATGTAGTTTTTGGATAAAATCGGTTGCGGCTGCTAAGTACCAATCATTAATCCAGGGATATATGCTAATTAAGAGCAGTGTTTCTCTTTCACATTATCCACGCATTGAATAAAAATACACCGAGCTAGCCTTATTATACCTTAGCGGTATTCACACGTTTATGTTCTGTTTTTAACAAGCTCCTAACCATTGATTAAATCCCGCAGGAAAAGAATTAAAAAATTATGCAACGCATTCTCCGGGCCATATTCTAAATTGCTTGCCGTCTGGGCTTCATTTAAACACGGCAGTACCAGGGATGCCACGAATCTCGGCCCATAAAAATAGCTACCATTCTGCTTTTAGGTTGACCAAAAAAAGTTGTAAAAAAATATGGAGAAGGCATACCAAATTACAAGGATGTACTTATTAATCTTCCTTTAGTTTTGTTCCAATTAGACGAGACGGCTCCGTTTCTCACACCTAGCATTTATCCTTTCAAACGACCGGATTTAGTTACTACAACCTTTTAAACAACAACCGATGCAATGGGGCCTTGCAATTGAAAAACTCAACGTGAGGTCGCCACTACTGTAGGGGGCGCCTACTTCGATGAAGCGGCCGTAACGACGCGAAAAACAGGGGAGTTTGAGTAGTTTGACCAGTAACTGACAGTGACTGGAGACGTCAAGCAAGAAACAGAGGTTATCCAAATTTCAAATCAAGACATAAAATGACGGACGTCGGTCGCTGAAGCGTCAACGCCGTCAAAATCGTCGAATTTGCCCCCAACGGTCGTGGCGCCCTCGGTGTGTAAAAGTGGCAGTGCAAGGCCCCATTAACGATGGCTTTTGGAGGAGAAATTCCAATTTGCACGGTGGCATTTTCAACGAATCAAATAAACTCGAGTCTCGCACAAGATAAAAATAAAACGGGGTTATATTATGTTATACACGATTCGATGGTTGTGACTTTTCGCAATGTTACCACTATTATGACACAAATGCATAAGTATATGCACTTTCTATTTTCAGTAGAATGATTTTTTGGAGCAAAAATAAAGTGACAAGCTGGAGCGCTAGAAGAATACGTCCGATGGCCACTGATAGTTTCGCTCCAAAACTTTGCAGGTTCCATCAGCCGTAGCAGTAGCCCCCTAGCTTGTCACTCTATTTTTGCTCTAAAAAGTCATTCTACTAAAAATAGAAGGTGTATGGGATATAGGTATGTTTGTGGTGTAGGCAGTTTGCACATTTTAAATTCCGCGCCTGTTTTCACGCCTCTAGCGGTAGAAAAGCACTCCTTTGGAGGGTAGACATGCGCATGTCACGTTGACAAGCGCTTTGAAAATACGTGCCGCGAGATTTTTGAGTGACTGTGAGGTGTGATGGATAAATCTATATCTTTCGGGCTCAGGCCGGTCTCCTTCCGGCATAAAACAGCCGGCAATGCCGGTAAAGGGAAGATGCTGAAGGAAGCAAGCCATATTTTCAATCTTGTGGAGGTAGTAGGCCAAATAAAGGCGAAGGTAATTCGCCAGACCTCAGTCAACTTGCCTCGAAGCAGTATCGCTCTTTTTTTCTCAACAAAATCCCGTCAATCAACTTGCCATCTTCCAGGGAATCTATAAAATACCACAGATCTTTTTCCTGCATTATAATAGGTGTTACGGCATCCAATAACACAACAGCCCAGTTTCGATTTTTTTGGTTCGTACCATCTTACAACTCTGTAGTTTGCTTTCTTACTTTCTTGAAAGGGGAGACAATTTGTTAATGAATACAAGGTACTTACCGTAGGTACTTACCTAGTAATAATAAGGCTAAAACCTACCTCGAGTCACATACAGATAGCGAACTGAAGTTTCGCGACACCACGGTGTGACAAAACCGTCATCAATTGACTTTTTTTTATGACAAGGATATTAATAATACCTAGTCTTTTTGATTCTGAGCAATGATGCATTTCAGTTCATCCCTCCACAATGGCGCTGGTGGCATATCTACTAATCGCCTGCGTGTGCAACTGTGCAAGAAGGCGCCACAAGCCATAACTCCATTATATATCTGATTTTGATGCACAAAAAATTGATAAGTACTTAGTTTAAATGAGGTACCTTTGAAGGTGCGGTGACTGTTTCTCACAGCACACTTGGAAATTGCATGAGAAAATCAACACGAAGTTGAGCATCATTCATTTTTTAGCGCATTTTCCATCTTGATACATGAAAATCGCTATTGCAGCCGCTTTGTCCGTCCGTCCGTTCCTCGAACTCTCCCCAAACTAGACGCCCTCTAGCTTTCTGATGCTTTCACTGTTACATAGCTGCCACTCCCAAAGCTGGGCTAGGCTATATTGAATGTCTATATTGCGCCGCCAACATAGAGAAAACCGCCCCCGATCAACTTGAAATAACATGATATTGCAATTTCTCCCAGACCTAATGCTCTGCTGTTCTCATTTTATGCATAATACATAGTTGCCACTTATAAACGTAAGCCCAGAAACATTCCATCTTCAATATGCGCCGCCGACATGGAAAAATGGCTAAAAACCACCCCCAATCAATTTAAAATGAAAACACAAACCCGAAGACATATAGCGATCCGAGTAGCGATCTAATTTTTTAGCTATATGAATAGCTGTCTGGAAATGGGAAAGGATAGGCTACTTTTGGTTGGTCGCCGCCCCCAGATTCCGCCCCCCAACGACAAAATGTGCAGCTTTCACAATTGTTACTGATTGAGATGTTTCCTCAAACATTTAGAAACTGCTTTCTCAAACTGTGCAACATTTCCTTAGCTGAACGCTGCGTTCCTACACGCGGCCCCCAAAGTGCGAGATAAATGATAAACATAAACCCCAAAGACATAGGGATCTGAGTCTTTTGCTATATGGATAGCTGACTAAAAATGGGAAAGGATGGGCTACTTTTGATATGGCGCCGCCTCCAGCTTCCGCCCCCAAAAAGAAAAAAGTGCAAATTCCAACAATTTTCACTGAACTAGATGTTAATTTTACCTTAAACATTTAGAAACTCCCAATTCAAACTGTGCAAGTGTTTCTTTGTCAAACGCTGCCGCTCTCACACGCCGCCCCCAAAGTAAGAGATAAATGTAAAACATAAATCTGAAGACATAGCGATCTAATTCTTTCGCTATGTAGATAGCTGACTGAAAATGGGAAAAGATAGGATATTTTTGATTAGTCGCCGCCTCCAGCTCCCGCCCTGTCATATTACCTTGAACATTTAGAAACTTCCAACTCAAACTGTGCAACAGTTCCTTTGCCGAATGCTGCCGCCATCACACGCCGCCCTCAAAGTAAGAGATGAATGAAATACATAAACCCGAAGATATAACGATCTAATTATTTCGATATATGGATAGCCGACTAAAAATGTGAAAGAATAGGCTACTGTTGATTAGTCACCGCCCCCAGCTTCCGCCTCCAAACAAACAAAATGCAACTTTCTGAATTTTCACTGATTCTCATATTTCCTTGAATATTTAGAATCTCCCAACTGTACAACAGTTACTTTGCCGAATGCTACCGCCCCCATACATCGCCCCAGAGTGAGAGATAAATGAAAAACCAAAGAAGATCAAAACCAATTTACAAATGGTGAAAAGCGCCGTTTTATTTTGAGTCCACTGAAATTTTGATAGGTGATATTTCATGGGTAAGTTATCCCATCCCATTCCGATAACAAAATATCACAATGAGTTTCGATTGAAGAGAGTGGGCAAAGAATGCATGGTGTTTCCCCTTCAACCAATTTTCTTTACATTCATACAATATGCCTCTTTAAGAAAATGCGCTACTGAGACTCACGCACGTGAAGGCATACTCACTTGTTTTTTTTTTATACGAAACGCATAGGTCGGGATTACGACCGTACCTATACCCTACCACTAGGGCGTGCAATCCCGGAATCCCGAATCCCGAATTCAGAAATCCCGGGATCCCGGACGATTCTTGGTCCCGACAATCCCGAAAAAATGGTCAAATCCGATCCCGAAAATAAATCAATCCCGGGATTTTCGGGATTAAGCTCGTCGACGATCTGTTTGTGCAAAAGTAGGCATACTTATCGTGTAATAATATTATTTCATTTCATTCATTCCATCACACGATGTAATAGTAGTTCACCTACGACCACTACCGTAAGTGCCGTATACCGCACAACTCGGAACCTAAGTAAGTGAGCCCTTACGCACATCGTGACGTATTCTGTAAAGTAAATCGCACAGCGTGCGGTAATGGTAAAGTAAATCGCACAGTTAGAGAATTTATGTTTCTGATGTTGAGGCAATTTTTATCGAAAGACATTTTCAAATAATTCACATTCAAAAATTGGAACATTTCACGGGAATCTGACGCGTGCCCCGATAGCACCTTTCACACCGAAAGCATAGGCGAGACTAGCTATGCTGTATATATTCGTAGCGAAGGCATGGCCATAGGAGTGAGATGTATCAACAACCAAATCGTCCAGATTTTTTTTCCATGTGAGGGATTTGATAATTTCTTGATTAAATTTTAGCTTGCATTTGTAGGGCTTAGTTTTTACCTGATCACAATAATTTGGCGAGATTCATTAAAAAAGATTCAAAATATCAATGCAAGGACTGCCCGCAGTCAACAACAACTTGGGATCAACCTAAGTTCGATAATTTTCAAATAACACTATTTATTGCTGTCCAGTATTCAATTCCCAGTGTTGTAATCCAACTATATCACCACGCCGAACGAATAATTGAATGGCTAAAGGTAGGTATGCTTCTAAATACACCTCAGGCCTCGCTTTAGGCACAGTAAGTGAACACTCAATTTTCAAGAATCGATTTGTGGGTGCTTTTCTTAGGTCTCGACGAAAAGCGTTGTACAACAGACAACCACCGAGCCAGCAGACACCAGAGTTTGAAAATGCTATTTGTCTTTGACATTGGAATAATCTGATGGCCGTAAACACCAATCAAAGTACCTCCCCCTTCTCCGATTTACTGTAGTTTTTGTTTTCAAAAGTGTATAATATGCGATACATAATACTATTATTCTTATTTTAATACAATAAAAGTAATCAACTCCCTCTAACTTGCTCTACTTGCTCTAAATTTAGCAAAACCTAGTATCCTATGAACACGGATATTAATATTATGAACACGGATGGCGGCCGCTGACACTGCTATGTGGTGCGTGCTCCTTCTGTCAAGAGTGTCAAGGCACACTTCGCACCGACCAATCAACACAATCTGCATACGGCGGGATTTTATTTGAATTTTGAATCAGGGGAGAACTTGAATCGTAGGTATTTCTTGAAATACGTGGCTTTTTCACCTGAAATTTTTGCCGTTTACAATATCACTGGCTACATTTCACGTAAATATAGCTTTTAAGTCAATATCTACTGTTATTGTTGATGTAGGACTGTTTTATTACCTTGGATTTCTGAAAATTATTCTGGGCCCCTCACAAAGATCACAATACCGCTTTGGATTGGGGTCGTAGGTAAAGTACTGTACATGACACGAGTAGTAAAGCAATTACGCACTCGGGGAGTACTGCACTCGCTCGCTACGCTCGCTCGTGCGCAACTTTTCCCTGCGTGCGTAATATGCTACTTACTACTCTTGTTACGTAATGTACTATTACAATACGAGTTGGCTGTTACCTCGGCTGTTACATAAGTGGTTTTCAAACACGAAGCCGAAATTTGCAGAACGAGGGCGCAGCCTGAGTTCTGTGAGAGGCTGAGTGTCGGAAAGCATCTTGTGTAACAAGTCACGAGTTTTGTACAACATTTTACGTGTTTGTTCTATAAAAAATTGTGAAATTTTTGTAATTTTTTAGGTTATTTTGACAAGTGTCAACTTAGATACATTAACTGTAATATCCATATACAACTCATATAAAAGTCATTACATCTCATGTATTAACACAACAAACACGTAAATAAAAATAAACTCGAGTGGTGTGCATTTGAAGAAAAACTGAGCGAACACAATGAATCCATCAAATTAGGCATTTCCATTGACGTCACAGCAGTGTTGCCAACTGTCCAGAATTGCCCGCCAAATTTGAACCAAATAATGTTCGGGAACAACCCAACTACAGGGCGCTTATGGAGCTCCAGTTTCTGCATTTTTTTCCTCAGCTACCTTTTTGAGTTTGAGTTTGAAACTTTTGTATCAAGTTCAAAGCAATGTCCTTAATGCGCCTGAAAAATAAGTTCTCGTGGAAAAGTGTTGTGTTTGTGAAAAAGCAAGCCAAACATGTTGTTACCTGCAGAGGGTAGTGGTGAAAATCCATATTTTCCGACGAAATTGGGCATAAACTTTGCCACCAAACTTTACCTGAATGTTGGGGGTTTACATTCCCGGCATTGCTGGGGCCCTATTTTCGGTGCACATGTGAACTGTTCCTATAGGAACTGTTCCCTCAAAAACAGGGGAAGCGGCATTTTCGGGTACATTCACGCGTGATCACGCCTGTTCTCCTAGGAACGACCGAGAGAACAACTCATTCCCCGCTTATGTCAATCAGAGCACACTCGTTCTCCTAGGAACGACCGAGAGAACAGCTCATTCCCTGCTTATGTCAATCAAAGCAAAGGGCTGCAAATAGTCTAAATTGAAAATCACTAAAAAAAGCACATTGTTCACAGGTTGGCAACGCTGAATGCACCAAAAAAACAACCAAAACAATTGCCAAATGACAGATGATAGATATAACTTTGACAATTGAAATTCTCGTTCGGCGTCTTTTCAAAAATTTCAATTTTACGTTCCAATCTTCAATTTTTCGAAAGTTTCTTGAAATAATTTGGGTAAAATGGATCCATTGAACGCGGCATTGGCGGTCCATGTAATCGCGGACTTGGAAGCGGCCGAAGAAGATGCGCGCCAACCCGGCAAACGATTTGCGGACATAGAAGTGCAGTTTGTGCAGTATTTTCGCGTGACAATTAAAAAGACTTCAGTGTGACTTGTGAACTTCAGGCCCGGCACATCACAGAACTAGTCACGCCATTTATCCCAGTACCCGGGGAAGGAAGCCGGCTGACCGTAGCAAGTTGACAAGGATATATGGGGTTCTTGGCCATGAGTTCGGTCAGTTTTTCTTTTTTAATTTCGGAAATCGCATCCAATCGTGGCCTCTTGAAGCTTGGGCCGGCAGATTCCATGTTAATAAATAGCAAAAGTAGGTAGGTTTCGAAAAACTACAATTCGATTTCAAATATCACAGCTGACAGCCAAGCTTCGACATTACACGGACATGTACGAGTATAGCCGAAAAAGTGGTCACGAAAATACCACTTTTAGAACCGGGGAACTGATCACTTCACCGGCGTTCCCCGGTGATCGCCGGGGAACAGATCACGTGTACCGAAAATAGGGCCCCTGGAGTGATATGCCTTGTGTGGGGCTAGGTATGTACCTCTTCGGTTTGTGCTTCCCAATCACCCAAATACTTGAGGCCCAGCTTTTACTGCTGGATTAAAGAAACAAACAATAGTTTTTGTTTATATTTTATATTTAAAAAGTGCAGGAATGTCTTCAGTTCGGTTGTAGAATATGGACAGAGGCAAAACATGGAAGTTTAACTCGAACAGCTGGTTCGGCCACCGAAGATGTATTCGGTCACCGGAGCCCTCATTGACAGAAATTTTACACCTGATTCAACGATATTGAATTTTCAACTACAACTTGATTGTGTCAAGATACATTTCTTAAAAATATAAATATTTATTGTTCTATTGAGGATTCTAGGCTCCAAATTGTAGTCGATGTAGCAATTCCTCAGTCCGTAGATTTTCCCATTTTTAGATTGCCGAAGGCCACAATTTTTGACACAGGTACTTCCTGAAACTAGACAGGCTTAGCAACAGATAATTTTGTGCAAACATCATAACTGTATTACAGCAATTCAGTTACCCATCTCAATTGTTATCGGTCCAACCTCCGTATATTTTTTCAAGTGTATTCATTCCTTCCCATTTCTTGGCGCCTTGGGATACATTCTGTGATGCCTCTCACATCCATGAGCCCAGCGTTTCGAGAAAACCATGAATTGCTCATTTTTTCCTCAAAAAAAAGATTCAACCCTTCCAAACTCCAACCCAACGTTCACGTTCATTGAGCCCTCTACATCTCTAGTCATGCATTCTCCATTGCTTTCACAAGCCTAGATGTTTGAATTGACAATAGTTTCCATTTTCTACTTCACTGTAGTTGTAATATTTGCTGTGATATAAGCACATGTGAACCAGATGGGATCGGCTCCGAGTATCTTCAACTTCTGTTGACCAAATCGTACACCTGATGACTTGAGAATCTTGAATTTTCAGTTGATGGCTTGGGCTTCATCGCGGCAAGACACATTGCTTAAAAAATCTGAAATTTCTTCTTGTAAGCAAGATTTGAGGTAACATTGTGGTCAACTTAGAAATTCCTTGGTCGCTGGATTTTCCCATTTCACGATCGCCACAGGTCACAGTTTTTGCCACAGTCATACTTTCTGACTGAAATCAGAAGGGCGTTTAGTAATGGATAATTTGTAAAATCATCTCACATTTATTCTGTATTCTAACAATTTAGTCAGCTTTTCACCTTATCGGCAGGATAATAAACTGGCATATTTTCTCCTTCCCAGATGTCTTTGAGTCGCATTGCTTGGCACTTTGAGATACTTCCTGAGATGCTCTATGTTCTTCCAGGAATCTAGTTTTCCGAAAAAGCCACGGATTTCTTTTTTTTCGACGAAAATGATTTAAGCACTCCACCAAACTTTCTTGTTTATTGAGCTATTTGGGGCAGCACATCTCCAACTATCAGAATTGATCGAAGCGCCAGAGTTTTGTGAACAATTATCACGCACAAACTTGCTTCCTACTGTATCAAAAATCTCAAAAAAGTACTTTTTTTACAATCATAACAACGCGGGTTGTTCCCGAACACTTTTTTGACGTTATAAATTCAACTAGGTTGGCAACACTGACGAGCTCGTGACGTCATGTGGAAATGCCTAGTTGCGACCGCATGTCCAAGTCGCTTCATTGACAACAAATTTGAAGACGAAGCTGGCCTTGTTTGAAAACGGAGGTATTAGTGGGCACAATCTACAAATGACTTACGATTTTTCATCATCAATTCATCACCACTTACGAGTGTGCAGTCGGAAACGGCGTTCTTCGTCGCAAGAGTGCCATATCGACGAAAATCGCTCCAGGCTTGGAGCTTGGAGATAATTCGCTGGACGAATTAGGCCTAGTATTCCAGTTGGAGTTAAACTTCCGTTTAGTAAAACTATTGGTTCAGTTGCCATAGATTTAATTGTTGCAACAGCTATCTCCGCAGTAACAAAACCAAGTTTTACTAAAAGAATTAAAGGAAAGTTCAACTCCAACTAAAATACTGATGGGTCTGGGCCTTAGTTTTTTTGTGGCATTGGTTTAAAAACGAAGAAATACATAGTCACTTTGAATATTTGTTTCGTCTATTGGATGAAAATTCTCCAATAATTGTTTTTTTGTAATAATTTTAATTTCGGGATTGAATCCCGAAAATCCCGGGATCCCGGGATCGTGATTCTTCGATCCCGAGATCCCAGGATCAAGATTTTTCTCCGGGATTGCACCCCCCACCTACCACCTATACCTAACTCTAAGTTTGGCCTAAGGCAAATCTTTACTGCTGAGTCTTATGTGTTACTGTTGTTGTTTTAGTTTTTTATATTTAGTTTATTATCTCCATTGATTTTCTGTTTCATATCCCGGTGGTATTACTCAATAGAGCTATGCATTATAGAGTATTGAGAAATTTTGAATTTATGACCTTGTTTTCCGTACTAAGTATGTATGTATTTTATTAAAACGAAACAAACTTGATAAAAAGAAACTTACAACACAAGCATTTAATTAACTGCAGTTTGAACGAGTAACGTACAGGATATGTAATACCTATCTTGAATTAAAGACTAATTATTATACAACTACGACCAGTATACCTTTATGTTTAATGGACTGGAGTCTGGTAAAGAGTAATTTGAAACATGAGAATACGTAATTTTCTGTCAAAGAGAATTCAATATTTTATGCAATGGTTTTACCACTAACGTGGTTTCACGCTAATACTGAATAAGTATTGCCAAAAGAAGCGTCTTTATAATATGCTAATAAGGGCGGAGTTGAATAGATAAAATAAGCGTTGCGGAATCAATCCCTGTGGGTTTATTCCTTGGCATGGCAGAATCATGACAAGTCATGTTTGGTGTCAAGTGTCATCACAATCTGATTGCTAGAATAATTGATAGGAAAAGAATAATAGTTTTACAAAATTATTGTTGAGAGAAGAAAATTGCAGAACAAGAAGAGGAAACATGGAAACATGGAAAATTGTGAAAATGAACATATTCACAGAAATGAGGAGCATGGAAGCAGTATGTACTCATACGTATAGGGTACGACATCAGAAATCAGAAGTGAATTGCTGGCGAAATTATTGTTCTGTAATAGTTTCGTAAATAACTGGAAAAAAATCACTGACCGTGGTTTAGGTTTATAGCCTCGACTCCAGCGCTTAATTTGAGCTACTATTAGTATTGCCAGATTAATTTTCAGCTATGCTCAAGTGAACCCAAACTCCAAAGTCACTCCATAATCGACGAATGAACGCTTTCAAATCAAGTCAGTTTTTTCTGTGCACTTTTATCGAAAATAAGAAGAAAATGTCGATGAATGCATTTCACGCTTGTTCTGTCAAAATCCGTTCAAGTGAAACTCCACTTTGTCCCGCAGCATCCATGAACTTGACGCAACAGCCAATTGCACTTGACTTGGTTTGCATTCGCCAACCATACGTCGATGAAACTGTCTTTGTTCCTTACAGCCTCCGAGCCCCGACCTGGGTACTTTCTTCTTGCATTCGCTCGCAGAGTGAATGCGAAGATTTTTTTACTTTTGGCTGGATCCGGTGGTAGGTAGGTACCTATATCTGATGTGTGTGATCGTATCAGGACCATTGTTGACCGCAAGTAAATTGTATGTGTGAGTCAGAGCCGGAGCGCCAGTCAGAAAGTCTGGGTCTCTGCCAAGCCGCTGGCTGCTGTCGCACACCAAGACTAGTTCCTGCCATATAAGGAGCCCTAACCAAGCTCTCTTAATTCCCAATCTGGCGAATGTGCCGTAGAGTGGATGTTGTGTTTACCGTACTCCTATACGACCATCAGCCAGAGAGTGTCTTATCAGTGCTGCACGTACCTGGCAAATTTATCAAACAAAATTAATAACGTAGTTACCAAGAGGCATATACCTACCCGAAGACATCATCCGCCTCTAATAACAATAATCAGGATGTAAATAATTAGGAGATGAAAGTTCAAGACGAATTGTACCAACAACAGGGTGTTGCGCTAAGTGCCCAGGCTTGCCTTTGTTATTATCATGTCCGGATTTATAATACTTACTGTTGATGGGTACGACGATGCCTATGCATGAGATAGCGTAGGTATACCTGTATAATTTGTCAGCAGGGAAGATTCTGCATCGGAGATGCTGCACAGTGCTATTTTTAGGAATCTCCGGCATTCTAGAGGTTGGAAGGTCAATTTTGTAGAACTCGTGAAATTACAATAAATGAAAAGACGGTGTAGGTGGAGAGAGCGCTAGGAGCGAGGATTAGATAATGCAGCAGATAGGAGACACGTTGGAAATTGTATTCACGGGTGTGTACCTACCTATAGCTGCTGCTACTACAGAAACGAGTTGTAAAAAGATGAGTGAATTGAATGTTAAATACAGCCACAGTTGGTGTTGACGTCTGGGCATCGTACGAGAGCAAGCAGTTTTTGTTTCTGCACGGAAACAGAACAGGCTCAGGTGTGCCTTATACGGACCGGGTGCATCATCATATGTCCGGTCAAACGAGACAAGTCTTAGGATCGGTTTATTTGTGCACTTGCATTTCTTATCTAAACCATAAAGTCCATATGATGCACGAGATGTCGCATTACACGAAAATAACTGACTCGAAAATTCGACCCCGCGTGCGAGTCGTTTTGCAGCTTCTTGAAACAAACAGATAACAAAAAGAGCTCTTGTGGGTTTATTGACTGGTTGACCAACATATAGCGATATTTAATTGTTTCGGATTTTCAGAAAGTGGAGCTTGCCTGAATAGCTCTGAAAGCTTATTGCGTCGATGTCATTGTTATAGGTTGTTGTCCGTATCAAAATTTCAACTTTCCACTTATTTCCCGTCTTAGTTTCTATCGCCCTCGCGGATCAACTAAACTAAAATATCTCATTGAAATCTGAATTATTTTTCATATCTATAGACCTGCTGAGGTTGTTGAAGACGGCTTACGGCTTAACCACGCATTCAAGTCTCCAGCTCAAAAAACTCCATTTGCCCTTACGGGGATGTTGATAGGCTGTCATTTGCATAACAAGGACAGACTGCGGACTACCGAGAGTGTGAAAGAGACAGAGGAAGAATTTTGTGTCATTACCATCAGCTAAACCTGTCTGCCAAAAAAAAAATCACAGGCGCACTCTGTCGAGAACTGACAAAGAGAAAAAGAGTGGTTTTTCGAGAAAAAAATCGAAAAAATGTTGAATTTTTCAAAAGCTGGTATTTCAAAATATATCTACATTACAAAGTCACTTTATTTGGCCTCTATTTTGTCCTTTTTTATCAGTATTGCAAACTGTGGTGCTATTTTTAGAAATGAAAAGTTCAACCTTCTTCCACAGCTTGCTCATGATATGTCTATACGCGGCAGTTCAGGCAAATTTTGTTGATTTTTTCACAAAGGCAGTTCGTCATATACCTGATCGAGAGCCTGTGCATGTATTGATTCGGTGCAGTGATTCGCATATTATTGTTTAAAACTCTGAAGGAATAAATGATGCTGTTGACCTTCAAAATTCCTCACGCATCTTTGACTTTGACAGCTCGCGGGCTACTTTAATTACGAGGAAGTTTTTTCGATCGGCAATGACACAACAAACTGCACCTTCTACGGTTTCTTAAAGAACCGTCAACTTAGTTCATAAGATCAAAGAAATGTGGAACTGTCGACGGTTCTTTGTTCCTGTACTAGCGGTTCACAACATAATCTGGTACAATCCTGCACGGTAAAAAATTTTGAGTGAAATTTAACTCAAACCGGACTCAAAAGTGATTCAATCCAGGTCCACGCAAATTTGAGTGAAAATTCAACTCAAATTTTTTGAGTACATTTCTGGATTTTTGAGTTACTTCCTGTTAATCAATATTGAGTACTTTCAAGCCTTTTTACACTCGAAATTGAGCGCAATTGGCACAAAGGTGAGTATGCATTATAACTCAATATTGATGCAAAAATTATTTTAAAGTGATCATTATTGATGATTATTAATAAATGAATCAATTTTGACTATTTTTAATTTGGACAAAAAAAAACAAACTTCGATTTATTTAGGCATTTATTTAGGACATTTTTATTGTTACATATTATTGAAACATACTTTGTGTAATATATCATTGTAAAAGTACCGTAATGTATAAATTATACCTATACAACATTATTGAACAAAAATTTGAACAACCCAAAACCAAAAATATAAAAAAATGTGACAATAATTTAAAACAACATGTATTAAATGCAACAGAGGAAACCAATATTTTATACACTAAACGAGTAGGTACTATAGTACCTAGCAGTAGAAAACTAATAAAAGTGATTGATGTCAGTAGGTAATACATAATACATATTTATTCCAAAAAAATTATGATAATTTATATGAATTAAATGCCGCAAATAAAAATGAATCGATTTACAATATGGATATGACAATATTTTGAACCTATAGGTTGAGTTCGCGGCAAACTAGACCTACCTCGATGGGCTGGATGCGTGTTAATCAAAACTCGTCGGACCACTCCATTATGCGAAATGTATGGGTGTCGTGTTCTTGCGTTAACTGTTGAGAATTTGACAAAATAATTAAGGGAAGGTGTTGGACCTTTGACCATATTGTACTTTTGACGACCCTCTAAAGGCCATCTGTGGACCAATGGAGAAAACAGTTGTAACATGCAGTTCACCTGTAAAAAACAAAAAGTCAAAGTCAAAACCATGCTGTTTCCTGTTGCAAAGTGAACTGTACCGCTGCTGGTTGCCGACCATCAGCATAATGGCTGCCAGGCAGCTAAGCAGCGAATGCGGGCAAGTCAAAAGTGAGCGTAGCTGACTCAAAATTTTGTAAAATGTTCTCAAATTTGTGGCAATTTAACTCAAAATTGTGTGAATTGACTCGAAAGTGAGTAGGTATCAACAACAAAAATTTCCCACACTCCATTACCCACACAAGAAGGACATTGATATTAATATGAGACGGCTTATCTATTTTGCACTAGTTGAATCTGAGTTTATCTATTATTCGTTCTTATTCGTTCATCGAATGAGCTGGGAGTGCTGGGACTCAGGCCGGAGGGATAGGTAGGTACGGCTGATAACCGCCGATGATTTTACGCAAGGTTTTGCGCCAAAACTTTTCATCGGATGCTATCAGTCGTACTAAGCGTGTCCCTCAGCTTGACACTTTATTTTTAGTGCAAAAAGTCCCAGTGCTGGGTTTAGAAGATGAATGGGATATATAGATTTATTAGTGCATCATATTAAGTGATAATTAATAAATGAAATTTTCCACTTACCCGGACTATGGTTTTCTTCCACGAGCGACGCTGCCGGCCCACAACCAACGACTGATGCAGAAACCGAACTTGAACGTCCCTCGAGCCGAATTTGACGAGGAAATGCATCAAATTTGATAAAAACCGAATCAAATTTGAGTTAAGGCAATCGAAATTGAGTGCAGTGCTCAAAAATGATCATATAGTTGTCAAATTTGATAGAATGTTCACATTCACTCAATTTTTCGTTAATTTTCACTCAAAAAATTAACTCACATCACTTCACTCGGACAAGTTGAAAATTCACTCACTCGGATTTCCTACCGTGTGCATTTTGTGATACAAACAAGAACTTTGGCACAATTGTTCCTAGATCCAAAATAAATAATTTGGCCCGCTGTTCTTTTCGATTACCCCCTGCTGGTCCGGGATTTGGGGGGTACAAGGGGTACATGACTATTTTTTGCTGCAAGCACTAAACACTGCTATCGAATCATGTTTGATATCATTTCTGGATAACCAGAGTCTGCTAATCACGATGTCGCCACTGACAGAATGATGTGCCTGTCAAGAGACAATGTAGAGCTGTCAATTTTACGATGGGGGCTTCCTGAATTAATGAATTTTGGTCATCGAAAGGGATGTGTGGGGTATCGTTTCTGACATAATCGAGGTCTGCGAACTCATTTCTTTTTGTAAAAATGTAATTGGTTTCAAACTGTGGAAGATATGATGAGTCAAAATCATGATTATTGATTTTCAAACATTTACGATTCACATTGATTCCACTTTTGTTGCACTTTTAATTAGACTGAACTAGCGAGTCACGATACCGCCATTGTCGAGGCGCTGCGTTGGCTAGAAGTCAAGTTATGACGGATTTATTCGAATTGGGAAAGTTCTTGAAAGTCGCTGCAGTGGCCATTCAAAAAAGAATGGAATATAATTTCGACCGCCTTTAGACTCAGCGAGTCTACTCAGCGAGTCTATCTTTTTTGCATAGAAATGAAATTCTGTCAATATTAAGGGGGCTCATGAAATGGGGATTTTGTACTTTCAGGTCCACAAGCACTCGCCTTGAACCTTAAAAAAATTCATTTCAGCATAAAATGATGACGCCGATGCGATGCTGTCATCACTGAAGCGATACGTCAACCAAAAGCTGAGTGGGGGCTGTAACTCTTTGTACTTGAGGTGCGCGTCTTGAATTAGGTTAGTTTGGTCTTGAAATATGATGTGTTGGGCATCATTTCTAATGGTTTTTGGGTCGCTGATTCCATTTCTCAATGCAAAATTTTGATTGACTCACAAACGGACTTGTAGCTGTCTTAGTACATGGGAGATATCCCCCCTCCCCCCGAATTCTAACCCAATCAAAATTTTACATTGAGAAATGAAATCAGCGACCCAAAAAACATTAGAAATGATGCCCAACACATCATATTTCAAGACCAATCTAACCTAATGCAAGACGCGCACCCCAAGTACAAAGAGTTGCAGCCCCCACTCGGCTTCTGGTTGACGTATCGCTCCAGCGATGACAGCATCGCATAGGCGTCATCAATTTATGCTGAAATATATTTCTTCAAGGATTCAAACGAGTGCTTGCGTAGAAAAAAAGCGAGAAATATATATTTCATGAGCCCCCTTAATATTGACAGTATTTTATCTTCATGCAAAAAAGTAAGTCTGATTACTCTAGAGGCGGCCGAAATTATACTCCACACTTTCCTTAACGGTCCATATAGCCATTTTCAGGAATTATTTCAATTCAAAATTATTCGTCCTAAGTCGACTTCTGGAGAACGCAGCGCCTCGGCAATGACGGCATAATAATTCGCTGACCCAGCCTAATAAAGAGTGCAACAAAACTCAGTTCAATGCGAATCGTAAGTGTTTGATAATCGATAATCATAATTTCGACCTGTCATATTTTCCACAGTTTCAAACCAATTACATTTTTACACAAAGAAACGAGTTGGCTGACCTCGATTATGTCAGAAATGATACCCCACACATCCCCTTCGATGACCAAAATTTGTTCTTTCAGGGAGCCCCCACTGCAAATCTGACAGCTCTACCTTCTCTCCCGACAGGCGCATCATTCTGACAGTGGCGACATCATGATCAGCAGGTTCTAGTTAGTCAGAAATGACATCAAACATGAATCGATAGCAGTGTTTAGTGCTTGCAGCAAAAAATAGTCATGTCCCCTTGTCCCCCTTAAGTCTCGGACCAGCAGGGGGTAATCGAAAAGAACAGCGGGCCAAATTGTTCATTTTGGTTCTAGGAACAATCATGCCGAAGTTCTTGTTTGTATCACAAAGTGCAGGATTTTTTTGTGTACCGCTAGTACTATCAGTAGGGTTTGGCTATCATTTGATGTCTCCCGGCTGCAGAGGTATGTTGTTGAAAATCTATACCTACAACTAACTCTCTTGGTAGTTTAACAGAAATTTTACGTCTGGTATGCTGTAGTGAAGAGCTAAAATAATATAGCGAAACACTGTGTCTACCAGCTTCCATTTCTGAAAAAAACTACCACCATACCTATGACTACTGTTTTCGGATACTTAAGTAAGCTTATACAATATTTTCTACTTGGCTACTTCAAACGACAAAATCCAAATCACTCTGTTTCCTCTTTTCGCTATTTATTCCTTTGCGTGAAAGCGTTCAACTCTATGGATGTTTTAGCACTTCTAATTTACGTGGTTTTCACACGATCACCGTGTTACATTTTAAACAAGGCACTTCGTGACTTGGCTTTTGCATGAACCGCCGATACCTCTCTGCAAAAATTCGCAGACACAAGGCAGCAGATACTAATATCCTATTTCGCACCTATTTCTGACCATTCAGATATGAACCGAGATAAAAATGATTCAGCGAGGAATGCCTTGAAGAGCAGAGCAGTTTAAATTTGAGTCTGATGAGAAGTAACCTCGTAGGTATATTCCTTCAGCTGCGGAAAGTCGATTGCATTATTGGCACGAGAAACCGGGTCAATCCGGTAACAAAGCTTCATGTAGAATTTAATTTACAACGCCACTAAACCAAGAAACCATCCCATTTTGTATACTGCTATATCTTGAAGGTACCGAATGCGAAAAAATCTAGCTCTCTCTTATCTGTCGGGAGAATGTTCCGGTCGGTCGTACAGAGCTTTTTTCAAATAAAGCTGTAGAATTAGCATTGACAAGTCGATTAGATCTACCTGCCCACGCATTCGCAAATAAAAGCCGAGATAATCAGTACGGTAAAATGCAAGAAACATTTTTAACTCGATTTTTATTAACTTTAAGAAGTTATTCTTTGAAATTGTGTAATTGAAAATTTGATATGCTTCCTAAAACATATACCTATTTATAATCCAATTCTACTTCGATTTGACCAGTCAGTGGACGTAGGTCAGACAAGACAACGGCATTACTCGAAGAAGGGAAAAACTACCCCAGTTTGACTCTCGAAAAATTTTCAGAAGTCATGTGCCTTTCGATACCTACTCCAAAAAAACAACGTTTTTAAAACTAATAATTTCGTGAAGGCGCCTACGAACCAACAGGATCTGACGATAATCTCGCTTAGCATCAAAAATATTTTATCAAAAATTTCTTCAAATGGCTGTCTTACTAGTAAACACGTATCTGCAGCTTTTAGTTCTGCAGAGAAAGTCTTTGTACCTATTTTCCATTTTTGTTCATATTTGAAAAGTTTCCCATTGAACTCTCAGGATTACATCAATCTGTCTATTTCGACAATAAGCTTGTGCTTTTCCAAAAATTATTTTGCAGGATGTGAAAATGGACTGGATTTTTATTCAGCCCACTGGAAATCTACCATCATGTTTGCAGATCGAAGTCAGACGCCCGAACTTAACTCAACATACAACACGTGTTTCGCTCCTTATTGGGGGCTCATCAGTGCAGAGGAATGCAGGCCCGAGTGTGTAACGTCTTCATGATCTGCAATGCTATAAGTAGGAAGACAATATGAAAAAATCACATGGTGATATTCCTGTGTGGAATCACACAATATTCCTGTATGGCACCACACCATATATCACCATGTGATCCCTTCCTAGTGTGTACTAAGGTGTATAGCATTGCAAATCATGGAAAGCGTGCGGGATTTGCTCTTGTTACATGATCGGATTGTTTGAAGTCTTTCAAGTCCTTGTTCGTAGTCTCTGGTGTCAAATACTTTTTTGACTTTCACACCCATGTTTGTAGGTTTTGTGCATCTGAAAACTGCTTTCTTGGTATCTTCTGATGTCTTCGGCTTGGTTTCGCCGGAGTAATGTCGCGAGACTCTTTTAGTCGCGTGAAGTGCTTATGTCCTGGTTTACGTTGCAGGAGTAGTTATTGCCTGCACGTCATTGCCCTCCGTTCACCACGTGGAGGTAGGTCTTTTCCGGGAGGTGATCAACCAACAACACTCTTGACTACCAATGAAGACACATTTCAGTCATTTCTCACATGATCATACTGTCCTTGAATGGCGGAAGATCTCTTTGCAATGAAAAGGATCCATCAGAGTGTTCGATCAGCACCGAAACTTCAAGAGGAACGTTCTATCTCTATGTCGTTTCCACCCATGGTATATTGGTCTGTCCTTCACGGGGAATCGTCAACCACTGGTCTCAAATACTAAAGCGGCAACCAGTCATACGTTAGACACTGTTTTTTGAGATTTGAGAAAAAATTTAACGAAAAATCAAAATCAAGATCTGTAGCGTCACCAGCGTCCTTGTTAACATTACTCTTTATGTCTCAAAAAAATTTCGCGAATTTTTTCGCAGCTGCTTTCTCGCAGGAAGGATTCTAAGAATTTCTTTTGAATCAAGTTTATAATCACTGTTGTACAAAGTGATTTTTTATGAGACATGTAAAGTAATTCTAACAAGGCCGCTACAGATCTTCATAATGATTTTTGATTTTCTGAGAAATCTGAGAAACAGGGTAACTATTGTGTATGGCTGGTTGCCGCTTTAGTACTGGAGACCGTTGAGTTGTTCATTTGAATGGTTTCTAGCAGTTTTCTTCTTTTTGGAGTATAGTTACAGGCTGTCTGATTTCTACATGATTCTAGTGGGCTGTGTTTCTGGTCGTCATCGGCCGATCGCGGCCTGAATCGCAGCCTACTAGAATCATGTAGAAATCAGACAGCCTATAGTATAGTTGGCATGGAACCCGTAACAAAACCTCCTGTATTGTAGGTACTATTCGCCGGCTGTAAATTGGTTGCCGGATGTCTTAAAGAACTGCTCGAATTGTTTCTGTTTGTTGTAGTGCTGGACATGAAAATTTTTTTGTTGAAAAATGAGTTAATAATTAATTAGTCAATCAATATTCATGAATTGTGCCATGTGCCACAAACGACGCCTCATAATAAACGAAAAATTTTATTAGAATAATGCTGTCTCGTACAGGATAATTATTTATTCATAGGCGTTTAAATACCCACCATCATTCATTGTAAGCATCCTTTTACAGGTACTGCCTGATTCGAAAAAAAAAAACATGTATGACACACGACAGTTATTGCAAATTAATGCGAAATGCAGGTGTATGACAGTAATGCGTAGGCTTCACTTCTCAATATAGGCACTTCCATCAAAGACACCACACTATCTTTAGTTAGGCACCAAAGACAAATAACTGTACTTGAGTTTTGCTAAAAAAAAAACTCAAATGGAAATAAATAAAATTTCACAAATTATTTACATGAGGCGAACACCGAAAAGCAAGCAAAATAATGAACGAATCGAATGACAATATTAATTACACCATAAACGCTGTTAATTTAAATTGCATTATGCGTTAATAATAATGGTGTATTCAGTGTGTGCCGCACATGTAATTTATCAGGGTGTAACTGTATTTTTGCGTGCTCAATGAGTTGCGAGAAATTAAGGAATGTCAATTAAATTGCAATTGTCACTGAGCTTTTTTTTTCGGGAAAAAATATGTATGCGAAAGGCATTTCATATTTTTTGTTTACCGTTATGAAATTACGTACCTACCTGCTGCTTATGGCCGGTATAGTGTAAAAAACTCACGGTTTATATGCAACAACCACAACCTTTCCAGATAAAAGCATTCCGACAGGCTTTTTGTGACTTTCGACCTCTACACAGCTAATTGTGGCAGTCTCAACACTGGAGCTTGGTATTTCAAACTTACCTCTAGAAAAGTTCAAAGTATTGGTAAAGAGTTGAAAACTCGGTTAAAACTTTCTTGACAATTTGAGGATATTATTACCTACATATTTTGTTCCATGTGAAAAGAACTAAGAAATAGAAGCAGTACCTTACACAAGCTCTTGTATTGTAATTTAAAATCTGTGGTGACATTAAGCTTGGATCAACAGAATAAGCTCTTGCTGTAATAGCGTTGACTGAAATGCATTATGCCGAGAAAAGATAACACACACGCTCATCAAAGACCTACCTCAAAGATACATGATCAGACAGGACAGGTCACTCCTCCCGATTTTATTTTTGTTCGCGCTGTATTTTGACCCCAGGTATTCCAAATTGGCAATTACTCAACCTGAAATAATTCTATATCTAAGCAGATATCGCGTTTCTTACTTAACCATTAACTGTGAGGTTCTATACATCTAATTTATTATATTTAATAGATTTTACCTTAGGTTGAAAAAAAACTACTGCAGATAATACCTGCAATTTCCCGTCAAATTACTGGAGATAATTCTAGTGAAACAATAGTAATTTTTACGGTGCCCCTAGCTGCCACCATCTGGTTACCTTTAATTATCATTGTTGTCAAAAATACCCCTTTTAAGTCGACTTCTGAATTTTTACCTGATGCTCAATGTTCAGTATCACTTTAACAAGAACCACTGTTTAAAAACCGAAAGGTTACTCGTCACTGTATTGGCCAAATACTCAATAATACACGGTTAATTAATAATTAAGTTTGAAATCACCAATAATTTTTCATCAGACCAACACAGTACCTAACCATCCATCAATTTCATTTGTGAAAGTCAGCAAAGGATATATTCATTACCCATCAAAATGTGTTCGGTGGCTTAATTACTTAAGAATAAATTGTATTCTTGTTATCTTGTTTATTTTTTGCTTTGGCAAAGTAGGTCTTTGATGAAGAGTTTCATCAATACTATTTGCATGGCAATAGGATCAATTATAAGAATAATGGGCGACTTCTTTGAATATACCTATACCTTACAGCTATATTGCAACATTGTTGTGTGGTAATTGAAGTTTTTAATGCATTTCCATTAAATTCAACAAACGCTGAATAAAATTGATTGACCATAACGCTGGTAGTTGCTTTGCACCAGCCAATAGGATGGCCAGTTGCTTAGTTACTATGAGAGTGATAAAGTTATCGCGTTGATAAAAGTTTGGTGGAACCCGAGGTGAGGGTCAGTTTTTCAGCCTAGAGTTATTAATTCCTTATTTGGTTTTGTTGTCACTGGTTTGAGAGTCAGTTTTTCAGTTTCAGCTGACCTTTATACAGGATGTCCCACGAAGTAACCGACATAGATTAGGGATAGGTGCAGACTTCTTCGAAACAAATCTGAATCTGCATCTGGTGATTTATGTGTTTGGTCGAAAATTTTGATTTACTATAAATCGCAAATAGATTAATATAATCGACAGAAATTTGTCATATGTATATATCTTTTAAATGCTTTGTATTTATTGATTGCGAAAGAAGTACAGGACCGTGCTCAAAATTTTGTTCTCCGAGTTTTTGTTGAAAAAATCATCCTGCGTACACCTCATTCTAAAATCTGTTATCAAATTCTAATGAAAATTGCTACACAGATTGTTTGGCACTCTTCAGCTGATTCTAAGAAAAACATTATCAACTCAAATTTTTCTGAAATTCCCAGCAACATTTTCAGGAATATCAATTCAAATAGCCGAACGCCATTCCAGATGAGCAATTTTAAGTCATCATTTTAATTTTTGTGTTCTATTGAATCAATGATAAATTCAGAACCCTATTCTTTTTTTTTACAGGGCATTTTTCATTAGGGAATTTTTAGTAACGATGACGATGATGATGACGATAACAACGAAGACATGTTTGAATCAGTGGGGTTTTGTTTCGATGACTTTCTCGTTTCATCCCTTCTCCCGTGGCCTCACCGCACGATAGTAGATGCCCCAGTATTAAGGAACGCGTGAAAAACTCCGTCTGGCCCAGTGCGGATTTAAACCCGGGACCTTCGCCTTTGAAAGCGAGGCCGAGCTCACCGTGCAACCGACTGGGGTTGCGTATTCTTTGTTTTTGAGTAATTCAAGCCAAAGTACGCAATACCTATTTATTATGTTTTCAGAAAATACTCCTGAATTCATGAACACCTAAATTGAAATGGTGACTTTGTTAGATCATCTGGAATAGCGTTTGACTGATGACGTTTAAGTGAATCAACTTCTTCTTCGAATCAGCTGAAAGCGCCAGAAAATCCGAGCATCAGTTTTTGTAGCATTTTTCATGTATCTATGTATTTATGTATCATGTATTATTATGTATGTATTCTATATATTTTCAAGAAAAGTGTAGGTATACAGGATGACTTCCTCAACGAGAGTCCGAAAAACAAAATTTCGAGTATGGCCCTGTCCTTTTTTCTTGAATGAGTAGGTCATACAAGGCCGTCAAGTGATGGGAGAATGCACGTGCAAAATTCCAATCAATACTATTGATTGAACAAAATTTCTTGTTAAACACCATGTATCACCCTGTATATCGGAAACTGATGACCTCAGGGAAATTGCGAGTGCAGAATTTGAACTCGATTTTGAATTGCCTGGAAAAAGTCCATCTTCCCTCAGCTATGTTGGTATTGTTGGTGACTTGGTAGGACAGCCTGTATTTTTGGATTTGTCGCTATGGAAACAATTGTTGCAACAATAAAATCGATAGCAACAAAATCAAGTGGGTGGTCAATCCTAGAGTGGAAAATTGGCCCTTAATATACCACTATACAGGTGATTCAAAAATGGCGCATTTCCTTTCGGGCACGTTATAGTGGACGTTAACGGAGCATGGGAAAAATAATTAAAAAAATTAATTGTCTTCGACGTGCAAGTTATTAACAAAAACAAATTTCTCCAATCTGGCACCATCGCGTTAGTACCTACCTGGCACCTTTAGATCAAAGAGGTACATCACAATAGCATTATTGTAATGTTACCCTGGAAACTCCGTAGGACCTGCCAGACCATATCAAACATACTTGCCAAATGTATTTTCACGGCACTTTTGAGGTAAAAGACGAATTTTGAAATTTGAATATACGACTCAAATCTCAATTGCAAGAGAAATTTTCAATCGGGAACTACTAAGGACATGTGACTTTTCGCAAGTAACAATGCTTTGCTTTGAAATCATGCAAACTGAAGAAGTTAAATTCTCAACTTCACCTCTTCATAACTCGAAGGATAAATGAGCCAATTTTTTTTTACTATTTTTTTTGTGCTCCCTCAACGTCTCCCACAACGTACACGGGAGGAAATGCGCCATTTTTGAATCACCCTGTATAGAGTGATTCAGGTTTGACCTTGAAAACTTTGAAGGTACCGAGCGTTCATTAATTAAATGGGTCAAGGGTGCCTGTGACTTTGAAAACATCTGTCGGAACTAGCATCGTTCATTTGATGTCTGTAATTTTTTGGTTATCGTAATTTGTCAAACCAGTCGCAGTTTTCGTTTTTGGAACATTTTAAATGTGGTTTTCACGGCAGGGCACAAAACCTACATGATCGAGGACTATTTTAGAACTTGAAGTATTCTTGTGCACTTATGGCAGATCAGAGATCAATAAAATGGGACGTAGTTTGTCAAAGTTTGACAAATTTATTACAAAAGGATTACGCTAGTTTCGACAGACGTTTTTGAATTCATAGGCACCCTTGACCCATTTAATTGATGAACGCTCGGTAGAATCTTTTGACCGGCATAAATTTAAAAAAAAAACATCACGTGTGTTTCACTCGTTCCCAGATTCCATTTCAAACATCAAAAGGTATATACGATTGCCTGCTACTAATTATTAATAATACTATTGGTAGACAGCACTTACAAACATGACGTCGTGGTGTTAAAATGTCACCTCCGTACCTCTTGCTACTTACAAGAATTGACAGTGAATTAATCAGTGTTGCAGGTGACTTATTAAAAAGTCCACTACTACCTAGTCGAAGATAATTAAAGTTAACGGCAGTAGGTACCTCTAAGTAGCAAAGATTAATTCATTGTAAACACAAGCGTTAAACTTACAATGACAATAACACCAGGCGTACTTATTAAGACTTATATGACTAATAACATAACAGGTATAGAAGTGCCTATCAACAATATTGTAAATTGCCATTAGACATAAAGTCTTCAGCGTGCTCAAATAATCTCGGGCACAGACAGTAGTAGTAGTTCGGTATACCTATACATAGGTAAAGGTACAATAGACATAAAAAATATCCCTTGTACTTTATTCTTGTATACTATAGGAAGAATACAAGAAATCGAAGAGGACTTTATTTTCGAAGTTATGAAGGGTCAGACCATGGTCCTTCGACCCATTCTACATTTCGTTGTTTCGAAAGATTTTGGTAAACTTGTTTTAGTGGAATATTGAGTTAAAACTATAAACCACTGGATATGTGCATGAATGCATTTTTGTTTTCCATAGGTATAGAGTGAATCATGAACTTCGAAAATTATTTTTTTTTTTAAATGCATTGAAACGATTCTTTTGTCCCTTGACCGATGCAGAGCAGAAGATTACACGGTTTTGTTCCGAAGAATTTTTTTGTAATGAGTTTGAAAGAAAATCTTTTTTTTTTCTAGCTGTTGACTCATTTTGATATGAAGTGGGATAAGTGAGTCTTCGAGGCAAGTGCGCCATTTGAGTACTCGCTTCAGTGCAAATCCAAAGAAATGATTTTTTGTGATCACCGTGTAAATGAAAAAGATAGGCGGAAAATCCAGAAACCATCCTTTACTTCGAAGACTATCTCCACATCTTTGTGGTTGGAATTTGAGTTTTTTCTCAAACGGAGAGTTCCTTGATGGTTTAGAAATTTTGTTCTGTTTTATTCAACAACCTGCAGAAACTTTATGGAAAGTACTTATGTAATACCTTGCAAAACACGGACTCGCAACTAAAAAAGATAGTGCCAACAAAAACTTTTAACAGAATTCAAATTGTGCGTAGCAGTCCAAACATCAAATTTAATAAGACAAAATTTTCGGGAACGACTTGTTGACTCTACGTAGGTTCGAAGTAGGTGGTGAAAATGGACAGTAAATCTCAATTTTCATTTTGTTTGATTTTGAGGTTCCTAAAGATTTCATATGGTGTACCGCTCTCCGTATCCGCGGTTTAAAAACACACTGTATTTTTATAGGTCGCGGGAACACAACCGTCACCTTGGCAACCGCTTTGGCAACGTTGCAAGTATGCCTGACGTGGCAATTGCGCAATGCACATCCTTTTCGACGTTGAATTGACATAAAACGCTCGCGCAAGCGCAGACAGGCTGCCAAGGTGCCGCTGTAGAGATTCGTTTGTTTTTAACATTACTCAGACAAATCTTGAGTTTAGCACAATTATATTTTTCTGATAAAGTGGCAATTGCTCTATTGTTCAATAAATCATCTATATAATTTATTACAACTAAAGAAAATGGTATTCACAAGTACTAGTGAGAATAACATTATACCATATACCCATCTTTAGCCCACCATTTTTGTTCCCGCGACCTATACTCTATATAGAATGCAGCTTTGTGGCGCGATCATTGGAAGCTTGAAAATATTCAATTTTCGTTGGACAATTTCGTTAGTGTGATTCATTCATTGTGAATTCGACCACCTGTAAATTTTACTAGGTGTCTTTTTGTACATGGTCAAACGGCCTTGGTGCGAGATTATTCTTTTCTGTCGCACCAACAACTTCATTAAAAGGTTGCACGCATATACATTTCTAATTATTATTCTGAAAAAACTAAATCTTACACCTTTAATTTAAAGCAATCAGTATAGCAAACACGTTTTGCATATTTAGAATATTAATGTTTTTCCTAGCTAAATAATTAACACATAGCGCGGCAAAAACTTCATCAGTAATCATCGAGTATGTAGACGTTTTGAAATTATGTTATTACTTACAGCTAGCGTTCTCCTTTTAAGTTTTTGTCCAATCATGAAGCATCATGAGATGCTTTCGAGATGCCTTTTAGGGCTTTTTTCAATTCTTATTTTTATATTTGAAATCGACTGTTTGCTGTAATGAGTATGCAAGAGACGTTTAATTATGTTCAATTATTAGTATGACGTAGAAGGTAAAAGCTTTCTTGCGATGCTACGTAGTTCATGACTTTGAATCTAAACAAATCATAACCAACAAACTTGCGATGACCACGTTATGGCCGGGATTGGCTGACCGGAGTGACAAGCAGGCACGTGATCCTTATGAATCATTTGTTTGAGTTGAAAAATCATGCCTAACTTTTGGTAATGCAGGTAATGTAGGTATGTAATAGCTACTACTGATCTTTGACGTCACCACTTATTAAGGTAGTTGAACCGTTGATCATAGTTCAAGCATTTACCTTACAATTTGAAAATACATCAAAAATTCAACTTTCATAAACTGTGTTGCCTTACAGCACGTCTCGATAAATGTTCTATGATAACGCAAAAGTTTAACAACCTCTCTATAGGTAAACAGTAAAATCGGAACGATAATTTCTTTCATACAAATCAGTATGAATGAAAGTCGTAGAGTAATACATAAAACATTAATTAATAAATCACTTTAACGAGAACGTATACGGTACATGCGACAGAACTCAATTTCAGTATAAAACTGCACACTTATGCAATTGCACCCACGATGCATGAAGTAGGTACTGAAACACGACGCTGGCTTTCAGTTACCGGATTAGGTAACTCCTGAAGTATGTATAAAATATAGAAGCCCTAAGCAATAATATACGTACCAACTCATACAGTTTCATGAAATAAAACTTACTTTTTTCTTGTTTCAGGTACGTGTTTCCTTTTTTTACAATGTCATCTGGTTTGCTCATACGAGCACAACAACAATAGGTAAGCTCGCTGTACGTTATGTAATTTAATTATACAAGTGGCCTTGTAGTTTTGCACATGTATCATAATTTCCATCACCCATTGTATGGTGTGTGATATTGGACTGAAAATAAATTGGGAGTGGGTCGAACGAGATTCTGTTCAATTTGTATTGTTATCTTCATTAGCATTTTGTGCTAACTAGAGGTTCTCGTGCTAATCACCCATTATCATTGTTTGTATTACCTATGCGGTCTGTGTTTGCTATTGTGAGAATTGATAGTTTAAACAAATAGATAAATGGAAATTGCAACACCCCAACGAACTGGTTTAGTACATCCTCAGATATCGAGAAAATTATCAATTGACCAATCAAAGCTACGGAAGGGTACAGTTGAAACGGTCAAAAAATTACTTCACTCTCCATCTCTGTTCAATGTTTCACGTTTTCGTATAGTACTGGCTACCGAATCACTTCAAATCACTAGAAACTGAACAGCAGCGTCTTGCAGTGTCTTTGAAGAAGATTAAAATCTGATCAAACTGCTCAACATTTGAAATGTCGGTATTGAAAATGTTGTCCTTTTTCAAAACGGTATAACCTTGGATTGTCTCAACCGATCCGATTTTGTATTCACGGTTGTTTAGATACATCTTCCAGCAATCTACTTGGTTGGCGAGATCTTTTGACTTATTTCAATTATTACATTCGTTACAGGGTGATAGAATGTAAAGCATTGCAAAATTGGGCTTAGTTCAATGGATCCTCATTTTTATGATTTTTTTTTTCAAATTCTAACGATATTTATATTTGAAACGATTTTTGAATTTTCCAGATCAGAAGTTCAACAATGTTGACATTTTTGTGTGAAAAATGCATGAGTCATTTCGGTTGGAAATAAAATCGCATTTTTTATGATAAGAACCTGTAATTTTGCATGCTTGTTGCTTGAACTGTTGAAAACTGCTGCACCCTCGTGCAGAAACCTCTGTTTTACTTTCCCAGTTTGCGTTCTCGGATGAAAAGGAAATACTGTGAACGCGCAAAAAATTCATTTCCAGATTTCGAAGAAGAATTCTTTTTTAAGGTCCATCTTATCGATTTATTTAGACCATTTCCAGATCAATGTCGGTCTGTCTGCCTGTCTGTGTGTCTAACTCTGTGTAATCGGCCATGATAACTACCAAACGATACATCCATTTGAGCTGAAATTTGGTATGCAGCCATGGTATAGGCGTCTAATGAACTTATGTGATTTTGGTTGACATCCGCCATTAGAGGGCGCACTTATTGCATCGTATCAATATCGCAATGGAGTGTTATACTTTTTAAGAAATATTTTGTTTTCGATTGAAACAGAAACTATATGGAAAAATAACTGACCCGTATTTTTTTATTTAGCGAAAAATCGTATCGTTTGGTCGCAATAAATAAACGAAATTCCTATATTCTGCCTATTTCTGACGTCATTTACACAGGCAGTATAGGCGGTGACTCGCTGTGACGTCAGAACTAGTTGATGTTATTGATTTATCACGCCCAAAAGATACGGTTTTCGACTGAATAAAAAAACACGGGTAAATAATTTTTCAATGTAGTTTCCATTTCAATCAAAAAATTTTTTTAGTATAATACTCTGTTTTTAATGTATGGACGTCAAATTGAATATAATATGTGGATGTTTTGTTGGTTCAAAAACACATTCCAAAATTTTAGTTTGAATATGTTTCAAAAATAATACCGCAATTTCTTATTTTTCAATGATGTCTAAAATGTAACTTTTACAAAAAAAATCATAGCATCATTGTTGAACTTCTGATCTGAAAAATTCAAAACCATTTCAAGACAAGACATCAGGCTTCATGATTATATCGTTACAATTAAAAAAAAAGTTCACAAAAACGGGGATCTGTTGAACTCAGTACAATTTTGCAGTACTTTACTTTCCACCCTGTAACGAATGTAATTGAAAAAAATAAAAATTCTTGGCAACGGAGTATATTGCTGAAAGATGTATCTAAGAAAAATTTCCGATACCGACATTTCAAATGTTGATTAGTTTATTAAGAATTGAGTATACCCCACGACAAATCTAAAATTTCAAGAATACTCGGTAGAGGCTTCTTGTACACAGGTTCTGACGACGTAAGATTCGGGATCTTCAGTCCTAAATGCATGCCCACGTTTGTAAAACAGGAGGTGGGCCTTAGTTTTAGACGTGGATGTTTCAGAGTATCTACTAAATTAAATTTCAAATAATTTGAATAACAGCCGCGGGATCACTATACTCCATAGAACCATAGATATCGATACGTTATTGATTAAATATAAATTTGCAATTCATAAGTTCCTAGTATTAATACCTACTTCCTCCTACATTATTGTAAATTCGAAGGAAGTAAATCCCACATATTATAAACTTATAATGTTCAACAATGCATATTATAATTCTGACTGGGTGTCTGCTCGTGTCAACCGGGATGGTTGTAGTAGCGCCAGATTTCTGCATAATATGACTAATTTTTGCACGAACTTTCGTCACAGAAGACGGCAGTGGGCGTTACACCGACGACGACGACTTTCAAATATTTGTGTTTTAAGTAACCGGCCGATATACGACTAAATGTCTCTCGAGGAAAATTTCGCATTTTGAAAACTCATAATGTGGGTGCCGATGCTCCTAGAGAAAGAGGATGGGTTCGTGGTACGCTTCTATCAAAGAAGTGACGTTCGGTAGGCACTTCTTGGCGAATTGCGGTGCCCACTGGGACTGTAATGGGGATTATTTAACGCCCAGTTATGTGTTTCATTCACAAAGTGCATGAGACGTAGGTGGAAGGAACGGGTTCTCATGCAAATGAGCGCGAAAGGGAAGTCATCTGCCCACGGACACTCTAACACACACACTTGCGCTTATTTACACATATGTTGCACCATTGAATAAATATCACATCAACTCAGTCAATGGTCTGACGAATGTTTCAGTGCCTCGGAGGTTTTATTCAGAAGTCTCCTTTGGATATGCTAATCGATGATGAACTGAAAATTTGTGTATGTCAGGGAAAATTTATCGCTCCTTGGCGTGAGCTACACGTGCAATGGAGAGGTCAGCTATGCATTGAGGTTGCACAAGAACCTGTCTTTAAGGGCTGTAAAATCAATTTTATTTTCACAGACTAGTTGCTATGCTAACGCCGGGTTGCTCACTCCGAGTTTAACTTTAAACTTGGTTTGGTTGCCATAGATTTAATTGTTGCAACAATTATTTCTATAGTAACCAAACCGAGTTTAAAGTTAAACTCGAAGTGAGCAACCCGGCGTAAGTAATGGCGTTTTCGACTGGCTAGAGCCGAGCCGGTTCCATTCCGACTGAGCATGCGCAGTTCATCAGAGCAATTTTTCGGCGTGTTCGACTGGAAGTGGCATGCTCTCGTGCTACTTTTTGCTGTGTTCGACTGGGAATATTCCTACGTTATTTGCACGGAACCAGCTACGAATTTCAGTACTGTCTCGGTAGTCAGTTCTACTGTCAACTTGATGTATCAGTGTTGATTTTGGTGCCAAAGATGAATCGTGGTAATACCAAAAGGGATGAATTTGTATTCCTTTTTACAATTTTCTCATGAATTCCTATTTTAATCAAGCAGTGATGAAGGTATGAATGTTTTGAAATTATGAGAGGGAAAGGGAAAAGAAACGGAATGGAGCCGTCTGTGATGGAGCCGAGCCGATGGAAACAGAATGGAACAAATGCAATTCGGTTCAAGAGCAGCTCGGTATCAAGCAAGTTCGGAACTGGAACGGTTCCAGAGCAGTCCCAGTCGAAAACGCCATAAGTTTGTTGTGGAGACTATTCCACACAACATACTTCTCACCAATAAATGCGCGTGAAACCTTCCAATTGAACCAATGAAATCAGTTTTATAGCGATTAAACGTAAATCTGCACCTCTCTTTCACAATTTCTTTTTGGATTCGTAGTGGACTTGGGTTTGAAACGTTTTTATATTTTAATAAATTTTCTTGCGAGTTGTGTACACTATTTTTCCTTCGACCGACTTAATTTCTGTCTCTGAAATAGAGCTGGGCCGATACCGATACTCAGTATCTGGTATTGGCCGATACTCCCTATTTTCAGATACATGCCGATACCAAGAAAATTCAGATACTTGCATCTGAAAAGTATCTGAAAATTACGCGGCGCTCGCGCACACTTTATTCTGAACCCAGGGATTCCCAGAATTCGTTTGTCTAACCCAAACTGATTTTTATCATCAGCTGGTGCTTGCGTTTAATAGTTTGAAGGTGTCCAAAATCTGCAATCAGATCCAGTGGATTCTTGGAAGAAGGAAACAACATTTCCCCATCTGAAAAAACTGGCTGCATACTACCTACCTTGCTATTCCAACCAGGCTCTGTGTTTCCGGAGTTAGTTTTCTCTGGGGGCATCGTAACTATCAAAAGGACAAGTCTGACTACAGATCATGTGCAACAGCTTATATTTTTGAAAAAAAAGTTGTTTGAAATTGATTGAGAATTTCCAATGTTTCTTTTTATTGATTATTGTTTGAATTTGAATTGAAAATGTTGAGAATAATAATTTTGATTGAACCTTGTTTATAAGAAAAACTGAAAAATATACATAAAACTAAGTAATTCTTACTTGGTGCAGCTAATTATAGTGATTCTCGCGTTTTTCCGACTTTAAACTAGATCTCAGATACATGTATCTGAGTATCGGTATCGGAAAAGTCAGTATCTGAGTATCGGTATCGGTATCTGAAATCCTGGTATCGGCCCAGCTCTACTCTGAAATAACTCTGAAATTACCAAAAACCAGATGAAGTTCCTTCAATTCTGAGAAATTTCACAATGACCGGCAACGCTGCTCGACATTGACAGTTGCTACGGATTTTTAGATATTTTGTTCAGATTTACCTATAGTTTCTAGAACTAAATAATTTCAATCCCTCTTGATTTTAATGTCACGGATTCAGCCAACATTCTTACTCTTGCTCGATTTGTTTTATTTCTATTATGATTGATTACTGGAAGTTCTCGACTTTGAACAACGACCAACATGAGGGCAAAGACGCATCAGTGGCATGCCCAGGGAAGTATGTGACCCAGGGACGCCCCCCAAATGCTGAATAATGGAAGATCGTTCGCCATGGAACTATGTTTGGCATTGAAAAGCGAAAGCAAAAGGCACTAGGGACGATATTTTTACTTTCGCACACAGTGTTTGCAATTGGCAAGTTTCGCGCCTACTATATACCGTACAGAAAGTAACGTTTTCGTGGGTGGTCGTAGGAAAACAAAGCTTTCGACAAAGTTTGAAAATGTTATCGATAAAACTAAGTATTTTAGCTATTGTGGTATTTATTAAGTACATACGATTATATTGCTGACATCATAGAAAAGAAGTGTCATTTTGTACCTTCAAACAGTACTTATGGATAAACTAATCCGTCATTCATTCCCCATTCATTTATTGATCATTGATCCCCATTCACCCCCTTGATATTAATTCCCTACAGTATTTATTCTCTGCAGAAAACTGAACTCATATAGATTATTCCTTATCATATTCCCTTTACACTTCAGTAGTACACATTTTCAATCAAACTTGTCCCTCTAATCGTGCCGTGATTTAATGCGCGCCACTGAAAATACTGAATAAACACGCATTCAAAACGAGGTATGCGTAAAAATTGAAAATTCAGATTTTTATAAAATTCCTACGTAAATTCCTTGACAGCCAATCAGAAACAGGCGTTACGGCTCCTTTGCGCATTTCATTGAACATAGAGCGGCCTTAATATGATACCTGCTACTCTTGTCACGTTTACGTACTATACTATCAATTAAAAAAAAATCCAATACAAAAACTAATGTACAATAAAATAATTATTTTTTGAGAAAACAGTGAACTGAGAAAGAAGTTCGGTATGTAAACAAAAAAATTAACCTGGATAATAATATTTATGTAAATCACTTATTTATTAGTTTCACACTGTCAAGGGTCAAGGGCAATCGAATAAAATGGATGCAAGCAACAAAAATCTGAGTGGCTGTCAGTTTGGACCTTTTTTTGCAATAATCAGCAAAATATCATCCGTGCTTGAAATTTCCCTGGATAAATATAGCCAAGCGTTTCCCTCGGGCTGGTTGTCCCTTGTATCGTTACAATCAGCACTAGCGCTCGCTTGGCAAAAATTATCGTGAAAATCGAAGCATTCATGATATTACTGTTGACACAATACCTACTTATATCTTCAAACGATTTTAATTTCAACACTCCTACACTTTACGTATAGTGGATATACCTACCCATATTTCCCCGCAGAATTTGCACGGTGTTTCAGACCAGAGCTGAATATTATAATTGATGAGAGATCGAGAGGTGTAAAAATCCACAGAATATAGGTTATACCGCCTACGTTACCGCCTTGTTCCGATTGACGATGAACTAGAGAAAGGGAAACAGGATCTCCTCTCTCATTATTCCCTACCATATTCCCAAAAACATAAACCGTCAAAAACAAGGTTGAAACTTTCCTTTTGCAAGCACCTCAAGAGTTTTCTATGCGGGCAGTCTTTTTACAAAAAAAAAACTTTTTGCATATAGCTACCTGTTTATTTCTATTCACCAGAGTTAACAAGAGCTGCTCGACGTTCTACAAATTTTATGGCCGACGCACCTTGCCGGCTTGCCGAGAGCGGGTTATCCATAAAGGGCTGTGAAGTGACGTAAGCCGTATGAACACGATTTTTTCGCGAAATATAAATTAACATACTGAGCTTAGTTTCTTCGACGACTACGGTTAGCCTGAGTTCGAGAGAGTGTGATCCTCTTACGGTCGTAAATTAAATTATCATTCAGGATTTAAAGGTGAAATTTTGCAAGAAGTATAGGATTGAAAGACTGAAGACTGGGGGAACATTGAGTGTGTGTGTGTGTATATAAGTTCCATTCGAATTACTAAATTCAGTTCAACCGTAGGTCTGATAGTTATGATTACGCGGCTTTTAATATTATCTTCGTTCTTTTAAGTAGATGTTAGGCCCACGCTGTATTACGTGACGTTTAAGTCCAATGACACATTCGCTAAGTAGTAGAAATGCGAATTTTATGACACAATATATTTCCCCGTGACCAACAATGGGCCCTGGCGCTCACTTGGACCGAGCAACTACTATTATACGGTCAATTATGTATCATTGAAAGGCCCAAGACAGTTTTCACAACTTCATTCATTCAATATAATAATTCATATAAATAGTTTGAAGAGGCGGAACCTCGGCGGATATCGCAATATTCTTACCGGTGAACCATATAACATAGTTTTAAATACATTCAATATCGATTTTAATAACATAGACTCGATTTATAGATTCATCGATTATAGATTAATACCTATAGATTCGGAATGGGATTTCTGTCAAAAAAAATCTATCGGGAAGTAAGATTAGCATTCTTCATATAAAGTGCTTCCTATAGATGAGTTACTGAAGTGAAAAAGAAGTGAAAAAGTTCCTTCACAAGACAATGTACAGGCAAAATTTTAAACAAATCTCTTCAGTGGAGTTACATTGAGTTGGAGGGGTTGGAGTAGGTTAGGTTGAACTGTTCGAGAAAAAATATATGCATTTTCGTCGTAATTTTATCTGCATATTTGAATAGCTTCTTGCAAGCCTACACTTCATGCCTCTCGATGCATTTTGTCGTTGAATGCCCAGTTTACGACTGAAAAGCAGTCTTCAACAAATCCGATTTCGGGATGCAAAATTCGCAATCCGTTTGCGAATTGGATACTAGCACAATGCATTCATCTATTTGCATCCACAATCAAACACACAACTTTACATACACTCCAAAATCGGCACGCTGCATTTTGGCATGTCGTTCCATGATATTGTCAAGATTTTTCAGCAGAATTTACATTCGGATTGGCTGTGAATGTAGCTCCAAAGTGAAAAAACCCTGGACATGAGTCATGAATATATTTGTTCACAGTTCAACCTATCCCACTCCTTTATCTCAGCCGATATTTTTCAAGTTTGTTTAAAATTTTTCACGTACACTTGCATTGGTGTAGGCTTTCCTGCGCAAAATTTGAAGCTTTTGCCTATAGTTCTTGATGGGTAAATAAATTAACAAGCGAATATGCCTCATGAGCATGAGGCTCAGTAGCGCACTTCCTTTTTGAAGGATTAGTGAACGCAAGATGTTAATTAGGGTTCTACCGTTATTTGGGCACAAACTTCAATATGGCGGCCAAGATAACGTCAGATTCATGAAATTTGGCTTAAAAATCAAAATGGTCGTACTATAGACAAGGGACAAGGGTAAGTTCCAAGTTTCATGAAAATCGTTCCACTAATACGAGATTTCAATATTGCGGCCAAGATGACGGCAGAATGTTGGAATTTGGCTGGAGAATAAGAATGATCATACGAAACAAAGGTGAGTCCCAAGCTCCATGAAAATCGTTAAGTGATAAGAAATTTCATAATGGCGGCAGAGCATCATTTGTCCAAAATCGGATGTATTTTGATAAAGTTCACATCGCCTGTGAATTTCACTCAAATCGGACCACTTCCAGAGAAATTCAAAATGGCGGATGAAAGATGACGGCCAAGTGACGAAAATCATTGGTCAACTTCATATGGTGGTCACGTATGCATTCAATTGGCGTTTGCATCACATTGATATGTCTTTTCGTTGAGGCATAATTCTCCTAGCTCTATCACTTTAAAACATGTTCAATATGGAGAATACAAGATAGCGGCGGGGCATCAATTGTCGAAAATTGGATGTATCTAATCGAAGTTCACATCGCCTGCAAATTTTACTCGAATCAGACCACTTTCAGAGAAATTCAAAATGGCGGATCAAAGATGGCGGCCAAGTGACAGAAGTCATTGGTCAACTTTATATGGCGGTCACGTACGCATTCGATTGGCGTTTGCACTACATCGATATCTCTTTTCGATGAGGCATAATTCTCCTAGTTCTATCACTTCGAAGCATGTTCAATATGAAGAATACAAGATGGCGGCGGGACATCAATTGTCGAAAATTGGATAGATCTTGATGTGGTTCACATTGCCTGCAAATTTCATTTCAAAATGATCACTTTTAGAGAAATTCAAAATGGCGGATCAAAGATGGCGGCAGAATAACAAAAAACTAAAAGTCAACTTGACATCCTGGACATATGTTCTATTGATCAGCGTTTACACCACATCGATATCTTTCTTCCCCGAGGAGTTATCCCGGGTACGGACGGACGGACGGACAAAGTGAAGCTAAAAGCGCCTTTTTCCCATTTTTTGGGAAAGTGCGCTAAAAACTGTCTGTTTTCACTTTGTACTTCTTAGGGCCTTAGGAGGCCTTATAGAAAGCACGTTAGAGAAAATGTTGCTTTTTTCAACTTTATTCTTTGAGAGATATGGTATTAACGAATTTCACCGGAAACCAAGATGAGCGAATAAGACACACACCTCCACAATTGGCGGAGGAGCCCTGCGTCGATAGCTTGCTGGAATGTTCACGAAGCCAAATAGACTTTTTTGTTCAGAACTCTCGCGATACAATAATGCAGAAACGGAAACGACGAGAACCATCCAGGCTTTTCCAAAAAGAGTCCGGAATACTCTGGAATGTAGAGGCGGGTATATGTATGAAGAAGCGGCTTAGCAACAAAGGGTAGAACTGAATTCACAGCTACAATTTGTGCAGGGGGGAAGGGTCTAAAAGTGCGAATAAAATGTTATACGTAAAATATTTCACATGAAATTTTGCTGGTAAAATTTTCTTCGTTTCACAGTGACATTACAACAGTTACACGGATTTGCCTAAACTGTGCTTAGCACAAAGCATGACGAATTTCACCATTTTAATTACATTCACAAATTTAAAGTACTCTATCAGCCACTTCAACGCCGTCTGACGAAAATTTGGTGTGTTTGAATTTTATTTTATTTGAAAAAATTATTCGAGTGGCTTCGTCTCTTTCTCGTTTTTGGCGGAAAGCCAGTAATGGCAGTAAGTAAGTAAAAAGCTTAATTCACTTCAATTTTCAACCGCCAAACATTGTTGAACCGTTGTTGTCTGTTGAACTATTTTCACTTTTTATTTGCCGAAGGGAAGATGTAGAGCGTGACCGGCTAACCGCGGCGTAATGATTGTAGGACCGCCGTTGCTCTAGAAGACGAAAGTTCACACAGGTAAATATGTGGGTTTCCGTCAGAACAGGTAGGTAGGTGGATGAATTTATTTGGGGGTCCGTTCGGAATGAACGAACCTGCTCGTCCGATATAATTATACCGAGATACCACAGATGTTTGCGGTCTAGTCTAGACGTTCAAAAGACTTACGATGTGTGTGTGTGTGTGTGTGTGTGTGTGTGTGTGTGTGTGTGTGTGTGTGTGTGTGTGTGTGTTTGTGCTGCTATACTTGTGACCTCTTGTGTGTGCATCAGGCTGCACTGTGACCTCTCCAACATATTGTGACCTCATACACTCGATGCCACAATATTATTATTGTTTTTTTGGGTTCTCCGCTCAATTTTAAGCCTATAAATACTAGTTAGATGAATGGAGGCGGATTGTGGAGGGATCCGAGTTCCATCCTGAACTGTAGCGCTTAGCATGATGATGATATACAAGTTTGATCAATTATCTTACACAGATGTCACAATCGACCTGTGTGCACGTAGCATACACTGCCGTTATTGTAACCTCAAGATGTTACTGGTCTGGTGGCGCCCCCTATCGCCACACTAATTTGTGTATGGATCAACGATTGTACCGACACTGTGACATCGCATTCCATTTTTAGAGAAGTGTGTAAACTTTTTATGGGTCATATAGCCGCTTAGGGAACTATGATCTGCTCTTCTCTTCCCTACATCTCCACATCTATACCTCTATATAAACAAATTAATTCGTTTTCTATGTCTCGCAAAAGCTCGCAAATGGCTGGAGAACGATTTGAATAATTTTTGTTTTGTCTTCATCGTCTCAACACTGGAGTGGTTTGAAAAGAAAAAGAGCCGCCGCCGCCTCCGCCTGCCGCCCCCGACGATGATCTTAAGAGTGGCTCGACCGATTTGAATAATTTCTTTTTTGTTGTCTTCGCCTCAACACTGAGGTGGTTTTAAAGAAAAAACCACCGCCATCGCCTCCACATGCCGCCCCCGACGAGGATCTTGAGAGTGGTTCGACCAATTTGAATAAAAGTTTTAGTGTTGTTTACCTCAAAACTGGTGTACTTCAAATCGCCGCCGCCCCTTAATCATTTCAACACTGAACTATCCACCGCCGCCGCCACCGCGTGCCGCCTCCGATAAGTATCTTGAGAGTGGCTTGACCAATTTGGATTATTTCTTATTTGTTGTGTTCGTCTCAACACTGAGGTGCTTTCAAAGGGAAAGAAAACCGCCGCCGCCCCCGCGTCCCGCCCCCGACGAGGATCTTGAGAGTGGTTTGACCGATTTGAATAAAATTTTTGGTGTTGCTCGCCTCACAACTGGTGTGTTCTGAACTGCCGCCGCCCCTAAATTATTGCAAAACTTGAGTATTCACCGCCGCCGCCTCCGTGTGCCGCCCCCGATAAGTATATTGAGAGTGGCTTAACTGATTTGAATAATTTCTTTTTTGTTGTGCTCGCCTCAACACTGAGGTGATTTCAAAACAGAAGAAAACCGCCGCCGCCCACGCGTCCCGCCCCCGACGAGGATCTTGAGAGTGGCTCGACCGATTTGAATTAAATATTTTGTGTTGTTAGCCTCAAATCTGGTGTGTTTTAAGCCGTCGCCGTCCCTGTAATATTACAACACCGAAGTATCCACAGCCGCCGCCTCCGCGTGTCGCCCCCGCCCCTGATGAGTATTTCGAGAGTGGCTTGACCGATTTGAATAATTTCTTTTTTATTGTGTTAGTCTCAACACTGAGGTGTTTTCAAAAAAAAAGAAAACCGCCGCCGCCCGCGCGTTTCTGCCCCTCGACGAGTATCTTGAGTTTATGATCTTGATCTTTGATTTAAAAAGATGTAGTTGCCATTTGAAAAACAAAAATTGACTGTCAGTGCTCAGAAGCATCATAATAAAAAAAATTTCTACTGTCGAATCATAGAAGGCATTATACCATTCAAACTGATTTTTGAATTTTGAAGATCGGATAAGGAATGACGATGCTACAGCGGTGGCCGTTTTTTATGCACTTCTCTGTATGCCCCCGGGAACTTTTTTATAGATTATGGAATTCCATATAAATTTGTTGCTGATCATTTTTTCTTATATCTCTTACCATTCTCTCACTGTTCCAGAAAAAAGACTGCGGTGCATGTTTTTCCATCTTCTCAATTTTTTTTTTACCATAGTTATACCATGGAAACTTTGGTTTTTCTCATTCAGTTTTTCATTCTCTACATTGCCATATTTTTTTCAACGAGTCCCTGATTATTAGTTCCAAATTAAATCCTTAGGATTTTACTGGACTGAAACGATTAGAATTACTATTATTATGAACTTGAGATTTTTTGTTCATGAAGTGTTTTTTTTTGGCAGTGGAGGATAGTGTGTTGCCATCAAAGTGTATACCCTACCGTAGGTACTACGATATGGTATTTATAGTACTAGTATATCATATCTTAAAACACGAAGATTAGTCCTAATAACCATTCTGCTATTCATTTGTGTGAACTTCCTTCAACGTCATCACCCCTGCGGTGAGCTCTGAGACCTTGCTGATTTATTGGCCTGACGTTAGGTACCTACAACCCAGGAATCTAGCTATGCCTCTAGAATATTTGGATAACTTTTCGGCGGGATGCACTTTTATTATCGGGTCTGCGGTTCAGCCCCGTCTGTCGGCCGGTTTACGTGTATTCTTATGGCAAAGTAAATGATCACCCTTCTATTTATAAATTATTCACGACAACTTGCAGTTGACGGATTTGTTCCAAGCTGATATCAGCCGAAAACTGACAAACTGTTGAACATTTTTTTGAAAAAATAGTTTTTTCAAAAAACCGCCCCCATATCGCCCCCACACTGGACGATTTTTTGACAAGTGGATTCTTCATCCCCCAAGCCATACTCCATCATAAAAATTGGCCCCAACTTTTCACCTTCCCGTGCACACGAAATTCTTAAATAAGCACATTTCGCTTCATATTTTCCTCTACTAGGATGAAACAATGGAATCGCATCTGTGGGCCTTGCCTTGAATATATTTTTCTTTCCATATTCCTCCGAACCCGAACACGCGTCTGGTCAAAGAATCGGCGCCAAATGCCAAATGAGTCATCGTATCGAATGCGAGAGTAGTGTAATTCTGGCGGGAAAATACCTACGAGAGTGGGCGCCCAACGCTTGATAATTTTTCATCCCTTACGCTCCAGGGAATCACAATAATTGTGCGGTCCAAATATCTTAATCAAAGTAAGATTAGTAGGTACATAAGAGTAATTGATTATTCATTAAGCTTGTATTAAAGCTATTTAGTCCCGTAAAAGTGAGTTTTGATCCAAAATTAATTCAAAATTCGATGAAAAAAATTGATGGATCGATGCAGAATTCAATCTAGAAAACATATTCAAACTCCTGTACAGAAAACAACAACTAGGCACAGGTATAATAATATATTATACAGAGCTTATTATACTCTCTTGCAACTAGATACTTGAGAGTAACTTAAATACTGTATCTAAGATACTTTTTAGATCAGAAAAAAATATCTCTGTAACTTGGATATTCTGTAAAAGTATCTACCGAGCGTTCATAAATTAAATGGGTCAAGGGTGGCTGTGGGTTTGAAAACATCTGTCGGAACTAGCATCGTTCATTTGATGTCTGTAATTTTTTGGTTATCGTAATCTGTCAAACGAGCCGCAGTTCTCGTTTTCGGAACATTTTAAATGTGATTTTCACGGCAGGACACAAAACCTACATGATCGAGGAGTATTTTAGAACTTGAAGTATTCTCGTGCACTTATGGCAGATCAGAGATCAATAATATGGGACGTAACTTGTCAAAGTTTGACAAATTTATTACAAAAGGATTACGCTAGTTTAGACAGACGTTTTTGAATTCACAGGCACCCTTGACCCATTTAATTTAATAATTTATGAACTCTCGGTAGTAACTTGTAGAGAAAACAAGTAACGTATGGTCCGAAAGTTTTGGGAATTTTCTTGGAGCTAATAGTTAATTTTTAAGACAGTTTTAATTTTGTAACCTATGGTGCGATTCTCTAAATTACATTCCATAAAGGCTCTGTTACGTTGTTATTGCCTAGGCAACAGCCAATGGCTGACACGAATTTTACATAACAGAGTGTTTATGGAATGCTATTTTTTACAGAATAGTACTAATAATATTGCAAAAACTAACATCATCTATAACAATACCAAATTAATATTCAACATATTGAGGATGGGCCATTATCTTTGATGGCTCTCAGTTTTCTTCCGCCGTGTTCGATCATTCTCTGGACAACAGCAGGATTAATTTCTCTGGGCTCCTGCCACCTAATGTACTGCAAGCTCGACCAAGATAAGATTTTTGATTTTGGTAAGTATTGAGCAGGATTGTATACGACAAGGGATGGGAAGCTGCAAATGAAGACCAATTACGGCGTCGCATTTTTCAATAACATTAGAGAATTTCACATTGGAGAAATTGATCCTGTAGAAGTAGAATTATGGAACATGGCAGAAGAAAATTGAAATCCATCGAAGATAATGATCCATTATCAATATGGTGAATATGAATTTGTTATTGTTATAATATGATGGTGATTTTTACAGTATCAAGTTAAGAAATAAAGACTATTCAGAAAAAATTATTAGTTTTAAACAATTTCTCAAAACTTTCGAACCATACGTTATCTTCAGTCATTTTTTAGTAGCTTAGATATTTTTGCAGTATAGGTATACTACAGGGTATTTCATGGTGAGATCGACATGGAGTGAGGACAGATAGCGTTTTTTCAAGGCGAATCAGTATCTAGCTTCGAAATTTCCCTAACGTTCTTCGTTTTGAAGCTACAGGGTGATTCATGTATTTTGTCGATTTTTTGATCGGCCATATTTTTGGGAGGAATTGATAGAAAAAAACAAAATTTGGCAGGTACGTTCTACTACCGACACTTGATAACTGCATTATCGATCAATTCGAAAATTCTAGGGCCGGTTTTATTTTTTTCTCTTTCAGGTTTCTGTCAAAAATTTCACCCTGTGTGCATATTTTTCAAAATTTAGTTCCACATTCAGGAACTACATAAAAAAGGCTATGACCCTGGCTGATGAATTTTTTTGGCGCCATGGAACTGTGCCAAGGAAAAATTGATGACTTCAAATATTTCGCCTAATAAAATTTTTATTCGTCATAACTTTCAGATGGAGCAATAGAGTCTAGTGAAATTTGACCGGTATATTCTAGTGCTAGCCCTTGATACACCGCATCATTGATCTATTTGTTAACTGCAAAAGCTGCAGGGCCGAACTAATATGTTCTCCTCCCAAGTTTTCATCAAGAAGGCTACCCTGTATGCATCTATTTCCAAAAAAATTTCCACACCAGCAAACTACATGAAAAATACTATGATTCTGGCTAATAAAATTGTTTGGCGCAATTGGAACTAAGGCAAGAAAAAAAATCATTGCTCGAATTATTATGTGATTTTTAATCTTCAAGAGATGTCATTCAACATGGTCCTTGATTCTCGCTCGCTTTGCTAAATGATTTGATTTGCATTTATTTGATATTATATCATCAATGTCGATTTACAAGTTTGAATAAAAAAAATTATATCTTCTATTGCAATAAAGGAATCAGAATAATTCTTTCACTAAAAATATCTCAATTAATTTGTGAATACAGTAATGTCTGGATAATCCGAACAGAAAGTTTGCAGACCCCGTTCGGATTACCAAAACGTTCGGATTATAGATACCTCTCTCGAAACCATCAAAATGCTGCCAATATGCATTAAAAAATATGCAAATTATCCATGAAAGGTTCATTCTAAATTATTTCATATTATTTCATTGAAGCGTACTGCCAGGGTAGCGTACGAACATCCAGACTCCAATGGACGCAGAATATCAGCTTTTTGTTGAAGATCAACGTGACATGCTTCCGTGTTGAAGACGTGGTTCAAATACAGCTTACAATGAAAGCTGAGACTTACGGGCTCGCATAAAATGTTCGGTAATCTTTCGAAACGCACAAAGAAAAATAAATAATAGTCCGGATTACAGGATACAGGGGTTCGGATTATAGATATCATTTTACAGAATTGGGGTGTTCGGATTATAGAGGGTTCGGATTATCCATACATTACTGTATTTCGTTCGTTGCATGTATGCATGTATCTAGAACGGTTCGCAAGATTCCTCGATGCAGAAGTTCACATCGTAGCGTTGAATACCTTAAACACACTAAATGCTTTTTAAACATTTTAATTTTTTTTCTTGCAATCGTGCGGTCTGACCAAATATTTTTTACGCCTATTCCCATCCGCAGACATAGAGCATTAATTTGCAAAAAACCCGATACCGCTACGACTTTTCGTTTAGGAGGAGTTTAACTACAAGACGGACAGACGGACGGACATCAAAGCGCGGCTAATAGCGTATTTCCTACGAAAATGCGCTAAAAATTCACTCGAAAATTGAGACTAACTAAACCATTTTTATCTCGAAAATCCCTAAAGCCATTTTTTTTTGTCTCAGTTCAATTGCGTAAAACAATTTTATTAGCCAGAATCATAGCATTTTTTATGTAGTTTGCTGGTATGAAATTTCTTTTGGAAAAAAATGCATACAGGGTGGTCTTTTTGATGACAACTTGGGGGGAGAAAATTTTAGTCCGACCCTGCTGCTTTTGCAGTTCGGTGTATCAAGGGTTAGCACTAGAATATACCTATCAAATTTCACTAGATTCTATGACTCCATTCGAAAGTTATGACGAATAAAGTCTTTATTAGGCGAAATTTTCCTTGGCACAGTTCAATGGCCAAGGAGGACTCAGGACTCAGGGTTCATGAGGAGGCCAACTGAAGTCCGGCCCTGCAATTTTTGAATTGATCGATAGTGCAATGTATCAAGTGTCGGTAGCAGAACGTACCTGTCCAATTTTTTTTTCCAATCAATTTATCTCAAAGATATGACCGATCAAAAAATCGACAAAATATAGGAATCACCCTGTAGGTCACTTCAAAACGAAGAGCGTTAGAACAATGTCGGAGCTAGATACTGATTCGCCTTGGAAAACGCTACCTGTCTTTACTCTATGTCGATCTCACCATGAAACACCCTGTATCTATACCTATCTATTCAGTTACTTTTCTCAAGTATGTAAGTTACTTCAAAAGTAGCTAAGTAAGACTTCTTGAATACTTGAATAAGTTGGTCGTGAATGTATTTTTGATTAGGCACATACCGCAAAAGTATCTTTTAAATCCCCCATAGATACAGTTCACATTGTATAATTTGAATCCGCCTCGCGATAGCCGGAGAGCCGCATCGAGCTCCCATTCCAAAATCCAAAAATATTTTTTTCAAAGTTGAAAATTCCACAATTTTTTTTGGATTTCGGAAATGCCAATGGACTCAAACCAAATTTCATCCTTGTAGCTTTCGAAAAAGACCTGAATGGTGAATTTCTGTCAAGGAATAAAAGTCCACAGCGATTGATTCCGCAACGCCTTATTTTACCAATCAATTCAACTCCGTCCTTGAAGCGACTAACGACCGGACTATTGAGAGTATTGCGTGAAATGTGGCCAAAAATTGACGCGAAGTCAGATTTTTAGCAAGTGGGTAGGTCGAGGGGTACCTAGGTAGGTACTAATTTTTTAAGTCATTTATTTTCAGTGCTAAAATTAAGTGTAGTGGAAGGCAGGTCTAAGATTTGAATTTCTTATAAATATAACCTAAAGCTATATTGTGCAAACTCTTCATTACTTTCTTGAGAAGACCTTGGGCCTGATGAATAAAATTCATCTTTTACGGGAACAGTGAAGTGTTAACAGATGTGCACATATCAAAACACGTGATGATCCCTTGTGTGGTGTATCTCCCGCGCTGGGGCGGGCCAGGGTGAAACACATTGTAATTTGTAACATAAAGCGGACAGAAGAAAGAAGACGGGTATACTAACTTCCTTCTAACTAGAAACAATTTGAACTGGCAAATGACAAATGACTTTTTATTTTGCACGCTACCTTTAACGAAAATTACAAGTAAACCTTCCATAGGTATAAAAAGTATTAATCTTCAGAATAAAGAACAACATCTTGAATAAAAATATAAATATGGGTGTTTCAATAACCTTGTATGAAATTTCGGAAGGCGATTCCTCTCAAAAAAATCTGTCGAAAAGTAAGAGAAACATTTTTTCCTGGATTGCTTCCTGAGGGAGTTACAGTACAGCCCCTCAAAAGTATGAAGTGAAACAGAGTTTTTGATTATTTGCTGAAGAACCGTCAAGGTGAACAACTTCAAATTTGGTGTAGGAAAGTTTCTTAACATTGCTAATGTTCATGCAAAATTTCAAACAAATCTGGCTAGTCGCGGTGGAGTTAGAGGAGAGGGGGTTGGGGTAGGTTGACCTGTCGGAAAAAAAAATGTCTGCAGTCCGTTCGTATTTTTATTCGCACATTTGGATAGACTTGTTCAAGACGAAACTTTTATGCCCCTTGCATTTTTTTGTAGGATGCACCGTTCATGAGTAAAAGTGAATGAAAACAAACGGACGGACGGACAAGGTGAAACTAAAAGCGCCTTTTCCCGTTTTTTGGGAAATTGTCCAGAAAAATGTCAATAAAGATTTCCTAATTAACCCTCCAATTTCAATGGTCAAATCTATAAGGTCTTTTGACTCTTTTGTAATTTTATCGGTCCTAAAACCCCTCAAACTTCAAACAATATTGATATTTCTTTCGTCATATTGAAAATAAACAAACCAACTTTATTACAGATGGAGGCAGAGGTATACACACATTCTTGTGCCTTTATATTGTGACCTCTGTGTAAACAATTCTTGTACGGCTATTATTGTGACAAAAGGAGGAAGGAGGTCACAATCGACGATGATTACACAATTCTTGTAGCGCCGATATTGTGACATCTGTGTTAACATTTCTTGTCGCGCTATTACTGTGGCATAGGGATGTCACAATCGATGTAACCCTTTATCTCCGTTCACATGGAGTGTAAAGCGAATTCGGTCAGATCCAAATTTTTGTTATGGGTTAAGCTTGCTATTGCACAAAAAAAACTCAATGTGGCCACAATCGATGCACAGGATGGTGAGGTCACAATAGCGGCCATACATGTATGTGTGTGTGTGTGTGTGTGTGTGTGTGTGTGTGTGTTTTTGTGTGTTGCGGCTGTACAACACATAACGTGGCTCGTTAATTTTCTGCATTTTGTTCATTCATAATTAAAAACAACACCATGAATACAAGATATGTGGGATAGAAAAAATGTTTTGACGCGATTGGACGATGGCAAAAAATATACTCAGAAGTTCAGTGGCGGTGGTCTCCTTGAATACGACAGCCATCAGAATTTCATAAAGTTGTCTCTGCGCTTCGATTGCATCAAGTTTAATTATTAAACTCACAGAAATGCTTTGACGATTTCAAAACTGACGTCAAAACGTATGCATACTTAATAAGTTGTTTAACTAAAACGGCAATGATAAAATCTTGATCGACCAGACAACAAGACAAGTTGTTCAAAGCAAGATTGAAAATGAAAAGAACGTGCGGTTTCTGTAATCAGACTGCGCTCATTTTTTCTCGTTTCCTCCCTATAACGAGTTTCAGGAATTGAACAGTGTCAGGATTGTGTTAACAAAGAACTGTGATTTTAATACTTATGTTACAACGCTCGACACCATTTACACCTTTTTTCCTTTTTGTGTTTTACCCGAAAACTAATCTACCTGTCCAAAACTTTATCTTTTGCTCCCATCACTTACTACATCATCCCATCCAAGAAGCCACTACTTCATTCATAAGTAAATAAATCCATACCTGACAGTTTTAGGGTGACATTTATTTTAGTTCCAGTCTTTGTTTTTATTTATAATCATCAGTTGTCTCATGACTGAAACATTAGTAATCTCTTCCTGTCAAGTCAGTGACGCCTTCAAAATCAGTTACGCTGGTAACTGGGCAACAACAAGCCAAATCAAGAAGCAGAATGTCACACTTTTTTCACATTTACGCAACTTTTTGTTGTATGAAACAGAATCGATTTTGATTGTGACTTTCTAGTCCATATAGTTGGAACAGAAAATGCCCATATAAAACAGTGGAATTCTAAATAGTATATGTATCGTGTGATCAATTTAGTTCTTAATTGAGGCAGGCTGTGCGGGCTGTGCCTTAGCCAAATGCGGATTCGCACCCCCGATTTCGACCAGGCCACAGCCTGCCTAAATTAGGAATTCAATCGATCACACGATAAGTAGGTACCGTATGATCAAAAACTTTCCTTCTCTAGGCAGGCTGTGGCCTGGCCAAAATCAGCCTCGTTTGCCTGCCAATGACCAGACCAAGACCACATAGAGGAGGAAAGTTTTTGATCATACGGTACTTGAAATAGTAAAAATGTTTAGTTTCGTTCATAATAGCCGGTAACTCACCTATGCCGCATGCCGTAGGATGTAGGATGTAGCATGTAAACTTGACAGTACGGACCACGGTCTATAATATGAAATATACACAGACTTGCAGCTTTGCGGGGTGGGTAGTACTGCGGTAACTTGTAGTATAATAAGTAGTATTAGTTGGTACCAATATCCTTGATCTTGGATGTAGAACTTGAATCTTGGACAAGTTTGACAGAACGGCATAACGGCATAAGTTAACATCCCATTGTGAACCAAAACATTGATTTTCAACTGTTGAAGTTTTACGGTTACGGAATAAGTTCAAGTTAACAGCCATTATGAACGCTGCTTATCTTCTGCTTGAAGGAAGTATTTGTCGAGGTATTCCTCAAATGGTTTTTGTTTGAAGCTCATCCCCATCTGTCAGGTCTAAATCAGCTTCCCTGTGACTGGCACAAATTACTATACAGGGTGGAAGTTCAAAAATAATCTTCAGTTTGATGATGGATTATTGTCAAACAGGTGATTATTTGATTGATTTGAAAGTTTGAAAGACCGAGCAAAACAAGTGTCTGAAATAGGATCTTATCGATGTAGAAATTATACAGGAACCAGGAAATAAGATTCATCTCCATCATACCTATTCAAGTCAACACCATGTAAAAACCACCGGTTAGCCTCAACGGGAGTATTTTTTTGTTATAAAGAACAAATATCTAATTCCCTCTGTGGAAGCTCAACGTTATATGAAAAATGTCCACCTCACTTCTAACTTCTAGAGGGTTTTGCACAATAAGTTGCATGCTCCGTTACCCTGCCGAGCGTGCTCTTTGAAGTACTCGTTGAACAACATGTTCCGAGTCTATTCTTCAATCCTTTGGCTTTATTTGCTTTGCTGGTTGTTTATAGAAATTAATAATAATAGCATGGCTCTACATCTCATGGAGGGACTTGGTCTACAAAGCGGAAGGTTAGAGCTTTCGTTCTTGCGGAAGGTTAGAGCTTTCGTTCTTCCGAAAGGTCTTTATTGCATCGCTCAGAAAAAAATTGAACCCATAATTTATATCCAAAGATATGATGACGTGCAGGTTGAGAGCTACTACAGAAACCAAGGGAAAAATGGCTAAAAAATAAAATAAGCGGCCACAAATAGCCCCTTCCGTTCCAGAACAACCATCTTCAGGCAAAAAATCTAATTCTAATACACTTGAATATAAATAAGTAGGTTGTAGATGCATATACCTACTACAAAACCTTTGGCCAAGAAAAAAAAGTATCACAGTCCGTGTAACTGTATCAAGTGTAAGTGCCCCGAGATATTTCAAGCTAATAAAGACGTACGTACACCTATACCTACTAAACATACGCTTACGAAATTCTCATATTTGACATGGGACTATATTTACGTAACGTTTCATCCGTCCAAATTTAATTATCGGGGTCGTTAACTGCACAATGTTAAAGTTGAATGACGCACATATGGTGACAGATGTAAGTATAGTGTGCGTTGCTACAAATTCATTGTGATTTTGAATAAGACCCCGATTTTCAGTGCTAAAATTAAACCCATGAATAATTTTATTATCGTCACTATGATGGAGCTATAATAAGTATCTAAGCATTTATGTGTCTTTTTTTCTGGCAAGTGAAAAACAGGCGCAAGGCGCAAGGAAGCGTAAACGTCAAGATTCAAATCTTTTTGCACGTCTCAATGACAGTTGTCATTTAAAATGATTCACACCAGTCGTCTAGACCAAACTCAAGAAGTATAAATTTATGCGTGCTAAGCCTCAATTAATCATCTTTTTTACGAGGAATAATTTGTCCAGACAATATGCCTAATAATCATATAGACCATCAACAATAGTTCCCACGCTTATCATTTTGTCTTAATTCACTAATAATGATAAGTAATAAGGATAATACCATTATATTAGGTACTACAAAATATGAACTAATGCCGAAGGTGATCAGCACTGAAAGTTCATATTATAAGCTCTGTGGTTCTTTAACGCCGAATTTGGGTCAAAAGCTCTTCTTATTGGCGAGAAGTAAATGAGTAAGAAGACCTAACTTAAGCTCTTCTAAACAACCATTGTCAATTTCTAAGAACATATTAATTCCAGTCGTCAAAGTGGACGCACATGCGGTCCTCCTGAAGAAGCGGTTTTCGGACACTGGCCGTAAAGGCATTGTCTATCGGTGAGTCACTTGAAGCGCGCAGGTTTTCAGGTAGGTGGTAGGTGCCATTGCATATAGCGCTCTCCTACAAGATGAACTTGTCGGAATCCACTTTGATAGACCTTCTCGCATGAATCGATTGACTGGAGCTATTTATCAACGGATTCGATAGGGTTCTCTCTAGTCGGTTCCACTACAATTTCTACCAAATCTAATCTGGTCAAACAAATGATAGATAATGTGGCAGTCCCTGAGATGAGCGCGCCGCAAGTGCGTAAGTCTATTGTGGGGCTCCGGCTTATTATTATGTGGTTCGACTTGCGAGCTACAGGGTAAGCCAAAAGATTTTCTGGATTCACTGACCTCTACCTCTATGCGATTCTGCGGAGTAACTATACTTATACGTATACCAACTGAACATCTTAAAGTAATAAACGTCCTTCACGATCTGAAACTTTTTGCAGCTACCAACTGTTGGTGACAGCACCTATTTTTTGACATATTCAGATGAATTATGGAGCTCCGAATAATTTCATAACAATGCCGCATGCCGTACTCGTACAAGCGCAAGGGATAAAAAATATGGGCAAGTACCTATAGCAGCAAAACGAATTGAGATGCAGAAGGTCCCAGAGATTTTTTTATGTAAGTACACTTGGAGATCCTAATGAAGAATCCAAACTGACCTTTTGTGACCTCAGGAACTATGGTAAAAAGTGAAGAAGACGTAAAACTTGCGCCGCGGTATTTCTCCAGAAACTATGGGAGATAGTAAAGAGATACATAAAATTATCAGTGACGAAGTTATAGAGAGTTCAGTGATCTACAAAAAAGTCCTGTGGGGCATTATGCCTAATTTCTTCAGTTTAGCCGCTAGCGGCGACAAAGAGGCATGTGCTTGCAAGAGGTCCCACAGAATTTTGCTTTTTTCTTATGTGAGTACTTATAAGTAGGTTTCCACTTGAATTCAACCAGTCGGTGGTTCCAAAGTCAGGAGAGGCTGTGGTGATGGAAGAAAGTCGAATTTCATATTATTAATAAAATTGAATGACTGTACTCCTGTCCTTAAGTAGGAATGAGTTTAACAAAAATGTCACCAAAAACTGTATCCTCAAAAATGAGACCTTGTAATAGAGGTTCTGGGGAGCACAGAAATGTATCTAACAAAATTGTAGCTGATCCCGAACGAAAATTATTCAATTTTTAAAATTAGCAGTCACAAATGTCGTGATAAAAATTTGGCTACGGTTTTTTTTCAAGAAAAATTAATTCTTAGAATAACTAGGATCGTCTAAACGGCTAATTTTGTCTCTCAACCAGTTTTAATAGGCTCCTGAATGCTTTGCATTGTCTACCCTTGGTGAAAAACGTGGGTGCGTGACCATAGTCACCCTCGGAAGAAGTGAAAGTTCTATAGATATGAATCAATCAGCAAACAACGTTCGAAGAGGTGTTTTTTTCGTACTCCCGCTCCGCTCCCTAACGGTTTGTATCATCTTGTTTTTCTTATTATCAATCTTATTATTATTATTATTATTATTACTATGAGTCACTCAAAGGGCAGAATACTTTCGACATGACTTTTCCACGATTAGACTGCTTTTGTTTCTTTTCTCGCTGCGCTCGGCGCTTAAACTCCCATTCTCCGTCACATGAAGTCTCACTCATACCCCTAATACAATAAATATATATTTCCATCAATAATATTCTCCACAAATAATACGCACTACACGCCTGCTAGGCCCGGCCCTGAATATACCTCCCTATCCCTATAATAAATCACATCCGCTCGAATCTATTCAAGCCAAGTCGAGAACCATTCCTTTCGGGCCAACAGTACGACAACACGAAGAGCAGTCCAGTGTCGGCGGTTAGTAAAAAATAGAACTGAACGCGGCGAACGCCGCAACAGCTTATTTTTCAATTTCCTGGGACGACGCTGGTCACCCCAAGGTCAGACAAGACAACGTTACAGGCGTTCGTTACAACCACTGATGCTATGAACCAATTTCACTTCCATGTGTGGTTCTGCGTTAGTTGTGTGTTGTGATCTAGGCGCGAGAATAGGAGTTTCACTTCAAAAAACCTATATGGAAATATCGAGTTGATGCTTCAAATGACCAACATCAATGGACTTGAGTTTAAATTTGTATCGGATCTTGAACTTATTCTCATAATCAGTGGCCAGCTAATGACTACACGGCTACTTAACCATGTCCGTACTGCTTCATCACTCTTGAAGACTTAGGAGGGAAATTCAATTAAATGACGTTGAATGAGGTTCGTGAAGAAAATAACAGAAAAAAATGGTTACGAGTATGAACAGACTCATGGAGATTTAAGGCGCATTAATAATAAATTTTGCTCTGAAGAAAGAAAGAAGTTTGCGAAAGAGTGTGACAGCACAATCAACTCCCCTTTTTGCGAAAAAGACTAAGCTTGTATGTTACTGAGAATTGCATCATTCCAGAGTTGCATCTTTTCAAGGGTTTGTGAACCAATTGTTTTGGGATGGTCTTGTGCTGATACTTTGGCGTGATAAAGTTTTGCTGTGGCCCAAGAAGTTGAACTTAGGCGCCAAAAGTTACCACGACGAGATATTCAAAGAGAACACTTGCCGAAAACTTTCAAAGGAGAGCGACGGTCTTACTGATCCGGAAAAAGTAGAAAATGTGGAGTACATTAGGAACCCTGCAATGTCTTTAAAAGAGAGGTATGGGTGGAATGGAATTTTATCAATGTTTCTTTTTGTTCCTAATGTACTTCGCGTGATTCGGTTTGTGTCTGCCTTCAAAACTATGAAAAAAATTGTTGAAAAGTGTTCCAGCACTGCAAAGGTTGTAGCTGGACTTTACAAAGAGGACAAGGGTGTGTCTCAAGGGTTGTTCGAGCAAGGGTTCTGGGGGTTCTCACTTCTCAGAATGGACGCAAGCATAATAGTTTCGGGTTTCGCTCTCGGTTTGCTCTCTTTGCCTCTCGTCTAGGTGTAGAGAAAGCGGTTAGACGTCTCTCAAAAGTCCAACAAAGTCATTGTATTCTCTACAACTTTGTTACTGTGAATTTTCATGTGTTTCTTCTCGTTCTCTTATTTTTTCAGGGAGAAAGACCGCACTGCAACATTAGTTTCAGTGACGAATGTACTTTTTACTTGAATAGTCATGTGAACAAACAGAATTGTCGCTACTGATGGAGTGACGATAATAATGTTTTCCGGGAAGGGTATCATATACCCAGATCCCGAAAAACTCAATGTCTGGGCGGGAATATTGGAAAACGCAATCGTTGGCCGTTGGCCCAATGTTTATAGACGGGAATTTGAATGGCCCCTATGGCCCAGGAATTAGAAAATCAGATAATTCTAGATTGAAACCCTAATTTGACCAAGGACTTGATTCATTTGCAATCCATTAGTCAGTGGTTAGAAGATCAATATACAGATCGGTGGATTGGCAAAAGAGAACTCATTGAATGGCCTCCCAGATCGCCGGACTTGACTTCTACAGACTTCTTTCTGTGGAATCACTTGAAGTCTGTTGTTTTTAAAACTCGGCCGTAGTCGATTGGAAAACTGTGGCGTAGATATTACCGAAGAATGTCGCGCGCTTTCAAGAGAACCTTCGAAAACGTTCGACAAGAGTTCGAAACAGGTTCTTATTGCCTTGAAAACAACGGCAATCACTTTGAATCTCTATTATTTTTTCAAGGGATTTCCAATGATGTATCACAAGTTGCCATTTGAAATAAAATAGTGGAGGGGGCTGGGGCTGAGACACTGAGTGGGGGTGAGTCGTTGACTTCACTGTTATGGTTACCCCTCCATTCTGTCGAAACGGTTTTGGACGATTTTCGATATCTGCTTTTGTTTCAGACTTACAGATTACAGGCAATTGAAAGTTTTGAATTTGACACCCCTGTATGCCAGTTGAGCAGAATAATTAACTTTTTTCTACTGATAATTCTTCAATTGTCGTCCTTGCACCCCTCAAAATTCGCCGAACTTACGAAATCAAAGGACAAACATAGAAAACGAATACTAATTAACAATATACAATTTGCAGTCCATCGGGCATCTGGAAGTGCATGCGAAGTAGATGTAAAAATACCTGACCTAACCACTGCATGCTAGGGGAAAAGCTCAGGAAGGTATTTAAAAATTTACTTAGAAAGACTATATCTCGAGTAATTACACTTTCGTTCGACCCTGTATAATGCATCTTTCGCTAAGCCAGTCCGTGAGCCATGACTCGCCTCACTTTAGCTGGCTGTTGCTGTAGTCAGTTGTGTTGGAACCTCCACCAACCGCGCCAGCGCCAGTTGTCATTCAGGTATGCTAGCAGGAGGAGGCGGCGCTTCGTTTGTGCTTCCGTCTCTAGCGTTGAAAAACGTGGGAAAGCCACGGATGAATCGGCTGTGAATTTGTGGTTTTTAAATTTCGCGGATGCCTTAAAATCCCTACGATAAACAATAAGTGCCTTATTTATTCGAGAGTGACCATGTAAACCGACTGAGATTCGTTGTATAAAAAATCTTGGATATTTAAAATATTGTTGTTCCTCACCTACAACCGACCGGTACAAAGTAAGTTTGCACATTCTGGACTAAGTATATTATGTATAGGTAATCGCGTGATAGATGCTACCTATAGTCATCCAAAATTTTACGTAGAATAAAAACTTTGATTGCGGAGGTGTGATTTAAGCAAGAAACTCGAGGCGGAAGGCCGCCTGCATAATTTATTAAAATTCACTTAGCACAAACAAGCGGTGACCCAAAACAATTTGACCACACTTTTGCATAGACCCAAAAGTCTGAAAGTATTCACCTAAAAACCGGCGAAAATATTACATTTAATAACAATCTTTCACGAATTCACTTGTAGACAACGGCCATTGTCACTCATAATAATAGCTCATTGCTAGCTTGATTGAATAAGTTGACATCGACGTTCAGAGGCTAAGTCTAAGATGCTGAGAATATTACAAGAGAAACTTCCAACACCTGCAAAAGAGCCCAGTGCCATATCATACCTGATGGTAATAAAATCATAAATACCAACCCTTGAATACAAACAGCCACCAGTGAAGTTCTGTTGTGCAGGCGCTTCTATTTTGTTGTTATTGTTGTTCGTTTTGATTATTATTTTTCTTATCAACAACAAGTTTAAACAAGTTTGTTTATTTTAAGCAAAGTATAATATCAATTTCGCAATGTGTTCTCAGTCCACATATGCCATTGAAATTGAGCTAACTGTGCAATTTCCGCAAATGTCACATATGGCATTTCATGCTGAGTTCGCACCTGTTGCTTCGTTAAATTGCTGTTGCACTTTTTCAACCGTTCTTCATTATTCTTCCTATGTATCGCAGTCTTCCTATCTCCATTTCCAAGATTCCTGGATAATGATTTGATTGGCGCGTTTCGGTAACTGATAAGGTGATGTCACATCGATTTATGATAGCATCTGTGGGGTTCTCCGTCATGTGTTTGAATTCCTGCAATATGTTTGTGTGATAAAATATCAGCATACCGCGTGTGATAATAGCCTCATAAATTTTGTATTACCAAGCTACTTTGAAATTTCAGGCAAGAACTGGGACAAAAATTGAAAAAGTATATTGTGGTGATCGGCCTAGCCTAAAATTAAAATAGTTAACTTAAGCATAAGAGCGTAGCTGCAGCTGGTGAAATTCAGGAAGTAGGAGGGGAAAGATGCATGGCTTGAGGAAGCCGAGAAAAAGACGCAAGGGTGGTTGGTGTGTGAATGTGACGCAGTGAGGACACCTTGCTTTGCGCTCCTGCTATTATTGTTATATTATTTGTTGATCAAGCTGTTTACGGTTTAGTGATTGTGAGTTTGATGGTGATCGATCGTTGAAGTTAGAAAGGCAAGTGATCACTGATTTGATTTATTTGACCCTAAATTGAGGGAACAGGTGTTCAGAAGTTTATTAGCACAGATCATTGTGAAATCAAAGTCGTACTTCAATTAATTGGTGTGCAATCTTTATTATGAATATTCAGCTGTTGGGACCCAAGTACAGTCGTAATGTCAGATTTAATTGAATTTCAAGAGGTAAATTACCTGGGCTTTCCCACCTGTGAAGGTGCTTCAAGATGACGTGGCTTTTCTTCTCTATGCGGTTAACCCTTTCAGATATAAGCTTTAGTCAGTGCGTTAAAATTATAAGTTCAGAAGAATTAGAAGTGAGAGTTAGACGCGAATAAGAAAGGGTTAAAGTCAGGTGCGGCATTGCGGAACGAACCAGCAAACTCCAAGTGATGTCCGGAGCCTACTAAACTGACGCTATCTTCACAAAGAACCGGGTGAGATGTCACCCTGAACTAAGGCTAAGCCAAAGCAACAATTACCTGACCCAAAGGGTTAATCAACAGGCAGTTAGCGACAGGACAGAGTTAACCCGAATCGTCTGAAAAGATATTCGTGGCAATCAAGCTCTGGCACCTGGCTGCCAACCATCGCGAAGCGGTAGAAAATAAGAGCGGAAAATTGCGGAAATTAGGAAATGCAAAGCGCGAGAAATTCCCCACACAAAATCTGAAAGCCAAGTCATTTGAAGCTACCTGATACATGATCTGAAATAAAGTTCTTTTCGAAAAGTCTATTGAAAGGACTGTACCAAACAAAGACCCAAAGGGTTAATTCATGCTTATCATACCGGTAAATAAACCATCAACTAAAGTTCGAGTTGAAACGTATGGTATTAAACTGACGACATTATGACAATAATTGGGAACCGACAAAACTGGGAATTATTGCAGTTATAAAATTCCAATTTAACTCTTTCGATTAATAACCCTTTAACAGGGGAACTCCACAAATAATGAATTTGCCATGCTGTTTGGATAATTAAAATTGCGTAAACTATTGCTAAAGAAGGCAATGACGTATTTCAGGAATTAAATTGTAGTGGTTACGAATCGAGTTTAATTCAGCAGTGAAGTGAAGAATCAGACAATGAGATTCAGTAAAAGCAAAAGGCTTATGTTTGTTCAAATTTAATCAGATAAAATAAAGGTACTTGTGATTTGAATTGTTTGTTTCTATGTAGGAAATAGATTAATTTGGTCCTCTCGTAGGTAGAACCAAGGTTTGTCAACAAAAGAAAGGGGTGAACTGATTCACGGGAAACAAAGGGTTAAAATGCACAACGTAAATGGGTTAAGAGGGGGGTGAGCACCACATTGGGCCTGAGACCAGGATTACGAGATAGTGAAAGAGACCAATTAATCCAAATTTGCTACATGGAAAGTTGAAAAATTAAATTGAATAATCACAGACGGAGGAATTTCGCTGGTGTTAAAAAAAGGGCCGGGCAACACTCACACATGGCGGAAGTCGTTCGTTATGTGGGAGCATGAAGAATCCACACCAGCGAGCGGCGGTCTTCGAGGGTGCAAGAAACGGCAATAAGTTACCTGCTTTTGGGCCAGCATGCCGCCAACAACAAAGTCGGGCGACACTCTCTCAATCCATGCATTATATTGCTAAAACTATAACATTCTTCGATAGCCGAGAATTTGGATGCGTTTTATTAAGTAATATCATTAACTTGCTATAAATTAGGTGACAAAGAAAATTAGCAGAAACAGCACTGATTGGTAATAGAAGACAACAAAATTGGTACCTACCTAATCATTGTAAGACAAATGAATTTTATGGGCACCGAATTACTTCACAGCCGAGCTTGCAAGCAGGCTGCAAGTGGAAAAAAACCCACGCACCTAACGTCCTATGCAAAATTTAGGGGGGCAGCCACCCTATCAATTAGACATCTGGAATACACACCTTTACGAAATTGATTTGAGTAGAAAAATAGACATTGCATGTACCTGCCGTCTTGCAGTTAGAAATTGAAAACCAAAAGGGTTAAAATGGAAAACACTTGGCAAAGTCAGTTAGATGGAGTTCAATAGTTCAATGATTAATAATAATTCAAAGTGGTGTGATTTTAGTTAAGAATTACAGTAATTGGCTGACCAACAAGTTGATTAAATCACTGTAATTTGTTTCGAGTAACCAAATCGGAAGACGAGGACGCCTTTCAAATCGTTCATGAGAATGTATCGACAAGAGGGTGAGACAGGATCGGACTTGGAGTATCCTGCCTGGTTTCTCCATTGGAAAACGAAACACGAAGCCGAAACTGCCAGAACTCTTGGAGAAATGGAACAGCGTTGGCAAGCCACGTTGGACACCTTGATAGAAGCCATTCGACATGTGTTGAATGAAAATCAGGGGCACCTGTCCGCGAGGGGGGCACCCAACAGCGTCGGGGAAATGCCGAACGAGCCCGTTCCCAACACAGTTGAATGCGGCCCTGCACCAAAGCGCCAAGCATCGATGACCCAGCGGGAAGTCGAGGATAAGAATGGAGAGCAGGTACCAGGGAGATTCCACAACAGAGAGAGAGAACTTGATGCAGTGACGTCACTTGATGGAAGTGTAACAAAGATGGTGATAGTAGAAATGATGCACTACCTATATACCATGCCCCGATTCAATGGAGACTTTCGACAGAATCCTGTAATTTTCTGGGGAAACTGGAACGATTTTGCCGAGAACGAAAACTTTCCAGTAAGAAAATGGTGGAAATAGCCACCGAGAGTTTTCAGGGCGAAGCACGATTGTGGGCAAACTTCCACTCTAGCCATTGGAAGACATACGATGAATTTCGGAGCAAATTTCTCTCCCGATTCTGGAATGAAAATGAGCAAAGGAAAATTCGACGAGAAATTCTGACTGCTAGACATCAACCTGAAGATTGCGACATGATGGTTCATTTCGCTAAGTTCGCTGAGCTTGCAAGCTTTTTGACAACACCGATTTCCGAGAAGACCCTAGTACGAGACTTGATGTACCACTTTCCAACTTACGTTCAACACCTGTGGATCGTGAGCGGAAGTAAAGGATCCATTCCAAAGACAGCTGACTTCCTGGATGAACTGGATAAAGCAAAACAAAACGAATTTCCTGAAGAGCCAGCCAGATCGGAAATGCCAGAATTATTACCCAACGCTGAGGGTTTTGAGAGTCCATTGAGTTCAAAACCATCCAGGAAGCGACGCCGCCGAAGAGGGATGCGTCCATCCAGTTCGCAAGAGTTTGCAGATTCGAGTTGTTGGAAAAACAATGATTGTTTTGCCGGACAACTTGCCACAGAATTCACACGTGAAGTTATGGAATTTTAATTTGCAATTAGACATAGAGCTTAGCTTGTGTAAAGTTTCAGGAACGTCCTTGATGAAAACATCTTTGGGACCAGAGAATGACTGTCGAAGACTACAGCCTGAAAGTTGACAACCCGAGTGCAAATCCAGCACGAAAATTTGAAGACAATGCGCAATTAGTCGTAAGAAAGACCAAGAGGTTTTTATGTCTGTAGACTTTTCCTCTACTAGCTGAGTTTTCCCTCTGTGGAAGGGTTTTTCTCTGTCTAATGAACATTAAGGTCTTGATCTATGAACATGTTAATCATTTAGGATCTCCAATCAAGTAGAATTGTAAAACTATTTTAATGAAACCTAGAATTTAGGGACGCGATTTTGGACCTATTGTTAAACTTCATTTAAACAATAAGCCCAAAAGGGGGGCTATGTGGTGATCGGCCTAGCCTAAAATTAAAATAGTTAACTTAAGCATAAGAGCGTAGCTGCAGCTGGTGAAATTCAGGAAGTAGGAGGGGAAAGATGCATGGCTTGAGGAAGCCGAGAAAAAGACGCAAGGGTGGTTGGTGTGTGAATGTGACGCAGTGAGGACACCTTGCTTTGCGCTCCTGCTATTATTGTTATATTATTTGTTGATCAAGCTGTTTACGGTTTAGTGATTGTGAGTTTGATGGTGATCGATCGTTGAAGTTAGAAAGGCAAGTGATCACTGATTTGATTTATTTGACCCTAAATTGAGGGAACAGGTGTTCAGAAGTTTATTAGCACAGATCATTGTGAAATCAAAGTCGTACTTCAATTAATTGGTGTGCAATCTTTATTATGAATATTCAGCTGTTGGGACCCAAGTACAGTCGTAATGTCAGATTTAATTGAATTTCAAGAGGTAAATTACCTGGGCTTTCCCACCTGTGAAGGTGCTTCAAGATGACGTGGCTTTTCTTCTCTATGCGGTTAACCCTTTCAGATATAAGCTTTAGTCAGTGCGTTAAAATTATAAGTTCAGAAGAATTAGAAGTGAGAGTTAGACGCGAATAAGAAAGGGTTAAAGTCAGGTGCGGCATTGCGGAACGAACCAGCAAACTCCAAGTGATGTCCGGAGCCTACTAAACTGACGCTATCTTCACAAAGAACCGGGTGAGATGTCACCCTGAACTAAGGCTAAGCCAAAGCAACAATTACCTGACCCAAAGGGTTAATCAACAGGCAGTTAGCGACAGGACAGAGTTAACCCGAATCGTCTGAAAAGATATTCGTGGCAATCAAGCTCTGGCACCTGGCTGCCAACCATCGCGAAGCGGTAGAAAATAAGAGCGGAAAATTGCGGAAATTAGGAAATGCAAAGCGCGAGAAATTCCCCACACAAAATCTGAAAGCCAAGTCATTTGAAGCTACCTGATACATGATCTGAAATAAAGTTCTTTTCGAAAAGTCTATTGAAAGGACTGTACCAAACAAAGACCCAAAGGGTTAATTCATGCTTATCATACCGGTAAATAAACCATCAACTAAAGTTCGAGTTGAAACGTATGGTATTAAACTGACGACATTATGACAATAATTGGGAACCGACAAAACTGGGAATTATTGCAGTTATAAAATTCCAATTTAACTCTTTCGATTAATAACCCTTTAACAGGGGAACTCCACAAATAATGAATTTGCCATGCTGTTTGGATAATTAAAATTGCGTAAACTATTGCTAAAGAAGGCAATGACGTATTTCAGGAATTAAATTGTAGTGGTTACGAATCGAGTTTAATTAAGCAGTGAAGTGAAGAATCAGACAATGAGATTCAGTAAAAGCAAAAGGCTTATGTTTGTTCAAATTTAATCAGATAAAATAAAGGTACTTGTGATTTGAATTGTTTGTTTCTATGTAGGAAATAGATTAATTTGGTCCTCTCGTAGGTAGAACCAAGGTTTGTCAACAAAAGAAAGGGGTGAACTGATTCACGGGAAACAAAGGGTTAAAATGCACAACGTAAATGGGTTAAGAGGGGGGTGAGCACCACAATATATTATTCAACAAGCGGGTAATAATTGCTTCTTAATCATGAGGATGCAGTTTGCTGAAGTTCTCTGTCCTAAGACTGGTTGGATGCGTAACTTCTATCCTGCGCTAACTTATGCATTTCCCCAACGGTCGAACATCTTACATCCTGTACATCCGTAACTGTCGGGGAACAGTAATCTAATCTGGGTCTGGCTCTGCTTTTCTTCATTCCCACCTCTGCCTCGAGTATATCTCGGACCTCGGACTAGTCCTTCGTTCTTCGTGTCTTAGAAGGTGTCCTACTGTCCTACCATCATATTTCTCAGTTTCTTTACTGTTTTCCATATATTCCTTTCTTCCCCTATTGGGCGTTTCCCATTTACCGACACAAGTCGACTTGTGTCGACACAAATCGGCACAAATGCGTTCCATTTGATTTGTGTTGCTGTGTGTTATCGACACAAGCTTATACAAGCTGACACAAACCGACACAAAGTGTTTTAAATGGCAAGCACCCATTCTAGTATTCCCCTATTGCTTACTCTATTTATCCATGGAATTTTCATCATGCGCCTGTGGCACCACATTTTGAACGCTCCCAATTTATCTTTTTTGCTTCGTTTCCGTCCATGGTTCGCATCCGTACAACATGGTGCTCCATATGTATGTTTTCAAAAGTTTCTTCGAACTGCTAAATTGATCGTTCCTGGACATAAGAGCGCTCTCTTTTTGTTGAAAGTGACTCGGGCTTGTGCTATTCTTTGCTTAATAATGTTATTCCTACTCCTACCATCCTGAGTCTTCTACCTCTTCGTTTCCAATCTGTAGTATCGTGTTAACCCTAATTTCACGTCCCTTGCGTACCTGTTGATTTTTCATGCCGTAGCCATCTATCAAAACTTCTTCAATTACATCCAAAGCTATTTCTAGTTCTTCCTTGCTTGGTGCTGATACTGAGACGATATAGCGATATAGCGAGTCTCCACTGAATTAAACCCCATCTGAAGATAGTCAACTTTTCACTAGCTTCGGGCACCAAACAATCAACATCGTCGACATCATTCCATCATCGCTCTTCGAGCAGTTTTATATGTGACTAAATATTCTTCTGGGAGGCTTATTGTCTCCGCTCCAAAGGTTAATACCGGAAGAAGGCAAAGGCATCAATGTGATTTTCTCAACATATGCATTGCCGTGTTGTATACTGCCTGCCAAAAAAAGAATGCAATACCAAAATGTCATGAACCAATTTTTGTTGAAGTTTTTCACAGAAAATGTGATTCAAAGACTCAAATCAACCAAAATACCGATATGGCAAGTTGTGACCGACAAAAAAGGTTTGGTCCTTCACCATTTTTTGCTCTTCATAAAAATGTTTGTCTTCAAGTGGCTGCTATAAGATGTTTGGAACAAATGGTAAGTACAATGGGAGATAATAACTGGACGCATTCTTTTTCCGATCCCAATTTCTGTCGTCCTCTTTTGACCCGAAGAGGACGACATATCGAAGACTTGAATAGTGCGATGAGTAAATCAGTGGAGCTGAAGAATAATGGAAGGATGGTTTCAGAGACGAATTCCACTTTTGTTTGGACGCTTATGACGATAGTAGGCGAATAGGGCGTTTTATTCTTGGAGAGCGAAGATGTTGCACTTTTTTTTTGGCAGGCAGTACCTATAATATGTATATTATAGTCTAATATGTTTTCGGAGAAAATGCCATGCTAGAGTCAAAAATCATGTTAAAGTTAGGCAACATACGTTTTAAAAGGGTATTTGGACCTCGTTGGATACGAAAATCATTGTTGCCAAGCCGAATTTTCCGCCGGAAGCCCGCAATGGGGGCAGGGACAAAGGGGAGGGAAAACGATAAATTCCTATTTATAATGCCGGGGCGGAGATTTGACCAAAAATTGTCATTATCATTGTGAAGTGAATTACACCATAATCTTGATCCACCGAGGTCTCATAATCATCATCTAGACATAATTACTGTCAATATTTCCAGAGGTAGGGGAATATTGACTGTGTGGAGGATCCTTCTTTTCTCTTGATTTCGAGTGGTTTGGTATCTTTCACAACCAAATTTCATATTCTCAGTTCAATTATGGTGCTCAAGTTGCAATAGAAGCGAATTTAAACAAGTTTTTAGTGATAAAACATATTTAGCAATGTTTTCACTTTCTTCAAATTATGTTATCTCATATCAAATTTCATGTTTTAGTTTGCATTAGTGCAGTGGGTTCTCCTTCATTTTAATATCGTAATTTTAATAACTCGGACTCCTATTGGCCAAATTCTAAATTGCACCCAATAGAAGGGCGGGCGACTCGGAATTTATGTAATTAAAGTTTTTATAATCAGGAATTACTGAGGGGAATCACAGAACGACCGGTTTTTATCGTACAATGAAACAATAGCAAAAAAACAAAGTTGAAAAGTACAAACAAACAATTTCCACAATGATGCATTTTTTCATATTTTTCATCCCCATCAAGTATTTATATCAATACTCCCCATCAAAAACCATGTTTGTCAATATCATGACCAGCGTCCGAAAATGGTTCGCTTCAAAGATACAGAATTTTGATATTGTTGTTTAAGAATTTTTCCAGCCATCAATTTTGAACCGGTGGAAGCATTTCCGGACACAGATACTCTACAGGGTGTTTCAGCGATGATAGCAAAATATTCAACTGTGGGTAGATCTCGTGAAAATATGACGAAAACCTATGTATCATTTTGCAAAGTTCGGCCCAATGACGAAGATACAGCTCTTCAAAGTTCACTTTATCCGATTTCAAAAATGTGTAACTCTGGAACGTTAAAGTAACCCAAATTCAGCATAGACTGGTTTGTTGAAACTTTCCACCGACCTGCCAAATTTTGAAAGGATCCAACAAGTGCCATAGGAGTTATGTGGGTAATTATTTCAGCAGCAGCCGAGGAAAAGTTGACTTGAGGTGGGCCCCCCCTCCCCGTAACTTCTACGCCACTGGTTGGATTTCTCCAAAATTTGGCAGGTTGATAGATAACTCCGACAAACTAGCTCTTGCTAAATTTAAGCTAATTCCGCCAAAAAGTTCCTGAGTTACAAGTTTTTGAAATCCAAAAAAAGTGCGGATCATTAGACCGAACTTTGCAAAATGGTACATAAGTTCTCGTCATATTTTAACGAGGTTCACTCACAGTTGAATTTCTTGCTATTATCGCTGGAGCACCCTATATATTTTTAGACATGGTTTTTGATAAGAGGGTCTACCCCTGAAATTTATAACACCATCATCCACCACCATACTATCACATGTATGGGTGTTTTCAACAAACAGATGATACACCTTGTAAATTTTCGCCAAGAACACGATTTTGGCAAATTTTACTCCTAAACCTACTAACGTTGATCTTGCGTCCGAGTGTATGCATGTTCCTTGAAGATTTTTCAAAAGCTCCTCCTTCCGCATCCACTTGCATGATTTCTCGAGAAACGCAGTCTCCTGAGATTGTATGGGAAGTTTATATCCATCGTCCATCAAATAGGTGGTCAATAACTAGATTCTAGGTGCCCATTTTTGCACGGATTGTACGGAGACTATTTTATTCAGTAAACTTGCAACAGGAAATCCGATGAATAGCCTCCTTAGCTATTCGAATCTTTGTGATTTGCAGCAACATCCGTTCTTCCAGTGCCACGCCGATTCATCGAACATCTTCACATAATATTATAGTCTGCGAGTCTGATAGATAGATACACCCATGATGGCATACCCACCGCCCCGAGCGTCGAGAGTGTCATGTAAAGCCACAGACTGTTGTGTAGTCTGTGTGCATAGTTCAGTGCCCCTCATCTGCGTCTATACTCATAAAATTATTATAGTCGCGATTAAAAGACTATCAGCCACAAGAGGAGTCAAATGCAAAAGACTCGACCAGACCCAGGAAGCGGTTCCAGCCTGAATGTTCTTGTCCGAATGATCTCCCTTCTTCCACCTCATTGAAAAGCCCCAATATCGTGACCTGGGCCTCGCCATTTCTTCACCACATGAGTCACCCACTCTCCCGCTAATGGCCCTTCTTTTTGTTTTTCTGCTTTTTCTTCTTCATGAGAGGATGGATGTTTGCGATTTTAAATTAAACATCGCGTGTGTCCTCTCTTCGTGCATATTCTACCTGAGGTAGCCAATAAATATGGGATATGGGACGCAGCAGGAGGGACCATTTTTTGTTGTCATTTAATTATATTGAAATGAACCGTGCTAGACTAACAGAAACTTTTGAAAGTCCTGACTTCTGATGTTTGTTTTCACTTTCTCTCCACTTGCAAATTGAGCCTGATCAAAATCATTGTTGACCTTGCTTCCTATTAGCTATTCAACTTCTAGGTACTTATTTATAGTTACAAGTTTAGTAGAGATAAAATGAATGAATATACAAAATTGCAGGATTTATGTGGGCCATCAGACGCAGAATTTCGTAAACGGTCAAGGAATCGAATGTAGAGGTGAAGGTTTTTTGTTTCGGAATTTTGATAAAGCAAATGGAACTCATTCATCATGCTGCCGCGCCGGTCTGCTCTCGAGATAAGATGAATAAGAATACTCATATCAGACGTCATACCCATGTATGTACAAAACTAACATCACTTTACCACGTATCGGGACACCTTATCAGATCGAATCGAATTTGTCCAGCACGAAATCAATCTTGAACCATCACAATTGTCGTGAAATTTTGAACTTCGTTTCAAGTCATAGTAGGTATGTAGTTGTAGTGTAGCTGTTGTCGTAGTTGTTGTTCTCCTGCACATGATCATTTGCTACCCAAACGACTCGCTAGAATGGTTGTAAATGAGGTATGCTTACCAACTCACCTCGAGATGAAGTGTAGGAGTTAGACAGGAACAGGCTATGGAATACAGGGAGATTTTTATTCGCTAAGAAGCGAACAACATAAACGTGAGCTGGCTCAAATTGGAACAAAACGCACGGCAGATTTATGGACAATTTAAGGTATTTTCAAGTCTTAACCTCATTATTGTCTGCGAGTTAAAAATAAAAACGGATCCACGTTTCGCCCCGCTTCCTTGTTGTTAAAATAAAAACCGTGCCATCATCTAGGAGGTTATGTATAACATGCTACATAGTAGATTTCAAAGTCATTGTTTTCAACCTTGGAGATGCCAGCGCTGAAAAAGTCGGAAATTCTTGTATAGCCAAAATTAGGCATTCCTTCTGTGTTTAGTGCGTGAAATCACATGTTGATTCAAGTTCACTAAACGGTGATTAATAACCGAGCTTTACGATCACTAAATCACCGAAATAAAAATGACGGTGATGTAACTGTGCTATGCCGATGACATTCTTAAAGGAAGAAAGCAAGATTTAGAGTCGAGTTAACCTAAACATTCGATTTAGAGTTTAATCTCGAGATGGGCGATAAAATGGATTTATAATTAACTGTGCGAAATATGGATCCACGTGTAATTACCATAATTTATTGTTCTTCACCTTCAACACCGCATAAATTGAGACGTGTGTTTCTTCTATACACTGTAGGTAGGTGTACCCATATACAAAATTATGATGTCAGCTTTCTGGTATGTTGCAAGTAAACTCCAGTGATACATATTTCTGCCTAATATTTCACAATTATTACGTAGTACTTAGTAAATACCAAAAGTGAACTCAATAAAAACCGTTTAGAACTAAACAAACAAAATACTCATAAGGAATTCAAATTTATTGGTGAATATCTGGGAAGGAGTTGTTGCATGCAAAATGTCCACACCTGTATGGAATTATTTATATTTTTAAATTAAAAAGTTCGACCGTTAATTTTTTGTTTACTCCATCAAGGCAAGGTTATAGTTTTGATTAGTTGCGCACGAACCGTGAAGAATTACCTTTGTTCGAACATTTTTTTGCAAGTTGGCGCACAGGCGCTTAGCTCAAAATAGTCAGATCAACTGTTACTTTTTTTTAATACTAAAAAATCTGCGTAATAAGTATTGATGCTTTACTACGAGCAGTAGGAATATTCTAAATATTTTAAATTGGTACTCCAATTGAAAGATAAGTATACCAAAGCTGTGTCTCGACTTTAATTTTTAAAACAAACATAATTTTACTACCAACTTCCGTTTTAAAATCCTTCTAGGTGGCAGTCATGAACCCTTATATTTTTATTTTCAAGGGAAAAATCTGTAAATATTAGTTTAAGCTCGACTTTAGTACCCACCTACTTTGGAGCCTAAACATAACCAGCTACCAAGTAGACAAAATGTCATTTTTATTACGTCAGGTCGCGCGGTAATTTGTCTTTGTCTCACTTACTGAACTACAAACTGCAACGCTCTTTTTAACCGTTCTTATTTTCTTCTCAAAACCTCCGACCCAAGGGAAAGTATTCTACTTTTTAAATATTCAGGAATGAAACTGATTCTCATTGTCATCTGCTACATCATGATATTCATAATATTGAGAATATTGCAATCACCCATTACAGATATACACACTAAGGGGCCGAAAATGGACGGCCGGCAAGAAAATTTTCGTCCATGAATGACCCGAATGATGTTTTTCCTTAAAAAAATTTCTGGCCGGCCGTCCATTTCCGGCGGCCGGTAAGTGATTGGGGACCCTAAAGGTCGATGTCTATTATTCACAACCGATGGGACGTTCAATCAACGTTATTGAGAATTCTAGATTTGTTATTGTCTTTACTCTTTACCAACCAGGGATATTGAATGGTGCGATTCTCTAAAAAGTTACATTCCATAAAGGCTCTGTTACGCTGTTATTACCTAGGCAACAGCCAATGGCCGACACGAATTTTTACATAACAGAACGTTTATGGAATGTTATTTTTGACAGAATAAAACTAATGAGGAAAGCGAGCTGGGGACCGTGGATGGGAAGTTTTATGATGATGACTTCGGCCAGGGAGGGGCTGCTGCTGACTATACTTTGCGATCTATGCGGCCACGGTCACGACTGGAAAAGTGGATTAGTAGAAGATACTTCTGGAGCCTTTATTTTTAAAATGGAAAATTCAAATTTGCTATGTGACTTCCTTGATTTTTTTATTTTGGATTTTGATTGGAAATCTGAAAATTGCATAGCGTTGCATTGCTCATACATTTCTCTTTTTTCAGTTTTCAAAAGAAAGGTACCAAAAGTGTATTCTACATAAACACACAATATTAATTTACTTTTTAAGTTTGTAATGTTCTTTATTGTTAAGTATTCCTTGTATTTACAGACCATTTATTATAATGGTAGGACGTTATTGTTTACAATAAATATATATATCAATCCACTTGTTGCATCAGTAACCCCTTGATGCCTTACGATGCTGACAATAATATGCTCACTTGCTCAGTATGAAGCCCAATCGAGGGATATGCTTTTTGAGATTGCATTTGATCATTTCGGTCCGGCGGAAATTTTCTCTACAATGTAGACATAGGAAAACTGTTGATCCGATTGACCTTTTCACGTGGCGCTTGTTGAATCAAACGAATACCTACCTGTAAATCCTAATAATCATGACATATCTACAACCAAATTAATCATAAGCATTTCATTAATACCTACACAGGCCGAGGCACAAACATTACACAACTTCGTTTACCCCAACAAATCGGGTTTAATTAACATAATTAATAGTTACAACTTTACCTTAATTACTAAAGATACATCAACGTCAGTTGAACCCATAATAATTTTACCGCGCTTTTTTTAATGGACTCTATTACGCGGACGACATATCTTCAAAACTTACTCGACTGACAAAACGTGAAAGTAACTGAACTGCTCAAGTATTTTGTACCACAATTAAACTAAAAAGTTCACAGACTTTACATATTATTCTACACTAGTGCCTCGACTCTTACAGTAGCCATGTAGTAATTAATGGTGTAAATAAATGCAATAAATTTGCAGCTTTTGTAGGGAAAAACAATTTTTTGCGCAAGTCATTTTTAATGATCAGTCACGATCGGGATTTATGCTCGTTTCCCTTTGTGGATATAAAAATACCAAGTGAAGTGGACCAGAACACCCATTAGAGGTAATATTAATTAATTTTGTGCCTACCGTATAGCAGCACCTGCCATTGCTCAGTCGAGAAATTCTCGTTTGTCGATGTTAGTTCTCTATGCTAGTAATTTGTAGATTAGTCTTGTTTTGTTGCATCAGAGCAGATAACCTAGAGTAGGCGATAACGTGAAAATTTTTATCGACAAAACGCTGTGTATAATGGAAATATTGCCGACGACAGGCGCCTGCTATAAATTTTATCTGTATGAAGTATGAATAAAAATTCTGTTATGTTCGCTTCAAATTTCATTAGAAGGATGGAGTGCATAGCTCAGGACCAAACATCAATTCTTCAAAGAACTGGCAAGGTTATCCAAACAATAGTGGGTACTATGAGTGAGTAGACGTATGAATGACAAATTTTAATGAATGAATAATGTAACGGATTAAATTGGTAAAGGATTGATGTCATATCGAGGATAACTCCCAGAGCGGATATCCTGACCGACACTGGTTGCTATTGTTAATTTCCAACACTTGATAGTCGTAATTTATTTCAACAGATTCAGACCAGAAATCAAGATGTTGAACAGACAAGGGTTAAAGAGACAGCCCTGTGGAACCCTTTTCAACATTTTTTTGCTAGATAGCTCCAAGTATGTACATGGGCGAGATCATTAGTATCAAAAAATACCCTATATTATCCTCATTAGCTTATTCATGGATAAAGTAAGGTACCGCGAGATTTAATTATTTAAACAAATATCCGCCGTCAACGCAGACGCATTTTGTCACGCTTGGTAGGAAACCGCATGATATGTGATGTGAAATTAATGTTATTTATAGCAGATGGTTTGACATTGACTCTCTCTAACTCTTCGGAATATGCCTACCTGGTGCGTGTCTATGGTGTAAGTACGTCTCTGACACATCCATGAGGCGAATAATTTATGAGACCGCGCGGCCGACTGTGATCAAGCTCCGAAATATGACCAATTTATAGCTTATTAGACTACTGGGCTATTGAAATTTTAACCGGAGCCGTGCTGTCATTAACAGTAATAATCAAATCTCCAATATTGGATTTGATCTGTCTGATACATTCCGACAAGGTAATTAGTGTGACGCAACGGAATTGAATTGTAAAATAAATTTTGTTAGCTGACGGCTGGCTAGATAAAACATCCGCTGAACTATTTGCACTTTTTTGGTTTAGGTGTATTTTTTGTCGCTCGTCTAAATATTTGACCAGATGGTTCAATTTTGTAAGGCAAACGGCGTTTTCGTAATTATTTTCTAGGTATGAGGATATGCCTATATGGAACCGTAATGAATATTAGCAACAGTTGACTTTTGTGTTACCTCCTACGTGGCGATAAATAATTACTTCTGTTGAATTTTATTACAGTATTCCGCCTTAGGAATATCTTCTTAATTGCCATTCTTGCTTATAGTTCGCAGTGACCTGTGGGTAACTATAATAGTTGGAGTGCAGTTCCTCCATGTATAAGCGGATCGAAATGTTTAATGTTTCCTGAAGAAATAGCTGTATGCAGGCGTGCATTTTATGCGTACACTCTGGATCAACAGCCTTAATTTGAAAAAATACTGTGTCTTCTGTTCGAGTGAAGTAATACCACAAAGATTAAGTGAGCCATCTCCACTTTTAAAAAGTCACCAAAAATTCCAAATTGTAAATGTCTCTTTGTGGCCTTCCCTTCCTCTTTTTTCCATTCGACTTTTCTAGGCAGATAACCTATTAATTTCCTTCGTGACGTTGATGAAATGACAATATCTACATTAAAAAAAAACTTTGAGACAGTTCTTCAAATGTCATAGGATTGGGCATTTTTGAAGCTTTCTGGGAACTTCAACTTCAATATTTGCAAAAAGCTACAGGAATAACTAAATCCCATTGTAGATGAGATCAGAAATCCGTATGACGAAGCTAAAGAGTGTGTTGAAAAGTTGAATCGAAATCTTAGCAGTAGGGGTAGGGAAATAAGAAAGGTTTTTCGTGTTGAAGAATTCAACAAATGGAAAGCGCTGAAATAAAAGGGTCATGTCGTCGAACTGTATTTGAGAACCCCCGTCAACTCCTGAACTATACCACCAGGAAGTCTCTCAAACTCAGAATTGAAGGAGGTTGATACAAATGGGGGGACGGGATACGTATCAAACCTTGGAGGAATACCGGGCAGATCTGAAGACAGTTTTACCGTTTTACCAGTCACCAGTGCAGATACTGCACCGAGACTGAAACATTGCCCGATGTCTTTTGGGATTCTGCCCATACGGTGACCTTCTATATCACAACAGACATATTCGTAATACAATAGTTTTTCCATTAAATGGAAAAACATGTAAAACGTCTCACTCCCTTCAATTTTTATATCAACCACCTGTTTCAATGAAAGACCAGCACCATTATTGGTCAGATGCGACAAGATTGAAAGACCGTGCATATTTCCTATAATACTATGCCAATATTCATACAAAGCTCTAGACTCTTTGTCTGTCATCAAACCGCCTTTCCGCACGTACCTCGTACAAATCAAATGATGTTTAAAAGGCAATTAAACCACAAAAAAGTAGACAAACAACACACAGACGTGCCGTACAAACCCAACTGATTTATTTGTTCATCTCCAGCAAATCGTGAACCTCTGACGAGAAGAAAGGTCAAATCTAGTTCCATTCAAATAATGAACAAACAGATCACTTAACAATACTTCAATATTTACCCCGAGGTGATGTGTGTCTTTCATACTCGAGAACTCTTATACGTGTATACTTATTTGCATTGAAATATTGAATGAACAAAAGCACCATCAGGGAATTTTAAAGCCAAAGTGGTATAGAACAACCTATAGACCGGTCCTGGACAAGATGGCCATAAGATGTCCGTATATGTCTCGGTCGGCGATAATAATATTCTGTAATTACTGGCTACCTAGCACTGGATAATGACTATACGCATCCGGCGTCTATAGTCGTAGACGGAGACGATTTAACTTGAGTTTTCTAGAGGAGACGGCGCTAAGGACTTCGTAAAGTTCTTGTTTATGTTTACAACTTTTGAGGTCTGCACAATTTGGTTGTAAAAGTCGTCTGTTCACGCCTTTAGTGTGGTGGAAGGTAAAGTTTAGATTACCGGCAAATTAGACAGATCGCGTAAATCAGTTTATTACCGCTGTAAATTAGCTGTGAAACATTAGAGTGATGGCAGAGCGCTTCGAGGTAAATTATTGCGGTTGTTTCACACGATTAATATCCATTTGCCTATGGAAAAAGCTATACGTTAATGTATCCTCCATATTTCACGGGCAATTTTCTTGGTAAGCATATCTAGTCAGCGTCTGCAGCCTGCTTGATTTCGGCGATAACTTTGTCTTCATACTTACTTCATTTGGAAAAAATACTGTAGCTTGCTTATCGATTAGTGAATAAGAGCTGAACGCAGGACATCCGTACTTGAACTTTCCACGTTTTCAATTCATCTGGTTTGTACGTTCATTCATGACCAGCCCAGTTCTTTGCATACTACCTGGACAAACTGGACCCATGTCGACTTATTTGCTATATATTTATTACTTCTGTGTCTTACAAACCAATATGCTAAAGAATATAAAAAATGCGTGATAAATGTTGTAGATGCTCCTCGGGAAATTATCATGGAACTGGTCTAGAAACCCACACCCCTACTTATACATTCGCCCAGATCCCCGTGGGGTAATTAATCGTTGCTTGCAGCGTAATTCCAATTTTGATTGAATCAAAGAACAACTTTGCTTTGATTAATGACCTTGTAGATGTATCCTTTCGGCAGGAGGGATGTTTGACTTTGGTAACCTTGGGGAGGTTGAGGGCATTGTTTTTAATGCCACCACTAAAGCAACCACTCCCGACTTGCCCACTTATCACCCACGTAGGTAACTACCCACGTTCACACCTGTTGGCTCTGATGGCCAAGACAGTTACCTCGCCTATCGATTCATTAATACAACTACTGACTTTCGATGTTCAAGATGCCGCACTTAAAGAGACAAATGGAAATTGGATATACCTTATTTGGTGGTATGGCTTAAAACGCGTTAGACGGTAGCGTCGTTTATTATACCGTTTACACCTTATGACGGCAGATAATGTCAATAATTCAAGAATAAGCGCATCTTTCATAATCCCCGAACGTGAACATGAACGAACAAAATGGGTTGCAAATCACGCTGGGGGGATGGTCAAGAATGTTACCTGACAAGATTTTCTAGGTCTGAGTCTAGATCTTCGGTAAGTAACTACTATTAGTAGTACTTGAGAGCAATAGGTAGACGGGTACCTACTCCTCGTAAGTGTTCTTAAATGGGTACTTTGCCTAAGCAGTCGATTGTAGATAGACCAATTAGTTGCCTTTTACGTTTAGTGGTTTCAATTTTATTGCTCGAATGATAGATTTAGAACAGATATACTTTTTCGTTAAAGATAAACACCACTTAATTCTAAAAATAACACTTTGATGAAATTGTGCCTATTTCAACAAATGAATCACGTGGGTGTGAAGATTATTAACAACTTTAATGACGTACCTATACCCTGTTCAGAATTGCAAATTCCATTTGAGCATTTTTTCGTCAGTAGGTCACACGGCGACAGCTGTTGTCAAGTTTAAACAAAGATGTTTTACTGCACTGTCTGAGCTCTGACACAATGTCAAATGTCAAATGACAAGATTGGGTGGAAGATCAGTCCCTGGACTGAATCCTGCAGTCCTGCAGTTTGTCTTTTGTTAGTACCTAGTATAATTATTTATTTTCTTTATAAACATACCCTAACAATCGACAATAAAAGCGTTCATTATTATTATTATTATTATTAAATGTGAATTATCTAAGATATTAATCACAATAAGAAATATTTTTTACTATAGGTTGCCTCACCCAGTTTATTTGAACAAAAATCCACCAAAATTCTCGATTTCACGAGAAATGGTTGATGTGCATTCAACGCCTAGAGGTTTTAAATAAATTGGTCATGTTTATATTCATCGGAACACGATTTGAAGCGCCCAACCGTCAAACTAAAAACAAGCCGCTTAGTTAGTATGACGGGGTGGAGCGAAGCGCAAATCTTTCACCCGAGTAGCACAATGGGAACGAACATGACTTTCAACCAAAAAGTCGAGGGTTCGAAGTGCAGCCGTGGATTTTTTTTTCATGAACACTCAAATTGTAATATTTAAAATTAGAACGAGAAAACAAAATTCATAGTAGCGTTGCCCAACTCATATGTAATTTCAAAAATCACTGGTTGAAAGTCATGTTCGTTACCATTGTCCCGCTTGGCTGACAGATTGCGGTTCGCTCCACCTCGTCATGACGAAGTGGCTTGTTTTTAGATTGACAGTTCGGGATTTTTAATCGTGTTTTGATGAATAAAAAACATGCCAAATTCTTTTAAGAACCACCAATCGTTGAATGCTCATTTACCGTCCAGATCAGAATTTTGGTGGATTTTCGTCGAAATAAGATTTGAACTGTCAGTCGAAAGAAGCGACATTTGTTCCAGCCAAAATCCAGTTTTCGGAGAGATTTCTAGGTAGGCACCTGTTCTTCACTTTACGTCCCAGTTCCTTCTTTCTTTCCCGAAACGGAGCGCTTTCGCACCTTAGCTCAGCTTTTGTAAATTATCCATTTTCGTTCGCTTCAAATGTGACATAATGTGACATTGTAGACAATGTCGAATATGCATGGGTGCATCTGCATAGTCCCCATTACCATTCGTTTACTCTATAATGATTTGCGATTCAATTGATTTTTCCCGCCACAAGATAGCCTGCAAAATCGGCATGCATTGACAATGATTGGTTGTATTTTATATCACTGTGGCATTTGGCAGCCATCTTGCAGCCAATCAAAATCGCGGATATGTAGCTTGCAATTTTGATTAACAGCAGAGACTTTGCAACTCCACGGAAGAAAAATGCACTTGCGTAAGTCATCTTAAAATCTGCTGGAACAACGAAACAAGATAAATACAATGTATACTCTGTAGAAATATGCATAGGGTACATGAAAATAATACCCGGACATGGATACTTTGCCGCGGTAATAATTAAATAACTTGTCACAATTGCCTACACGTTGCTCAGCAAAATTATATCGTTGCTTAGGAGACGATGCTAACAAGTTCAAGCGCGAACACCTATGTAGGTTTGCTGGTTTGAGCTTCAAGTTTCCAAGTGCGCTGCAAGGAGAAATGAGAAATGTAATAATTAATTCGCTGCAGTCCCCTCGGTTGTGTGAAAAACTTGCCAATATATTGAATTTCCCGTAAGAAAAGTACCGTAACGGATATATATCATAAGTTGGTAATAATTATCATTGGTTGGCTTCCATGTTGCAGTCTATTAATAATTGAAAAGAAAACCTAAAAGAAACTATGACTACATTCCGATGTGAGATTCAATCAGCGGTGATCTAATATTTTGTTTGTTTTTTTCAGGTATGTACAGACAACACAATTTCGACGATCCTTGTGATGCCTATGGTAAGGACTAACTCAGACTAATATAATATGTATCTATACTATCTATTAGTACGTAACTAACGGTAGCATTTTTAATATAGACTGAGCTCAGTGCTTTTGACAGGGGCTGGTCGGTTTGCTGCAAAGAATTGTTACGAATTTGCTTTGGGTACTTCATTTGGGAGTAGAACTTTGAATCACACCACTATATGTATTTATTATCGCATACCAATTACTAATTCACAAGTTAAATAAATCGTAGCCCTTATAGGTATCGCTCAACTCAACTTCGCTGATGTTCACACTGTCGCTGTTCATACAACTCTAATCTGCTCCCTGGTCATGCAGCTTTCTATATACGCAGTGAGGGGTAAAATATGGAACGAATTCATTGAAAAACTCGCATTTTTTTCTCAAAAAATTCCTCGAACAGGTCAATTTTGTTTTACAATTTGGCACATTTTGATGTGCAATATGCATATTTATACTTTTTGGGCTAATAGTTTCGGGTATATCAAATGTCAAAGTTCTTGATCTAAAAATTTTTATTTTTGAAAAATTAATCCTTTATTTTCATAAAAATTGATTCGGGACTCCTTTCAATGGATCAAATGCTCAAACTGCCACCCCTTGGTTTCTTGGCAGTAGGCAAGCCTGTTCGAGAATTCTTGGATAACATTTTGGATAACTTCTACACTGATCAAGCGACATTCATCACGAATTTGATCTTTCAAGTTTTCCAGATTTTGTGGTCTGTTGATGTAGACTTTTGATTTGAGGTATCCCCATAAGAAATAATCTAGGGGAGCGAGATCCGGAGATCTCGCGGGCCACTCTATCAGTCCTGGTCTGCCAATCCACCTTTCAGGAAGACAAGAGTACGGACAGGTCACGGCATAGGAAAAGGGAAGACTAAAGGTCCCAAAGGACGACTGGAAAAGTTTGACCTTGGAGTGAAATATTTTGAGAGATTTTATAAACATTTCTGTGATAAAACCGTTTTGATCTACAAGTGTTAAATATTACCCGTCACTTTTAACACGTCGTCATGGGCGACGTGCTAAAAGTGATGATTCTTCGCGTTCCTGTCATATTTTCAATAACTTCTGACATTTACCAAACATTTCAAAGACCATTGTAGATAAAATCTTGACGATACACGCGTTAAAAGTGTCTTATTTTGTTAGCGAGTTTCGCAAGCGTCCCCGCTCACAAAATAATATCTGTCACTTTTAACACTTGTATCGTAAATAGCTATTATTTTGTCAAAACATCAGTAATATAAAACCAGAAATCTACCACCTTTGATAATCATTATCTCGAAAATCAGTTCAAAACGTGTACGTGTGCATATTGCTGAAATCAGAATTTTATAATCTATTTGAATCTGCTAAAAAAGAGAGGAGGTTTATTTTAAAAAATGGCTGATGACGTAACAATTTTCACAAAAATGGCGGCAAGTATAAAAATTTTACATCAAAATGTGCTGAATTGGAAAACAAAATCGACCTGTTCGAGGAATTCCTTGGGAAAAGAAATGCGAATTTTTCAATGAATTTGTGCCATACTTTTGCCCCTCATTGTATACTTTGTCTGCGTCTTGTATTCGGAAATATTGCAGCTTCTTCCGAAAAGACCTTGAAGGTTCTTGTCGCTTCTGTTGTCGTTCCGGTACTATTTTTTCCAAAGTTGCTAGGGTTTTTTGAGCACAGTGACTGGACTATTAGCGAGAGCTCTGAAAAAGTTCATCGCCTTGGCGAATATCTTGGCAAGCTCTCGATGCGGGGGGGCTCTTCCGCCAATTGTGCAAGTTTGTCTTATTCGCGCATCGTGATCTCCAGCGTATGCTTCTGTCAAGTACAGAATGAAAATACAGTGACAGTTTAGTTTTTAAAGCTGTTGAACTAGCAATATTCAAACATCTAAATACAATACTCTAAGAAAGTGTGCTAATTACTTTCATATCTATAGACACGGGCAAGAATAAACTCAGTTTTTGCCAGAAATATAACTCATATAGATTTTCTACAACTGAAGCGTGGGAAGTTATCAAGTTTTTTTTTGTAAATTGAGAGAAGTGAACGATGTGCGTGTTAAACACAACGCAGAGCAAGCAACCTTCCTTCAATTTCACAACATGCTCGAGTGAGTGTTGCACTTGCTCGTTGCATTGTTACGGTCTGGTGCCCAGCTTCAATAAAACTGATACAGCTAATAAAAAAAAAACTGCTATACGAAGTACCTTGTTCAAAAGAACAAACTGTGCTTAATTGCATTTTTGCCAGAGGATTTCTTTGTTTTTGACACTCAAGTACTTTTGCTCTTTTCCAACTGTTATCCATAAATTCAGAGGAAAAAGTGGCGAACATGCAGCACCCTTCTGTCTGCTGCTTCTTTGCCGTTTTCCTTCGCATCATCAGCGGCACTCAGTTTACCGTAGGTAATTGAATTTTCTTGCTTCTTTTTTTTTATTGAGTTTTCAAGAGATGAATGCAAATTACCTCTACAGCCATAATTCTCGCGGCATATACCTCTGTGTATAGACGTACGTACGTTGCATTCAGGTCACGACAAGCTCTTATATTTATTTCTCGCGTTTTACTCGAAATAAAATTGATGATGTTTGCCATTGAGGCAGCAATATGAAGTTGTAAATTCGATTTGTTTGTATGTATGCTGTGTGCTCTGTACGGGAAAGAACTGTGGTTTCGAGTCATTAATTTTTATTGTCACTTGAAGTTGGTGCACGATCTGTTTTATTCGCACACCAAGTTTCTCTCGTAGGTATCGTTGTTAATTTGGGAATTTTATATTGCTGTATTGCGATCGTCGTAAAAATTTCATACGTTGATTTGATTTGTGTAATGGAGAAGCCTTGGCCAAGTTTTCTAAAGTTCCTGTTAGCGAATACCTACATCGCATCGCATCCAAGGGTATGCAAACATTGCAAACCTGGTCAAGTGGGTACACGTAAAGCTGACACTGGTCGGATACTGTCAAATCACTTGAATATAGTATAATACTATCTGACCCGTGCCGTGCCTGTTAGATGAGTGGCATCTTATTTCACCAACCCTTTTCAACAAAGCATCTCGGAAACAAAGATGAGAGTACGTTCCTCTCCTCGAGGTCTGTGTCAGTTGAAGTATAGGCTGAAGTTCATGTATGAGCTGCATCCCAAGCAGTCAAACACCTATACCTAATTACCTATTACATATATGTAATAAGTTGATTTGGCTGTGAAGATCACATAAACTGATAGACATTTCTAAAACTATGGGTAAACTGAAAAGTAAGTTTTGGTTGAAACAAGCCGTGTTAAGATGTCCTTGCATTCACTATTGAATTAGGTTTAATACCATCTTAATGTGACAAAACGCCGTAAAATCACTGACCTGCTCTTTAACTCGGCTTAAGAGACAAGCATGTAAAAGTTCGATGAAAATTCCATTTGTCATAGCAACTCTTGAACCTACAGGTGAACAACAACTTTGGCAAACTTTCTTTGTATACAAGTATTACAAGAAGTAATCGGTTTCATAGCGACACCTGGAGCTCACTGGTGCGAGCATCCAAATTTGGTCCTCTGTGCATAAATTTTTGATTGATGGGCTTCCCATTTACTCAACGTGTGGGTGCTGGAATGATGCAATTGATCGTCCCCCTCTTTGATAATATCCGCTTTTATAGCCTACGCAGTCCCACTAGCGTTGACCTTAACTGCGGCCAATAAATAACGAAAACACTGGGCCACCACGACCTAATGACTGCCTTTGGATGAAAAATATCCCTTTAACAGTTACATTGTTTCAGATATTCCGTAAAGTTAGTTTGTAATTTCATCAAGCTCTTGATGCACCAGCGATTAATCCGCCCTGCAGGAAAGAGTGGAATCGGTCTTTGCCATCTCTTCGAGTATGGCTTCAGCTAGACAAAGGCGCGCATGATGTCTATGAACTATTAACTTCTAACATTTAAATGTGTGTGTGTATGTGTGCAGTGTGCGGTGATCGTAGCAGTCAGCTTGGCGCTGCCGTGGCCCCGAGCCCCAGGAGGTGAGGCAGCAGGCAATAATGCAGGTGACTGTGATAGACGAGCTTTGCCTGAGTGAACGGATCGGATCGGATCGAGGTCGGGCTGCCCTCGTTCGTCAGTTTGCTGGCTTGGCCGCTAACCATGCAATTCTTCCTTTGAGCACTCCGCAGGCAGGCACTGCACTATCCTTGCTTGTTATAAACCAAACAGGCGCGCTTTCCGCAGGTTCAGGGCTGACGGCCGAAGCGGCTGTGGAACGGAGCTTTCCAATCTGAAAAAGAAGTTGCGTGGAAGAGCAGTCAGCATTTTTACGTGAAGTCTGAGATTGCTCGGTGTCCAGAGATTTATGAGCCCACCGCTGGGTCAGTCACATTAGAGATACTCATCGTAGAGACCTTCCTACTTACTTCAGTAGACATGCAAGATTGTTTTATGCAGTACTCATCATCAGGTACTAGAATATATTCCTCTGATCGGCTTAGGTATTTACAAAATTGTGCACCCAGGAGCTTGAAACCGAAATGCTTAAAAAACGTAGATGCGTGACCATAGTCATCCTCGGAAGAAGTGAAACTTCTATAGGTATATGAATCAATTAGCAAACAACGTTCGAAGATGTGTTCTTTTCGTACTCCGCTCCGCTCCCTATCGGTTTGTATCTCCTTGTTTTTTTCTCGCTGCGCTCGGCGCTTAATCCTCCATACTCCGTCATAACTCTTGGAAAATTATGATTTGAGGCTTGATTGTCTAGAAATCTGAGTTTGAAACTTTGAAAAACATCTCAAAACTCCCACTTTGAAGATGAAGAGCCTATTTTCTTTTTCCTTAATATTTCTTGGTTGAAGTAAAAATAGTAGCTCATCAACTTGGACCACTTGAAAAACCTATTCCAGTTGAGGAATCATGATCTATGAGTATTCTTGGATATTAATTTTTAGGCCCTTGAAAGTGGTGTTTCCGAGATATTTTTCAATGTTTCAGACTCAAATATCTCGGAAATAATTATAGTACCAAGTAATAACTACAATACTGAAGATAAAGCAAAGTCTGGATTACGAATACAAATTTTATTCACAAAAGACAAAGTAAATGAACAGGTTTCGGTTGGCTAATTCGACAAAAATGAAACACACGAAATTACCAGTCGCTGTTATCACCACAATGAGCGAAATATTACGTTCTGAGAGGCTTGGCTTCAGCTCAACCCAAACCGGAATTAATTTAACGTTATCGGTTCGTGCGAAGACAGCTCCCTACTGTCGGAAATAAGAAAGTCAGATGAAAAAACAAACTAATTTGATATTGACGCGGCTCGACAGGTACCTATTTCGCCAACTGCGATGACCTTTGTAACAAAAAAACGTTGTCGGGTTTTTATACCAGCCACTGAATTACTCTTATCACAATAATTTTATGTACATATGAAAATTACGATATTCACAAAGTTACCAGCAAAAAAGTACAAGAATGTCGAGTGGCAAAAGCACAAAACTAGCGTACAAATGTGATGTTATTTTGAATTAATCGATTATACCCTTTGGCGGACGGACGGAGTCACACGATTTTTGCAAACCCACTGAATTCTAACCTGCATTTCATTAACCCTTGAAACTTTATTCTATCTTTCTTCCGTCTTTTCACTAGAACGGTACTCGAGTATTGTTCAAACAAATACGTATATCAACAAGAAAAATAATTTGCTATATGTTACGGCATTCTTAATAAGACACAATTGAGATAGGGGAAATGAAGTTTCACGGCAGGCGAAATGTCGCCGGCTTACTTGGCCTATTCCACTAAGTGGTACACTCGAAAACGGCTTCCAAACGTGCCGAGATCGACAGATGACGTAACGCTTTCAGGGTGCGAACGAACGAACGATTGCCCCGGTCGCTTAGGCTCGAGACCGCCGGTGAAGGCGTCCACGGCGGAATTGGCCGCGCGGTTTGGAAAGTCTTGCATCAACAAACCGAAACGGGCTTCACACTGAGACGTTTCCTTCAGAGGAAAAAGACGCTCGGGAGATGGAGTGTTTCCTGGTAGACGGGATCTCGCCTATCCTCGATGTAACGTTTCGGGAATCTCCCTGGTACATAGACGATGACGAAGACGTGATGGCAAAATCTTCAGACTTTGAAATAGGAGGCGAAAAACTGGACAGTTGGAAACTGGATCGTAGAAAACTCTATGGTGGAAATCTAGTTGGTCGAAACCTATAGATAATCTAAAATAATTCACTTAACTCAGTGTCGAATCCAATCCGAAAAGGTGACAGAAAGGGGCAACCAAATCATTCTTCACTTTTACGTTACCTCAAGTGTTGATCGGTTTCGTTTTTGATGGGCCAGGTGTGGTCGTGTTTCTTTAATCGGCCAAACAAAGCCTAATTCGGGCTTCCAATACCTTCGACAGTCCAGCGTTGCCAAATTGAGTCCGAAAAATACTCGGTTTTGGTTTCGATCTGCACAAATTCGAAAACCACTTGGTAGGCAAACGTGGACGCACAAAACCCACACTCTAGTCGACGGCGCTCGTGCAAATTTCGAGGCGGAAAAGAAATTGAGTAGCTGCGTCGCTTCCTTTTATCAACTTCTGCCGGCCGGCGCGCTAGTTCAAGATTTATCTACAGTCAATTAGAGAAAGGCACGCGGAATTCTTTTGCTAGGACAGCCACAGCAATATAAGGCAACTCCCAAATACTAGGAACTAAAACGGCGGGGCAGAATTGTACTGGCCCATTCGGTCAAAGTATCAAAAAAGCAGACAAAAGCATAAAACGACGCAACAATCATACAGGCAGCTTTGAGGTCCTGGCTCACTGGTGCACCCGGTCGGACAACGTGGTTGTGTTCATCAAATGCCCATTGGTGTGCGGTTAGTGCTAACACGAGATTAACCAATCAGGAGCCGTATTCTATAACTCGCTATGCACTCGAACCGACAGATATCGCTATCGGTAGCTAGGCAAGCACCATTGTGATTGGCTTTTGCCTGACTACCGATAGCGATATCTGTCGGTTCAAGTGCATAGCGAGTTAGAGAATACGGCTCCTGGATGCTTTTCAAGCGACTTTGAAAACGCGGTTGGCTTGGCCTTGGCTGGTAAGCAAGCCGGTAACAACAATGAGAATCGGGTATAGTTAGTACAGAAAACGATATTTTAATTGATGGAATGGAATATTGAGCAAAGCAAAAAACGCGTCAACCTGACGGCTAACACGCGCCAATCGTGTTATCCGACCGGGTTTGCCAATAAATGAGGACCTTTAGATGAGCTTTCGCCCTGAATTTCACTCACATAGTCACGCTTTGAAGTTCGATTTCAATTGCATAGAGGAATTTAATGGTTACCTATTATTATAATACTGGTATAGTTATCAACCGATTGCATGTTCGCACGTTTTGACTTGAGCAATTCAAGTCAACCTTGGCAAACTGCTCATTCAAGTATCGAAACCCTTCCTTCGCGTGCGTAAGTTTGGAGGAGCTTTTGGTCATTGGTAGTTTTCGATCATTCAAGGTTTCTTTCTTCATCGAGATAACTCTGTTGCATTTCTTCAGACGATTATTGCCTACTTAGTGATACCTATAAGACGAAGAGGCACGCAGATGCTTGGTGGACATACGTAGACATAGTACGTGTAGATATACCTGGCTGAACTCGAGCTCTTATACTGAAAGCGGAATTGCGTTCACTTTGTCTACCTTTTGAAAAATCCCAGCCTTCGCTATAGCCACATGCCCCATTAATTTATTCCCATAGGAGACTTTCACTCTGCTGGTTCTGTTCTCTTGTTCTTCACATCTCGGCAATTTGGGGGAAACGGCCACAATCCGTCTTTTGAGGTTTTCTTTCCATGGCGTTCCGTTGGCAGTCATTCATTAAAAGCGTCGTCTCTGTCGGTGGAATTATTATCAATTACTTGAGATCTCCTCGTACATAGCCCGCAAACACAACAAATTGATTTCGTACGTATTGCGTTGCCTCTCTCGGCTCATGATAATTACTTTAATTGGAAGACGATAGGAGGAGGACTTGAGGAGGGTAATTTCGGATCGCGGAGGTAATTGTGTTGGTAATAGCTCGCTTCAAGTCCACACTATTATTACAAAACATTGTTAAAGAACACGGAATGATATCATGAAAGAAACACTGAAAACTATTAAAATTCCTAAGCTCCGACGGTGCTGCCGCTCTGAGCTCAGAGCACTGAGTGGTCGAGAGTCGAGAACTCGAGACGTCTGGTAAACATATGGATCTTTTTTCAGCGTCGGTCGTTCGGTCGGCGGCTCAACAGTAGTGGGAGGATGTGTGAAGAACAAATTACGGAAATTACATGACAATGAAGTGGTGTAATTGCTCGTTTTCTGCGTCTGATTGTGTCTAGAGTGCCGCCCGGAAGTGACGCCGGGATTTTTTCTATGGCCCACATGCTGACGCGTTGAGCTTAGTTTTAAGCAGCTTTAGTAGGTGGGCTTTGGCTTTGCACTCCAAAATTCGTTCGGAAGCCAACTTACATTTCCTTTATTCAGTGATGAACTACTGCTACATACTTTACACATTTAGCAAACAAGGTGTCACAGTTTCAACCTATCAAAGTTCAGGAAATGATTCTCCTGAAAGATCATCCTCAAGTTCACCAACCAAAATCCTCAATTAGCTATTTCATCATTAACTTTTTTTGTGCAACCGAGGGTCATAGATTCAGTTTAATGTTTTTGATAAACTACAAAAAACCAAACAATCCCTAACTTTTAGCTCAATAGAAGTTTTTACTGTAGCTTTGGCTTTGTGAATTATTCTAAGACTTTTCAAAAAACAGTGGAGAAGACTTTTTTAAACTTAATAGACCTATTCGGTGAAAACGAGAGAGACAGACTTATACAGAAATCTGTGTGAGAAAAGAGACACAAAGTGAGTTGCGCGCGCATCTGAACGACCATCTAGGGAAATTCAGCATGAGGTTTGCGCTCCTGATATTCCCTGTATGTTTCAATTTTGACGGAGCATGTGGATTAAGACTTCAACTGCCGTCCGTCATTTTGACGTTTACGCTAGTAAGAACTCACTGCTGAATGATGAGGTGACCTCCACTCAACATGGAACAAGATGTGTGCCAGGCACGGATGTGCCAGGGCTACCCCTCTAAAGGAGGGAGAGGCAGAAACCGTGTAACCGCAAAACATACAGGTCAGCAGCATTCCCACCTATTACAGAACATGTATTCCGGGTCAACCTCATGGAAGAAGCTTTGCATCCTTTGTCACCGACAGCAACTCTTCGAGGGCCTAGAGAACTACGACTATGACCTATGAATGCTCCCAGAAGGTGACAGTAGCCGAAGACAGGCCGACCTGTAAGAATTTGTCACACCATCGCGGACAGAAACACTCATAGGAACTGGGGGTCTGGGAGCTACTAGCCACTGTCCGTGTTTTCCGCGATTGGGGACCTCCGACCACATATTGTTGCTTTTAACCACTCTTCTTTTAAGGTGATGTTTGCAGGGAGCATACATGGTATGTACCAGGGATCACGCGTATGTACCGTACACTCATCACTTCAACTGTTTGACACTTTGACTTTAATTTTTCCAAGGATGTCATTTTCACCATTTCACCTGCACCGTTATCATGGCACCGAGTCGTGCAGATGCGCGCGCAGACCAGGTAAAACTGAATGGGTGTATTCTACGTTATTATACATCTTCTTAAAACAGATCCATTCATCGAATTTATATTGTTGCCGGCTGCTCTGGAGTACCCATTAAAATTGAACATTCAACTGTCCCAATAACTGGCATCCAGTAAAATTTTACTGATGGTCGTGGACATTATACGGAGTGTTCATTTGAAAAGTTGTCACCCCTGATTTCTCTCCGCCAAAATTTTTCACAGGAACATGCCGAAACAGATCGATTTGTCTTTCAAGGGGGACAACTAGGACACATACTGCCAAATTTTTATCTTCAAACTCTCGCCCCCACCCCACCCTACTTTAATAAAATTTTGAATAGCACTACCTATCTTGTGACACATCAAATTGAAGGCCATAAAATTCTCTTTCCGTCAAACATATTTCTATTTTTTTTAAACCGCCCTCCAACCCTTGTGAAAATTTTCTCTTTGTTAATGATAGGAAACTTTTTCCCCTGTAAACTCCCGATTCTTGAGAAATAGACTTTCCAGCAAAAACAGGTCGATTCTTATTTCAAGGGGATCATCTAAGACACGTATGGACAGATTTACATCTTCAACCCCGTCGCCCCTACTCTACCCTACTTCAAAATTTCAAATAGCATTTACCTATCTTGTGATACCGTTGCGGCCTTTTTAAAGTGGACGACAGTCGACAGATTTTTAAGGATTTTGGCCTGAACGTAGCATGACAGCAAGCCAACCTGTTGACATTGTCGTCCACCTTATAATGGCCGAAACCGTACATCAAATTGAGGGGCAACAAAAATCTCTTTCCGTCAAACATATTTCTAATTTTTTCAAACCACGCACCCCTTTGAAGTGAGGCAGGGTTGGGGCGAAGTGTTGAAGATAAAAATTTGGACATACACGTCTCAGATGACCCCATTGAAATAAAAATCGACTTTTTTCTTATTTTTCTAGACTTTTAATCTTATTTTGTTTTTCCAAAGAGTTATTAATTTTTTGCGATTTTTGGGATTTTTTGGTGTAGAGTCTGCCAGGGCTGTTGCTCATCCTTGAAATTTGGAAGGAACGTACATAATAGCTGTATCAACTGTACCATGAAACAATTTGATCCCACCGGCCTCAGAAGTGGTGAGGACCTAGACCTCTTGTGGGACCATGGCAAATGAAGCATGCTGTGACATTGCATTACATGTTAGATGGCCCAGAATGGTTCAAAATGCATCAATGGCAAGTATCCGTTGCATTAAGATTGTAAACAACTTTCGTGAGACCTAGACAAGAAAATCCAATCAAATTAGCATACTGATTTCTGATAGGGTAAAAGTATGCTACTGGGAGAAAAATGGGGATGGAAAAGCCGCGTCCCCGACGCAGATTTATAGTCAGATAGGTACTCAAACTCAACGGCAGGGCATACTCCTTGCGTCTATCTATATTTATTTATAAAACAATTTGCATATTAATGCGCACACCTGCGTTTGATAAAACACATGTTTGATTGAGACTATTAAAAGACCAATGCACACGCATAAAATTAAATCCGTGTCAGCGACATGAAACCAAGTGGAAATTGAAATTGTACGCAAAAAAAAGAGTAACTGCCGTCTTAAGTGCATCTTCATTACCTGTCTCTAGGCTCTCGAGCTTTTCAAGTTCGATTTTCGGGCGGCGCGCGTTTCACTTTTCAGACTTTTATGTCACAATATTTATGATATGCAAAAAGGTGGACCAGCACCGCAACGTGCAAATTCAGGAATCCATAATTGCGCTGCCGTGGCGAATTTATGAAACAACTTTCATAATTTTCAGCTGTTTAAGCGAGTTATTGTCCATGTTATTTCCATGCTGGCATCCGCCTTTTGTGCTTTTTGTCTCTGGGAGTCGTTTGGGTAGGTATACGTTTTGCATTTATTATGAAACTAATAATTAGTGCCATGACTGTCATGTAATAGTTCCTTTTTTAGGCATCAAATTTCAATGCATCCCAGCTTTCGCGCTCATATAAATCACGTCTCGAGGATTTGCCATTTTAATCCGCGCAGATTTACAAATTCACCCATATCCAGCACCACTGTTGCTGGAAACATAACATAAAACTTGACACAAATAGGAGTCGCCCACCTCCTTAAAAGCCCAATTTGAATCGATTGTGATATGTTTATGTGAGAAATGTTGTAATCTAATAAGGCTTGTTCGACTGAGAAGATTCTTTCAAATAAATACGTACCTACGTACCTGAGCTTTATTATAGGTAGGTAGATACTTACCTTACGCACGACCGGCAAAGTTTAGTTACATGAGCATATTGAGCAATAACATGCATGCAACATATACCAAGTGATCATTTGAAAACTATCTATATCAAAGGGAACATCTAAAACATACATTGGCGAATTTTTATCTTTAACCCCTTCACCCCCCCCCTCACCCACCCAACTTTAAAATTTCAAACACTCACTTATCAGAGTGAATTAAATTCTCGTGTACATGAGCTTTAGATGTACCTACATGTCTCTCTCGATATAAGAATCGACCTGTTTTTTGCTCGAACAAATTTATTATTCACTTGAAATCCGTGTTATTACGGGTGGATAGTTTTCAACTGATCACCCGGTATACAATCATGCTATAAACAGGTCTCCGAGTTTGTGGCTGATCCCTCAGCCTGGGTCTTCAGCTAATATCGTAACATATAGAGCTCATTCATTCTTGTTTTTATTTTAAATTCATTGCTCTAACTCAGTTTTTGAAAACCTATTTTGAACAAGTATTTTCCATATTTAATACTTACACCTTTGTTGTAACATTTTTCAATCCATTGTTACAAGTTTGTGATACTGAAAGTAACGGCAATCGCAGAAAAAAATCGTTGATAGATTTTGAAGTGGATAAAAGCTTCTTGGAAGTCACGGTTCGGGGCGCAAGGGAAGCCAGCCCTAGGTGGAGGTGATGGTGTAGGTACCTCATTTTGTGCATATAGGTAGATATCTATTATCTACAATCTTTCCCACAGTTCAGTAATTTGTAGTGCGTATAGTGGTGGACAACCGCGCCATACCAGATTCCCACAACGGTTATTATTTCTACGTATGTATGTACGAACCTACATAAATCTTTCGGAATTCACGAATTTCAAGAACAAATTCATGACGTGGAATGCATATTAATGCGTCATGCAAACTGCAATTTCCTCACAAATGCACCGTGGAATCAAACAAGTGGAATCTATGCAATTCCAGTATATAATCAAAAGATTTCATGCTCATTACAAATAAATAAAAGATCGTTAAGTGGGTGAAAGCCATTACCTGTGGGTGAGCTATTGGTTTTTCTAATCAACATTCCTTCGGAATAATAATCTTGGATATTATAATAAGTATACAGGAACAAATGTCGTAATTGATAAGAACTTTGCTTGGCTAGTATCTATTTTGGTGACTTTGATGTACCTAGGTATACTCTCAATTCCACCAAGCTCTCGTATAGATTTTATTATCGTGTTAAATTTTGAATCGCTTTGTTTTTGGCCAAATGTGAATCTTCACCCATCGAGATGATACAATCTGAAAGAGGGAGAATTCCAGTTGATGCAACTGAGAGTTGGTGTTGCACTTTTTGTGTGAGAATGAATAAAGTCTAGGAACTTAGTTTCCGCCTTGGTTTTCGAGCCCTGTTATGTACATCCCCATCAAATCCAGTATAAAAAACACGAGTTTAATTATTATTCAAACCGGCTTCTCGGATGCTCCATTAGTTTGGATAATTAATTGGAGCTTCTTGTTGCCAAGTGTTGGAAGGTTTGAGCTGGCTTTTTGTATGGGTTCCCAAGTTCTTCAACAAGCTCGATGGGCTTCCAGACGTTTAATGATAGCTGATTGTACGCGGCCGTTCAATAACGACTTTTTTCTGGTCGGCATTATGTTTGATCGGCGTGAAAGCAACAATCAAGTAAAACATGAAACTCTTAACACGGTATATGAATATGGTAATAGAAACAAGAAGAATTCTTCCTTATACCAATGCCCATGTGCAATTAGTAATCTAGGTGACATAACCTGCCTCGCGCTTTCCTATCACCTGTACTACGCGTACATTGGAAGTGACTTGATCATGTCAAGGCAGCTTACATCCAATTCAAGTCTTGGTAACAAAGTTTTTTGTGCGGAATAAGGCAATCAACGCATATCCATGTTGATGATCTCAAAAGGAAAATGCAGCTTTTCATTCTTACAAATGAAGTTTTTATATCGGTAGAACATTTTCCCTGGCACGGCGCAAATCGCTTTATCGATGCGATCAAGGTACCATGGCATTTTTGAAGTTATTCTTCACTTCAGTAAATACTCTAAGGTATAACATGAATGAACTCACATTAGACTTTTGCATACATAGTGGTATCACGGATACCGTGCGATCTACAAAAGAAAACATTCCTGGTTGTATTTGTTTATGGAAAATTTGGTCATTCAATCAATCTAGTCGCCCCAGTCGATGAATATTTTGTTCCCTAAGCCGACCCTAAATATTACTTTCCCTGGTCTCACCAACATGAAAGGGGAAGTTGTCATCGTGCAGGAAAAAAAAGGTTCCATCGAATATATTCATTTTGAGGTCACCCAAGACGGTCAAAACCATTTCCAGAATTATATCTCTGTGGGTGTGGGGTATACGTATGTTTGTAATGTTCCGCAATAACTGCCGAACCATTGATCCGATAGACATGGAAATTTGAAATACCAGACATGATTTTATCCTACAAAGAGCTGATTAACCTCTGGTTAAACTTCATCCATCATAAGTTCCTCCGAGCGCATATTATTAATGGGCAATAGTACCTACATTTTTTTAATTATTCAGTCTAAACTACTTTGAACCCTCAACGGCGTGAGCTAATTGTTTTTGCTATATTTTGCCGATTATGGCCGTGAAATGAGTCCAGAATTGAGATCGGGGCAACGCCCACCACCTTTTCAGTCAAGGAACTATGACGTCAGAGGGCTTTGTACGTATCAGCTCAATTCGGCAACGCCGCATTCACTACTGTTGTCGCTGTCAGTTTCAAATCAGAACGTTACCGGATTCCAAGTGACCACATGATTGTGTCCTTGGCCCGTATCACGAAACCTTGGTGCGATAACTCGAGAAATACGCAAGTACACAATAAACTTTCACGTGTGCTTCCAATCACCGATTCACCTGGCGTGTATGTCAAACATGACATCCAAAGTCCCTAACTACAACACGAAAAACACCAACACCGGCTGACGTTATGAGCGACGTTGCCTAGTTGCTCTTTTCACTAGAGCGCGGTATTCACTCAGGTTCAGATGTGTGGATAACTGGCTAATCTGGTCGTACTTTCTCTGATTGAACTGTATTGATTCTTAGATGTTGGTATTCATTATTAACATGAAAGTGTGTTCGTTTTTCAATATTAGAGTATAGCTCATTATTGTTTTTTTTTTGCCGAGTTCAATATTATTGAAGATTATTATTATTGTACCTAGTTCCATACCACATTATTGTTTTGATGTTCAAGTCCTGAAGCTCCCTGGGAGGTTAGCAATAGACCATGGTCCTTCGTGGTGACTAGATAAACACAAATGTTTTTCTTACAGGGTGCTCAACCTGCTAGATTTTTAATCGGGTTCTGACTTTCCTTCCGAAGGGACACTCAGAACCAAAACTCACCTAAGTTTCCAAAATATACTATCGCCGGGAAAGTATTGCAGTGCCACAACAGATTTTTTTGTTGGTTTTGTTGACATATTGTCATTTTTTTTCTGACAGTCAGTCGCAGTTTGTCTTACCTTTTACGTCTTGGCATAAGCAATAACCTATTGACCTTGTCAATCTCCTCATCTTCTTTCACATTCAACTTGTTAGTAGCAATGAATGAACCAAAATAATATTAACTTGACTACTTGACATAAGCACATAAGCTGTTGACCCTTTGAGTCACTTCATGAAACGAAAAAAAATGTACGCCAATATCAATAACGAAGATAATTCTGCGTTTAAATTGTGATGATGCATAAAAGTATCGGCATATACTTATTGTCATCCAGTTTCTTTAAATATATAAGATAATTTAGGAGACACATTCTCTTATTCTCTTTTATTTATAAGAGATAATTTGACAAATAGATATAATGGGTCCATGGTAACAAAATTGAATACAAATAATTATAACGAAATTATGAAGTAAAAGTAGGTACGTGAATTTACAGAATAGTTAGATACTACTCGGTTATTTGATAATTTCAATTGATGGAATAGGTCATATCGCAGCTAATGTTCACTGTCAAAAAATCTGATTGACCAATGCAATTCCCATCAACCGAGCTAAAACTTTTACTTGGAGCATCCCGTATGTAGGATGTGTGTGCATACAAAAAAATATTCCACCTGTAAATATCTGCATGTAAGGAAACGACCACACTGCACGTGCGAAAATGGAAAAAGAAAAACTACAAGAATGGTAAACACGTGCAATCAGGCAGTATGTGACCAGAATCACAACAGATGGAGCACGCTTGTACGTATGTACCTTACAGTAGTACGCTAATTGCTGGAAAACCGCACATCCTATAATACCTGGCAAAAAATTAATTTGCGCAAAAATGAAATCTGAAATCGTAAATCTGTTTCCGAAACAAATCCGAAAGCCAGTCTATTATATGTAAAATGTCAAAAGCAAAAAAAATGTGTTTTTTTGAATTAAAACATTTCCCTCAATACAGGGTGTTTCCAAAATGGTGATACAAAGTTCTAGGGGAGATTCCCCATCAAAAATGGACCAGGAAAAAATATAACTTCGATGTCCTAAAATGCTAAATGCTTTGTTCAAAAGATACAGGATGTTCAAGTTGACTCTTTAAAATCGATTTTTTGACATAACTTTTGAACCGCTCAACTGATTTTGTTCAAATTTAGAACAAAGTTAACCAGAATAGGTCTCTATCGAATAATAGCAACGTGTTTACAAAAAAAATTCAGGGGCGTAGATAATGAGGGATGTCTTTATATTTCCCTCCCTATTTTTCCCTCCCTTAGCTATTTTCCCAAAGTGTTTCAATTTTGGGATTCTACGTCCAATTTAGAAAAAAAAGTTACTTCTGCAAAATTTTTATTAGAGGCTTCATTTTCGAAATATTTGGGTTTGAAACTTTGGACAACATCTCGAAATCGCCACTTTCAATGAGCCCAATTTTTTTTCCCTGAAAACTTTTCGTTTCTTGGAGAAAAAAAAGTAGCTTATCAACTTAGAAATTCTAGAAAACCTATTTCTGCTGAGAAATCGTGAGTTTTTTTTTTTATTCTAATTTTTATGCATTTGAAAGTGGCAATTTCGAGATGTTTTCCAAAGTTTCAAACCCAGATATCTCGAAAACGAAGTCTCTAATCAAAACTATGCAAGAGTAACTTTTTTCTTTAAATTGAACGTAAAATCCAAAAATCAGAACAATTTCGAAAAATAGCTAGGGGTGTAAAAAATAGGGGGGTAAAAATGAGGACACCTCCCATTTTCTGCACCCCTGAACTTTTTTTTCTAAACTTTTCAAAACTTATGTCAAAAAATCAGTTTTAAAAAGTCAACTTGAACACCCTGTAACTTTTCAACGGAGCATTTTAGGACATCGAAGTTATATTTTTTCCTAGTCCATTTTTGATGGGGAATCTCCCCTAGAAGTTTGTATCACCATTTTGGAAACACCCTGTATAAGTAGGTATGTAAATTTCCATATGTGCATGTGAATACAGAGGAATTTCGTCAACTTCGCTGATTGATTGCATAATGATAATAATCACTTTGAACTTCTTTACTTACAAAATTGTGGCTCCGCTGCTATAATTTGGAGCTTTCATGTGAGTTCCGATTTGTTACGGATTATCAGCAAGGCGATTATTTGTGGATCGTCGTCACGGTTTCACTTTAATATATAAATTGCTGCGACTGCTAAATTTCGGTGATAATTAGGGATTTCTTCCACGTATGTATTATTATACTGCGAAATCTCAAAATACCTCTACTTAATGCAAACCTAATTTTGAAAAAGTCTTCTTTGTCAAAATTATAAATGTTCTCTTGTCTATTGTAAAAAAAATAGTTGTTATTCCTTCTAAAAGCTCCATTTACATGGAAAATATACAACAATTTCCTCAGCAAAACTTGATCTAACGGTGATTCAATCTAGAATCGCATAAAAATATCTGCCGACTTGCTGAAGTTTGGAAAAGTCGTATCTCCAAGGGAATCTTAATTAAAATCTTATCGTTTCGATCGGAACTCTGCATAGATATGGCAATTCAGCGAAATGGTTGCGTCCCGGACGCGGAATAAAGTTCAAACGGTAAAAGCTTTGAACTTTTTCTATAATTAGAATAGTATTGTAGATTTCTATTACAAATATGAGCGCATCGCTTTTCACACTATACTTATTGCTGCATAAATTAGGTACCTACCCAATCGTCTTTAGCTATGCAGATACAATAACCAAACACCAGTTACGTAAGGATGGATAATGATTAGTATTCAAATCCTTTGTTGCCCCTCTTCCAGCCGAGAATACTTCAAAACATCGGAGCAATGCATCAGTTTGCGCTTACCACAAGGATCCGATTATGGACCTTCGCTGTTCAACCCGGCTAGGGACTTTTATTTTTTCCACTGCCCCTGGCGAGCTCATCTTCATGGAACATCCTCAAATTAGATGCATGTACGCGCAGGTTATATAATGCGATTATAAAGAGGCAAGTCATAATAAAGTGTGCTCGTTAAATGTATCGAAGTCCCGCTTATTTCAAGCTTGGTAGGTACTCTCGCAACGCAGAGCAATTTTAAATCAGCTTTATTGTGAGTGTGAAGACGTAAATTGAAGATTACGGCATTAAAGCTGTTGCTGAAATGATAAAAAATAAATTTATTCGGGATTAAAAAATAAATGTTGTTAATCTTGCACTTCTTGAGCGCTGCACTTCTTTTATAATTGGAAGAATGTACCGCATGGCATTATCAATCTTTGTATTGTGCGACTTTCACTGTCCTACTAATTTAAAAAAGACGCAGGATTCAAGGGAAAAATCGCCGAATTGACTCCGAGTAATTGCTACAGGTGACTTGCAAACTTGTCATGCGATGTATTCACATTTCGGCAACAAAACCATTTTTTATTTTGCATTAACTGATAATAGGGTCAATTTTGTTTTGTATAAAAGTCGTTAACCGATGATATAGTTTCAAAATATTTTAAATTCTACAGAATTGCCACTTATTATTTCGCAAAGTAAATACCTAGGTACCTACAAGTTCCTTTTCTACAGAACTAAACTGAAATCACGTTTCTGGCAAAACACCTGGACTCAGTGACATAATCTCAGTCAACATCAAAGTGCCTACCGAAGAATAAAAACGAGAATAAGAATGACGAAAATAATTCGAGGTTTCATGCGGCTATACTTTGAAAGTCGCTAAATACTGATAGTTACAGATACCGAAAAAGCATTTACCAGGTATAACTAAAGTAGTCTTTGAGGTAACTGATGATAGGCATAAAACTGTTTTATGCTACAATTAAATCCATAAGCTGATGCTAGGAAAACCTAATTTAATTAGAAATCCAAAATGAGGCTAAGCGTGAGTCGTGACCTCCTCTTAATTTTTTCCTATGCGCACAAGTCCTTAATATCAAAAGATGTTTATTATGCTATAAATCAATATATTATAATTATTGCTCCCCTTAGACTCCGTCGGAATAAATCATTCGTAATTATTATCCTTTCTAAAGGAAATACGCATTAATGCAGGATGCTATAAATTATTTCGCAAAATTATTATCAATATTGTTATAATTGGAATTCGATAAATTTGAGTTCCTTCAAGTATCGATAAGGATAATGATTATTGAATTTGTCACCTATACCAGCGTTCCAGATCTGTCAGACTGATGGTTATGAGCAATGTTAAAGAGCCAACCTCGTTCAAGTTAAAGAAAGGGTTTTCCGATAAGAGGTTTTATTTCAGATTCTGGAACATTTCTTCATTACTCATGATAAAATGCCATGATTCCATGAGATAATCATGTCAAGCTAGAACTATACCATTCTCGAAAATGAAATCATAACGATATACGTTTCTACAGTGTGTAGAAATAGTAAAAATTCACTATAAATATGGTGGTAATTTTCACAGTTTATCGAATTCTTGTATTTTTCGGTCGGTACGGAACACCTTGCAGAGCTATTGGACAGAATGAACATAAGAACAACCTTACTTTCAGCATCAGGATGGCGCTGAAAGCCACACAAGCCTCGAAACAAGGATACTATTGCATGAACAATTTCTCGAAACGGGGGCATTAATTGGCCGCCCAGATCTTGTCATCTAACCCCCTCAGATTTTTTTTATTTGGGGCTACGTGGAAGACTCTACGTACATGCCATAGATTTAGAGATAATTGAAGCCTCCAAAACCAATATTTCAGCAGTTATTCACGGAATAGAGCCTAATTTGTGCGAGAATGCCGCATGAGTAACTTTCCTAAATGAATGAGCTCTGGTAGATGCAAAGAAATGTTTCTGTACTACCCAGAAAAGTTAGACTCCTGCGGTACAAAATGAGATTGCATTGACACTCCTTGGTTTATCTTCCCAAATTGCCTCATCTGCATGCTGTGGTCCAAAAATTCAACTTTCCCTCACCGGCGGTCGATAATATCGAATTGTTCGTTTAATTGCAGAATCGGCAATAAACGCAGTGCAGTACTGAAAAGGTTATTGGTTCAAGGATCATCAAATCCGCATTATTATAATTATAAATGCCTCTTGAAAATAAAACATCAAAAAATTCTCGGTTGTAGGTACCAACCGGGCGCTCAAAAATAACGCAATTAATTACGGCAAGCACACGCGGTTTGGTATTTAAAGTTAAGGTACCCCCAAGAAAGCGGCTATATATTACGTTAAGTGCTGTTTGTAATGTTGAGTTCGTGTCGGGTAAATTTTCAATAAATTCGCGATTACGGTAATCTCAAAATACGTCAGTTTGATACATATACGAATGCAATCTTCTCCCTCTGTAATGAAAGCCGACTGACCAGTCCGAGGACTAAATATAAACGTCGTCCCAGAATTTCTGGAACATTGACTTTTGCCGTGATCTTTAATAGCAATTACTTTTAGAAGCAATCATTTTGATATTGACCGAGATTTGAGAACGCGCACAAACCACAATAATTTCATGATGACCTGTTTTGTTACAGACCTGGCAGCCATCAGGAGGCTACTGGACACGGAAAACGCTGCAGGGGCGGCTTGTCCGAGCTGCGATATGCCTTTTGATAAAGGCAAAAAACGAAGACTCATCGATAACTGCGGACATGAACGATGCTACTCCTGCATGTTTAGCAACGAAGCTTGTCCATTGTGTTCTTCAGATACACAAAATCGTAAGTATTTTATCATATGCCATAATTTACCGCACAAAATCAGGAATCTGAGTCCTGAAACACTCCCCATAAGTATTTCTAATCTTGTGTAATAATGACCCGAAACAGATCCCTCCAGGGGTCATGTACCAACAATACTCTTATGTGATACTAATCTTAAATGCTAAATACTGGCCTCAAACTACTGCCTTGTACCTGCGTTCGATAAGACCATTTCGAAAGGTCAAAAACAATGGTTTCAGTGATTAATGACAAAATCCGCATATTTGGTTGTCAAATTACACCTTATCTCTCTTATAAAATGCCCAAGTATAATGACGACGTCGTGTGCATAATTTCAATTATTATTACATTTCAATGGAAACGTGGCTCTTATTAAGACAAGCCGTTTGATTTATTGATGGTAGATTTTCACTATAGAGATTTATTATGGATATTAAGACATTGATACAAAACACCATTATTGCCGTAATAATCCCATTATAAGTATGTTGTTATAACGTCGCTTCCCTGCAAAGTAGGTGAGGTTCATCGTTTATGTAACGCAAGTTTCGGTCTTTCCGAGATAATATCCAGAAAATCCGTGCTTCAAGTCAAATGAAGTCATAACTGTACCTATAGTATACGCGTAGTGCTTCATTGCTTTGTATTGTAATTGATAGTTTTTAGTGCCAGCATATAACTTCCTGCAATTCACTTGCAGTGTTTGAACATTTGATATTCATTAGATACACAACGGCGACAAGGCCAATCGTTTTGTTTTGATTTTTTTTTTGAGTGTGCAATCGTTGTGTAGCTTGCATTTACTTTGACATTGACTAAGGTTTGTGTCAGATGAACTCAACTAGCTCCAGGCGTTGATGATGTCTGATAAATCAATATTTTTATCAATTACCAAATGGTGCCGTCACCGTATTCCAAGTTGTGAATGAGCGTGACTGAGCTGAGGTCTTACCTGGTGCACTGCTTATACGATTAAGAGCAAAGTGAACCTGCACTTAGGCAACCAGTCCAACACTGAGCTTTGTCTTTAAATAATAATTGGTGAAACATCCAGTTTTGGCTACCCCATCACCGATGCAGTCACATCACGTTTTATCGTAGGTACTGTTACGAATGTGCGTTGGGTATTTTGACAAACGACGAGTACACTCCGACAAGGATGGAGGCAACCAAGTGAATTTCCCATTATAAAAGCCTGAAATTATTGCTGCATACTGCTGATTCATAAGTTGCAGTGAAATATCGCTCTTGACTTCGCATTAGATTTTTTGCTGTGTTCGCTCCTTACGCGTCTCTCAACTGAATTTGCCTGCATCATCGGTCCGAATACGCTTTTATATATTTTTATTCCAGAATGTTTTATACAGTGAGGGGCAGAAAATTCCTCGAACAGGTCGATTGTGTTTTCCAATTGGACACATTTTGATGTAAAATTTTCATATTTGCCGCCACTTTTGTAAAAGCTGTGACGTCATCAGCCATTTCTTCAAATTGAACCCCTCTCCTTTTTTTGCAGATTCGAATAGATTATGAAATTTTTATTTCAGCAATATGCACATTATGCATATTATACCTTTTGGACTGATATAGTTTCGGGTATATTAAAAGTCAAATGTCTTGATTTAAAAATTTTCATTTCTGAAAAATTAATTCTTTATTTTTATACAAATTGATTTGGGACTCCTTTTATTGGATCAAATGCTCAAACTGCCGACCGTTAGTCTCTTGGCAGTACGCAAACCTGTCCGAAAATTCTCGGATAACATTTTGGATAACTTCTACACTGACCGAGGGACATTCGTCACGAATTTGATCTTCCAAGCCTTCCACATTTTGTGGTCTGTTGATGAAGACTTTTGATTTGAGTATTCCCGTAATAAATAATCGAGGGGGTGAGATCCGCGGATCTCGCGGGCCACTATATCGGTCCTCGTCTGCCAATCCACCTTTCAGGAAAACAGGTGTTCAAAAGAGTAAGGACAGGTCGCGTATAGTGACCTAAAGGGAAGACTTAATGGTCCAAAGGGCGACTGGAAAAGTTTGACCTTGGCGTGAAATATTTTGAGAGATTTTATGGACATTTCTGCGATAAAAACGTTTCCATTTTTTCTAAACATCATCAACAAAAAGCTAGAAATTTATACCACCTTTGATCATTATTTTCTCGGAAACTATCAGTTCAAAAGGTGTACATTAGTACAAGAAAGATAGATTTCAACCTCGGAAAAAATATGGACGTCCTGAAAATTTGATATTCTGTTTAGAATTGAGTACTCTACAACATATCCAAAATCGTCAAAAATCGCACCCGCGGGGATTTTGAGTTATTGGAGAAAGGGGGAAAAAATTGCAACTTGAAATGGAGGGGATGGAACCCGTCAATCCATTGGAAGGAAATACGTTATAATTCGACGCATCGTATCCCGTTGATACCATTTTGGCACAATGTACAATGTGCATATTGCTGAAATCAGAATTTCATAATCTATTGGAATCTGCAAAAAAGGAGGGAGGTTCAATTTAAAAAAATGACCGACGACGTCACAGTTTTTGCAAAAATGGCGGCAAATATGAAAATTTTATATCAAAATGTGCGGAATTGGAAAACAAAATAACCTGTTCGAGGAATTTCTCGAGAAAAAAATGCTAATTTCCCAGTGATTTTGTTCCAGACTTTTCCCCCTCACTGTATAGGTATTTGTGGAAAGTGCTCGGAGGCTCTCATCGCGATTACCCTATTCTAAAATCTCCCATCAGAAAATGTCACTAGTCTAATCAGTAATCGCAGTACCGCAAGAGCTCTAGAGAACAGCAGCTTTGCGAGTATTCCAGCGAGCTCCCGATATACGGCTCCTCCTCCAGTTATGCAGGTTTGTGTCCTGATCTCGAGTTGGACTTTCCAGCAAATACTGCAACGGTATGATAAGTGGGTAGGTACATGTCCTGATTCGTACCTGGTGTGACTGTCGTGTGACTTGTATGAACAAAGATACAAGAATGTCGAGTGATCAGGAACAAAATGCATAGGTAGGAGAACCCGGGAGTCCCGGGACAGAATGGGCTATTATTCTTCAAAGATAACCCTGTGAAAAATATCTGTGACCACCCTTTCCGGTAGATAGATAGATAGATAGATAAATAGTACCTGAGAATCCTACGATACATCACACAAGGATACGTTTAATGAACGGTGTAAAAGATAGCTTTTGATAGTGTCTCATTCATTTGAACGCACGTTATTTATTTTGCTATAACGTATGGTCCGAAAGTTTTGGGAATTTTTTTTAAAGCTAATAACTTTTTTTTATAGTTTTAATTTTGTAGCTTAATATTGCAAAAACTAGCATCATCTTTAACAATACCAAATTCATATTCAACATATTGCTTTGATGGCTCTCAGTTTTCTTCTGCCATGTTCGATCATTCTCTGGACAACAGCAGGATTAATTTCTCTGAGCTCCTGCCTCCAAATGTACCGCAAGCTCGACCAATATAAGATTTTTGGTAAGTATTGAGCAGGATAGTATACGACAAGGGATGGGAAGCTGCAAATGAAGACCAATTACGGCGTCGCATTTTTCAATAACATTAGAGAATTTCACATTTGAGAAATTGATACAGAAAATTATGGAACATGGCAGAAGAAAATTGAGACCTATCGAAGATAATGGTCCATTATCAATATGTTGAATATGAATTTGTTATTCTTATATATGATGTTAATTTTTGCAATATCAAATTAAAAAATAAAGACTATTCAGAAAAAGTTATAAGCTTTGATCAATTTCCCAAAACTTTCGGACCATACGTTAAAACAATAACTTTAACGTTCCGTCCGTTATCTTCACTTGATCAAATTCATACATTGATGGACGTTGATTTGTACAGGATAGAATTGACGTAACACAACATTTAAAGGTGATAAGTAAGTAGGTAAGTTTATTCGATTATAAAGCCGGTCGAACATTTTTTTAGACCAGCTGGCATTTGAATAAAGGCACTATACTACTTTTCATATTGATGCAGTGCTAGTGTGGAGCATATCAAAAGCACTGTCGAAGTGCTCAGACCACAAGTTGTGAATCAACAAGTAGTTGCTCAGCTAAACAATTTCAAAGAACAAGAAAGTTGTACAAAATGTTCTTTGGCGATCATGTGGCTCCTATGCGGTCTGCGGTATTCTCACAATGGAGACCTACTTTTCAAACCATAATGCCAGGGATCAAATTCATAAAATAATTTCAAGAAGTTTCGAGTCTGAAAATCTGAAGCTCAATGCTAATTTTCAATGATTAGTAGCAGGTAGGTAGGTAGGTAGGTAGGTATAGGTAACTGCACCGAACAGGAAATCATTTCATTTTTTGATCTCGACGAGCTGATGAGCTTGGCCACTGATTGTCAGACATTTATTTGGTCGTTGCACAACAGGGCACTCGCATAGGACGGATCGTGCCCGCCCTGAAAGTGTGACAGTGAGTTGGCAAATAAATGACGGGCATTCAATTTTGATGCTGCGTCGCGGGCCTGAAAATCACGATATTGCCGCGGCATGGCTTATTAAGTACATATTCAATTAAAGATGCCGTAAGAAGTTGCGTAAAGCCTGAAAGATCTATCTATCTATACGCACTCCGAGCTCTTCTGGAAGAGATATCCAAAAGGGATAAGTTATCTTTTCTTTGGCGTATGGGTAGGTACAAAGGAGAAGTGCTGGCTGTGCACATGTCCCAATTTAATCGTTTGTGTAATTGATTCGCGCCTTTCCAGTGGAGTTTATCGACTACCACACTCTTAGTAGAACCGTAATGTGAGCTGTCGATCCTCCAGGAGATAATTTCGTTTTGATTGACGGCTGTTTCTTTCCTTATTTGGCCGTTTACTTTGACGCCGCTTATTCATGACTGTAATTCTCTTTTATATTATGCTCTATGATGATGATGGCAGCTACCATAGTCGCAACAGCGCCACATCATTTCCCGGTTCAATGAGATCGTATTAAAATTTTTATTCGGGCCGCTACTTCTACCTACAAGACCATTCAGTGCTAAGACAATCAGGAGGTCTATGCTTACCGATTTAATTGGCATCGAGATCTCGTTAAAAATACAATTATAGCATAGTCTAGATACTTCAGCATAGAAGGGTAGAGTTGCTCTGTCGTTAGCGGCGGTGACGTTTCTTCGAATTCAGTCAATAACAATTATTATTATTGACGCAATTCTTCACTTACCCAACGTTAGTAACGTTTTCTAAAGTGATGATCTATGGTAATGGTGATTAATAATCTATACCTATTTAAATAGCGGCTCATGACTTGCTCGTGAAAAAACGTTATAGGCTAAGCTTTAGTGATCTCCTGTTGTTTGAAAAGAATAACCTACTCAAAACCATTTTCCTGGTGTGATCCGAACTATAGTCATTACTACTTGGAAAGGAAATTATTTGCAAAGGACCATTATATTATAATAATATTTGAATATCCCTAAAGATCGTGCCCTAAAGAGTACCTTCATATTCGCATCACTTCTACTCTACTACTTACCACTTCCCGCACTGCCACTTCCATTCCCACTAAAAATAATTTTTGTTCGTAAAGGAAATTACAAAATTATATAAAATGAATAAACGATTATAATGTAGAATGTGTAAAAATTATGGAATATAATACATAATAAATAATAAAAAGTTCCAAATACCTGACCCATCCTCTAACCCTACTCCGCGAATAATTTTCCTAGTTCCCCTTATCCTCATACTTATTGCCCTGATCAGGCTGAACTGTACTCTAACTCGAACCCAGAACCCAGCATAAGATGGAAGAGTATGGCCTCTCCCAACGCTCAGCTAGGGTGCATGTTATTCGCTTCAAAAAAGCTTCAAACTCTTTGTGAATTGCTCCTTCGCAGGAACAAACTAGGGATGTGAAGGATCCCCTAACATCCTCCGCAGCTTTATCGTACTTAGTAAGTGTGCTTCTCTCTGGCATGCTGGTTGGATATAGTTGTCCAGGATAGATTCAGTCCAGCACCACCATTCAGTTCCGACGTACACTCTCTTTAGCGTTTGGAACAGCCTGATTTGGGTGTTTCTCTTCCAAAATATCAAAAACGGATTTGTCTTCTTGTTTGGAATTTGGATCCCAAATTCCTCCGCGTCCTCGGCCAGTCACCCATCGTGTCGCATCACGAATCTTCCCTTCCAATATTGATTTTGTAAAGATCCTGTAAATGTGTCAACCCCGCGAAATATTCATTTAAAGTGCAGACATGGTGCAACTTATAGTTGAAGAAAAGATTGAATTGATTTTTGAAGAAAAAATTAGGAAATCAGACCAACAGTTCACCCTAGATAAACTGCGAATTTTTACACAGGGTGGCCCAACGAAAACAGAAGAACAGAGGGGCTTTCGGACATTCACCTTATTTTTTTGAAAGAAGCTCGGACAGGTCGATTTTTATACCAAGGGGGACATCTGAAACATATATTGGCGAATTTCTATCTTTTGCCCTCTCACCTCCACCCGCCCCAACTTCGAAGTTTCAAATGACACCACCCACCTTGCGATACATATAATTAAAGAGAATTAAATTCTCTTTCTGAATTAAATATTTCTATAACTTCCAACCCCACCCCCCTTCTTCCTAAAATTGTCTGAGTTTCCAATGTAATATTTTTGATCTCTTAATTCTCTCCAGTACAGTCAACGTCATCCTGCACAGCATCGAGGGAGAAAATTTTCTGAGTAAAAAGTGCTACCCAAATTCACCCCTTCACTCCCCCACCCCAACTTCAAAATCTAAAATGACACTTCCTACTTTGTGATACATCAAATTGAAGAAAATTGAATTCTTTACCTGAATAAAATATTTTCAGAATTTTCAAAAAGCCATTTTCCCTCTAAAATACTCAGAATGTTCAATTTATTAGGGGAGGGGTTGAAAATTTGAAAAAAATTGTTTCCAGAAAGAGAAATCAATTCCCTTAAATTCGATGTATCACAAAGTAGGTGGTGTCTCTTAAATTTTGAAGTTGGGGTGGGGGAGAGGAAAGGGGTGAATTTGATAGCACTTTTCTCCACCGAAAATTTTCTCCTTGGATGCTATTCAGGATGACGCTGATTAAATTGAAGAGAATTAAAGGATCGAGAATAAAAAATGGGACAGTCAGAGAAATTTAGGAAGATGGGGGGTGGGGTTAAAGATTTTGAAAATATTTTTTTCAGAAAGGTAATTTGATTCTCTTTGATTTGATGTGTCGCAAAGCAGATGGTGTCATTCGAAATTCTCGAGTTGAAGTGGGTAGGGGTGAGGGGGCTGAAGATAGAAATTTGACAATGTATGTTTCAGATGTCCCTCTCGATATAAAAAGCGACCTGTCTGAGCTTTTTTAAAAAAAAATGAGGTGAAATGTCCGAAAACCCCTCTGTTTTGTTTTCGTTGGGCCACCCTGTATGTATATTGAACCGACTTTCTCTATTTTTTTTTTAAATGGGTGGTTTCTCAACATTATTTTCCCAACCCTTTTTTCTAATACTCCGAGAATCCCGAAATCAGCATGATTTTTTTTTGTCACGAAGATGGATGCTGCAATTTTTTTCAAACCATAGTCATTGTCTCGAACAAAGATTTTCACACAATCCTGTATACTAAATAAAAATAAAAATAAATAAATAAATATGCTTTATTGTTCCTTCGGCCTTTTCGGCCATGAACAAGTAAATTAAAAATAAAAGAAATTACAAAATTTATGGAATTCTCTGTTCCCGTAACATCAAAAAAAAAAAACATAAATAAATTACAGACCATATACCTACAAATAGCAAAACTCAACTTAATCATCTATCAAGGACCGTACCCTTACTACATGACTCAAAAAGGAGTGGACATAGCCCCAAACGTGTAAACTTGTGGAGGAAAGGATAGAGTGGACGTCCATTAGGTGAATCCTGTATACTAGCCGGGAGATGTTTTGCGATGCTGATGCCACAACAAATTTTTTGTTCGTTAAAGAGACCTGAATGGTAAATTTCTGTCAAGGAATAAGCCTGCTGGGATTGATTCCGCAACGACTTATTTTACACCAATTTATTAATTCCATCCTTGAGGGGTTTCTGATGCGACTAAAAAAGTTGTTGACGGGAATTGATTTCATTTTATTTTTCTCGTCAAGTGAAAACTCCTCCAAAGAGAAAATGTACGAGTAATGCTATCAAATTTTGAAAATTTCCAAAAAAATTTGAGAACTTTTTATTTTGATTTTTGAAAATTCGAAAACTAGACAGCAACGCACATAGACCTTTCTTCAAGAAAGTCGTACGCCAAATTTGAACTTTCTACCTTTTTTTTTGAAAATATAAAGTTCAAATTGGCATGCGACTTTCTTGAAGAAAGATGTATGTATGTGCGTTGCTATCTAATTTTTAAATTTAAAGAAATCAAAACCAAAAATTTTCAAATTTTTGGAAGGTTTGAAAATTTGATAGCACTGCCCGTACATTTTCTCTTTGGAGGAGTTTTCACTTGACGAGAAAAATAAAATGAAATCAATTCCCGTCAACAACTTTTTTAGTCGCATCAGAAACCCCTCAAGGATGGAATTAATAAATCAAAATAAAAAGTTCTCAAATTTTTTTGGAAATTTTCAAAATTTGATAGCATTACTCGTACATTTTCTCTTTGGAGGAGTTTCTACTTGACAGAAAAAAAACAAAACCGATTCCCGCCAACAACTTGTAGTTGCATCATAAACCCCTTAAATGTAGGCAACCAACCTTTTTTTTTCATGCGGTTACGTCTTGTTAATGAAAGTGATTCCCTGGTTAATTTGCACCTAATTCGAAGTTATACTTTGAAAAAGGTGCTATTGTACTTAGTGAACTATAGAGAATAAGGAAAGGCACATTTTGTAACAGTGTAGGATAAAAACTCTGCATCGCCGAGGCACTCTGTCCGCGCCTTTGCGGGTTCCACCCGCTCTCGGATGTATGTTCGTTGTAATCAACATTCTTAGAAGGTAAAATAGCCGGTTGAGCCGATGATATCAGACTGAGAAGCACAATAGGAAAAGTACCATAAAAAAATGTCCGCAATGTCCCGAAGCAAACGGCGTGTTATATGCAAGTATGTACCCAGTATACGCACGTTGTACACGTACAATATGCATAAGCACGCAGATTTCACATTTTGATTGACTGATGAACGAATTAAAAAGTATTTACGATCCTTTCAGTAGTTCAGTACCTACCTGTTGATTTTGATTTGTTGAAGTCCAACATAATTATTGCCATAATAACGTGTTTCGATTTCAAAAATATGTGAGTTATTATTATTGTACGGCCGCGGCCGGCATCGATGCAGTTTTTCGATTAATTTCTCGAAAATGATCATGAAGTTGTTAGAGAAAGTGCGAGCTGATGTGAATTATCGTCAGCATCGCGGGAAGGATAAATTGCCCACAATTAATTTTCATATTTTGCCATTTCAGATACCACACCTATGCTGATACAGAAGCAACAAATGGGCTGCATTGGGCTAAGGGGATCGGAAATCACTCTCTATGGAGAAACAACACCTGTCATACACGTCGACAAACCCGACAGGGTGCAGCCCAGAACGAAAGTCAAGACCAACGGGCATTTCACCACTTTTATGCAGGTATGTTGCACGATTGTTATTATTATTACAATAATTTTAATAAAAAGCCAGCTAGTTCTTTTTTTTTATTTCTTTTGTTCGGACAGCTGTTTCGGCCTATTATGAATTTAATTGTTGAAAATATATTAACATGTTTATTCTTGTAATGAATTCTGATTGCTTTTTTGAAATTTTTGAAAGTGTCGGGTTGAAAATTTGTTAAAAGTAATCAAAAATTCGTTTGTTATTTTGGACAACCTTGATTTATCTAGATTCTAATGCATCCTAGGTAAAGTGGCAAGTATAGTGAAAATGGTAGACAATAATAATGAAAAGGTTTAGTAATTTCTCTCTCGCAATGGATCATCCAAATTATTCAATTACAATAATTTCCAATGCAATTACAACATTGTTTTCGCGTAAGAAGGATTTAGATGCAATAATAAATCACTTTTCCATTAGTAAAGGTCGAAGGGAAATTTACGTCAACTCAAGTTTTGCAAATCTGTTGACAGAAAAAAGATGGCAGTGGAACACTGACAATATTATACATGTATAACTTCATTTGTAACCATTGGCTTATTTTTGTTCCGTTGCGCTGTTTCTCTGCTTGACTCTTGGTTTGTTCAGTAGCAATGTTCACAAAATTTGTGTCGCTTTCATGACTAGATGAATAATGCTGTAGCTATCTATACATACATGGGCAATGGAAGGCCACATTTCGTGTTGATGTAGTCTTTTTTCAATACAAAAATGATATATCATCTCACTTCTCTTATCTAAGCCCCATTGAGTACAAACCGGGTTTGATAACCCAGTTGACAAACTCTTCGAAACCAATATTGAAGTAACAGCTGTTTTCTTTTCATCAGGTCTTTTCGGTTCATCGTCAGATCACTTACTTTTGCGGTAACAAACAGGTTGTCAAAGCAAAGGGCCTTCTCATTGGCTGTCGCCGGGCTGTCGTCATAGCAACTTGCTCATTATCAATTATGCTAGCGTCAGCTAACAATTTATAAACAGAATCGGATTGCTAAACGTCTTTTGATCAACTTCAACTGACCAGACCTCACTCGCTAACACGTGCAGTGCTACCAATCCAGCTCCTAGTTACAAACATTCCCAAAACACGAACAGCAACAAACCTACAGCAACCTCAGAAATCAGAACCCTTTGCGGTTATTAAAAGAAATCTCACGCAAGGATCTAGTAATTTTGAGCACCTTAACTTTCAGCTCAACGAGCTTATTTCTAAGCTATTTCCATTAGGTATTGTACCTAGGTTATCGCTGAGTATTTAAAGACGTGCTAGGTGACGTGCAAATTATTGTTGTTTATGATACGTCTACACTTTGAGTGGATCACTGTTGGATATAAATTGGAGCTCCTAACAGGTTAATTAGGCTTTGAAAATTTAACTGATGCACACCAACTGTTTGATGATCAGTCTTCAGGTTATTAATTAAACTCTGTGAAAACGAAGTGGAAATTGGTTAATCAGCCTCTGAGGCGTTTTCTTTGCTCGAGAGTTTCCGTTTTAATTAAGGACCAAGTAAGCCATTAATGCTACATGATGCATAACTTACGGTCCTAAAAATGTATAGCTACATTAAAGCGCCATGTAAGCCACAAACGTGTGACAGAACTAATGAATAATGTATACATTTTTAGGTGTTGAAACCTATGTTTTTCGTTGTAAGTAAGTACCTGTCTACCTACATTGAATACCAATCCAATAATAAGCATTGAATTCGAATTCGCTACTGGCGAACACCGTGGTAATTCTTGAGAATTCCAGGCTCTTGAGGAAGGATCAAGAAGTGAACTTCTGAGGTCATTTAAAGAGCACGTAGGTAATTTGTTTATAAATAGGCAAGCTATAATTATTATTATTGATTAGATCATTAACAGGTCAATTTGTCTCGAAGATGAATCATTAAAATTTGACTTCATATAGGTACAGGATTTTATTCTCAAAGAGAGGGTTTCCTGTCTGCATCCATACAAGTTATGATAATGGGCAATGAACTATTTATGACATCGCATGTAATTAGCTACCCGCTGTGCAGTCTTATTATACTAATAATCTATAAAATTTTAACGGTTGCGAGTCTGTACATGCTTACTGATGACTGGCGGAAGCGTTGGTCGTGTTGGGAATGTTTCGATCTCGTTTATGTCTCGAACCTACTATAGCAAATTTATTTGCACCCAGAACCTCAAGGCAATGCTTATTTGAATAAGACTGCGGAATTTAATCGCGGTTGCGAAATTCAGAAGAAGAAAAAGCCCGCGCCGCCCTCGAGTGCTTTTTCTTGAAGCAATAAATTTCAATCAACACTCCTGAAGCCATTTTACCAGTAATTACGCTGTGCACTCGGTAGCAGTACATTAATAACTCCTCGGTAATATTTTGCAGGGATTATTTATTTACGAAGGGCATCTAGATGCGGTAATGTCGTGAAATATGAAGTTCGTGTTAGCCTCTCCAGCACGCAAGAAATTTCTCACACACATGCAGGTTCACGTCATCATATTATTGCAATTTTCAGGGGCGTCAAGAATTGTCCGCTTCTGGTGTGGAACTGGGCCATCCAGAGAATCTTCCCAAGACCAGGCCCAGCAATCCTCGTACCAGAATCGACCAAGGAGTCATGACTCAGAGCTGCCCCACACCGCCCCAGTCCAGACGGAAGTTCTTTTTCAGTCCGAAAGCTTTGAGGACGCCCTTCAATCAAAGGAATGCCAGGCAACCACCTGTCGACTCTGCCTCTTCTGGTGAGTCTCAAAATTCCCTACTAATGATGATGATAGGTACCACGACAGGTTGTTCCCAAGTAACAATTCACAAGAATACAGGGCGTCCCGAAGGCTTGTTCCTCTGACTTCAGCTATGAAACTGAAGTATTTTTTTTATGTATAAGCAATCACATCTTTTTAAATATGTTGAAAGGGTTAGATATCCTACCTGTAAAGTTATTTGGAATTATTATTATGTAGAGACTTATTCACCAGGTAGTTAGCGAAATAAAGATCGAAAGTCGCAGGCGGCTTGATGTGGGTTGTAGTGCAACATCCGGCCGTGGGTACTACCGCCAAGTTAGACCAAGTGGGATGCTAAAAATACAGGCGACTGTCTGGATGTTTGTAAAGGTTGGTCGGGGCTATCCCCGGCTAATTCTGAATCGGAATTCGCGGTCATTGTCTACTTTGAAATCTTCTGGATTTTCAGAGTAATCGTTCCATATTCAAAGTTTTAGTTTTAGAGAATGCTTGTAAGTAGACAATAGGGTCTTTGCACTGTTCCTTTCATTCAACTGCCGTAATCATGTGATTACTCGCATGCCGTAAGCTTATTGGACATCGATTGGCGTCTCTTAGCTGAGAAATGGACACATTTTTCGACCGGATATTTAATTATTGGAAACAACGTTTCTAATCATTTTATGAATCTATGTTCTAAAAATGAGATTCACGCAAGGATCCTATTGCCTAATTTCCGATGAATTTTACAATAATAGAACATTCTTAATAAATCCTTAGCTGCAATGACCTCATCGACTACCTCAACGGAGAGCCGCCATTGGCCCAGCGTGGTTTTGGGAAAAATTCGCTCGTTATGGTCGGCAGGAACTTCGGGTCCGACTGCTGGTCTTAACCAGCTAGTTTCAGCAGGCAGGACTTTTACACTATGGCATGAATGGACAGGCTGTTTTTTTGCACTAAGCGTTCAGTGAAATCGGTATCCATGTTTCCCAAAAACATCATCGAAAAGATCATAAAAATTGAAATTATCTCGTGAAATCGACTTTTCGAAGTGAATATTAAGTCCGGTTATACCGGGTGTTTATAAACGTTTGTTATCATATCGTCTTTGGAATCTCCTATCACTCTTTCAAATCGTGCCTTTCACTGCGACTTTTGGCCTGACCAAAGCCTGCCGCGATCACAGACGTTTATAAACACCCGGTACTTTACCGGCGTTCTGTTAATCCGGATTATAATCCTCTTAAATTTAGTTCTCCGGAGATGTAAAACCGGAAGAATTTGTTTACTTTTATTTTGAAAACCATGGATAGTGATGTAATAGCCAATATTGAACGCAAGGATACTCCCTTTTTTGGTTTACATTATTTTACAGCCTATCCACATTGTTGTTGTTATAATCCGCATGATAACCACATTTATTGTAATAACGCTGCACCGATTTTTTTTTTAATTTTTTTTTATTTACCTAGTGCTATGCTTTGTTGTCATTTTTGTTATTTTTGTTGCGCTGCTGTACCACAACTCAGTCATCGCTCTAACCGATTATCCTTTACAGATGAAGAAGACAGCACTCTCAAACCGATGCCGATGAAAAAATCGTCAGAAAACGACATGTACATGAGGCTTGGGCTCCTCCTAGGCGATGGCGCCAAAAGAACGAAAAGGATCCAAAAGAGCCACGAATCATGTTCTTCCCTAGCCAGCTATGAAACTGCAGCAATTTTATCGACGAACACCAGTCCAGTTTCAACCCTAACTGGAAGTTCGGAGGATCAACACAGGATCAACCCCAGTTCTGATTCAGTTGGTTCGCTCATGTCTATGTCAATGTCTGGACAAAGCAACTGCAGTTCCAGTCCCGTTAGCAGAAGACACAGCGTCACAAGTACGTTTTGTTTTATCCATAATTTGGCTGGCCGACAGTGCGATTGAGAATATTAATTGAGTTGTTTTTGCAGCAACACAACCTGGCCAAGTGGAAGATCTCGGCATGTTCCGCAATAGAAGAACGTGTGTAAGGAGATCTGCGCGCACTGGAACCGTCAAAGGTCCAATTGATCCGAAAATTCGGTTCGCTCAATACAGACCGGCGCAACTGACATTGAAGCCTATATTTTTCGAAGTGCCTTTACAAGAGCCCGATCCGTTGTTTTTGGGGCGGCACTGGCTGATCAAAGAAATGGAAGACATAGTGGGTAAGTCTACTCCTCCAGTTTTGTTGATTTGACTGACCTTTTCGCCAACTTCAATATCAAACTCAATTTCAGCTTCATCGAGCTCTGGGATTTTGCTGACCGGCAATCCAGGCACGGGGAAGACGGCACTGATTCTTCAGCTAGTAGAAAACAGCTGTTTTGGACGAAGGAAAGAGTCACTGTACCAGGGAACTGCTTCGGGTACTCCCGAACGTTCTAGAAGCCCGCAAAGTATTTACAGCCAAATAGATTTGATCTCAGAACGGCTGAAGCCTCTAGGAAGCTGCGTCGTCGCCTACCACTTTTGCCAAGCCGACAACAATAACACTTGCTTAGTACCTGATTTCATCCATTCGTTGGCCGCCCAGCTGTGCCAGGCGCCTCAACTGTCTGGTTTTAGGGACTATCTTCTCAGCGATCCCCATCTACAAACGGTGCTGTCCCTCAAAGAGTGCATAGTTAATCCCGACAATGCGTTCACTCGGGGGATTCTGGAACCCCTGTCCAGTTTGCGGAGAGTTGGAAAGTTGGAGAATCTCAATTGTGTGATTTTAGTCGACGCTTTGTGCGAAGCCGAATACCACAGACCCGATCATGGTGATACCATAACCACGTTCTTGGCGAAACACACGCCTAGTTTTCCTTCCTGGTTGAAAGTGATAGCCACGGTCAGAACACAGCTGCAAGAAGTGACGAAACAATTGCCTTACACTAGAATTTCATTGGACGAAATCAATGATAATGTCACCAAAGACGTTTTGGGGTACATCAACTTCCGAGTTCAGAACAGCCCGAGCATTCAAAGCAACGTCACTTCGTCTACGTCTGGAAAGGAGAGTGGAAGCGTTTCTCAACACAAATTCCAGCAGCATTTGCTCAATCTTAGCCAAGGTTCGTTCCTCTTCGTGAAGCTAACGCTGGATTTACTGGAAAGAGGGCATTTGGTAGCGAAATCATCTGGATATAAAGTCCTTCCCGTAACGTTAGCGCAGATCTACTTGCTGCATTTCAACTTGAGGTTTCCAACGATTCGTTCGTTTGAAAAAGTAACGCATATTTTAAGCGTTTGTTTATCTGCACTGTACCCTTTGACTTTACTGGAGATTTACTATTCGGTGAATTCTTTGGTGGCGGATAAATTTATGCCTTGGACTGAGTTTTTCCAACGCTTCAAGCTCCTGTCAGGCTTTCTGATCAAGCGTTTGGACAACACATACATGTTTTTCCATCCATCCTTTAGAGAATGGCTGATTCGACGAGATGAGAATGAAAGCACCAAGTTTTTGTGTGACTTGAGGTCAGGTCATTCAGGCATTGCTTTTAGGCTGTCTCGTGTGCAAGCGCCACTCGACGAGGAGAAGACTCTCGAACTAGGACATCACATCCTGAAAGCACATGTGTATAGAAACATGTCCTTGCCAACGATAACTTCAAGAGATCTTCAAGCGTTTTGGATGGTTGAGTCATCTGAAAATGTCTCGGCAGCTGTTTGTAACCTGCGCAACTTATACAGCCCTAACGTTAAAGTGTCTAGACTTCTGCTGCTAGCTGGGGCGTCTCCAAATCATATCTCAGAATACTTCGGCAACGCCCCAGTTCTTTGCGTCTACGCCAACGAAGGTATTGTCCCGATGGTTTCCCTTCTGATTGAGTTTGGAGCAGAGGTTGAACTGACTAACAGCCAAGGTTGTACAGCTCTTTCGTTGGCTGCAGCTAAAGGTCACTGTGATATTGTGAGGCACCTCATAGCGGCTGGAGCCAGTCCTGGACATCCTGATACTTCGGGCTACTGCGCTCTGGTCCATGCAGCGAGAAATGGATGCCTCAACGTGGTTGGATATCTGCTGGCGTGCGATTGGATCACAAAGACTTCGGAAGATGTAGGACTAGCTGAAGCTGCACAGCAAGCTTTGACTGCAGCCTCAAGTCAAGGCCACGTCGAAATTGTTGAGTACCTTTTGGATATGGCTGAAGTAGACGTTGATAAACCCGACTCGATTACTGGAGAAACTGCCTTGACAGTGGCTGCGGCTAACGGCTGCCATGCAGTTTGCTCTACCCTTGTAGGAAGAGGTGCGAGTTCATCTGTTCCAAACAAGAAAGAAATGGCTCCACTTCTCCTGGCCGTGAAAGAGGGACATTGGGCTGTTGCTGAAAGACTGATTCAAAACCATGCTGCCATTGAACAAAGTGATAACGTAGGACGGTCGCCTTTGATGTTGGCCGCTTGTGAGGGACACGTTGGACTTATCGAACTACTGCTAAACAAAGGTATGTTTTGAGAAAAACTCAATTCCTGATATGTAGAATAAAAGCTTACTTTATCACATGTTATGGCTTGTGAAATTATCCTCTATGAAAATGACAGCTAAATTAGCCTGTCCATCGATTATTATCAACTGTTGCAATTTGAATTGATTCTGTAATACAAGATGTGCAAGGACAGGTTTCAATTATTCCAAGAGTTTACCGTAACGTGATTGCTGCTTGTTGGAAATCTTTGCACGCACATGCATTGCAGTTCATACGCTTTTTATGTCTTTTAAAAAATTTGCTTTTTATTACCTAGTCCAGTTCATGAACTGACGGCTCACGAACTAAAAAAGATTCATTTTTAAATGATTGCTGCAGAAAATTCTATAAATACATAATCATGGAGGATGTCTCAGAATCTAGTACCGTAAAAAAAAGACAATAGAAATTACTTACTCTCATCTCTGATTTGAAAATGAAAATTATTAGTATTTATGTAGGAACCAATACAGTTTCTAATACCTCATACTAACATGAAATGTACGTATTGTATTGATGGTTAATTATCAAATTTATCTGACTAGGTGCCGAAATAAACAAAGAGGACCGTGAAGGATTGACACCACTCTGTTGGGCTTGCCTGCGGGGGAAACTAAAAGCGGTCCAGAGCTTGACTGAAAGAGGAGCCAACCTCAACCACACTGACAAAACTGGACGCACCCCTCTGGATTTGGCAGCCTTCCAAGGCAATCCAGTAGTAGTGCAATTCTTACTCGAAAGCGGAGCAATAATCGAACACGTGGACATCAACGGGATGAGACCTCTAGACAGAGCGATTGGCTGCAAGAACATACAAGTTGTGCAGTGCTTTTTGAAGAAAGGAGCCAAACTGGGACCTGCAACGTGGGCCATGGCTTCTGGCAAACCAGATATAATGTAAGCTTTTATCTTTTATTAAATTTAAATGTATTTTTAGCATTGCCACCCAGTTTAACCTACCCCAAATAACCTCATGTTGATAAACCTAATGTTGAATTAAGGTTTATACCATCAGAAAAGATGATAACTCTGACCTTGTTCATTGTATCCGCACACGTACACGTAGAAGAAGTGCATGGCTAACACATAAGTTAGTACTCATCCATGTAGTTTCACGATAGTTTAGTTCTATGAACTTGTTAAATTAATGCAGCACACCACAAAAAAATATAGTAATTCATTTTTTATTATGAAGGTTGTGAAATATAACGTGTAATATTTCTTAACTTGAAACTTCTTTTTTTTTACAGGCTTATACTTCTCAACAAACTTCTCGAAGACGGTAACGTGCTGTATCGAAAAAGTAGATTAAGAGAAGCCGCCCACCGCTACCAATATGCTCTTAAGAAATTCCCCAATGATGATCAAGGGGAACACAACAAAACTTTCAGACAGCTACAAATCAACTTCCTTCTGAACTATTCGAGATGCAGAAGGAAATTAAATGTAAGTGTACAAATGTAAAAATGCAAAAAAAAAACTAGAGTTGATTTGGGCGTTTCATCACCTAAACGCTATACTTTTATATTTACATCATTTTATTCTTATCTACATTTTTACAGTTATTTATTTTATTCACATTATTATTATAATACTTCTTAGTTGGACACGAATAAATAAATCATCTAAACAAGACTTGAGTTTACCCTCAAGTAAGAGTAATCCTTGTTAGTCTATGACATTGTCCGACATTTAGAAGGGAACAAACGTTTTTCATCTGTGAAACTATACAAGAAGGTCCCTTTTACTTTCTGTTATTCCGTACCCAGAGCATGTCGTTACTTCAAGATTCAGGCTGTAACAATGACAAAGCTTGGTTATTCCCATTTTTTGATTATGCCCTAGGTATACCTAGTAGCTGTAGGTATACCTTACGAAGACTTCTGTAAATTTCCCAAATAGGTAACAAAATGTTCTTTTGACTACTTAAATCTGGATAGCGCTCTTATTAAGTTGCTGAGGTAAAATATTCACTTCACTAACCGTATTTTTTCCATATTCTTAGGAAACTGAAGAAGCCTTGGAACTAGCAAACGACGTCCTGGCTCTGAACCCGGACTCATATGAAGCCTACTACTCCAGAGCCAAAGCCAAGCTTGATTTGAAATTGTACGAAAATGCTTTAGCCGACACCAGAGAAGCCCTCCGATTGGCTCCGACCCAAAGCACAGAAGTTCGCAAGGTCCTGAGCTACTTACGAGACGAAATCACCAGTAAAATGTCATCGCCTGCTTCCTCCCGGATTTTGAGCCATCGCGATCTGGCCATTTCCGTAGACACGTTACATGAATGAAATTCTAAAAAAATCAAAGTAGCAAAATCTAACCCAGTGCCTTTGAAAGTGCATTATTTGGAAGACTGATTTAAATATTTTTCAAAATTTGTGAATACCTAACAGGAACTGTATTTACATTGTATATGTACATAATGTTTTGTTTTAATTTATTTTTAATGTTATCAAGTGTTTTTGAGTTCATCTTATCATTCCCACTGAAGAGAATATCCTATTTGTTATTTATTTTAAACTGTGTATTATTTCCCAGATTTATTATAAGATATTTAATCTTGCAATTTTACTAATAATTATTATGGTGGTAGACTATTATTAGTCGATGCTTAATGTCGTTTTTACAAATGAAAGTTTTCTCTTGAAAACAATAAATGAATTCGTTTGTAATAATAATAATACCTTGATTTATTGTTAAATCGAATTTTTTTTATCATTTCAGTTCTCAATTAAGCATGAATGTATTGCAATATTCGAAATTCTGAAACTCTAAAGTTCCTTTATAATAAATTTTCCATGTATTGTTTCGAAAGTAAGTTTTTATAGACATTATTTATTTGTTTGATGTGTATATTTATATTGTAACGAGCATGACTATTTATTTTGTTATCTTTGCAGTTGAACTGTGTAACAACTAAGTAATATTGTTGTCAAAGAAAAGGTGCTAAATTCTTGCAATGAAATTTGTAATAAAGCAATGATTTGAAGTCCTACTTGTTTATTTACCTCAAAACGCTAATGCGCTTTCTTGCAATATCTACGACCCCTGTAGTTGTCATTTTTTGAACTGAATGTTCGCAAAAGTCGCAAGCATATTATATGCCGATCACGTTTTAAATTCAGCAGAATTAAAAACGCGGTTGGCCATGTTGCCTAGAGTGCGTTCCACTAAACGATCGCAACGCCCACGCCCACGACCGCAGATTTTCCCGTTCCACTAGCTTGCAAACGCCCGCGGTCGTTGTGAGCGGAAACTCAAGTGGAACGGGCGTGCGGTCGTCGTGGTGTGTCGAGTCACTCGAGTCACGTCTTTTCTGTGGTCAGGGAGCCACATGACATGACAGTTCTCCGTTGAACAGTGTTAATTTCATTTTTTTTGAGTTCGCCATAAGGATACCGTATGGGAATTATGGATGGGATACCGGCACAACTTTTTTGTTTGACGCATGGGTTTGACGTTTGTAGAGAAAATTGCAGCGACAGTGTTGCCGGTTTTACGCCGCTGATGCGTAGCCAAACTAGTGTTGCGCGAAATCGCAGTGCCCTGCCAATGGTCTCTATCTTTTAAATGAAGTTGCGTAAAATCATGTGGAAGAAGGCAAAATTAAAAAAAAAATCGTTATAGAACTGATTGAACTTTAAAGTCGTCACTTTAGGTCGCCATTGCCAAATCAAAAAAGTAAGTCGCAATTTCCAATATAAATTGCTAGAGCTGGCAACATTGCCGCTAACGACCAGAAGACGACCGCAACGCCTCACCTTTTCAGCGCGATCGTTGTGGGCTTGGAGTGGTCGCGATGTATGACGTCATTCGTGACGTAGCAACGACCGCAACACACGACCGCGGCTATAAGTGGAACGGGTAGACGGGCGTTGCGGTCGTTGCGATCGTTTAGTGGAACGCACTCCTAGAGTGTAACGGACGCTCTTAGACCAAGTTGCGCGAAAACGGGCTGAGCTCAAAGAGGTTAGAAAATTTTGACAAGAAATGCCAGATCTGGCGTCTCCTTGCATCATATCCGCTGCCCTGTTGCCTTGGCCGTTGTTTGTCATGATGTCAGGTGAGTGTCATAGTTGTTTACATTCCTGGGAAAATTTCATTTAAGTGTTCTGCCCCCGGTTCTGCCATTGCTATATTCATGGTTTTGCCTGTACATTTATAAGGTAAGTACGAGTAGCACTCTTGTCTGAGTACTTAGGTGCTTGTAAATTTTTTCTTTCATTCAAAGTTGACTTCAGATGCAAATGACCAAGGGATGAATCCTCGGGTGAATTACTGGGACATCAGAACGTTCAACGGATTGTGATGGATTGCCACGGGATTACCACGGGATTTCCACCGGATACGATTTCTTCAAATTAAATGGATGGCCACGGGATTCCAGTGAATTTCCACAAATTACCAACAGTTTGGGGCCACGCCTGAATCACCACCAGCGAAAGGCGCTCTTGCTTTGCGGTGCTTATCATCACCTGAGGTCTCCACGCTATAAGGTTATTTATTAACGTTACATAGACCAATGGCAGATAGAGGACTTCAATTTTGTTTAGATTTACCAGCAATATTCCTCTGTTAAAACTTGTCAAGAATTACTTTGATTTGATTTGATTTTTGATTACTGGGTAAATCAAAGTCCAGGGCCGCAGATTCGGAAAAATGTATCCCTGTGTTATTTGGTCAAATTTACATTTTTGGGAATACTGTTATCGGGTTCGAGCCATATTGAGGCAAATTCAATGGTTGAACCGCGATGTGGCTCGATTCTTTCTTGAAAAAAGTTGGCTTCTGTAATTTTAGCTTTTCAGGCCAGCCCTTCTGTCAACAGAGACAAGCCATGAAATGAATTTGAACCAATTCAATCGAACAGCGAGTAGATTATGACCAGCCAAAAATGAAAACTTGATCCAAAGTTTTACCTTGTATTTTTTTGTCAAAACTGAAAACGAACTTTTTGGACAAATAACACAGATGTGCAAAATAAAAACCCGCCAATTCTGTGATTTTTCACTATGATATTTCTGCACAAAAAATTAATATGTACCTATTACGATTTTCCAACAGAATTTTGTCATCTTTCAGAAATGAGGATTGAATCCGAACTCTCGGGAGATAGAGACTAGAACCATTCATCTGAACAACAGAGGAGCAGATCGTCACCTCAATGTCAGCTTTGATGGCTGGACTTCATCTGCAGCACAATCCCACTCCCAAGTACCTGGGTGTGACCTTCGACCAAACATTGGCCTTCAAGCTCAACTTGGAGAAACTCAGTGCCAAGACGAAGACACGAATGAACCTGGTTCAGAGACTTGCGAGAACTACATGGAGTGTCGACGCCACTACTCTTCGGATATCCACCTTTGTCTTGGTCTAGTCGACACTGTCGACAGCGGAATACTGCGCTCCTGTTTGGATGAATAGCACACACACACACACACAACATCATTGACGTCATTCTTAATCAAGCATTGAGAATCATCGCTGGAGCTGTCAAATCTACCCAGACTTTCTGGCTGCCAATTTTGAACATCGCAGCCATGTGGAACTGAGAACCAGACCATGAACCACATCGTCGCGGAGTAGGTGTCCGCGGACAATGGCTATCAAAAACTGCATCTGAGCTAGACCTGTAGTTCCTCAACATCTCCATCGGCAACTTCGCACTCGCCCACTTGCTGCATCTACTGCAGCAACTCTACCCTCTGTTTCCTAAGATGGCCACTGATATCAGCCTCGCTGACATCTTTTCCTTTTTTTTTGCATTAAAGCTACGTCGAACAGTTTCTTTGTGCTTTGCCTATAGATCTTCAAGCGAATGCTGTAGCTGAAGTTAATTCATCTCACAGGTTTTCAAGAATTGTTGTATATTGTATATTAGTTATAGTATCAATGTATCTTAAGTACCTACATATAGTGATACTAGGTACTATTGCACTATATAAGTTGATTTACGTTGTCACTAAAATTAGATCCTTAGTACAGGCATAACAATAATTTCAGAAAAATTGTGAAATTTTCGATTATTACCTTCGAGAGCTTGTAAAATCTATCACCTAGTGTTAAATTTGAAGGGCACAGATTAATTTTAGATATCAGCTATTGACCTTTATTTTTGACCAAAAATTAGAACAGTTTCCTCAACGTGATTTAATAGCTGCTTTCTTTCGGTCTGAATCACGGATCATGATTCGGAAATCCGCTGACTGGATTGGTTGGATTGGTTGCACGTGACACAGCCAACCAACCCCGTGAGCGGATTTCCGGATCATGATCCGTGATCCTGACCGAAAGAAAGCGGCTATTATTTTATTTGAAAAAACATTCCACCACCAGTCGCCCATTTAAACTGGCGAAAATCTACCAAAATCAAGACGCCTTGAACGTTCGTACAATCTTGCAACAGCGCTGTACTTGATTGACAATACAAATTCAAGGTCATCTAGGCAAAAACTGATCCAACATTACAAATTTGAGCATCCCCAATTATCGCAGAATTGCCAACTTGGCGTAAGAAAATTACCGTTCTAGTGCTAAATTTAAAAGCTGATCGGCATATATTATCTTTTTGAGCTCTCAAAAATTGCAAAATATTATCCATTCCAAGCTTAAAAAAACCACAGTTGCCTATGATATTTTTTCTTCAAGTTGGACAATCTGATACGTTGATGGATTGGAAAAGTCAAGATTATTTAATCAAATTTGTCAAAGTGATGTTTGCTCTGCTGGATTGCCGTTTTAATTCAATTGTTAGGTCAGATTTTGACACTGACACAATATTTTCATTAGTTTTCGTCTTCAAAACGCCATTATTCACGTTATTTCGATAGTGAAAGTATTGAGAAGTGCAACAGTAAGAATATACAGTTTGAAAAGTGATCGAGGAGAACCCAGTTCTACCGCCGTAGTGTGATTTAGTCGCAAAAGGATCTCGTGATCTGAGCTCGTTGCGCCCTGTAAGAACCTAGGTACGTTAATTCACCCTCTCTTCCAGGATCATGAACTGTGGTCCTGGCCGAAAGAAAGCGGCTGAGATCAGTGGGCAAACCTGTGACCTGCCGGCGACGCAGTCCCCAGAATGACAATTTGACAACACAGCGTAGTTCAGGTGAAGGTTTCATGTCAAACGGACACAAATTTGAACATAACCTCCCTTGTATCAAGATGACATTAAACATCAAAAATCAGGGACACCAACAGAACTCGAATTTGTCATGGCCAGCTGTGGTTTTTTTAAGCTTGGAATGGATTATAATGTACACCGTACAGTGAATTTGCTTCAGACTTGGATCCTTTTGGTCCATTATAGTGGCAATTCTGTAAAATTTAAAGGCCCCTTAAAATTTTTAAAGGCGTCGGTCTCCTAGGAACGATCAGAAATGGGCTTCACGATTGGCTGATTTTCTTTTAACGACCTTTAAATTTAAACGGGTTTGATACAGAATTCAGTGGCGGACTAAGGGAATTGGAGGCCCGGGGCGGAATTGTGAGATGGGGCCCCTGAGGAGTAAAAGTTGAGAATATGAAGGGGGGCCGGCAGACTTTTTGGCCCGCCTTGCCCCGCCGTAATTGAGCAAAAGCCTAAGAAACAAAAAATGTGTTGTTAACTTGACTATAAAACACACAGTAGCGCAGTCAGAATTTGAGGCCCCTGGCACTGTGATATCCGGGGCCGGGGCCCCTAAAGGCTAAAGTGGAAATAATTCGCAGAGACTCCGTGATACAGACACACCTCTATTACCTGTGTGTAGGCCCCCAAACCTGTTGTCATGGGGCCTGCCAAGGTAACTTTAAAATGGAAAAAATAGGAGAACAATGTTTCTCACCTAAGTAATATACGAAAAAAAAAAGATCATCGAGGGAAAAAATTGAAATTTTTGGATTTTATCCCAATTTTTTGCAGTATTTTTCACAAACAAGAGGAATTGGAGGCCCCATCAGATGAGTGAGGCCCCGAGGCCCGGGGCGGACCGCCCCCGCCGCCCCCCCCTTAGTCCGCCACTGACAGAATTGGCCCTTATATTTTATATTATATGACCATATCTATATTATTAGTTGTCTTGTGAAATGTCACCTTGATAGTTTTATTGCTGTCATAGGTACCTGTTTGAGACAATCATTGTGCGCTTCCTGCGTAAGTATAATACTAGATAATTAAGTACCCACCCATCTACAGGGATGGCCAAGAAATAAAATAGGTAGGTAGAGTACTACAGTCAACCCTAGTGTGATCCTTGTAAGCTATGATTCCCCGAATTTCTCTTTTCCAAATGCATCACGAGGCGAGACTCTCAGCCAACTAGAATCACCCCAGGGTTGAACATGACTATAGTTGCTTTACTTGGTTTTGAGTACCTAACTATCATTTTTATTCTAACACATGAAAGAAAAACCAAAATGAATACGATTCGTTAAATCCGATTCAACTCTACTAAAGTCGAGACAATCACATAAGGCAGATTCACCAAACCCAGCTAGACTTCAACGCAAAGGAGCAGACATCAAAACCTGCAAGAATTCGAAGCTGACGTCCTGAGGCTGACTCATTTTCAACTCACCCAGCATAACGGATCTTTTGGCTGTGTCTGTATCATTGATACAGGAGCCACAGCATCTATTGTTTGCGGTGAAGCTATTCGAGGTCAACCTTCAAATCCAGTGATGAACGGCACACGCCTGACTACAGCTACGGGAAATCGAAGTCAGTTTAGCCTAGGCATTGGATGGTTTCAGTTGAAAATGTCTCTGTTGCGGACATAGTCGACGACTGCATATCTACTTGGTTTTGACTTGGTTTTTACGGATTTGTTGTGGATATCGGACATTGAAGATTGGAGATGAGCAGGTAACGCTGGGAACATCGATGAAAACTTCTGAAGAACTTCGTCAACTGGCAGAAAATATACCGTACGTGTAACTGTTGAATCGAAAAAAATTGTGTTAGTAATTTTGAACGTCTGGAGGCATTGCCGAATCCGATACAGAACTTTTACTGTAATACTAATGGTGAAGATGGTAATAAACATGAACAAGACCAAAATCTCAACAAGAGTCACCAACCCCTCGACCAACCCTAACGAGACAGCCAGCAAAATACGACAAGGATAACAACACACTGAGCAAGTGTGAACTGGTATTGCAAGTGTGTATCTCAGGCTGCAAAGGGGGGGGGGGGCATTTGCACCACAATGGACTTTTGAAAGAAAATGGACTGGTACCTACTTTTTTGTACCGATGTGAGTCCGGCTGGTCTGGGAAGGGGTACAATAGGTCCAACAGCGAGGCCTACCTGCCAGGGGAAACAATGTTCCATCAACTCTCCCCAATAAATCCAGAATCCAGTACTGGGGGTATGATAATAAATGAAGTTTGTTTTCTACTTCATATTTTACTAGAAATTGCTAAGCTTTCCTTAGACAACCCAATAAGTCACGCACAGATACTGCAAAGGCAGTTAATAATATCTGGTCCTGATTTTTTTTTCAACTTCGTATCTACAGATTTATGTGGTCAGTTGCAGGCTATTACAGATTATTCTAATTCCAAACACTATACAATAACGTTAGAATTCTGTTTGGTTGATGTTCATCATTTCTTTATACCTAATTAGCATGTTGAATTAGATATCTTCCAACTTCTTCTAATGTTTTCTCCCGCCATCTTAAAACCCACAACAGGCTGGCAAGCTTCCCCTGGAAAGTAGAAAAAACAATGTGTTAGGTAGGCTCTTAAGTATTGTTATGATACTTTTTTCTCATTTATTTAACGTCGGTCTATTTCCGCGACCAGGGACAATCACCGACGCCGGTATTCCGTACCTATTTTTGTCAAGGTTGGCAGGCAAAAAAAGTTAGTACCTACTTATGTAAGTAGGTACAGTTGGGAGCGAAATGATTCATACGGCACCGCTAGGAAGTCGGCTGGATCTCTGAAATGTTAGCTGCTTGGATTATTCTTGAGTGTCAGTTTTGATTAGGGATTGATCGTAATCAGAACTGGCATTCAAGAACGATCCAAGCAGCTAACATTTCTGAAATCCAGCCGACTTCCTAGCGGTGCCGTATGAATCATTTCGCTCCCAACTGTACCTATTAGGTATATCCATTTTCCATAATAAGACCTGCATTTTTCTTATGCAGGGTGATTAGTGATGTGCGCATACAGGCTCCAGTACGTGATAAAAGTACCTAGTCATCAGAGAGTCAGACAAGAAAATTTACAGAATATTTTGTACACATGCTGCAATATTGTTGAACAAGAAATATTACTTAAAAAAAAACTAAATTACAACGCATTGGAGTCTATGTGCGTGAGTTCTCAATCATCCTCCTACAGTGTCGGCCAAAAATTTTACATCCCCGACGTTTGAGTAAGAGGTAAATCCAACAGTAGGTACAGCTTAGAAAAAATGTATACCTAGGCTTGGTAGGCCCTCGGCACAGAATCTCAGCTGCTTGATGGTTTACTGTTCTTCTTTCCATCTAAAACTAATCCTTTCAGTTGTTGACGTCACTTTGCTCTGCATCCTCTATGGCTTTTTTCCTCCTTAGTCAATCTTGAAAAACACAAAGATGCTGTAGCAGACGTTAGACGTTCCCTGAAAAGTATAAAGCATAAAATATTAGATAGGTAGGTAGGGTAGGTAGGTAAGTATGGTATATCTACATGGTATTTGAAGTCTTAAGCTATCGGTCTACACGAGCGATATCTCTATGTATATCGCCAAATTTCTGCGGGCTCTGGTAGCGATGTGTGCCACATTTAAAGTGCATACGGAAATGCTAATCTGTGCGATCCAGATCACTTACGTCAACCTAGTAGGTAGGTACTCAGTTTTGTATTTGACACTACACTGGATTGGACGATTTTTTTTATCCAGATCACACAGATTAGGGTTTCCGTAAGTACCTTTATTAGAAAATGTACGGTCACCAAACCAACTGTCAACCTTCTACTTATCACTTTTGTAGTCTAGAAAAATCTTTTTTTTTTCTATTTTGTTGTTACTACTGCTGATGATAATAAAGACGTCCTTGGATAATAATACTGTACTGTTACCTAATGATAGTTGCGCGGCTAAGCGACATAAATTGGACGAACTTTGCAAATTTTGAGGCCGCGATGCCACTTGGCCGAATTGTTCTATGGAACATTGTCTTAATTTCAAGAAGTGGTGCCACTGGTGCCACGATGGTGGTCGGTGCAGACGCCGTATACAGGGTGATCAAAGGTGAAAAAATTCAAACTCAGGAACCAAATGAGTTGGAGCCATGAAAATCATCCCATTTAGATTAACAATTTGATGCTTATCAAGATAAAACAAACCGCGTTCGAATATCTTCAACCATTTCAGAAATATCCTGAAAGTAGTGGTCGCGGTTTCATGAAAATTGAAAATTTTCGATAAATCAGTGATTTTTCAAGATATTTGGACAAAATTTGATATTTTTGCCAAGATTGACGTCAGAAATGCAATGTAATATGGTGCCACCGTCTCCGCCTACTATTTTCGAAAATGAGACAAGCAATTGTAATTTTTTTCATTCCCGCCATTTTGAACTCACTCAGAATTCAATAAGTGGAAAATCGATTGGTACTAGTGAACTTGGTCATATGCAATAATCTGAAGGCAAACATAACCATTCTCAGCAAGCCACTTCGTTTTTATTGGCTGTAAGGTGATGTTGAACCCATTTTTACGAATTTACAGCATCAAAATGACCATTTAAAATATGGAAGAGTTTTTAAAAGAATTCAACTCCATTTTTGATGTGAATTACCAACCCATTTTTGATTATCTTGAGTCCTGTCCCTGTCTGAAATATCATGGAAAAAATAGGTCTTTGTAAAAGTAAAACTCGTAAAAATGGGTTCAACATCACGTTATACCCAATAAAAAAGAAGTATAACGTGTAAATAAGGTAGTCTTCTCCACTTATTTTTTTAACTTGTTTACTGCAGTTTCAGCTCTATAAATGTAATGTAAAAGCCATTTTCAAAAATTTAGTACAAAATTTGACACTAGTCCAGGAATTTTAGCTGTTCATATCGCAAATAGCGAACAAAAATGAAAACTAGCCAGATTTTTGTATATAAGCTCAATTAAGCATGTAGCTCAACATAGTAAAAGTCCTCAAGAATCCGGTGTGAGCTTCGGCCGTTGTGGCCTCGAGAAGAACTTGAGGGTCAGTTTTTCGCGTATATCTCGTGAACAATAGCACTTGAGAAAAAAGTTCTCGGAAAGAAATTGTTGGAAATTTTATTGTCTACAAGAAAGGTTCTAACACATTTCATCGTTAGTCATCTCCTTCTTCGTCAAAACACAAGAAAATAAAAATAGTCCAGATGCTCGATGCTGAAGACTGGTATGGACCTTGAGTTTTATGATGGCGGAGTGCCACTTCGTAGAGGTGTTGTTTGAACCATTCTCTTTTGATTGAAACTTGAACCCATCAAGACGAACTATGCCGGCGGCATATACAGGGTGAAATAAAAATAAAAAGTTAAACATTTGTACCTCGAGAACCAAAATAGGTGAAGACATGTAAATCGCCAAAAATAATTCTGATTTCATGGTCATGAAGTCGTCGTAAACTTGAATTGAATATTTTGAGCCGTTCTTGAAATATCTTCAAAAGACTGAAGCTGTTACAAAAAAAAATATATTTTCGTCTACTTATCAGAAAAAAGTTGACTGTGTTTTTTCTAAAATTAGTTGGCCTAGGGAGGGCTTTTCACTGCAATTCCATTTTAAATGTAATTTATCATTGTTCGGAAAACTATTTTTTTTCGTAACGACTTCTGTCTTCTGAAGATATTTTAGAAACGGCTCAACATATTTGATTCAAGTTTACGACGACTTCATGGTCATGAAATTAGAAATATTTTTGGCGATTTACATGTCTTCACCTATTTTGGTTCTTGCGGTACATTTGTTCAACTTTTTATTTTTATGTCACCCTGTATATGCCGCCGGCATAGTTGGTATTGACGGCATAAAGTTTCAATCAAAAGAGAATGGATCGAACAACACCTCTACCAAGTGGCATTCTACCATCATAAAACTCAAGGTCCGTACAGTCTTCGGCATCGAGCATCTGGACTATTTAGCTTTTCTTGTGTTTTGACGAAGAAGGAGTGGACTGATGATGGAATATGTAAGAACCTTTCTTGTAGACAATACAATTGCCAACAATTTTGCTTCACAAGCTTCTCCTCCAAGTGCCATCGTTTACGAGATAAACACGAAAAACGGATCCTCAAGTTCTTCTCGAGGCCACAACGGCCGAAGCTCACACCGGATTCTTGAGGACTTTTACTATGTTGAACTACATGTTTAACTGAGCTTATATACAAAAATCCGGCTAGTTTTCATTTTTGTTAGCTATTTTTTCTATAATTCCTGGACTACACATAGAATTGAAACGTTATGACTGTGCAATCGACATCAACAGGTGGAAACAATAGTAATAATTAAAATAACATATTTGATTGATCTACAAATGATTTGTGTTGCATTTGTAAGATTCAAGACGGAGAAGGGTCACAGAATTGGGAGTATAAAGATGGTATTATATGGATGTTGTCAAACTAACTTGATCACGTTATAATTATATACATCTCCTCTACAAGAAAAAGGTTCCCTTCATAAAAAAAGTGACTTGCTGGGAATGGTTATGTTTGCCTTTAGATTATTGCATATGACCATTTTACTAGTACCAATCGATTTTTCACTATATTGAATACTGGGTGAGTTCCTGAGTTCAAATTTGCCAGTTTGCCTAATTCCCAGTTGGACGTTACGAGTTTTAAAATTTGCTCCTGGCCGTTACCACCGGAGACCGCCGCTCGTTTTGGATTTGGACCAGGACGACACGTGTTTGGCGCAGGACTCAACTCGGCCGTCCTTTCCTCTGGTGGGGGATTGACTTTTTTTTGAAAAATTCTAACTGATATCGGAAGAAAATTGCATTGGGTGTCGTCTAGGCCCATTTTTAAATCCGACACGGTTTCGGTTTTTCGACGGTGATTTTTTCAAAATAATAAATTTAATTTTCGAATTTTCCTGTTTTTCACTCTGTTCACCACGAACGTCAATTTTTCAAGCAAAACCTTCAAAAGGTAGTGATTGGTAATTTGTACCGCTCCATCTTCTATAGTTCACGGTATATAATTTTTTTCTTTTTTTTCCTGTTTCACCTTGTACAAAAAATCCCCTCCAAGAAACTCAAGCAAAACACCCGGTGAGGTGAGATTGCTGACCATTCAAGGAATGTATTCCACATGGTCGCTATGCTCCTTCATTCAAAATCCTACGAAATGCTTTTCAACTAAACAGGTCAACACATGAAGTGGTCCACCACAAAATTTCGCCTCACTTTGAGGGGGCATGTCTCGGAAAAGACGTTACCGATTATTAAAAGTCTGCTGATGCCTGAAAGAGGGTCCTTTTGGCTACAAGGTATCACAGCGTGTCTGGTGTTCAATGACATTGTACTTGATATACAGGGTGACAACGGAAGGAGTCTCGAAGTAGTCCATTTTCAACACTGAATAACTTTTGCTAAAAAAATTCCAGACTTTTTGTGGTGCCATTTTTGGAGAGCACTTATTAAAATCTCGAAAAAAAGATGTGTCGCTTTATGTGAAATTTGAATTTTCTGATGCTGCTTCCGTCATTGGTCATGCAGTTGGCTGTAATTTGGCACAAATGCATAATTTGCCGTAAGAAACTACCCCATGAAAATTGTTTACCTCACGAACACCTCATAGTGCTACTCCTGTGGTCACCTGGTACCTGTTTAGGGTCGGTCTCAAATGGGGTAGGTTGCGACCTCGGTTGCGACGATACATTTCATGTTTATCAAACACAGTGTGGCTCAAATATAGATTTAGTAACCATTCGTTGCATTAAAAGTCCCATAGTTACTATATCAGCCCTATTTTGGTTACTTTTGTACAGGGTGATTTATACGAAAAGATACAAGGCTATATCTCGAGAACGGAAGAAGGTAGAATCCAAAAAAAAATTTGTTTCAATCTGACACAGCGGTGCACATTTCAGCATAGTGTAGATTTTTTCAAAACAGCCCCTAACTAGGGGTTGAAAGTGACCATGCCATTTTGGAAAAGTGTTTTTTTTTATGGATATCTTGTTAATCTGAATGGCAATATGAGTGCAAAATGACATTTTCAAATTGATATGCCCAACCCTATAAAATGTTTTATTCAAAATTAGGTAAAATTGACACAAGTACAATGTACATCAATGTAGAAGACTACAGTATAGGTTAAACAAATCAGCTTAAATAAAAAATCTCTTCAAGAGAGGCCGAATTTGGAAGAGCTCCCAGAATGCTGGCGGCGTTTCCCCTTTGCACAGCAAGGCTGATTCTTCGAGTAAGAAAATACTTGGAGCGCCGATCACCTGATTCTAAATTGAGCATTGAGCCAATAGAATTGACGAAATTCATTGCCTCTTTGCTCCACGCTCCCATTGTCTCCACAGCGAATGCCACAAAATGATAAGATTTTTTGATGTCTGAATATTTTGAATGTTTCCGTTTGGAAGCCAACTCCGCTGCTCCGCCAACGTCTTTTAAATTTGATGAGAGGTTGGAAGGCGCCAATGTGTCAACACATGTGGCGTCCCATACCAGTGGCAATCCTCTGGACCAGGAGACAATGGTCACACCATCTGGACGTTTACCATCGGAACGTGACAGGCCGGGTGGCCAGTGTCGGACTGTTCCACCGGGCAACCGGGAAAATGCCCGGTAGGCCAATCCCCAGTTTGGAGGCCAAATTGTCCACACTTGAAAAAAAAATCACACAGATTCTATGTTTTTTTTTTACAGTTTAAGAAACTTCAAACCAAACAGTTGGAAGTATTAACATATCTGCCATCTGTCAATTTAAAAAAATGTCAAAGTTCAATACTTTACCACTTCTCTTTGGCGTGGTAATTATCAAAAATCTATCCTATGGATTGGAGTCAAATTTGGCAAGAAGCAACAGAACATGAGATTCAAACTGAGTCTGCAGTTGCAGTTTTCCACCATTTCCCAGTCGGACGTTACGAATTTCCAAGTTTTCTCCTAGACGTTGCCACCCGAGAGAGCCTCTCGCCCGTGTTTTGTATTGTATTGTGTTGTATTATTTTGGCCAGGACGACTCACTTCTGATGCAGAACTCCACTCAAAAATTCATTTCTGCTCAGGGATCGACTTGTTTTGAAAAATTCTAATTGATATCGGAAGTAGATTGGATTGGGCGTCATGCAGACCCATTTTCAAAATCGACACGGTTCCGGTTTCCCGACGGTAATTTTTTCAAAATGAAACTTGCACATTCCATGGATTTCAAAAAACTGCAGTGCAAACTTCAAATGCGGTGAGCTCCACGAAATATTCATTTTAGGTGAATGCAGACATGTCGGGAATGGAAGTTGGAGAAAAAATGGAAATGATTTTTCGACGAAAAACTTTTGAAATCGGACCCACGGCTTTCGAATTTTCCGTCTGGAAAATCTGCAAAGTTTACAACTTCTCATCCCGCGAACAGATTTCCAACATTTTTTTTTAAACAAGAGGTAACTGGTTCTTGAACATTTTCCAACAATTTTTTTCCAATTTCCCGGTTGAAAATTTTAAACCGGCGTGGGTTTTCGAGACCGGACTTTAATGATAGAGCTCAAGGTGAAGCCTTTTAATTGACGATTTTTACGATAAGATGATTTGGAATAAGATTAGAGGTTTTCCTCAAGAATTCAAATTTTCCTGACAAAATTTTTAATTTCCTGAAAATTCAATCTTTCTCTCTAATTCCAACTTCCCACCCAAAGCGATGTTTCGAACAAAAATTGCCATTGGTTCCTGGATACTTGTCGGGAAAGTTTTTGGGTGCCACAACCGATTTTTTTGCTTATTTTTCTTAGCATTATTATTAATATCATCATTCCAAAAAAAAAAAAATGCCTACGGCGCTATTGGGGAGCAAGCCCTTCAAACCCCCATTCGCTTTCGAGGCCACTTTCATTCTTTGCCCGGTAGGCCAAAATTTGCCAGTCCGACGCTGCGGGTGGCTCCAAGATAGAGGGAATCTTGACAACAGCGAGGGCACGCTTGATGATGTCATTCAACTCGGCATGTCTTGACCATCTTCCTGAACTTTTGGAACAACTAAGAGGATGTAAACCAGTCTCTTCAACCAGATCACCACATTTACAAATGAACTTCTGACAAATACGTACGCCGAGTCTTGAAGCAATGCAGAAACGTAAAGACTTTCCTCCATCTAGTAATGTTCCGATGTTTTTAGAAGGCACCACTTGCAGCCAAGCTCCGGATTCTTTCACGCCGATAGATTTTATACGAGCTACATCCACTGGGTCGTTAAAAACTAATTTTCGTTCAATGATGGAATTTATATAGATGTTGTCCCAGTTTCTTTGGATAGCTGATTCCGTTGGAGCAGGGAGTATGTTATTGAATTTCGACTTCCAAATTCCAACACCTTCGGTCATGTGGTCGATAACAACTTCGTCAACTGAAGCAGAGCGAATGTTGGAGACTAGTTGCGTCGATCCAAACAGGGCCGTCTTAAGCGGGCGTGCAACTCGTCCATGGCACAAGGGCGGCCAGATTCAGGGGGCGGCATTTCTGTGCAGAAATGCATTTTTCCAATTTTTTTTGCTTTTTATATTTTACCTCCGCGGCCGCCCCTGAACATTTTGAAATTTTTGTTTGCTTTTTCATATATTACGCCTGCGGCCCGGCCGCCCCTGAACATTTTTTTTCAACGGTATAATGAATACCTACCTTCAATAAAACACGTGAATATGAAATCAGATTTGGCAAGATCCTTGCTAAATTCTTGATTTCTACCAAAGGGCGGTGGAATCGTAATCGATTGGTAAGTACAGTACCTAGAAGCAGTTCGGTATTCAAGTGTAGTTATTGTTTAATCCAAATAGACACGGGAAGAAGTCAGGCGTCTTATTATTTGTTTATTATAATATCGTTACTGATTACCTACTCAACAAAAAAAAAGGTTCAAAATGCGAAAATTGCAATTCCAGTCGCCCTTTCTGTTATTTTCATAAAATAAAATTTAAATCAAAGAAGCTGTACCTATACAAAATTTAACATTTAAAAAAATGGAGAAAGGGGCGGCCTAACAGTTTTTGCACGAGGTCGGCCAAATGTCTAGAGACGGCTCTGGATCCAAAGCATGAGGCGAGGAAAGCTGGAAGGCTAAGATCCGACAGTTTTCTTATTCCAAGGCCACCTGAACGGATAGGGAGGCTTGCTTGTGTCCATTATTTCTCAGTCAACGAGATGTTCAATAATGACTCAAGGCTGGTTTTGAAAAATATGTCAATATAATAATAATAATAATAATAATAATAATAATAAATGGTCTTTATTAGAGAAGCATTTGAGCAGAGCGAGATTCAGCTTAATAGGCAGGCCTTGGCTCACCAGCTGTTCTTCCACCTAACTCCGCTCAATACGAAGTAACGAAAGACTACATTCTACAAAATTAAAGTAAAGTGAATAAAACTGTACAAGTATCGAACATACACATTTACATTATTTACATCACTGGCAGTTCATCAAAGTTTGAGAAAGCTGTGTTCGAAAACTCTTCAAACCGAGGGTGGCATACTCAAATGACAAGTTGTTAAACATTTTATAGACCTGGTAAGTGAATGATCGTTTGAACAGTTCTTTGGAGTGGAGTGGAGGAGTGATGGATCCCCTAAATCTGGTGTTGACATTGTGAACATCTGAATTAAAGGTTATTCTGGAAAACAAATCCGGGGGCTCTTTAGTACGGAGAATTTTGAAGAACATGGTCGCAGAATGTAATTTTCTTCTGTTCTCCATATTGAGCCAACCAGCATCGGAGAGTTTGTGACTCACACGGTCGTATTTTCTTATTCCGTAAAGAAGTCTAATGCATGAGTTCTGCAGCTTTTGCAGACGGTAGCTGTCATTCTGTCTCAGAAGAGGACCATAAACGACGTCGCAGTGATTGACCTGAGACAGCACCAAGGATTCACATAGCAGTTTTTTTACATGGAAGCTTAAGAATTAAGAATGATCTGCTTTGATAAATTGATTTGAGGTGAAAATAACCTCGCTGGAGGCATTTGGAGACGTGAGTGGTGAGCTTCAAGTCATTGTCGATGTGTAGCCCAAGGTTCTTAGCCTCGCATGCAAAGGGGACAATTTCATCACCAATCACAATACCATCATGGCATTGCACCTTGTCCCGATCCACCTTTCTGCCAAACAGAAGTGCTATCGATTTTTTAGGGTTGAGCTGTAAGCAGTGCTTTTGAGAGATGTCTTTCAAGTTTGCAAGATCGAAGTTTAGTGCCGCTAAAGCCTGTTGAGATTCGTCCGCCGAGAATGAAATGCGTACCTGAGTGTCATCAGCATAGGAATGTTGGCAGCCGGAGAGGAAGGCAGAAGTAAAATTTGATATGTAGATTATAAACAGTAGCGGCCCCAAAATAGATCCTTGTGGTACACCTCTTAAAATTTCAAGGGGAGAGGAGACACGGCCGTTGTAAGTAACACTCTGAGTTCTGCCTGCTAGATAATCGAATAGGAGGTTGATGGAAGACGTCGACAGACCAGTATAGTGCAGAATAGATTTCAGGATCTGGTGGTTGATGGTGTCGAACGCTTTGGAATAATCCAGCAGAACAAGAATGGTGAGGAGATCCTTATTGTCTGAAGCTCTCAATATGTCATCGGTTATAGAAAGAAGAGTCGTGCAACATCCACGTCGAGGTCTAAATCCTGACTGATTAGCAGGCAAAATGGAGTTACTTTCTATATGCGCCCGCAGCTGTTGCTCTATTACTTTTTCGAGAATTTTTGACATGGTTGGTAAAATGCTTACTGGGCGGATGTCACTGAAACTCTCAGGTTTGGAGGACTTGGGCAACGGCAAAATAAGAGCATGTTTCCATGTAGAGGGAAAAACAGAGTTTTCGATACAGAAATTGATAATATGGGTGATGTACGGTAATAGAAATGGAACGCAAAGATGGATGGTGCAAATATTGATGCCGTCGGCTCCTGTCGCTTTACTCTTGATAGATGAGATTATCTTGAGAACATCAGTTTCACTAACTCGAGTAAACTGTAGGTTAGATCTCACGCTTTCTTTGACATTGGAATTGTAGAACTTTGTTGTTGATTCGTCAGCGGCAAGGGATAGTGCTGGGTTGATCAGGTAGTTGTTGATGTCATCAACATTTGTCAAGTTATCAGGAAGGCTATGAGCGGGTTTGGATTTAATGATGTTGTATCTTCTAAGAACGGACCAAGGGGTTGTTGTTGTTTCATTAAGTTGGTTTGTAAAGAAAGCTTGCTTTTCCCGACGAATTGCAGCTGTAACCATATTGCGGATGTTTTTATAGTTTTCCCAATTTTCAGAACTCTTGCTGGCCTTGAACCGCGCCAATGCAGCGTCTCGCGTATCCATCATCATGCGAATTGTGCCCGTTAGCCAAGGGGAGTAATTTTTTGTGATTCTACGGGTTATAAAATGAGCATGTATGTCAAGTAAAGAAATTATCCTCTCAGTGAGAACTCTTACCTTATCATCAACATCATTCCTATCGTAAATGTTTTTCCATGGGATGGATTTCATGTCAGATTTAAAGGAGTCATAGCTGAAATGATGGAAATCTCTGTACCTGAGGTATTTGGGCTTTGTTTTAAATTTCTGAAAGCTGAGTTGGCAATGTATCAATTCGTGATCACTTATCTGCGGGACAGAAATATTAGCGCAATTGCTTACCAAGGCTGCATTAGAGGTTATGATGTAGTCGATTAGTGTGATAGAAAATGCATTAATTCGAGTTGGTTGATTTACTACCTGTGTGAGCCCCAAACCATCCAGAGTAATGTTGTAATGAGTCGCGTAGCAGGATTGTTCAACTGTAACAAATCAATGTTAAAGTCTCCAAAACAAAAGATCTCGCTGGCTGTGGGAACAACAGAAGAAACAGTATTTTCAAAAACCTGAATGAATTCAGCGTAATTGACATTTGGTGGGCGATATCATCTAATAAATTTTGAATCTTCCAAGTAGGAAATGTGCGTAGAGTGTAAAGTATTTTGGCAATCAAAGACAGTTTTTTAGTAAATAAAAAGACACATGAGGCGTCAGTGTTTCCAAACGATCAAACGTAATTTTCAAATCATCGAAACGTTGTAGTGAAATTTTGTTAAATCCCTCCTCCAGAAGCGGAGTACCAAGGAGAGTGAGGTCTTCTGCGTTTACTGTGCAAATTCCAGGGAGAATCTTTCGAAAACGTCTCTTGATGTCCTGGTCAGGTTTTCGAGAAGTAAAAACAGCTCGCATTTGGCAGGATTGATTCCCAGGCCAATATCTTTTGATTTTGAAATCAGCAATTCGAGGTTTTTGACTACTGAATCTCCAGATCCCCCTAAAATACCGTCATCCAGGTAAAATAGATTTAGAGTTGGTGTCTTCACTCGATTTAAAGCACTCATGGACGTAAACAGTCAGTGGAGTGGAACGAGGGATATTTCATCAAAATTTGTCGAAAATATGTATATGCATTTGCAACACGTGTAACGTCTTAAAACTGTCGACCCACGACTGCCTCGACCCACTGCTACTGGCAATGGTAAGCATCGCCTCGTCATTCGCCAGTCGGCGACGAACCATACTTACGAATCGCAAATCGCGAGTCGTCGCATAGTGTGGACTGTGGAGACTGGAGAATCCGTTCGTTGCATCGACGAATTAGTACGAACTGGCGCATTACGCATCGCGAATCACTAATCATGCATAGTCTGTACCCAGCTTTAAGCCTTATTTTGGTCTATGGATCCAGCATAAGAGGGTTCAATCTCAATCAAGTGGTCACGAAAGTGGCTTTTTTGTGGAAACGATAGAAGAGCTATCGAGTAGGTGTATGAAGTATTGAAGTACCCTATCCATAAAACTGGTAATACTTCCTACACTTGATGAAGATCAGTGATAGGTACCTTACCTACCTACCATCATCGGATAAGAAAATTCATATGGATGCAGTGTTCGATACTCGATTGCGCTTACTTACCATAGAACCAGAGGGAGTGTGGCGAAAGGACAATTCGTCTGGGGCCCATGTACTCAATTTACCCATTTATCAAGTAGGCTACTTAAAGAAAATTTCTGGAATACTACAAGTAGGTATTAGATTAGTCGTATTACCATGAGTTCACCTCGAAGAAGAAGCCTCCCAAGTCTCCACGGGTTGTCTTGGCGACGAGCGACGGGCAGTGTCGATTAATTACAAAAACTAGTTAATGCATATAAACAAACATTACTTGTACCGTTACTTCGTCATTTGGTCTGCTCTCCGGTACTGCAAGTCGAACAAAGACCCAGCTAGTGCGCACCTAGCCGCCGCCAAGCGAGACGGAGGAACCCCAAGTGGTGGGAGGTGGTGATACCTGTAGAGTTCAGCGGAGTTAGACCAGCAACTGCAAACGTCAGGTATACAACAAGCGTCGCGGTTTCAGCACCAGCTCGGCCGTAGTGTTCGCATACGTACGTATTCTCGATTCTTGCAACCCAGAGGTTAATATTTTATTTATGTCGAAAATGCAGTGTCGGCAACGGTGCGCATCCAGAAAAACGGAACCGGAAAGCTAAACACCTGGCTTCTCACCGGGTCCCATTGAAACTCTTCAAGTGTGCTCTCTGTCGTTTTTGTTCTTTTGTGCCAAAGTGAATTTAACAGTTAAAACCAGAAGAGGATGATAAAAAGTCACTCAGTGAACTTTGTGCAAGTTCAACACACGAAAATGCAGAAAACGTGATTTGCTGCTGCTCGCTGCTGAAGAACCGTGATCCGTCCTCCTGAGAGCTTCCTCGAAGATACCATCTTTTGCAATATGCATAAAGAAAGGTTGGTGGGGCGACTTTTTTTACGAATTCACTGTTATTGTTTCGACCGGGGACCTAAAACAACAACTTGGCGGGTCTGACTGAATCCCTGGAAATTGTATTGTTTCGCACTTTCCAGACCTGCCGCCTTTTCCTGCCTGGAGTCTCGTTTCTCGATGCATAGGTCGTCTCGATGCATAGGTCGAATGTTTATATTTACATAAGAAATCCGTTCTGCATCCAATATTCCTTTCATATGATATATTTATGCTTACGCTATTAAGTAACAATATTTATCGTTATGCAACAATCGGGTACACTTACAGTTAGAATTATGCATTATAATTTAACCGTAATAGACATATATTTCTCGTAGTTAATCACGCGTTGAGATAAAAATTCTCCAGGTACATGGGTACTTAATACTTGATTGAAACTTTCAAACCAAAGCAATAAATAGTAAACACTGTACAAAAAGTTCAATGTTACTTGTTACTTGTGTGTGCTTGTGCTGGATGACGGAAAAAAGATCGAAATACAAAAGGTCGAAAATAAAACATCGAATGCATAAAGTCGAAAAACAAAATAACGGAACCACAAAACATCGAAAGCACTTTTGTCGAAAGTACAAAAGGTCGAAAATCAAAAGATCGAAAAGTGAAATATCGAAAAGCAAAAGGTCGAAAACCAAAAGGTCGAACAGTGAAATATCGAAAAGCAAAAGGTCGAAAACCAAAAGGTCGAAAAGTGAAATATCGAAAAGCAAACGGTCGAAAAGCAAAAGGTCGAAAAACAAGAGATCGAAAAGCAAAACATCGAATAATAAAATGTCGAATAACACAATGTCGAACTAGAAATACCTGTTTTAAATGTGATTACAATCCGGATCGATTGAGGAGTTGTGACTCCCTCAGAGAGCACTTGAGGAAAAATTTTACTTCCACTTTTCGGCTTATTCTTCAGAGAGAAATCACCTCCCATCCTCCCAAAGTATTATGCAAGGCCACCGAAACACCTGTATATTTTTTAAAATCTGATCAGCGTCAGCGTAAATTAACTTAAGACTTATAAACCTGTGCACATGGACCTTGTTAGGTTGAGTGATTTTTTTGCAGACCTGATTGGGTTTTTTTGACGCAAAATCCACTCTGAAACGTAAAGCTGTGCACATGGACCTCGTCAGGTCTAGTAGTTTTTTTCTTGAAGACCTGATTTGGTTTTTCGACGTAAAATTAACTTGAACTTTTAAACCTGTGTACATGGACCTCGTCAGGTTCAATAATTTTTTTGCAGACCTGATTCGGTTTCTTGACGCCAAATCAACTCTGAAACGTCAAGTTGTGCACATGAACCTCGTCAGGTTTAGTTTTTTTTTTTTGAAGACCTGATTTGATTTTTTGACGCAAAATCAACTTGGACACATAAAGCAGTGTACATGGACCTCGTCAGGTTCAGTAATTTTTTTTCAGTCCTGATTCGGTTTCTTTTGACGCAAAATCCACTCTGAAACGTGAAGCTGTGTACATGGACCTCGTCAGGTTCAGTAATTTTTTTGCAGACCTGATTTGGTTTTTTGACGCAAAATTGACCTACTATACTCATAAATCGGTGAACACACTACACAGACCTTGTCAGGTTCAGTATATTTTTTTCAAGGCCTGATTATGTTTTTCCACAGAAATGAATTTGGGCTAGTTGATTTTTGACTCGGTTCTTCTTTTTCCCCGTCCCAAACTCTCAAATGATTTGTCTTTACAACAATTGTACCTCCTTTTGGTTCTCGACCGATTGCTTTTCGACGTTTTGTTTTTCGACCTATTGTTTTTGGGGTACTTGCCAATGAAACAGATTTGACTGAAAATACTTTTAATCATCAACAAGAGTAATAAAGAGTATTTCCTGGAAATTTCCGAAAAATATATCTATTGGTTAAAAAGATTTTTTTAAATTTTTTATTTTTCAAAGGGTTGGTAACAATAGGAAAACGTCAGTAGGATCTTCATGTCTGTATTTTTCAAATATTGTAATGTCACTTCAACAGTTTATTGAGTTTCCAATCCAACAGTGCTGTTTGTTTAGTTTTTAGTATATTTGTGACGTCACAAATATATTTTTAAAACACGCATCATGGCCGCAATTTTGGGAATTCAGGAAAAAGAAAAAATACGGGTACATTTTTCACCACACTATCGATTAAGCCAATAAAAAAAATTGGGCAAGTACTCCATTGTTTTTCGACCTTTTGTTTTTCGACATTTTGTTATTCGATATTATGTATTTTCGACCATATGTATTTCGATCATCATCACTTTCGATATATTGTAAATGCGACCTTTTCTTTTTCGACCTCATGCATTCGATGTTTTGTTCTCGACCTTTTGTTTTTCGTTCTTTTTTCCGTCACTCGCTTGTGCTACCCAATTTTACCCTGCTGAAATTGAGAAATCCGAAGTTATCGCTTCGGGGAGTAGATAGATAAGATATACCTACCTACCTATTTCTCGATTCATTCTCCCCTAACCAAGATTCGAGCCGAGATTCGAGCTTAATTTTTGTAAGTTAGGTATATTTTTCTTTAGGGCAAATATAAGAATAAGCATCAAAGAATGAAGCCTGCTGCCCACTTTTTCTCCTGAGGAGCCTCGAATTAGAAGTGAAACGTCGTAATGTAACAACAAGAGGTTTTCAATTTTTTGTCATATACCCACACCACCATCTTTATAGGTATCCACTCCCCACCTGTTTAACATCTTAAAAGCATATATTCCTGTGACGCGTACTATTCAGTATACAGGGTGAAAATTTAAAAACAAATCTTTGAAAATTTTTATTCCGATGAAACAATCCTCAAGAAAAACAATCTTTCATTATTTAGCAACCTTATAGTCTCCTATTGAACATTTGAAAAATGTACCCCTCCATAGCCGCTGGTAATGCTGGTATCCTACGTACAGGGTGAAATCAATTTTTTTCAATGTTTTTTATCTTCATCGAATCAATCCAAACAAAAACCAATTCCAGCTCTGTTACAACCCTACAATCTCTTATCCAGTATATGAAAATGTCACATCCCCCAAACTTCCCAAACACAACCTACAGGGTGAAAAATACTTTATTTGCTTTATTTTTTGTCTGGGTGGAATTAATTCGGATAACAATCTTATCCGGGTCACTGGAAAGCCTAGTTTCCCGCAAACCATGTAAAAAAATTGCACCTCTAATAGCCCAGTCATTTTAGGTTTCAACCCAGAAATAATTCCCACAAAGCTGATTTTTTGCATAGTGACCTTTTTGATCCGTCTGAGCAACATGTCCCAAGGAATGACAAGAGTAACAAAATCTCAAAACTAATCATGACAGCTCGGAAGCAGTTTGTTGAAAATTACATTTTGACTTCAAAATCCCAGTTATCAAAGCAAAACATTAGTGTGTTCCAAGTCTAATTGAAATCGGATCACTCTTTTAAGATTTCACTATAACGCTTTAAAGATGACTGGGAGTGACATTCGATTTCATAGTCTCAATTATCCAAACAAGACCCAAGTGCTCGCCCAAGAGTGTTTCAAGTTTCATTCAAACCGGATCATTCATATAAAAGTTCAATATGGCGGCTCAAAAGTGACCGAAAGTGACATTTGACTTTGAAATTCTAATAACCCAAACCAGGCATGAGTGTGTTTCAATTTTCAATGAAATCGGATCACTTTCATGGAAGTTCAACATGGCGGCACAAGATTATCAATATCTTCGCCATTTCACCTTTGATTTTCAAAATTCAATAACATTACTGAAGCTGGAACACCAACCTTCATAATCGAGTTTATAACTGAATTATTGGAATGCATAAGAACTTTTTTTAGGAAATCGCGCTCGTACTGAACTTTCGGTAATTTTACACTGTTCTCTTGATCACCCTGTAGAAACTTCATGCAACATTGTTTGTGTTTGACATGATCAAGGCATGAAAACGAAAGATTAGATTATCAAACACTGGAAAACCAAAATTAAATCGCTGACGGCATTCAAAAGTTATGATGATTTTAGAAATCGTCTGAATCGTCGTCGTCGTTAGCTTGTCCCGTGGATTCTTTTAATGTGTGTATTAACACAACAAACACGTCAAAGATTCAAAACGATTCCGATTCCACTCGAAAACGGTGCATGCCGAGGTGTATGCTATCGAAGTTTTACAAAATGAGCTTCTTCCCGTAAAACAGCCTACAATTCCACAATTTTTGTATGAAATCCTGAAAGAAAGGTACACACAAAAAAGTTCAAGTAACTGGTAACCCACCTCTTCCCAGATTATTCCACCCCAAGTAAATTGTTGTATTGATTTTTACCATATCTTGTTGAGCCTAAGAAGTTCAGTATAGGTAAGTACAGGTATACTATACTTTATCGTTTTGTCTCAACCGGTTTCGGAGATATTAAAAACCATCTTCGGGGGCACACATTGAGTTCCCTCATGAAACTCCCTTATAAAGAAAGTATGTTTCGACCTATGTTCAAGATGACTTTTCCTCATGGCTTGAGCCGTAGAAAACGCTAATGGAATACTGAAAGCTGATTTTGGTACCAGAAAAGTCGATCGTCCACAAATTCTAGTTTTTCAGCCTGCAAAAGAAATTCAAAACAGTTTTACTCGAAAATGGTGCAAACGATCGAATTCAACACTAGCAGCTTTTTTTTGCATAACACATCGAAGTTCCATAACTTCCGATGAAATCCTGAAATAAAGTACAAGCTAACCCTCGGGCTAACTTACCTGAAATATGTATTGAAAATCTGTAATAACGTCAGATTGATATTTTTTTCATAGCTTCTGCCACTTGAAATTTCACTAAAATAATTTGAGATTTTTCATCATAGGTACTCCTGAAAGGCATCAAAATGAAAAAAAAACATAACTATCGAAAGCATTAAAAAATATTTATGTAGATTTCTGGGAGAAAAATATTTCAGACATCGGTGAGATAAAATAACGATCGGAATGATTCAGAATTAATTCAGATCAATATGAGGTGCTTTATATCTTACCATTTTCGAAAAAAATGACCTGGGCGTCGAGTTTGAGTCACTCTGTAGGTACGTGATGATCTTCCATCAAGATAAAATGAAAATGTTGAGTTTTAAAATCAATATCCATAGCTTACCGCCTAGTAAGTAAGTACATAGTAGTATTCTACGAAGCACCCGACCAAGCACATGGGATTTGTGTTAGGTACCTACCATACCAAAACCATAAACGGTAATAGCGTATGGCCCATAAATGCGCCAAATTTGTACGCGCGCTTTCATTTTCACATGCCAAATAAATCCAAACAAATTTGCTTCTTTCCAAAATTAGTATTACGTACGTCATTGATAGAAATTAGAAGGGTGAGAAGAATAAATGCATTTTCAAAATAGAAAGTCTCACCTAGGTAGATTTGTTACATGTACGTACGTACGTACATGTCCTGTATGTTGAGATTAGCGCTTTGTTTTTTGTTGAAAAAATTGCATGGGAATACTTTTTTCCGTTCTTACAAGCCGTGCGTTTGAGCTTATAGCTACTGGCTTTGAACACGCAACTCAAATGCTGAAAAAAGCGGGAGGTAACGAATCTGTGGTATGCATTGATTAATTTAATAATTAAAGACTTAACGTTAAGGAACATTAACCACTGGCTGACCCAGTGTATTTTCTCCGACATGAAAACCATATTTTTTCACCAAATGAAATTGATACGCGCATACCAGCTTGAGAGTTTTAATGGCTTGCACCGTTCCCAACCACAGGATATCCTTGAAAGTGAAACCTAGTAAAGTTTGGGGTAGTTGCGTGCACTCACACACCACATATCCCCCAACCCTCGCCCTATTCCATAACAATTTTTGACGTAAATAAGTGGGAAATATGTTTATTCTCTGTCGTAGGTAGGTACCTCCAAAGAGGTGGCCAGTTTATCGAGACTCGCCAAAACTTGTGTTGGCAAACTGCATCCTCTTGAGTAATAGCAATCATTACTTGCTCCTTGAATAATAAATATACTCTATGATGTTTGCTACACAGTAGGGGAGAGCCTCGGGGAGAGCCTCGGGGAGAGCCTCGGGGAGAGCATAACGTGTAGAACACCGCTCCAGTCGGGTGAAACCTCGACTGCAGCAACGCTAAAGTGTTAAACCGGAACAGAACTCGGATGGGGAACCGTTGAGAGGTGGTGCCAGTAGGCGAGCCACTGGGCGGTCCCATCCGATTCTGAGTTCTTGGTTGCGGCTAGAGAACAGTATAGGGTGATTGCATGAAATGCGTTCACCTGATCACCGGCAGGCAGCGCAAGGATCGAGAGTTATGTTCTGACGTTTGTTAGCGAATTGCATTGCATTAGCACATCACATAACAGGTGTAAGGCATTGTTAGAATGATTAGAAATCACAATCTCGATCTCGTAAACGCCGAATAAACCAGTATGTGAACAAAACACGTAAAAATTATAGTATTTAGTGAGTTTAGCAGGTTAGTCCGGTTGACGTTGACTCCGACATGGATGAAACTTGACAGATGACAATGACACTATTGACATTTTGCCATAAACTCCCTCTACATGCAATCACCCTATTATAGCCTTCACGTCTTATAACTCTCGCCTTGCGGCTTGGTATTTAAATGTCTGTCTGGCTAATTAAATAATAGCTCACTTCTCTACCTTGGTATACACAGTGATCAAGAAATGGCACTATAATATATGGAATCTTCTGTGAAGCTCATGACAACTGCAAGTAAACAAATGGTAAAGAATATTATATCGCTGGATCAGAGGTTTTGTGTTTTCTCCTTTTTCAAAAAAAAAAAAACAAGCAGTTTGTTGCATGCCTGGCTGCAAAAACCATATGAAAAAACCGCTGCAATTTCATTTCATGTGTGTTTCCAAGAAATATATATATATTACCTATGTTTCAGTTACCGGCAACCAGTTATACCTTGAAAACGGTTTTTTATTTCTTTTTGGAAAACTACCCGCAAAATTCACTTTTTCGCCAGCAGTGCACATGGACAACATGATTTCGTATAATTTAGCATGAAAATCGAGTTTTTTGTCGTCTGTCTTGAAATCAGTCGATTGTGGCGCTAGCTCACGCAGACACACGAGTTCCATCCCACACCTCTGGACCTCTAAGAACCTACAGCGCATGACATGCCGCTGAATATCGCCTATTCTTCGACTTTTACTTTCGAAGTTACGAAGGGTCAAAGTTGGTTCTTGAAACTCTTCTGGTTTCTCTATTTCAAAAGATTTTAGTGAACTGTTGGAAGCAAAATTTTGAGAAATAAGTACCAACCACTGGGTGTGTCTTTTTCCATTTAATATAGACATGAAGCGGAAAAAAATAGAATGCCTCCAAAAAAGATGCTGCTCTACACTCTACATCGGTTGACAGATCAACCGAATCATTTGGAGGCATTATTGGAGAATGATAATTTTCGAGGTTTCTGTCTCACCGTCACCCTGTATATAGTAAATGGAAATTCAATCGACATCCACTAGTTGATTATTTCTCATAATTCAGCCACCAATAGTTCGCCAAAATATTTTGAAGTAACGAAACTAAATAAATAGAAGGGTTCGATCCTCCGGTTCGATCGAAAATTAGAAGAATTGTTTCATAATTTTGGCGGGCTTCATAGAAGATTTCATATATCATCACTGGCGTATCGTAAATTCAGTAGGAGATTTTCCGATGGGTTGAGACGGAAAATGTCGAGGAAAATGTCTCAGAAAATTCAAATGCGTTTCTTTTTCTACTCCCATTACGTCCTACTAATGAAAATGGTTCTACTATAACAAGTCGCAATTTAGTCGATCATATCAATTTGTATATTGCGAGGTATAGTATATTGAGTTTCAAATCTGCAAAAATAAGGGTACCGTATCCGAGTAATCAACCTTGTTTTCCGATCAGCGGCGAGTTTATTGAATCCATTCAGCCTGGCCTACTTTGTTCAACTGGACTGGAGACAAGCCAGGCTGCTTTTTTTGTAAGCTTTATGATCTAAAGTACTCAACAAAATAAATGTCACCCTGCAAAATGTGACCTAACTTTGAACTCAGACAACTTTGGAATGCTACAAGCGATTCAATCAATTCTCAGACCGTTCGCTAGCCCTGTTCTTCAGCTATTCGTCCGTATTTTTTAAATATATGAAATATCTCACAAAATATTTTTGCAGGGTGTTCAATAGACTAGTGCAAAATTACTGAGAGTTTGACATACTTTCTCGAGCAAATTTTTTTTTTATTTCAACATCATCGGCAAGAAGGTGGAACTCATACCTCGGGACGGCTCTTGATTTTCCGGTTTATCTCTTCAATTTACAGATTGACCTCAAAAAGTCAACTTTTTGGTATAACAGTTGTAACTTTCTTAGTCGCTGACCGATTTTCGAGATTACAGACTCATTTTGAAGCTAAAGCTTCAGGTAGGATCAAAATCAATAACTCAAGGCAAACATTAAAAAAACAGGGCTGCATAAAATGTGAACAAAACTTGATTTACTCTTGGAATATGAATAAGGAGGAGAATCGGTTGAAAATCAACTTACCTTCGAAAGAATCATTCATTATGAACACTACAAGGTATCCTCTTTTTGCATGAGACCGGATGTGTTAGTGAAAGGAACCAAATTACAACCGCATGTTTTTGGAGGAGAATCGGAGCCTTGCTCACATGAAGCTGCTGGTAAACCAACGTTACAAAAGTCGCAACGATCACTATTTGTTAGTGATTATTAGGTTTTTGTTATTTTGGTTTCGAACATTTTCCGGTGCACCAGGGCGATATTTCTTGTTCAAAAGCGAACAGTTCAGATGTGGCCTGTTAACCAGCAGTTCTAGTTTCATGAAAGAAAAAAGCACAAAGTGTTGAAGTGTTCAGAATAAATGGTACTTCAGAAGGTAAGTTGATTTTCATTCGATTCTTCTCTCAACCTAGATTCCGAGAGAAGTTCAGGTTTGGGTCAGTTTTAATGCAGCCCCTGTCTTGGATTGATTTTGATCCTTTGGTGTTCCTACCTGGAGATTTAGTTTCAAATTAAGCCTAAAATTTTGAAAATCGGGTAACGAGGAAAAGAGTTATAATTGCATTACAAAAAAGTTGACTTTTTGAGGTCGCCCCGTTAAAAGAGATACACCAAAAATTCAAAAACCATCTCGAGGTATGAAGCTACCTTCCTGCTTATGGTGTCGAAATAAGTGAAAAAATTTTTGTCCAAGAGGGAGCATGTCAAACTTTCGGAAATTTTGCAGCAGTTTATTGAACACCCTGTAGAAATATTATGTTGAATATTCATGTATTAAAAAAAAGACTATTGGCTGAAGGACTGGACTAGCCAACGGTCTGAAAATTGATTGAATCGCTTGTAGCATTTCAGAGTTGTGTAGTTTCGAAGTTAGGTCAAATTTTGCAGGGTGACACTTATTTTGTTGAGTCCTTTACTTGAGTACATCCTAAATATTCATAACTGGAAAAATAAGTTCACTCATTTGAATTTTTCACCAATGGAACCCACCGGACAATTTCTGCCAGACTTGAGAATATAATATTTATTTATTTATTTATTTATTTAATTGTCTTATTTTACGAGGCGGCATTCAGCTATAAGCTGCCCTGCCATGCAACCTCGATATGGGTAGTATGTATCACTAATAGAACAATCCTATCGACATATTCCACAAACGCGAAAATAAGTTCAAAAAAAAGTTCACTGCCTCCTGGACTACAATAGAGTTGTATTATCCTCTGCAATAGGTATGGCGACATTAAACGATGTTTCGGTATAAGTTCTTGCAGCTTCGCCTCAACTTTTGAGAGCCGTCATGCCCCCCCCCCCCCCTCCTCCTAAAAGGATACTTTTTTGTCTCCACCTCTTAAGGACAGAGCTATATTAAAATAATAGCTATTTACGATACGAGTGTTAAAAGTGACAGGTATTATTTTGTGAGCGGGGACGCTTGCGAAACGAGCATTAGCGAGTAGAGCAACCCCGCGAACAAAATAAGACACTTTTAACGCGTGTATCGTACAGAATTTTATCTACAATGGTCTTTGAAATGTTTGGTAAATGTCAGAATTTATTGAAAATATGACAGGAATGCGCAGAATCATCATTTTTTCACGTCGCCCATGACGACGTGCTAAAAGTGACGGGTATTATTTAACGCTTGTAGATAAAATTATTTTTGGATTTTGGAAATGCCAATGAGCTCAAACCAAAGTAAATCCTTGTAGCTTTCGAAAGAGACTTAAATGGTAAGATTCTGTCAAGGAATAGACCCGCAGGGATTGATTCCGCAACGCTTATTTTACCAATTCAACTCCGTCCTTGAACGATCCTGAGGAGCCTCAAGAACAACCGTGTAAAAGGGCACTGCTTTCGCAACGTCACACTATTGTAGCTCACTTCTACTGTAAACACAATAAACATTCAACAAGTAAACTATAACGTGATAAATGATGATAATTTGATGGTGATGTCGATACCTGCCTATTTGATGCAATCGTTGTAATATGTGGGTACGTGGAACTCGAGGTGGAACTGTTCAGGCACCGATATGAATTTTTAACACGCATCAAAATTGACATGAGCTATTAAAAGTAATTAATTATGTAATAAATTGTTCGGATACCAGTTCCAGTACACACGACAAGAATCAGAAGAATTAGCTAATATAGAACCGGATGTGCTCCGGAAATCACCATAGAGAAATTACACAACGACCTATCATCTGAAGAAGAAGAACAACATTGTTCTTCTCGGAATCTCGGAAAGTTTCCTGTTTTCCTAAATCTATCTTCAGAGCCGAACTATAATTCAGCGACTATAAACATAAGACAATAATATTTAGGACACAGAAGTGTTAAACAAACTTGAAAATGTTTTAACCACCTACACTCCACACATGCATCGCATAAAACTTTGATGGTGAATTGCTTAAGATGCGTAGCGTTTATCACCCGATTTTCTGTTAGATACCAACTTCGCACGGTATTGCCATCATGTTATACCGAGTGTTATCCTACCTACCTAATTCACGTTCAGGTTCAGGCATAGGTTCTGGTCTTCATACGAAAGTAGGTAACGTGTGCGAAGTGCATACTCCTCTACCTACAACCTTCCTAAATCAGAAATGACTTTTAGTAGATATTTAATTATTTACCGCATTTTCTTTATTTGAAATCTCGAAAGTGAGTACCCTACACCTTATTGTTGACACAAGTTAAGTAATTACCACTAGACAGCAAACCAGTCACAAAACACATTTGAACTTAAAAAATGATATTCCGGTTATTTAAAGGTCAGTCTTGCAGTAAAAGCTTCCAAGCAGACATTTTCACAGGTGAACAATTTTCGAGCAACAATAGACTAGAAATTTGGGCGCAAACACCCACCTCATGTAGCTCAAGGCTTCGATTCAGATAATTGCTATTAGATGAATTCAAAGAGGTTGTTATATAAATCTATGGTCGTCACACAGCAAAGCTAATTTGCTTCTTACACAGATACTTTATCGAATTGTTTTGATAAACTACTTTTTTCTCTGTCAGAACTTTTCTGAATGACGGCGCTCCGCTAATTTATTAAATCAACCTGACGTAACCATTAATGGATTCTCGGTTACTTTCGAGAGTCTGTCATGTTATCAAAACCACCCAGTGTCTAATTTAAATTTCTGATTTAGCTCTTAATATTTTCGCATTGGACATGCCGTTTTTTGCAGATGTTTCTGCTTGGTAGCAGTTAGCAGATAATATTATTGACTGATGCATATCCGGAAGTTGAATTGAAGTCCCTTTCACTATATCTAGCGGGTTCTTTTAATTTTTTCCTACCAGACTTACGGTTTTAGAATTGAATTACCTTGAGGATTGCATGACTGCGGTCGCAAGAATAACATCGTATTATATTTAATAACAGTTTTTCGAGTCGTTGCCCGGGAAAAATGTCTCGTGCTTTAGGGATGAGCGAACACCCATATGCCTGCCTACACTAATAAGATGTTGAATTTCCCTATAGTTTTGAACTGCAGAATGTGTGAAATCGTAAGTGTATAACTGATTAGTTTCCATAATTTAGGGGTTATTCAGAAACGAATCAATTTCAGTGTCAATTTTGAAGATTGTTATACCATGCGATCAACAAAATTCGAATTTTGTTGATCGCATGGTACTTACAATCTAGTATCTAACTATCTACCTACTGTAAGTGTGTGTACGTTGTCCAGGTTTGAGCAAATCTGCTTTCTAAATGGCGGCCCTATTCTATGATGACCAACACACAAAGTCAGGATTCTCAAATCACGCACCAAATAGGCTATTACTTGGCAGTTGTCGTTATTACTTCTTTACATAAGTTCATCTTCAATAACTGTCCAGACCTTCCACACTTATATAGCGTTTTCGAGTCACTAGAACTGAGCTAGTTCAGCTCGAAAATCGCCATCACTGCTTGGCCATCAGGGATTTTTGAGGACCAATCGGCTCCTCTGATTTCAGAGCTGAACTGGTTCGGTTTTAGTGACTCGAAAACTCTATGACACACACCAATAGTTCCTGTTCCTATACATAGTGTTCTAGACGCATGTGCAACTTTTGATTAGGCAACTTGTGCTACATTCGGACAAATTGGAGAATTTGTGTACAATACGTTGGAAAACGTTGCGTTTCTTATCCAATGAGTTGCTTTTAGTGTGAAATAGTTATTAAGAAGCTAAATGGCGAATGCTAGAGGGATACGAGAAGGTTCAGTGAGCGATCAGGCCTTTTTGTATTATTTTATCATCAGGTTAGGCAACCAATGCTACATACGAACATTCCGAACTGACAGTACCGTACTGACATACGTGCTGAAGGCCACAAACAAATAAACCATGTAAAAATTGAAGCATTGTTTACCTTCAATTGACGGACACTTTTCTCTGATGTATGTACTTTGATGTGATGACTTTTCTCGGCCAAATATTTGAGGTTAACCTGATCAAATATACCGCCATAATCTATACCTGTCCACGCCGTCGCAGAAGAGCCCAATCTGTATAGGAAGAAGAACTATATAAAAGCCCCATTGGCAAATTGAATAACTGGGTAGGAAGACAGCGTTAGCATTATTAACAACGATTGGACAAATTCGACACAGAGCAAAGTTCAACGATATTTTGGCGATCGGCCATTTTTCAACTTTGTTTTGTTTCGTTTCATTAAAGTATGAACATTTCATAGCCAGTTCCACCAGCGAATTTAATCATTGTTAGCTAATTGAGAGATTTTCTCTGGTGAATATTGGCTTAGTGACCACTGAAAACACAAGTTTCACAAAATATTATGGGAAAATGTTCAGACCACAACAGCTTGTACCTATGCATTTTCCATGGTCATTCAACCAGCACTGATCTAGAATTCCTCAGAGAAAATGCCTCAATTAGTTAGCAATGATCAAATTCGCTGGTGGAACTGGATGTCAATCAATTAATAATAACAACGACAATTATATATTATCATCTTCGCTATCGCATCGCCCTCAAATACAGACCTTTATTGTTATTATTATTATTATTATTATTATTATCATCAATATTATTATCTGCTGGAACGCAGGATAATGGAACCAACCTGAAAGGAGCAGACAAGAAGTTCAAAAAGGCGCTACTGGCGCTCAAAGACCAAAGGGTAGATGAGTAATGGATCAAATGGAGACTCAATTCACTGGGCTCACCTCACATGGGCGATGCCTGGGAAAGAATGATTAGAAATGTCAAAAGAGCACAGAAGAATATTCTCTCGGACCTTTGAGGAGCTTGTGGTATGGTGGTCAGTGCATCCCAATGCCATGTCAAGGGTCGTGGGCTCTATTCCCACCAGTGGCGAGTCAAATTCTCGTCCCAAAAACATGTTCCTTGATTTAATTGAAATGCTTGCTGAATGCAAAAGCGTGCACAGCAGGTGAAAATTGAACGATGATGCCGACCCAATGCGTTGTCGATAGTCGTTAATGAAGATCCATATATCTTCTGTTGGAACACACAGGGGTTCGGCAAACTCTCCGGTATAGTTGAGGAAATCAAACACCGGCGTCGGTGATTGACCCTGGCAGCAAAAATAGACCGACGTTAAATAAACGAGAAAAAGGCACCTCGCGAGGAGACCCTTGCTCTTACTCCGTTATCGATATGGAATCAACGAAAAATTATCAGATAATTGAGCGTACTACTCATTATATTTGTGGGGACTATACAAAGAATTGACAGCGTAGAATAACAGAACGTGTGTTGGTCTAGTGAAGGGGAAGAACCAGGGCCAGGGTACCACAGCGAGAATATTGACAGGCCGGCAGCGTATTGCCGGTGTGGTAATTTTATAGATTCTATAGTCAGGATAATTTCACATAAAATTGAAATAGTTGTTTCCAAGACAAGAACGTTGGCGAGAGGTTCCGTCACCGACATGACGACCTTTGTTTTGCCCTACACGCTGAGCTTGTATGTTGTATCCACTTAGCACTTACTATTCTATGTTATGTTTTGAATATTCCATCCTACTAGCAACATTATTATATTATTAGATGCCTACAACAACATAATCATATCATCCTGAGTGAAAATAATCACTTATATTGCGAACCTATGCTAGATACTTGAGTGTACGTTAAATATCGATCAATAGAAAGTAAATTGTTGATCAAGTACTTCCTGCGTGATGTTATAAAATTCACCTGATTAGCTTAGTTTTATGATATCGTTGATTTTATGTCTGTATGACTTTTACGACAGTAAAGATACTTACCTGGTGAAATACATCTATTTTCTCTCCAAGAATTACGCACGTTGCCATAATTTCCGGGAAGTTTTCTTGTAATTCAAAGGATGTAGAGTAGTAGAGTATTATACCTACCTAATTTAGATTCATATTACCTAGGTTGATGAGGTCTACGTACCGGATGGAACTATGTTCCGATCACTCCCCCCATTCATTCTAGAATACCTACTTTGTTGATACATAGTCTAGGCAAAATTTTTCAAAGTACCTACTCTTTTTAAAAGTGTTCAGCGGCATAAAAAGGTTACCGATTGGCGATAAAAATTTTAGACCAATTCGACCCCGCTGGATGCGAAAATACCGTTTCCAGTACGAAAAATGGTGGCTTCTGATGGAGTGGAGCCCCTATTTCGACTTTTTTTAATTTCAAGTTTGAATACGAAAAATCGCTTCACATGATTCTGATATGACGTCAATATGATTCTATATTGGTCTAACGCCATATACAAACTTCTTGCTGTAGGGATTTTATCCCGAAGCTCGTACCAACTCCCAGTTGTGAATTTTGCGAACGATATTCGAATTCGAAACTCTACAACACCTGGCTGGAGATTGTCCATTAACAAAGCTCGAGGTTGGATTCTGGCAATACATGAATGCCGGATGTTTTAGGATGGATTTCAACTTTGAAACCTTTTCAATATTTCATTTTCACTTTTATACATAGACTAATACATACCTATATTTATACCATACATAATATACATACATACACCTCCCTAACTTATGCCATGACATTCTATGACAACTATGATATTCACCCATACACTTTATTGTAATGTCCGCCGAGGGTAAAAATGAAGCTTATTTATTATTTTATTTGTTTATTTATTTATTTAACTATTCATTTATCTATATACCGTTCCTTTTACTTATAGCATCATGTATAGTATTGTCATATACTTACGCTTAAAATAAATCAAAGTTTAAACTGCGACAGCTTGTAATCTCCTTACCTTGTGGTACTCCCTGGTTGACATACCATAACCAAAAACCAACTAATAGTTAAAACGTAAACGTCTGACTATAAAATGATAACCAGATGATAGCATAAACTGAAGCAAAGACTCACAAAGAAACTATCAGCAGGATTAGAAAATTAAAATTTTGCTGAAATTTCAAATTTTCAAAGATATACGGGCTCCGTCCTTCCCTCCTCTTTTCCATACGAAATCGAGAAGGCTATAACACACTTTGACAGACACAGAAGTATCGATGACCATAAAAAATTTGGGATAATTTGCCATTGCATGGTTAATTATTGCTTTTATTTACCAAGTCGTGAAATCTTCGCTATCCATCAAATTTCACTTCTCCAATAGTCAACGCAGTTCCAGCTCAATAATAATCGTCAATGGGGAAATCTGATTCAATTGTAGCATGCTTTTTAATATTATCTTGATAACCAAGCTTTAGCACATGAGACTCATGAATTCATGATTATTATAGAAAAGTTCTTGTAACTCTTTAGCATCTACGTAAGAATTTCATGTGAACGTTTTGTCATTTTTACTTTCTACCGAGAACCAAGACTGAAATTGCAGAAATAACCATGTGAATAATCAATTATGTGCGAATTCATGGTTTAATTAAAAAGACAAATTGTCTATTGAATTCTTTTGAAAGCACTACTAACGCGAAAATTTGTGGGAGTCAGCTGATGCACTATCACTGTATTTGGAGAGAAATGCTCATAGTTAACACTTTTTAAAGTGGTTGTTTACACACTGAAGGTAATTTCTTAATTAATTTAATATGTGCGCCATGCAACAAAACGGATTTTAAGAATCCCGCTTACAAGTCTCTGGATTAGTGTGCGGTTGAATAAATAATTTCAAATTATACATTGCTTTACTTAAATGGTGCTGCTAATTGCTGATTCGAATCTTAATTAATTATACTGGAGTCATTATTGGGATAAAAGTGTTTGAACTCAAATCCCTGCTTGAAGACTTACAAAAATACGTGTAATCTCATTAGCATCAAGACATAATTCTGTTAGAGAGGTAAGGAATTCCAGAAAAAACTAACAAGAATGAAGGTAGCTACAATAAGTATGATGGCAATGGTATGGAAATTTTTTCACAATGCAGTTGTCTTTACAAGTACCTATTAATTATATTTATAACATTTACACGCCAATTGAACACGAGAAAGTCATTATTTGCTTTTTAGTACGTTTATACGTAGTGTGTTTTATTCTGATTGGCTGCACATTATGAAATTACAGTACATGTAGGGTAATCCGAACTCCTTATAATCCAGACGCCCTAATTGTGTAAAATGATATCCATTATCCGAATGTCCGTATTCCAGAATCCAAAAAACCATTTGGCTCTTTGACAGTTTTGTTGAAAAAAAAAACTAAAAGTCGATGAACTATTATTTTCATGCATTGGACTCTTGAAAAAATCCTAATTATCTTTCTGTGTCTTGAATGTTCACCTTTTTTTTCTGAGTTAGTTTTTATTTTGATTAAGTCTCTTTGAACTCTATTGTTTTTTTCAATTCATTGTTCTACAATCAAGGTTTTCATACCCTATACCTCTGTTTTATGGTGCGATTCTTTAAAAAAATTACATTCCATATACTTACGCTCTGTTACGTTGCTATTACCTAAGCAACAGTCAATAGCGGACCGGATTTTTTACATAACAGAGCTTTTACAGAATGTTATTTTTTACAGAATCGTACTATTATTGTGGGGTGAGAATATTTGGATAGTTGAGTAAGTTATGTCTGTCTAAACAAAACGTGGTCGGATTATAGGTAAAATTCATTATGAATTTTATAATCCGGAAGTTTTGATTATGGTTATCCGAACGAGGTCTGCCAAACTCTCTGTTCAGATTATCCAGACATTACTGTAATAAATTGAGGTGTAGACTGTGAGAGAATCTGTTGTTTGCTAACACACTGATCAGTGTTACTAGGAATTGGGAAATGAGAATGGACTTTGGTAGAACTGGAGCACCACTTACGCAACTTGATGGTACTCTTCTAATCCTAATGGTTTGTTTGGTATAATTAAAGGTTTTAATAATCAAAGATGGAAATAATGTGAAAAAATGGAAAATGTGTTAGTTTCCTTCATGTTGTTGTTGGAAAACTCCTCGGATTTAATCGACTGTGTATAATTATCAGGTAATTAATTATGTTACTAGAGCATCATTAGAGAAACAAATAAGCTCGTCTAAAGAATTACATGATTTTGCTTCAAGTTATTCATAGCTGGAAACTAACAACGGAGCGCGACTTCCTCTTTCTTTGGATACGAGTCGAGAGTTGAGTACCTATAGAGCGAGGTATAGGACTAAGTGAAGCGTTGGAAAATCTACGTCAGGTCCTTTTTTGGTTTCAAATAAGTATAGATGCAGAGGAATATTTCACAGCACAACAAAGATATATGTTCCGAAGTCTGCACCTCCTAATGTGGAAAATTGAATGATTGATATTTGGCAGGCAAAGCTTGAAGACTTCAAGGTGACAAGTTGAAGATGTCTCTTTACAGTCTCCTTTCTAATTTTTAATCGATACCGTAAAAATAGAATTTTATATGTTGTACGACGCAGTACGGATGTGAAGCAGGGGCGGTGGGGGAGGCAGATGAGAAAAAAGGAAGCGTCTGAAATGTGGTGCTACAGGCGCATGATGAAAATACCATGGATAGATAGGGTCAGCAATAGGGAAGTACTATTAAGAGTATGGAAGAAAGGAATATATGGAAAACAGTTTAGAAAAAGAGAAATAGGATGGTAGAACACTTTCTGAGACACGAAGGACTAGTTCGAGATATACTCGAGGCGGTGGCGGGAATCAAGAGACGCAGAAGTAGGCCCAGGTTAGATTACTGCTTCCAGATAGTTGAGGATGTGTGATGTTTGGCCTCAAGGGAAATGCGTAGGTTAGCGCAGGATTTGAAGGGATGGCGATGGAGGTACGCATCCAACTAGTCTTAGGACTGAGAAGTTTGTGATAATGATGAAAAGCGCCGTAAAATGTAAAAAAAAAACCTGTCGGCCATTGGCTGTTGCCCAAGCAATAACAGCGTAACAGAGCGTTTTTGGAATTGTTTTTTTTTTTGCAGATTTACACCGTAATTTATTTATTATTCTCATTTAATAGTAATAATAATAATAGTACATTCACGATGGTCACGACAGAAAAGTCCGTCTGTGTCTTTTTCGCACTGCACGTAGTCCGCAGTCTGTCCTAGTGGTGGAATAGACAGCCTTAAGAGCTCCTAAAGATTAAACTTCCTATAACTACTTATGGAGTTCATCATATTTAATTTAACCAATAATTGACATTTGGCAGTTGACATTCCGAATGCCTACAACTCGATTTCTGTCTAGCGTTTAATTAATTCACCGTGCGGATGTTATGTTGCTGCCAAAATTTCTGTATCATCATGGACACTCGAAGATTGTGAAATAATAGTATATTATTCTACAAGCGGGTAATGATTGCTTCTTACTCATGAGGATGCAGTTTGCTGACACGAGCCTTGGCGAGTGTCGTAAAGCGTCCGAATGAGTAATACTAGTAATAGCCATTACCCGCGAGTAGAATACTATGCTTTATCCAGTCTTATTGAAAAATGGAGGCATGTATGCGCGTGATAATGTGTGCATTATTCAATAGGATTGGATAAAGATACTTTATGTCTTATGATAAGGTCATCATTGTAGGGTGTAAATAAACTAGACTAATTATTGCCTCATTCGTCCTAGGCCCGATTGGTGAGTTGAATATCTCTAATGAAGCACTACAGCAGATTGCAGTTTGATTTGAAAAACCTATGACCAGTATGAGTTTAGTATGATTGTCAATATCCTCCACTCGTGACTTGATTTTTTCTTCGGTTAGACATAGAATTGTTATATTAATTACATTCATGCTTTTGTGTCGGCAACTTCTGCGCTTGGGACATTTACAACATTCCCGTTTTCCACATGACAATATGCACTGCGAAACAATGAGAAAACTGACCGAAACCAACTTTTGACGTCTCCTTTTGTTCAAGTTTGGTAATGGTAACCGTCTATAGCCCTCAAAAACAAAAGACGGTTGTGGTGAAATCGTTCTAGCTTTGGATGAGTTTTGTTACGTAGGTACAGTTGGTTGCAGACCGTTTCAAGTTTTGCATATTTTAGGATGTGAATAATATATTGTGTGAAATTTAAGTAGGTACCTATTCAAAACTTAGAAACTGTGACAATGATATGGGTCACTTCTGATTCATTATTAAATAGCCACATCCATAGTCCATTTAGTACCTAATTTGCAGAAATTTCCAATTATTTATCCGTAATTTCCATACGTACTTACCCAGTGAATTACATTATCAAATTGAACTCTGATTATAGGCACATTACCAGTGCAAAAGCACAGCTAATGACATTCATTTTACGCGGCAACGCTTGAACAATCCCTCAGTAGCTTTTCCGGAATCGCTGAAATGGCGTAGAAAGTGATCTCTTCGCGATTTATTTTGTTTAATGAATATTTAAGCAGACTCTGACCCCAGGTCCACGTAATATTGTTCTTAACCTTTTGGTCCATCACACAATACCCAAATCTGGCTTACGTCACGGCACTTTCACTGTTTTCCGCATACTATTAATAAAGCGAAAAAATCGAAAAGAACGTGTTGGGTCAAAAGAGCATTTTTGTAAGGTAACCCATATGATAATTATTATGTGAAGACGCGTTGTCTGAATTCTTGATTATACCATGTGGCAGAACTTGAGGAAGAGCGGAAAAAGTCCCCATCGTAAAATATATACCCACTAAATATTAAATACCCCATTATTATAGTGTGAGACTGTGAGGACATGCGGATAGCATTAAATCATTGTTTGGAAATGGAAACTCAATTGGAAATGCGAAAAACGTGAGCCGAATAAAGAATTTTGTTCATTCAAAACTTGAATCACTGATTGCTCTTCTCAGAAAACTCGTAAATATACCTAATAAGTAGTAGGTTGTCGATAAAGGTATACGAATAATACCTAGCAATACTGGCAGTCTTTATTTATTTCATGAATGGCTTTGCAACTTCGAAGTGAGTGTCGGTCTTTTTTGAATTCCCGAGCAATTATTAGGGCAAAGTAAATTATCACACTCCTTCTTTTTGAGCACTCTTAATAAGCTCGTCGTGTCCCAAAACCTGTCGTGTGACAATATTACGTCCTGTATAATGTATAATATTGGGTTTGTCCAATCAAGAGGTTTCAGACTAGTCAGAGCCAATAGGAATCGAGAAAATCAGTTTGCAAGCTGATTTGGGCGCTTCCTATTGACTCTGACTAGTTTGAGATTTCTGATGGAACAAACCTTTTATAACGGCAGCATCACTATCACATGACCACAACGTCCGCACTGTATAAAGGCAGCTTTACTTTACTCACCTGACCCATTGATACCTCACATCGCTGACATGGAGATTGTCCCAACACGCCGAAAACCTGCCCACTAGACATTGGGCGATGAACCTTTCTCATGAGAGAAATCACGTACGCGCATACCTTTGAGCGCAGACTCCTGCTTACACAAACAGCTACGACAGACTGCTAGTTCTGCGCTCACAGGTATGGGTGAAGCTCTCTTGGGAATGGTGGATTGCACGAGTGATTTGTCATGCAATTTTCAATTTAATGTTGTCATTGTTGTTTCATTTATCACCTGAGAAATTATTTCTATGAATGCTTTTGAACGTTACTAGGTACATTTTTACAGTTTTCTGGTTTGTTGTCATAAACTTAGGTGCCTATGTGCCTCGTTATCAACCCTCCATGCATAATCTAGGTACTGTTTCCAGAACACACGGAACCAGCATCATTTGGCTCTTTATTCAAATGACCACCTGTCCGACGTTAGACTATACCCAGTCCGTTCTTTGATCGAATTCAACTGACCAAACCTCACTCACTGACATGTTTATTGCTCATCGTTTCCCATCGTAGTTTTTGTCATGTAGGTATACTATTAAATTCAATTCATGTCATATTCAATATTTCCTTCAACTTTGTCATGTACTATTAAATTCAATTCATGTCCTATTCAATATTTTCTTCAACTTACGGAGCAGTTCCTCAGGGGGAGGTTTTTGCAGTTTTTATTCTTCTTACTTCACAAATGCATGTTATGTAATAAATCTCATTTGATTACATCACGGACTTTCTGTCGTTGACAGTTGACAGTTCACGATGCCTATCAGGTTGATACACATGGCAACTGAGCGTCGATAAGAAAGGATGGATCCACATCAATTTTGAAAAGAAAATTGAAACCGGGCGAAAATGATTGAAATGAATCAAATTAGGTGAGAACACCTGTGGCCGGAAGCAGATGGTCGTTATTTTGACACAACGCAGTGACACCAAAACATTCTGATATCTTCACATTTAGGACTAGGCATGGTTACTTAGGAAAAAAAAGGTCTCTTGCCGGCCCCTTTCACGAAGACGCCCACGGCATCAATTTTTCAACATACGGTACTGATAATAATATGCAAGATTGTTAAGAATATTGAAGTGAGGAGGAATCAAGAGTCTTTCTTGGTCCGCTACACTTGAATGTGTGAAAAATTGAGGGCAAAGAGATAAGCAATCTCCGGACCTACTTGTGATTTCCAGCCTCATTGTTTCTGTAACAAAATGTTTTCGTTATTATATTATAGGTACTTTGGTATGTATTGCTAGGATTCCGCTAGGTGCTTACTTTTCGATTCTCTATGGATTGGCCAAGCTCCCGCACATAAAATTCGGACACTCTGTACAATCAATTTCGTCTTTTTTTCATCAGGCAGGTAAGGACCATTATATGCACATCCTAATACAGTTCCTATTCCTAATAGGCCATTCCCCAAATAAACGCTGCGGTAAGCGTAAAGCACGGAAATACCGACCTATTTCGAAATTTGTAACTTGAAAATGTCAACTCCCGGAGGGTTGGGGGAACCTTCCCTTCATTCTCCTTCATGGTTTCGTCCCTGGCTGTCGAGCTGGCTGTCTCAAACAGATAGAAAAATGATCGGAAGAATATGTTAATTCAAACGCCGGCAAAAACTGCAGAAATCGAAGAGGAAACTCTGAGAAGAAAACTTAATATATTCAAACCACGTTATTGTTGCATAACAGTAAGAGTGTGACTTGTGGAATGCTTGAAAAATCGAATTGATATAATACACAGTATAAACAGTAGTCGGAAGCTTATAGTTCGCACCAAAGCAAAGCCGACGCCATTGACCCACCGCCGATATTCATTACCTATCCAATCAGGAATCGGATCCGGTCACATAACTATTCGGAAACCTCTAAACAATTTACTGGCGCGCATCGCTGTTTGATCTGTCAACATAATTGGCATTAGCCTGTGATTAATGTGGAGGTAGAAAACGTATAATCATATAGGTCGTCTGGGTCAACAATCAACATCACTTCAAAACGTTGCAGACACACCAGTTAGAAATACAATATAAAGACGTTGGCTGTACCAGCATCTGCGATCTTTATTCTAAACAAAGCAAAATCTCGATCAAACTATAGGCGAGTTGCCTGGAGGTCTTCCGATTTTTTTTTTTGCAGAGAAAAAGTTTCAGAAGATGTAGTCAAAAATTGTTTTGGGGTATTTTGCATGTCTGTCTAACAATGGACAAATCCGGTAAAAATGTGGGATAGAGATAGCTATAGCTATTTATATCTTAATTGAGGTAGGGTTAGTCGATCCATCCCCAGTGTGATTGTAGTGAGCTGATGTGAAGCTGTGATTTCCAAAATCGAGTGACCTGGACAAATTTTCTAGTTTAGCATTGTATAGGCTTGCCGTATTCTTGCCTGGTGTAGAACTGACTTGCCCAAAAGTTATGTGGGCACTCCAACTGACACCAAAATATTGGAATCTTTGAAAAATTCACCGTGTCATGCGTTGAAATGCGACTCGCGGACCGCAGAGACGATATAGTACTATCGTCGTTTAGGCACCAAAACCGCATGGGTCCCCTTCGAATTTTACTGCATTCGGGGTTCATTTGGACGGTCAGGCAGCGCCTCGATACAAACTCGCCTCGCGCAGGCCTCAAAATGGGGGCAAACAGCAAATTGTAGATAATCACATTAATTTCGGTCCAGGACGCAACTTAGAACGTCTGAGCTCTTTGATATTTGGATTAATAAACTTACTGTGTGTGAATACTCCTGCTAGGATGTTCCTTGTTTTATCAAGAATTCTACAAGATTATGCGTAGAATCCTGCGGGACCCTTGATGCGTCAATTTCATGCAAAATGCCAAAGGATCGGTGCTTCCATTACATTTTCTTTGGGGCAATGACATCAATTTTTTTATACTGAATAGTTGAAATATCGAACTCGCTTCAAGAGGTTACAAAAGTATTTTCTCAGCTGTCAAATGTCACAGATCATGGGCTATTTTCATTTCGTTGTTTTATCAACAAAAACTAAAAACAGGTCACAGGTCAGAAAATCACCCCATCTTCCAGTAAAATAGAAAAAGCGTTAGACATCACGCACGGATCTTCTATAGGTACTTAGTTCAGATTTAAAAACTACTAGTAGGAAAAGTATTGTGGTGCCATAACAAGTTTTTTGTTACATTTCGCATTTTGATTATAGGTAGGTACCTGGGGTGCAATTCTCGATTAAGTTTAAATATTTTAGTATGCATGCTAAATGCTAAATCTGGCCTGATCTAGCGTAAATACTACGCTAGATACTAAGGGCCAAATTTCAAGTCCGAGTTGCGACCCGCGCAGCGTGGCGCAAGTAGTCACGTGATCCAATAATGGCATGCTCATTGGCACAGAGGGATCACGTGACTACTTGCGCCACGCTGCGCGGGCTGCAACTTGGACTTGAAATTTAGCCCTTAGTTAGAGTTATTCGAGAATTTTAGCCTTAGAAGCTCTATAAGTTGACCACGCCCCATTTTGAAAAAATGCCTCCACTCCCCCCTGCTTTCCCTTTTAGTTCTGTTTTGTATTCCCCCTTTATTTCCATCACGTTGGTCAAATATTTTCAAAGTTCGAATTGAAATTCCACAAAAAAGCAACATAGCTCTTCGAAAAACCCTCGCAAAAACCGAAATATAGTAGACCAAGAGAGATTTAGATCGGATATATGCCTGGTATGGTACATGTATAATCCGTTAGGTACAAACATACGAATGCGAGTTACTTGGTATAATATTACTATTAAATATTAATTATTTTAACCGCCAATTACTTTTCGTTATTCTTTGCTGTAGTGAACAAAAATAACAGTACCCTGAAATTTATAGACTGTAAAAGTGTTGGGCTAACTGAAAATATTTTGTATAGGTTTCTTCGGAGTTTTCAACAGAAACGGGCCGAACAAGACTAATGCGCACACACCTACTAATTAAAGATAATTATTCCGTGCGTTTGAAACGGTTAAATTAACACAAAGCTCAATTTTAATTTTAAATATTCATGTACACGAAAATGAGCGGAGTTTTTCCGAACTGCATATGTATTACCCTTTTCACGTTGCAGATTCAGAACTAGGACTTTTTTGATCAGAAAAGTGACGAGCTGGAGCGCTGAGGGGGCTGTTATACCTTCTAAATCGACGTCATTTGTACAGGGTGTCTAAAAAAAATGCAAACCCTACATTAATTTGGTAACGCTGTAAAACCTCATTAGTCTCATTACCCAATTCTCAAGCCACGTCGTGTTGGTCATGAACCGGCTCGCGGGCTCAGAAGCATAAACCAACGCGCTCGCAATCCATATAACGCGCCCTCTCAGGCCTAGGTTCGATCCCAGTCGGCGGAAGAAAACTTTCCTGGGCCAAACATCGCTAAAAATGTTGAAATAATAGTGTTGTAGAAGAAAGTGTGATTGTGTATTATAAAGCTGTTATACTTAATAAAAATTCGAAATAAAGTGTCAAAACTCCTATGCCGTAAGGTCGAAAAGGGGGAAACAATATTTTTTTTATTTTATCAATTATTATAGTCACGAATCACCTCATACATATAAAAAGGGGGGGGGGGGTAGGTAGTGTTACGTACACAGCTACTTCAAAAACTGAGAAACTAGATAGTTCTCTTTGTTAAAGAAACGTTTTTATTTAAGTTTCCTTTATATACATTTAAGATTGATCTGGCGCCTATCTTTATTACATAACACTGTATCATTTTCACATGTGCTTCTCCCTTTTCAGAAATCATCCAAGTATGTATCTATCACTGAAGTTTAATTATGGTAATTCGCAATATCAGTCATTAATTACAATAATAATAATTGTAGGTTGTATGCATTAGAATAAACATGTCGTTATAGTGATCCAGACACTGATTACTTTTGTTTTATGAATGGGTGTAGGTACGGAGGAATGTATGCAAATGTTCATGTGTTCCACTTTCTTTGACCACCAATATTATTTATAACAGAATTGGATTGGATTTCTATAAATAGCTGCTTTATTAACTATTACCTATTTACCTGATCCATGCACTTTACAGAAGATTGAATTGGTGTACCTACTATTTACTGTAGATCTGTAATTGGACTGTCTAGTCGAAAGCTATTATTTTTTTTTGTTGCTAAGAATTAAAAAAAAATGCTTTTTTTGGGGGTAAGTCTATCAAAAATAGTTATTGACTAGCCAACTGAATGGGGCCTTGCACTGCCACTTTTACACACCGAGGGCGAGGGCGCCACAACCGTTGGGGGCAAATTCGACAATATTGACGGCGTTGACGCTTCAACGACCGGCGTCCGTCATTTTATGTCTTGATTTGAATTTTGGATAACCTCTGTTTCATGCTTGACGTTTCCAGTCACTGTCAGTTACTGGTCAAACTACTCAAACTCCCGTGTTTTCCCGTCATTTAGGGCGACTTCATCGAAGTATGCGCCCCATACAGTAGTGGCGACCTCACGTTGAGTTTTTCAATTGCAAGGCCCCATTTCAGAAATACCTTTTTCCTTTTTTGTATTAAAAGCATTGGTAGCGCGGAGACTGCAGGAGAAAAATTCTATCTCTGTCTCTTCCTCACTCATGGTATGTCACAGTATTGGCCTTCACTTCGAATCGCCAATTTTGAGAACAATAAACTAGGTGATTTAATTGCTTTCTTGTTTTCAATTTAAGCCTCGTCTCGGAGTAGCGGAGACTATACTAACTTGTGACCGCTTTGTTTTTCGTGATTTTTTGATTTTTTTCGAAATCGGACCCACGGTTTTCGAGTTTTCCTCTCTGGAAAAACTGCAAATTTTCCAACTTTTTATGCCGTGAACAGATTTTGATGGGTCGGGAAAGTAAAAAAAATCATATTGTCATTGTTGGACATGTGATTTGGAAAATTCAAAAATCATTTCGAGATTAGACATCAGGCTTCATGAATAATTCAATAGAATTCGAAAAAAAAAATTCACAGAAACGGGGATCTGTGGAACTCAGCACAATTTTGCAATGTTTCACATTCCACCCTGTAAAAAAGTGATCAGAATCAAAAGAAAACATCTCATTAGTGGGATGGATTGCTGAAAAGTGGATCTAAAAAACCGCGAAAACAAATTCAAAATCGGTTGTGTCAATCCAAAATTACTTCATTTTGAAAAAGGGCAAAATTTTCGATACCGTCATTCCAGTTGTTGAGCAGTTTATTCATTTGCTATCGACGCGACGGTTCAATATGTTCGTTCATGTTTTTCTTGTCATTGTACATTTTTGCATAAGAATACAATGAAGTAACAATAATAATTATATGTATGCATACCAACTTTATGCTTTAGCCAATCGAATGTCAGCTATTTTGGCTGGACAATGATTTGAGACTGATCAATCAACTATTATTAACAGATGTCCACTTTAAGTTCAGTATTGGCGCATGTGAAAATATGAAGTCTTATCCCAAAGTCCAAGACCTACGTTCCAATGAGCTTGCCCATTTTGACGTCGAATTCATTTGAATGCTTGTTCTTGTGCATAACTTTTTTTTTTATTGATTCGTTTATTTGTTGAATAAAATTTTACATTGTAAGATAATCCAAAAACGTAAAGTAAAAGTAAACCAATTTTCTGGGCGAATCTTCCTAATAAACACACCGCGAGATGGAGAGGTGGCTTTAGGGAATTGACAGCTCTTTGTTGATGACGCCAAAAGTGCGTGATCCGTATAAGAAATGAAAGAATCAGCAAAAGGGACAAAAATTCACTGAAACTAGTATACCTTATATAGATGTATACTCTGTTACATTAAAGAATAAAGTAGATGATGTATGTGCACAGCAGTGCCTGATTTACACAAAGAAATCCGCCAAACTCCATCAGTTGGAGCGAGAGCGGTGGATTCGTTCGCGGTGCGGTGAGAATAAGAGTTGCGGAGTTTAAACTTGTCTTGCTTCTAAACCAATGAAAAGCAAACACTCCCTTTCTTAGCTTACACTATATTCCTAAATGGAATAGATTATAGAACGTTAGGTTGTATAGTGTTGTGTTGTAGTGTAGAATTCCCCTGACAAAGGTTCGGGAGATGGTATACCGTCAACGGATTTGTAGTTGCCCAAGTATCGAGAAAAAACTCCTCCCTAGAAATCCAGAATCCAGAGCTTCATACCTGGGTGATTCTTCAAAAACGGCAAAATAGCATGTTCCAAAAAAATTATAAAATTCTTCGAGAAATCTAATCATCTTTTGATAGGCCTTTGGCAACCCGATTTGCAACTCCAAACCGGAAGGAACCAGCTTGCTCATGAAAAACTGTCGAAAAAAAAAAAATTAAAAATTGATGGCACCGAGTCGAGCCAAGCATTTTCACCAAGCATGAAAATGTATTAAAAAAAATAGCTTTGAATGCAAAAACGTTAAAGACAAGCACTGTTTCTCTTCTTCCTACCTGACTGAATGATTAGAGCTTCGCGCAGCCTTCTCATTACAAGTTTTCTCTTTTCCTTATTCCTTGCCACACTACATTCAAACTCTTGGTTTTCCCCCTTTTTAACTAAAAAATACGTGATAATTTTGAAAATTTTAAGATTCATGATTTAAGATTTTAAGGGGATTGGGATTCTGTTGAAAATTATTCATGACACGTCCGTGTTTTTTCACTTTTACTTCAGAATGATGCTTCCTACGGAAAAAATGCAAGAGGAATAAAATTTTTGGATTGAACGAATCTATCGAAAAAATCTAATTTAGCTCTTACCTTTGACAGTTTTGGAGCAAATAATCGAAAACTTTGTTGCATTTTGTACCTTTGAGGAGCTCCAACTCCCTCAGGGAGCACTTGGGGAAAAATTTTTACTCTTACTTTTCGACTAATTTTTTTGAGAGGAATCACCTCTCCAAGTATTATGCAAGGTCACTGAAACACCTTGTATATCTGAATAAATTGACGACGTTTTATACGCGGGTGCCATATTGACTGCTGTTCTTGTGAATATACAGAAACGTCAAATAAAATCCATGACGAAGGTTAACATTTCTTTGGGACTCTAGGAAAAGTTTACCTACATTCAGTCGTCTCGTCTTCCTTCAAAAGCTGAGAATGGGGACTTTGTCTAAAATTTGTAAAAACAAAACGGTCAGGTTTCAAACGTAACAGTACTTTAATAAATGCTCCATTATTAACGCTGCTTGAAACTTAATCTCCACGTAAGACAATATCTAATAAAGTTGAAAGGAACAGGCAGCAGGAAACTTGGGTATATATAATCCACCGAGCCAATGTTTGCCAACAAGATAAACCTGAATAAAAAATATATAGACAGTCTCCAGGTGGTTGTATATCGTGTATGTAGTAAGGAACATAGCGTGTGCGCTTTTGTGCGGAAACAAAAAAAAAAGTCTTGCAGGTCAATCTGTTGACCTTCAGTTCAGAACATGTCGAAAAAACCAATTTATCAATTTCTGGACTTGTGTTTCCAGTTGATTGGAACCAGAAGTTCCGAAGTTTTGTCAAGTGAAATAGGTATATAGGTACTGTGAGATTCGCTAAATTTTGCTAAATTAGTCGAAAATACGCAAAATACTCAACAGTAGGTTAGCCCTGTAACCCTGGAACATTATGTGACTTGCGAAAGCCATTTGTCAAGAGATTACGATTGCGTTGTTCAACAAACCATATTTCAATTTGAAAACCCGGTTCGTAACATCAGCTCGGCAAGCGAAATCCATCTTTTAAAGTTCGGGGATTGTGTGGGATCGTGCAAAAACACAATACATCACTTGAAAACCGCGACTCCATTAGCGTAAAGGGGTCGTCTAAAACGCACCTGACGACTCCGGAGAAAGTCAATGGATGGAGGTTGCATGAGCTACCCCTATAGGCCCTACACCCTGCCGGCTTCAGTGATAGACAATGTTCGTTCCTTATACCCCGACCACGTCAGGTGGTGCTGTTGGTGCATTATAGATTTTCCCTGATGATGAAAGTGTACAACATACTTACCGCGCAAATCAAATTAAACCGATTCCCCGCGTGCGAAATTCCTCCCTACTTGTGATGAAATTTTACAAATTTATGGCTGACACGTAAAATTTCAATTATTCGTGAAAGCTCCCATTAACGAATTATTCAATAAGCTCGATTCCGGTCCTTATTTAAAAGAGTTTTTCAGCACAGCAACTGGCGGAGGAGGGTCGTCAATTATAAACCAATTTTAGGCATTTAATATCCCACTTAAATTCTTTCGTATAACGTGAAAATTGAAAAGAGCTTAGCTTGTCTGAAGAGCTTAACAAGTTATTTACTGAATTACAACAATAGTTCATGCATATTTACACAGAGATATTTATAAAAGGAGCCGGCTGTAGCTCAGCGGTTGGAGCGCTGAACTGCGAACCTAAAGGTAGTAAGTTTGATACTACGCGGCAGCAATGATGAAAAATTTACTGCTGTCGTCAACCTTTCCGGCAAGCGACCAACCCAGTCGCTATGGGTACCAGCGTTCTGTGTGAACAAGGGGTAATAAGGTGGTTGTCTGAGGCGAGATGCTTACCCCATCACCTCGGGCCTTCAGGGGTCCGCGACAACTGGGTAGTGATAGTGAACACAAAGAACGGAAGCTCTAACCCTCCGCTTTGTAGGCCGAGTCCCTCGATGGGATGTAGAGCCACATTATTATTATTATTATTTATAAAAGTTGAAACTTCACATATTCAAAAGTCCATCTGAATGAACCCTTACCTAATAATGCTACAAGGCAACGACCGCACTACAACGGCACGGCAACGCCCCAGCATCAGCACTGCAAAACCCCTTATGCGAATGTAGCTTTAGGTGTTTAACCCATATAATTACGCGGGATTAGAGCCTTTGAATAGTTATGCATAGGAGTTCAACACCTTGCTGCAGACAAACAACAAATTGCAAAGGCTCAGCTTTGAAGCGCACAGCTTAACGTTTATCGCTGAGCACCTACTTGTTGGCTGGAACAGACATTGCATCTAACGCGAGGGTGTTTGGATTAACAGCTATTCAGATCTTCTTCCAGTAGGTACTATGCGATGCAAATTCCGTCAAATAATAATTGGCGTCTTCTAGTCTGCTACAGATGACACATAAGTACGTCTCTTAATGCTGATGCTTATTGGAGCTTTTTATGACAATTCTTATTGCTAAAGAGCAGCCGCGTAAAATGGCCGACCGCATCATCATGATCATAGCAAGCTCAAAGGCTCTGTGGCGCCGAAAGCCAAGTGAAATTAAATATCCATCAATCCATCATTCGGTCAGGATGGAACGACTGATGGTGGACGGGTGGCCATAGCACTCGATATGCCAGAATCATCTAGCAGTTTTGGCAGGTGTTACTGGCTCTATAATAAGAGGTGTGTACTGAGAATTCTCAGCTGTCGTCAGTGGTCCAGATATGGCTACCTGGGACATCCAGAGAAGCTTCGTTTCGTTGGATCGCGCCTGATTTAAACCGCAAAACTAGTCCAATATGGCGGTTGTTTCTATTGTCCCCGGTTCACCCTACCTATTGGTTGCAATGGGAATTTGTCAGATGGGTGTAGATGCTCAAGATTTTGGTCTAGGAAAATACAGAAATATCAAGTTTGTTATTTTGAAGCTTGGTTTGGATCTGGACTAGAAGCACAAGGTGAAATAAACAGCTGTTATGATGTTCACGCGAAATGCATGCGACGAGATCATTCGTTTGTACAGTTGGGAGCGAAATGATTCATACGGCACCCCTAAGAAGTCGGCTGGATTTCAGAAATGTTAGCTGCTTGGAATGTTCTTGAATGCCAGTTTTGATTAGAGATTGATCGTAATCGAAACTGGCATTTAAGAACGATCCCAGCAGCTAACATTTCTGAAATCCAGCCGACTTCCTAGCGGTGCCGTATGAATCATTTCGCTCCCAACTGTATTTATTGTTACGAGCGGCGATCCCGTACATATTGGTAAACACTAGATCTTTCTGGATTCTTCCATCCACGGCCGCAGTGTACAAATGCGTGGAGCTCTGGACATTTCTAGAGTGTGCGAGGAGGCATTGAAATGCATGGAGACTCCAACGTTCGATCAAGGCACATCTATCCACTTTGGTGGAGGTGCAGATTCCAGAACACATGGAAAGCACTCGGAAGGTGTGTGTGATTATTCAGGAATGGTCTAGAAACCGCATATACCGGGCCGCTATAGAATTTGCTGGAAGTAGACAGAAAGTTCGGGAACATTATTCAGAGGCCTTATATAAGGCATCAGCCGGCAGCTCGCGGCAGTATTGAATTGGAATGCGAAGTGGTAACAAGTGCGAAACAAGCGAAGTACCTGCGATATAATTCCAAGTAGATAATTGTTGGCGTGTATTTATTGTAGTAGTACGCAGCAATAAACGGTGTGTGTTTCAAATCGATCGTCTCAATTATATTCGAACCCGTACGCGAGATATCGTAACACTATTATTGTTAGTCCAAAAAAATCCAGTAATCGGAAACTCGCTGTGAAATGTAAATTTAAGTTAAACTTTCTAGTAGTTGGCCCCCCCACTACACCGGTCAGTCATCAAGTCATCCAAGTCGATCGGCAAACTCAAAGACATGGTCATTAATTGGTCCGGTACCGCAGACAGTTGAAAGCGGTATTTGGATACATTTCTGGAAGATTGGCCATTTCGGTTCTTCATTCACTCCACCCTACAATGTTCACACCTCCCCCTTCTGTGACATTTAAGGGTATCTTCTTTCATCGGGTTCCCGACGGTCTAGACCTCGTTGATTGCTAAGGCTTCTATGTAGGTCATCTGAGGCTCTCCGACATTGTGTAAAATAGGTACTACTTGCTTCAGTCTATCAAAGTCGTCGTTGCACCAACATTTCTATCCATTTTTCCAACATAATATAAAATGCGTCATCGCACTTCATACTATAAATACATGATGATTCAATTTTAATCAAGCAAACAATAATCATAGATTCATAGATTCTCCTAGTCGTCCTGATCCAGACAAAGCTTACATTAACCCTTAATCTCCCTAAGAAAAGCACGGGCTGTCCAAAACCCCACCCGGAGATTATCCCAGATTTTCGTGGTTCATTATTTACTGAGGGTACGTTCTGGATTCTGGATTTATTGGGGAGAGTTAATGGAACGTAGTTCATGTAGCACGTAGGCCTAGCTTTTGGTCCCGTTGTATCACCTCCCTAGACCAGCCGGATTCACCGAGCCGCAGTGTGGTGCTTAAACGCTTGATGGTCAGTTCATCTACGCACTGAAACCGTCAGGCGCACGGTTGAGCAGGACTTCTCTTTGACCCCCAACGCAGGTGGTAATAATTAAAACCCGACGCCCGCGCTGTTAGGCTCCTGACTCGTTCGTTTCCGTACCTAAGCTGGCGGTTTTGCTCTGAACATTGTCATACTGGGGAGCTATCAGCTACTTCAGAATTGAATGAGATGATTGATGCGAAGTGGTTCGCCCACTGGCACCTTCCGGTCACTTATTCAACTTCTTTCCCGGCTGCGTGATACTGGGCTGTCAATATTCCGGTCGTAGTACACCGCTCCAGTAGCGGTGTACTACGCGCTGTGCGCCCCCCCCCCCACACTTTGATATGTCAGAAAACTAGCACAAAGTCAAGTATCTTATGGTAAAAGCAGATAATAAAGACAGAAAACAGACATAAAGTGCCCATCCCTATGGACAACTTGTATACCTACCTCCTATAAGTAATAATTGAATAAAATAATACAATCAGTATTTCCACCAATACGCTGATGGTTACGCGATCTCTAGGTTGAGCCTCGTATTTTTAAAGAAATTGTACTTACGTATAACCGTTGGCCCTAGTGAGCCCTGCCAGACCTTCTTGTGATATTAAGAGCCCTATCCTCCCTTGTGTCTACATTGTAGGATTTCAAGTTCTGCTGAGCCCCCTTGTGTCTTGAAGTGTCTTTCAGAGCCCCAATAAGCCTGGTCATGCGCGGGCGCAATGCTTGCGAAGAATTGTCCGCGCGAAGAATTGTCCGCGCGAAGAATTGTCCTAGCACCTGATGAATGGGGTGAGGTAACTTCAAGAAATTGTTGTGACGTCTGTACCCTGTATACTTCAAATACCAAGTGTTCATAATGAACATCCGTTATCTAAACCTTGAAAGTGCCCATCATTTTTTCATCACCAAAGCCATTGCGTCATGTTTGGATATGAAAAACACTTCTTGTAAAAAATATCGCTGTACGCAAATTGTGCGAACTTCCTCACTTTGCATAGAAATTTTAAACAAACACGCCCTGATGGTCAAGCGGAATGTGCATGCTAAAAAAATCTGCATGGCATAGATCTCCAGCTTATTCTCTTAAACCACGAAAACAAACAATTTTCTCGTTTCTGGTGATAATTACTAGCTATGGCTATAGAAATTTCCTATTGGTCTACACCCATTCATATCTGCCCGTAAACCACTCTTACTTTCAGCTCTAAGAATATCAGGTGCATTAAGATATTAGCGGTCATTACAGACCGCCACTTTGCAAAAAAAAAAACAAGTTCCTACAAACCAATCGCCGAAGAAGAAGTGTAGGTACATTATGTAAAACTTTCTTCCAGCAAACAGAATCATTAAATCAATTACTTATGATTTCTAATCGATTAAGTTTTATTTTTGTCTCTAGAACAAGTAGATAGTAGTGTGGTGTCTTATGTCTTTGAGTTATCGGCAGTTATGGTCGCGCGGGAATACTCAGTTACATGATTGCGGATTTCAATGGAAAAATGTTGTAACTTATAGATTTTGACCATATCCAAATAACATGTACCGCAAAGCACTTCAGCTTTCAAAAAGTATTGTTGAAGATTTCATTATTATAATCATTGCCGTAGACTAAAACTTTTTGGGGGACCTGGGTCACTGAACAAGTGGCCTGCGTTTTCGAGTTTTTGTCAAGAAATTCATCAAAAATTGCAATGACTGACAATTTCTTCATATGATCTTTGAGCCAAGTTTCTTTGGCCGATAGCACGAACGTAGTATCACATTTTAGTTCGGTACCAGAATATTCAAAAGTGGAATAAAATGCAAACCCGATTACTCCAGGATAATAATTATAATGGTAGTATACAAAATACCGCTCTAAACAATTATTTTGGGATATTGAAACAAACATAATCAGGGCGATTCTGTATGGATATTGACTTGAGTCAACATTGACAGAGTGACACTAAACTGACATTTTCCATTGTGTTTCATTATTAGAATGACAATTTAGTGTCACAATATCAATGTTGAGTTGAGTCAATATCCATACAGAATAGCCCTGAATACTCACTTGTCCCTTATTTAATAATACTTACAAAAAAGTTTTGACAGTTTCGATCAAATGTGTTGTACATTGTGCCTAATAAGGGCTACTCACTTGTGTTTTGCTATAAGGATAATCGTTTAGGATTATATTTGTATTTCCATCATATTGTTTTCGTTAAGCGTGAGCATTTTATTATACTTTTCGATGTTATTTTGATCTCGTGTTTGGTACCGAACTATTTAGAATTTAATACCAGCTTTGTGAAATCGGGCATCTTGACGCCCTATTTAACCCCTGTCAAATTGATGTTGCCAATGGGAAGCAATTATAAATGACTTACGACTGTAGGCATTAAAAAAAAAGTTTCGAAGACGAGACTATAGCATAAACAACTGCTTTACTTTATAGTCGGAATTACCATGAAAAGTCGAATAATGTGTCAGCAAGCTGTAGAAAATTATCAATAAAGTAATAACACTATATATGCATCGTAATTATGAAAAACGAAGAAAATGTGAGAAACTTAATCCATGCATGGGAATGAAGCTTTTGTATCAATGTTGCGTGATCACATAAATTAGTAGAATCGGAACGAATTTTTCGAAAAAAAAATTGGTCGTATCCGGGTGACATCCGGTTATCTACATAGACAATACTATATCATATAGGTGCCCCATACCTACTCTCCATATAAAATGCTTGTACTACTGTTATTGTTAGAGGCGATTTACAATTCAAAACATGTATTACCTGTAATAAATGATTGTGTATTGTATATTCGTGTCGTATCACTATACTACCTGAATAAAAAGTAATTCAAGGTCGGATCGCTCTCTTTGCTAAGGTCGACACCATCTAAAGTAAGAGTTGTAAAATCCAATCCACTATTATTGAGCTGCTCTATTATAATAGATGTACTTTTCCTATCGTGGGCTATGCTTGTAACAAAAAGTACCTATCAGGAATTCGGACCGGTGCAGAATGAATTATTTGACCTTCTTTTTCACCGGTGCTTTTAATGATTGCACAATGACTGCTCTTGGCGTTATTTTCAAACAATGACACCGACTTGATGCCGCAAAGCAATGACATTGTCGTAATGATCATTGCAATTCGCAATAATCACCATCAGAAGAAGGTAAATGGGCACGTTTTTTCTCGGTAATCTTCAGTAATCAACGGCCACCTAATACAAATGAGCCTCAAGAAGTGCACTTTGTGTACCTATAATTGTGTGATGTATCCTTTTCTCGTAAGTATATCTCATTGCATTAGCCGGAAGGAATTGTGGCAGCTTAAGTTCGAATGTCCATTACTGCATTACTTTCTCATGAACCGACTTGCCGTAGATTCTTAGCCGCAAGAGGATCTAACGATCAGACGAACTTATCTACCAAGTAAAGTTCGATTCGGATTATGCAATCGTCTTACGGAAAACGATCACTGGTGTAGTGTATTCTTTCTTCCACCGACAACTGAGAAATCTGGGAGAGAGTAGGTATTCTGCTGCAAAAAAATACATATATTTTGAACATGTTTCATGCCGGAGAGGTCAAAGATAAGGAAGGACGTTTTTTCTTTCTTCTTTTCCTCTCAAAGTACCTATCACGTATGTATTTATGTAATGCATTGACGTGGGTACTTTTGTATACTTTTCAAGTTACTATTCTGGATTTTTGAAGGGAAGTTGATGCAACATAGTTCCATAGGGCGCGGAGACCTCTTTTTCGGACCCATTGTACCACCTTCCCAGACCAGTCGGACTCACTGAGCCGCAGTGTAATGCTTGAATGCTTGATGTTCAGTTCCTTCAAGCCTCGGAGCCCGGCCGTCAAGCGCACGGTTTATCGGGATTTCGCCTTGACTGCCTGTTTGCGCTAGTGCGTTCCTGACCTATCCATCGCCCTGCCGTACTGCCGGTTGCAGGTGTTATACTCGGGAGAACTTGCTTAGTTCAAAATTGGATGAAACCCGTCCAAAGGTCCGCCCACGACGATCACTCAGCCAAATCCATGCATGCAGTCAAAGTATCACTCGACTGTAGCGGTGTACCACGTCCTATATAGCCCCCGTACTTTTGTACTAATAGACAGTTCAATTTGCGATATTCACGTACGTTTGGCGTAAAGCTGAATGTCACGTGAAATCGACCTGTAACCAAGAACGGTCCCTCAGACGTGAATACGGTGATCGCAAACTGCTTATCATTGCAGTTATTATGAATTGTATCCAATGTTTGACCCATTTTTCTCAAGCTTCCCACGTTGCAGCATATACCTTCTGCATGCTGTGACCAGTGTTCAAGAAAATACCACACAGCTAGTCCTTGTCTTTGCCTCTCAGCAGGTGGTGAACTGATAAACCCTTCTTCTTTTAACACCAAGACTGACGGCTTAGCTTAGAAGTAATAAAACAAAATCTAAGGGGTAGCCGGGATGGTTTGAGCGGCTTATAAGAAAGACGTAGCTAAAAATTTTCATAAATGCCTGCAAGATTGGATCGAAAAGAAGCTCTTGAATCGACTTGGAATTAACACGTCGAAATTTTGATGTTAATTCACATGTCTGGAACGCCAGTTTCACTCTACTAATGATGATGGGGTTCACCAAAACGCAAAACCAATTTCTCTGGCGATAATAATGATGATGGGCGAACCGGTCTCATGTTAATAATATTATTGAAATCAACACAGTATTCAGATGCAAATGTCTGCGATAGTACTCGCACGCCTGCCTATCTCTACCTGTTACCAGACTCTCAGTGGGCAGAGAATTGGAAGGACCCATTGTTGATTGAGTGCGACCGATAAATCATCGCACCGGAGAACACGATTCGATAAGTTATTACACGACGTACGACGACGAATTTTCTAAACTGCTACACACAGAGGGAATCTTGGGAGATTCGCACAATTTATCTTCTTTTGTCCCTGGATAAGCTCATTTTCATGCAAATGCCCCCAGAACGCGACAGCTCGGTAGAGCTGCGGCCGAAGCCTACAAAGAAGGGGGGGGGGGGGGGGGGGGGGGCTAGAGAGAGCCCTAATCTTTGAAACGGATCGTGTGCTCTCAGGATTATCGTAAGCATCAGGAAGTGGCTGGCGTTTTGAATATGTAATTTCAGCTCGCAAAGGTGAGGTGCTGATGCAGACCCAATTAACTTGTGACTTATTAGTTTAATTAACGAGTTTAACTTATTAGCACTAAAGTCCAAAACGGTGCTCATTAAAGATGATACTGGATTATAATTAGACGGGTAAATAATCAGCTTTTTCAAAATTTCTGGTCCCGTTCAACTGATTCTGGAGCATTCGAGAAAATGCGCGCATGTTTTGTACCGTTCGAACAAAATGGAACCCCAACATGCAAATAGAACACATCTGCCCAATTGGCGCAGGTGCCGCTTCTACAACACGCTGGTAATACACGAAAGGTGTTGAACTGTTCAAGAGCCATCGCAAAGCCACATGCCGCGAGCAATGTGAATTTGCCAGAGAACCAGTGGAAAGTTCCAGAAGTTACAGGCGGAGCATATAAGCACCGATGATCCGACCAACATACCAGTATTATTAGAGCGACAACGAGCGGATAGAAAGGCGAAGTTAATACAAGAAAGATATCCAAGCGCAAATAATTGTTGACGTGTATTTAGTAGCACACAGTAATAAAGAGAGTGTTTTGAACGTTCGGCTCTCAAATTATAAAAGAAACCAGCTGAAAATCTGTAACACAAGTCTACAGGCATTTGGAGCTGATGTGGCTCTTCTAGTGTACCCAGCGCACCTCTTGACAGACATCACAAGAGATACTTTCATCTATGAAATTAGAGATCAAGACCGACGTTAGATGGTAATGAATAAAAAGCCAGTAGACATCAGCGACGCACTGACTCAGGCGGTCTGCATTGCGGCAGTCAAAGATGTATGCAGTCGTCAAGTCAAGACGGTGAGCGTTGAGGAATCCGGAGGCTCACATACCAATGTCAAGAGATCTATCGAGAAAATGTATGGGGAAACCCTTAACGCTCTTTCTCGGAACAAACCCCAAGGCGAACCAAGAGCTGGAGGAAGACCGCATTGCTTCGGGTGTGGAAAACCGGGACATCTGCGTTGAGACTGCAGACAAAGATCCAGTTCAGTGGACCGATTTATATTGCAACGGGAACTGCTGATCGAAAAAGTTACCAACCGACGGGAAGCAATCGTACAGGAGGAAGACCGCGTTGCTTCAATTGTGGAGAGAATGGAAATCTGCAGCGTGATTGTCGGCAGTGTTTGGCCTGTGATCGTCTAGCTCTAGTGAGTAGCGACTCTAGCCCCCCTCCCCCCTCCAGGGGATTCCGGAGAGGATGATAGACGGCCCCGTGGCGCAGGCGGTCGAGTGGCTGCCTGCGACGCGGAAGTCCCGGGTTTGATTCCCGGTGAAAAGTCTGGGTGTTGGTCCGAAATATGCACTTTTCTGAATTTGTGAACCTGATAAATGAACGGGCAAACTCCTATGGCAAGAAAAAGCCGATAAGGAAAGGACATAACATTTATTATTATTTATTATTTATTATTGTCGGCAGTGGTACCGTTCAGCAGGCCGTTTCTTGCTAGAATGTGCTGATCGAGAAATTCAACATCATCCTGGAAAGAGTCATGGCAACGCGGATGGTCTTTTTCGAAGACCACGTAACGAGGACTGGAGGCACTGGAAGGGGGTGAACCAGCAGAGAAGAAACGCTGAAGTCAAAGCACTCGCTGTAGAAACTCCAAGAAATTGGACTACGGCTGAACTCAAGAAGAAGCAGCGCGAGGACCCAGAGAGTGTCCGTCTTAAAAGAGCCCAGCGCGAAATCCGTAACAATAGCATACCACATACGAGGGCCCCCGAGTTCCTTCATAGGTCAATTTTTTGGAGAAACCGTGAAATCGGAAAGGCATCAACAGTGTGAAAAATCCATACAGCATACATAAACCCATTTTCCATGTTGGCCTTTTTGGTGAATTCTGGTAAAAATATAACTATAAAAAGTTCCGATTGTGTCCATAATCTGCCTGTATGCTGCGTGTGTGGCACATAATGCCCTGCAAATTGAGCTTTATGTGCGCTTCTGTAATAAATTCATAACTAACCTTATATAAATCTGTGTCACGTGCCGTTCTTTGCGGCACACTCTATCGGAATTACAATAAGTCCTGGGAGCTTTTATCAGTGGATGTGTGAAAGTTTAATTTTCAAGCTACTTCGTGTGATACGCGAATTGTCGTGACTAATTGAAGTTATGCTTTGGCAGAATATAAAAACCAAACGCGAAATATACCTGTTCTTTCAAAGCGATGAGAATAAAATATTCTCTACAAATCGCCGACTTGAGTAAAGTTGAACTTTTTTGTGTGTTTTTCGAAAACCGCACCAGCTCATAGCTTTTCACCTATGGGATATATATAGATTTAACATTTTTATGGGGTATTTAGGAGTACTCCTGCTGTTTTTGCGTTGATCATGAAGCTGCTTTCATTTCCGGAAGTAACCGAAAGTGACATCAGAAATCAACTTTTGACTTTCAAATGGAAGACCCTGTATATTTTTTTATATTTGGATAGAGACTTTTTGTTGTTGACACAGTTCTAGTTCTAAAAATTCTTTATCATGAAAAATGACGATTTTGTAGTGGACTAAATATAAGTAAATTACTATTATCGAAGGTGGCTGCGACCACAATTAAAAACCTGAAGTTAGAGAGAGATTTGTAAATTGTTTTATGTTAAAAAGCGCTGCTGGTTGAAATCGATTACTATTAAATCGATTAAATTGCAATTATCATTACCGAAGGTGGCTGCGACCAAAAATTAAACCTTTGATTTGGAATTTTATTTATTGTTTATGTCGATTTCAACCCGGCAACGCTTTTTGATATAAACAGTTACCAAACTTTTAACTTCAGATTGTTGTTAATTGTGGTCGCAGCCACCTTTGGTAATAATAAATTAATCACATTCAATCCGCTATAAAATCGTCATTTTTCAGCATAGAGAATTTCTAAGACGACCACTGTGTCAGAACCAAAAATGTCTATCCGAATATAAAAAAATATACAAGTTATTTTGTTTGAAAATCAAAAGTTGATGTCACTTCCGGTTACTTCCGGAAGAGAGTGTTGCTTTATGATCAACGCAAAAGATGACAAAAGTGCTCTCAAACATCCCGTAAAAATTTCAAATCCATGTATCCTATAGGAAAAAAGTTATGGGCTGGTGCGGTTTTCGAAAAACACGGTATAGACAATCCAAATAGAAAAGACCATATGTCGTCACGGATTTTTACGGTTGCGTAGGAACCAGGCGAGTCCATCATTCAAAAAAAGGTTGGCTAATTTTTGATGCCCCAATATCCGTGACGACGGTGGTGATAACATATGGTCTTCTCTATTTGTATTGTCTATATATCTATAGTACAATTCAAATGAAATGACATCTCGGGCGCCTGATGTGAAATTTGACATATGCGCTAGAATCAAACGTTCTCTAGATAACATCGAGTTTGTAATGAAAGCTAATCAATTTATTAACGTTCAGTGATGATCTACCATAATGAAACCTACCCGGACTCCGAAAACCAATTACATTTTTCTAACGCAAATGTCAAACTTCACGGCCGCCCGAAATGTCATTCCATTCGAGTTCTGCTCTAAGTTGTACCATAATTGGGTATTCGAAGCGGTCGTGGCCGAGTGGTATAGGTGATGGCAAGCTGACCCACTCGTGCTGCGCTGTGCGGGTTCGAATCCCGCTACATCGATGGATATTTTGTTCTGTCCCCGAGGTTGCATGGTAGAGCAGCTAATAGCTGAATGTCACCTTGTTAAGTCAATTAAATAAATAATTGGGTATTCGGATTATTTGTGTCGTGCATAGGGTGACCTGGCAGTCTGAAAAGTCGGGAAATCTCAAGGTCACTTCAAGCATCACGAGAAAAAAATCCAAGCATGAACAGTAAAATCATTACGGTGGCGCAAATAAGAAACGCTCTAGAGCAGTGTACTCACCTTTGTAAATATCGATTACATCCTTAATTGCACCTATGTTTAAAAATAAATTACTTCATAAAGGTTGTTTAGCAACAATTGTCAAATGTCAATGTTAGGTTATGACAACCTATGACAATGTTGGATTTCTCTCGTTAGATTCCACGTGAATCAAGTACCTACGCATACCTAACAATACTATAAACATACCCAAACTGGACTGATAGCTTACTTAAATAAACAGGTCAACACTTGAAATGGTCCATCCCAAAATTTGGCCTCACTTCAAATGACGGTATTTAGAAAAATTTCCTACCGAAAAAGAAAAAGTGGTCAGGCTGAATTGATTTATGACCTTCTGTTACTGTTACTTTTATTCTGTAAAAATTTTCAGATGTTTTCAGAAGCTATTATTGTTAGATAGACGCAATACCTTGACAAGGTTGTTCAATTTCGAACGTGATTTGTTTTTTTTTTAGAAAAGATGGTCATTTTTTGTAAGATATTGTTTTTTTTAATACCTACTGATTCTCTCCTCGGTCACATTCTTCACTCATATTTGGCAGACATGTTTTGTATGATGTTGCCTAATGAACAGTGGTAAAAAACTGGTCTCACTGACTTTATACGAGGACCGAGGACCTAGTCTTCGCGTGTGAACTTGGACTCTCCCCTTAAGGTCACCCCCATATGGGGGTATGGGGCATGTTGTGACTATGCATTCCACTTTTATCTTCACTTCAAGGTGATTACAAACACTATTAACCATCCGTAATCATCGCAAGCCCCATATTTAGCATGACAACCCCATGTTTCTCATTTTTACACGAAGGTACATTTCCAAAAAAATTGATGAGTCATATCTCGAGAACCAGTTGACTTAGACTTAAAATCAATTGGCCTATATACTGTTTCCAAATGACACTCGCCGATGGAGACTCTGACTCAGGAATAAGCTACAAACCCGCTCAATTGGTGGAGGAGCCGTTCGAGAGGTTACCGAATTCATAGGGAAGCGACTGAACAATAATAACAATAACAATAATTTATTAAAACCTTTGTGGCCACAGGTGCTAACAGTGGATAAGGCAAGTCACAGAACAAAACAAAAAACAAAAAAGTGTATATAGGACGACACAGATGAGTAAATAAACTTTAACAATCGAACTCTTTAGCGAATCCATACATAGTTATCATTATTATCATCAAAAAACAAAGATTTCCTGTGCACTTCCAAGAAGTTGAACTTCTTCCCGAGGAATAAAGCTAGAGCCCTGGGAGTTTTTCCGATGGATAGCTTAGGTCCTCAAGGGTGGCCAGTGGGCAGATTGAATTTCATGGTTCCGCCGTCATCTTGATCGCTATATTGAAATTTCTTACTAGTGGAACGATTTCCATGAAAGTTGACTCACCTCGGTCTGGTATGATCATTCGTATTTTCAAGGTGAATTTCATTATTCCACCGCCGCCTTGGCCGCCATATTGAAATTTCTTTTTTGTGGAACGATTGTCATGAAACTTGGAACTTACTTTTGTCTCGTATGAACAATGAACATTCTTATTTTCCAGCTGGACTTCATGGTTGCGCCGCTATCTTGGACGCCATATTAAAATCTCTTATAAGTGGAACAATCTCCATGAAACTTGGATCGAAATCTTTTATTTAGTAGAACGCTTTTCATGGAATTTGGAAATTTTCTAAACCAAACCAAAAATGTTTTTCCATCAATGACAGATCTGCACTAAGAAAATGCGCTATTGCGACTCACGCACGGAGGGGAAGATAGATAAGATCAGATTAGCAAAAAAAAAACTAACTCGGAACGAAAAACTCTCGGACTCAACTACCGAGAAAATAGTGAGTTTTCTTGTGTTAATTTCTTGAGGCCCGTGCGACCAACGGACAATCACACTCCAGGCAAACATAACACTGAAAGTGGTCTTTGGGAGACTTCAAAATGGATAATATCATACTTATCCGTCGTTTATTCTTAGAAAAATTCAGCACCATTCTTGGCACGATCACAATACATTTCCCTTCCATTGGTGGGTGGCCGAGAAAGTAATTCGTCGTTGACGTGTGACGTTCGAGACGTTCGAGACAATCATGTTACCACTCTTACAAAGAAGTAGTACGTACTTACCCAAAAAGAGTTCTATTATAGCCCCCATTATAGCATTGATTTGGTTCCAGTACCACAATAAATTAGATAAGCTATTCTGTGAACGCAAAGTACCTGGCATAAAAAAGTTTTTTCTGATGCCCAATTAAAGTCACCTTTGAAAGCGAAGTCGAACATTTTAGATTGATGAATGTTGTTTTGATATGAAAACAGTATGGAAGTGTCAATCACCGACAGTTCTGCACTCACACAGCTCACTTTAATTAGAAAAGTTTTTGTTGATTCCATCACCATCACGTTCGGGACTTCAGCAGGAAATAAGTTGCGCAGGTTCCATAGAAAAGAAGAACACCTGTCCCGATAAAAATTGGAGCTCTTGCATTACGACAGCCACCGCACTTCTTCACAGCTTGCAGATTCGAGATAACGACGTATACATATAAGCTCCTTCTATCCGACTTGATAGTGGGGTTAGTGAACTACAGTGAAAATTTCAACGACCTCGCCGCAGGGAAATTAAGGAAATCGCCCATCCATAAGCGGCTTTGTCATATCGTCGTATACCCATGCAGCCGAAACTTACCACCACGTATTCCCGTTGCGTCTAATTGCTCAGAGAATGGTTTTAATTGCACGCCATTAATCAAACAGGTACTGCCCTCTATACGCTGATCTTAATCGTAAATAATCTGCGTCTATTAATAAAAGTTCTCCTCTACGGTTGGACAGAGGAGAGAAAAATAAAAACCGAAAAGCAGCCTTACAACAATAACTAATCCTCCAGGCATACCGATAGATGGTTATTTCTCGTTGGTGCTGCGGTGCTACCACAGACTACAGCCTCAGCCACAAAGATTTATCGCAATAATGGTACAGCACAAAAACTGTAATAATTACTCACGGCCAAATTAAGCTATTAAGATCTGCATTGTTTGATTTAGATATCTATGTAGCTGCCCAATTGTCGAACTTTTGTTGACTTGAAGATTTGGCTGGATTTACCTGCATAGAAATAAATACAGGTCTCTTGGAGAAATTTTTCGTTGGGGTCCATGACACTTAAGCGACACACGCAAATCCAAAGAAAAATTAGGTAAATCACTCAGAATGGCGTGTGGAATGATAATCTTAAATAAAATTAGCGGATTATCCGGGAATTTTTACAAAAAAAATAAAGAAGGAACAACGTGTTCGAAGAACACTGCAAATCTCTGGATGTTGTTGTATTGTTGGCTGCCTACATCACTTCAGTGGAAAATTAGAACACGTACGGGTTACAGTGACTCATCACTTACCAACAAAACAATTTTGCGCAATGTTGTCCGTAGGCCCAAGATGGACACCGCAAAGAAGAAGCAATACGACGTAAACAATTCAACTGCAAAGAAACTATAAGTGCGATCGTAATTTCCTCCTTGGTCGGGACTAATCATCGTGAGTAGAAGGAAAGAGAGTTTGTTTCGTGGTTGTAAAAAGTGTTTACAATGTGACGCTTAAGTGTCATGGACCCTTTCGTTTTTCTTCAAAAAGAAATTTCTATCAAATAAAGACATTCAGTCCAATGTCCAAAATGCAAATAGAAAAACCGCATTTCAAATTTATACAAGCTAATCCATTAGGTTTTTTTGGGGACTTTTTTTTGTTCTTTTGAAGCCTCGATCTAGCGATGAAACCATAACAAAAATAACATCATTTTGAATTGACAGCTTATCAGACTGAGCCTGATATCATGACCCCATCCTGTGATCTCCACGTTTCTGTAATACTCGCAATTACGATTTACGCTACAGTTCAGCTTAGCGTTAATGCCGGCACTTACACGATACAATTCATCAAAAAAGTTTAAAAGCTTGTAACTAATTGAGTTTAATCTCTTGAATGACAGCAACGTTCATACGTTATTTCCTTTAAAAGGATCTAACTGGTGAAATACGGTGTCATTAATAGGGCCATCACGACATCCCGCTGTGACAAATACGACATTTGTGGTCTTTTTCTGAACAACTTGCAAAGCTCACGCGAGCAACATAGTGTACCTTCTAATATGTGTATGTTGTATACGCCCGAAGCTTGATATCTCTGCTATTCCTATAAGCTAAAGTTTACCAGGACGCGGCTGGCGTACCTATATGTTATATCCTGTGCTTCATCATGCATAATAAACACAAATTTAGTTCGAGGAGAAGATATATAATATCAAGGAGTATACGAAGATATAGTTTACGTAAGGTAGGTACGTAGCTTGATTGGATTTACAAATATATGGGCTTTGACGTGCATACCATATGCATCTTTTTGTTGAGAGCATGTCGTGCGTTTTAGATCAATGGAATCGTTGAAACTACCAAAAGCCACAAAATTGAAACGTCTACAGGGTGTCCCATCAGCTAAAACAAGCCAGCGCGATTTTATCAAGAAATATCAAGGTAACAAAAAAAATTCTATTGGGGGGAAGCCTGACCCTTTAGCTTTCTTTTGAGGCGGCGCCGATGCTTGTTGGTGCTCTGGTTTCCAAGAAAATACAATTTTAATCAGGCGAGTCTCAAGAATTCGAAAATTCATGACCGACAAGACAAATTATTTCAGATGAAAAAAAATCCTCTTTCTCTGGGCTTTCCATTAATGTGTCGTCGATGTCTGTACCTGGCCCAGTAAGCCAGATATTCTGCCTTACAGTCCAGTAAACACAATATGTAATCGGAATTCATGACGACGTCACCGATCACACACTTGTTGATTTTAACATCAGCCAGTATTCATTGCTATGGTGAATCCAGGTATGGTGAATGAAGAGGACCTAGTAACGGCTAGTGTTGAAATCAACAAGTGTGTGATCGGTGACGTCATGAATTCCGATTATTGTGTTTGCTGGACTGTGAGGCAGAATATAAAGAGTACCTGGTTACTGGGCCAGGAACAGACATCGGCGACACATCAATGGAAAGCCCAGAGAAAGAAGATTTTTTTTCATCTGAAGTATTTTATTTTGTCGGTCAAAAATTTCCGAATTCTTCTGACTCGCCCAAATAAAATTTCATTTTCTTGGAAACTAGAGCATATACACAAGCATCCCCAATGCTCAATTTTGTTGTTGCTGTCTTGATATTTTCTGAGAAAATCGCGCTGGGTTGTTTCAGATAGGACATCCTATATAACAGAGTAGATAGGCCCCCACAAAAAACTTCCCCTTCACGATAATTGAGGCAGAAATAACTTTCCTGCAACAATTTTTTTCCGTGGTTTCTGAATATGTCAAGTATAATTTTCCATTTTGTGCCATATACAGGTGTCGCAATTTTTCTTGCATTTTTTGTAACATCATGTATTTCATCAGCACAATCGATCCACATTGTTATCGTGATTACAAATATGCATGACGGTTCTTAATTATTTCTGTAAAAAAATAAAAAGATTCACGGTGGCATCTCAAAAATGTTTTTTTTTTCAGAATGATCGATTCATATTAGGATTCAAATATATTCCGAATATTTGTTCAGGCATGTCATGCCATTCCATGTCATTTAAAAGTAAAACAAAATATCCTGGACATATTTGAATTCTTGAATGAGTCCATCATTCTCAAAAATAGACGTTTTTGGAGATAGCATTGCGAAATTTTCAATTTTTTCCAAAGAAAATCCAGAAGTCAACTGCATATTTATAATTAATATAACAATGTGCATCGATTGTGTTGTGCTGATGAAATACAGGGTGTTTCGAGAAAAAAAAGCAAAACAAATTGGAACAGCCTGTATATGACACGAAATGCAAAATTAAACTTGACGTATTTCGAAACTATGGAAAAAATTGTTCTAGGAAAGTTTTTTCTTTTTCGAATTATCTTGAAGGGAAAGTTTTTTATGAGGGGGGGGGGGGGTATCCGTCTCGCGTGAACACCCTTATACTCACCAAAAGAAATGATGGAACAAAAACGAACATTTGTAAACACTCTCTTTCTCTACCATAGAGATGTGAATCTCAAAAACTTCGTTAGATAGGTTCGGAAATATCATGTAACATTATGAAATTATAAATTAACGTTCACAAGGACAATGTCAAAACATAATTCGTAATTTCAGCTTACAACTACTGGTGGGGGCGCTGCTGCTGATGGCTGCTGCGAGGGGCTGTAACGTATTTGTATGTAGATACCGAAAGTTACTTTGTTTTGAGATCTATAGAACGATTTTTGAGAAGAAAAAAAATATATTATTATTGAAAAGCTAGCCCAAGTCTAACTTTGCTCAGATCCCACGGATTGTCCGGCCGGCTTTGTTGTTTGTAATAGAATTTGAACAAAAGCAGCCCAAATTCTCATCTACGTGCAATACGCATAACTGTAAAACGATTTCATTGATCCATTAACGGATTAGATGGGCCTCAGAACAAATTTAATCAACTCCCAAATTTGTAGAAGATCGTTTTTTTTTTCATGCAAACTTCTGTCTCCTGGTAATAATGGAAAAATCTTTCGCAAGTCATTAGTCGAAAAATGCGGTAAGTATAATGCGAAATAGATTTTTTTGCACCAGTTCTTCCATCAAGATAAGTGATTTGAGATGTTAACAGCGCGAATACAGCAAACGAAGCTCCTGCTCTCGCTCCTGCTCCTGATGGTAATTTCATGGGGCTCTACAAGTTTGATTCAGAAGTTTTGTTCGAACAAGTGAAAAGCGTCGTTAAAAATAAGTAGAAAAAGCTCGGGATTTTCAAGACGCGACGGGAGGAAAATGTTTCAGCAGGATTTGTGAACTTGCTTGCGGTTTCCGCCTATATTGGAAGTAAGTACCTGTTCACGGCCATTCCTTTATTTTGCTTTTCCCCCAGTTGCTTGGCATGCACTTTGCAAGTTTCAGCTTGTTTGATTTTGATGCAATTTTTTATTGTTTTTTGTTCATCACAGCATAGCTAAACTGGGTACCTACTTTTGTTGTGATTGGAGTGATTTCTCCGCTTGGATTTGGGTTTTGGAAGATTGATTGTTTAGCCTCAAAGCTTGCACCAAGCACAGTGATCTTGCGATTTTTTCGTAAATTTTGACGATCTCTATTGTAGGTAGGTATAGGATAGCGAAATTTTTATCACTTTTTGGGATATTGGGGCTTTGTTTCGCCGGTAAAGAGTCGAATTTCTTGCTTCAATTGTTGATTCATATTTCATTTGTTGATCGCTAGCATAAACTTTTTCTTTCATAAACCCCACAAATTTTGAGGGCATTATAGTGTTGGTGAAAGTGGGCTTTCGAATGTTTGAATTTTATGTCACCACAGATGTCAAAAAATCGACATTTTCCCTAGACATTTCCCTAATCTCAGATGTCATTCAGGTAGATAGGATGATTGATGCAAGATGCAAGGAAAAGCTCTTAAATATACTCAAGTGTCAAAAGCTCCATAGACACTTCATTCAAATTAGTTGTAGTACCTACGTGGTTGTATTATACATAAAACAATGCATTGTTTGGGTAAATCTCCCCAAAACAACTAGAAACAGGTTTCATTTTACCACACTATATGCATATAAATGTTGTTATCAAGCTTGAAATCCGCGAATACCATGACTAAAAGTGAGAAGAAAGTGTAGGTATTGAATCATTATTATACAAACAAGTAAAATTTATAAGAAATTCAAGAGTTTTTAGCAATCCACGAAAGTAGAACAACTCTTTAGAATGTGTCTGATTAAGACAAAAACGGTGCAAATATACACAGCTCATCCGCGAAAAAAGTAAGACTATATTTTCTATACGCGGTTGGATCAAGATTTCGCTGTTGAAATAAAGTCTTTGGGAAATTCTGTACGCTTGGCTAATAGGCCGTCAAATTGCTTAAAGATCTTTGTTTTGTTAATTTTCAGTACCTCTTTTTTCGACCTTACGGCATTCTGGACCTTTATTTGGATCTAACGGGCAAATTTAAATTATTGCAAGTTTCTGTAGAAAATCTATGAAGTTTAGCTAGGATTAATAATTATTTTGTCGATAGGTAAATAAAAAATAATAAATGTTAATAATGCATCGAAGTGATTTGAAAAAAATCAGCATTTATGTGCCTATCTTCATGTGACATGCACGATAAATTTATGTGGTTGTTGTAATTAATTATGACTGGTTCAAATTAGTTAATTGTGTAAATATAAAATAACATTAAAGAAATCGTCGCTTGTGGGAAAAAGGTGCGATATCTTTAACAAGCCATTTATTTTGAAATGAAATCGTGTAAATTTAATTTTAATTGCTAATGCAGATGATATCGAAGTAGCATAGCTCTTCAATAGCATCACAATAAAATCAGAACACAAAGCTCTAGATGTTGTTAAGTTACCGATTATTTAAATTCAAATTAGATGGGTATACCACAATCATATACATCTAAAAATATGACTGGCTATAACAATCTTACACTTATACATATTTAAGCAGTAAAAAAACTACGAGAAATATTACTATTGTGACTTGAACAAATTGTTATTTAGGACGAACAACACGATTTTGGAGGATTCGACCATGAAATGTCAAAATATAAGCAAAAACGAATCGGTTTTTAATTCTCAGTTTGGTTTTGATGGAACTAAACCATTTATCATGTTTTTTATTCGTCCGAGTGGGAAGATTCACGTTCTCTACTAAGAAGTATTATTTATATCACTTTGTTTTGCACATAATAATAAATTCGAAGTCGAATAAGTTCCATCACTGTAAAATGTGATTTAAATTTAATCCGGGGGCATGCTTTCCGTTCGATGTTCGCACACAGCTTTTGGGCTTTGTCCGTTAACTAACTGACTACACATTTTTTCCGAGTCTCATGAGCATTTTGATTTAATTTTTATTTATTACATATTTTGCTTCCCGTAAGTGCAGCCGGGATTTGGGTACCTACCTACCTACAAACAAAAATCAAAAGTTAGTTGTACGAGTACCTTACACTATACTTGATGCTCTTATGTATCCAACTTCCTGACAATGGTGACAAATTCTCATGCATACAAATCGTTATTGAATGATATATTAGAAAGTAAAAACACTGAGGTCGCATTGTTCACTTGTTCAGGACTTAAAAGGATAACTCGATTAAAAATTTCCTATTATTTCATTCATGTGGTGCAAACGCTAACGCAATGATGACTTACACGCGAGTTGTTCGTGAGAAAACTAGAAACATTGATTTATATTCAGATTTAGATATTTTTCTCGTCGAGAGTTTAATCAGGAACAGCTACCAAGAACAATATCAGTGAGATCGCGAATAGAACTGTAATTTTGTCACATCCTCAACACTGATAACGTGATAACTACATCACACATACACCTATTCTGATGATAGGATTCGAAGTTCGGAACTTCTCATCGCAGTAAGCTCCTGCAATTTTGAAATTATCATTTTTGAAGAGGCCCTTAGATAATGAAAAAAAAATCAGAAAATGAACCTTTTTTCAACAAAGGTATATGCGATATGATATGGTGCATATGATGACCTGGATTACAGATTTTTCCTATAGAACATCACCTCCCCAGACGAGTTGAAATAACATCACCCTCTGTTGACTGGATTGGGTTGGTTTTTCTTTTTGATTGCATAAAACGTAAACATCTCAACCCTGGTATAAAATTTTGACTACGGATGTAACTACCCTTTGTAGGTAGGATAGCAGGACTTGGAAAAGTCAAAGTGAAATGTCCCCTCTGAAAAATCTGATGTGGGCCACTTTACTACCCCGCATTGAAATATGCATGAACACAATAACAATACAATCTCATTTACACCGTCTATCACTTGAAATATGCGAATACACCACCACCGTAATGAAGTTCTCCGCCATAAATTGTGGTTTCAAGACCGTCAACGGCACTTAAAACCCTCGTTTGAATTTCTCCCTATACAGTTTTCCACAATATGCGGCTTACCGTACCTTAATGAAACTCCCTAATAATTAAATTTCTCGAAGTGCCTCCTTAAACTCCTCCTCTGTTATGCCAATAATTCCGACAAAGGCGATATCTATCTCTGTTAATTTTGATTGTCAAACCTAAACGTGCATTTTAATGGACCAACGAAAGTGGTATCGCATTTTCTGAAATGAGTGAATTGTGGGTAGATATAAGATCAGCGAGAAAAAACACATCAGATACCCTTACCTACTTTCAACATTCAAATACGAACCCTGCTCAATTATTTTTGTCGATTTCTGCGAAAATGATGAGTGATGACCGTTGTCTTTAATAGGCGAAATTCAGTGCCATTTCTGCGCTGGCGCAACCATGCTAGGGGATTTGAGAATAGTGCCGTATGCTAACACATGTAAAAAGCGTAATTTCAACATTGTCTATTATTGAAACGGCTGGAAATGAAACTTTCAAATAAGCTATGGAAAAAAGAATGTTTCTTGATCTTTCATTGTGTTCAAGACCAGCAATGATGGATCAGTTCTAGATACACAATGAGCGAAAATATGGTAACGTGTTAATCAGTTGGTGTGTTTTTGAAAATGCCGCCCTACTTCTGGTATTCTTCTCTGCCTTACGGTTGCCGTCCTGCCCACGATCCCTGGAATTGCTTCCAAAGACGGAGTCCGCCGCGCTACCGGCCGGGTTTTTATATTATTTCAATTAATTATTTTGAAGTAATTATTTTCAAGAAAACGTTACAGGGAGGATGCTACGATAAGAGGTCCCGCGACAGACATGAGGACGATTTGTTTATTTCGAAAAATCATCAAATATTGACTTTCTTGAAAAAAAATGACTTTTTAAGCTTTACATAATCATTATCTCTTTCGACATAATAAAGCGATAGGACTTTAAGTATAGTTGTCAAAACTTGATTTAATTGGTGTAATATCGGTTTGAAACAATTGTTGAATACTTTGCTTACAGACCAGAAAACATCTTGATTGGCTATGGATGTATCAACTTTCAGACTGAGCGACCAACTTTTTTATTCGCGCAATTTTTTTTACAAACAATCTGCCAAGCAAATGACATTGAAGAATTTTTTGAAAAATATTGTTAATTTATATTAGGTATAAGTATTAGGACTTGTGGGTTTTTGGAAAGTGTGAGATTCTAAACTTATAGTTGAGAAATTTTTGATATAAAGAGTTGAGCTGAGCTTCCGCATAGATAATCTGAAGCATGTGCTTCGTCACCAAAAAAGTCTCCAAGGGTCCCGTTGGTGCTAGCAGGCTCAAGGCTTAGGAAAGCACTCCTAATAATAACAACGTGTTAGTTTTCCTGGTTACTTGTACGAAAAATATAGGCACCTAGGTGTAACCAGAGTGGCAAGTTTTTAATGATCAATACACTGGCACTGCCCTGTTATAATTGTGGCTATGCGGGCATAGGCATAATGTATACTAAACTTATGGATAATTGAAGTTGACTAGACGACGGTTTGATTACCTTCATTATATCATGAATCAATAGGTTGTGCCTATTGTGTATACAATTCTAGCTAAACATTAAGTATTGCTGTATGCTGTATAGATAGAATAATGTTGACAATAAAGGTTTGGCTTCGGCTTACCACCTACCAATGTTAACTAGGCCTGATACAGCTGTTTTCAGTTCAGCTCTAGGGAGCGAGATCAATACAGACTGCCAATGGAAGGAGTGCTCCAAAGGAAGGAGTGTGACAATACCTTTTGTCTATTTCGGTTATACTATGACTACTTTGTAACACTGTTTTTGCGAAAAAACAGTGTCACAAAATTCTAGTTTTCAACTGAAAATAGAGCACTTTGTGCCACTGTTTTGGTTGTCATTAATGACATAAGCACCATTCATGTGTCATTTTGTACATTTTCTTATTTTTATTAAGTAAATAAAGGCAAAATAGACAAAGCAGTATGAAAAACATGTAATTCAATTCATTTTTGTAATACTCCTGCATTGCTTAACTCGCCGCCTCGCGGCTCGTTATTATTGTAGTTTTTTGTGCATCCACCGTTCCGCTTCTCAATACTTTATATTCCAACTCTTTTTCTCTAGCATTAGGTATGAGCGGTGGTCTCACTATTTCGCTAAACGCTGATATCGGTAAAATCTGGTGCGTGCGGAATCGGAATATTATGCTGCAGGTCCGAGCTTGAATTATTATTCGATTGATTATTTTTTGAATATTTTTTTTTATTATTGCACAGCATTCTGTTTTCTACTTGTACATGATAATTTCTAATATAGAAATTTGGAATTTTAATTTTTAATTCAATACATTCGCATAAAATAATAAGGTAAGTATCGCATTGTTCTGATCAAATACTAAGCGGATTCTTTTATGCCAAGATTTTATAATTCAGAGATTCTTTCGTAGATATCAAGATTTTATAATTTGCTTGAGGCAAATTCAATATATGTGGTACAATTCGAATAAAATGACATCTCGGGTCGGGTGGCTGTAAAATTTGACATTTGCACTAGAAATAAATCGTTTTCTAAGTTAAATGGAGTTCATAATGAAAGCTAATCATCAATTTATCAACGTTTAATGATAATCTACCATATGAAACCTATACCCGAGCTCCAAAAACAATATTTCTGAAGCAAATGTCAAATTCTATAGCTGCCGGAAATGTCACATTAATTGATTTTTGACAGTGCACCACCATATTTTTGACAATAGTTACTTAGTTAGTATAAAGCAAATTGCAAATTGTGACTAAGTGCCCTGTTCCAGCTAAGGGCTCAAGACAATCAATATTGGATTTGGATAGGTATAGGTACAGTTGAAATAATTTTGGACGAAATTGAAGTTTGGACTTCTGAGGAGATGAGAGCAAAAAATCTATAAAAACCGTTCTTCGTCTCACAGCCGGAGACGCATTTCGCCTCCTAATGGTAATCTCATGCATGCACCACAAAACTCTCATGATGCAATTCAGCTGTCATCTGCCTAATTACAAACTGCTAGTTTCTTATCTCACCATGACTTAAAACACTGAATTAATGTCCATTTGCTTGCCTGGCGGCCGTAGGCGAAATTTTAACATTTTTACACCATTAAATCTTGATCACGCAGCCGATGCCTATAGACTCCATTCATATTCTCTATAGGTGGGCAAGAATACTGTTTCTCTTGTCTCCCAGATATTAGATAATAGAGGTAGCTGTACTGCTATTAGTTGCAATTTTATGTTCCTAATATTTATTATTGTATTGTTTCAGGTACGTTTATCTTTGGAGCTGTGTGTGTATGTGTCAACTTTCCAATCTCCTGAACCCCGTTGTTCATGTAAGTGTAAGTTAGATACAATACCTATATACAGTTGCGTTGGAAAAAATGAGATTTAGTGCACCACCATAAGTACAGTGTGCAATATGCAAATACATAACGTGGTATAAAGTAGTGGCAAATGAACGGTATGTACCTATAATTGCAGCCATAGCTTGATGATTTCACAACTTGCAATTTTTGCATTATCTCGAAAATTACATATATGTGTGTTGTACTAATTTTATTGTGCCATTACCAAATTTGGAAGTTAGAACGTGAAGAGAGATATTTCTCGTGTTGACTGTTGAGTATTTTACCTAAACTTCCCCATGCATTTTTAAAATAAAAGATACCTACTGCTTGGCTTTTCGCGTATGAAATTTCAATGAAAATTGAAAGGATGTGCTTCATTCCAGCTGATGATGGTGATTTATTTATCAGAATGATGATAATAATAAAGGAGTAAACTCATCGATTTTTCTCACATCTTATTGTTCATTTCTATTTGTGTGATTGTGTGATGCTCCCTTGGGAAATCACATTATTTTCAACGCTCATCAATAAATTCAATAGGTCTCTCTATCATAGCTGTTGCTGTCAGTATCAACTGAATTTGTGAGACATCATTGTTTCATATGGAATCTCAGCATGTGTATTGATTTATCGAACAACCCGACCACGTATTACAAGTAGTATAGAACTTCTTATATAGGCGGTTTCCTTGGCTCGTAGCTCGTGCGCACGTCTTCAAGTAGACAAGTTCACTGGTTCAATTGGCTGTTTTACCGGGAGCGCTTTATCGATCGGGGTGGTTGCATGAACTCGACCAGTGACGGCCAATATAAGTGAACTTGCGCCTTGAGGACCCCAGGCAAATGAGAATGGCTATAGATAGTGATCTGCACAGCTAGTGAGCTATACAGGTCTCAGGAATCTCAGTGTGGAAAAGTTCAGAGCAGTTTTTATTTTACTTTTCATCTCAACTGTTGAGCCTATATGCGGGAAAATGGCCTGACATCTAATGCACTTCTGCCATCAAGAGGAGATTCCGGTATAAAAACCTCTGGTAAAAGAAAGGTACTTGCCGAAAATTCCGGTTGCCTTTCCAAATTCCGTCCTGCTATTTCACGGATAATCGATTCCTCATTGTTCTCTCCCGGACTGAAAAATGTGTTTTTCCTTACATCGCATTGTCCCAGCCGTTCCTTCCGAGGAGTTTGTTAACAAACAGTTTTCTATGTTGCATCTTTATACCTGAATGCTCATTACTCAGCCCACGCGGTGGAGAAAAACTCCACCGCGCCGAGGAGCATTTCACTTTGATGCATGGCGCCCATTAGCTCCGCAAATTTCTATTTTATATGCCTCTAAGGGCTTTTCGGGGCTGAAGCGGCCATCCAGCTCGGATGCATTAATCATCGCAACGTTGCACTATTATACATGTATTTCAACGAGAGCCGCATAAATATACATCCAATCAAAGATGTGTGTTTGAGTTACGCGCGCCGAAGAGATCTCCGCACAAAAAGACTTCTAATAGTAGCCGAGGTACACATAAAAAAACGGCATTTGATGTTACAAGCAAGCCACTTAGTACAGTTGTTACTTAGACCCTAACAAACATTTTTTTCCGCAGCACATGGAAATCGGTCCCTTAGGAGAGCGGGGGGGGGGAGCCCCCCTTGAAAAAAGTAACTTTTTTAAATATTGACCGATTTTCACAATTCTGGTGTCGATTCCACACAATTTAATATCGCTAAGAAAGATAGAGATGAAGTACGTCACAAGATACAGTCATTTTTTCATTTTCGGGCGCCATTTTTTAAATATGGCCGCCTATTTAGCAAAATTTCATCTGATTTGAAAATAAGCTTGTCGCGTGTCTAAACCGACTAATTTTGGGGCGCTCTTTACGTTTTCTTCATCTAAAATAACATTCGAAATATCTGGAGGGAGTTATTGAATGAAGGAAGCATAGAAGGCAATTTTTTTCAATATTTATACTTATGAAGAGATATTCAGTTACATATTATTCGCAATAATTTGTTGCACACTGTTCTCTGGATCAGCTGAACCAATCGTAGGATCAAGTCCTGAACTGAAAAGTAATTATTGGGGCTTCTAGTACCTATCCTTTCCTCCAAATTTATAAAAAAAAAACTGAAGGCATAGTTTTTGTTGGTGCAGCCTCCTTTACAGCTCTTGCAACTAAGAGTGCAGGGTAGCCGATTTCTTTTGCATTTACATTGCATAGTTTGGCAACCAGTCTTGCAGCCACATCGGTCCAAGGCATGACAAGCACTCCACATTTCCTATAACTGAGACCATACTGGTTCCCACTTATCATTTTGGAGTGCCCAACCCAATCCTTCTGGAGTTGTGTCACACTGGCTAGTGGACGTGGCTTGTCGCCACAACTGACCAGCCTGGTAAGCGGCTCGTCGAGCATGCTGTACTAGGGCACCAGATGTCGGAAGACCACAGGGCCAAAGGTCGATTCTCTGTGGCAAATAGGTTTTTGCGAACCTGATCTACAGTGATACACTGAGGATCACACACTCCATACATGCGAACTGTGTTTTCTTCCGAGGTCTTCAATGTATCCTCAGATTCCTCAGTGAGAGGATGTGCAGGAGGACGAGCTAAAGGTGTGAATGCATCGGTGTAAATATCTTTCCAAGCACTCCACCTGTCTTTTTGTCTTTCTATCAACTAAAAAACGGAACGCTATCACAATCTATGGGTACGTTTACACCGGTGGACTAAAACTGGACTGACCCAAGCACTGACCCAAATTCCACCTGAAGTAATTCTTCTCTTCCAGAGTTTTCACCGGCAGACTAACGCGGCTCACCTATTTTAAAATATGAACTTAAACTAAATAATTCTAAAAACTGAATTCACTCCAGTCCACGGCTAGCCGAAGGCCTGACCCAAGCTACTTGGTCCTAATTTGGTCCTTATCTGCGATCGTTTACACCACGTGGACTAAATTTATTTGGGTCGAATTTAGTGCTTAGGTCGCGGACACAAGCCACGGTGTAAACGTAGCCTATGTAGGCGTGGAAACCACGCTGAGCTACGGATCTGGACTCTCCAAGAGCTTTTGCAATTGAATGAATTGCTAGGTGTCTGTGTAGCATAGGCATAGCTAGGTGTCTTGGAGGTACCATAGAGAATCCGTAATTGCCTGAGGCCGACGCTTTTTATGTCGAAGTTGTAGGAGATTGCTAGGACTACTACGTCTGTATCGGAACTTGGAATGGGGACGTTTTCAATATCGAGAATTACCATGTCCATGACATGAAGAAATATCCTGCCATCAGCTTCTTCCATCTGATCGCGAGTGACATCAGTGAGGTTGGTGTTTTGAGATAATCCGAAGATCTGACGAATTCATCTACGGTTGTCACTGAGCCTATGATTTGAGGTAAACCAGAAAGAGACGTTTCTGAAAGAAATCTGAATAATTCAAATATCATTCTTGAGATTCACTGTGGGGAAAACCCACTTACAGATCAACTGAGGGTAACTGAAGGCAGTGTTGGCTTTATACATCTGTTTCCTTACCTCAATATGTCATTACATTTGGAACAACAGCGCTGCAAGCTGCAGTCATGAATAACTGCCGCCAAAACATTTCGCATATTCAAATCCACATTCGGGTTGTGGCGGTGAATTTGAAATAAGACGTAAGATTGATGGAACTCATTTATAATAATAATATAATAATAATAAACTGTCTTATTAGTAGATAATTTATTAATAGAAATATAAATATAAACAACACTAAATAGAATATTAAATAAACGAATAGGTTCTAAGTATATATGTATAAATGGATATATTAATAAATTCAGCCACAAAAAGGCACACCAGCACCATCACCAAATTTCCTCCAGCTCCTCCATCTCTTCCTACTCCTTCTTAAGCACATGCTGGTGCTTTATTACATTCCAGAATAAAGTATAAGAAATGAAAACTAAAATAAAATAAACACTGAAAAATCAAACTTAGGGCGAAGTTCAGATGAGTGCGCAATCACACCCGCTGCTGAGGGGTGCCCCCTGCAACCCCATTCCACGTTTACTGGATAATAATAGTTATAATAATGCACCAAATATTATTTTAGATAACGGAAACGTGAAGAGCATCCTTGAATTAGTCGGTTTGGACATGTGACAAGGTTATTTTCAAATCAGATAAAATTTTGCGAAATTGGCGGCCATATTTTGAAAATGGCGCCTAAAAATAACCATACCTTGTAACTTACAGCATTGGCATTGTCTCTATTTATCTTGGTGATATCAAATTGTGTGTGGAATCGACACCAAAATTGTGAAAATCGGTCAATATTTGAAAAAGTTACTCTTTCCAAGGGGGTTCTCCCCCCCCCCTCCGCTTTCCTAAGGGACCGATTTTCATGTGCTGCGGAAAAAAATGTTTGTTAGTGCCTTAGTAACAACTGTGCAAAGTGGCTTGCTTGTAACATCAAATGCCGTTTTCTTTCCATTTAACATGTGTGCCTCGGCTACTATAAAAGACGGCTCACCTCCAACGAGTAGACCATCTATCAGTTTTATGATATGCCATTACCTTGAATAATAGCCAGGTTTACTTGAGAGTGAGCTTACTTGCTTTTGAATTATCGGTTCATTGCACGTCATGTTGTGAGATATCGGCTCTTGAGATGCCGTTCGTTGCTCCCGAGGAGCGAGAATCCTACGTAATGCAGGTTACACCTTCATATTAACAGCGCTCTCGTTTAATGTCGCGGAATGGCATTCGCCTATTTCTCTCGCGTTCACGCTGAAGGACCAGGTGGACTGTGGCCTCATTTGATCCTGGTTAATGCCTATCAATAGAGCATAGACCACACGCTCATTGTCCCGGCGAAGTGAAAGTGGTCTGCGAGTAGGTGATCTCCATTTTTCATCATCTGTTACGCCACCGCAGGTATTGTCTGTCATTGATTGGCTTCGGGTCCCACCGGTGGTATTACCTCCACAAAGACGATGCCTCAAAGTCGAGAGTGTGGAAATGTGGCAAATGGGGAGCAAAAAGTTCCTGTCATCATAATTTGCATTTCAATCGATCAATTGCAGCATGCTGTTGTTTGTTCCGTTGTAGTAAAGGCCAACAGCCAACACCAGCTGGATTCGAAAGCAATTCGCATTACCTATGCCAATATTACGGATAACAAATAATATACCTATTTCTCAGACTAGGCACCTTCCTACATATATACGGTTTTTATAGAACGAAAGCTACCTCAGTCAATCACCAGTTTTCACTTCTACAGAAGATATCTAGCCCTGTACCGAGCCCTGGCACCGTTGGTGACATGCATGATAATATGATTTTGCTTTGAGTTCTGATTTTCTCAACATTCCCCTTATGCTTATTTTAGTTCTGGTCAGCCTCTACATATTCTCCTGCGACCTGCGTCTCTTTGTATCGGCCTTATTTTGTGTAGTCGTCATTCATTCAAAAAGGTGTTACAACATTTTGTGTCATCAACTTTTACCATATCGCTTATCAGTGAGTGAGGATTGGTTGTGCAAGGGTTGCGGTGAAGTGATGTTTTTTATGTATTTTCCCTGTACCTACTATCTTGATTGTGATGTTCATGTTGGTATGTGTTAATTGATGAGGTCTGGTCAATTTGAGTTTTAAAGTCTGATCATTGCATACACATCCAAATGGTCTAGGGATCACCCCGAAATTTTCCCTTGGTCAAAAAAGGATATGTCTCTTTAAAAAAATCAAAATTTTTGTGGTGAGAAAATGAGTCGCAAAATTTCTTAGCCACATTTCCGGAACGCGTATATCTATTCTATTCGGTTTTGGACTCGTATCGTATTTTGTTTTGGCAAAGAGTATTGATCTTTCTGTGATTTTTGGACTTTTCCGCAACATTGAATTCAACACACCAAAAATTTTGCCCCTTATCAAATTGTGGTAACTCCTAATTGTCTTGAACGATTTGGAATCTGTTTGTGCCGTTGCTCAGCCCAAACTTCTTACAATCTATAAATGTGAATAAGACACAATGCAACTTGAGTGAAGTTTATGTAGAGTGACATGTAAAGCGGTGTAAAACTGCCAGGCGTTCAACATGCTCCCATTTGAAGAAATTTTCTTTTTTCTGAATTTTCGCATTGGAGGCATAAAAGATAACATCATACCTCGCCACGTTACTCGATTTATTTCCCTGGCCTCTTTATTTACAGGGTGGTATAAGAAAAAAAACAATTTCTTGGTTTTGCGGTGATATCATTTTTTGTTCTTGACCGATTTTCAAAATCCACAGCTCAGACTGAAGCTGAATATCAAGTAAGAAGATCACATTATCAGAATCGACTGAAAATAAACAATAAAAATGTGTGGTTCTCTCAAGAGTGACCAGACGTTTCATCGGTCCCAGAATATGGCTTGGAATGAGAATAAACTCGAAATCAAACTTGTCCTTAAGTTGAGCATTCATTCTGAACATCTTCCGATGTTTAGAGCTTGAATGGGACAAGAACTGTTAACAAAGGGACAAAATTAGAACTACATGTGATCAAAGCAGAATAATCTTTCTTGCTCGTATGAAATCGCTTGTAACTAACGTCACGAGAATGCATCGCTCATCTACGGCTTTTGTAACCAACGTTACGGAAATTACGACAAACAGATTTTTTTTTCGCTGATTGTTATAATTTCCGTAACGTTACTTACAAGCGATTTCATACGAGCAAGAAAGATTATTCTGCCTTGAAAACACGCAGTTGTAATTTTGTCCTTTCATCAACAATTCTTATCTCATTCAAGCTCTAAACATCAGAAGATGTTCAGAATAAAGGCTTTGCTCAAGGGCAAGGTTGATTATCAGTTCATTCTCATCCCAAGCCAGATCCCGGAACTGATGAAACGTCAGGTCACTCTTGAGGGAACTATAGATTTTAATGTTTATTTCTAGTCGATTCTGAATATATGATCTTCTTACTTGACGTTTCAGCTTCAATTTGAGCCTGGAATTTGAGTAAAAAATGATATCACTGAAAAACAAAGAAATTGTTTTTTTTATGCCACCCTGTAAATAAAGAGGCTGGAGGAATAAATCGAGTAATGTGGCGAGGTACGATGTTATCTTTTATGCCTTCAATGTTAGAATCCAGAAAAAAAGCAAATTTGTTTAAATAGGAGCATGTTGAACGCCTGGCGGTTTTGCACCGCTTTACATGTCACCCTGTATAAACTTTACTCAAGTTGCATTGAGTTTCTTACTCACAGTTATGGATTATCAGAAGATTGGGCTAAGCAACGGCACAAACAGATTCCAAATAGTCCAAGACAACCAGGAGTAATCCTGATTTGAAAAGGGACAAAATTTTCGATGTGTTGTACTCAATGTTGCGTAGTTTATTTCGGGTTTTTCACAATCTACTGTATGGCCGTGCTGGCCCGCCAATAGTATCTTTCTTGTCTGTCCTCTTCGCTCGACCCTCGCTCCTCCATCGCTTTGTTTATCCCATCTTTCCATGTAGCATGTAGCTTTTGGACGTCCAACCATTGACTTCCTGGGCGCTTTCCAAATAATTATCTCCAGTGGTCATCTCCCGTCTTCCATTCTTTAGACATGTCCAAGCCATCACAGCTCAAACCCTTATGCTCTACCCTATTGATGATTGTGTCTTCCTCTTCTTCCATTCTTCTTCTTAGAAATACAAGAATTCAGGTGATTTTTTGCCCTTCAGCCGATAATATTCACATCTGAATTTTTCGTTCACTTTTTGTCTTTCTGTTTTCTTTATTTCTTGTTGTTTTCTTTAGATAGCCCTCACTCTTTAAATGGGTATCACCTGTTGAGTAAGTATCACAATAGTAATAATAATACTGCTCTTTCGGCCGATTGTATTCTACCACATACATGCACGTAGGGATAACTTCTTACATCGAGTAAGGTAGAGATAGGCAAGCCGGTCATTAGGTAGGTATACGTTACATATTCCGTGCTTAATTTATGTGTAATGCGACTATTAAGAGTATTAAGTATATTATTGTGTATGGTAGCTACCAGTGCAATTATTAGCCCTGACATAGATTTTTATAGAACAATTCACAATAAATAATAAGAGTTGGTGCATCAAACAATAACAGTGCACTTTCGAAAACAATAATTGCTCTGGCATGGTAAACTTCACTGCTTTATAGCTGTAGTATACTGACTGACAGGATATCAAGTGATTATTTCATCCTTGTTTCCATTGGGAGGCGTTTTTACGAGCCAATTAGTCCAGTGATTTTTTTTTAACCCAGGGTGAGTCTTGTAAAAAAAATCCGGTGGGCTCTATGCGTAGAAAATTCAAATGAGTGAACGCATTTTTCCAGTTATGAACCTTAGATATACCTACTGAAGTAGATCATAAAGCTTACAAAAAAAGCAGTCTGGCATATCTCCACGTGAACAAGGTCTGGCTGAAGTGATTCAATAAATTCACGGATCGAAAAATATGTTCGATTCTTCTCTCTGTTAGTACTCGAGGTAGAACCATTTTCATTAGTGGGAAAAAAAATAGAACGCATTTGTATTTTCTAAGGCATTTTCCGTCTCAACCCATCGGAAAACCCTCTATTGAATTTACGATGTGTTGCTTGAATCAGTAACTGAACAATGTATCTATGTTTGCTGACTGGATAATATATACTGCCTTCCAAAAAAAGTGCAACACCTCGATGCCGTTGGCTGATTTTGATCAAATTTTCACAAAACAAGTATTTCATCTACACTAACAAATGATTAACATTCTGGATATCTAGGCGCTGTAGTTGTTTTGTTTTTCCCCTTGGTAACCGTAAAACACAAGAAATTGTTTTTCGTTTTTCCTGGTTGTTACAAACCACATTTTTTGCAATAAGTTTCAATAGTGAACCCCAAGAGTCCTGAAATGCCAAGAGCCCGTCAACCTCGGCAGTACCATCATTTAACCGAGTTCCAGAAGGGACAGATTATTGGCTTAAAAAATGAGGGGATCTCGTATCGAAGAATTGCGAGACTTGTTGGTTGCAATGCTTCGACTGTGATGAGATGGTGGCGGAGATGGAACGAGGAGGCCAATTATCGGCGACGGAATGGATCTGGTCGTCGTAGAGCTTCCACGGTACGTCAAGATCAACGTCTTCGAGTAGCGGCTGTAAGAGACCGTTTTACGACAACCCGAGCAGTCGGAAACGAGTGGGTTGCAGCTATAGGACGCCCAATCTCAATGAGCACGGTCTATAGAAGAATTAAGTCTTTTGGGCTAAGTTCTTATCGTCCGCTGTTAACCCTTCCCCTCACTCCTGTTCACCGGGCCAGAAGATTGAAGTGGTGCAATGAGCGCAGAAACTGGGTCCAAGAATGGCATCGGGTGGTCTTCAGTGACGAGTCCCGCTTTTGTCTTTGGGCTCATGACGGCCGGGGGAGGGTGAGGCGCTTTCGTGGGGAACGGCATAATCCCGAATTTTTTGCCGAGCGACACACTGCCCGTACACCCGGATTGATGGTTTGGGGAGCAATATGCCATGGAAGCAGGTCACCATTGGTGTTCATTGAGGGCACTATGACAGCTGCATCTTACATCGCGAGTGTGCTGGAACCCGTTTATTGCCTTCCATACCTTCAGGGGCTCAACAACCCTATTTTCCAGCAAGACAATGCACGTCCTCATACGGCAAGAGCTTCAATGCAGTTCCTGGAAGATGCACACGTTGACGCGCTTCCATGGCCTGCTTGCTCTCCTGATTTGTCGCCCATCGAACACGTGTGGGATATGATGGGAAGAAAGGTGGGGCAATTACGCCATCCTCCCAACAACTTGGAAGATCTCCGTATGGCCTTGCAAGAGGCATGGGATGGCTTGTCACAAGCGGCAATCGACCACTTGATTGAAAGCATGCCTCGTAGGGTTAATGAGTGTCGGGCAAATCGTGGAGGAGCGACACATTATCAATTTTTTCTGAAGTTCCTTGTATTACGATTTCCAGAATCTAATCGTTTGTTTCTATTGTTAAAACACATGCTTTGCGAAAATTTGAATAAAATTGATCCACGGCTTCATGGTGTTGCACTTTTTTTGGAAGGCAGTATAGTATCAAAAAAGTTTACTGTCTCCGAATACATCACAGAGTGAATACATACATACTCTGAATTAAATGTAACTAGGTACTTATCTGAAATTTTACAGTAGGAGATTATGGGAGCAATATTCATAAGTATCGATATCATTTATTGAGATGAAATTTTTGCGTTTTCTGAAAAACTGTAGGTGACCGGCTTTACGTTCATGCGACACCACACAATTTTCCAGAAATAGACTGCTGTAAACTGAAATCGTATACAGTAATTGATGTAAATTTCCCCGAAGGCCTTTTCCAATTTCCCCCATTTCTATTTATGCTGCAAATCAATCACAGGCAGCTAATTTGAATTGCCTAATTTTATTAAGCGGACATCTGCGTCATTCGGATCAATTTTGATTAATAGAGAATGGTAGTAGGTAGTGGTATGGATGGAAAGACGACCGGCGTCCTAAAGAAATATTCTTTAGAGTTGAATATAAGGCACAAAATGAGCTTTTTTTGCTTTTTGATCTATCTCTCTACCTCAATCCACAAGTGAGTATGGGCCTCGCGAAAAATGATCATACTGACTGGACAACCCTTTATTACACAAGTAACAAGTTTGGCAACATTGCTAGGCCAGTTAAGTGAGGGGCGCGGGGAGTCACGTGATGTATGTATGCGCGAAATCAATGCGCAGAAAGCGAATTTCAACAAGATACCAACCACTTGATAATAATTCGTGTTCTAAAGAGCCGATTTAAAATGTTGATTATTTAAAAAAAAGAAAATGCAACAAAATCTTAAAAACCAGAGCCAATTCAGTACTTTCAATGGCTGAAAATACTCTAGAATGCCTCATTGAAGTTGGAACTTTGAAAATTTATCATTTGTTTTAAAAAGTGAGTTTTGAACAGATATTCAATCCTCAGAATTTTTCGATGGAGTTTGCCCATTTTTTTCACCTATTTACTCTTGCAAAAATTTTATTAGAGCTTCATTTTCGAGATATTTGAGTCTAAATATTGAGAAATATTCCAAAAACCTCAATTTCGAAGGCTGAAAACTTATATTATATTTTGAAAACTGATTGTTTCTCAGACAAAATGATGGCTACCTAACTTGTAGGGCTTATGAAACATACTCATGAAAAAAAAACTGTGAACTTTCTTGAATTTCAATTTTTGAATCTTTGAAATTATCTATGAGGTCTTCGAGGTGTTTTTAAACAATCAACCTCAAATTTTCAAAAACAAAGCTAAAGGGCGGATTTCCATCGCACAAGGCGGCTATCTGAGTAACCCCCTAATGCAATAATTATTATAGGTACGACTTAACCTTGACTGGCGTCAACACGATTCAGATGCAGCATTAATGTTTGATCCGCAACAGTTGGCGGACGTGCAGGCAAATAAAACAACCCCGAACAGGAACTTGGCTTGGGTAGCCGTGCAGCGGCGAGTATAGTTTCCGTTGTGAAATTTTAAACATAGGCACACCTGTGTAAAAACTCGAATTTCCAATCTGCGCTGAGCTTAGATCAAATTTACACGAGAAATCATGAGTAACTAATACTATTTTGTACTTGGTATATTAAAAGCGCGGGAATTACCGACAAAGAATCTAAATTTCAATTTTACCGTCATAGGTATTATTATAAAATTCTCACGAAAGCCTGCGATGCACGCGGTTCGTATAAAAGCTAGCAAAACAAAATTAAAATGAATCTGAATTGTAACGAGACTTGCGTGATTTATGAACAATTTTGTGTTGAGAGAAATGCGGCCTGGGAAGAAATATTTTCACTTCCATACTTCTTACGGAATTTAATCTTATAAGAGGATTTCGTTATTTAGCGACTTGCATTTTCTCAAATATACCTCTTCCGAAAGATTTCTCTGAAAGTTTTGAGTGGTGCTGGTCTGGTGGGTATTTGTTAGTAATCTCCAAAAGTTGTCTAAAGTTTGCTTACTTCATCGTACATACGTATACATACATATAGCTACGTTATTGTTACGAGCGGCTATTCCGTGCATACTGGTAAACACGGGATCTTTCTGGATTCTTCCATCCATTAGATCGCAGTGTAGAAGTGCGAAGCGATCTGGTGCATATTCCAGAAGTATACGCGATTGGGAGACTCCAACGTTCGATCGAGACACATCTGTCCACTTTGGCGGAGGTGCAGGTTCCTGAACACACGGAAAGCACGCGAAAGGTGTCTGTGATTGTTCAGGAGTGGTCTGGAAACCGCATATGCCGGGCCACTATGGAAATTGCTGGAAGATGATAGAAAGCTCGGAAACGCGAATCGGAGGCATATAAAAGCATGCACCGTCCAACAGTGGACAGTCAGTATTGAATTGGAAGAGACAGCGAGCAAATAAGCGAGCGATAATCACAGCGATATTCCAAGTAGATAATTGTTGGCGTGTATTTATTGTAGTACGCAGAAATAAACAGTGTGTGTTTCAAATCGATCGTCTCAATTATATTCGAACCTGTACGCGAAATACGTATCATTATTAACGATGTTGATTCATGCACTGATACGATTTTTGACAGTTTTTGACGTAAAAGACAGCTGTAGGTATACGTCCTCTATCAACTGATTTCTTCAGATTCCAGCCTTATTGAGAAATAGAAATCACTTGTCAATTCAGTTTCAAGAATAGATATCATGAAAGTATGGGATGGAATGGATTCAATTACTCAAATTAGTTAAATTGAATTTAAAAAAGCAGTACTTATAATAATTATCATCTAATGCAATATTATACTACCAAAATACCTTATACAAAATAATGTATCTAATAAGTCTTGTCCGAAGACATTTCACAAAAATGGAATCCAGCGACAGCGATAAAACTCCAGCAATATCATACTTACATCCAGGAGAAGTGGTGGGAAAAGGACGATTTATTTTTACTTCGCCGTCATGGAAAGAAGTGAGGGACAGAGTTCAAAAAAGCACGTCTTCCTTTATCCAGCTCCACACGTGCCTATCCCTTATATTTGACATTGACGTATGCATTTTCATTTCGCCGGGTCCCGGATTTTTGTCCCAGACACGCGTTAATCCAACATTTCTCTAACTTTCTTTTATATAAGTATAGTACCTACGGAATCAATGAAAACTTGTTTAATTTGAATCAAGCACGTACAAAGCAATAATCTTGAGTAATTCGTATTTGTACTGACTCTTTCCCAAAGCACAGACACTTCCAAAGTATACATACTAACTTATCACTTACGTAATAAATTGAGTTGGTTTTCGTTTTCCCAGTGATTTCGGACAATAGTCTTGTTCAATTGGGGCACCAACAGTAGTTGCGGACCTGAACCTACTTACAAGAATTTCAGTGATGTAAATTAGCCAGCTCGGAGCTGAATGTCCTACATAAATTGTAGGCAGCAAGCCCCTTAAAGGTATCCAATTTTATGTGTATTATAAAGTTGATGGTGGCTGCATGAGCTTTTGCTTCGTTGGCGTTCAATGGAGTTTTGCTGTAAGCTTTAGGTTTCCCGAAACAGTGCCAGGCGGTCGGAATAAAAGCTACCTCAACAAATTGTCTCGTGATAAAAATTACCTACAGTGCTTTCATTTCAAAAGTCCCCACCCCTAATTCTTTTCTTGAAAAATTTTTCCTCCGAAAATCTCGGGACAGATCGATTTTACTTATATTCAAAGGGTGAGCGGGAATGCAATCATCGCATGATTAGCATAAATACCTAATTCATTTTCCTGCTTCATCCCCTAAGGCCGACCACCTCAAAAATTTTCAGTGGGAATAACATTTCCAAGTTGAACGATTCACACCCATTACTGATAAACTCTTGGTCTAGTTATAGCACGGCCACAAAACCAGCACAACACAACAACAAAAAAACACGAATCAATCCAGAAAATTTTACTCGTAGATATCTATCAGCAAAATTGTGACAAAAGTTATTATCATCATCATCATCATCATCATCGAATTTAAGGTATGTATTTGTCTGACAACCATATGTGCAAAATTTGAGCAAAATCGGTCAAGCGGTTCAAAAGTTACGAATAAAAAACGATTGAATTTGACAAATGACATAGGATGCGCGACACCTCATTTATTTATAAGGGAAACCTCCAGTATAAAAGGGACACATTATTCTGGTACACCGTGTATTTATATTACAATACAAAAAAGAATAAATGTCAATTGCAAAATAGACTGAAAAATTGTCCCTTTTGCCTTCATCGATATCCCTATATCTTGAAAAAAATTCAACCTTAAAACTGGTGTGTTGAAATGACATCTCAGGCGGCTGTGAAATTTGACACAATACATGATTTCTTCTAGCGCGACTGTCAAATTTCAAAACCGCCCGAGATGCCATTTCATTTGAATTGTACTATGGGCTACGTGCATGACATGTAGCGCCGCGGCGGAATGTGAAGCTCTTGTTGGACTCGATTTACTTAGTGAAAATCTCACTAGGTGGCGCTTGAGTCGGCAAAAAAAGTCACCTTTCGCTACCGTCATTCTATGAACTGGCAACCAAACTGTTTACCATTTTGCAGTTGCCCATCACAACAGGGCCGGGACTAGCAGGCATGCAGTGCGTGCCCGCACGCAGGCGGCAAGTCATAGGGGCGGCATTTTAATAATAAAGTTGAATTTGAAAGGATTCTTTTCACTCCCGCATTTGGGGATGGTCTCCACTGCCGGGGTGTGAGGGGCGGCAATTTTTTGCTGGCACGCAGGTGGCAAATAGACCAGGGCTGGCCCTGCATCACAACAAACAAATGCACAAGAAATAAATATCGAAACAAGTAACCATGCAACCACACCAAAGCTATCTGCTGTCAAAGAAGTCCAACAAGAATTTTCTCATTCTCACAACCATGGGCTCTGTATGTCCTACGCGTTGATCGCTCAAGGTCATGCACATAGCCCATATCTTGATGGTTCAATAATGGACATTCTGTGAAACTGATTTTTAAGCAATAGGAACAATTTATTGCTCCTAGAAGATAAACGAATGTCAATACCGAAGTGTCACTTGTCAAATGTTCCTATTTTTAACAGATGACAGAACTTCTGTTCAATTGTTAAAGAAGGAGTCTTCAGATAAAACAACTTCCTTTCAATTTTGATGATTAATAATTTATAATTTCTTAATTCAAGATCCTATGGTTTCACAAATTTTTATTGGCAAAGAAAACGGCCAATCTAATCGCAGAGAAATTTTGACATGGCAAGGATAATGAGCCATTCTCTACCAGTAAGGATTTGTGAAACCATAGCGCCTCAAGCTCAAAGGTTATGAATCATAAACCACCGAAATTGGAAGGAAGTTTTGAGGTGTGAGGATCTCAGGCTTAACAAAGCCCCTTCTTAGCTGTCAAAATAATGTCTTCTTTATTTTGACCATCCCAGATTATTTATAGGTTTTTCACAATGTCAGTTGCCATAATGCTGAAATTATAAATTCTCGGATGCTAGTGGTGGATCTGAATGGAGTTACAATCGCTTCTCCATTTTCAATATAAGCAATAAATACCTAGATACTAAGGAAATTGACCATCTGCTAGAAATTTTGCATCAGCACCAGCCATAGAATTGTTTTGCAACGTGAGAAAGAGCTTATATTCTCCTGCATCTTTTTGATTGATGATATTTTTGATGACTTCATTTAGGTACAGTAGTGGCCTTGTATTACTATGTGGCCTCCCGACATGTTAGGTTTTGTTCCACACCTCCCTGACTCTTCGTTTAGTTTAGGGCCGAAAAGTTTCTTTCTCTACGCAGTAGATTTTCCAACAAGGTTTTTGAAATCGGAATTTCCAGATGTCATAATATCATATGATGGGAAGCGTGGTTTTGCAATAACAAAAATTGGCACGAAAAACTTTATCTGAAATAGATTGTAAGAACGACATAAAGAAACTACAATTACTTTTGCATGCACAAATATAGTGTTTGAAATTATTAGTGAAACTGTAAATCGAAGACCATAGGTAATTTTCAAGCTTTTTTTTTCCCATCAGCACATTCAGTTAGATACGATTTCAGATGGCGATGAAATTGGGATACCAGCAGTCAAACGAAATGACTTTGGCCAAATTTACCAACGACTTGCTACAGGAAAAATTATTCGAATGTCCAATCTGCAAGAACCTCCTCCAAACACCGGTAGTGTACGTGAAGTGTGTCGGTAATATTTGTAAAAGTTGCCGGGACTCAGATCTGAAGGACTATGAAAGCTTCGAGAACACCGTTCTCACCACCATATTAAAGAAGTTGAAGTTGCCTTGCAAGTACCACGGCGAAGGCTGCAATCGACAGATCATGTATGCGGACTTGGAATCTCACCAAGCCAAGTGCGAGTATCGGTACATTGAATGTTTATCAGCTGAAAACGGGTGCAAATGGAAGGGGACCTTGGTGAATCTTTTGAGTCACTTCAAGTCGAACCACACGGATGAAATCATGCATTTTTCCAACGAGCCTTTTTTCATTACCATGCCCATTTCTGATATCACCGCGCCCAGTTTGTGCATCACGAAATTGCTGACGAGCAAGAAAGTTTCTTACTTTGTCAGGATGGTTGGGAGTGGAGGTGATAACTTGGCTTTCGTCATCTACGGTTTACACGGTAAAAACTAATTATCTGATTGATATTCATTATCAATTCAATTTTGAATCGAGATCTCGAGTTTTTCGTTCATTTCTTATTGGTAATAGACCCTTCCCATTTTACCTGAGGTTCTGTTACGCTCCAGTAATTGGAAAGGTCTGTTGGTCACAAGCAGTTTTTTTTTATCCAAACATCAACAAAACCAAAATATGAACTGAACGCACTTCCTCTTCAACTTTATGAAAAAATGTTCCATGTAACACGGGCATACTAGTCCAGGATCTAATGTAATTCCGAGGGATTTTGAGTGAACTAGCATAGTGATCATAATGAAAAACATTCCTTGGATGGTCAGGAACGACACCTTACCGGGTGTTATGGCTCATTTACATAGAACCGTAACAGCAATGCTAGCGTTATAATGATCCCGTTTGCATATACGAATTATTGCCAAAATACGAGCGGATGCGGGTCTCGATCCGCTCGACTCAAGTCAAGCCGGCCAAAGCACCGGATTGACTTGAACTGCTCCATCCAATTGAAATCTCAATTCTGACCGTTTACATCGGCAATTCCAAGCGGATTGACTCGATCGGATAGAGTTTCGACCGGATTCAAAACTGCGATAGAAACGCAGTCAATGTAGAAGTTTGGACCGGTACCTTTCATGAGTATAGCCAAGAACACAACGAGAGCAGGTTGTGGGCGCCGAAACTGGAAACCATTAAGCTTGAATTTTCACCTTGTAATGGTTGTATACAGGGTGAAAATTTGATGTTCGTTTTCCACAGGTTGAATTGGAGAAAACAGTAAAAAAGATTATATTCCATGAACTTTGTGAGCTGGATCAATGCAAATGGCCAAAGAGGATCATGAGTGGATGCGAATGAAAGTGGTTTTGAATGTGAAAAAGTTCACTCTCTTTAGTATAAAGTCAGAGAACTATCTGGGGCCTTATTCTTGAAACGGGAAACAAAGTTCTTATGCGGTGTTGCTATGCAAGGAGAGCTATGATTGGGTCGTGCCTAGCAACTACACATGTGAACTCTGTTTCCCGTTTCAAGAATAGGGCCCCTGGTCCTGGTGATCTACGCTCATCCACTTCCTCTGGTCTTTGCAATATGATTTTTTGTTTACTTTTTTCTCTGCTTCACCATGTAAACAACAGATGTTTTCAGTAAAACACTTCCAATCGCATGAATCTCTCTGATGATTGCATTGATCCAACTCATAGCTCATGGGATATTAATTATTTGCCGTTTTCCCTCTTCCACCCTATAGAAAAAAACATCAAATATTCGCAGAAAATGCTTACTACACCTTCATGAAGGATTAAGTCGTGCATGTCCTACCGTTTATTAGATATGATTTTTTTTCTGCTCCACTCTATATGAAACCTGGGACGAATTCAAGCTTGACACCCGGTAAAGATGGGTTTAGTCAGCCTTATTTAGCCGTGGTTTTAATTTTTAGTTTTAGTTGTAAGCGCAGCATCGCTTATTGGCTTTTGTACTAAAACCAAAATTACGTCTAAATAAGAATGACTAAGCTCACCTTTGGGTGACCTGTGACGTGACCATCCAAAAAATGTAGGTATTCCACATGATCACCATGCTTCACTCAAAGTCCCACGCTCTTTTTTCAATACATTATACTCCTGGAGTACACTCTGATGGATGTGCGAACAGTAACAGCTGGAAATTTTCAGTTATGCATTGTCAAAATTTTCTTTTCTCTTAAAATGTCTTATTACACCTAGAAGGCAACAACCACCATCAGAGAGACGAAATCGCCGTCCGATACGTAGGCGAGTTCGGTAAATACGAGATCACCTGCCCGGTATCACCTTTGAGGACCATCGACAGCGAAATGAGCAAAGCCAAAATAAGCACGGAGATCATAAGGGAAATTGCCGGCCAAAATTCGGGCGTCGTCATTGAGATATCGCGCAACGTCAAGAGACTGCCCGAAGAGATCTTCGAATGTCTCGAGTGTCCGATTTGCTACAAGTGGATGAACGCTGCCATCTTCCTCTGTAACAATGGACACAGCGTGTGCGACCTGTGCCGGCCCAAAATAACGCAATGTCCCCTATGCAGGGCGCAGACCTCCACCAACATGAGAAATTACACAATGGAGAAGCTGATGTCGAAAATCCGCACAATCAAGTGATCGCAATCAAAGTACAGGATCTGTTTTGTTGAAAATTCACGCAAATTCATCCACTTTGTTGTTTTTGATTTAGTAAACATGTTGGTTTTAGCCCCTATTTATTATGTCAGATTCGGTTAGCTTTCATGTTGGCAAACACGAATATTGTTTTGGTGTGGTAGTGAATGTGACCGCAATTGTTTTATGTGCCGCGATAAATGTTGTTGCTTGTTTTTTTTTTGTGCAGACATATTATATAATGTAATATAATAAATTGTTAGTAATATTGGCCTAATATATTCAATATATATTTATCATAGGGTCAATTTTGTTTGTTTTTTTTTTTGTATTATTTTAGCTATTAAATATTTATATCCTAGGTTCCGCGAAGGGATCAATTTATTAATAATTTTAAGACACATAATTCCAGCAGCAGGTGAAAACAGACATCTATTCAGTCACTTACTCACTTAGGTTCATCCTCAGTCCTATTTATATTCCTTTTGAGGCATAGGCGTCCATCACTTCTTTCCATTTTCCACGTTTTGTTCTTCGACTTCTTTTCAATTGAAGCCATTTAATCGCTGAAAGTTCCCTCCAAGTAACAGTCCTCGACTATATTACAAGAAACTGCCACATTTCCATGGGTCTCTCAGCTGCAATTGACCAAAACAGAAACAAAAGAGAATAATGATAAATAGTACGATTCAAATGGAATGATATCTCGTGTGGCAGTGGAATTTAAAATTTGAATCAAAGATAATGTGTTTTCGGAGTCCGGGTAAGTTTTATATGGTAGATTATTATCAAACATTCACAAATTGATGAAAGGTTTTCATTATGAACTCGGTTTGACTAGAAAATGCAATATTTCTAGCGCAAACACAACGAATGTTATAGATACAGTTTTTTCTTCTTTATCGAAACGATGATACACATTACCGCATGTGAGGATAAAACGCAGACTTTCGGCGATCGTTGGATGTTAGAATTTCCTTCAAATTTTATTATTTTGAGATTTACGGGAATCTGATAGAAGACAAGTGACGCGAACAAAAATTGATTGGAAGTTCGAGACGCACGTATATGATGTGTCACGGAGAATAGCACAAATTTGCATGAGAGCTTTATAATCCGCAATATCTTGAAAATAAAGTAAGTGATTCGATTGAAAAAGCTTTCTTTACTGATGTGCTTTTGTGAGATAGAAGGTAGGCTAACAGTCCCATTCATAGTAAGAAGTGAAATATGGTAAATGTTGAAAAAAACATTTTTCTTAAAAGAAAATGGACACCTACAATCAGTTTGACGTCTATTTTCATTTGAGCAAACTATGGAAAAAAATGCTGGGTTGGCACGACTGCACGAACAGTATGCCTTGACAGTATGATGCTAATAACTTAGTTTTGACGCCTTGATAGATGTGCTATGTATAATGTGACAGTTGTCACAGTCATTTCAACGCGATGGACCTACAAGAGTGAAACGTAAGCTCCCCTGGAGTGGAAATTGCTGTACGGTGGCTCCTCGCTGATGCTGCTAGATGGGCGATGGTCACCAAAGAAAATGATGACCAAGCAGCTAAGCACGGCAATACTAAAAAGAATAGAACGAAAATGCCCACTGTCTCTGTGAGGTCGAGGAAACTTCTTTAGATGGACAATAACTTCTTGAGTTGAATTGCACGGGACGGGACGTGTGTGAGTGCACTGTGTTGGAAACTTGGCCATTTCTTGTATATATCTCGTTCTTTATGAATGTTCGCTGTTTCAGTAGGTATAAGCTAGAGTAGGAAGTACTCACTGCTCAGCAATTTTCATTCCATTCTCTTTAGTATTGCTGCGCTTGGCCGCTTGGCCATCATTTCCTTCAGTGGCCACTGCTCGCCTAGCAGCATGAGCGAGGAGCTGCCAATCATGGTAGAGACGACGTCCCGTGCCGATCACAGCAACTTTCACTGCAGGGAGGCTCAGGGCTCACATTCCCGCATTTCTCTACTTTCTCAGTCCCGGAAATTTCCACTTGCAGGTGCATCGCGTCGAGATGATAGTGACAGCTGTGACAGCACACATAGCACATCTATCAAGACGTCAAAATGTAGTTAGCACCGTACCATTCGTGCCAACACAACACATTTTTTTCATTGCTTGCTCCAATGGAGAAAGCCGTAAATTTTTCATACTTACCTTTTTGACACTTGTTATTTGTATGCCAAACTATTTATTCAGGTACCTATTATTCATAGATGGGTTAGGTATGTTGAATTTTGAATTACAAGTTCATGACACTTTTTCTGTACGTATAGTAATCAAAAACTAACTTATCAGAGACTGAACTACTAAAGTGATTGGATTGCTGTGCTAGATCTAGAACCAATTAGCGCCCATGCAGGACTCCAATACTTCGTGCCGGCACTGAAGTCGGCAGAATGTCTATCAAAGAGCCAGTGCCCAAATTGGGCTGCCCTTTGAATCAATTGACATTGATCTAATTATTATCAATAAAATAACTGCGGCTGGGCCTAATAAACCTTTATTAGGTACCGAAACAAGCTATAGATTTTTAACGAAATGGAGTTCTCTGCGTCCGTCGAGATAATTTGGAATTTATTTCATTGTTTCGCGCCGTCTTCTATTGGACTTGTTTCCGCAAACATAGCAACGCATCGGCAGGAAGAAGAGAACAACAACTACTTACAGCAGGCATTTTCTCAAAGAAACGCGCCAGGGTGGCACTCAGTTGAAGAATTCTCTTGATCAGCGGCGTAGCACCCCATTCTCTTTGAATGTATTACTGCTGAGAACGCCGATTCCCCGTCTTTCTTGAAATTTCCACCAAAGCAAACATGATGAAGTATATTATGACTTCTTTCCGCCATGATATTCTTTTTTTCATTCGTAAAGAACGCCTTTCATGACACCCGGCTTGAATTATTATTAAATTAAAAGCGGTAGGTACCTACGAAAGTTAGAAAACTCTGTCGGATATCTTGGAATTTGTATAGTAAGTACTTATTACAATTTTTTGCTGGCATTGTATACGTGTCAGTTGCAACTGTGTAGATAGGTACTTGGTAGAGGGTGTTTATTATTTATTATTAAAGCCGCTTAAAACATGCCTCCCCGGGCGATATTGATTTTGAAGCATGATGGGTATGCAGCTTTGCAATAAAGTATTTTTGTCTGTCTATTTTATTTGACCAGTTTCAGTGGATATTTAGTTGGATAGTGTATGTTTGCTTGATGGCTGAAACTTTGACATTTGTAAGAAATCAATATACGTATGGGAGAACTTTTTGCTTACCTCTGTGACGGCATATAGGTACAGGTGTCCCAGAAGTGAGGACACAAAAAGATATCTGACAATTATTATCTATTATTTCTGACAACAAAATAGGTCGATTCAACCAAACTTACCTCTATACCAAAATGCTTCCTAAGACAGATACAGACCTTCAAAGTTGACTTTTGAATGTGGTTTTTATGGCATATCTCTGAAACCGTTCTTGATAGAAAAACAGAATTTTTCGATTTATAAATTTCGATTTATTTTGCTCAAACCAAAGTACTACATCCTTGAAGATTTTGAGAGAGACCTAAATGGTGAAATTCTGTCAATAGTCCGGAGGTAAGAGACCAAAAATCAAGTGAACCTTGCACTTTTTGACAAAAACACGAAAATTGGTAAGATTACATAAAAGACCGTGCTCTTTCGATTGAGAAGGAGCGCCACGTAGGTTTGTTCTCAGGGGGGGGCCAGGGGGCCCTTGAAATTTGGAAGGGCTGGAACCCCCACGGAACAACTTTTTAATATCGTTATACCCAATGAAAAGGAAACGTATGACTCTACCATGAATCTTAACAGCATAACAACATCAGTCACCATGTCGCTATAGTTCTTCACTGTTGAAAAAAAAACAAAGTCTGCGGCTAGTGCGAAAAATCTGTTTTCTTTTTCTTTCACTTACAAGAACATGGAGAATTGTCGCGTTTGATGTCTTCTTCCACATTTCCGCATCAGTTTATTTCATTTATGAAGTCAAAAATGTGAGAGACCTATATTTTCGGAAGAATGTCAAGCAAAGAAGTGAGCAATTTTCACAGCCCAGTCACCAGCGTCTTCTCTAATATTCTCAACAATAAGGGAAAAATAGGTTGGACTATTTTCTAACAATATTCCAAGATTTCAGATGCGGAACCGCACGCAAAAATCCCGTTGACTAATTTTTATCGAGAGCCTTCTTTGCTTGGCATTCTTCCGAAAATAGGTCTCACGCATTTTCAACTTTATAAATGGAATAAGCTGATGCGGAATTGTGGGAAAAACATCAACCGCGCCAATTTCTTATGTTCTTGTAGGTGAAAAAATTAAAACAGTTTTTTCGTATTAGCCGAAGACTTTATTTTTCTCAACAGTGAAGCGACATGGCGAATTGGTGACTGATGCTGGTTAAGGTTTATGGTTATGGTAGAGTCATACGTTTCCTTTTCATTGGGTACCTATATGCGATATTTAAAAGTGTTTCCGTAGGGGCTCCAGCCCTTTCGAATTTCAAGGGCTCCTGCCCCCCCTCCTGAGAAAAAATCTGCGTGGCGCTCCTCCTCAATTGAAAGAGCACGGTCTTTTGTGTGTCATCCTACCAATTTTCGTGCTTTTGTCAACAAGTGCATGGCTCATGTCACTAACTTCCGGACTACAAGGAATAAACCCACAGGGATTGATTCCACAACGCTTATTTTACCAATAATATAACTCCGTCCTTAATTAAATGATTCACTTCTCCTGGAGCAGGACCTGCAGGAGTTTTCAATAGAGTCTATAAAGTCCTAAACGCCCATCTACGAAAATACCAATGCATCCCATAATATATTTGTCTGAATGCCATAACCTTGGGCGGTAATCAAATGAAGTTTAGTTAGCACATTTATTTCCAAAGTTAATCGAGTAAAGTGTCCAAGAGTTATCTTCCCGAGGAGAGAAATGGTAAACGTCTATCGTCTCGCAATCGCAATAGTTTTCCTTCGAAACGGGACAAACAGGAACTGGAACTGAAAGTAAGTACTAAAGTACTAAAACCGAATGAACTAATCCAATTGAAATGGAATGAAAAATACGAACGTTACTTATGAGAAATGCACGGGCTCAGCCCTTTGATAGTGGGGCACGAGATTACGCTTGGGTAACTTATAGTGAGCATTATTCCAGAGGTGATCCCCCGTTGTGAAGCTAAGCCCCCAGGCATTAATGTCCAGAGTATACCTTTAAACCATAGTATACCATTTATACGAACACACCAATATTTGCAGCGCTTTGAATTTGGTTATCAGATTTTATTTTGGTTGGGTCGACAACAAGACCCAGGCCCAGGCGTACCTATACATACATTTATTAGCATGATTTCCTTTGGCTTCCATTTACATCAAATTTGACAGACCTGTCTATTGTGCTTGCGGACCTCTGTGATCATGCAGGTTGGATTAATCCTAAACTGAGGGCTAATGTAAATTTATACAATGTTGAAATTTTGCAATCAATCTTTTACTCACAGTTCACTTTCTGACAACTTCAATAATCGATTTACCTACTTCAGTATGTATAACCAACCAAATAACATTGATGCCTCCTAAGAGTAAATAGTATACTCGATTACACTGCCCGTCTTTTGAAGTGGATGTTGCATTTTTTTTGTGAATTGAATCATGGATGAATGCCTGCAGGAAAATTTTGTTTACGGAATTCGAAAGAAATTCTCAATATCTATTTCAAGAGACGCGCATTTTACTTGATCAATTACGTTTTCTAGTCTTTTTTATTGTTACGTTGCACCTTTATCGTTTCCACTGTTATCGTTGGCGTTCAGCGCCTCCGCCATGAAAACTATCAGCGGCCGTCAGCCGTATTCTTCCAGCGCTCCAGCTTGTCAATTTATTTTCATTCTACTGAAAATGAAAAGGGGTGTCACTAAAATGCAGGTCAGCCGATTTTGCAGGTCAGCAGAAATCGTACCTATACCCCATTCACTTGCCTTGTGGAACACATACCTACCCGCTCATATGCCTTCTACGTCGGCAAAAAATTCTTGCAGGTCGGCATACAGGCCGTTGCTGTCACCTTCTCCGAGCACTTCCAGACAATTTTCGTGGTCCTCCAGGTCCTTGGACGTTTGCTGCTGGCGATCAAAGTGAGAAAATTTTGCAGGTCGGTCTAATTTCTTGCAGGTCGGCATACAGGCCGTTGCTGTCACCTTCTCCGAGCACTTCTAGACAATTTTCGTGGTCCTCCAGGTCCTTGGACTTTTGCTGCTGGCGATCAAAGTGGGAAAATTTTGCAGGTCGGCAAAAATTCTCGCAGGTCGGCATACAGGCCGTTGCTGTCACCTTCCCCGAGCACTCCCAGATAGTTTTCGTGGTCATCCAGGTCCTTGGACTTTTGCTGCTGGTGATCAAAGTTGGAAAATTTTGCAGGTCGTCAAAAATCGAAAACAATTCTCCACTACGTTGGAACCCTAGATGGTTTAACCAAATTACCACATAGTAATCGAAAACACAATATCGATAAAGAATTCATACGGACAGCACCTTCTGTAATTTCGGAACAGAAACTTTGGTCATTATCAAACCATCATCCATGCCAGAACACGAACACCGGAGATTGTCGATAAAACTGCCCACATAAACGCACTTGTCGCTATCTAACTGTCCGAACGCAAAAGTCTCTAGGAATTCATTGAATTTCCTGTTCCAACAATGAGGCGATTGTTTTAGATCATATAAAGATTTATTAAGCTGACATATTACATAGGTAGCTGATTCGGTGTAACTTTTATTAGGTACCTTGTGGGACCTCATGTAGAAAAGCCGACCTAACGTCGAACTGGATGACATTGTAGTTTTCCTGAACTACTGTAGCTAGCAGAACTCTGATTGTGTCGAACCTGGTAGTGGGTGCAAACGTTTTCAGTGTAGTCCACACCTTCAAGTTCCAAGAAACCTTTTGCTCAGAGTCAAGCCATGTACCTATCCTCTTTCTGTCCGTTGATTTCTTAATCTTGAACATCCACTTGGTTCCAGTAGCATTCTTAATTTCTAATGAAGAAGTCATGTTCCATGTACTTATGTTTATCCTCTAGAGCTGTCAACTTTTCTTTTATGGCTTACCTCTATTTCTCGGCATCACGTAAGTGGGAGGATTACCCTCAATGAAATTGATCTCATAGTCATTGTACCGACACGGTAGCTGCAGCTTATTCCGAAGTCTCAACCTTCGACGCTCATCATGGGATCGGCATTCACTAACTCTGTAGCTAGCTTGTCATGAGATGTGCGTATCCGGACTTGGTCACTGACGTTAGCATTGCTGACGTATGCCGACCTGCAGGAATTTTTGCTGACCTGCAAAATTTTCCCACTTTGATCGCCAGCAGCAAAAGTCCAAGGACCTGGAGGACCGCGAAAATTGTCTGGAAGTGCTCGGAGAAGGTGACAGCAACGGCCTGTCTGCCGACCTGCAAGAATTTTTGCCGACCTGCAAAATTTTTTCACTTTGATTGCCAGTAGCAAACGTCCAAGGACCTGGAGGACCATGAAAATTGTCTGGAAGTGCTCGGGGAAGGTGACAGCAACGGCCTGTGTGCCGACCCGCAAGAGTTTTTGCCGACCTGCAAAATTTTCTCAATTTGATCGCCAGCAGCAAACGTCCAAGGACCTGGAGGACCACGAAAATTGTCTGGAAGTGCTCGGAGAAGGTGACAGCAACGGCTTAAGTGCCGACCTGCCAGATATTTTGCCGACCTGCAAAATTTTCCCACTTTGATCGCCAGCAGCAAAAATCCAAGGACCTGGAGGACCGCTAAAATTGTCTGGAAGTGCTCGAAGAAGGTGACAGCAACGGCCTGTATGCCGACCTGCAAGAATTTTTGCCGACCTGCAAAATTTTCTCACTTTGATCGTCAGCAGCAAACGTCCAAGGACCTGGAGGACCACGAAATTTGTCTGGAAGTGCTCGGAGAAGGTGACAGCAACGGCTCAAGTGCCGACCTGCAAAATTTTCCCACTTTGATCGCCAGCAGCAAAAATCCAAGGACCTGGAGGACCGCTAAAATTATCTGGAAGTGCTCGGAGAAGGTGACAGCAACGGCCTGTATGCCGACCTGCAAGAATTTTTGCCGACCTGCAAAATTTTATCACTTTGATCGCCAGCAGCAAACGTCCAAGGACCTGGAGGACCACGAAAATTGTCTGGAAGTGCTTGGGGAAGGTGACAGCAACGGCTTGTATGCCGACTTGCAAGAATTTTTGCCGACCTGCAAAATTTTCCCACTTTGATCGCCAGCAGCAAAAGTCCAAGGACCTGGAGGACCGCGAAAATTGTCTGGAAGTGCTCGGAGAAGGTGACAGCAACGGCCTGTATGCCGACCTGCAAGAATTTTCGCCGACCTGCAGAATTTTCTCACTTTGATCGCCAGCAGCAAACGTCCAAAGACCTGGAGGACCACGAAAATTGTCTGGAAGTGCTCGGGGAAGGTGACAGCAACGGCTTGTGTGCCGACCTGCAAGAATTTTTGCCGACCTGTAAAATTTTCTCACTTTGATCGCCAGCAGCAAACGTCCAAGGACCTGGAGGACCACGAAATTTGTCTGGAAGTGCTCGGGGAAGGTGACAGCAACAGCCTGTATGCCGACCTGCAAGAATTTTTGCCGACCTGCAAAATTCTCTCACTTTGATCGCCAGCAGCAAACGTCCAAGGACCTGGAGGACCACGAAAATTGTCTGGAAGTGCTCGGAGAAGAAGACAGCAACGGCCTGTGTGCCGACCTGCAAGAAATTAGGCCGACCTGCAAAATTTTTTCACTTTGATTGCCAGTAGCAAACGTCCAAGGACCTGGAGGACCACGAAAATTGTCTGGGAGTGCTCGGAGAAAGTGACAGCAACGGCCTGTATGCCGACCTGCAAGAAATTAGACCGACCTGCAAAATTTTCTCACTTTGATTGCCAGCAGCAAACATCCAAAGACCTGGAGGACCACGAAAATTGTCTGGGAGTGCTCGGGGAAGGTGACAGCAACGGCCTGTATGCCGACCTGCAAGAATTTTTTATCGACGTAGAAGGCATATGAGTGGGTAGGTATGTGTTCCACAAGGCAAGTGAATGGGGTATAGGTACGATTTTTGCTGACCTGCAGGCTTGACTGACCTGCATTTTAGAATCCCCCAATGAAAGTGAACGGGATATACCTAAGTATATTATAAATTTGACGGCTTTTGTCATTAGCTCTCTCTACCATAGTAAGCTATGGTAATTGACATTTGTGTTGGAAATATGTAATGCGTTTACGTTTGGTTCAGCATCGCAGTTTATCATCAAATGTTCACAAGTTAAGATAACGTGTGATGTTAAACTAACTGGGCCGTATTCATATCTCGCTTTTAAACTGAAAGCGCATTTAGAGGTGCGCTTCTAGGGGCTATCCATTTATATTTGAGTGTTCAAAATCACATAATATACGATTACATACAGCCACTCAATTATAATAGGTACTTATGTATTTTTCAAAACTCAAACATGAGCGGATAGCCCTCAAAAGCGCACCTCTAAATGCGCTTTTAGCTTAAAAGCGAGGTATGAATACGGCCCACTCTGTTTGGCTTATAACAGTGACGTAGCCAGGGGGGGGTCCAGGCGTTCCGGAAATCCCATTGAAGCGCCTTGCCTACGGCACTTATTTTGCTCGCCTCGCTTGCACTCCTTTGCAACACTTTGAGTCAGACCCCCCCTCAAATGAAAATCCTGGCTACGTCACTGCTTATAAGGAGGTTCCTTGAATAGCTTACCAGATGCATCATTTCCAACCAGGGTCGTCTCTAAACATTTGGCCGCCCTCGTGCAAAAACTGTTAGGCCGCCCCCTTCTCCCATTTTTTTAAAATTTCATCTGTGAATAGTTTTTCAATAAAAAATTTTTAAATGTTCAGGGGCGGCCGCGGAGGTAAAATATAAAAAGCAAAAAAAAAGTATAGGAAAAACCTCTGAAAAAACGCCCCTTAGGTCTGACCGCCCTTGTGCCATGCACGAGTTGCACGCCCGCTTAAGACGGCCCTGTTTCCAACACAAATGTCGATTTCCATAGCTTATTCTAATGAAAAAAGCCGTCAAATTGATGAATTTAGGTACAGTTCACGTCAAAGTCTGAAATAATGGAAAGGTTTCCAAAATTCTTGAAAAATGGTTTGGCAGGTGGAATTAATTTTCATCGAAATAGACATTTTCGAGAATTTTCATGTTTCTACTCCTTCCTGTTTTCAAGCGATAACATCATCGCACTTCAACACATCAACACTTTTCAAACGACAATATCCCCGATCTCTCTAGTTCTCAAAATTGATTGGCGGAAAATATAGCATTTGGGATCCCTGAGGAAGCGAAACAAGTAGGTACTTGTTCGTTCCTTCAGGGCCTAGCTGTTCTTGCAAGTCGGGAACCTTTACCTGTTCATATATGGTACTTATTTTCCTATCCAAAGCATTATCAGCAGGGCACACTCACTCTTGTCTCGCATATTGCCTTGTAAAAAAGATCATCTCGAAAAACCAGGAAGCCGCCAAGAAAAAGACGCGACGTCGATATACCAGGCAACTTCAGCTGTCAAGAGTGTCACCTGTCACCTTTTTCTCTTGCCCCACCGTGTAATGGCTCTTCCCAAGCTCGTGCTGCGCGGGTCTCGATCTTCGGGTAGGAGTCGATGCCCAACCGTCCCAACGGCAATGGCGACCTGAAAACACGAGAAAATGTACATACAGCACAAAGATTGAGTGCGGTTTGAGGATGTACCACGTTATACCGTGTGATCCGAACCATTACGAATTGGGGTAAGCTGTGACATGGTCAAATTCCGGATGTAAAGCTACTTTTCGCCAGGGCACAGTAGTCCACCCCAATTCGGAATGGTTTGGGTCACACGGTATTTTCTCCTAGCGATACTTGATAGCAAAATTAAATTTGTGGCAAAATACGGATGGGTACCTACTTGAAGTTTCAAATTCGCATCTCCATTAATTTTGTATTTCTTATCAAAAACTAATTTTTAACTTCCCTCAACTTCAACACCTTGTAGGTATAAAGAGCGGGATAAAAAGCTTATAAGTGTTGATACTGATATGAAATGTGGCTTTTCAATTGAAATAAGAATCTAAATCATTGAGAATAATCATCAATTACCTATATACACTATGCTTGTTTAAAAAAATATATATACAGGTGGCCCAACGTAAACGAAACGGACAAATTTTCGGGCACTTGACCTCACTTGTTTGTATACTGTAATATGTTCACTGAACGGACATAAGCTCCGTCATGGGTTCAGCAGCTACGAGCTGTAACCCTCCGAAAACACTGAAATTGGCATTATCTTGAAAAATTTGCATCGAATCGAAAAAAATATTATCACCGCTATAAAGACAATACAGGGTGATTCATAAGTGACCTTACATAGGCTAATGGGAGATAGAGGACTTCGAGGCGAGTCAGGATACACTGAAGAAATTTTATTTTCTCCAATGGTTACGAAGATACAGGGTATGTGTTCCGTATGAAACTTTGATAAGCGATATTTCTGAAACGGCCAGAGGTATTTTGTTGAAATTCACCAGTAATATTTCTCTGTTAAAACTCATCCGGAAGCCATACCGGGTGAGTCAAAATCCAGGGCCGGGCTAGACAATAAAATTAAAAGTAAAATTTGTGGGTGGAGTTCCAATTTTCGACCGGACGTAATCGACTCATTTGATTGAATTCATTAAAATTCATTTTTTGGCTTGTCGCTGTTCAATAGAAGGGCTTGGTTGAAAGAAAATTTCAGAGCCGACCTTTTTTTTTTCATGACAAAATCGAGAGTGAAACCAAAATTAGACTCGATTTGGTCGTCAAAAAAAAATCTTCGGCTATGGAATTTTTCTTCCTACCAAGCCCTTCTATTCCACAGAGACAAGCTAAAAAATGAATTTGAATAAATTCAATTGAACAATGAGTCGATTATGTCCGGCAAAAATGGAAACTTACCTACAAATTTTACTTTTAATTTTTATGTCGAAACGGTTTAGGTGTGCCATCTAAATTGAAGAGTAATTCTTGAAGCATGTTTCCTTAGCTTTTCGAATCCAATAGCAGTTTTTTAGAAAAGCTTTCAGAAAATGTACTTTTTGATCAAATAAAAAAAGAGCACATTTTTTCAATCCCGGCCCTGGATTGTGACTTACCCAGTATGGCTTCAGGGTAAGTTCCAATAGAGAAATATTACTGGTAAATTTCAAGAAAATATCTCTAGCCGTTTGAAAAATATCGCTTATCAAAGTTTCATACGAAACACACAAAACACCCTGTATCTTCGTAATCAATGGAGAAAACAAAATTTCTTCAGTGGATCCTGACTCGCCTCGAAGTCCTCTATCTCCCATTAGCCTGTGTAAACTCACTCATGAATCACCCTGTATTGAACCAGCTTTGAAATGATGAATTACTCAACCCCAATTGTCATTTAAAATTTTCGCAGGGGCTGCCACCCTGACCACGGAGGTAAAACTTCACGGTTAAATTAATACCAGTTGAACGTCCCCCTTGAAAACAAAGTTGATCTGTCCAGGCTTATTTCGAAAAAATTAGGACGAATGCCCGAAAATCTGTCTGTTTCGTTTTCAATGGGCGACCCTGTATTTATGCCCACGATTGCTCTCATCATTCAATCGCCCCATCCCACAGTAATTGCAAGCATCTAAATGATGTTGCTTTTTAAGATCACCGAATAGGAAGACTCCACAGAAGATCTAGTCGATAGATGAACAGTTTTTTTTTTTAATTGGACTGATCGATCAAAATCACAGTAAGTCGAATCAAGTCATCATTTATCATTACACTCGATGAAAATTGACATTGCAGCAGAAGCTCTTCCACTTGTTTGCGAACATGAATTAGCACGACCCATTGGTATCACACAGCTTGGCTGAAATATGCATAAGCATTTTTTCCGCAAATGGCTCGTTAATTTCATTTGGATTAGATTTAATAACGAGAGCCTAGAGGTGAGGCTTTTAAGCCGACTCGGCAATCTAAATTGGAGTCGTTTGGGAGGATTGCTTAGCGCGCAAGAGAAGGGGACATTTAAACTAAGTAATGAAAATTTAGGGCTCTGCTTGCGACACAAAACCGCTACATTGAGGCTTATGCTTGATTTTGATGAGTCCAATTAAACTCCGAGGAATGTTGAAGATTTTATACTTTCGACTTTTGTAGATGCCATTTTCAGAAACGAAAAGGGCGATAATTAGGCGCCGGGAAATAAATCAGTGCTCGTTTAAGTATATCGGTGTCGTCGCGCTGTTTCACACTCTTCCGTTTTTTTTCGTTTTTTTTTTTGTGGTGATAATAGAAAATGAGAGCAGACTATCAAATTTTACGCCTCGCGCAGTCTCTGCAATGTGGCAGAAATAGGGGTTGATGTTTGAAGTGAAAATAAACAGAGGATTACGTTTATTGTTACGGCAGTATCGGCAGTGATTATTAGCTAGCGGTAGGATACCTAGTATAGCTGAATTATTCTATACCCCTATTTATGTTTACTTGGATGTCTTAGCATCGGACCCATTATATTATTGATTATTTCTTTTTGTTTCTTTTTCCCGAACTATTTCTAATCCTTTTATATTTATAATACAGGGTTGACCAGTCAATGTATGTCCACTTTTCGCGAGGCCAATACTGGCTTATGAATTGATGTAGAGAGATTTCTCAAAAAGCAAAGGAAAGCTCGCCGTGGGAAATAATGCATCGTTGCATTCTCGAGTGAAAACTCCTCCCCAAAATGGCCAGCACTGTTCGCTGTAATTTCGGCTGGAATACTGATTTTGAGGCCTTCCAGTGTGCAGGGTTTGTTGACATAGACTTGGACTTTCAAGAAACCCCACAGAAGAAATCTGGCGTCGTGAGATCGGGTGATCTCGCTACCCAATTAATGTCACCATTTCTCGAGATCAAACGTCTATGAACCAAGTGGACATTTCTTGGCATGTGAAATTAGACTTGTCAAATTTCCAAAACATTCTCGAATTATTCGGAATGAATTTGGACGAAAATAGCCCAAACAAGCGAAGTTTATTGCAGAGTAAGTTGAAAAACGAGACATTTTGGAAGCCTTCCATTGCGTTGCAGTGTGCATTGAAAACAGTATATTATATTATGTATGTCAAGATAGATAGATAGATAGATAGATAGATAGTTTATTATTCGTTCGTATTATTACCATACATAATGTGGTAGGTTGAGAAAGTATTATTATAGCTGAAGCGCCAGTTTAGATCCCGAAGCGCCATAGAAAATTGCCATCCTAATTAAAGAACAGGGCCCCATTTCATAAAACTACACTTCTGAGCAAAAGTTGGGGACCACTTTTTTAAATGTCCATAGCTTCCAAACGCGTTTTTCGGTTTTGACAATTGCACAGAGTTGGTCTAATGTGATGTGAAAACAAGTGTAAAGAGGCGCACTCATCAGTGCATAGTTTTGCAGTAGAGAGGTCTTCGACTGTTGCTCTGCAGAAATGCATAATTTTTACTGAAATCAAAGCATTGAATTTTGGACTAAATGGAGGTTCATCTATAATGAAAAACACCTAGTTTGCTTTGTACAATGTGCTCAAACAAATACCATGCTTAGTTTGTTCATTGAAGACTTCCGTCTTCAAATCTTGACCATTTAATCTCTTCTTATGGCCTAAACAATATATGAGGCATTACTTTGCCTCGGTTTTGGTTGTAAACAGTTTATTCGTGTATTTATTGTAATTTTGCGTCAAAATTTTGTAATTGTGGCCACTCTTGAGCCTCAAAAACAAGAAATTTTTTATGCAGACTGTTACTAAAGAACAAAAACAAGAGAGAAAAAAGCTCACAAAGATATCAAAACCTTGAGCATTGACAAGGAGAAGTCATCAATTTCATCACATGCCGATGAAACACCTCTGCAGTGATCAAAGAAGAAATGGTCAATTTCTTCAGTTCATTTCTGGAAAAGACATTTGCGGAGTGTCGCCAAGAGACCAAGCGCACAAACGATGAGTAACAACCTTTATTATTCATTTGTCATCGATATTCGAAAGTTTAAATCCCTCTAACGCCATCAAGCTCTCTCGAATGCGAAGAAGTTGAAAAATTAACTTCAAGTTTGTTGCGCTGCACTGAATAAACCCAAGGACGGAAATGGATGATGGCCATACTCAGAGATGTGTATAAGCCTTGTGTTTAAGTGTAGAACCAACCAAGAGCATCTGACGAGGCAACCATTTGAAAATCGGTGTTTGTTTAAAACTCTGCAGTGTGAAAAACAGCTAAAATCGAATGGGTTCTCAATCGGGATTGTTCGTTTTTCGTAATTATACAGGGACTGGTCAAAAACAACAAAGGTAAAACACGTATATCCCTGACAGGAAACGACTGGCGGGGTCGTGTATGATGTCTTCGTGGACAGCGGTTTCATGCAGATTGCATTTCACTTAGGATTCCGTTTGGGGGTGGCTTCATCATGGTGTGGGCAGGAATCTTTTTGATCAGTTCCTGTACGATTACGAAAGACGACAGTCCCGATTGAGAACGTCATTTGATTTGAGCTGTTTTCCACACTGCAGAGCTTCAAACAAACCCCGATTTTCAATTTTTTTTCGCATTTTTTTATAACAGTCTGCATATAGTGGACGTGGTAGGAAAAAACAAGTTGCAAATGATGATAAAAGTAAACCACTTTGCAGGATCGTAACTAAGACTTAAATAAACGATTTGACCCGCAGTGCTTTTTTTTCCGTCCCTTAGGATTTGAATGGCGCCCCTTTTTCAAAATGGCGGATTTTATCTAGGGGCAGAAGGTATCGATCAGCCTAGTGATGTCCAGCTTTGTTAAAATATATGGAGCTATGTCTCGATCGGTTTCTGGGACATCAAACACTATTTAAAAAAATGGTGGAACATTGACATCTGTCGCAGGCAAATTTGGTGGAGGCGCCAAAATGAATTTAGCACGGTCATAAGAAAATCGTTGTAACATTTTTATTTCCCAACCGATTTTAACACAAGACATCTAATTTTGTAGAAAAGTGAATTCTTCTTGTTATCTCATACCTACCTCCCATAAAAAAGACATTGAGGAATGTTGAAAAAAAAATTGAAAAATAATTTGGAAAAAAGATTTTTTAATTTTTTTATTTTTATGAAAATTGCCTCATTTGTAGATTTCGATGTGCCCTTTCTAAATTTGCATTTTTCCGATTTATATCTTTGCAGTACGCACCGCCATCTTGAAAAAATGATATCTGAAAAGAAGTTTTTGACAATATCTAAATTTTAGTCCATGCAAAATTAAAATGTTTATATACGTATGAAAGAACATTCAATTCTCCACGATTTGACGCCTGAACCATCTTTGTGCGACTCGGGGCTCTTGAGCTAGAGCTTCCGGAAGTATCAATTTTCGGTGTTGAATAGTGACCGCGCCTACCGGATTTCACCACTGGATCACCACCATGTCTAAATCAAGTTACCCATCAATAACGCGTCGTCATTTATCACAAATCATGAACATTGGTGGACCTGGCACAGCCTCAAGAGGTGATTTTCAATTCTTCTGGAACCGAAAATTGATACTTCCAGAAGGTCTAGCTCAAGAACCACGGGTCGCACAGAGCTGGTTCAAATGTCAAACTGTGGAAGATTGAATGTGCTTTCATATGTATATAAACATTTCAATGTCACAAAGGCCAAAGTTCAGATATTGTCAAAAACTTCTTTTCAGACATCATTTTTCCAATATGGCGGCGCGTGCTGCAAAGATAGAAATCGGAAAAGTACAAATTTAGAAAGGGCACATCAAAGTCTACAAATAAGGCAATTTTCATGGAAATGAAAAAATTGAAAAAATCTTTTTTTTAATTATTTTTTAATTTTTTCTCCAACATTCCTCAACGTCTTTTTTATGGAAGATATAAGGTAACAAGAAGAATTTACTTTTCTACAAAATGAGATGTCTTGTGTCAAAATCGGTTGAAAAATTAAAATGTTACGGCAATTTTCTTATGACAGTACTAAATTCCTTTTGGCGCCTCCACCAAATTTGCCTGCGGTAGATGGCAATGTCCCACCATTTTTTCAAATAGTGTTTGATGTCCCAGAAACCGATTGAGACATAGCCCCATATATTTCTACTAAGCTGGACATCACTAGGCTATTCGATACCTTCTGCCTCTAGATAATATCTGCCATTTTGAAAAATGGGCGCTATTCAAATCCTAAGGGACGAAAAGAAAAGCACTGCGGGTCAAATTGTTTATTTAGGTCTCAGTTGTAACCCTGCTAAGTGGTTTGCCTTTATCATCATTTGCAACTTATATCCCCTATTTCGGTTGTACCACGTCCACTAATAGAGAGTTTTTTATTTTTAAGCCTCAAGAGTGGTCACAATTAGAAAATGTTGACGCAAAATCGCAATAAATACACGAATGAACTGTTTACAACCAAAATCAAGACAAAGTAATGCCTCATAAATTGTTTAAGCCACAAGAAGAGATTGATGTCAAGATTTGAAGACGAAAGATGTCACTGAACAAACTAAGCATGGGACTTGCTTAAGCACATTGTAACAAAGCAAACTTGAAGTTTTTTATTGGATGAACCTCCATTTAGTCCAAAATTCGATGATTTGATTTCTGTAGAAATTATGTATTTCTGCAAAGCAACAGTCGAAGACCTTCCTACCGCAAACCTATGCCTTGATGAGTGCGCCACTTTACGCTTGTCTTTACAATACATTAGACCACCTCTGTGCAAAAATTCGTTTGAACCGAAAAACGCGTTTGGAAGTTATGGATATTTGAAAAAGTGGTCCATAACTTTTGCTCAAGAGCGAACGACAAATTACAAATGTATATAACCTTGACACCCATTGTTGCAACAGGGTTCCCAAGACTACACACTTGTAAATTGTCGTTTTTACTTTAATGAAACGGGCCCCGCCCCTATGGTGAGATGTACTTCACGGCTAGTACCTAGTAGTGAAAAAAAAATCATCACAAAACTTATTAGCATATATCAATATATGGTGAAAAATGGCATTGAGTGAGATTTCTTTTAGTTTTTGATTCATCTCTTTACCTCAATTCATAAGCCAGTATTGGCTTCGCGAAAAGTGGACATACTGACTGGTCAACCCTGTATGATAATATCAATAAACGCTCAGGTTTGTCTTTGTCTCTGTGCGTGTATCACTGTGCATACGTAACGCTTTATAACAGCAATAGTTATCGGGACCAGCTCCTGGGCAACAGGGCACCTGCCCCTGCCTCTATTAACTCAAACAATGAAAATTACAGCCAGCGACAATATTGATTGGCATTTGTTGCGAAATGTTTGATATCGCGTTGTACTAATGTTTTTTTGTGATTTTTGGAGTTGAAAGGGGACCAGCTCCGATAAAAAGTAAAATGTTTGCTAGAAACCGCCCGGAAGGCACCACGGCACCAGGACCGGAGGACCAGTTTCTGTCCACTTTCTTCTAGCAACTTTCAGCGCTGGGCTGAAAGTTGCTAGAAGTAAAATTGTAGTTGCGGGGCAGGAAAGTGCAGAAATTGCAGATGCAAAGCGGCGCGAACAAACCTATATTGTATTTGCGTCTCGATTTGCGTCTGTGGCGCTACTTTTCAAACTACTTTTCTCCTCCGCATTTTGTAACCGAGCCTTGGTCACACTCGAAGCATTGCAATTTTCAGAGCTTTGGGTGATGGATAATGGATGCTGGTAATTAATTAGAAGGGATGAAATCCGAGATGGAATGAAAGAAACCTCTATTCAATATACCTACGCATCTTTTGAAGCGAGAGGCACTGTAAAATCCAAAAGCCCCAGACAAATGAGTTGTGCGTTCACCAACCAAAAAGATGCGAAACCGGGAGATACCATTAACAAAATTAATTAAATCCGTTTTATTCGGGTGATGCGGTTCGTTTTAATTGTGCTTTTCCGAGTACCGGATCAATTATACCGTTCAGAAAACAGTTTGCCGTTGATGATTGCCCTCCTGCAGACAAAGACAAGAAACTTGTCGCTGTGCGGATCTTTCAACTTATATACAATAGAGATACAGGTCCACCGAAAGTGACCACACAAGTTTCAATTTAAACCACGGACTTGCTGCTCGCAGACTCTGGCTGATGATGTCTTTCAACAAGTTGTCTATAACAATTGCGAGTGGTTAACAACCGGTGTAAATTATTGTTCTCGTCTTGCCGATGCGTACCCATAAGTACGCATACCTGCTTTTAATTAAACGAGTGTGGTTCATAATTTAGAATTCGATTCATCATGTTGTCAATTTTAATACAACTGTGTTTGTTTGTGCACACAGCAAGTCCATTAGTTTATGCGTACTTTAATGGGTTTCATACCATCAGCAGGAAGCCTGCACGCTTGCATAACAATGTAGCTGGAACACGTTTAATCAGCTGTCGCCTCATTTCCGCAGCAACTTAAAATGATGTCTTTTTATCCATCCCATCCATAGCAAAGCCACACCATAGCGTACCTACCTAAAACTCCATAGAACAATAACGATATTTTATACTACTTACTTTGTCTACAGGTGGTTAAATATGTTGGCGTGCTGGGAAATCATTTGCACAAACGGTCTTGTCTTTTATCGTGTGGTGCCGTCAACAGTTCATCCCTTTTGCATTGTTATTGCTAGGACAAGTCAACATCAACAAATCCCATTTTCTTGCTTGTTGACGTTGAGGACGATCACCACCGATTCGATAGAGAAATGAAACGTCCCTATCTCAATTTGTCTCGAAGCCCTCCATGTAAATGGTACACTCAGAGAAGAGAATAGGGAAGATTGCAAAAACATAAAAATACATCAGAGTCAAATTTTACTTTTCACAAGGAAGTAGGAACACAATGTCAAATTTTATTGAAATATGGAGCCCTACATTTGCGGGCTTTTTGTTTTTCTAACAGCCCAGACCCTCAAATCCGCCGAAATAATAATTACGCTGCAAGAATTTGTAAAGATAACCTATACGAAAGTAATGACCTCCGGCCATCCGAAAGGCCATCGGAAACGAATACGAATAGTTCATGCATTGCTTCCATCATTCATCCAGAAAAAAATTAGTGGTACCTACCAACCTACGTTTTTCTCTTTTATTTAACATGAATAACGTGATTATAGTACTTGAGTAAAACTTCAAAGTGTGGTAGATAGGGGTTCAATAGTTTCCAAGGAAAAAAAACTAGGCATGCACTGCAGTATCGTATTGGATTCATCTTATCTTTCCCCTATTCAGCAAACCCCTAATTCGGCTACTTGTTATTCCATGCAGCTAGCTTCAAACTATTACTGCTTGTAGCGTGTACCCCATACTTAAACTTTGCAAGTTTTGCTACACAAAAAGAACGGAAATCAGAACTTCCCACATGCGTTGAAAGTTTTGAGCAAGAGAATGCCGCAAGATGAAGCCTCGGTTAGAATCGACTTGTTATGTACACACATCAAAAGAATCTAGGGGACAAGCAAATTCAGACGATTCCTAAAGTCATCATATTCATAACTTCTGATTCCCGTAAGCATTTCATATCGGTCTTCAGTGTTCAATAGCCCAATATTTCGTTTTCATGACTTGATCACGTCAAATACGAACAGTGTTCCATAAGGTTGCTACAGGGTGATCTATGGAACAGTGTAAAATTGCCAAAAGTTCAGTACGAGCGCGATTTCTAAAAAAAAAAATAATAAATCAAGCATTCCATTAGCACAGTTATGAAGATCGGTGTTTTCGCTTCAGTAACGTTTTTGAATTTTGAAAATCGAAGGTGAATTGCCAAAGATATTGATCATTGTGCCGCCATGCCATGTTGAACTTCCAAGAAAGAAGAAAGTGATCCGATTTCAGTGAAACTTGGAACACACTCATGTCTGGTCAAGTAATTGGAATTTCAAGGTTAAATGTCACTTTCGATCACTTTCTAGCCGCTATATTGAACTTTTCACATAAATGATTCAATTTGAATGAAACTTGTACACACTATAATCGGATCATTTACATAAATTTTAGAAATTGTCTGAATTTGCTTGTCCCTTAGATTCTTTTGATGTGTGTAGAATATATCCTTCAAGCTGGCTGGGTGTTAAATTTTAGCCAATAGGCTAAAAGTACTTCGTTTGGGCAGGTGCGCATGCTCAAAGGCTCCAAATTTTGAAAACTTCCGTACACCTGTCAGTTGAATGGCAACGCTGCATGCTCTGTCTAGCCGTCTGACCAACTACCGGTTCCTGGCTGTCACTTTTACACATACCTCAAATGCATCTCTTCGTAGCCTCTTTTACTTCCTTCTCGGTACAGTCATTTTCAACAAGTTGTGTTCTTTCGTCAAAGCATGAGCAAATAAAATGTAGGTCAGGTAGAAACGGGAAGTGTGATCATAATTGTCTCAAGTGACAGTTGGCGCCAAAGTCTTGTTGTTTTGAGCGCTGTTGACATTTTCGTTGATCCTGAACTTCCACAAATGATCATTGAACTTAATTCCAATGAAACATTTCCTTTGAATATAAAAAATGGTATCTAACATTCAACCAGATTATTTATGGGATTTTAGGTGCACTACAACATTTTTTAGTATTAATTTTCAATATTGCGTGTACGAAACTATGAAATTCGCGCCAGACATGCGCACTCGGAAAAACCGAAACGAAGGGACCGAGGAAGGGACCTATTCTTATCTAGGGGGTGCCCCAAATTCCAAATTGAACTGACACATTTGTTGTTGTTTTTTTTAAATAACTATAAAAAACGTATTTTTTTGGAAAATCAAACTGTGTTCCGAGCTGTGTTCACAATTATTATGTATGTATATTATTCCTGAAGAAAAGGACAAGAACATGTAATGGAAATTATACGAAGGAAGTGATTTCAAAGGAGACATTTTAAAATGAATTTTCATCACTCATCGCGAATAAAGGTACACATTATGGCAATCGAAAAAAAAAACGAAAATTTGTATGTGTTACTTTTTGAGAACCCCTTATGCTAAAGCGTCGAGATGTGTTGAAAGAAGATTGTATACTCTAAATTCTATATTATACAAGTGTCTCAAAAGTATCGCATTCCGAGTACAGAGCGAATCCATACATACATAATGGAATCCACTCAAGAACACGATTTTTTTTTTATTATTAAAGTATATTTTTTGGACTCAAAGGATAGGACTTCGCTGCCCATCCAGTGGCGCCGAACTCATAGAAAGTTACTATGGCGAAGAAAATTTCAGACCCCCCCCTATTGCCACGCTACAGTCGGGCCGGAGGGCCTAAGACCCACTTATGCAACTAGCGCCGCAGGCAAAATTTTAAGGAATATTAATAATAATATTAACAATAACTCGAACAATAATAAGCAAAAAAAGAGAAGCCGCTGACCAAATTGTCCATATAGATTTCATTACCTTTTCAAAGTGAGAAGTTTTTGAGAACTCTTGAATATACACCTTCAAGTACCTACCTAGATGACATGGGCTAAATTACAAATTTAAGAACTCTAACAGAAAATATTGCTGTGTAGTTTGTGGGTAAAACCGGGTAAGACACTCTTAAAAAACAACAAACACGCAAATATAATTAAATATTGCGCCTCTTAGGACCATACAGCGTCTTTTAACATTGCTCTACTCGGCTTGAGTATACATGTGTACACCCACCATCGATGCTCTTGGCGACGGTGTTACTTTACCTGGAATTCTGTTGATTCCCTCGCATGCCTGATGCCTTGAAATATAGCATCTGCGGAATGCCTTTGATAGATGGCGCCGATTGAAGGACTCACATAGAGAGACCTGGGATCTGGTCACCCAGAGAGAGACGTAAGCCAAGTCATTGAGCGAGAGGGTATAGAGAGAGAGAAAGCTAGAGCACTAGGGTATTTGCACGTCAGGGTGTGGTGCAATTGCTTGTTATACTAAACCACCCTGCGTCACAGTCAAAATGCATGACATGAGCTGTCAATATTTTTGTTGAGGTTATTAATTAAGTCGACCGTTTTATCTTTCAACACAGATTTTGTCACTAAATTTAACAGAAACTCTTGAAAACTGTTTTAGGCATGTATATTGTATTCCATACATAGCAGATGCTTTCGTACACCGTATTTCAAGTACTGCTGACATTTCGTCGAACGTAGGTTTCATCATCCAACTCATTCCCTCGAACACAAATTCCGTTGATCGTTTAATGCAGTAACCGTCGACGTGGTGACCCCATCGTGAAGATAGATTTGTGATTGCCGTAAGCGCAGTAGGTATATTATCTATTTCAGTAGGTACTGGCCCCGAACAGCTGAAAAACCCAAAAAGTACAATAATAGAAGTTCATCAATTTTGCAAGATTCTATACCTGATGGTTTCTTCGGCAAGGAAAACATCACATCTTCCCGGCTCTTGTACTGCTTCACGGTGCACCTTTTTCGTTTTGGCATTTTTAGCCCGGATTTCGGCGATTTCGGCCTTATTTCGGCATGCAAAATAATGACAATTCAAATTTGTAAACAAATCGGGGAAATGACAAATGTCAATAGCAACCACGCCCACCGCAGCTAACTCTGTTTAAAATTTTGACGAGGCCAGGAAATGCCGAGACGCTGACAGAGAATACCGATATATCCCTTTCATAGCTTCGTCACTCTATGTACAGTCTCTCTAGACTCACATATTAGGAGTCCTCCTGGGTGTATATTACCATGAGATCTCTGGCTACCACAGCATCGGATAGTTTGACTGAATGCCCGTGTACTGATGAGCCCTCAATAGGGGCGAAACTGGCGTCTGTGCAGTTTCGGTCCGACCGTCCGATGTTGCGGTGGTCGGAGAGCTTTGTCTCATTAAGACGCTCTTGTTGAATTGGGCCCCAGTTTTATCAAGAGCAATAAAACCAACTTACCTGCCATTCCATATGAATAGTGTGTAGTGTGCAGTCAGCGCAATGTAGCTAGGCACAAAAATCGAAAGTTTTTTGTGGGATCATAAGATCGTAAGATTTTCCTAGTCCATTTAATTGGCTATTGAAATCCGTATACGATTTATGGTCGAAACTTTTTTGCATGCCTCTAGAGTGCTATAGAATTATCAATATTTTATACCGTGTGATCCAAATCATTCCAAATTGGGGTAGATTGTGACATGGCCAAATTCTGGGATGCAAAACTGCTTTTTGCTATTGCATAGTCTAGTCTACCCCAATTCGGAATGGTTTGGATCACATGGTATATCAACGGTTGACCATAATCGCGACCATAATGAGTGAATAAACTGTTGAATATCAATGTCCGTATCTGAAAATGTTTGAAATTGAATAAAAAGCTCGATAAAAAGCGTTCATTATAAGTTATTTTTGAAATGGCTCAAAATTGGGAAACGGAGAGTGGTCGTATTCCTCACCGACATGCATTGAAGATTTTCAAATAACATGCAGATGTCACTTTGAAGTAAATTGCAGGACATACTACCAACAATAAAAAAAGACAAAAAAAAGTCATAGCACTCTTGAGATAAAATGGTTTTGATCATACGTTACCTATTACCTAGGTACATCGTAAATAACTGTCATTCAGATTCAATGTACCTAATAATCCTAATATCCAATGATTTGCTGGGTTTCTCTCTCCCTCCTCTTTCTCTCCCTTCTTCTCTCCCCTTCTTTTCCATTTTTTCTTCTTTCCCTCCAGACCCCCCCCCTATTTTAAGGTATGGCGAGCGCCACAAATAAAGGTCTATTCGGCGCCACTGTGCCCATCTATGTATTTTTGTTATTCGAAGTGATTTTAGGGAACTGTTCGTGATAGACTGATCTAAAAATTATCAACCACTGGGTGTGCACTGTACTTCTCTTCAATATACAGGGTGATTCAGAAATCTCAAAAATTTATTTTCCTTAAAAATCCACTAAAAATTCTTTCATGGAAACGAAAATAGTCTCATCTTGTAGTGAATTATTTAGGGACCAATGGGATAGTTCACAGGCGTAAATGAAAAAAACTGGATTTTTGTGATTTGTGACTCACCCTGTACATTACCAGAATATCAGTGCACACCCACTAGTCGATAATTTCCACTGATTTGTCTATCTTGAACGGTTCCCCAAAATCACTATAAAAAACAGAAATAGTGAGGGGCGAAGTCCCATCCTTTCAACCCTAATCTCAAAAAATTATTGATAATAATATTTTTAAATATTTTTCTCGTGTTCTTCAGTGGATTCCACATACCGCTCTGAACTCGGAATGTGATACTTTTGAGACACCTGTATGCCAAGGTGGAAAAGTGAGCTGTTATAGCCAAAGCGCAGTTTAAGGACGGAGTTATAAACTGGGCTCCACAACGCTAAAATGAGCGTTGCGGAATCAATCCCTGTATAGGTTTATTCCTTGACAGAATCTTACCATTTAGGTCTCTTTCGAAAGCTACAAGGATGTTCAGCTACAATATTTTCCGATTTTGGAAATGCTAATTGGCTCAAACCAAAGTACATCCTCGTAGCGTTCGAAAGAGACCTGAATGGTGGGCTTCTTTCAAGGAATAAACCCACAGGGATTTATTCCGCAACGCTCATTCTACCAATTCAACTCCGTCCTTAAATCCCGAGCCGCCAGACGAGGGATATGCGGACGAGGGTCATCATAAGGCGCCAAGGCTATAATCCTTGTAAAAACCTAATATATAATGGTTTATACATATATTATTTTACTTGCTCCAACTCACCACCCAACGAAGAGAAGAAGAATTGTGAACGCGCTAGAAAAAATTTCGAGATGAAGACGGCTACGTATATCCATTTTGAGGTTCCCCCAAAATGATTAAGACCATTTTCGGAGTGGATGCCTGTCTGTGTGTCTGTCTGTAATCTGCCACGATAACAGCCGCAACGTTGATCCGATCAACTTTAAATTTGGTATGCATGCAGACGTGGTTTTGTTCTCAAACAAACACATTAGTGTTTGTTTGAACACTGTCATCTGTCAGACGAAAATGTCGTTATCAAATGACATAAGTTGATCACACGGAACTTGACTTGCAATATGTCAGTCAAAAGCCCTGTATTTGTCAAAAGTATTTCTCCATCTGACATCTGATCATCTGTGAAATATGAAAAAATGACAAAATTCATTTAATCATACAAAATCTATCCAGTGGATTGGAACCAAATTTGGCAAAAAGCAACTCAACAAAAGAATAAAATCAAGTCTGCAGTTGAGGCTTTTCATCATTTCCCAGTCTGGCGCTAAAAATTTTTCCATATATTCCTGGTCGTTACTTTCCGAGGCGGCCGCTCACCCGGGTTTTGACCAGGATTACCCACGTTCCGTGCAAGACTCTACTCAGATGTTCTTTTTGCTCGAGGAAATTTCAACTGATATCGAAAGTAGATTGCATTGGGCACCGTGTGAGTAGGCTAATTTTCAAATGCAACATGGTAAAGGTTTTTCAGCGGTGATTTTTTCAAAATAAAACTTGCACATTTCGTGAATTAAAAAAAATACAGTGCCAACTTCGACCTGCGGCAAGCCCCAGGAAATATATATCTTAGGTGCAGACTTGCTGCGAGTCATGGTTGAAAATCCAGGGTTTCCATTGCTAGAGAAGATAATTTCCATGGAGTACCTAGTAATGTATAGAAGTAATACCTAATGTACCTACCTACCAAACGTTGCAATTGTCGCAGAGCTTTCAGTTTCAATGCAAATTTTCGATCTTCAAAAATCACCAGAGAAAAGATGCTTCATATTGTTATACCCGTGACAGTTTGATATTTTGATATGATTCATCTCGACCTGTGGTGTGGTTGCACACTGGTATAGAGATGGATACCTACATCAGAAGGACATGTTGTAACAAAAGTGTTCCAGTGACATCTTTTCAGAATAATAAATTTTATTGTACACTAAAATAAAGCAGATGAACAGATTCTCTCATTTTGTTTTTCTTCTCCCCCATTCTCCATAGGCAGGTACTGTTCGCATTCAATGCGTAAAAGCTGAATATTAAACCACCTCGCGTATCTCGAAGTTGTATAGCTTTTACACAAATATAATGAAAGACCTCTTTGTAGTCGTGTGTCCCGGCGTGCGTAAGACTATTCCGTAAAATTTCTACAGTTGAACTTTACACTAACCGATGGTAAGTTTGCAAAACATAGGGTCTATAAGTAGTGATGCCAAAGGGCGATTGCATGTAGGGGACGCTTGCGGCGCCGTTTACCATCTGGGGACTTTAGGTTTATCAATTGGTATTGCAAATCGCCAAATCGTGTGTCATAACTGTCCATCGCGTGATTTTGGCACTTGAATAAATTAACATTTTTCTAGCCACACCAATTGCCCGCTGTCATTAGTTCTCTTCTCATCTTTCTATATTGTCGACGCTGAAAAATGCCCTATAAATGTCGTGTGCCACACCGCGCTCAAAATTCAACAAAACAGAATGGCATAAAATTCCACAAGTTCCCCACCAATGAAGCCCTGAAGAAGCGATTGGCCGTTGTTCGACTTTTATTTGCAATTTGCAAAACATAAACAAACGAAACTAATCGATAATCTGGATCTGGCGCAAGCGCGCTGTGCCACCAAACCAAAGCCACCAAGTGGCGACAAGCTGAACCAACATCATGCAATTGCCCTATGAATGAAGTAATGAATAAGTTGTAATCCGCAATTTTCGACCAGAGCATAGAGGCTAGCATACGTAACCCGTTATACCGAGTGTTTATACAGGTGATTTTTTTAAAAGGACCCACCCCAGATTTCTTGCCGCCAGTTTTTTAACCGGGAAAACGTCGAAACAGGTTCATTTTCATTTTGAGGGGGGCATCTAGGACACACATTGTCAAATTTCTATCTTCAACCCCTTCGCCCCCACCCGCTCCCACCTAGAATTTCAAACAGCATTAACTATCTTGTGATACATCAAATTGAAGGAAATGAAATTCTCTTTCTGTCAAACATATTGTGAAATCCTTTAAACTACCCCCAACCCTTCTCAAAATGTTTTCATCGTTAGTTGAAGGGGAGCTTTTTCCCTATTAACCGCCGATCCTTGAGAAATAGATGTTCCAGCAAAAACAGGTCGATTTTTATTTTGAGGGGGACATCTAAGACATGTATTGCTTAATTTTCATCTTCAACCCCTTCGCCTCCGCATCAAGATAATTTTTAAAAAGGCTGAGAGGGTGGTTCAGAAATTTTAAAATAATGTTTTACAGAAAGAAAGTTTTATTACCTTCAATATGATGTATCACAAGGTAGATATTGCTATTTGAAATTTCAAAGGGTTGATGATAACAATTTGCCGATACGTGTCTTAGATGCCTCCTTCTAAATAAGAATCGACCTGATATTTTCGGTGGAAAATCTATTTTCCAAAAATCAGGAGTTGATATGGAAAAAACTTTCCTTTAATTAACAGTGCCATAATTCTTGAAAGGGTATTGGGTGACTTGAGAAAAATTGGAAATATGTTTGGCAGAAAGAGAATTTTATTGCCTTTAATTTGATGTGTCATACATAGGTAATGCTATATAGTATGTTCACTTGTACCATGATTCTAGTCGGCTGTGGGATTTTGTTTCTAGTTTCCAAATGTGAAATATAGAAAATCCCCAAAACTTTGCAGTTGGGCTGCTCTGACCGGACCAGTTTTTGAACACATTTTGCGTATTTCTTCTGCAAATAGCCGGAACATTCTTGCGGGACGTGATGTCTGACGCTTTTTCCCATTTTATTTTATTGGAAAATGTATCGATTTTTCGACCTGTTTTTAATTATCGCCAATGAACAAATAAATCAAAAGAGCCTTGACATTTGACAGTTGTCAAAAATATTTCTAACCTCTTGAAGCCGGTTCAACTTTCGATGGTTCAAATTAAAGAGTATACAATGCGCTTCGTCCAAAAAAAGGGGCCCCATGCAATCATCAACCCTTTCGCCTCTTCCAGTCAAAAATACACGCCAAACCCTGAAGAATTACAGGCGATACAAGGATCGCCGTGCAGTCTGTCATTGGCAGAAGAATTTACGTGTAAATAGTAAATTAAACCAAATTTTTAAAAACCCAGCCGCTCAAAGTTGCGTATTGGACCAAAATTGATGTAAGTACCTTCAATTTGCAATTTGCTTTTGTTTTGGGGCTACCCGGGGCGAGTTTTTGTCGACCCTGAATGGGCCGCCGTCAAGATGACTTAGATTTGCGGCCGCCCCGTGCTCTTTTGGTGTCTACATGACGGTAACACAGCTCTGCGTCCCCCTAGTCGCACTTCTACGTATGACCAGGTCAGTTTTCCAAGATTTTAATATCAATTTGATAAGAGATATAACTTTACTTCCGGGGAAGTCAGTTTCACACCAGGTGAAAAGGCGGCAAGCCTACAATGCTAAAGTAGAAAATTTGCCCAGCCAACTAGAGTCACAGTACAAGTGAACCTACTATATTTGAAAGTCTAAAGTAAGGTAAGGTGGGGGCGAAGGGGTTGAAGATAAAATTTGACAATGTGTGTCTTAAATGTTCCCCTTAAGAATAAAAATCGACCTGTTCCGGCGTTTTCCTGAAAAAAAATTTGGCGGCGAAAAATCTGGGGTGGGTCCTTTACAAAAAATCACCCTGTATATTTCTATCATCGCGGCAGGCATGGATTAGGCCAAAAGTCGCAGTAACCGGCGCGTTTCTAGTGAGCAGTAAGGGATTCCAAAACCGATGAGATTACAGAGTTTTATAATAGATAATAATCTTGTGTCTGTGAAGTACGAAGTACCTACCTACCTCTGGAGTCTAAATACAGTTCTGAACAGATACGCCTTTCAGCACAAAGAACAATAATGGACCTTTTGCATCAAGTTGTATAGAGATTGCAGTAAAAACGCGTCTTGAATACTTAATATACAATATGCTTGATATGAATCCTAGGAGCTACCTATAGGTATAGGTACCCACAATAGACCCGAGACTGACAGACATAATTAAAACCCACCGGTGGTGTTCAATCTGCTTTGGGCAACGCAATATCCTTTCGCAAGATGAATTAAAAGCAGAATTTCTGTTCATCTCGATCTCTGGGACGGATGGATTGCTGAAATATTAATGCAACATACCTCGCAATGAACGAAACAAACCTCGCGCGGGCGAAGCTAAAACACGAGCGTTCTTCTCACTTCTCCAGGACGAGACATGAGGGATGGAGGAGCATTTGGTCCTCGAGTGAAACATTTAAAACGTCTCCGGTTGCTTTTTGCCGCCAGTTGATATTCCCATAGCACTTTCCCAGTTCCCAGTTTTACGACAGATTGACGAAGCCCCCCCACAATTTTCTTCCAACAATGCAAACGAAAAACTTCTGGCGCGCGTTTTAATTGTTGTGTGCTGCCATTTACATAATGTCCGCAGAAGCGTCTAGGCGCAAGATTGCTTTTCTTTTTCTTGATGGATCATAAAATTTCTCTTGGAAACCGATAAGCTCAGGCAGGAATGAGTTTCCAAGTTTCCGGTTAATTTCAATCGGCTTCAATCAATGCACATGCTCACCTGTGCCGCTGATTTACTATGGCTCATTGAAATATTCAATTTGGAGGGCTGCGTGTTGACACATAAAATGCTAGTGTTGGTGTGCTTCAGGAAATTAATAAAGACAGACGCCACGCCTGTGACATGAAAAGCTTCCATCACATAGTTTTATTTACTTGTTGGACGACACATTGCAATAATATTCTGAGATTACTGGGACACATTTCAGGATTTCAGCTTTAATTGGCGTTAGTTTGGTTTTTGGTGCTCTTTGTATTATTCATAAAAGTCGAAGTACTTATATGTTTGTATACTTCGCTGGATATCTACCATAAAATTTTGATGATGAAATAATTTGTGAAATCAAGCAGCGGAGCGAACTCGATTGAGTGAAATAGTGGCCGGGGTAGGTGTGGAAATACGGCATTTCATGAAGAAGCAATTTCCTTCGGCAGGATTCTTCTCCAGGGTTCTTGAAGTCGATCCATCCGAAGCACCAAAAAATCACTCCTTCGGGGGGCTGCAGGAGTCCTCCAAAAATGTGGGTGCAAGAACTTCCTACTAAATCACCGTTGATTTATTGCTGTATCTATCATAAGGGAAGCATACAACTCTATTGTGAATATTGACAGCATTGGTTCTTCCACTTGGATCATTCCTCACACTCGAAGTCACACCTAAAAAAATATTTTCTTCGCCTGGTCAAAATAATCAATTTTCATCTTTTTCTCCATGGAAAACAACGTTGTATTGACATGTTTTGTATCATTTTCCATCAATTTGCAGTCGCTTCATCTATATATGAAGTCAAAATCGCGATATTTTATGAAGAGCAGCCAACAAAAAAATGCGAAGCGAATAAACTTTGGCTTCCCACTTAATTAGTAATAACACTTAGGTTGAATAGGCCGAAATGTTTTCTAGCTGTTTCCATAGAGATTGAACCTTAAACTTGCTTAGGACTTGGAGAATCAGTTTTTCGTCCCGCCCGGCGCCCCACAGTGGGACGAAAATGTCAGTTTCCGTCCAAAGCCCTGTAACCCTATGAGGTTGTCCTATAATGTTACCACAGAATTGATACAAAAATATTCGAAAAAATTTCACACTTATAATTTGGGGTTGTTTTAAGGAATGGGAATCTAAGTAACTCACAAAATCTTTATATTTATAATTATATAGTTATAGTTTTCTGTACTGTGTCCGGGGTATTAGGCTTGGACAATTTTGGCCGATCTCCAGTCGTGTAATTTTGTAAATCTTTCTACTTCACAAACATCAGTTTTACATTGAAAAATACTTTGAAATGTCAAAAGACAGCGTCTTCTCATGTGTAAACTCAATTTGAATTACCCTTTATTATAGCGTTGAATAATCAAAATAACTGTTCATAACTTCGTTAATTATTATTCATGAAAATAATATTTAGAAAAATTTTGCACAGTTTCATTGCAAGATGGCCTGAGCTCTGCCACCCTTGAAGGAGACCACAACACAAAATACAAGTTGGTCTCAGATGAAAGAGTTGAAAAAAAATAGAACGATTGCATAGGGTCTTGTAATATTACTTAGCTCGTGGCGGGCGCTGCGGTTATAATCAAGAACGACAATGACGTCAGAAGGGCAAATTTTCACGGGCTACCTATAGCTACGCACGGGCATACCTGTACCTGATTCCGTTGCCGATGAGACGACGACGGTTTCAAGCCTGCCATAATTATTACTGATTGTTTGAAGACAATGACGTCTGTCAAAACGACAATAGCAATATTAAGACCATGGGAACGTGATAGGTGAAAATCGGAGGTGAAAATCTAGGTGAAAACATCTTCCCAAGGGACGTCACAATAATATTTTCGAAATGTTTTATTGCGGCTGATCGGCTTAAACTACCTTCCCCATGAGTTAGTCAAATAAAACATAGACTCGATTTTTGTGTTGTGGTCTCCTTTAAGCAGCGTTCATAATGGCTGTTAACTTATTCCGTGACCGTAAAACTTACAATGTTGAAAATCAATTTGGTTCACTATTTGGTTCACAATAGGGGACCCTATTCTTGAAACGGCGAACATAGTTCACATGGCTCTCCTTGCATAGCAACACCGCATGAGAACTCTGTTCCCCGTTTCAAGAATAAGGCCCGCAGGATGTTAACTTATGCCGTTATTGCCGCGTTCTGTCAAACTTAACCAAGATTCAAGTTCTACATCCAAGATCAAGGAACTAGTACCAACTAATACTACTAGCTACTAGTCCTACTATTATCCTACCAGTTACCAGTACTATACCACCCCAAAAACCTTCAAGTCTGTGTATATTTCATATTTATAGACCGTGGTCCGTACTGTCAAGTTTACATCCTACATCCTACGGCATACGGCATGCAGCATAAGTTACTGGCACACCGTTACTGGACATTATGAACGAAACTTTAGAACTCAGAAGCCATCTCTTGTCTCTTACTTCACAAGGATCTCTTTTTCAAAATATTTTCACTTTTACTTGAACTTCTGTATTATAACCAAAGTACCTAATATAGCTTTTAGGAACTAATGTTCGATGACATTTTATGGATGTGGCATTCACATTAATTTTCAAGAAGGTTGTAGGGATAGATGAGATGTCCGACACCCGTAAGAAGAAGTTCCGCAGGAGAAATACATAAAGACGATTTTCTGATGTCTGTTCCTCTGGTTTCCCTTTCTCAAAATTAAGCACGTTCTACTAGGTATACGGATCAGACCGTAGAATCCTAAAGTGCTTTATCGGCCTTCCCAATTACGCCCTTTTTATCTGCACCCCGTATTTGTTTCTCGCCGCCTTTCAATCTCATTACCTACAGAAAAGAGATCTCCACCAGGAGAAAACTCGCGTCTCGCTGCATTTCCCAGAAGTACCAACTCCGCAAACTTCAAACCATATAATTTTTTCCCAGCCCGCATAAAAAGTAATAATTAATTTTCTTTTCCCGCATGGACGAGTTCTGATATTTCAGTCTTCCGCGGAGTTATGCTGTCTTTTTGTAAAAAACGAACCGCCGCTGGAGTTGCGCTGAATAGGGACTAATTTGAAGGAATTGGATTATGTGAAGCGCCTCTGGGGAATAATTGAAACCGAAGCCTTGGAGAGAATATAAGAGGTGGTAACAATTTATATATTTCCACCTTGGCGAGTCGTTAGAGGGTGCCATCAGGCTGGAATAATATGCCGAGGAATAATAATCGTTATTCCTGATGCGCGGTCTCCGCTGTTCTATTGAAATTGCATTTTCCTTCAACGCGGCCGTAAAAATTCTCCTTTATGGACCCAGAAAAAAGCAGGTGGCTCATGATATTCTCTTTATGCTGTACGTTTTACTACCGATCTATGCCAATATTTTGATCTTTGCTGTCTTATTATTTCACATCATGGTGAAGCATAATAATATACTGCTCATGAAGTCACAATTGAGGCTGTTCGTTTACTTACCTCCGGTTCCACCAAAATTTTACGAGTGGATTAACTTTATCGCGCTGATAGTTGCTATGAACTAGCCAATAGCATATGACCAGTTGCTTAGTTACTATGAGAGTGATAAAGTTAATTCGTTCATAAAAATTTGGTGGAACCAGAGGTTACTACTTACACTACCCATACCTACTTAGGTATCGATACAGTTTCGAGCAATGTCAAGTTGTAAAATGTGATATTACTACATGCGTACCCTTATTTCAGCTCGTAGACGACGGACGTCTTGAAAATGGCTTGCCGAAACGCGCGTCGACAAATATAAAAACTCAAAAAAAAACGTGTGGCAACACTTTAAGAACCATTCTAGGCCTTAATGTAATTTTTGTTGGGTCGAAACTTTTGCTAAAGACTGATGTAGTCGAGGATATGGGGTTAAATTTTTACAATTTAGATTTGTGCGAGTTCATGAACAAAAGAATGATTCAATGCCCCAGAACACTATTCCTCAATTCCTCAGTTTAGTCATGTCGTGCTTGCCCTTTCCAAGTCTTCCTCTGTAGGTATAGGTATAGCGGTATAAAAGAAAAGGTCCCGAAACTTTTCTCCATATTACGTGCCCGGCTTGACCAACTTGTTGGCGCCATAAAAATCCCCTAGCAGTCCTAGCACCTGTCTCAAATTTAATTTACCTCACATGGAGCAAAAAGCTCTACGATGTTCTACTTTTGAACAACTCGTATTTATCGGCATGTTCGGTTAATGTGCCCTGCGCTGGGGATCGGAACTAAAATTGGAAGTCATTTACTTTTTGACGATGTTAATGTCCACTGTCCAGTTAAGCAATCTAATTATTTTTACTTCCGTTTCCACAATAATAACCTATCTGTGTTCTGTAGGTATAAGTAAATTTAATCGATTTAAGGTGCTTTTATACCTTCTGGAGCTGGAACTGGAGCAGCAAACTTCAAAGCGACCCCAAATTTAACAAATCTTCTGTTTGTTCTTCCTACTGCTGCTGCGCTTTGTTAACAAATTACAAAACTGTTTGATAGAATAGAGTCAGAGTAGGTAGTACCACTAGTACCTACATACAAACCTTAACGCAAAATAATATTTGTGTTGATTTTGGCTTAATTCATTTCTTTAATTTTGGATTGAAGAACCACAATGTTAGGTAATTGCATGCCATATTCATATTACAAGGACTGACTTTTTTTTTTGTTGCAGGTAAAAGCAAATGATTTCCTGGAGAGTGACGCTCGGAAGTAGGTAAATTGTCAGATAATTCTGCATGAAGGTAACTGAAATCATGACCGTCCTATAAAACACAAGCGTTCCAAAAATAAATTCAAACACGTACTCGTTCCTATTTTTTTTTTATTCGTTTATTCAACGTCGGCCTATTTCCGCAACGAGGCCTAACACCGACGCCGGTGAATGCTTTCCTCCACTATACCGGAAATTTTGCCGAACCCCTGTGTGTTCCAGCACAGGGTAGGGATTTCTAACGACCACCAACATCGCATGGGGTCGGCACCATCGTTCGTATTTTACGTGCTATGCGACACGTCTTGCATTTAGCAAGCATTCCAACTAAACCAAGAAGCTTGTTTTCGAGGCGAAAATTCGTCCCCGGCGGAGATCGAACCCGCGACCTCTGGAGTGGTAGTTGAACGCGCTAACTACCACACCACAAGCTCCTCGTTCCTAATTTATTTATTGTTAATTTTGACTTTTCGCAATAATAAATATATCACGTTCAACCCTATAGTGTGATTCCAGTAGGCTGGGAGTCTCGCCACGCGACGCATTTGGAAAGGGGAATTCGGGAAATCATACTTCAGTACCTCACCAGAATCACACTAAGGTTGAACGTTCGTATTTTCTGAGACTTTCTTGTAAAAAATGCTGTGAAAATTTCAATTTGACATTGGCAATACGGATGTCATAAAAACAGACTATAAGTATGATGATCATAGTCCATAAGTATTTTCCCTCTAAATTGTGAATGCTGAATTTATCTCAAAATGTCGATCTAGGCACTATCTTTACTTTGCAAAATACATGCACGTTTCCAATAACAACTGTCTCTCTCTAATTGTGACGTCATGAATAGACCCCGACTGATAGAGGGGGTCGTCATGTTTTGTTGGTTGCATAAGCATACCATAGATTTATACCAAAATGTGTATCAGGTCAATATTTAATTTGCAAGAGTATGCTTTTTCCTAAGAAAAAGGGTGCTAGTCGCAGCAGAAAAGAATTCCATCATGTGATATTTCATTCATTCCTGTCGCCCCTAAATGTCGCCTCGAATTTCTCCCTAAATGGTTTGGACAATGCTGATGGAACTACTCTTCAAAAACATCCAATTTCCACGCCTCGCCTACGGCTCGTATGTGCAAACATGTCCTCATGAGAAATTAGACATCATTACACGCTCATTGAATGATATACTATCAACTTATCATCAAGAAATAATTTATTCTCAATAGCGCAAAGCAGTACCTAACTATAATTATTTATTGGAGGGTGAACGTCAGATTTCAGGGATTGGAACGCAAGAACGCAAGTTTTAATTTTAGCCGTAAGAGCTGCATAGCTTATTGGCTGTTTTGAGGAGGCTGGTTCATAAGAGCCAATGAACGTCGCTGCGCTTGCGACTAAAATTAAAACTTACGGCTAAATAAGCTGACTGAACGCACCTTAAGCGTCCCGACGAAGTTTCAACAGAAAAAAGTTAGGGGAACCAGGGGTAAAACGGGGTACCGGGGCACAACAGAGTAACAGGGTACCCTCCTTGAATCCCCAAGAGAACCCTTCATGGGAAAAAAATTTAGTGAAGTAATATTGTGCCATCCAAATGTCTCGTCAGTTAGCAAATTGGCGCTCTCTATACACCCAGTTGATACAAACCATCATTTATGGCCGATTTTCGAGTGGCGTTACAATTTTGTTCGATCTTTGAGACAATGTAAGCTTTTCTTTTTCAACTAATAGTGCTATATTCTGTATAAAATAACGTTCCATAAACGCTCTGTTATTTTAAAAATTCGTGTCGATCATTGGCTGTTGCCTAGGTAATAACAGCGTAACAGAGCCTTTATGGAATGTAATTTTTTAGAGAATCGCACCATAAGATCAATTTAGAAGTTTCACTATGAAATAATCATAGTTTTTGCTTCTTGTATTTGACGTTATTGTAGTTTTGAAATCATAAACACAAATTATCAACCCGACTCCTAACCTAAAATATATGCCGAGATATATGCCCTGGCCTGGGGCAGAACGAAGCGAGGCAAGATGGGGTACCTCGTTTTGCCCCGGTCGATAAGATTCACACATTTTTGTAATGTATTTGATTTTGCATGGTCTTCTTTGATGTGTCTTTTTTTGTTGTTTGGTGAAATTTGATGTTATACAAATATATATTCTTACCTACATTCTTATTCTGGCCTCATTTCTAGATCTGTTATGTGATACCTCATTCTGCCCCGGATATGGAACAAAACGGGGCTAAACGCACTGAGACACAAAAAATTATAAAACTCACTTTGTATCGTTTTATTACGCCTATTTCGGTTCCAAACAGTAACGAATACTTTAGGCAATCGATTATTATTAGCGAAGTTGAAATGTTCACCTCAGGTTAGATTCGACATGCCTTTAAACGTTAAGTATACCCCGTACTGTCCCGGGTTCCCCTACTAGAGCCACTGACAAATGACGTATTTTTTCTAAAAAAATTCTCAGAGGACCATTTCAACGGCTTTTTTTTCCGTTGTGGAATAATTCGTTTTCGGGTTCAGAAGGAGTCGACTAACAAGCTCAGTTGGTTGTTGAGAATTGCCGTCGCCCGTTGAAAAGAACTGCACTCAGGGAAAAAACGCATTTACGTCGCAGGACGTCATATGAAAACTAGATCTGGAAGTCAGTTTCTTCTCCACAGATTCCTTTACGCGTTCCGGTCGTGGCTCTTCAAATTTGAAGATTTTTTTTGCGAGTTTGTAAGAAAGGGAGAAAGCCAGACATGGCTACACCAGAAAATTGCCAGGAGCAAATCTGTGCGATACTAAGTTAGAAACAGGGTTCGCGCTTCTGATTCTCAACTAGTCTGTACTCAGAATTCGGAATGTCAATAAGGCTTCTCAAACTGCAACAAACAAAAGCAAAAGGGGTGATCCACTAGAAGACCAGGAATGCTCTGAAAAAAGATTCACGGAGCTGCTCAAGTGCTTTTTTTCTTATTTGAATCAGATAATAATTATTGTTGATCTCAATCAAGAAAGTACATAGTGCAGAGCACACCTGCGAGAATAATATTTCCATACCTATCTTGAGTCAACCAGTTCATTTCTTTTGAGTTTTTGCGAAAACAAACTCATTACTACGACTGCTTCGCGTATAAACATGACAGAATCTGTGAGGTCGCGCGCGAGCTTCTCTTTAACCCACATTGAATTTCCTCTTGGACTTCTTTTGTGAGCGCGCGATTCCCGTTAGATACAATAATTTTAAACCTGCATTGTAACGCCACAGAATGTTTCGAGTGATCATCATCATCATCATCATCGATAAACGGTAATAATCGCCACAGGGATTGACGAGCCGTTGATGGATATGCGTATAATATGCGGAAACCCATGCCGCCATCAGTTTATCAAAATTTAAATTTATTTGAAGCGCAAAATTGCGAGGGAACTTTAACTCAGCACGTTTCGACGTGCATGAAAACGGTTAATTAGATTCCTGGCATCGGCATCGAGCGAAATGTTTGTGTTGTGCTAATTTAGCCGTAGGTGCAAAATTCAGGGAAAAAGTTGAACATTTTTAGGGCGACGAAAGAGATCAAACGTAGGCAGGGATGCGAGCCGGGAGCCGCTAGCTGTTATGCCTTTGAAACATACAGAGGTGCTTTTGAGGACTGGGGGCACAGGGGTAGGTAGGTAGGTACTCCCGATACTAGGCGTAATTATGCTATTTGTGATGCAGCAAAGAATTTCGTATGTATTAGAAATGAAATTAGTAGTTTTCGATACAAGAGCGCGTTTTCAGACCCGAATCCTGTTTGCCATCATGAGGCGTAGCCGAATTCTCCGTGATTTTGCGAAAGCAGGAAAAACAAGTGAGTATGCCTTCACGTGCGTGAGTCTCAGTAGCGCATTTTCTTAAAGAAACATATTATGAATGTAAAGAAATTTGGTTGAAGGAGAAACATCATTCTTTGCCCACTCTCTTCAGTCGAAACTCATTGTGATTTTTTGTTATCAGAATGGGGTACTTGTCAATGAAACAGATTTGAATGAAAATTCTTTCAATCATCAATATTTTTTTGTTTGGAGGTGGAAGCTGGGAGCAGCCACTAATCAACAGCCTATTCTTTCCCATTTTTAGTCGGCTATCCATATAGCGAAAGAATTAGATCGTTATGTCTTCGGGTTTATGTTTTTCATTCATCTCTCACTTTGAGGGCAGCGTGTAGGGGCGGCAGCATTCGGGAAAGCAACTGTTGCACAGTTTGAGTTGGGGGTTTCCAAATGTGTAAGGAAATAAGTTGCATGTTTTGTTTGTTTGGGGGCGGAAGCTGGAGGCGGCGATTAATCCAAAGTGACCTATCCCTTCCCATTTTTAGTCATCTATACATATAGCGAAAGAATCAGATCGTGAATTCTCAGGTTTATGTTTTACATTTATCTCTTACTTTGGGAGCGGCGTGTGGGAGCGGCAGAGTTTGGCAAAGAAATTCTTGCACAGTTTGAGCTGGGAGTTTATCTATGTTTGAGGTAACATTAACATCCAAATCAGTGAAAATTGTTGGAAGTTGCACTTTTTTCTTTTGGGGGCGGAAGCTGGAGGCGGCGCCATATCAAAAGTAGCCTATCCTCTCCCATTCTCAGTCAGATATCCCTATAGCGGAAGAATTAGATCGTTATGTCTTTGGGTTTGTGTTTTTCATTTATCTCTGACTTTGAGGGCAGCGTTTGGGGGCGGCAGCATTCGGCAAAGTAACTGTTGCACAGTTTGAGTTGAGAGTTTCTAAATGTTTGAGGAAATATGACAATCAGTGAAAGTTGTTTCTTTTTGTTTGGGGGGCAGGAGCAGGAGGCGGCGGTTAATCAAAAGTGGCCTATCTTTTCCGATTTTCAGTAAGGTATCTATATAGCGAAAGAATTAGATCGCTATGTATTCAGGTTTATGTTTTACATTTATCTCTTGCTTTGGGGGCGGCGTGTGGAAGCGGCAGAGTTTGGCAAAGAAATTCTTGCACAGTTTGAGTTGACAGTTCCTGAATGTTTGAGGTAACATCAACATCTGAATAAGTCCAAATTGTTGAAAGTTGCCCTTTTTTTCTTTTGGGGGCGGAAGCTGGAGTAGTACTGTGAGTACTGTGATAGTAGCCATATCACAAGTAGCCTATATTGTCCCATTTTTAGTCAGCTACCTATATAGCGAAAGACCTAGATCGTTATGTCTTCGGGTTCATGATTTTCATTTATCTCTTACTTTGGGGGCGGCGTGTGGGAGCGGCAGCGTTCGGCTAAGCAAATGTTGCACCATTTGAGTTGGCAGTTTCTAAATGTTTGAGAGAACATCTCAATCAGTGAAATTGTGAAAGTTGCACTATTTGTCGTTTGGGGGCGGAATCTGGGGGCGGCGACTAACCAAAAGTAGCCTATCCTTTCCCATTTTTAGTCAGCTGTTCATATACCGAAAGAATTAGATCGCTATGTCTTCGGGTTTATGTTTTTCATTTTAAAGTGATTGGGGGCGGTTTTTAGCAATTTTTCCATATCGGCGGCGCATATTGAAGGCGGAATGTTTCTGGGCTTACGTTTATAAGTGGTAACTATGAATTATTCATAAAATGAGAACACCAGAGCAGTTAGTAGGCCTGGGAGAAATTGCAATATCATGTTATTTCAAGTTTATCGGGGGCGGTTTTCTCTATGTTGGCGGCGCAATATAGACATTCAATATAGCCTAGCCCTCCTTTGGGAGTGGCAGCTATGTAACAGCGAAAAAATTAGAAAGCTAGGGCGTCTAATTTGGGAGAAGTTCGAGGAACGGACGGACGGACGGACGGACAAAGCGGTTGCAATAGCGATTTTCATCAAGATGGAAAATGCGCTAAAAATCAGCAAATCATATTTGTGTGTGAAATAGCCCAAACCAACTGTCTAAATCAAAATCATAGTTAGAAATACATTGGACACTGATGGAACTAGAGCTACATAACATCAAATTCGAGGGTAAAAAAATCATGTTCTGTTCTGATAAAACCGGTTTCACTCCTGTTCTACTTATAGGATACTTATACATATATCCTTTTCGCGCAACTTGGTCTATGAGCGTCCGTTACACTCTAGGCAACATGGCCAACCGCGTTTTATTTTCTGCTGAATTTAAAACGTGATCGGCATATATGTGCGATTTGGTTGAAAATGATACCAAACATGTGAAAAAAAAAGTGGCAGTCACGGTTTACCATACGTCTCTGTGAAAAATCGCACCTCGGCCCCTTATTCGTCGCCGTCTGGTACGCAACTGGTGCATTCGTGCATTTGTTTTGCCTTGGCTGTTGCGAGTTACGTCTTTTTTTGCTTCACTTACGGGGATTGTTTTTATTAGAAAAGGAAAAAGTGTAGCTGTGGTCTTTTTCTTTATAAGTGTATAAGTAAAATGTAACCTACAAGATTCTGCGACTTGTCTTCTTAAAACGGGGTCTTGCTTAAGTCAGGTCTCTTTTGCACTTCTTTTATTGTCACCCTGTATATTCTGTCCTGTATAGATAATAAAAAAATGTCAAGTCCAAAACTTCAAGTTTATTTCAAGTTTCAAGTTTTATACTCTAAAGAGACCTTTTGCGAGGTGTTTTACATTTTTTGAGTGTATACATTTTGGAAGAAATTTTGACAGCTACATGACTCCTGCACCTGATGACCGCTGGAAGCCCTGGATCGCTTCTGGAAGCTCCGTCTATTCTTCTACTCCAACACAATGTCAACAGATCAGCTCTGCCAAAAAAGCTGCTTTTTTTCTTGCAAAAATGTGGGATTTATCACAGGCAAATTTTTCATACCATTTAATTATTCAAAATCTATCTCATGGATTGGAACCAAATTTGGCAGGAAGCAACACAACCAAAGAGTCAAATGAGGTCTGCAGTTGCAATTTTTCACAATTTTCCAGTCGAGCGTTATGAATTTTCAAAATTTCTCCTAGCCGTTGCCACCCGAGAGAGCCTCTCGTTCGTATTTTGAGTATTTTGACCAGGAGGACCCGCCAATGATGCAGGACTCCACTCATAAATTCATTTGTGCTCGGGAATCGACCTTTTCTGAAAAATTCCAACTGATATCGACAGTAGATTGGATTGGGCGTCGACTCATTTTTAAAATTGCATTCGAAAAAACTGCAGTGCAAACTTCAACATGCGGTGAGCCCCACAAAATATTGATTTCAGGTGAAGATATGCTGGGAATCAATGTTGGAGAAAAGATTGAAATAATTTTTGGAGGTGGTTGATAAAACTGCATATTTTCCAACTTTTATCCCGTGAACATATTCTCACCTTTTTTTTTAAACAAGATGCATCTATTCAGTTTTTGAACATTTTCCAACCATTTTTTTTTTTCAAATTTTTCGGGAATTTCCCTGTCGAAAATGTTAAGCCAGCCTGGATTATCGAGACTAAGAGCTTAAAGTGTAGCCTGAATTAACGATGTTCACAATAAGATGATTTGGAAAAAGATAAAATGTTTTCCCGGAAAATTCAGCTTTCCTAAATTCTCAATTTACTGCAAATTATTCCCAATCTTTCTCTCTAATTGCCGAAGGGACGTTTCGAACAAAAATTTCCATAGGTTTGCAATGTCCTTTTCTTATTTTTGGAAAATTCCACTACATTTGGCGAACGGCACTCAGCTTTTTGGTTAGAGCGGGTCGTGGGTTTTTTTCTTGCACGTCACACAACATAAATTTATATCGCGCCAACCAGGAATGTTGGTGTGAAGCTTTATTTCGGGGGAGTCTACCCTGGTTTACCCCAACCCAAACGTGCTATAGTGAGACGTAGCTACTAAGCAAAACTGAAGTAAATGTTAAAGTGAAGGACAACTATTAATTTGAGAGTAGTTAAAGAGTTACAACAAAATTTTAGTTTTTGACTATTTAATGAAAATTAAGATTGGTTTTGTATAATAATAAATGTTGATATATGAATTTTTAGAAATGTTGAACTGAGTGAAATAATTTCGTATTTATTCGTAGCGTATCGTTGTTAATCCTGAGCCGTCCCGTGACGACAATCCTTGGACGCGAGAAGTTCAATAGTGAGAACTCATCAAACACACCCCCCGGGCATTTTCGTAAATTAAAGAAACTACAAGCTACGACCTATCTTAAATAGTGACGTCTGTCACAGAAATCTTGGGCCCAAGTAATCGGTGTCAGTTTTTTAGGCGCAAACCTTGTGCGGAAATAAAAATTGGTACGTATACTGTTCTCTAAAATACTTAAATTCCTAAGGTTAGTGGATAATTATTGTAAAATTCTCACGGACAGGAGCGTCGCCCTGGAATGTGCCTCGGAAAATATTGCTGTCTCGCTGCTTGGTGCTGACGTCTCGGTCAGATTGCGGACGGAGTCCTATCGAGGAGAATTGCGAGACAATGCGTAGCTCCAGCAGGGACAAGAAGATTTCTGTCGGCGTGACGGCGATGCTGACAAATGCTGACGGGTGTGCAGCGTGGTGGAGAAAATACAGATGCGGAAATACAGATGATGGAACCGTTGTTAAAAAGTAAAGATGAATAAAGATGAGTGATGATATCGATAAATAAAGTTGCGTGTACGTCGTCGTGCGGATTTCTCGATCCTGCCTTAGACCTTGCAGACAGATAGACGGAATTTCCTGATATTTCGACGTGGACATACATATAATTTTTACACGTGGGAGTCGAAGTTGGAGGTTGGACCTAAAATTGATATTTTGTACCTATTTGAATACCTAATCAATAAATATCTTACCCCAGCACATCGGGCACTTATTTCAAAGAAGAATCTGGTCAGATCTGGCACGGATGGCCCACCAAAATTCGGAAAATCCACGATGGCTAGGGATTCTTGAATATTCACGTGAATTTTATACGACGTCTCTTTTTCATCGTCTATTGAAAGAAACCCTACTCAAAAACCGTTCGCTTCTATCTCGATGCCTCTGAGCCGAACACCAACTCTTATCGGTTCACGCGCGATTTATTTGAAATGCCTAGGTACCTACTCTGTAATTTAGTACCTAAGTACCTACGTACCTACATACAAAGCAGACTATACTTCGCGCGGAAAATAAAATCGTTACACCACCCTTCTCCAAAAAAAATAAAAAATTAATGAATAATTTTTTCTTGTGATAACCTTCTGTCGTTGATGCTTATCATGCTACAATTTGGATCGATATCTGCGCGTATCATACGTCCTTACGGAGACAAAAATCGGTGAGTCATAATCGGTAGTGGACAAATTGGGGAAGTCTGCCAAACATAACATAATCAAAACGAAGAAGTGCCAATAAATTGAGAAGAAACTTATTTTTAGATAATCTGCTTTAGATTACTAAAATCCAAAAATGAAGAAAAAAAAATACCTAGTTTAGAAATTATGATACACTATGTACAAAGGAAATATTTACACAAAAGGAAATACTGAGTTCCAGTCAGGAATCTTTAGAATTTCTAGATACAAAAGACTGAATAATCAATCGATTTCGGAAAAGTGAGCCACGGCAATACAAATGTGAACAGATTCACCGGAAAATTTGTATTACTCTCTAGGCTACAAAACGATAGGAATTTCTCGATTTTATCGAGAAGAAACTTTCGGTAAAAGGAGACGGTAAGGTAAGAAAATTGTTACATGAACAACTACGGTAGGTACGATAATTTATCCAACAGAAATGTCGGAATTGGAACCAAAGTATGGTTTCAAATCTTTCACATGCCATTTTCCGGCATCGGATCCATTCATGTTGTTAAGGTGATAACAAAGATTTGAGGCTTTCCTCCGGACAATACAAAGAACAAATTTCGACGCTAACTTAGCCGCAAATTGATTCGAAGCATCTGAAAGCACTTTGTTCCGTCGCCATACTTTATCCCCAACTTTAAAGGATATGTCGCGCTTCCGCAAATTGTACACCTTAACATTCTTCTGATAGGCAGCGTGAAGATTTCGTTGAACATTTTCAAATATTTGCTTGAGACCGTCACTTATTTCTGTTGCGTAGGTTTCTCGGTCTATTCCAGGTAGAAGTTCTACATCTTTAACAGTTTCGATTTTTCCGTAATAATTCCCGCTAAGAGGAACGTTTCTGCCAAAATTAAGGAACGTCGGCGAGAATTTTGTCGCTTCGTGCTTCGCCGTATTAATTGCGTGGGCAATTTTCGGAAGTTCTTTGTCCCAGTATTTGTGTCCTTGTTCGCCGATGTAGCATCTGATTGCGGTTCCGACTGTTTTGTTGTTTCGTTCCACGAAATTGCATTGTGCCGAATAATAAGGGGTGAACCATATTTTCTGGACGTTGTAGGATGTTGCCAAATTTTTGAAAACGTGTCCTGCGAACTGTCGGCCGTTGTCGCACAAAATAAATTGTGGAACCCCAAACTTCAAAAAGACGTCATTTTCCACATGTTTCACCACGCTCTTTGCGTCGGCTTTTCTTAGCGGAAAGAGCAACGTATACTTCGTGAACCAGTCACCGACGACGAGTAGATATGTATGACCGTTCACAGAGCGAGGAAATGGTCCCATGAGGTCAACGGCGATCACTTGCCATGGGAAACTCACCCTTTTTTCGGTGCCCATCAATCCAATGCGCGATTGACTCGGAATTTTCTGTTCACCGCATACCTTGCACGACCTAACAAACTTGCGAACATCATGCCGCATTTTCGGCCAATAATAACTCTCTTGAATGCGAGTCAAAGTTTTAGCGAAACCAAAATGAGCGGAAGTGGGAGGATCGTGACAGGATTTAATGATTGACGACCGCTGTGATTTAGGAATTACGAGTTTCCACTCGCGCAAATTTGAACTGAAAGGAAGATTTTTGGGAAGGTGTTTATACAACAAATCGTTCTCAACTTTCCACTGAGCGAAAAGCTCAGGATTTTTCACAACTTGGTCACGCATCGATTTATACCAACTGTCTAACTGATCCAAAACCACCTCTACCGCTGAAATTTCCGGAGTTGGACACGCCGGAATCCTGGAAAGAGCGTCTGGAACGACATTATGAGTCCCTTTCCGGTGGATCAGATTGAAAGAATGTTGACGCAGACGCACCGCCCATCTAGCCAATTTGCCAGTGGGGTTAGAGAGATTATTCAACCATAAAAGACTGTGATGGTCAGTGATTACAGAAAATTTGACCCCTTCTATGTACGGTCTGAAGGTCTCGATACAAAAAATGACACTAAGAAGCTCTCTTTCTGTTACACTGTAATTGCGTTCCGATCGGGAAAGTCCGCGACTGGCATATGCGATGACACGCTCTTGATCATCGATTGTCTGCGTCAAAACTCCACCTAGTCCAGTGTCAGATGCATCGGTTTGGATTGTGAACGGTTCGGAAAAATTAGGAGGACAAAGAATTGGCGCTGAGACAAGTGCTTTTTTGATTTTTAGGAAAGATACCTCAGCTTCGGGAGACCATGTGATAGACTCTTTTTTCCTTCGACTTTTCAAAAGATCATTTAGCGGAGATACTAGGGTAGAAAAACTATCAATAAATCTTCGATACCAACTACACATTCCTATAAATCTTTTTATTTCGGTCGTAGTAGTGGGTCTAGGATAATTGACAATACACGTGACTTTTTCAGGATTCGTTCGGAGACCTTGAGAATCGATTACAAAACCGAGATATTTTAAAGATGTTCGGAAGAATTCACATTTTTCGAGATTTACTGTCAGATTGGCTTCTTGAAGTCGTTCTACAACCTCCCCTAAAAGTTCTACATGTCGATCGAAAGTGGAAGATACTATAATTAAGTCGTCCAAGTATGCAAAAATCTCAGGTTCAAATTTAGGACCAAAAAGAGAATCAACTAACCGCTGTTGTGTCTGCGCACTGTTACGCAATCCAAAAGGCATTACTACAAATTGGAAAAGACCTCTTCCAGCTACACTGAACGCTGTTTTCTCTTTTGATGCTTCATCAGCCAACGGGATTTGCCAAAAAGCTTTACGCAGGTCGATACTAGATATGTATTTTGCATCCCTGAGCATATTGAGAATCCGGTCGATTCGCGGAAGAGGGTAGGAATCGTGTTTGGTTACTTCATTAATTTTTCTGCCGTCGAAACAAAATCTATAATCGCCGCTAGACTTTTTAACCAATAAAACTGGACTCGACCACGGACTTTTGGATGGTTCGACAACCCCGAGCTTTAACATCTCGTCTAGTTCATCATTTAGAATTTTCAACATATAAGGAGAGAGAGGATATTGTTTGATTCGGAAGGGGGTTGCATCCCCGGTATCTATTTTCAAAGATATTTTGTCCGTTCGACCTAAGCGATTTTTATTACCAATTTTTTCAAACCTTTCTATAATTGATTTAGTTCTAAGTGATTGCTCGGGATCTAAATTTTCTAGAGAACACAAATGATCAGAAGTGACATCGATCTCATCTATTCTAAACACGTCGCCATTTTTCAAATCGTTAGAAAATCTTTGAGCTAGCCAACTTTCGTTTTTGAAGTCAATGTTAATTTCGAATTGTTTGCAGAAGTCTGTCCCTAAAATGAAAGATTGAGAGACTGAAGGTACAACCAAAGCGCGTATAATCTGACATGTTTTTTCGACACAAATAGGTAAGTCAACAACACCAGTAACGGGCTGTTTCGCGCCGTCAGCTGTGTTTATAAACTTGCAGGGAGAAGAACTGGATTTCACATTGCACCTGGACAAAATTTTTAAACCTCCAGCGCCCACCACTGAGACAGTCGCGCCGGAATCAAGAAGAGCTGTGATCGGCTGATCGAAGAGATTAACTGTAACATAAGGTCTGTTATCAGAAAGTTGTTTAGAGAATAAAGGTTCTATTTTATTAGAAGATTTCGAGATATTATTCTGATAAAAATCAGATACAACCTTTTTCCAACTGGTCCAGTCTTGCAAATTAAAGTTTCTATGATACACGGAATCTAGCGATATTTTGTTATGTACAATCTGAACAGAATTTTTACGATATACCGGGTGAGAAGAATTTTTATTATATACAGGGTGAGAAGAATTTTTATTATATACAGGGTGAGAAGAATTCTTATTATTTACCAGTTTGGCCTTAGGATTTTCATGACGAGAGAAAGGACGGCCACGTAAGCTCCTCTCGAAAATCAGTTTCCCTGACATTTTTTACACGAATTTACGGTCTCATTCGGCGCACCACACCGGAAACAAAATTTGTTTCTCTTCAACGTACAATTTGAGAATGTATGATTAGTTCCCTTACAATTCCAACATACAACTGGCTCACTAGAATTTTTCTTCTGGTTGTTTTTAACGAATTTACCTGACGATTTCGATGGTGTTGAAGGACGAGAACCTCTGAAGTGAGTTCTTGAAGAATTATTGTTGGTATCTGATCGGCTCGACGAAAGTAATCGGGAAGAAGAACAATTTTCAGCGACAAATGCCAATTCAGGTTCCAACAAATTCAAAGCATTACTCTTCTGCGAAGTCGAAATTGAAGTGCGAGAATTCACATTCAGAAAGTTTTCATCTTCCAACCGTTTTACCAGCTTATTTAATTCAGCAACTGTTTGAATATCCTGTAAAGCCAAGGCAGTGGAATATTCGGGAATAAGAAGTCTTCGAATCCATTTTATTTTCGTTGTTTCTGCAGGCGGTCTGGATAAACGACTGAAAAGTGTATTCATCGTTGCAAAATAAATCGTGACACTTTCGGAACGCATTTGTTTTCGTTTCTTTATGATTTCCCACATTTCTTCGTCATAATCTGCTATATTGAAGTCTCGTTTTAATGCTTCCACCAGAGAATCCCAATCACTTACATCTGATAATATTTGTCGATACCAGTATCGGGCTTGACCCACGAATAAATCTCGTGCAGACGTAAAAAGTTCGGATTTGCTTACATGTCGCGCTTTCATAAGTTCTTCAATATTTTCAAGAAAAGGAATTACATTTTTTCGTTCTCCGTTGAATGTTTCACCCCATTTATATACAGGTACGGCTTTTGAGGAATATGCTGTAATCACTTGTTGAGTTTGAGCCGCTGCAGCTCCTTGAATGTTAGATGTCGGTGAACTCACGGTTTGAGATAAAGAAACATTTTGTTGCGCAATAGCAGCTGTGTCTGCTTCCTTCACTCGTTCATGTAAATCAGCGTCGAGTTCTATGCACCTTGCATAGGCTTCGTTTTTAAAATCCGTTTGGGCTTCTGCTCCAGCTTCGTTGGAACTAATTGGTAGACGTAAGGCACGGGCAGTAACGTGAAAGATTCTAGATCTCAAACGTTTGTATAGAGAATCGGAAGTAGGACCTTCGAATTCACCAATCAATATGTTGATGGAATCAATTATACTGTTGATGGCTTCCTTTTCGGTATCATATTTGAAAAGTGGATCTTTCAAAGAATTCGGATCTGTACCAGCTTTTCGCTCTACGTCTAACAGTCGACTCAATATTTTTCTTCGCCTGTCTTGATCATTACTTGAGATTACCTTTCGAATTCGTAGCTCATAGTTTAATTCATCGTTCAATAAATGAACCGCTTTGAAAGATGGATCCATTTTTTTTTTAATTGGAGATAATTATTAAAATACTCAAAAAATTAAAAAGAGATAATTTTAGATAAGGAAGAGCAATAAGGACTTCTAACAATAAATTAAACAAGTCCGCAACAAAAACTATAGATAAGGAAATGACCTAAAGAAAACGATTAACCGCTGCAAAAAGATTTTAAGGCACTATAGGTACCTACGATGTACGTACGTGGATAAAACAAGTTACAATTGACACAAAAAGAAATTACGGAAATTTCTGGAAAAATGTATCGATTTCATCCGCACAATGAAACGCACCTTCACGATAAAACCACTATATTCTATCACTGCTAGAAGTGAGAAAATTTTCTTCGGAATTTTACTTTCAACTCTCCAAGAAATCCTACACTTTAATCGGCCTAGACGTTAGGGCGCCATTTTTATGCAATGTCCTTTTCTTATTTTTGGAAAATTCCACTACATTTGGCGAACGGCACTCAGCTTTTTGGTTAGAGCGGGTCGTGGGTTTTTTTCTTGCACGTCACACAACATAAATTTATATCGCGCCAACCAGGAATGTTGGTGTGAAGCTTTATTTCGGGGGAGTCTACCCTGGTTTACCCCAACCCAAACGTGCTATAGTGAGACGTAGCTACTAAGCAAAACTGAAGTAAATGTTAAAGTGAAGGACAACTATTAATTTGAGAGTAGTTAAAGAGTTACAACAAAATTTTAGTTTTTGACTATTTAATGAAAATTAAGATTGGTTTTGTATAATAATAAATGTTGATATATGAATTTTTAGAAATGTTGAACTGAGTGAAATAATTTCGTATTTATTCGTAGCGTATCGTTGTTAATCCTGAGCCGTCCCGTGACGACAATCCTTGGACGCGAGAAGTTCAATAGTGAGAACTCATCAAACACACCCCCCGGGCATTTTCGTAAATTAAAGAAACTACAAGCTACGACCTATCTTAAATAGTGACGTCTGTCACAGAAATCTTGGGCCCAAGTAATCGGTGTCAGTTTTTTAGGCGCAAACCTTGTGCGGAAATAAAAATTGGTACGTATACTGTTCTCTAAAATACTTAAATTCCTAAGGTTAGTGGATAATTATTGTAAAATTCTCACGGACAGGAGCGTCGCCCTGGAATGTGCCTCGGAAAATATTGCTGTCTCGCTGCTTGGTGCTGACGTCTCGGTCAGATTGCGGACGGAGTCCTATCGAGGAGAATTGCGAGACAATGCGTAGCTCCAGCAGGGACAAGAAGATTTCTGTCGGCGTGACGGCGATGCTGACAAATGCTGACGGGTGTGCAGCGTGGTGGAGAAAATACAGATGCGGAAATACAGATGATGGAACCGTTGTTAAAAAGTAAAGATGAATAAAGATGAGTGATGATATCGATAAATAAAGTTGCGTGTACGTCGTCGTGCGGATTTCTCGATCCTGCCTTAGACCTTGCAGACAGATAGACGGAATTTCCTGATATTTCGACGTGGACATACATATAATTTTTACACGTGGGAGTCGAAGTTGGAGGTTGGACCTAAAATTGATATTTTGTACCTATTTGAATACCTAATCAATAAATATCTTACCCCAGCACATCGGGCACTTATTTCAAAGAAGAATCTGGTCAGATCTGGCACGGATGGCCCACCAAAATTCGGAAAATCCACGATGGCTAGGGATTCTTGAATATTCACGTGAATTTTATACGACGTCTCTTTTTCATCGTCTATTGAAAGAAACCCTACTCAAAAACCGTTCGCTTCTATCTCGATGCCTCTGAGCCGAACACCAACTCTTATCGGTTCACGCGCGATTTATTTGAAATGCCTAGGTACCTACTCTGTAATTTAGTACCTAAGTACCTACGTACCTACATACAAAGCAGACTATACTTCGCGCGGAAAATAAAATCGTTACAGGTTCCTGGATACTAGTCAGGAAAGTTTTGGGATGACACAACCGATTTTTTTGTTCTATTTAAGTGGGCAAAATATGAAGAAAGTAGACACAATTTATACGCGTTATTTCCCAAAATAGAAATATAAAATTTGGCATGCAGTTTTCATATATAATAGAACAAGAGACTAACTGACTAAGTAATTACCGGAAATTTTTGAGCTGTAAAATATGAGTGGCTGTTGGTTACTGAAATGATCACGAGCGCGAAGCGCGAGTGGTCATTTCTGTATCCAACAAGCACGAATTATTGAAAGCCAAAAATTTCCTGTAATTACGAAGTCTCGAGATGTATTTGACAATTCGAACGTAACGATTTTCCATTTTCATCCCCCATAATTGTATTTCCGTACCGGAAATTACACTATAGTGCAATTTTCATCTAATCATAGCCTGATTGGTGGAAATTGCTGAAATAACCATTCTCTATTGGTTACATTTTTGACAGTTGAATTGTCAAATAAACTACGCACAAGTCACAGACACAAGTCAGAAGTCAATACGTCGTTACAAAAAAAAATTGTCCTTTTTGAATTTGATGTAAGTTCGGATTACTACGATGAGTTTGTATCCTGCTTAAAGTGTTCGCTGACTTGATCCTTGGGCTATCAGTCCGTGGTTTTGCAAGACACTAGATAATTCACATAAATTTTGTACAGGGTGTTCAATAAGACATTGAAGACAGATTTTACTTGAACTGAGTAAGTCCAATCTGCCTAGGTCGTATATGAGCTTGTTTTGGTATGGGCATGGTTTACTGATTCACGAAAAATACATGCAGCCAATGGTGGCTTGTAGGTAAATTAAAATACCCATGAATTCATGTCATTCATGTATTGATTGCAGTTCACCTTTTGGGCCCTTTTAGCGCAAAATTTCGTTGACTACATTTTAGTTCATACCTCGGTTCATACACTTACCTAATTATTACTCTCGGCACCTACCGAATTTATGGGAGGTCACAGTGATGAATCAATAGATTGGCCACCTTTGCCTCCAGATATGAATCCAATCGGAAATGTCGATTGTGTGAAAAAAAGATAAAAGTAAGGAATCGAAAATTTGGAATACTTTCGACAATGACACTAGAGACCTTCCATGGGGTTTAAGCTGTGAATTATGCTCGAGATCAGCTATGCGAATGTGTCCATTATTTTATACTGGACAAACCGAGGGTCGCGTTTTTCTTCATTGATTCAGAGTTGATGAGATCATGAACCATGAATTGAAATGGAAAATAGGACAGCCTATCACAAAAAAATACAAACGTACACACCTACAAACCATTGCAACTCTAATCTTAACTTAAGTATGTGCAGACGGATTGAAGGTAGAAACTGCAATGGACCGAAAGTTGTAAAAACAGATAGTGAGTGACTGAGTAGTGGTGTAGGTTGTACCAACGTATGTACCTACTGTTTGCCTAGAATGGCTGTGTTGTGTGTTTCCTTGTGTGTTTCAGCTCCAGTAAGAAAGGATGAAATTGACTCTAAAAACAAAATGTTCGCGCGAGTCTTTCCCTTCGCCGAACAGAGGGATGGAGAGAAGAGCAAACAATAAAAAGTATCATTTCTCGACGGTTGCTCAGATAGGGTGTTGTGTGGCAGTTCAGACACACACAATATCTTGATGTTGGGGCTTGCAGAGTCGATATCTAAGGCGAGTCTTTCCCAGGTTGTGAATTATAAATAGGCAGTTTCTCCGCAGAATCTGAACGCAAACGCATATAGTATACCTATAGGTCGAGATATACGTTAGGTAGGCGCCGGGCTTTACTTGGCTGCTGCAGTAGTCAACTGGAGATATATCTTTGTTGAACCGAAAAGTGAAAACCTCCTGGGATTCGCGTTTCGTCGGTGGTTAGTAGCCGTAGAAAACCGCAAATGCCGCTCAACGAGAAGGGTTTTGCACTGCTGGATGAGTTTGTCGTGGCGTGTTGCCGTGAAATCTGACGCGGGGAAACAATATAAATTCTCGCCCAAATGTTAAACTACAAGAATTTCGAGCTGAATCAATTAGAATATCACGAAGTGGAGTCTAAAAAAAGATATAGATATACCTACCGCTCATCTTTCTTCGGATTGGAAATAAAACTGATACTATAATAATTATGGCAGAGTCACTTGTGAACAAGAAAATATAAATCTGAATGATGATTGGGATGTTTTATTGTACGGAAACCAGCAGACTCGATCATACAGGTGTCTCAAAACTATCGCATCCGATTTCAGAGCAATACATGGAATTCACTCAAGAAGACGAAAAAAATATTTAAAAAAATTGGTGACGTTTATTTCTGAAGATATGGGGTATCAAAGGCTGGGACTTCGCTCCCCTCTATTTTCGTAAGTCGAAGTGATTATGAGGAACTGCTTGTAATTGACTAATCAGTAAAAATGATCAACCGCTGGATGTGCACTGAACTTCTATTGAATGCACAGGCTGATTAATGAATCTCAAGAACTTAATGTTCTTCAAAAATGACACTAAAATTGTGTCTATGGGAACAAAAACAGTCATATCTTCTAAATTATTTAAGAAACCAATGGAATATTCAACAAACATAATTGAAGAAAACTGGATTTTTGTGATTTGTTACTCACCCTGAATCGTAAAACAGAAATTTAGTGCACATTCACTGGTTCACAATTTTTCTGTTTAGTGTGTCACGAAACAGTTCTCAGAATCACTTCAAATAATGAAAATAGAGCGGGGGGGGGGAAGTCCCATCCTTTGACCTCCAATATATTATACCATATATCTTCAAAAATAAACGTCAATATTGTTTTTTAATATTTTTCTCGTATTCTTGAGTGGATTCCATATACCGCTCTAGACATGGAATGCTATTCTTTTGAGACAGCCTGTATACCGCTCTGAACTCGAAGTGCGATGCTTTTGAGAGACCTGTATTAACTACCTATCAGAGCATTCTAGAATTGACAGGAAGGCGAGCAGGTTGGTTGGTCAGAAAAAGTTATAAGTTATAAGTCAGGTCAGGTCAGGTCAGGTCAGGTACTAGTTAAGCCACTAGTTAAGCCGGAAAAATGTAGGTTAGGCTGCAGGCCCTATCGAGATCTCCACGATAAAGGTCGCCCTACGTCGAATTGAAAATTTTCATAGGTATCAGAAAACCAAATAAAAAAGTGGTTGTCAAGAGTGCCGGTGGCATGATTTTTCGACCCGTTCTTAATTTTTCTCAATAAACACAAAAATCGAAGACGCTTCATTTGCCTGCGGTGCATTACCTCCCAGGCCCTCAGAAGACAACTGTAATTTTTGAACAAGGTAGGAACTGAAGGGCAGCCAATTTATCTACCACACAAGGGCGTATAACAGGTCAGGAACGGTCCTGATTCCTATACAAGTTCGTTTCTCTTGTAGGGCGTCAGGTCACAGAAATGTTTTAATGTTACCCATACAAATCCAGTCTCGCTCACATTTCTGGATCAAATTTCAAACTGCGCATTCAGAAGGTCGATTTTGCACACCCGACATGTTCACTCTGAACCTCGCTCTGAACACAATAACTTTTTGAAGGCATCCATGTTCGTAATAGGCCTGGGTAATTTCAACACGTAAGAACGGAAACTCTAATAACCTTCCGCTTTGTGGGCCAAGTCTCTCAATGAGATGTAGAGCCACACTATTACTATTAATTTCAACGCATTGTTTTGTTGTGTATTAACCCTCGAATTTGTCCAAGATATATACCGGGTGATCATTTTGAACTATCCACCTACAATAACTCCCGATTCCTAGTGACAATGTCTTCGAGCAAAAACATGTCGATTTTATATCGAGGGGGACATCTAGAACTTGCATTGGCGAATTTCTATATTTAGCCCCCTCGCCCCCACCCACCTCAACTTTGAAATTTTAAATGACACCACTTATTTTGCGATACGTCAAATTAAACAGAATTAAATTCTCTTTCTGAAAAAATATTCATAAATTTTTTGCCCCAACCCCTTCCTCTTCCCAAAATTCTCTGAGTGTCCAATTTAATATTCTTGACCTCTTTAGTCTCTTCAATGCAGTCAACGTCATCCTGCTCAGGATCGGAAGACAAAATTTTCTAAGGAAAAAGTGCCACCCAAATTCACCCCTTCGCTCCCCTAACCTCACCTTAAAAATCTAAAATGACGACACCTACTTTGTGACAGATCAAATTGAAGAAAATTGAATTCTCTTCCTGAACAAAATTTTTTCGAAATTTTTAAAACCCTCCCGTTTTGCTCTTAAAATATTTCAAATGTCCAATTTACTGGGGGAGGGGTTGATAATTTCAAAACAATTGTTTTCAGAAAGAGAATCCATTTCCCCTTAATTTGATGTACAACATATCACAAAGTACAAAGTTACAAAGTAGTTACTGTTGAATTTTGAACTCGATTTTGAAGTTGAGGTGGGAGAGCAATAGGGTGAATTTAGGTGGCACTTTTTCCACCGAAAATTCTCTTCTTCTCTTCTCAGAATATTAAATGGGACACTCAAGAGAATTTTTAGGGAAAAGAGAGGTGGGGTAAAATTTTTTGGAAACATCATTTTCAAGGTAGGTGGTGTCGTCTGAAATTTCAAAGTTGGGGTGAGTGGGGGCGAGGGGGCTGAAGGTAGAAATTTGCCAATGTATGTTTTAGACTCGGTTTTAGATGACCCCCTTGATATAAAAATCGACCTGTTTTTGCTTGAAGAAATATCGAATATGACTAGGAATCAGGAGTTATTGCAGGTGGGTAGTTTTCAAATGATCATCAGGTATAGCTTTGTAAAAATCGTCCGTCATCTTACTCAGGTATCATCAGTATCGAAGCCTTAGCCCCCTTCTTCAAGAAAACATCAAAGTATCTATTTTCCAATAACATATTACTTGTAAAAGTATTCGGGTATTCTAATTTTATACTTGATGCATACTTAATTCTAATGTTGATTATAGGTACATACCTACTTATTTCTTGCATTAAATGAAAGGAAACTGAGGATGAAATCTCTTGTTTTTAAATAAAAATTTTAATTTAATGAAGGGCATTTGAAAATCATTCTAAATATAAACAGATTTTTAGACAATATTTTACAAATTTCATGTAAAGTTTACAACAAAAACAAAACTAGCGATATTTACAAAATTTGTTAATTCCTGTAACCTGTAGAAAAAATATTTTCTTGTTGTCATGAGCTTAATAATGAGAAATGATATAATTTCAGACTAGGTCATTAAAAATTGTACTTAATCAACTGTGAAACAACAGAACACAGCTATTCATTGAGTTGTAAAGTACTTACTTAATAAATTAAAGACGTATCTAGTAAAGTGTTAAATCACATCGTAAAATACATCCCCACTGTACTTCAAGACTTTAAAGCTTCCTGCAATTTTTTCCTTGCCAGCGACACTCTGTCCTCCTGCCTCTTGATATCATCTTCTGAAATATTCACTGCCTGCACCAAGGGCTGCTTGGGATCCAGAAACACACCCGGATTCTTCTCGAGTGAACCCTTAGGTCCAGTTTGCCCCGTCACCGGCTGAGTTGAAACATGCAGTGCAGTAGCCACACTTTGTATGATGGTCTCCTCGCTCACGTTGGGCCCCACTGGTTTAAGGCCCCTCGGCAGCTCCATGGCCTCGAATTCTGTGCCGTCAAGATCGCACGCCCTCAGACCTTCGAGGCGTTTTTCCCAAATCAACTGCTTGGGTTTTTCTTGATTCCCGTTTTTGTAGTCGGATTTTACTTTGCTCTCCTGGGTTTTGTACACGGTCACTGGCTGTTTGAAGATCGAAGCCGTTTGTCTGATGGGGGGCACCAGAGAAGCGTCGTTGCGGACGCTCCGGCTGTAGTACATCACATCAACTTTGTTCATGGAGAGGCCGGCGGGTTTGCGGACGACGTCTTCTCTCTGCCATCGTTTCGGTAGGGTGGCGCACTCGTATTTGGTTTTTTCGATTGTGATGTTGCTCATTTTTGTGCGTTTTTGTTGTGCGAAAGCGAATAATGCAAACTGTAATAACCCTCAAAAGCAAACGTCAACAACAAACAATACACGACGTCTGTCACTGGCTGCCAACCTGACGGGACTGAAGTCCCTGGCCTGGGCGGCCGGTAAGTTTGGAAGCTGCATTTCCCCCACTATTTGCGCAATCGGCGGAGCGCGCCTTATTTGTGATTTAAATCCTTGATTGAACGAATAATGTCTTCTAATTTCACCATACCTTCTAATCTGAAATAAAAAAAAAACTCACCTTCGATTCACACGTTGAAGAGCTTAGTACCTACTCGAACTACGAGAAGGATTCATGATTATGATAATTATTATGATATGGCTACAAATTGAAAGAAGAGCAGCATGCATCATGATGGGGCTCATCAGGTGTTTAAATTCGTAATTTTATGTTGTTCGATGCAATAGTACATATTCAAAAAAGTTTTGCATGAGGACATACCAAAATTCACCATACAGCGTGATTCATAATAATAGAGGTAGGTATACCTACCGATAATACCGAAAGATTTCAACCTCATGTCAAGGAAGTTATAGCATATGAATACGAAACAAAATAGTTATTTATGTACCATGGGCATAAAGTGCCACTTTTTTTCCCCGCTGTGCGAGATTGCGACCGAGGCCGTAGGCCGAGGGAAGCAAGCACAAGGGGAAAAAACGCACTTTAGCCCAAGGTGCATACAATGTTTTTTGCACTGGCTAGTGCAAGACTGAACATTTCGAGTTATTGAGTCGTTGAAAAATTGTCATGGCAGCGCTGATTACTTGGTTGTACGTCGCACGATCTACCATGCGATCAACAAAATTCGGAATTGGGGTAGGCTGTGCCCCAAAAAAGCAGCTTGACATCCTGAAATTTAACCAGGTCATAGCCTACCAGATCGCATGGACGAGTGGCAGGTTACTTATCATCACCTATCTTGAACACGTAGCTGCCGGCGCCCCATCGCTTACTAGCATGAAACAGGTATTTATTGGTTTTGGTATGTAAACGTGCTAATTTTGTTGTTCTTGTAGTCTTTCGTGTTCCCTACAAATTGAAGTCCATTTTGCATCGCATCAAGTAGTCACGTCAAAATAGAAGGTGACGTCTCCTCTGACGGATCAAGAGCGCTCGTTGCCATGACGACTTTTTTGCCCAAGGGCTAAAAAGAGTCACTTTAGGTCCTGTTTTGAGGTCGTAAAATAACGCATTTAATAAAGGTAGTGCAAAAAGTATTTTTAAGCCTCGTCAAACTAAACTGCTCAAAAGTGAATAGGGGTAATCAAAAATTTCGCGTTTTTCAAAATAGGAATATCTCGGAAAAAAATGTGTCCAAATAGTCAATTTTCAAGGTTGCGCCATTTTTCGAAAAAAAAATCAGATTTTCTAATGTCATTTTTGGAAAGGTAGCATTAATATCTTGAAACGGTTTTTTAGTTTCACAAATATTCCTCTCATTTCAAAGCCTACGTGATTTTATCTAAAATTTACAGTCTTTTATTGCGATTCTCTCATTGGCCATACTAGGTATTGACATAAATGTGGCAGATATGCATGAATTCACTTAATATACCTTCCCACGACAAAATTCCACCCCAACGACCCCCAATAGGGCTGCCCCTGGTAGACGCCAACAACCTCTTTACGGATGAGTTGGAATAAAGCATATTGTGGCGGTTATCATGAATTTTCCAAATCGAGATTCTTGACGTAGGTAACGTCAGTAAATTTATGTCAAACCATAATTATGATCATGGTTACCATATCAGCCTCCTTTTGGAAATATTTGTACAGGTGTTCACGCGACACGGATATCCCCTCATAAAAAACTTTCCCTCCGTGATAGAATGAAAAAACTTTCCTGGGACAATTTTTTCCGTAGTTTCTGAAAATGTCATTCATTATTCTTCATCTTGTGCCAAATACATTGTCTTCAAACAATCAGTAATAAATATGACAGGCTTGAAACCGTCGTCGTCTCATCGGCAACGGAATCAGGTACAGGTATGCCTGTGCGTAGCTATAGGTAGCCCGTGAAAATTTACCTTTCTGACGTCATTGTCGTTCCTATAGAACTAGTCGTTCCTTAATTATAACCGCAGCGCCCGCCACGAGCTAAGTAATATTACAAGACCCTATGCAATCGTTTTAGTTTTTCCAACTCTTTCATCTGAGACCAACTTGTATTTTGTGTTGTGGTCTCCTTTAACAAAAAAAATGAAATTTTTGTAAATTGTTAGATTTTTTCAGAAAGTGTCATGCATTTTTGCAATCAAGATAGCAGTGTGCAATAATTGTAGTGATGATATACAGGGTGTCTCGAAAAATACAAAGAAATGCGACACTCTGTAGGTACATGGCATGGAATGGAAAATTATATGTACTTGACATATTCAGAAACTACGGAAAAAATTGTCCCAGGAAAGTTTTTTCTTTTTTGAATTATCATGAAAAGAAAGTTTTTGATAGGGGGGTATCCCTCTCGCCGTGAACACTCTGTGCAAAAATGACCAAAAGGGGGCTGATATGGTAACCATGATGGTAATTATGATTTGACATGAAGTTACTAATGTTAGGTACGTCAAGAATCCTGATTTGAAAAATTCATGGTAACCGCCACAACATGCTCCATTTCAACTCATCCTTAAAGAGGTTGCTGACGTTCATCGGGGGTAGCCTCCTTGGGGGTCGTTGGGTTTGAATTTCGTCGTGGGAAGGTATATGAAGTAAATTCATGCGTATCTGCCAAATTTATGTCAATAATATGGCCATTTAGAGATTCGCAATCAAAAACTGTAAATTTTAGAAAAAATCACGTAGCCTTTGGAATGAATGAAATATTTGTGAAAGTAAAAAACCGTTTCGAGATATTGATGCTACTTTTCCAAAAACGATATCAGAAATAATCTACTTTTTTTTTCGAAAAATGCCACAACGTTGAAAATTTACCCTTCGGATACTCCCCCTTTTGACACCCTGTATATCATGTACATTTATAATAATGAAATTATCCTATCCATCACCACGTAGCTGGAAGAAGGTCCTATCTGGCGTTGTCTTCCTTTTTGAAATCGGGTAATTCTTTTCAGAGATATTCTCATTTTGAAAATCGCGAAATTTTTGATTACCCCTTTTCACTTTTGAGCAGTTTAGTTCAGGACCGTCTGATAATTTCATATGGTACCTAACCTGCTATACGGTAAAGGTAGACATCTCTTCGATATGGATCAGTCCTTTGCGTCCGTGAAGGAATGGTTCTCATCGAATAATCTGAAAATGAACACTGCGAAGACAAAACTGATGAAGTTTTCACCTACTTACGACGTTGAAACTCCATGGAGGGTGGATCTCGGGGGAGACGTTTCCTTGACGGCGGAATCCTGTGTCAGATTTCTTGGCCTTGACTTGGATCCTAGTCTTAAATGGAAGGATCATATACGGCGGTTGGTGTTGCAGACGTCACATTTCTGCTATGCCTTGGGGGTTCTGTCGAGAATGGTGTCGGTGGAGGCAGCAAAGATTGCATATAACTCCTATGTGGCGTCGAGACTGCGGTATGGAATTATCTTCTGGGGCGACTCCACGAAAACCGTCGAAATCCTAAAAATCCAAAAGCGATGCCTACGGAGTATATTCAATTTGAAGCAAACGGACTCATGCGTGCCAATTTTTAAAGAACACGACATACTCACGGTTGTTGATATGTACATATTGGAGTGCGTAACATTTGCAAGGGAAAACTATGACCTGTTTGCTCACCATGGCTGCCAGCATGGTCACTTCACCAGGGGTAGGCAGGACTTACGTATCCCGAGACCTCGCCTTGAAATGGAACGAAGAAATGTGGTTTGCAACGTGATAAAATGCTACAACAAAGTACCTGAATCCGTCAAGAGCCTCCCAACGAGACAAATGAGGTTAATGTTGAAGACTTACCTGACTGGAAGGGCACACTACTCATTCCAACAGTTCCTGGGCGAGGAGATGTCCATCTGAGTACGAGTTCCTTGTGGTGCGGTGTTTTGCCGGCCGGTTTTTGTTTGTGTTTGCGTTTTTGTTTTGTTTTGTTTCTTTTTCTGTTTTGTTATCTACACTTTGCTTTTCAAGTTTTGACGTATTCCATGGCCCAGGGCTATTATAGTGCAATATAATATTTACATTGTAAATGAGGAATGATTAAATATACATACATACATACATAAAGCTGAGTCTTTGCAGAGATATTCGGGAGCAAGTTCTTATTCACCAAAAAAAGTCCCCAATACGTGTCCCGTTGGCGCTAGCCGGGTTATGGGGGAAAACCGCCCCTAAAAAGTGACATGGTGCTGGTTTTTCTCATTTTTCTGCCAAACGGTTACTTGCACGTGAAATAAGTATAGGAATCAAAATCTTCACCACTAAGGTGACCAACCGTCCTGATTTGGTAAGAACAGGTTTAGATTTCTACACATTTGTCCTGTTTCACGTTCATGTACTGATTTGTCCTGATTTCAAGTAAAAATACTGATTTGTCTGATTTCAAGCAAAATCCTGGTTTTTCTGATTTTAAATTTGCCGCGAAAATATCACCGAGCGCGTTCTGCCAAAGAAATAAAAAGTTAAATTTTGTGTTTTTTTTCATTATGGAATTTTATTTCCAATTATCACATTTGAATTTCTTGTGTTATTAATAGAGTTGCCAAAAGGTCTATTCTAAAGAGAACATGTTTTTTTTTCGACGACGATTTTTTCACCCTTTTCCTCCCCCAGGCACAGCCCAGGGGAGTTCTCTTCTTCATTTACCTTTTTCATGTTGGTAAAATTTTTGGGAAAAGGGGGCATTTTGCTCAACACCCCCCTAAACTTTTCTTTTCCTTTCGCATGTCTGTTTTTTTTTCAATGTCCTGATTTTCATTCATTTGGAGTTAGTCACCTTATTCACCATACTGAATTCTGTATCGCAAATTCGCAAAGGTCCTATCAACCACATGCCTAGGTCCCACCCTGTGGACTGTCCTCTAACAATATGTTGAGATTTTTAATGCGGAACCACACTTGAAAATCCTGTAGAATTTTTTTTATCAAGAGCGGTAAGAAGGTTCTCAGTGAAAACCTTCACTTTTCAGCTATTAGATTGTATCCATTCCGGGCAAAATGAAGTAGGAAGCAGCAAAACACTTTATTCGATTCGAGTAAGTATAGACCCTTTTATGAGGTCATGAAGCTGGAGGTGTGTTATCAACTGGTATTACAGCTGTAACACCCCTGCAGGGAAGTGATGAATTGTCTACGCAATTTTATACACATCATGAATAATGCCATAAACATTCGATCACTACACTATAAGTAGGTACATCTCCTATAAACCTTCTTCAGCTTCACCAGTTTCTTTTTCTTTTTTTTGGGCGGGTATCCGTGTAGTCACTGGCAGTACCTCCTTAGCGCCGTCTTGGTAGGCTAAGAGCGACGCCGGGTGATTCCCACACCACCCACCATTTTATGGACGCATCAACAGCGAGGTTATTAGCACCCTTTTTTCGGTGTCCTTCTCGTTTCACAATTTTTCCCTTGACGTGACTGCACGGTGGTACACGCCAAGGTACTAAAGAGCGCATGAAAATTTTCACCTGGCCCAGGCCGGATTCGAACCCACGATCCCTGGAATTGCTTCCAAAGACGGAGTCCGCCGCGCTACCGGCCGGGTTTCACCAGTTTCTGTTTGATATCATGAATGGTAGGTAGATATGTATGATTATGTATACCTAGGTAACTTTATTTTCAAAAGTAAACTACCTAAATAGGTACCTACCTACTTAAAACAATGGTTGTAAACTTTCGCTCAGACGACATATATCTCTCTTCTGGAAGTTTCTTCCTATCCTTTACTTATAACAAATGAAATAATTAAATGCGTTGGTATTAGGTATAATAGACTTTTGTCGACTTGAAAGTTCCCTGACTTGGGTGAGTTGAGTTTCCTCTTTTGCAACTTTAAATGGCAGCAAGAGTGGTCTGTCAGCCCTACAATCTTGTTTGCAGAAATAAAAGTCTCGAAGCCGCCGCACACAATAAAGTCTTGACTTCCATACAACTCTACATTTAATAATTATTCTTGTTTGTAATTTTCACTTTCATTTCATTGTTCATTTACGTCTTTCGTAATAGCTACTATGTAATATTTTGACATGACATTTGATTTATTTACGGCTACGGTAGGTAGAGGGTACGGTTGTAGTAAGTAGGTACTATCCATATCCATGATGCTTCACTATCTTATTTTGATTTTATCAAATATAGCAATATTCAAAATAATTTGCGTGCTTGAATTTGGAATTCCATGCACTCTACGTAGTTTATTTTCTTTCGAACTAGTGGATGCAGATCGTTTCTACATACGACCTTGCATTATTATAGCAAGGTCGTCGTTTGAAGCCAGCTACACGTTTACATTAAATTGATTTAGGTCCGTGGAAGGTATGTTCGAAACGTAAGTACCTACTGTACATGCTGGTCTTTTGCTCTTGTCGTTAATCTAAAAGTTGAGGCGCTTCCAAGTCGTTTTTTCTCAATCCTACCTACGAGTATGAACTGCAAATGGAAATTATTTACAATTTTTTCGCAAATATAAATAGAGGTAGGTAGGTACCTACAAGCGTCAGCTGGTGCATATCCTTATCGAGACTCGTATATCCTGTATATGAGAAAATTGTTATATAACACAAAGGAAACATGTGTTCCAAGACCCAACAAATTTAATTTCACTGTATTGAGAAACTCGCCATGGTGCAAGTCTGGACAACGCTCTGTAAAAGGAGATGTAGTGAATGGTGTAGGTGTAAATCTGTAGAGGTAGTAATTTATGTTCTTAGTTCCCTTACTTATCGAACTGCATTTCACTTGCATGCAACTGTGAAAAGTTTTGAAATGGTTTTTTTCTGTAGGTAGTAGTGTACCTACCTACCTCAGTGGCGTAACTAGAGGGGGGTTTCGGACCACCCCCCCCCCCCCCATTAGCCATCAAATTCCCTGAAAAATTTCCAAATGCGACGCTTTTTTGTTCGTTTTGCTCGCATTTTCGCATATTTTTCAGTCGTGACCCCCCATGAGCACTTCTAGTTACGCCACTGACCTACCTCTTTGTGGAAAAAAAACCCGACGAACTCGTCACAGTAATTCATTTTTTCAATTGAAATAAACAATTTTATTTAGCATATATCCTAAGGTGCGTTCAGTCAGCTTATTTAGCCGCAAGTTTTAATTTTAGTCGTAAGCGCTGCATCGCTCATTGGCTGTTCTGAGGAGGCTGGTTCATAAGAGCCAATGGGCGTTTCTGCGCTTGCGACTAAAATTAAAACTTGGGGCTAAATAGGCTGACTGAACGCACCTTTACTAGATAGTTACCGCATGACGCGCAGACAGTATAATTCAAGAACAGAAACAGCTGTACCTACCTAAATTGATTGATTTTTGGGGGTTTCGCCTATTTGCAGAACAGATACATGAACAATGCATCTGTCCGACTGGCCGGCGCGGTGGGAGCAGGTAGCAGGTGGGAAGTTGCATTATTGGCCGGGACCGGTGACGTCACAAATGGCGCTCAATCTTGGCGTTTTCAACTTTTTTTTTACTTTTTTTTTCTATCTATGGAATCTTAAGCTGGATTCATAGTTTCAGTAAGTTAAGAAATAAGAAATAACAGTAAGAAGTAAGGTAAGCAGTAAGCGTTAAGCAGTATGACATGATTCAGAGTTTGCAAAAAGTAAGAAATAAGCATGCGTAATAGTTGACGTTGTTGACACCATAATATGACAGCTCAGCTGTTAACTACTTCACTTGACAGTCCGAGTCCACTTTTTCTGTTTTGGTTTTGAGTTTGAGTACATAACCTCTGTGTTGTTGTTTTTACCACGAGTGTTTTCCGAAATTTTGATAATGGATTTGATAGATGACGACGAAGCTGCAGCTATTGCGGAAATTCTACTAGGGTGCTCTGTTTTGACAAATAAAAAAAAAGCAGCGGAGAGACCGAGACGATTCAAAACACTAGTCATTAATAGAAAAAGGCGAACACATGGATTTTTCCGAGCGTATTTTTTGGAAATAAAGTTTACATGGAAATAAGAACACATGGATTTTTCCAAGCGTATTTTTTGAAAATAAAGTTTATTTCCAGAAAATACGCTCGGAAAAATCCATGTGAATAAAGGCAAAAGATCCTGAACATTTCTTCAAATACATACGCCAATTTCAAAATTCACCAAGGAGTGCACACGAACCCGCACGATATGGCACGATGCTATACGATCAGTAAGCAATAAGCAGTAAGAAATGGAATTGGACCATTCCTTAATTCTTATTTCATACTGCTAACGCTTACTGCATACTTTACTGCCACTATGAATGGTGATATTGTTTGGCGCATGTTTATTTTCCTTACTTCTTACTGTTACTTCTTATTTCTTAACTTACTGCAACTATGAATCCAGCTTTAATCTAATAGTGAAAGAGTGGCTTGTAGAAAGATTTTACGATTTGAAAATATATTAATAAATAAAAAAGTGACGTACCTAGTTATATCTCGAAAACGGCTCAAGTTTTTTCATCAATCGATTTCTGTCGAAAATCAGCGAAAATCATGTGCAATCCATTTTGCCGTATCTATTCTGCAAATAGGCGAAACCCACAAAAACTAACCAATTTGGGACACTCTGTACTGACGAAGTTACTCAAGTGAATTATTAAAGGAATACAGTTTTATTGCGAAAGTTTACTACACTAAAACCCACAATGCACAGATCATATAGGTACCACCATATCGTCATAGGTACAGCTTCCAGATCAGACCAATCTGGAAGCAGGAGTTTTGATCGAACTGTTAATATGTCCCTAATTTGGTAATTTATCAGTAGGTACCCTATGTATAAGTAGCTATACTTGCGCTGTCGCCCATCGGTACATTATACACCCCGGAATAGTTCATCAACTTTGATATAATGAAAGTTCCAAAGTTTGTTTGAATATCCTTTTACCCTTTCGAATAACGCCGGGCGCCTATTATTTGGACCCATTAGGTGGCTTTGTTTGAGTTGAAGGGCTCAGGAGTCAGTTTTTGCCGTTCTGGTGTTAGTTTACCGCATCCAACTAATTACTGGTCATTTATTTCAGGTCCGGAAGTATGGGATCGAAAAGCGCTGGTTCGGATGCCGCAGAGAGCGTGCAAACGGAAACGGAAGGCGGTGAAGCTTTGACAACCAATTCCGACGTGGAGAATCTGGAGGATGCCAGAAAGCTGGTTCGGGATCTGCGTCAGAAAACTAGGGCTCAAGCCCAGCAGATTCTGGCCTGGCGACGAGCTTACAAAATGCAGGTATGGGAAATCGAGTCAAAAATTCATCAAAGTCAAGGGAATAAAGGGGAGATCAGTTCGCATGGAAAGAGACGAACCCTGCAGATCAAAAAACATATGTTGTCATCAAGATATGAAAGTAGCAGCCGAAGTCATCCGAATATAAAGAGAGGGTTCAAGGAAACCTCCTTGGTTCAAGGCGACGACTCCAGCTGTCAAAAATGTCACATAGACTAGAGAAGTCCTTTTTCAGAGAGAATAATTCACATTTTGACAGGTGAGTCGCCCCCTTAAGGACGCGGAAAGATTTTGCCTAGGTCCAGTTTTTACGTTCGGATTATAATTAGTTAAACACATTATTGCAAACAATTTGCTGCAACAGCATCTCGATTTGGGAATCTTAAAGATTATTCGAATTATAATTTCTCCTCAACATTACTTTTTCATCCGTTATTGTAGAACACACTGAAAAAGAAATCTATTTTTGAGATCAATTACATTTTTCTGGCCTTGAAGTGGACATCTCTTTTTTAAGTTTTGGATGGGTGCGAGATTTTATGCATATGTCACATTGTCTCGATACTCAACTTCCCACTGTGGCCACCCACTGTAGTTTTTTGATGAGAAGAGAAGTTCGACGACAAGACGGACAGACGGGCGGAGAATGTGTTACTGTTTACTTTCGATTGAACGCGAAGATATAAAGGAATATAGCTGAGACTGTAACAAAGTCTGCGGATTGTTATGCTTATAAGGCCATCCTATTGCAACTTGCTGATCCTCATTTCTGTTTACAGGAACTGCTCGTGTCCCGCTTGCAGCGCGAGAAGTGCGATCAGCTGAAAGCCCTCAGTTCAAAACTTCTGCTCTTCGAATCACGCCTGATCCGTAAACAAAAAGACATATCCGCCATGCTAAACATAAGAGAAAACATCATCCACAGACAGCAAAGGATCATCGAGACCCTGACCAACCGTCTGATAGACAACGGCCTAGAAGTCCCCCAATCCGAGCTGACTGAATTAGAAACCAATCTGCCGGATTTGGATTCGCTAAACGATTCAGACAGCGCGGTAGTCATGGAAGACATAGACTCCGACAGCAACTTCAACATTCCTAAATTTCGCTCTGGCAGCGCCGACGGAATCACAGTCGTCAGGTCTATATCAGACGCCATAGATCCGAACCTCAAGTACACTTCGGTCCGCAGGAACAACGGATTTCTTCGGAGGCCAGAGATTTTGGAAACGGTATACAGCGTCGAAGAAGACGCGGATAATGATCAGTCCAATGAGAGCAAAAGTGAAGCGAATAAAAAACGCGAGACTTTTGCCAGCAGGGGAAAAGCCACTTGCAACATTGAAGGGGGGAATGATGAAGCGGGCAGCCAGAGGGAACGGTCTCTGGAAGAAAAAGTATGCGATGTTCCTACATGGCCCTTCGGCCATTCGGAACACCCATCGCCAGAGGAGAAACAGGGAAAGACCAATTCGAATCAAGTGAAAACTTACAATAGGGTAATGTCGAACCATCGATCAGTCACTAAGCCTAAAGATGTCAAATACAAGAGGATAAACAAAGCCAAATCGAAAAGTTTAGAGGAATTAAGGGGCCGACTCAAGAACTGGGTGGAGCAAGGGAGCAAATTGACGGGCATCACGCTAGAACATAGTCAGAGTTATGCTTAATATACAGAAAACGTTTTTTGTTTCAAATTCATGTTGTGTCTCGTCTGTTTTTTAGTTGCATTATTTATCCTACTTTTGTTTCATGTGTGAAAAACAAAAAATGTTTTCTGAATTCGAAATTGTATAATCAATGAATGTGATATTGTTTAGTTTAGGTCACTTTTAAGTTGTTGTATGAAAAATCTCTTACATATCATCATCTGATGGATGATACAAGATGTAATCAATATATTGTTACCTACTATTAAAAGAGTCGACAATCCCTCATATCAAATGGGGTATATTTACTGAGTGTGAGCGCAATGATTTTTTTAAACTAACGATAAGCGAAATTCATATTTTAATAATAATGATTTTGTACATAGTACTTTTACAGTAATAACAATTGTTCCTTCATAAAAGTCTACGAAGATCTCTTAGTAATTATGACATTGCTATAAATAGCTTTTGATGTTATCTAAGATATTCCAGAAATAATGGTTCAAAGACGAGTTCCCTTTTTTCTACTAATAAACATTGGGAAAAACAACCCAGGACCGGTATTTCCATCCCCGAGCTAAGCTTGAAATTAAACCCACATTAAAGATTGACGTAAGCGTAAACGAAACGTAAACGTAAGGAAATGGATCAGTCACAGTCGGGATCCAACCTGGCATCATCCCCCGGCAGAGGAGCCAAGGCTGGATACCGACAGTGATTGGTTCATTTCCTCACGTTTAGGTACGTGCCGCTTACGTTTCCGGCAGATTATAAATCAGCCTCAACGCTTCTTAGCAGAACACTTCTCTGCCAACTAACGTTTTCTGAACTTTATCCGGAGATGGAGATGAACGGCCCAAGTATGTGGTAGTTGTCACGATTTTTATTTGCTGGAAAAATACCATCTTACTAGCTATGTAACTACCTAAATATGCATAGATTGTATCGCCGTAAACAAATGTAACTTTCATGTAATAAATAAAAGACAATCATGACTTCCTATTGTCAATATTTACCCTGCTAAGTATTTTGGCAATTCCTTGCAAGAAATTAATATGCTGCCCATAAAAAAAACACTTTTTAAAGTTAGCTCTGACTTCTGAGACGAAGCAATTGGTAGATTTGCTTGAATTTTCAAGAAAGAACAATAAGTATCATTCAATTCTCTAGCCTTGCAGGTTTTTATACCGTAACGCCACAGAGTGACCTGGCTTGAGATGCACCAACGTACAATGGAACTTCACGAGATTTCCTCTTAAATTCATAAGGCCACATTTATGACCGCTAGAGGTTCAGCCACAGTTCAACGAGTTTAAATGTATGGTTCACACTCTGTGGTTTACCTGCTTGCAGTCTGTGTCCAGTTTCTTTGCTCTTTGCCAAAGAGATAGTTCTTCCTTTGAAAATTTGCAAAAGCAGCTGCATAGTGAAGAGACAAGATTTAGGTTTCAGGCTAATCGATTTTTGTCATCACAAGAGGCCACGCGATTATACACTATAAAGTTTTTCCAAGTCTTCTGCAACTTCTTCACCTGTTGAGGTATTGTCATTTCCACTGATTTTAACCATTTGAATTGATTCATACACATTTTGAATGACATGTAAGTGTTCGCTGGAGCCCTTGGTAACCATCAGCTCCATGCTTTGAGCCTCCCTACAGCCTACATAGTGGAAGCGGTACACAGCTAAAAACACATCGATACTGCATTTTGGAGTAGAGTAACGAGATTTTGCAAGGGCGTACCTTATACCAAAACAAGCGATTTGACCCGCAGCACTCCATATTTCGTCCCTTAGGGGGCCCATGGGGGCCCTCCGAATTTTCAAGATGCAAGAACTTTCACAAAATGATTATTGGGTATCGTCATGTGTGCCATAAAAGAAGCTTACGGGTCTATTGAAAATGTTTACATCAATTATCGTCGTGTCCGTTCCATTCCTCACACTTGAAAAATAAATTCTTTGGCAAAGGTCAAAAAAACTGTTTTTATTTTTTCTTATATGCAAGGAAACGATAAATTGATATGATTTGTTGCGTTCCCAACTAAATCGCATTCCGTAAGCCTAATTATGAAGAAATTTTTTTTGCAGTGGTATTTTCCAAAGAAGTGGTGACCTCTTCAGTACACCTTTTCCAGGAGCATTTCTTTTTATGTCCGCACTGGATATCACTCAGAATTTTTGCAAGAATAAAGACCTCGAACTCTTTTATTGGTGATTTCTACGCTACATGACTCGAAAACGTTCAAGAAAGCTCAAAGAGAATTTTTTTCTGCTGGACCGTCAAATTTTTGGAATGTTGATTTTTCAGTAGGGGAGACGGTGAGATAAATTTGATCTAGGTCAGGCGATTTGGTTTCAGCGAAAAATATACCTACTCATACCTAACGACTCTGCGTTTTGTAGTACTGCAATAAAACACGACATGGAAGTATATTTTCCACCAAAACCAAACTGCCTGCGCCTGCAGCCTAGATTGAATATTGGTTCGCGTCTCTCCTACTATAAAATCGAAATTCCACAAGTAGGACGGCCCAACAGAATTTTTTTTTTTTTGACTTCCTTGAGTGTTTTAGAGTCATGTAGCGTCAAAATCACCAAAAAAGAATTCGAGGTGTCTATTCCTGCAAAAATTACGAGTGATATCCAGTGGGGACATAGAAAGAAATGCTCTTGGAAAAGGTGTACTGAAGACGTCACCACTTCTTTGGAAAATACCACTGCAAGAAATTTTTCTTCATAATTAGGCTTACGGAATGCGATTTAGTTGGGAACGCAACAAATCATATCACTTTATCGTTTCCTTGCATATAAGAAAAAATAAAAACAATTTTTTTGACCTTTGCAAAAGAATATTTTTTTCAAGTGTGAGGAATGGAACGGACACGACGACAATTGATGGAAACATTTTCAATAGACCCGTAAGCTTCTTTTATGGCACACATGACGATACTCAATGATCGTTTTGTGAAAGTTCTTGCATCTTGAAAATTTGGAGGGCCCCCATGGGCCCCCTAAGGGACGAAATATGGAGTGCTGCGGGTCAAATCGCTTGTTTTGGTATAAGGTACGCAGTATCATTTTGCGTACCGCTCCCACTAACAGCTCTGCAATGCAATATTTCAGCTAGAACAAAACAATTTGGGGAATAGGTATAATATACAGAATGTTTTCACTACTAGCCGTAAAGTACATCATTATGAACCTGTCCCTGAATTAGGATGGCGATTTTCTAATACAGGGTGTCTCTCAAATTAAGAGTGTCCCGTTTTCAATCGTTAATTACAAAAAAGTTACACTTCAGATTGTCATTTTCTTTTTTCAAAATGGAAGAGCGAAATTTCAGCTTTCTCATGACATAAAATGAAAGTCACTAGCTGAAAATTACATCGGTAAAAAATGTCTTTTGACCGATGTTTCCGGGGCGTCTTTTGTCTTAGCAGGGAGATCAATCCTGGCCTGCGTGTTCCCCGGATCTTTCACCACTGGACTTCTTTTTGCGGGGTTACGTGAAATCGAAAGCTTTCCAAAATAGACCTCAGAATCTCGATGACCTTGAAAATAATATCGGAAGAGTGATTGTCGAGATTCCGGTGGATATGTGTCAACCAACGATGGCTTCCTTATTACACCGAGCGAAAATATGCATCGAGCGCAATGGAGGCCATTCAACTGATGTTATTTCCAAGTACTGACTTCAAAAATATGTCAGGAGAAAGCTGAAACTCTGCTCTTTCAAATAAGAAAAAAATTCGAATCCATTGTATAACTTTTTTGTAATTAACAAATAAAAACGGGACACTCTTAATTTGACACCCTTTAGTTGAAAAAATACTGTATGAACCACGGTCGAGAAAATTATTATAGCTTCAGCGGCTTATATCCCTCAACTGCGCCTAGGGATCTAAACAGCTATAAAAGAAAAATAACAGCTGTAATCAGTTTTTAAATTATAGTTAGTTCGCAAATTTTTGAATTGGATAAGTAGGTACCGACACCCGCAGACATTAGAGGTAAGTCTCCCAAGGAAATTATCCGATTCGGTGAGGAGGTGGATTTCCTGGGACATTAAATAGAAGCATGGTCACGCACAAAAGATCTTGTAGGTCGCAGTCCAGAAAGGATCCTCCGAGACCAAACAACCACCTCTAATCTACAATCTACAAGTAGATACCGACTTCGTACGCGAAGAAAATTGAAAGCTTGGAATTCAGCGGAACTTTGAGTACAATACGACAAAGGGCTTTAATTTACCTTGGAAAGCGTGAAAGACACATCGACACGTATTTTTCGGAGAGCTGTCTTGCTAGTCTTGCAAACTACCCATCGCAGGGTAATTTTTTATTTAGAAGAAATAAAAAATGATAATGTTTCAAAGTTAATTGGTGCATTAATTGTTTTAAATGACCTTTACACCGTTTCGTAGATTACTTTATTAACGGTCTATAATTTTTATTTAGGAGCTTTTCTCTGAATCTGAGTGAAGTCGTTTTCGAGTTATTCGAAGAAAATTTACGTTTTTCATGAAACCCCCCCTTTAGGGCTCTATTGCCTAATTTTTTCCCCAGAATGAGAATATGCGAGAACTTTTAATTTCGTTCTACATGATGAGCCTATAACCAAAAATTCAGCCTGTAACGAGTTACTTCATGGGTTAGGTCTACTTTTGAACTATAGAGGTAGGTACCTACTTATTTTTTCCTGAAAGAGTGAATTCTTGAAGCAGCAAATTGCTGATTCTCTTGGGGATCACTGTTAGTTTAATCCAAATTTCAAATCGATCAGAAAAGATCCTCTAAAAAAACGCAATCCGCTGCTGTGAGGTTTCACCCGAATGCTTTGATTATTATCGTCGGTGCAGTTAGCTAGCTTTTGTACGCAACTAATAAATTTTCATGACGCTAAATTCTAGTAAAATAAATGTACCTAAGTTTTTTACGTTTTCCAAGGTAAAATACTCGTACTTGACGCTACTACACCGGCGAGTAGGTATCGTATTCTACCCTTCGGGTAAAATTATTGATCACACTGGCAGTAGACACGGTCAATAATCTTCCACAGTGTTGTTCAACAACATTCCGTAAAATGCAGGTATCATAAGTCTTCGTAAATAAAATAGAGTATTATGCATGCAGTAAAATATATGTTAGTTATACTAGTCCTAATTGACTCTCACGATTTCGGTAAGGACATATTGCGATTTTATTCAAAAATTATGCACTCCGAATTCATCATTGCAGCATTTGGTATTGATTGTTTCAAATGTGCATCAATAAATCATGACTATATGGCTTGTGAAGATCCGTTTCATAACAACTATACCGTGGATATTTTTGAATCTCCTTGTATGGGCGGCAGAAAAGGTCGCGATGGGCTCTATCCAGCCACGTCCTGTGTGAAAATCACAGGAATTTTCGGTGAGACATTTCTAAAATTCAACAATCTCTTGCGATTGAGATTTTTTTTAAATTTTGGCTTTTTCAGACGACAATGGGGACATCATTACAATCCGTGGATGCGCTTTAGACAGCGGCACACTTACTACAGATACAGAAATTGTCAGAATGTCGCATTGTGGAGGATTTTACTACGACAATAGGTAGACATGAGCAAGAGCATGAGGTATTCCTTCAACATAGGTCGAATCGAAGTTTGTTTCTACATGGTTCTTGCCACTGCCAAAAATATGCTCCATTTCTTAGACATCATTACTTCGTACCTAGGACCTAGGTACAGTTCAACAGTCTTAGCGGTCGTTATTTGATAATTGAGGCAAAAAATCCACGAAGAGCATGGAAATCGCGTATAGAAAACCAGTTTTGATCATTAATTCGCGCGATTTACAATAGATGCTCTTGGAAACAAGAAGAGTCAAATCTTGTTCTAAATTATATAAGGAACAACATATCACCCTGTATCTCAAACAGGAATTCAGTGCACACCCGGTGTTTGATAATTTTGACTGTTTAGTAAATCGTGAATAGTTCCTCAAAATCACTTAAGATAAATAATGAAAACAGAGAGGGGCGAACTCCCACCCTTTGACCCCCCATATCTTCAAAAATAAACGTCACAAATTTTTTTGAATATTTTTTCGTGTTCTTGGCAGGTTCTATTTATAGCTCTGGACTCAGAATGCGATACTTTTGAGACGCCCTGTATATTTTGAAATTTCAATTTTCGGAAAATTCGATTTAATTTTTTCAAAATTTTTCGTTTTTATTATAAAAAAAAACACTTCTATTTTCTTGCCAGTGTTCTAATGAGTGTCTGTAACGTTTTTCATTTTTTCGGAAGACAGGTTTAGCCGAAGGTCACGACACGAAAGTCGGTATGTGTCTCTTTGGCACTGCTGGTAGTCCGCAGTCTGTCCTTGTGATGGAAATGAGTGAAATGACAGCCTTAAAAAAGCACAAGTCGTGTTAATGGGATGAGAAAAGGCATTCCAGTACCTGACCCAACAAAAAATAGATTTTTTCTTGATAAAAATTGAAAAAAAAGTGCGAATACACTACCTCCATGGCTGTCAAACCTTTCAAATCGCACCTTAGAGCTTTTATGATAGTCTTATTAATTTTTGTAACAGTTTTAATTTGGTTATACAATCATACAGTAGTACAGGGAAAATAGTAAAAAAATCGGCAAAACCTCGGAAAAAATATGGACGTCCTTGAAATTTGATATTCTGTTCAGAATTGAGTGCTCTACTACATATCCAAAATCGCCAAAAATCGCACCCAGGGGTTCTGATCTGAGTTATTGGAGAGGGGGTAAAAAATTGCAACTTAAAATGGAGGGGATGAAACCCGTCAATCCATTGGATGCAAATACATCGTAATTCAGCGCATTGTATCCCGTTGATGTCATTTTGGTACAAAAAATGTCGATCATTGTTAAAGGGGGCTCGTGGGAAGGCGAAGTTCCGCTAGGTGATTTTTTTTTCCCTGGGCCATATTGAACCGATCAAAGCTTCGGTATCTTTTCCCACTAAATTCAATCTCCTGAACTCGAATCCGATGTGTAAATTTGAATGACATCAAGTTCGAACAAGTTAACTTGAAAAAACTAGTTTTTTCTTTGACAATTTCAACGAATTTTGTTTTTACTGTTGAAGGTGTTCATCTTTGAAAATATTTCAGGGGCCATTAGATTGAAGTGTATTATTCACGAAAATCATCCAATCAATGTATAATTTTGTTTCTCGAGTTTGAAAAATCGATTTGAACCTGAGCCGGCCTGGCGCGTCATCTACGAATGACCAGAACACTACAGCAGGCACCTTTAAATGAAAGTAGCTCAAACTTTCGAAAAAATGATAACATATCTTTGAAAATTCGAGGATCTGTGCAAAACTGAATTCCCTATAACTAACATAAACAAAGTCGCTATGAATTGCACTGCAGGATTTTGAGTTATTTGAGGGGAGAGGTAACAGTTTCCATTTGAAATATAGAGTATGAATCTTGCCGACATGTTATACTCCTCCTCAAATAGCTCAAAATCCTGCAGTGCGATTCATGGCGAGATTTTGTTTATGTTGTAGGGAATTCAGTTCTGCACAGATCGTCGAATGGAGTATTATACTAAAAAAAATTTTTGATTGAAATGAAAACTACATTGAAAAATAATGGGGCCTTGCACTGCCACTTTCACACACCGAGGGCGCCACAACCGTTGGGGGCAAATTCGAGAATTTTGACGGCGTTGACGCTTCAGCGACCGACGTCCGTCATTTTATGTCTTGATTTGAAACTTGGATAACCTCTGTTTCTTGCTTGACGTTTCCAGTCACTGTCAGTTACTGATCAAACTACTCAAACTCCCCTGTTTTTTCCATCGTTACGGCCGCTTCATCGAAGTAGGCGCCCCCTACAGTAGTGGCGACCTCACGTTGAGTTTTTCAATTGCAAGGCCCCATTGACCCGTGTTTTTTTATTCAGTCTATATCGTTTGGTCGCAATAAATAAATAACATCAACTAGTTCTGACGTCACAGCGAGTCACCGCCTATACCGCCTGAGTAAATCATCTCTTACTTTGAGGGCAGCGTGTGGGGGCGGCAGCATTCGGGAAAGTAACTGTTGCACAGTTTGAGTTGGGGGTTTCCAAATGTGTAAGGAAATATGACAAATCAGTGAAAATTATTAAAGTTGCATTTTTTTTTGTTTTGGGGCGGGAGCTGGAGGCGGCGACTAATCAAAAGTGACCTATCTCTTGCCATTTTTAGTCATCTATACATATAGCGAAAGAATTAGATCGTAATCTTCAGGTTTATGTTTTACATTCATCTCTTACTTTGGGGGCGGCGTGTGGGAGCGGCAGAGTTTGGCAAAGAAATTCTTGCACAGTTTGAGCTGGGAGTTTATCTATGTTTGAGGTGACATTAACATCCAAATCAGTGAAAATTGTTGGAAGTTGCACTTTTTTCTTTTGGGGGCGGAAGCTGGAGGCGGCGCCATATCAAAAGTAGCCTATACTTTCCCATTTTCAGTCAGCTATCCATATAGCGAAAGAATTAGATCGTTATGTCTTTGGGTTTGTGTTTTTCATTTATCTCTTACTTTAAGGGCAGCGTTTGGGGGCGGCAGCATTCGGCAAAGTAACTGTTGCACAGTTTGAGTTGGGAGTTTCTAAATGTTTAAGGAAATATGACAATCAGTGAAAATTGTGAAAGTTGTTTTTTTTTGTTTGGGGGGCGAGAGCTGGAGGCGGCGGTTAATCAAAAGTGACCTATCTTTTCCCATTTTCAGTAAGCTATCTATATAGCGGAAGAATTAGATCACTATGTCTTCAGGTTACTGTTTTACATTTATCTCTTGCTTTGGGGGCGGCGTGTGGGAGCGGCAGAGTTTGGCAAAGAAATTCTTGCACAGTTTGAGTTGACAGTTTCTGAATGTTTGAGGTAACATCAACATTTGAATCAGTCTAAATTTTTGACTTTTTTCACTTTTCACTTTTTTCTTTTGGAGGCGGAAGCTGGAGGCGGCGCCATATCACAAGAAGCCTTTTCTTTCCCATTTTTAGACAGCTATCTATATAGCGAAAGACTTAGATCGTTATGTCTTCGGGTTCATGTTTTTCATTTATCTCTTACTTTGGGGGCGGCGTGTGGGAGCGGCAGCGTTCGGCTAAGCAAATGTTGCACAATTTGAGTTGGCAGTTTCTAAATGTTTGAGAGAACATCTCAATGAGTAAAATTGTGAAAGTTGCACTATTTGTCGTTTGAGGGCGGAATCTAGGGTCGGCGACTAACCAAAAGTAGCCTATCCTTTTCCATTTCTAGTCAGCTGTTCATATACCGAAAGAATTAGATCGCTATGTCTTCGGGTTTATGTTGTTCATTTTAAAGTGATTGGAGGCGGTTTTTAGCAATTTTTCCATATCGGCGGCGCATACTGAAGGCGGAATGTTTCTGGGCTTACGTTTATAAGTGGCAACTATGTATTATTCATAAAATGAGAACACCAGAGCAGTAGGTCTGGGAGAAATTGCAATATCATGTTATTTCAAGTTTATCGGGGGCGGTTTTCTCTATGTTGGCGGCGCAATATAGGCATTCAATATAGCCTAGCCCTCCTTTGGGAGTGGCTGCTATGTAACAGCGAAAAAATTAGAAAGCTAGGGCGTCTAGTTTGGGAGGAGTTCGAGGAACGGACGGACGGACGGACAAAGCGGTTGCAATAGCGATTTTCATCAAGATGGAAAATGCGCTAAAAAGGCTTGAAGTCTCACTCTTTGATCCTCCATATTTCTTAAAATAAAAAACCTATTTTTTTTTCAATATTCCCATTGCCATTTCTCAAAACAGGAAAAATACAGATAGGTGTTTAGAACACTGTTGTAAGGTATTACAGGAAAATAGCAACTCCAGTACATTTCAACAATACACCTTTCCCACGAGAGTTTCACGCATACCTGCGAACAGTGTGAACTCATAACTACTAGCAGTCTGTAGTAGCCGTTTGTACTAGTGGGAGTATGCGCTCACAGGTATGCGCGCAAGTGATTTCTCTCATGGGAAAGGTGGATTCCTAGATCCGCTGCCAGTGATTAAGTAAACATTGACCAAATTTAGTTTGGTTCGACCTATTTTCAAGGAATGTACAGTAGATACGATTTCGTAGATATTAAGCAAAACTTTTCAGATATGCAAGAGGATGTGTTCAAAGTTGCAACGATGCAGATGCATGTAATTCAGCAACACCACTGTTGAAAGATTGTTCAATTATATTTTTTATTACTTGCGCTATTCTTCTCTTATAAAAGTATAACTGGCTAATTTTATACATAAGATCATACTCGACTCATCATAGCATAGGTACTGCAAAAATCCAATTTGTTGCTGGTATAAATAAAATTTTACGAACCACCAGAACTTTTTGGTTTTGTTTCTTGATCACTAACGGACCTAATGTAGACGGCGTTTTCCGGAAGCGGAAGTTGCGGATTCTCCTCTTCGAGGAAGTATGAGCAAGCAATGGCGAGAACTGATCCTAAAATCCAAGCAGGAATTAGAAAAGTACAACAAAACATTCACTTTTGAGCTCATTACCATTATGGCTGAAACTGAGAGAAGTAATAGAAGTATGATACTGATGGAACTGACATAAACGCTTCTTGTTGAAACCATCCCAGATGTTGACGTAACCGTCAGATCCACCAGTGGCGAACGTGTTGTGAGTTGGATGGAAGCTGATTGCATTCACGGGGTAGATCTTCTCCATGCCGTCTTCTTTGATCCTGTGACATTTGAATGCATACTTTTTCCTCTGTTGTTCAGGCGAAGTATCCAAGTATTCTACGGCTACTCGTCCTTCGATGCTGCTCAGAACGAACCCTTGCCCATTCGGGAAGCACCGAATGGCTCTCGTCTGATATTTTAAATTAGATTCTCTTTTTTGTATTGTGTAAGCCATGTTTCTGATGTCCCACACGAGAATTTTTCGCCCAGCAGTTCCAACCACCAATTTGTCACCGCAAACGCTCATTGTGTAAACCTTCTCGCCCTGATTGTAATTTCCAGAGCACATGGGCGTTCGCGGGTCCCACAACTTGACGTGATGATCCCAACTGCCAGTAAGTATCCCATTCACTTCGGCGCAATATTCGACACATTTAATTGCATTTTGATGGCCACCAATGATACTTTCTATAAATTAAGGTGTCAGTCAAGTTATCACCCCAGTATAATGCACATGTAAGTAGTTACCTGTTGTTGTATTGAAATCAAATGATTTTAAAGTGTTATCTAGACCTCCACTGTATGAATGGACAGCGTCCTGAAATCAACTGCATGTAACAGTAATTGCAAAAATAGTAAGTGGAAAACACTTACCGTGAAACAGCAATCTAAGACAGGCGAATCGTGCATGTACTTGTGCCGCAAATTATTCGCTGTAACATCGTACAGTCTGACGGTGCCATCCCAGGAGCTTACCAACAGAAACTGGTTCGTATTTGGACCGAATTTTACAGAAGAAATGGCATCTTCAGGTGGAGATTTAACCTTGTATTCAGTTTGCGATTTCATCCTACAACAACAGAACGTCACGTTAAAGAAGAGATTTGAAATCAAGCACATGAATTCAACTTCTTTAGCCTAAAAAAATATCATGAAACGTAACAAGGACCGCTTGAAATTGACGTAGTTTGAACTAAACAGATCAAAGATTGAAGTGATCCACCACAAAAACTCGCTCAAGTTCAAATGGGTAGAGGTGTTGTTTGATCCATTCTCTTTTGATTGAAACTTGAAGCCATCAGTACCAACTATCTTGGCGGCATATACAGGGTGAAATAAAAATAAAAAGTTGAACATTTGTACCTCAAGAACCAAACTCGATGAAGACATGTAAATCGCTGAAAATATTTCTATTTCATGGTCATGAAGTCGTCGTAAACTTGGATCAAATATGTTGAGCCGTTTCTGTAATATCTTCAGAAGACTGAAGTTGTTACCAAAAAAAGTTTCCGTATATCAGTAATTCTTCAGATATTGAATCGAAACTTGGTGTTTTTATAATAAAATACATTTAAAATGAAATAACAGTGAAAAACACTCTCTAGGCCAACTACTAAACAGATCAAAGATTGAAGTGGTCCACCCCAAAAACTCACTCAGGTTCAAATGAGGATATCGTGACGGAAAATGAACCGATTTCAAAAAATATGGTGAAATTTCTTTTTTGTAACAACTCCAGTCTTTTGAAGATATTTCAAGAACGGCTCAAGATATTTGATTCAAGTTTACGACGACTTCATGACAATGAAATCAGGATTAATTATGACGATTTAGATGTCTTCACCTATTTTGGTTCTTGAGGCACAAATGTTTAACTTGGATCAAACAACACCTCTACCAAGTGGCACCCTGCCATCATAAAACTCGAGGTCCATACAGTCTTCAGCATCGAGCAACTGGACTATTTATTTCAATTTTCTTGTGATTTGACGAATGAGTGGACTGACGATGAAATGTGTAAGGACCTTTCTTGTAGACAATAAAATTGCCAACAATTTCTCTCCAGGTACTTTTTTCCCAAGTGCTGTTGTTCACGAGATATACGCGAAAAACTGATCCTCGAGGCCACAATGGCCGAAGCTCACTTTGGATTCTTGAGGATTTTTAGTATGTTGAACTACATGCCGGGTTTAATTTTTGTTCGCTATTTGCGATTTCAACAGCTAAAATTCCTGGACTATAATTATACTTTTGAAAATTTCGCATCAATATCTCAAAACGGTTTTTGACATTTTACCGCCTTCTATTTCTTGTACAGGGTGTTCACGTTTGAAGTATACACTCCTTCTTCAAGGCTTCCCTTTGAACATAATTTCAAAAATAGAAACGATTCTCCCATGTTTTTTTCCGTAGGTTTCGAATCTGTTCACTATATTTTTCTGTGAAATTTTGCTTACAGGGTGCAACATCGAAAATTTTTCTTAGATTGGACACCCTGTATTTTAATATGGAAATCGGTTTCGTTCATCATCTTGATTATAAATATATATCACACTTTATAGGTTATTCAAAAAAACACCTGTTGAATAAATTGTTAAAATATGGAGAATTTTTTTTTTCCAAAAGTTTGTCGGTTCAAGTTAAGATAAGTAAAAGTTTCCCACTATAAACAAATTCATCCACCTAAACTAATAGAAAAATGATGAAAAATTCACTGAGTCACTTTTGAAAAAAATCTTTTTTCGAAATTTTTTAAAACTTCATCAATTTTTTTCACACGTGTTTGTGGACTAACCTATCAAGTGTGAGATATATTTATAATCACGATAGAAAGTGAAATCGATTCCCATATTAAAATACAGGTGTGCATTTGAAAAAAAATTCGATGTTGCACCCTGTAAGCGATATACCACAGAACATTTTTGTCGACGGATTCAAAGCCCACGGAAAAAACTGTATAAGAATCATTTTCAATTTTGAAAGTATTGTTTGATGGGATGTCTTCAAGGAGTGTATACTTCATACGTGAACACCCTGTACAAGAAATGGAAGGGGGTAAAATGTCAAAAACCGTTTCAAGATATTGATGCAATTTTCCAAAAATATTATTAGGAAAAATCTAAAATTGTTTTTAAAAAAGTTACACACGCTTGAAAATGGACCACTTTTCACTCCTACTTTTGTCACCCTGTACAGGTGTCCCGAAAACAACCGACAACGTTCTAGGGCAGCTTCCTCTCATCAAAACAAGAAAAAAAGTTCCTATGAACATGGGTCCGGAAACGCTTTCTAAGAAAGCTACAGGCCCCTGAAGGTGGAACCCTGAAGATGGTGTTTATTGATATTCCCGAAACCGTTCAAGGGAAATCACTCAAGGTGCGTTCAGTCAGCTTATTTAGCCGCAAGTTTTAATTTTAGTCGTAAGCGCAGCATCGCTTATTGGCTGATCTGAGGAGGCTGGTTCATGACAGCCAATGAGCATCGCTGCGCTTACGACTAAAACTAAAACTTGCGGCTAAATAAGCTGACTGAACGCACCTTCAAACTTGACACATTTAATAACCTTCTTATGCCTAACAAAATTTGAATGCCTAACAAAAATGAAATTGCTTTGGAATAGTTTTTCTTGCGCCTTGAATATCGTACGTTTTCATACATTCAAACTCAAATATCTTGTAAACGGTGCGTCTATCTCCCAATATTTTGAAATTAATCTTGCCTCATTTTGTTGGGCATAAGGTCAGTGGATGTGTCAAGTTTAATTGATTTCCCTTGAACGGTTTCGGAGATATTGAATGAAAACCATCTTCAGGCTCCCACCTTTAGAGGCCTGTAGCTCCCGTAGGAAGCGTTTCCGGACCAATGTTCATAGAACTTTTTTTCTTGTTTTGATGAGAGCAAGCTGCCCTAGAACGTTGTCGGTATATTTTCGGGACACCCTGTATCCTGTATATTTCCTGTGCTTTCCTTTTACAACCTGAACTAAGTATTCTGACCTAAGTTGTTAGTGGTCTCTCACTTTCGCGCATGTGATTTCTCGCTCTTTCTCTCTCTAACTTAGATCAGATCAGTGAGTTTTGTGGTAAAAGGAAAACACCTAATATGCATAAAAATAGCGCTCGGTTTGTCTGTCGATAACGCGATCGTTATCATGCTTTCGTGTGTGTCGCCCGGAGTCGGGTCGCCTTGGCAACGCATGTGTGCTCGCCGGCAAATGATGCACTCGCACCGCACTTCTCTCTGCAGTCTGCTCTGCTTGCACTGCTGGGTCGGTTTGGGATAGCTCTTTCTGACGCCTCTGGAACACTTATTAATTTATCGTTCAAAAATCCGCTGCCACCCGGACGCCAAACGGGAAGCAAGCAAGTTACAGACACCGGACAAAAACTATCGTGTTTCCTGTCCATTCAACATCGCAGGAAAAATAGTTTCAGCCGCCGCCACCCTCCATACGCCGTCCCCGACGAAAAAACAGAACCACAGAAGTTACAGACACCGGACAAAACTAATCGTGTTTCCTGCCCCTTTGCCATTACAGGAAAAACGGTTCCAACAGACGCCGCCCTCATACGCCGCCCCCGACGATAACGAAACAACCGAAAAAGGTACCGTATAAAAACTATAGTGTTTCCACTGTACATGGCACTTTCGGGCAGCTGCTACAGAACGAACAGCAATTTACAAGAAGTGTTGGGTTCACGGAAGTTTTCAAACTGTGTGTTTTTATTACAGCCAATGTATTCCTTCATAGGTAGGTATAATGGGGGTCCATATCTCAATAAGCACTTTAGATACATATCGAGCCGAGTGTGACCATAAGTCTTGCAAAGTGAAAAGCTGTGAAGTCTTTCTATGAAGGTTCCTGAAAAGTTTCTACTTTTTGAAGCTGAAACTTTCCGAGGTGGCTACCGCCAAACACTAGCTTGGCCTGACTTGAGCTAGTACAGTATATTAGCAAACACAATATCCAAATAATATGAAACTTGCAGTCAGAAGAACGCTTGAATCATAAACTCCATAATTTTCTAAATCGGTTCATTTTTCGTCACGATATCCCAATTTGAACCTGGGCAAGTTTTTGGGGTGGACCACTACAATCTTTGATCTGTTTATTTCGAAAGTTCTGAACCGCAGAGGGTCGTAAATGGGGTTCAAGGGGCACTGTTTAGGTTAGGATATAACTCTACTTGCATTTTTCCACAGATTTTGAAGTCACAACCAAATTAAAAACCGTTATTTCCAGCACCAATGTTCAGATTGTGTATTGAACTGTTGAACAGCGAAATAACGTCGAGTTTGGGTATTTTGAATATGTTTTTAACAGAACAATGCTAAAAATGCCGGCAAAGGAACACAACACAAACTGACCATAAACGGGATGTTTATGTCGCTTCTGTCAAACGTCTGTCAGCAGTCACTTTTGACTTTCGAGATGACAGGGCCGTTTTTTAACGACGCATCGGTTTAAACCGTTTTCAAAGTCACTAGAACCGAACCAGTTCAGCTGTAAAATTAGGGGGACTCGATTGGTTCTTGGAAATTTATGGCCAGTCAGTGATGGCAGCGATTTTCGAGCTGAATTAGCAAATTAGTTCAGTCCCCCCCCCTGACCACGCACTCCTCATCATCAATCACGTGGTTGTCACCCAATGCTGTCACTGTCACCTGTCATCCTTGATGACAGAAATGACGTAACTCGTAACCCCACTTCGAAAACCGCGTAAAGCGAGGTTAAATGTTAAGATTTTTTTCCCAAGGATTACATTTTTGAAAACTTTTATATTCCTATAACCATCCCTGAAAGTAGTGTGCAAATATTCAATAAATTAGAAACATTTGTTGAAGTAAAGACAATGGTGTTTATCTTTCGTACTCCAACGTTCATTTACACACATGGATGAAGCCTTATTTATTTATATTTGGAAGATTTAAACTGATGAGGTGATAGATGTTCTCTGCCGATAGTGATAAGTGATAACCTTAAGCTTTGTTTGTGGTAATTTGCGTCTTCGTTTTAGTAGTCGAGTCAAAGTTATCTCCATCAGTGAACATGTTCCGAAAGCAAGCACAGACTTTATTGAAGTTGATTTCCAACAGAAGAAATGTGCATTTGTCTTCAAAAAGACAAGATCATGAAAACCCATTCACCAGAACGTGGAGAATCCTGAAAGACGATTTCAAGACGATCCGCCAAGTTGATGCACATGATCCAGAGAGGCAGCGAGCTCTGATGGGTCTCTTCCCTCGGCACGCTGATGTAGTCATAATTGGTGGAGGCGCCATGGGCTCTTCAACGGCGTATTGGTTAAAGGAGAAAACTTCTCGGGAAGGCCTGAATGTTGTTGTCATTGAAAAAGATCCAACAGTAATCTTTCGTTTTTGTTATGTGACAAGGATTTATGAAATAGCTTTTTTTTTAGTACAGTAAATGCTCAACAACCCTTTCAGTTGGTGGTTTACGGCAGCAGTTCTCCCTTTCAGAAAACATACACATGTCCTTGTTTGGAGCCGAATTTATTAGAAAAATTAAACAGAGGTTTGGACCTCATGCTGACGTATGTTTCACTCCACATGGCTATTTGGTTTTGGCAAGTGAACAGGGGGCACAACAGTTGATTGATAATTACAGGCTTCAAAGAGAACTAGGCTCTGTCAGTGAGATACTCTCAAAAGAAAGACTAAAGGAAAGGTAATAAAATAACAAAATAAATAATAACTACAATAACAAATAAAATATGTTCTGTTAGACACCATATTGTAACAAGTACACTCCATGTCAACAGCTGTACTCTGCTGCTGTACCCCCGTGCTAAGCGCAGAGGGGGTATCTACATTTTGATAAATCTGACACACTGCATTTTCATGCCAAGTTTTTGTAACGTTATGTTAGTATAATATGAATGAAGCAGTTATTTGAGAAACTTAATTATTGCGCCATCCATGTATCATCATAACCACATGATCATGATCATCATAGCCCTTGAAATATGAGCATAAAAATGCAGTGTATCAAATTTATCAAAATGTAGATACCCCCTCTGTGCTTAGCACGGCAGTAACTGTACTCGTTTTTGATGGGCAATGACCATACACAGGACATTCATTCCAAGGAAACAAACTTACCATAGCAGTCGAAAGTTGAATGCATTAGGTGTTATTATCTGTTTTCACTGTTTTGATTATGTCGTGTATTTACCTACTTGACTTCGAGCTTGACTTGCCTGAAGCTGAACTCATAAAAATTTGAAACCACTAGTTGATAATTTTTAATTACTGATTAGTTCGGCCCAAAAAGTTCCCTAAAATCACTTCAAATAACGGAAATAGTGAGAGACGACGTCCCGACCTTTGACCCCCCACCCCCATATCTTCAAAAATAAACGTCATTAATTTTTTTAATATTCTTCTCGTGCTCTTGAGTGGATTCTATATACCGCTCTAAAGTCGGAATGCTATACTTTTGTGTCATCCTGTGTGTGAAGTGTCGAAATAGTTTTGTAATTTTCAATTTTCCCTTTCATTGTCACATGGCACATGGAAAACGGACAACCGGATTTCAAATTTGCGGTTCGTGCGCGTTGCTTTTCGCACTAAAATAAAGTTGAATGAAAGACTTTCAAAATATGATGCATTATTCGATCCCTATTCCCATTTAAATTTTCCGAAAGAGTGGTCACACTGTCTTGGGGGTTGAAGCAGGAACATTGACCTCATTCTAATCGTTATATCCCTCTGCCCTCTCAAATATAAAATCAACCTATCCTGGGGTTTCTTGAGAAAAAATATTACAAGAGAAAAATCGGGGGTGGTCTGGTAAGTTGTCAAATAAACACCCTGCATGAAAATGTCTGACCTATTTATTATGCTCATTGTGTTCGGAGTTGATCCGAGATTCCAAATAACTGAAGATATACAGGATGTGTCGTTGACACTCGGCATTTTATCCACTGTTTCTGAATAAATTAATTTTTTCCTCAGATTTCCTTGGATGAATGTCGAGGATGTAGAACTGGGCTGCCTAGGATTAGAAAAAGAGGGATGGTTCGATCCTTGGGCGTTGCTTTGTTTGATGAAGTTTGCAGCAACAGACATGGGGACGCAGTATATCCAAGGAGAAGTAGTCGATTTCCTGTTTGAAGCCAACTACGATTTGCGAGGTGTGGACGGTTCGGACGATACTTTTGAGCGTGTTCAAGAAGTTGTTGTAAGTACATTTTGGGATTTCTTGAATTGCGCAGGTTGAGTTTTAAATACGTGGGTTGGTTTTTCGATCGAGTAAATTCAGGGAATGCACCAAAGCACTTATTTAGACTGTCGCATACGTATGTCAAATGACGTCATAGGACCAATAAGAAAACTCTTATTTCATAATGAGGTACAATACGTGGGTACAATCCATTTTTATTTTAATACGTAATCAGGAGCTGAACACACCCTAATAAGCGTGTTGGTAGTTTGTTTCACTTTTATCTTCATAATAAGGTAAGGTGACCAGACGTTCCGATTTGATCGGAACTGTACCGTTTTCGGGAGACACTTTCCGATTGGACTTTCTGTTCCGTAAATGTTCCGATTTGAGTAACTGTTCCGTAAATGCTCCGATTTCCGATTTGAGCAACGAACATTCCAATCTTTTTTCACCCATTCTATATTTTCATTGTTGAAATTCATGTAGATTGTAGTATATTCACAATATTCAATTTATTTCGATTGGCACCCACGCTTTGCAAGTGGGTCTCGACTGTCTCTGTCTTACTCAAGGGAGGCTGTGGCCTGGCCAAAATCAGCCTCGTTTTCCCGCCAATGACCAGGACCACAGCCTTTCTTGAGTAAGAAAGTTTTTGATCATACGGTACATGTTGTTTCAAAAAAGCATATTTCTATTAACAACATTATTTCATTATTATTGGGATTATTATAAACACTGTTGGTTGAAAAGAGGGCAAATAAGAGACAGCACTTACCCGCCCCCCTGCTGTTTTTTTTTGCAGAAAAATGATCAGAAAAACTAAGTTTCAGACTCGGTTTCAGGAAATATCCCCAAATACCTATCGGTCTATCCAACAAGGAACAGACGCGAAAAAATGAGGAATAGATGGTATATCGCATACACTTTCTATTTTCAGTAGAATGACTTTTTGGAGCTAAAATAAAGTGACAAGCTGGAACGCTGGGAGAATACGGCCGATGCCCGCTGATAGTTTTCAAACTTCCAAACTCGCTCCCAAACTTAGTAAGTTCCATCAGCCGTAGTCGTAGCGCCCCAGCTTGTCGCTTCATTTTTGCTTCAAAAAGTAATTTTACTGAAAATAGAAAGTGTATGGGATATAGGTAGGTGCCTGGAAGTTCTAAATCAGCAAAAAAAAGGTACGCCCTTTTGAAGGAAAAAAAAAAAAGTCTCCATGTTCCGATTTTTTCACTGAGAAATCTGGTCACCTTATAATAAGGCGGGAAAAAAATCGCAGAAATACTGCGAGGAGTTCCTTCATGACCCAGTGATGTCACCAGGTTATATCTTGTTTGGCAACATTGCGCTTGGGGTGCGATGGTTAGACGTCGAACTGGAGTTTGATTGAGGTGGATAAAATAAGTGACTCAGCGGTTATTATTTGTTATGGCCAGTGGCTTTGAGGAACAGAAGTAACAGAACTCAAGTTGACGACCATGGTAGATACGTTCTACTGCACAAATACAAATTTTCCAAACGCGGGTGGCAAGATCGTGAAAACGAAAAGGCGACGTTCTCATAGTTCTTCAGTACCTAATGATATTGCAATTCAAATTTTATCGGCCAGACTTGGCAGAACTATTAGGTATAGGTACCTGGGTACTGGGTGCGTTACAAAGCAGGTAGAGAAAGCAATCTGGATGATGCTGTCGGATATGTTCAAGGAACCGTAAATATCAGAACTAGTATCACTTTCACAGTCTTCGTCTGTGGAAGAGTTCTGGAAAGATGGTGGTGGTGATGGTATACCGACAATTCAGCTGGGGTATTCACTGAATGAGCTACACGGCCTTTCATACAGCCGACGCTCACCGCTGATTGGGTGCAGATTCTTCGGTATTGGAACTACTAGCAAAAAACATGTCTTGGCCTTACCCGGCACAATTTGTTTCAAAAGGAACACCCATTCCGTATTTTTTCTGTATCTGGATCGATTCTGAACATCATTTAAAATTCTTGCAGGTAAAACTTCCAGATGGGGAACATAAAACCATAAAGTTCTCAAAATGCGTCATAGCTGCAGGTCCAGAGTCAGGCGAATTGGCACGATTGGCTCGGATTGGAGCTGGAAATGGCATATTGTCAGTTCCTTTACCTGTTGAAAGAAGGTAACTATACTTATTTGGTTTCATAATCGTCAAAACTTTTTTACGGACAGTCGTGCTCGTCTACAACAACCTACAACAAAACAAAGATCAAACTCATCAGTTTTAAAGTGAAATGGAGACTAATATTCCAGATTTTTTCTTTCAATAATCAGTTCTAAGCTCTGAGGACAAACTTGAATTCAAACGGTTGTATCGTTCCAGGAAAAGGTACGTCTACACGTTTGACTGTCAAGGGGAACCTCCAGGAATCAATACTCCAATGGTGATCGACTACTCAGGGGCATACTTCCGGAGGGAAGGTTTGGGGGGCCAGTTCATCGCGGGCATGTCCCCACTCCCAGAGGAGGAACCTCATTGCAAAGATTTAGAAGTAGACCATCAATTTTTCGATGAGAGAGTGTGGCCCATCATAGCCAAGCGAGTCCCAGCGTTCAACTCCATAAAGGTCTTTCTGCAGCATGACTTTTGTTTTAGCACTAATCCAAGTAAATATTGCAGGTGAGGAACGCCTGGAGTGGCTTTTATGAGTACAATGTGTTCGACGAAAATGGAATTATAGGCACACACCCCTACCACACGAATTTGTACTTTGCCACAGGTTTCAGTGGACATGGTAGGTGAAATTTATGTCAACTTTGATTTTTCTTATCCTTATTATTATAACTTGTACGTACCTAATTCCCGCTTGATGTTATTTGTATTTTCAGGTATACAACAAGCCCCGGCTGCTGGACGAGCTATAGCTGAATTAATGTTAGATGGTTATTTTATGACGTTGGACCTCACGCGGTTAGGCTTTGACCGTTTGATAGTAGATAAACCAGTGTTCGAAATCGGAATATACTAAGTAAATAATAAAGTTTAAATTTTTATTTAAATTAATTCAGCTACATATTAGGTACCTACTTAGTAATAATAGTCTATAGTACAAACGTCAAGGGCTTGCACCCTATATTTTGGAATGAATAATGAAAGCAAGCCACTTGGTCCATATTATGCGTTCGAGACCATGTCCTCCTGAATTCAGCCTTATAGCCCTCACCGCCAACCGTGCGGACGCCATATACAGGGCTAAACAGAAATAAGTCCAATAGATATAAATACTGAACTCAAAAAGCTGGAGCTACAAAACTTGGCAGATGAATTCGTCATATTATGTCTATTGAGTTGCAGAAGACCGTTTCAGAATATTTGAAACCGCACTTTTGAAATATTCAGAAATGTAATGTAACCCACTTTTCGACGTTTGGCCTCGATCGTCATTACCCCCTCCCCTTCCTACGTTGTTTACCTTTTCCCTACGTTGTGTACCTTTTCCCTACGTTGTGTAATTTTTACTCTAGATGAAAATGTGGATTTGGGGATGAGGCTGAAATTTGCTAATGAAACGCGAATAACAGAGATAACCCGTATCAAGGTCCTGTAAAGAAGGCCGCTCGCGAGCTGACTGTTTTTCCAATCACCCTGTTGTGCTGCGTATTTTCATACCATGAAGTGGGTGTCCTACATTACGAACTTGAACTTGTCTTTCCAAATTTGACGCCCTAGGGTGAGCGTTCTCACTGCCGTTTAGTGGGTACATCCCACAGCTAAGGATGATAGCGTGAATCATGTCTAGAAGTTTGAAATGCATTTTCTCAAATCTTTGGAATGGCCAAAAAAATTGTGAAAAAGGCCTTTAAAATTTTTGATGACTATTGGCAGTTTAATGGTACCTTTGGATAAAAAGTCTCAGAGACTCTTTGACTTCTATCAGAACAGAGAATGCTGTCACATTTTGAATTTTTTATTTAATAAAAATTTATATGTAAAAAGTACACAATGTTCATCAATAAAACTATTAGCTGGTTTTCCATGTTTTCTGTTCACTGATGATATCTTTGGAGACTAATAGCTACCTACTCAATCAGAATAATTTTTAAAGCTTACAGACTGCTCTACACAATGGGTCGTATGCATAAAATCGGAGTATGTGTTTATGCTCTGGTCTTGAAGGAGTTACTAAGGAACACTTCTTTAGTAACTCACGCAAAGTCTTGGGCATGAGCAGATACTCTGTTTTTATGCAAATGACCCAATCTCTCATTCTAACTTAAAAACTAAACAGATATCAGCAGTGAACTACGTGATCAGTATATTACATCATGAAAGCGAATTCAAGAAAAACAATAATTACACAGGTGCTTTTATCGTGCAAATCAAAAATGCCACAAAAAGGCACTTTCCAGTAACAAAATTTTCGATAGGTTTCTTTTTTATCGACTTAAATATAAAAAAAAATAAAAATATGGAATGGTGTGTATAAAAAAATTAAATAAATAAAATGGACGGAAACAATATCATTCAAATATAAAAATCTCTAAAATAAAATAAAAAATAAATTTTATACTGTTACTACTATGAACACAAAATAACCGAAATATTTAAGTTGCACTGTATCAAACAGTGTCACACATAACAGCCGAATCGTTGGAAATTTTACTCAATAGCGACGTTCTATCGAAGTACTCATGAAAAAAGTTCACTACTTATGTGAAAATTACGAGAAGAAAATATCGGGTACCGATAGAGACTTGTACTTTTAGGCCAATCTTTGTCAGACAAACGCGAATTACTGCTACCACTATATAAACCATTCCTTCTTCTTCTGTACGTGATGTCCCGTCGTTCCGTGAACCACAGCGGTATCCGGATCCATTGCTGTGTCCGCACCTGCGTCTTCCTGAGTCAGATATTCACCTTTGTGGCGGTGCAAGTATCGCCCAACTATGATAGCTAAAATTACTAGGGCTATGAAAATAATAGCCAGAACACCTGAAAAAAGAGATCAGGTTAATTCTAATAATCTGAATTACATGAAGTAAAAAATCATACTTCCTAAAATGGCAGAATCGACTTGGTTGTAAGCTTTTCGTAGTTTATCTTCATCCAATTGGGGCGGCGGTCTGGTTTCCATTATATCTGGTGGGTGAGTGATTGGCTCAACACCACAGTAATCTTCAGTAAGCGGGGCTAGAAATTCAATGTTTGAATACAGTACGATGGTTTCAATATTGGAATCATACGAAGAAATATCTTAAGCTCAAGAAACAACTACAAAATTCTTCAATCTCTGTATGTATTCTGTGTTCGCACCAAACTTCACAATTTATTGAACCTCAGAGCTTGAAATACCCATTCAGAAAAGAGGAATCAAAAAACTTACTTCCTAGTGACTGAACATTGCCAGGACCGGACTGTTGGAAAAGCAGCTTCAATGGGTAAATGTCATCAAACTCCACGCGAGAAACGCATCCGATAAAACCTTCAGTCATCGACTCGTTCTTTCCGATGTACATGTATTGAATGTTATTGAACTGGGCATCAGCGGACGCCTTGATGTTGAAATGGTACTCCTTTGGTTCGTTGCTGTCCACTCTCAAAACCAGCGTAGATCCCGAATTCCTACGGGACAGTGTCAAATCGTGGTACTGGCCCAAATTGAACAGCTTATCGGGATAAATGACTTCTTGCCGTTCAAATCCAAAATCGAACACTACACGGAGATGTCCCGAGTTCGAGATCATAATGGTCATATACTCGCCGGAAATGTTCGAGGAGAAACCCAGCAAGAAGCCGACTGGATTGGTAGTGGTGAAGCCAATACGGATGTGTTCGGCAATGGTCGACCTCCACGAACCCATGAAATCGTATTTGATCAGCGAGCTCTGTCTGAGATTGACTCCGATTTCGTCAGCGCAAATCGGACCTTTGAAGGCCGTCCAACGGCAGTCGCAATAGTAGCTGTCGTAGCGTTCGAAACAGGTGCCGTTGTTCAGGCAAGGATTGCTCTGACACTTGCCAATACAACCTTCGGATATGCCGTAAAGACCCCTACGGGCATAGCTCCTGAGATCCACGTGCTGTCCGTTGATCAAAAGCGCACGGACGCACCCAGTGAAACCGTCTCGGTAATCAGTGTTGGCTCCGATCACCAGATCAGATGTCAAATGCAAAGCTCTGACTGGACCTGGCGGTTCACGCACCTCAGCTTTCAGAGCACCGTCCACAATTATCATGGCCTCCTTGCGGTTTCGCTCGACGGAAACGGAATGCCATCTGTCGTCGGCCAATTTGTACGAAACTTCTCTTATCACAGCCATGGGGCCGAGGCCGGCTTGGTACTGGAATTGCAGCTGGTTGCCGCCCACGATGCTGAGCTTGATGAAATCGGACGGTCCTTTGGAATGGAACAGCACGGCATTTTCGACGGCGGTTCTGAATTCGAAATAAATGTCGCCGCTGTGACCCATGTCGAAAGTGGGCAGGTTGATTGTGGCGTCGGAAACGCGGAATGTAATGACGTTGTTGAAGAGGTCGTCGCCTTCGCAGATGAGGGGTCCCAAGGTGTACCGGCCTTCTTTCTCGTCCAGAGCGTTGCCGGTGTCGCCAAACCTCAGCTGCTTCACTGGCAGATTTTCTTTCTCCATTATATCACCTGAAATTTAATCTTCCCTTTCATTTCGGTAAAAAACTGATCAAAAAAAGTTAGGGATATTACTATTTTTCTATGAAGCAGTAAATATAGCAAAATCTTCTAGTTATGGTTCATTTCCTACATATTTCTCCAGGTCGCTCCCAAAAAAATGGGAGTATTTGAGTTTCTAAAAAATTTATCGCATTTCTTTGCATGCCTTGCTGTTTTCAGTTCAAAATGATCTAGGAGTTTAACTTTCACTAAAATGAAAGGGTTCCTACGGACTATTCCAAGTGGATGCCATGGAAAGAAGACATTTATCAACGGAAGATGCCAATAGAGCACTTGGCATGCTGGAGGGTGGTGTGCGACAAATTGACGTGATAGCTAAGTTTAATGTCAGCCAAAGTGTGATTTCCCGTTTGCACAACAGGTTTAGAACAAGGGGAAGTATTGAAAAAAGACCCAGAACGGACGACCAAGGGCTACAACTGTTCGCGAGGACAGTCTTCTAGTTACAGAAGCTTGAAGGAGCCCAGGCACCACTGCAATTTACTGCGTCAGCACCTTCAGCAGGCCACTGGCACCTCAATAACTCCAAGAGCTGTCTTAAATCGCATTGACGAACCAGTTTTAAGGTGTGGACGTCCCATGCGACGAGTTCCGTTAACAGGAAACCACAGGCAAGATTAGAATGGTGTCAGGAAAGGGACAATTGGCAAGATGAGTGAAGAACCGTATTGTTTACAGATGAGAGCCGATTTGGAGTTATTAGTGACAGGCGGTCTGTACGAGTGTGGGGACCTCTTGGCAGACGCCTAGACCCGCAGTTTCCTCAAGAAGTTCACCCATTTCAAGGAGGTTCGATAATAGTATGGGGTGGTATTTTTTGGGAGATCGCACAAAGATCTATGTTTGCGACAACAACATGAACGCTGAAGTCTACATCAGGGACATCATTGACGGAATTGTGGTGGATTGCCGTGCCAATATTGAGGATGGCTTCCAATTTTTGGACGATAATGCTCGTCCGCATCAAGCGCGCAGTTCAAGGGAAAGGCTTTATGAGTTGGAAATCGTCAACTTAACATTACCAGCACATTCACCGGATCTCAACCCGATTGAACACGCTTGGGATATGCTTGGTCGGGCATCAACTGACCCGTCCAGCCCCTGCAACCCCGAGGAAGTCAGAAATGTTCTGCCAGTACTGAGGAATAATCTCGATCAACGAATGCTTGACAATCTCATTTCAAGTATGCCTCGACGTCCCCAAGAGGTCAAAACATTATGGAGGACATATTCGTCATTGAAAATGACAAAATGCTAGAGAGTGAATTCATTGAGAATTCAGTTTCTGTTCAACTTTGTTTTTGACAGGAAAGTTGTTGAATTTGAATCAATTTTCCATTGTATTTATTTTAATCTTACCTGAAATAAACAGAATTTTCCATTGAGGTGCTCAGTTCTTTCGTGCACCTAGTCAAACAATCAATATCCCTAATTTTTTTCGATTAGTTTTTTTGACAATATGTACGTTGAAATTTGGCATACTAGTTCATAGAGCTTCGACAAAAAAAAATTGTGGACGCACAACTACAACCAGTATTGTGCGCTCAAGAGGCAAGAACTTGCAAGAACTTTGACAAAAAAAAAACGAACTTTATGGCGCCTTCTTCAATGCCTTACCTGAATCCACCTGCCAGATTTTAGAATCCGAGTCGCAGTTGCACCATTTCGTAGGATCAGAGCACGTTCCCAACACGCCGCATTCACATTTGCGCGATCCGGGTAGCCCTCCGCCCCAATAGTCCATCCTCTGATTGTGCCTGGAAACCCACCAGGAAAACGGCCTGAAGTTTCCCTCCGGCGACGGCGAGTTGAACAGCCTGGCCTCCCTGCAGGCGTACTGTATGTGCTGCCTGCAACTGCTCGACCTGTTAACGAACGCCGTGATCTGATCGTCATCGGCCTCGTAATGGATGTCCTGGTGGAAACTGCCCGGTTCTTGGAAGCCGTCCACCGAGGTCGTCTCCTGGTTGCTGTGGTGGAGCACGGTGGCCACGCGACCGTCGGCGTAGAACTCGCAGGTGACCGGAAACGGCGCCAACGGACCGCTGCCGTCCACGTCGATCTTCACCTCGGCCCTCTGACTGACCGCCTGGACGTTCTTGTAAGCCTGACAGGACAGCGGGTTGATGGACGTGTGGCACACCGCGCCGCCGTATCCCGTGCCTCTGCACTCGCATATGAACTCCTGAGAGTTTTGCTTGCAAACGGCGCCATGCTGGCAAGGATTCGGGTTGCAGCGGTCCGTCATCCGGCACGCATCCAGCAGAATCTGACCGGTGCAACAGAACTCGCCCTCTTTCCAATCGGTGGGCAGCCGATAATTTCCGTCGATTCCGATGGTGCGCATGCACCCAATGAATCCGGGCATGTGTTGACCCGAGTAGCCAATAGCCGCTGTCACACCTCCGGCAAGGAAATAGTTGCCGCCAGTAAGGATTTTCAAGAGCCGAGTCGTTTTCATCGGCCTGTAATCGACGCTGAAGACCAGGGAGTTGAGACTGATTGTCAGCACCACCGTGTGCCATCGGCCATCGTTGAACTTTTCCTCGTAATTATCGAAGATGACTTTCGGACTGTTCTGCGTTATAAGTTCGATCTTCAGTTTGCCTTCTTCCAAGAATATCTAAAAATTACCATAATGTCAATTCGAAACACATAAAGGAGTGAGATGATGCAAAACGGCCATCTACATGTCATCAACTTACAGCTACGTGTCCGGAAGATGAAAATGGATGGAACAGCAAGAGTCCAGTGTGTTCGTACGACCTGAAAGCGAAAGAAGCGTTCAACGACCCTTGTCCTTCATATCCTTGCATTCGAGCAAACGATTCTTTGGTAAGGAACGTCACTGGAATGATTTGGGGTTCCTGCAAAACAAAATGAAACTGCCATTAGTAATTTCATCATTCGTAATGTAAATTCTAATGGTAATTGAACCATTGATGATTATTATTAACATAAGAGTAATGTACGTACCGGACAATTGTACAGAGTATTGACTCTTTCAAAGCGCAGACCTTCACCGTAGTCGTAAGACTCTTTGACTTCGCGGATGAGATTCGTTCCATTCAGGTACAAATTCTCGATGCAACCTGTGAAATTTTGGACCACTTCTAAGCCTTCCTGTATGTTAGGAACTCCACCAACATAAAACTGAAAACAGTATCAATCAAGTATGTATGAAATCAGGAGAATTTCCATTTGCAGTTGGCTTTGATATCAAAACAATTGATCCGCCAATCCATTCGCTCCAATCAAGGACCTTTTCGTAAACAAACTGTGTACTGATAATCGCCATATCACGCCCAACAATAAATATCTCCAAAACGGGAGCTATATTTCCGAAATGGGAGCTACCATGGTGGATAACAAAAGCATAAGTAAGTAAAATTCTGTATTGCCATGTATCAAATGATACGTGGGAAGACAGAACTTATCTTGTGAGTTTGAGCAAAAAGAAGGGCGGGCTTGAGTCAAAAATGAACTCTCTATCTTGTGGATCTGAAAAGGAGAAGGAAAACCGAGTCAAAAATCAACTTCTTATCTCCAGTCTGCACAGAAGGAAAGTCCAAAAACAACTCCTTAACCAAAAATCAAAAACCTTCAAAATATTGATTTAGAGTTGTTCAGCATGGTTTCATCAGGCGCTTTTTCATCGCACAACGTTTTTTTCCATGTGCTTTTTTGTCCCGCGCTATTTCGAGCGCGCTAAATAGGCAGAGCCATACGCGCATAATATTAGAGACATTTATTGTTTGGCTGGTGGGGAGAGGGCGATTAGCAGTCCAATAATTTAGGTACAGGTCCATGGTAAAACTTTATACCTATTCCAAGATTATATTATTATGCATAATAATTACCGCTCTGTTCAAGTTGAGTTTGTTGAATTCACCTTTGATTTTGTCTTGAACAACCACTCGATCAACGGAGAACAAAATGTCCCTCATATTTCTCGATATAACAACGTCATGCCAAACGTTGTCGTCCAACAAGCTTCCCACACATAAGCTGGTTACAATTCCAGACCCTGAAAACCAGATTGTAGTAATAAAACTTCCACTGACATCGTCCCAAGTGTTGACCACGATGCAAATTCTCAATTTCTTTATAAATTTCTGAATACTCACCAAGATCAACTTTGAAAAGTAACCGATTATCTCGCAATTCTAATGCGATGTAGTCGCCTTGGGTGCCTCTGCTGTACAAAAGAACACCGTTTGCAGCGGTAGTTTTGAATCTGAATCTGATACTTTCTCTGTAAGCGGCGATTGGATCTCGCATTAAGTCGAGTTTGAGCAAAGCTGTGCCGTTGAAATACATATCGTCGGCCTCTGTTTGAAGAAAAATATATAGTTTGGAAGAATATCTAGCAATTTCATCATATGTTACCATAGTCACAGCCGTAAAGCTCTACTCTCAAAGAAATGCGATCTCTCCATCTCGTCGGATTGACTCTGATCCATTGAGCAATTATTGGTACTTCAAATTCATTTTTATGAATAGAATCTCCGTCAGTATTACCTCTGAACATCTAAAAATTGAGTAGGTACGTTTAAGAATGAAAATGGGAAAAATGGAATGCAGATGAAGCTCGTTGCTTAGAAACCTGATGAAATGCTTTGAAAGTTGAGCTGCGCTTTCCTACAACCAACCCGAAAGCACAGAAACAAGTGGCGACTAACCGAGTTTTGAGTAAGTTTTACACATGTACTATAGGGTTGCCCGAATTGCTTGAGTTTGTAGTGCAGGTCGATGTCAATTAAAAAATATGATATTTTTGAGGAGAATAAAATTTTTGTTGACATTTGTGCTACCTGACTAAATAAACATTTTCAAAAACAGTCCCAAAATTAAGCAATTTGGGAAACCAGTTTTACAATTACAGCTCATGTTAATAGGGTCTATTATGTAACTAACCGTGGGTTCCACAAAAAGATAATACGAGATTAGCTGATTTGCGATTTTGTTTGTCAATTTGTAGCTGACTGATCAATGGAAATGCTGGTTTATCCCTCAATAATGAAAAGATGATGGGTCTAGTACAGATTTCAGGCATTTTTCGTGGTTAGTCACCTAGCATTCAGCAGAAAAAAGTTCGGTTAATCTGTAATCAGGCTTGATCGCTGATCATCTTTTTTGTGGAACTGGCGGTAAGCCGTTGAAATTAAACGGACCAGTAAAAATATTATTTATAATGAAGTGAGATTGTTCGACCTCTTCTGTATCTCCAAAATTACGGGTCCAATAAAAGTGAAATAATCTACTGAAACCATTAAAAATCTCGACGGTCATCGGTTGCCAGTAGAGCAAATGCTTGTCCTACTGAGTATTACTTGCTAGCCGAGGGACGAGTGCAAGCAGTCAAGCACATCAATGCATTCTGTCATCTGTATTCTTGTAATAACCACATCCAGGCACACAGCACACGAGGGGTATTATATTAATGCTGAACTAATCGTAGGTAATCCTAGAAGCAACCAAAACTTGAACCTCGAACTGATTCTCGGCCCTCGGCTTCACCAGGTGCCTGCGCAGTATGTACATAGATAGAAGATAGAATAATTTATTAGTGGTGAATTATTGGCATCCAGCAAAATTTTACTGGGTGTGAACTTTACAGAATAGCTTTAATGTTTTATTAATGGCCTGGCAAAATTTAACCGGTCCGTTAAAACGTTACAGAATAGACCCTAATATAAAATTGTTGTTCTTGTTGTGGTTGTAGAAAAACCAATTTACGATACGAGGTGCAAAGTTTCTATACTAAGCTTTCTTTAGAAAGACAAACGGCCTGCTCGTTTTACAAAAAAGAAGTCAACGTGTATCGTAAATAGCTGTTGAAGATTTTGTGGTGCCATAACATTTTCGCAGTGCAAAAGAAGATTAGTGATCAAGGAAAGTACTATAGGTGCTCTGCACATTTTGAATATCCCGCCCGTTTCAGCACCCTCATGCGGCAGTCGCGAACATATGTGTGAGGAAAACTGTCAAAATTGAAGTTTATGAAATGTTGAAATTGACATTTGCAGGTGATATGATTATTGAAATGGCATTGTTGTTATGGAAATAGATAACTTCTTGTGAGAAAAGTACAAAAAGACCGCAACTTTTGGCGCTGAAGCAAATCCGCAGAGTGCCTATTAACGACACAAAAAAATGAATGACAGATGTCATGCAAATCCAAGGTGCGTGTAGCAAAATAACCGGATCGTTCTCCAGCATCTGGATAACACTAATAGTGCGATTCTGTTAAAAATAACATTCTAGAAAAGTTCTGCTCCCTCTGAGCTCTGTTATGGAAAAAATCCCGTCGACCGTTGGCTGTTGCTTGGGCAATAACAGCGGAACAGAGCGTTTATGAAATGTTATTCTCTAGAGAATCGCACCATTAAGCTTTATTCTTAGTACAAAAACGTAAAATGTCTTTCATCTGACATACAGTTTTTTTGTGTCGTTGATGGTAGGTTGAGTGAACCAGAATCTTAAACCGTCAGATGCGTAGGTACCCTTAGAAACATCCAAATAGTAAATCGGATCACCCTGAATATCACAAAAAGCAAGTTAAATTGCATGGATTTTTGATTCCGGCACCAGAACAAATAAAATTAGTTGTATAATCAATAATGGCATCTCAATGTACATTTCCGCTAACTCACATCAAGAATATTCTACCGGAATTACTTCCCACAAATTGTCTATTGAAAAAATCCCGTCTCCAGGTAGTACACACGTAATCCACTTAAATCATGAGATGTCACGGAAATCGACAAAGGCAAGCTCACGCCACTTCCCCCTCGTTCGGTTTTTTATTACCATCTTATTACTCTGCTTATTACGAAAAGGAACAGTTTAGGGGTTGTTTATCGGAAACTTGTATTCCCAAATTCTCCATCAAGCAAGAAAATAAAAAGAGAAATATAAGCAAAAAAGCACCTCTGTCTCTCCCTGTGTGTCAGTAAAGCTTCTCCATCCTTCACCATCGTCAGAAAATTGAACAATGTATTCTGTGACGAACTCGTCTGAACTCGCCCGACCCTGCGTAGCTATAGAACGTACTTCATACTGACCGCCCAAGTCCATTGTTAGAAAATGAAAATATGTGCTCTCTTCAGGACTCCAAGCAGACGTCCCTATATCCAAAGCGAAGAGTTTTGATGTGTTAGTTTCGCTTATTAAACAGTATATTTATTAATAACATGCAGCAAACACAAATTACAATAGGTCATTGTTAGTGAAAACTACAACATGAAAGGAAGTCGAAAGGTCATGCACAAAACACAAGCGAATTATAATAACTCAAAAATTAAAAAAAAAATCTTACCATGATATTACCACCAGGTTCTTTGTAGTCGGCATAATCTAAGCCATTAGTGCCGTAGCTAATACTGTACTCCATGACATACTCATTGCTATGGGGCCTGCCTTGCGTCCAAATTCTTGTGACGTTCATGACTTGCCCCAGATCAACGATTAGCTGTTGGTCAAAGTCATTTTCCAGGGCGCTCCAAGCATTCCCACCTTAATTAAGTTTTCTTTTTACATTTTTTGAATAATTGATAGAGTTTTGCGTAGTATGTATACAGCATTTGATTTTGTTCAATTTTTTGGAGAATGGCGACTTTTTCAATGCTAGCTATTGGAATATCGAAATTTTCTGTTTGCTATAATATGGATTCCAAGTTTCGTAAAAATCGGATTGTTTGTGAAGAAATTTATCATGGTGGATCAAAATAACGGGAAGTAAAACTCAAAACTCATTTTGATCCTTAATACAAAACACGTGTAAGTAGGCTCTGAATTTCAATTGGATCCGATCGATTTCGAAGACAAAAATGGAAGTTTTGAGAATTTCGTTTGACATTCCGGGGTTGGATAGGTAACGATTAACACATCAGTGAGTAAAGATCTGGTCAGTTGAAGATGATCGTAAATGTCTGATGGAAATTTGTATGTTTTGGAAATGCTACCTCGGCTGTGGTGGTTATGTTACAAACGATGCAGATGTCAGTATATGAGGTCTGGTCAGTTGAAGTTGATCAAATGAAGGAGCGCAATCTGATGATGTGGAGTAGGTAAGGTATGCCGATTTGATAACAAATTTGGAAATTTCAAAATTTCGAATTTTGCAACCCGTGAAAAGTTGTAGAATGGAAAGAAAAACCTTTTTGTGTTTCTTTTATTTCACGCATCATCACGTTCAGAATGGAAAACCCGGCGGAAAACGGAAAGTTGAATACTTATCTAATGTAATTTTCATTTTCGTGAAAATGAAAAAGGTCCGCGCTTAGTAACGGAAAACTCGCGTTTTTCGTTACGCTTCGTCGTACATACAATGGTCGTACGTACCACCGTGAGCAAAATAAACTGAGACAACCCCAATTTGCCAGATTTTTTCTATGCACTTTTGACATTGTCGGGTAGTATTTTTGATAATTCAACCAACCGTCCTCCCTGTTTCTTCATTAAGTACCTTTTCTTCCCGTTTCGACCTTGTTTGTAGTCTCCCCGTTCAATTTGCTCATTATGGTATGTGAGATCCTGAGAGCGCAAATTGTCTATTGTGGTAGTTATGTTGATAACGACGCGCATGTCAATCGATAAGGTCTGGTCAGATAAAACTGATCAAAGGAAGAAGCAGAGTGATAATGTATAGAGGGACTGATGATGCAGATGTCAGTGGATGAGGTCTGGTCAGTAGAATTTGATCAAATAAGGACGGAATAGTCTCTGATAATGTTGTGGTTGCAATCGCAATATGCAAGACGTTCTTCGATTCAATTAGAGAGTTATGTCATATTTCCTATAGGTCGCAGGAAAATAACCGTCACCCTGACACCCGCTATGGCAACGTTGCAGGCACGCCGGCACAACGAAGCCGAGAACGAAGCGCCTCTTGCCAGCTTCTTGCCCGCGTTTGCGCATTGGGGGGTGCCAAGGTAGCGCAGTAGAGATTCGCTCGTTTTTACTCATTACTCAGCCAAATCTTGAGTTCAGCGCATCAATTTTTTTAATACAGCGACAATTCTTCGATAATTTATCCTTGTATTTATTACAAACAAAGAAAATTATATTACCAAGTACTAGTGAAGATAACATCATACCATATACCCATCTTTAGGCAGCCATTTTTGTTCCCGCGACCTATAGTAACGTTTGAATTTTAATGAACAGAATTTTTCCTGCAACTCTCCAAATTGTTTTTATTTCTCAATCGGGACTATATTTTTCAAGCCATAGAACCTTAGTTTTGTAGCCTTATTGATACTTACCTGCTTATAAATAACTCGCGATTTTTTTTGCAGTGCTTAGGGGAAAGTCGCCTACACTGGACTGACCCCAGGATTAGATCTCTTCGATGTTGTGTACACAAGCTACCTACCTAGTGGCATTTTGCTTGCAGTAACTAATTGGTTGGTTATACCTATCGTAAAGACATCATCTAGAATTATTGTAGGTTAAAGTAAATTCTATACTGGTCCAATATAGACAACTCTCCCTACACATTTTTTCATTCCAACCTTCAAGACCGTGACAGGCGGGTACATTTCTGTTATAAGAAATATGACTAACACTTTTATGGCGTTATGAGATGAATCTGTGAAAATTTTGTGATGAAATGGAGCTGGAGTTAACCAGGTTGTCATGGCATAAAAATTTAAAGAGATCTGGTGACAAGTCTTACAAAAGAAATCATTCGTCTATTACGGTTTTTCGAGCAATGAAAAAGTCCCACTGACATTTCAAAGGTTCGCAATCCTAACAAATCAATATACAGACTGTCTCAAAAGTATCGCATTCCGAATCCAGAGCAATATGTGGAATGCACTCAAGAACATGGGAAAAAATCAATGGCGCGAGCAGTTATATCTTGTTCTCAATTATTTTAGGAACCAATAGAATATTTTACAACCATCAATGAGGAAAATTTGATTTTTGTGATTTATGACCCACCCTATATCGTTAACAGAAATTCAGTGCACACCCCTGGTAGGTGATTTTCACTGATTAGTTCATCACAAACACTCCTTCCAAAATCACTTGAAGTAACGAAAATAGAGGGGGCAAAGTCCTACCTTTGACCCTCTATCTTCCGGTTCCACCATACTTTTATGATAGAATGACCTTCATCACTCTCATAGTAACTCAGCAACTGGCCATCCTATTGGCTGGTACATAGCAACTATCAGCGTGATAAAGTTAATCCGCTCGTGAAACTTTGGTGCAACTATTTGTAAGTTTTCAAAAATAAACTGTAATAATTTTACTTCCCGGGCCCCCCCACCAACATGGAAGGGGAAGTATTGTAATCGTGCAGAAAGGAAGTTTCGAGATTTCAGCCCTAGGTTTTGAGGCCCCTCAAGACGATTAAGACCGTTTCCAGAATGATGTCTGTCTGTCTGTCTGTCTGTCTGTCTGAATGTATGTGTATCTGTAATATCTCACGATAACTGCCGAACCGTTGTCCGATCGACTTGAAATTTGGTATGCGGACATTGTTAGTCCGTGGAATTAGCCCATTATTTTTTGGCTGTCATCTGTCAAACATAACTGTCACTATCAAAAAATGTCAGAAGTATTATCTCACGAAACTCGACTTGCAATATGTCATTTGAAAGCTCTTGAAAAACTGTATGCAAAACAGTTGTAAGTATTTCCTTATCTGTCATTTTTCGAATAATAAAAAAAGGTCAAAGTTCAAAACTTGACCATTTAATTATTCAAAATCTATCCAATGGATTGGAACCAAATTTGGCAGGAAGCAACATAACAAAAGATCCAAATCAAGTCTGCAGTTGCAATGTTCCACCATTTTCCAGTCGGGCGTATGAATTTTCAAAATTTCTCCTAGCAGTTGCCACCCGGCCTTTCACCCGTGTTTTGACCAGGAGAACTCGCTTTTGATGCGGGACTCCAGTCAAAAATTTATTCCTGCTCGGGGATCGACTTTTTTTGAAAAGTTCCAACTGATATCGAAAGTAGATTGAATTAGGCGTCGTGTAGAGACCCATTCTCAAAATCGACACCGTTCCGGTTTTACGACGGTCATTTTTTTTAAATGAAATTTGCACATTTCGTGAATTTGAAAAAACTGCAGTGCAAACTTCGACATGCGGTGAGCCCCACGAAATGTTCATTTTAGGTGCAGACATGCTGGGAATGAAAGTTGGAAAAAAGATTTAACTGATTTTTTGAGGAAAATTTTTCGAAATCGGACCCACGGATTCTGAGTTTTTCTATCTGGGAAAACTGCAAATTTTACAACTTTTACCCCTTGAACAGATTCTCACTTTTTTTTTCAACAAGAGGTAACTGGTTCTCGAACTTTTTCCAACAATTTTTATCCCAATTTCCCGGGAATTTTCCTGTTGAAAATGTAAAACCGGCCTGGGTTATCGAGACCGGACTTAGATGATGAAGCTTAAAAAAAGATTGGAGGTTTTCCCGGATAATTCAAATTTTCAGTTTCCTGCAAATTATTTTCAAAAAGATTTGAGGTTTTACCGGACAATTCAAATTTTCAGTTTCCTGCAAATTATTTTAAATCTTTCCCTCTAATTTTCTGAACTTCCCACCCGAAGGCGGGTTTTGAACAAAAATTTCTATAGGTTCCTGGATACTAGTCGGGAAAGTTTTGGGGTGAAACAATCGATTTTTTCTCGTGTTCTTGAGTGGATTTCATATACTGCTCTGGACTCGGAATGCGATACTTTTTGAGACACCCCTGATTAAGTCAAGGGATCTACCCTTGACAGGAAAGTCACAAGTTGTGAATCACCCTGTATATCTATAATATGTAAATTTAGAATGTCTACAATAAACTAAACAACACAAAACTTGATCATGCAGCAAACAAATCAAATTTTAACTTATTGACAACTCATGCGGAAAACCAAATAATACTGTGCCATACTACGACTGGTACACACATCTCTTGAACTTAAAAATATCATGGAATGGTTGAAGAAAAACACAGTTCTATTCCCAAAGCTATATTATATGCATTATCAGTAGAACAACAGTTTTATGGCTTACTTGACTTTTTAAAAAAAGCATTACAAAATTCTTCATCACTTTCCAACAGCGGAATTGCATGTTTTACTAAATCTTCAAAAGTGACTTCTATAAAACACAGCGTTTCTTTAGTTTTGGAGTTGAGAGCGACGGCCACACAGTGGTGATCATCCAGGAGCATTTCTTGAAATTCCCAATCTAACTTATCACCTCTATAGTACGCTTCAGTATCGTTAATTACGCTATCTCTGCTAAGTTTACTAGTGTTAATTTTAAAACAAACATCTCGAAGATTTGTAATAACCCCTACACCTACAGCCTTAAAGTAGCTTTCTTTCAAACACCAATGCCTGCAAAACATGGCTAGCTGACTGTCATCGCAGCCGGCGTTCCTTATAGTTTCCCATTCGCTTCCAGAGAAAACCCTAGACATAACTCGGAAGTACTCCTTCAGGTCCTTGTTCACCGGGCGCACGTCGAACTTCATAACATCAACTCCTAGCATTACCCCATCACTGCCCCCAGCAAAAACCGTAAAGTTCCCCTGGTGGGACGTATTGAACACTACATCGGGAAAGTTGGCTTTGTTCACTAACTCAGGCTTCCCTTTACCGTCTCTGACGAACTTAATTTGATTATATGGCTGCTGTGAAGCACCATTCACAAACTTTCGCATCATCAGCCGCCCGATTAGAGAGGATTTAATGTCTTTTTGAAACACGAATTTGGACAGGCGCTGCTTTTCTTCAGCTTGAATGCAAGCTGTGGCCAGCAAAATTTCAGAATGGGTTGGGTTCCACTTGGAAAGATTAAAGGCCCACCGGACACTTTTGTTCGTCATTTTCAAGTCTGTTTAACACTTTAGTCCTTAGTGGTCACCTAAACAACAAAAAGCGGTTTGAATGCGATTCGTTCTCTACCATTCCATAATATTTTCAAGTTGCTCAAGATCTAATTTGATTTTGCACTGGCCGCTTACCGTAAAGAACTGCATTTTCTGGGCCTCGTTTGCTCATAGACGATGTCGCTTTTAGAATGGCTCTGCGGAGCAATGGAGTATTGCATTCGTATTCATTGTAAACTTCTGCAAAGTAAAAGCAATTAGATTAGAAGGCTGGGAGACAAATGACTCAGAATAATGATGACAGGTATGTGACATTTTTATAATCTTCGATTTCAATAATTCAAATCAAATTAATCCGCGTTTAATTAAATTAAAACTAGAAATCGACGTTTTTATGTATTTTAAAAGTATAGAAAGTATAATTATTATACGGGATTAGAAGTTTGTTGTTTTGCCGATCAAGAAGCCATTTTATGTCATGCAAGCCGATTAATGCAGTTATCTTATCTAACTACGCAAATAATAATACATATAGCGGTATTTACCTGCCGAAACAATATTGGGGGTAACAAATAAAAATAAATAAACAAGATTCGAGATATCCATTGCTACATAATACACCTTTAACGGTTACACCCAGTTTGATGACTAAAAATCTAAATTAATGGGAAGGGGCATGGAACTCGTGGAAGGGGGAGATGACGACAGGTCAACTATGAAAGTTGCCAGTATCACAGATGATGGCGCCACTTACCTTTTGTTTACGCTTTGGTGCTCCATAACTGTGATTCAAACGCTAATCATACAGGGTGCGTCAACGAGCCTCCAAAGGCGGACTAGAAACTCCCGTCATCGGGTCTGGTGTTATAAAGGGAACAATGAATTCGATTCGAATGCAAAGAAATGAGAAAGCATAAAAATACCGCGATAAATACCGTAATTTTCGCGTCTGTGGCATAACAATGTGAAATCCGCGTGTCAAGAAAGCATTGTAATAAGCTTTAGATTGTTTGAAAAGAAGGGACAAGCACTACTGTTTGACTAGCAGAGTACTTTTATGACTAAAGGTGCGCTCAGTCAGCTTATTTAGTCGCAATTTTAATTTTAGCCGTAAGCGCTGCATCGCTTATTGGCTGTTCCGAGGAGGCTGGTTCATAAGAGCCAATGGGCGTCGCTGCGCTTGCGACTAAAATTAAAACTTGCGGCTAAATAAGCTGACTGAACGCACCTTAACAGCAAACAGCATCAGTAACAGTTAAGGTGCGTTCAGTCAGCTTATTTAGCCGCAAGTTTTAATTTTAGTCGCAAACGCAGCGACGCCCATTGGCTCTTATGAACCAGCCTCCTCGGAACAGCCAATAAGCGATGCAGCGCTTACGGCTAAAATTAAAATTGCGGCTAAATAAGCTGACTGAACGCACCTTTACACGAATACCCGCCCACCAAAAAAAAAAATCAGTAACAGTAGCCAGTATAGCACGACGCTGCCCACCAGCCCACCACCAGAGAATATCCCTCCACTGACTGAATTTGTACCAGAAGGGGATCGTCACTTACGTCAATTACCCCACTTTACCTTATATAATTTATTACAACTAAAGAAAATGGCATGCGAAAGTACTAGTGAAAATAACATTATACCATACAGGGTGTTTCGGTGACCTTATTGCATAATACTTTGAGAGGTGATTCCTCTCAAGAAAATAAGTCGAAAAGTAGGAGTAACATTTTTTCCTAAATTGCTTCCTAAGGGAGTTACAGCCCATCAAAGGTACGAAGTGAAACAGAGTTTTTTATCATTTGCTCAAGAACCGTCAAAAGGAACAACTTCAGATTTGGTATAGGAAGGTTCCTCAACAATGCAAATGTACATGCAAAATTTCAAACAAATCTGGCCAGTGGCGGCGGCGACGTTGGAGTGGGTTATTGAACTGTCAGAAAAAAAAAGTCTGCAATCCGTTCGTATTTTTGTTTGCACATTTGGATAGACCTGTTCAAGACTAAACTTTTATGCCCCTTGCATTTTTCCCGTAGGATGCACCGTTCACGAGTAAAAGTGGAAAAACCAGAAACGTGTCGAATAATTTTCTTCTGGTGGTTAACCGACCCCAACCCCCAACTCCACTGATGATGGTTGAATTTGTTCTGAATCTCACACGTGTTTTATTTGCACTGTAACGAAATCTCCCTGTGCCAAAAAAAAATGGAACAAAAACCAAACAAATCTGACCAGAGGAGTCGAAATATAGGGTTAGGTTGAATTGCTAGAAAAAAGTCTACTTTCGTGTCGTATTTTTGTTTGCACATGAAAATAGTCTCTTACTTTCATTTACACATTAGATAGGTACCTACTTATAACTTTCTGACAAAAAAAAAACCGCATGTCATGTCGCACGTTCCTGGTTTTTTCACTTTTACTCGTGAACGGTGCGAAAATCCTACGAAAAAAATGCAAGGGGCATAAACGTTTAGTCTTGAACAAGTCTACCCAAATGTGGGAACAAAAATACGAACGGATTGCAGACTTTTTTTTCTGACAGTTCAACCCACCCCAACGCCGCCGCCGCCACTGGCCAGATTTGTTTGAAATTTTGCGTGAACTTTTGCAATGTTGAGCAACCATTCTGCACACAATTTGAAGTTCTCCACCTTGACGGTTCTCAAGCAAATAATTAAAAACTCTGTTTCACTTTGTACTATGGCGCGATGTGACGGAGAAAAAGTGCCTGCCCTGACCGGGACTCGAACCCGGGTCTTCCATTTGCCGGATGGATACTCTGACCACTAAGCTATAGGGGGAGACAACAGTTCCTCCGCCACATGCCCATATGAGAGCCGCCACAGTACTCCCCCTCCAGAGACGTCGTTCGTCTCGTATGTACTCCTGCGTTCGCCGTACTTATGGACCGTTGATCGTTGTTCAGTACCCCCCACCTAGGGCGACGGATAGGACGTGGGTGGACGTAGGGAAGAGAAGTGGCGGTGCTGTTTACTTGTTTGTTGCTTGCTTTGTACCTGTTTGCCTTCTGCATGTGCGTCGTTGCTTGCTTTGTACCTGTTTGTTTTAAGTTGCATGTTCTGTGCGTGTTGTTTTTGTTCGGGGTCACCATTTATGGCGCGATGTGACGGAGAAAAAGTGTCTGCCCTGACCGGGACTCGAACCCGGGTCTTCCATTTGCCGGATGGATACTCTGACCACTAAGCTATCGGGGGAGACAACAGTTCCTCCGCCACATGCCCATATGAGAGCCGCCACAGTACCTTTAAGGGGCTGTAACTCCCTTATAGTTGCAGCGGTACGCTTTTTGATTCTGCATTTTGTGATACTGCGATGAAATTTGGCATATGCAAACTACATAAAATTTCAAGTGATTTGACCCGCAGCACTCAAAAATTTGTCCATTAGGGAGCGACTGGGAGCCCCTCAAAAGTTTAAGATGTCAGAATTTTTCCCATGCGCCATTCAGTACCGCCCTATCTACCGTACAGGACCTAAACAACTTTGTTCTTGACCATCATAACATTTTTCGTCATGTCAATTCCATTCTTCTTATAGAAAAAAAAATTCTTTGCCTGGTCAACAAATTGGGAAATATTTTTTTTTTACCACCAATGGATTGTCAAGTAGTTTTTGTGTGATCATCGATAAATCTGCATCCTCTTGATTCATTTATGGAAAGAAAACTTTTGCAGTGCTATTTCTCAACAAAGGAACGACCTCAACTTACCATTATTTTCAACATCACCTTTTTCAATGTTTTATCCCGGTAAGTATGATTATTGTTATACGAATATATAGCTTGAAGTTTTCTTTAACGATGTGGATGATGAAACTGCCTCAGATTCCACCTGGGCCGCGATTCTGTACTCTCCTACCGACACTTGTCGGTGTCGGTAGCTAGGCAGGAGCGAATTTGATTGGTTCTCACCCTAGCTACCGATTCGATAGCTGTCGGTAGGCAAGTACAGAATCGCGCTCCTGGAAGCCGTACATAATAATTTTTCTGCAAAACCGTCAAATTTGGCATTTTTGATTTTCTAGCGGGAGCGGCCAAAATGTCAATACAACACCACTCCGCCCGAGACCACCGGTTTGCTCTAGCGGGAAACGATATTCACGCCTAACAATTTTGCATTTTGTGATATGTACTGAAATGACACTTGGTGCGAAAGTACTGAAACCGGTGCTCTTGGGCGGAGTGGTGTGCATTGACATTTTGGCCGCTCCCGGTAGAAAATCAAAAATGCCAAATTTGACGGCCTTGCAGAAAAATTAATATGCACGGCTTCCAGGTGGAATCTGAGGCCGTTTCATCATCCACACCGTTGGAGAAAACTTCAAGCTATATATTAGTACAACAATAATCATATTTATCGGGATAAAACATTGAAATAGGTAATGTTGAAAATAATGGTAAGTTGAGGTCACCCCTTCGTTGAAAAATAGAACAGCGAAACTTTTAATTCCGTAAATGAATCAAGGGGATGCGGATTTATCAATGATCACACAAAAACGACTCAACAATGTATTTGTATTCCAAAAAATATATATATTTTTCGATTTGTTGACCAGGCAAAGAAATATTTTTTTATGGTAAGAGGAATGAAACTGACATGACGAAAAATGTTATGATGGTCAAGAACAAAGTTGTTTGTGTCCTGGCCCTGTACGGTAGATAGGGCGGTATAGACAATACAAATAGAAAAGACCATAGTCGTCCCGGATTTTTACGGTTGCGTAGGAACCAGGCGAGTCCATCATTCACAAAATGGTTGGCTGATTTTTGATGCCCCAATATCCGTGACGACGGTGGTGATAACATATGGTCTTCTCTATTTGTATTGTCTATTGGCGAGTTTCAAGATCGAATACGCCATCTGACGGCCAACGTGTAAACGACGTTTGTGCACGGATCAACCGCAGATTTGTGTGGGCTCTTATGAGCGATGCGGTGTTTGGTGACTTTAATTGATTCCATGTGACTTAACGCGGCGTTGATTTTTTCCAACAAAGTACGTGAGCCACGCACGTTTCATTATCTTGAATATACTAGGTGTCGTCGGTTGCAAAAGCATTGCATTTTTAAATAAGAGTGGCACGTGTACGACGACTGGCAAGCAAAAGTGGCATCAGAATGGGAGGTGGTAAGATTTGTGATTTTGTCATAGTGACAAAAAGTGGCGGAGAATTTGTTGCGTTTCCGAGTGCGAGTCGCGCTGTGGAAACCGGAAAAAGGAAGAGTTACATTTTCACCGTTTCCCGTCGAAAGCGAAAGACGCAAGTTAGGTAGTCAAGATGACAAACAAACTTGGCACTGTGAAAAATATGACTACGAGAAAAGCCTGGGAAGTGTCGCTGAAAATAGGAGCTTTAAATGGCTGCATCGAAGAAGCACAGCTGCGATATGTTTGCATGTCCCGGACTGGCCTGCTTTGCAAGTGCATTTAAACGTTCCAATTTCACAGGAACTCTCGCAGGAACTGCTACTACTATTTCTTTTAATTACAATCTCAGTTGCCTCGTGAGGAGATTCATACAATGCGCTTGTTTGTAAACACAATCCAAATATGTCCATGTTTGAACTGAAGCTTGATTCGGTTCGCTTTCGACCACACAACACAAGAAATTGTGACTTCAGAATTTCCTCTCCCATCAGTATCCCATCAAGATAGATCGAGAATCCGTTGAGGCTGGAGACCATCCAGTGATTGAAAACCTTCATAACACTCAATTCGCTTCTGCCATTTTCGAGTTCCACCGCAATAGGTACTAATTAACCACGTTTCACGTCTGGAGGACATTAAAAACCGCTTACTACTGATAAGATTTTTGAACGCGCGGGCAACAATCCGTGCCCTATCCGACATGTTTGTTTACATGCGAAGCGCATCAGCAGCGCCACCATCGGTAATGTTACTCTACCTACTGAATGGTGCATATGGTAAAAGCTCTGACATCTTGAAATTTTGAGGGGCCTCCAGTCGCTCCCTAATGGACAAATTTTTGAGTGCTGCGGGTCAAATCACTTGAAATTTTATGTAGTTTGCATATGCCAAATTTCATTGCAGTATCACAAAATGCAGAATCAGGGTCATTTCGCTAGCGTACCTACCATTGCAACTATTAGGAAGCAATTTAGGAAAAAATGTTACTCTCACAGGATGTTTCAGTGACTTTGCATAATACTTCGGGAGGTGATTCCTCTCTAAAAAATAAGTCGAAAAGTAAGAGTAAAATTTTTCCCCAAGTGCTCCCTGAGGGAGTTACAGCGCCTCAAAGGTACAAAATGCAACAAAGTTTTCAATTATTTGCTCAAAAACTGTCAGAGGTAAGAGCTTTAAATTTGATGTTTACGATAGATTCGTTCAATCCAAAACTTTTATTCCTCTTGCATTTTTTCCGTAGGATGCATAGTTCTGAAGTAAAAGTGAAAAAACACGGACGTGTCATGAATAATTTTCAACATAATCCCAATCCCCTCTAATTTCGCTGCCACTGGTTAGATCTGTTTAGAACTTTGCATGTACATTTGCACTGTTGAGAAACTTCTCTATACCAAATTTAAAGTTCCTACCTTTGACGATTTTTTAGCAAATAATTAAAAACTTTGTTTAACTTCGTACCTTTGAGGGGCTGTAACTCCCTTAGAAAGCATTTCAGAGAAAAATGTTACTCTTTCTTTTCGACTTATTTTCTTGAGAGGAATAACCTCCCGAAGTATTATGCAAGGTCACCGAAACACCCTGTATAGGTACCCATCTTTAGCCCGCCATTTTTGTTCCCGCGACCTATGGATGGGAGATTATGAGGCAAATCCCGCCAATGAGCGTCGATAGGAGGCAAAAGGTGCGGGTTTAAGAAATCTCGGTGGATCACCCGGAAATCGGTTGAAGCAAAACTATTCAAAAGTTACTTATATGCTATACAGGGTGTCCCGAAATTAATGCAACAAAATTTACAGGGAGGTAGATAATTGAAAAATAACGGGACTTTCTTAATGAAAATACTCTCGCAAACGTAATAACGGAGCTACAGGCCTTTAAAGTTGGTTTTTCAAAACAGTTTTTTTTTGCATTACTTCTGAACCGTTGAGCCGATTTCATTCAAATTTGAACCAAAGTTCACTAAAATAGGTCTGTATCGAACAATGATGACGCATTTTTTCAAACATTTTCAGGGGCGAAGATAATAGAGGGTACCTTCCTCCTTTTCCCCCTATTTTTCATCTCCTTAAATATTTTTAAAAATTGTTGCAATTTTCGAGTTCTACGTGCAATTTAGAGAAAAAAAGTTCCTCTTGCAAAATTTTGATTAAAGGCTTCGTTTTTGAGATATTTGGGATTGAAACATTGGAAAACATCTCGAAATCGCCACTTTCCTGGGCCTAGAAATTAAAATTCAAGAAACCCCATGATTCGTCAACTGGAATGAGTTTTCTGGGTGTTTTAAGTTGATAAACCACTATTTTCGCTGAGAAACATGAAGTTTTTCAGAAAAAAAACAATTTGGGCCCTGGAAAGTGGCAATTTCGTGTTGTTTTCCAATTTTTCAAACCCAAATATTTTGAAAACAAAGCCTTAAATAAAATTTTTGTTAGAGTAACTTTTTCTTCTAAATTGAACGTAGAGTTCGAAAATGTTGACAATTTTGAAAAATAATTAAGGGAGATGAAAATAGGGACGAAAATAGGGGACAGTCTTCTATTATCTACGCCCCCAGAAATTTTTGATGAATTGTGGTATCATTATTCGATGAAGACTCAATTGGCTAAACTTTGGTTCAAATTTGATCAAAATCGGTCAAACGGTTCAAAAGTTACGATGAAAAAACGATTTAAAAAAGTCTTCAACACCCTGTATCTTTTCAAGGAAGCATTTTGGGACCATGAATTTTTTGTTCTTTCGGTTTTATTTTTGATTGAGGAATCATCCCTCAAAGTTTGTAATAACCAGACCCGAACACCCTGTATATGCTAAGAAAATCGATTCTGAAAATTCAACTTCCAAAATTCAACGCCCCCTTCTCCTCCCCCTGTAACTTATTAGGAAGTATTTTAGAACATCGATATCATCTATTTTTCGAATCCATTTTTGATGGCGAATTTACGTTATTCAAATAAGTCTTTGGGCCGTATTAAGCTGGATTTCCAGTTGCGAATATTCGGACAGAAAATGCGATTTTATATGTCAAATTTTGAATTCGAGGGCTCTGATTGGCTAATATGACGACATTATTAAATTCGTCATATAAACATTAAGTTTCGCATTTTCTGTCCGAATATTCGCAACTGGGAATCCAGCTTTATTCATACCACAATTACCACATACCTCGCTTTTAAACTAAAAGCGCTATTGGAGCGATGCGCATTTAGGGGCATTTCTCATATTTCAGTGTTCAAAAATACAAATTAATTCGCAATTTAATTGCAATTAAGTACGATCGCACGCAAAATAAACGGAGACAGTGTTTCGCGCGGAGTGTACCGATTTAATGAATTTTGGCCTTCTTGTCACTGTGACATCAAGCCAAAATTCATAAAATCGGTACACTCCGCGCGAAACACTGTCTCCGTTTATTTTGCGCGCGATCGTACATATACAATAGCTCCCAATCGCAATAATGTATTTTTGAACACTGAAATATGAGAAATGCCCCTAAATGCGCATCGCTCTAATAGCGCTTTTAGCTTAAAAGCGAGGTATGAATACAGCCCTTTGCTTTCAGGTTTGTCATGGTGTTTTTGTTAACACCCTGTATAAAACAGAAATTCAATACGCATCAAGAATCGCATCCAGTTCACAAAATCTTTGAAAACTAATGAAATAATGAAACTATTCAGAAGCATTCGAAGGACTATTATTCATGATGACGACCAGACGATCAAACTCAAAAATAAAAATGCAAGACATCATGAAAACCATATGAAGACATCCTTGATTTTTTCAAAATGGTTCAAATTCCGCCTTGTTTCTTTGAGTTGGCAGTTCTGCGTTCTGACTTTCACACCATTCTGACAGCGACCTGTCACAATGACATTATTGACATTAGAACAGCTGATATTCAGGATATTTGAGATTTGGTCCATCGTTTGATAACAATGATAACATTATGCGGTCGTAAAGGCCTTTTAAAGTGTAGAAGATAACGTTTTAATGAACAAATCGGATTCGAGTGTCTGATTCTCAAATTTTACGGCGTTCATTGGGGCTCCTCGATTTAGTTACGAATCGTGTTTCTAACAAGGTACCTTAATATTATTTATCATCTGGTGTACTTGTAATTGAATTGAGCGTAGTATTTTTATCGAACATGAGTAAAGCCTTGTCTACAATATGGTTTTTAGTTGCAAGTTGCAAGTCGCAACGTGGAAGTGAGGTTGGAATTGCAGTCGCTAGTCGCAGTGAAAGTTGGTTCTAGACCAACTCTTGCGACTTGAGACTTGCAACTTGCAACTAGAGATCATATTGTAGACTAGGCTTTAGAGTCCATAAAATACCTAGCGATTGAAATTTGTGTAATTTCAGCAAAAAAACATGGAGAACGAACAGGTTGCACAATTTGCTGCCTACCTACGTACAGCAAATCAAAACAGTCCTTTCGCGATATCCACCAGTCTTCTGGCATCTGTTCTGAATACCCTTGAAAGCATGGAAGAAGTGCAGTCATCCTCGACATCGTTTCATGTCAGACAAGGCAGCAGCAACCAAATCGAACTCCTACGAGACCTGCAGTTCTTGTGCAATTTCTTTGAACAAACCAAGAGTCTGAAGTTATATTCAGATATGCCTTTGAGCGAAAAAATCATAGATTTGTCAAAATTCAAGAATTTAAGTAATCTAGAAATTCAAAAGATCGACATCAAAATGATAAAGGGCATCCAAAAGGTACGCTCTCAGCTTCAGAGTTTGGTTTGCCGTAAGACATTGAACAATTTAGAAGATATATTGATACGGTGTGGTGCTGATGATAGTCATGCTTACCTTTGGACTGAGCTGAAGAAGGGCTGCTTCACAAATAACAATATCGTGGAATTGGATAGGAGTTTTGAAAGTACTCCGTGGTTGCACACGCTGGATTTGAGCCATAATAGGATTTGGGACGTGCAAAATTTGAACTGTTTGATCAATTTGAAACATCTCAATTTGGCTTACAATGATTTGAAGGGGTTCCCCCAGTTCACTGGCCAGATATGCAACAGGTTGCAGGTAAGGTTTCAATTTTCAATCTTTGGTTCAAGTGCTGCTGCTCTTTCAAGACAAATTGGGGTATGGTACGGATATCAGCTACATTTTATACACTTTTTACAACCACAAAACCAACTCTATTGCCTTATACTCATAATTATTTATAGTCGCCACCGAGGGGGAAATCACGATCACACTTACAGTTTCTTTGCAGTTGAATTGTTTAGGCCGTACTACTTTTCTGTGCGGTGCCCTTCTCAAGCCCACGCAAAACGGCGCAACATTGTTTTGTTGTTGATAAGTCATCATAGAGTCAAGTGTATCGTACCTACTCTTATTTTCCATTGAAGTGATGTATACAACCAACAATAAAACAACATCTAGAAACTAGCTCGTATTCTTTTAACGCGTTGTTCCTTCTTTATTTTTTTTGTAAAAATTTCTGGATGACCCGCAAATTTTATTTTAGAATTTCATTATACACACCGTTCTGAGTGGTTTGCCAATTTTACTTTCCCGACCACCCACTAACATGGAAGGGGAAGTATTGTAATCGTGCAGGAAAGAGTTTTGAGATTTCACAGGTTATATCCGTTTTGAGGTCCCCCAAGACAATTAAGACCATTTTCAGAATGATGTCTGTCTGTCTGTGATCTTCCACGATAACTGCCGAACCATTGACCCGATCGACTTTAAATTTGGTATGCGGACATGGTTTTTCTCTGGAAAGAGTCCTTTAGTTTTTGGCTGTCATCTGTCAAACGAAAGTGTCACTGTCAACAAATGTCAAAAGTTCAAGTTATATCTCACTGATTAAATTGAACCTCGAATTGGACAGTCAGAGAATTTTAGGGGGGGTGAGGTTGAAATTTTGGATTTTGTTTTTCAGAAAAGAGAATTTAATTCTCTTCAGTTTGATGTATCACAAAGTAGATGGTGCCATTTGAAATTTCGAAGTTGGAGGGGGTGGGTGTGAAGGGGTTAGAGATAGAAATTCGCCACTATGCTAGTGCACATTTCAAAAAAAGATTTGCATCACTTTGAGGTTTGGAAAATAATAAAATACACTATGGTTATTCTGGAAATTATTGCTAGGGCAGTAAATAAAAGTTGCCTATGAAGTACTTCATTCATTTTTTTAGGCAACGTCTACTAATTGCCCTAGCATTAATTTTAATACCAATAATATGGACTGCAACCCCCAATTTCAATACTGACAGACTGACAGCTACAGAGCGTTCTCCAAGTGGTGCATCATTCTGCTGACAATGGCATCGCGTCTTCAGGTTCGACTTATGCAGACGCGAAGTCGAAACATGATCTAATTCTAATAGCATAGAAAGCGGATTTATAATTTTTTACATGTTCTATTCGCTAAGTTGGATGCACCTGTCGACTTGCAGCTTGACGTTTCCATCTATAGGGAACCTAAATACCAAGTCTTATTTCGCATATAATTTAGGAAGTGCCTCCGTAGCCGGCCCCGGCTACGTGTATTGTAGCCGGAGCCGGCTATTTGTATGGTGACCGGCACTGCCGGCCTCCGTATTGTAGCCGGCACAAAGTGAGTGACAGTGAAACTGAAAGCTCCAAGTTTAGTGATATGAACAGGTGAAGTTTACCAGATCGCTCGGTGGCTAACCAGGCTGACTGGCTGTACAGCTAAACTTCAAAAAAACCTGGTCATTCCCATTTATCTGAATTTGGAAAGAAATCCAACAGCGGCGTAATAAAGTCTGCGGTTCTCTGCATGACTCAAGTTGCAACGATTTCAGCACCTCGCTGCCATTTTGAATTCTTTTAAAACTTCAATTGACGAAATACACGAGGTTTTCTTGAAGTCCAGCTGTACAGCCAGCCAGTGAACGATCTGGCAAACTCCACCTGTTCATACATGGCACAAAACTTGAAGCTTCCAGTTTCAATTTTTGCTAGGAACTAATGACGTAAGGCAAAAGCACTTTGGGAGAAAAATTCTTACGAAATCAGGTTATCACTTTTGGCGGGCCCTTTATAATTCTTTCCTTTGTACAAGGTGATCACGCGAGAATCCCCCTCCCCCTCTCTTTCCGTCTACTGGAAGCGTCCTCTTTACAATAATTTGAAGGGGAAAAAACCTCCCCTGAATGATTTTCTCCGTAGATTTCATAATTGGAAAGAACTTGTCCATCGCTTGTCATATACAGAGTGTCGCAAATTTTGTTTTGGTTTTTGCGACACCCTGTATTTTTTATTTTAACCGATGTAGTTTTCCCTCCTGACAAAAATATGTTTTGACATTAAATCGTCTCAATTTTTTTTCTCCAAAAATCACCAAAAAGTTCATAAGGTTGTATTTTATCCGACCTGAACTCAAAAATTAATATGAAGTTACTCCTGTAGATTTCTCAAATTTAAATTAAGCAGTCATTCTTCTGATTTTTTCCTGTAGAATTCACACATTCTCCTGCATATTGACGTAAAATTGAATTTAAGTCAAAATAATGAGACTTCTTTGATGTATTGAATTTTTTTCCCCTTGAAAAACTACGTAAGTTAGAACCGAAAAATACAAGGTGTCCCAAAAACGGAGTTTTTTGCAACACCTGTACTATGCGAACTGATGGAAAAATATACTTCATAATTATTATGAAGTCTTCGGACAAATCGTTCAAGAAAGGTTTTTTCTTCTTCAAATTATTGAAAAAGGGGAGCGCGCGATCAGTTCAAAAAGCTAGTGACATTAAGTACCTACTGAATTTACATAGTGAACGGAATATAAATAGACACTTAGCCAGATATAGCCTGTTCACTTTTTATTTTCAGTAAAATGCGACTTTTTGAATCAAAAATGAAGTGACAAGCTTACAAGCTACGACTACGGCTACGGCTGATGGCACTTGGAAAGTTTTGGAGCGACACTTACTATTAGCGGCCATCAGCCGTATCCTCTCAGCCTTGCTCTCAAGCGCTCCATCTTGTCACTTCATTCTTGTTCCAAAAAGTCATTCTACTGAATATAAAAAGTGAACGGAATATAAGTAGGTAATTGTGTACCTTCCATGAATATTGCAATATTCCTAAGACCAAATGAAAAGCCGGCAGTGTGCATTGTACAATGTCACCCACTTGGTGCCGGCTACAATACGGATGGCCGGTAGTGCCGGTCAACATACAAATAGCCGGCTCCGGCTACAATACACGTAGCCGGGGCCGGCTACGGAGGCACTTCCTATAATTTATTATTTTGACTTTTTACCGCATACAAATTGATAGTCCATATAATCGCATATAGCCACATATTTAGTCCATATTTTTGCACATAACTGAATATTTGTCACTATTTTGGCAATTTTATCTATATGTGCGAGAAAATCACGATATTTTGATTTCAAGAAAAAAAATTCAAAATTTTCGAAGAATTTTTTTTTTTACTTTGATGGTCAAAGTTGGTTAGTTGGTTTTACATGTAAGTGTTGTATTTTTCACTTTTTTGCAGCTTATATCACATATTTACACGCATATATTGCTCTATTTGAACATTTTTACCGCATATTTTGATACTTTTTAAGCGCATATAAACTGCATATTTTGGACTTTTTTACCGCATATAAATCCGCTCTCTAGAATATGTCTCCCTAAAGTGTTAACTTTTCAAATAATCACTCTGTATGAACAAAATTTAAAAAAAATCTCACCCTTGCAAATGGATTAAAACAGTAGAAACTATTAAAAAATATATACTTACCCGTATTGAATTGAGGGGTCAGTTAAAATAATTGAATGGCTGCTAAGCTCCTTGTGAAGAAATTTGTTTAGAAACTTTGGTTCTTGGATTCATTGGAATCGTTAGGGAAGCTTCTCAATATCTTGAAGGCACAGTAGTGTAGCTCAGAATGATAGGATAATAATTATTAACTTCAGTTTTTTTTTTCAGACTTTGGTGCTTAAGAATAATTTTATTGAAGACTTGAGTGGACTGCAAGCATTGACCAACATTTCCGTGTTAGATTTAACCAACAACACTTTATTCGAGCACAAATCCTTGACTTCTCTATCTCATTTGTTGACTTTACAATGTTTGACTTTGGAAGAAAATCCTCTGAGCCACCATCCACATCATAGACAAAAAACGGCCAGCTACCTTCATTCCAACATAAGCGCATCGACGTTCGTCTTAGATGGTCAAACATTGAGTAAGTCCGAAAGGAAACTGGTGGGATGCTTCCATCCGATGCAATGCAGAGTTCTAACTCCTCAGAGCTCTCAGATCGACGTCATGAGCACATCAACCGAAAGAATACGTAAGAGCGCCCGCGAAGTCAACATTGAAGAAGAAGAGTCTTCAGTCATAAAACGAAACGAAGTTCCGATTCCGACACCAACTTCTAATGCATACTTGGAAACGAAAAAACAAATAGAAAACTTGAGGGAGCAATACGGCGAGTCTTGGTTGAACAAGCACTCCGGCTTGTTGGTGCAAAATGCTTTGGGAATTGAAGGTTCCTCTGTTCCCGTTTCTTCTAGTCCTTATGAAGCAGACTTCCTTTTGCATTCCAACGACTTCAGGCCCAAGGAACTTCAGGTTTCGCCCTCCAACAAGCCAGATACGAACGGAATCGCCGAAGCTAGAAAATCTGCAGCCGATGAAGCAGTCATTGTTGACGGGATCGACAAAACCGAAGCTAGCTTCACAACTGCTTACGATGTCACTCAATTTGCAGACGATGAAGACGACGATGATTCTTCAGACTATGAGGAGACCGACGAAGGCCTTTACATGGTGGTCCCGGAGGGAGAGACTGAGCACATTTTTATAGTCTTGACTGAAAAGCACATAATGGAAAAAGATCTCGCCAACAAGGAGAGGATGAAATGGCACATCAATAGCGTCATCACTTGTCAAACATTAGATGTCCCCACTAAAATTCAAGTGGACTTTGAAACAATGAGAAAGGACAAGAAGCAGAGGGTTTACAATTTTCAAGAGGATTGCGTGGATAAATTTGTTTCTTCCATTCAAGAGAAAATCACCAAGCGTGCTCCAGCCAAAAGTAATGATATCAGATATCAGTGCATGAAATGCTCCCATAAATTCGTGCAAGTCAGGAGCTCTTCAGTTTTAAGTGAAGCGCCAGCTGTAACTTGCCCAAGTTGTGATAGTACGCTGATTGTTGAAGAGTAAAAGTTGACGGTTTTTCTGACGTTATTATGATAGAGTTTATTTACATTTAAGTACCTACAAATTTGTAAAAGTATATTATTGTTATTATGCAACTTCGAAATTCACTTGAAAATTCATCTCTTGATTATACCAATTATATATCTACTATATTTTTTCTGTGATTTTTCATTTTAAAAGATACCACCTCGTAATCCTCGTATAGATACTTTCAAAGATACTTTATCCTTTTCAGATAGGTATTATGCACAGAGTGTTCACGTATAAATCATACTCCCCCTTGGAGACTTCCCCTTGAAGATGATTTAAAAAATTAACACGAATGTCATTATTTTTTCGGGGGCTTTGAATCTGCCCACAAAAATTTTCTGTGGTATATCGCTTACAGGATGCAACATCGAAAATTTTCCTCAAATTGAACACCCTGTATTTTAATATAGTAATCGATTCCACTTTTCATCCAAATTAAAAATATATTTTAATAAGTATATCATGATTCTTTTTTCAAATTATCTTCAAGGGGAAGTCTCCAAGGGGGGGTATAATTTATACGTGAGCACCCTGTAAAGTCCTCGTCGAAAAAATCCAATCCGGGCAGTAGATATTCCTAGTGTAACTTCAGGTCTTTTTGCACCTTCAAAAACATCCTTTACTTTTGCGCAGATGTAGAGGAATCAGCACAACTCAGTTTTGGGCGATAACTCAGTTGCGGATACCTACTGACTCAATGAAGAGTTTGACACCATAAAAGCTTTGGTCGGAATTTTTTCCAGCTAGATTGCATACCTTGGGCCCAGGCCCACTATAACTGAGAAGTGACCATACTTTCCATCCTAGTTCCATGTTCTTTGCCGCAACGCTCCAAGTGTTCACTTACTCACTCACACTCACTGTGAATGTGAATAAGTCACTCTCAAACTATTTCGATCCTCGATAGTATAGTAATTTTGACGACATATGTATAGTGGACCGACAGACAGACGGACAAAGCGAGGACATAAGCGACCGACGTAGTTTTGTTGATTTACCTATTATTTCTACGTCCACGTTATGGATTTGAACGCAATCGAAAAAAAAACTGTTGATTTCAAAATTCCTGCAATTTTTATTGTTACTACCTATACCTACTATTTAAAAACATTTCCTCTCTTTGTTGGTTAGTCAGTCAGGAAAGTGAAAAAATACAATTCGATCCGAGAGATACAATTGAACGGCTGCATGTAATTGTAATATGTAATTTTGAACAGTCAAATATGAATGGATAGCCTCTAAAAGCGCACCTCTAAATGCGCTTTTAGCTTAAAAGCTAGATATGAATACGGCCCTTTTAACTATATTAGGGCCAATTCTGTATCAAACCCGTTTAAATTTAAAGGCCGTTAAAAGAAAATCAGCCAATCGTGAAGCCCATTTCTGATCGTTCCTAGGTGACCGACGCCTTTAAAAACTTTAAGGGGCCTTTAAATTTTACAGAATTGCCATTATTATCTGTCAAGTACCTACATACGTAATAACATTTTTGCTATCATCAAAATTACCTACCATGTTCTTAATCGCCGGTGCTGGTAGTACATACCCATTATAGTAGAAATAGAAACAATAAGTGGGTATGCCTTCACGTGTGTGAGTCTCAGTAGCGCATTTTCTTAAAGAGGCATATTATGAATGTAAAGAAATTTGGTTGAAGGAGAAAAATCATTCTTTGCCCACTCTCTTCAATCGAAACTCATTGTGATATTTTGTTATCGGAATGGGGTACTTGCCAATGAAATAGATTTGAATGAAAATTCTTTCAATCAACAATATTTTTTTGTTTGGGGGCGACAGCTGGGGGCGGCGACTAATCAATAGTAGCCTATTCTTTTCCATTTTTAGTCGGCTATCCATATAGCGAAAGAATTAAATCGTTATGTTTTCGGGTTTATGTTTTTCATTTATCTCTTACTTTGAGGACGGCGTGTGGGGGCCGGCAGCATTCGGTAAAGTAACTGTTGCAAAGTTTTAGTTGGAAGTTTCTAAATGTTTGAGGTAACATTAGCATCCAAATCAGTTCTTTCCAGTTCATACAGCTCTTTAAAGTACCTACTCTCTCGATCTTTCCATTATCTGCCCTCTTCGTCTCCAATAGTGTTTCCTGCCTTATCTTTCAAGTTCTTCAACACTGTGTTTTTCTTTTGCCTCATGTCTCTGATTGTACTGAAGAAAAGCTTCCGGTTCCCCCTGTATGCATTTGTCATTCTCACTCCAAATTATTTTCAAGATTTTTCTTTTTCCTCTAGAATTACTCTTTTCGCCTGCTTCCTTGCTTTTTTATATTCTTCGTAATGGCTTGCTTTTCTTGTTCCTATGTATTTCTTCCACTTTTGTTTTTTCTCTTTGATTGCTGCCTTGATCCTTTCTGTCCACCAGTTCGTTCTTTTCGTGTCTCTTTTCACCAGTCTTGTCAACCCGTGTTTAAAAAAAAAATCAGGGGCGTAGATAATGGGGGGTCCTCATTTACCCCCCCCTCTATTTTTTACCCCCTTAGTTATTTTGCCAAATTGTTCTTATTTTTGGATTCCACGTCCAATTTAGAAAAAAAGTCACTCCTGCAAAATTTTGAATGGAGCAGGCTTCATTTTTGAGATATTTGGGTTTGAAACTTTGGAAAACATCTCAAAAGGCCTAAAAATTAGAATAAAAAGAAAATCATGATTTCTCAGCAGAAATAGGTTCTCTAAAATTTCTAAGTTGATAAACCACTATTTTTCCTGAGAAACGAGAAGTTTTCAGGAAAAAAAAAACTGGGCTCATTGAAAGTGGCGATTTCGCGAGATGTTTTCCAAAGTTTCAAACCCAAATATCTCAAAAATGAAGCCTCCAATCAAAATTTTGCACGAGTAACTTTTTTTTCTAAATTAGACGTGGAACCCAAAAATTAGAACAATTTGGGAAAATAGCTAGGGGGGTAAAAAATAGGGGGAGGATATGAAGACACCCCCCATTATCTACGCCTCTGTTTTTTCTAACACGTTACTATTGTTCGATAGAGACCTATTTCAGTAAACTTTGGTTCAAATTTGAACAAAATCGGTTGAACGGCTCAAAAGTTATGTCAAAAAATTGATTTTGAAGATTCAACTTGAACATCCTGTAACTTTTCAACGGAGCATTTTAGGACATCAATAGTATATTTTTTCCTGGTCCATTTTTGATGGGGAATCTCCCCTAGAAGTTTGTATCAACATTTCGGAAACACCCTGCACTCGACCCTGCATAACTTGATACACAGTAGCTGCTTGTATATTTTTGGATGGGAAGACCATAATTATATGGTCTATCAAACTAGCCGAAAACCGTTTTTTCGTAATCGTTTCATAGATACATAACGCGCAAAGTAATACATAATCAAAAATATAAGTTTTGCAGTTTATGTATCGTCTAGCGTGACATTCGTCAAAGTAGTGTCAAAATGTACAAGAAATTCCGAGTTTTCACTCAATTTAAGCAACGATTACGAAAAACGTTGTTCGACACACGAGCGCTGTGCTTTTTCAGGCCCTCTGCCTCTTTTACAGCATTCGGCTACGCCTCATGATGGCAAACAAGGCTTCGGGGCTGAAAACGCGCTCTTGTATCGAAAAATACTATTTCCGAGGTTTTTCCCGAACATAACTTCTTCAAGAGAGAAAGAGTGAAGAAAAATAATAAAACTTTCACCCTGTATAGGTACTGATTTGGAGCAGTCCAAGAAATGATGACCTCTGATGACCGATTAAAAAAAAAATCAAAACCATATCATCTGTAGAAAAATCAATTGAAATTACCTGAGGGTCGCAATAACAGGATAGATAATTACTGAAGGATTAGACTAACAAACAGTGAGAGGCGTATCAACATCGATTGTGCCAATCAATAATTATTCCGGTCAAAAAAATAATAATTTTCGATAGTTGATATTGCAGTGACTGTAGATATCATATTCGATTGTGCGCAGTTTAGTTCACCTATTTATCATTTATCGGGTTTAACTCAAGTGGATACGTATCCATTTCCACAGAGAATGTTTAGTGAAAGCCCCTCAAATCCCTGACGTGCTTGAAATACCTACATACTCACATACCTGCTCCCTGCTCTTATCTGTTTTAATTCCTTTCGAATTGGCTACCTCAAGTTTTTGCTGCTTATTTAACTGCATAGAGTTATTATTCTATTTTGCTTTTAATAGTACACAATGATGGTACTATGCCTACCGACCTAAGTACCTAACGAGGATTTTAAATGCGAGTTCTTAGTAAACGAAACAAAGCTATAGAGGTTTTTTTTACGACGGGATCCTAAGTGCTCGATGGAACAATGATCCTTCCCCCAGAAATCCAGAATAATTTATTTTCTTATCAATATACAAATGTTGGAATCAGTTAGTTACAAGTTATAGTAGATAGTTCATATACGCCGCGCTAGACCGAAAAAAGTCAAAATCTCAAGTTTTATTTCTCGTGGATCATTTCCGGTAGTACGCGGTTGCTAGCGCAAAACGCTACCCATTGAACCACCACTCATCGGTAAGCAATGGACGATGTTGTTGATAACATATGAACCAACTTGATGCACCTTGGAAAATGACGTCAAGTACCGGTAGTCACGTTGACCGCCGGTACCGGTCGGTTAGACACCTACCTACCCCTAAAGAATTGTTGTTGTGTAGAGAAGCTAACAATAAATCACTAGATACTCGTATGCCTACATATGAATATTATTATGAAAGATTATCCATTGCAATTAACTCATCGCAACTTCAATGATGGGGGAAAAAACTGACAATATTTGCTGGCATCTACTATCTACCTATCTATCCACTATTAGTAGGTAACCATGCCTATAAAACTTTGAAGAAGACAACAGTATTATTCTTATGTACAGGGTGATTTTTTGAAAAAGACCCACCCCAGATTTTTTGCCGCCAAACTTTTTTCCAGGAAAACGCTGGAACAGGTCGATTTTTATTTTGAGGGGGACATCTAGGACACACATTGTCAAATTTTCATCTTACACCCCTTCGCCCCCACCCTACCCTACTTAATAATTTCAAGCTTCCTAAACCTCCCTCTAACCCTTTTCAAAAATTCTCTTAATTGGGAGGCGAAGAGGTTAAAGATGAAAATTTGGCAATACGTGTCTTATGGCTGTATTACACTACACAATTTCTTGAACAATCTGCCAGTTGAACAATCAAGTTCATTGTTTTTTTTCAACTATTTTGGCAGATTGTACAAGAAATTGTGTAGTGTAATTTTATGATCACTATTAGGTGTCTCCTTCAAAATAAAAATCGACCTGTTTTTGCTAAAAAATCTACTTCTCAAGGATCGGCAGTTAATAGAGGGGTAAAACTTCCCTTTTAAATGCAAAAATTTTGAGAAAGGTTTGGGGTGGTCGAATAGGATTCAAAGTATATTTGACAGAAAGAGAATTTTATTACCTTTAATTTGATATATCACAACACAGGTAGTGCTATTTGAGATTCTAAAGTAGGGTAGGGTGGGAGCCGAGGTGGGAGCGAAAGGGTTGAAGATGGAAATTTGACAATGTGTGTCCTAAATGTCCCCCTCAAAATTGAAATCGACCTGTTCCAGCGTTTTCCTGGAAAGAAAAATTGGCAGCGAGATATCTGTGGTGGGTTGGTCACGCACAAAAGATCTTATGGGTCGCAGTGCAGAAAGGATCCTCCGAGACCAAACGACCACCTCTAATCTACAATCTGTGGTGGGTCCTTTTCAAAAAATCACCCTGTATAAAACTTCTATAGTCGCATCTGTATAGATGAAGATTCTTTCCAGGCTTATTCATAAAGCAGTATAGGTTTCTAACGTAGATTAGTAGTAGTAAAAAAATCTGTCTCAAACCTCATGCTTTCGTTTTGCTTTTTGCTAAGTAACTACACAAGTCTTTATCACGCAGAGCGATTTCACTATCTATATACACCTATAGTGCTACTGTATTTTTTTCTTTGTCTGAAAGCTAAAATACCAAAGATCAATCGAACAATGCTCTGTTTGCTAGAGGAGTTGCGGGATTCTTTTGTTAAACGAAAGTTGATTGATCCATTAAGTGAAATTAAGGCGTAGGTAATTTTTGACGAAAGTAACAGTATTAAAAAAGATCTAATTAAACAGTTGAAGAAACCGAAAGTGGATCACATTTTTAATCAGGTTCCTCTCATGAGCGATCTGGCTGGGAAGACCAGAGAAAGGCTTTCGCTATGGTAGGTGCTATCCACCTCTTCTTCACTACACCATCACGTTCAGTTTTGGCGGTGGAACTATAACTATAAAACTTTCTTGCCATGAACAGCATCATAACAGTTCATCCTGATAGTTCAGAAGTACAAGTTTTAGCTTTAAAAAATGATTAGGGTAAGAGAAGAGATCAAAATGTGCTCAACAAAATATAGGTTCATATCTACCGTGAAATTTTAAATAAACATACAATATTTATAGGTCCTTACGTTGATTGTGGCTTTTGGATTGGCGAGAAGTGAACCTGGAATTCATGAATGTAAGTTTTCAAATTGATACACACAATTGCTTAAGAACAGTTCTCGAGAAATCTGCATTGGTTAATATTTTGCTTAAAATAATTCCTCACTGAACACCACCTACCATTTCAAAACATGTGCCTGTTCAAAGTCAGGATTTGGACGGTAATTAAAAAGATCATTTGGGCAAGAATCGTGAAAAACTTTACTGGAAAGGTTTGGATTTCTACTTACCTACCGAGGTGAAAAAAGAAATTGAACACCTACAGCTAGTAGCTACACCTATATTATACGTAGTAATAATAATAATAATAATAAAGCGACTTTATCCGGCGAAGTTTAGCTCAAAGCTATTCTAACACTTGACCGAGTAATATCCATGTGATAACTGCATAGTTTCAGGGTCCCAATGACCCAATTTGACCCAATGACCTCAGTTCCTCAGTCAACTTACCTAACTATAATCTGGATTTGCCGATCTATCTGATGATAATTTTATATTTTCAGTACAACTAGGAGGAGGAGGAGGAGGAGGAGGAGGAGGAGGAGGCTTCGGTGGGGGAGGAGGGGGAGGTCATGATTTTTCCGGAGGATTCGGCGGAGGAGATTTTGGAGGAGGTCATGCAGCTTTAAGCTTAGGCAGCAGCAACGTAGAATCTTACAGTGGAGGAGACAGTTACTCTGCCATCAGTAGTGGGGGTCACGGGGGAGGGGGAGGGGGAGGAGGCGGAGGAGGAGGTCATGGTGGCGGTGATGGAGGTGACTACCATAAAGGAATAAGTATCGTTGGCGGTGATTCCGGAGGTCATGGAGCCAGTTTTGATTTGACTAAACATGGTAAGCCCTCGTTTTGCTTTACCTACTATTTCTTATCTTATTTAAAACAATAAACCGATCATATTTTGAAATAGATTCGATAGACTTCACTGGTTCGTTTTACATTTTACAGGCGGTGATGGCCATTCTGGTCTGTTTGGGGGCAGTTTTGTTTCTTCGGGAAAATACGAAGGAGGTCACGGGGGTAATGGTGGAGGAGGCGGAGGCGGTGGCGGTGGTGGACATGGCGGTTGGGGCGGTTCAGGAGGTTCCTATGGAGTCGTAGAAGAACAACCACAACATTACAGTGACGTATTGGGAGCCAGCGAACACGGAAGCGCTTCCCTTGATGGACATGGAGGAGGAGGCGGCGGAGGTGGAGGTGGCCATGAGTCATTCTCTGGTGGATATGGCCATTTTTAATTTTAGAAGAACACTTTTCTTGTTGATTTTATTTATTGAATAAATTTTGTTTTTTTTTTTTGTTAAACGTTTTCGTTATCGTATGCGTCCGAGGAAATTTCTGATTTGAACAAGTCTTCTAAGTTAGGGAAGATTGTTCTTCGACAGCCGGATCACAGGTTAAAGCAAAATGGCGACGGAACCATGAAATCCGTCAGCTTGAAAATAAGAAAGTCTCTACGAGACAAGAGTAGATTCCAAGTTTTGTGTAAATCGTTCAATTTTATTTGATAAGAGATTTCAATGTGGCGGCCTTGATGGTGGCGGAACCACGAAATCCAGCTCAAAAATATGCAATGATAAATGTCCAGCTCGAATGTCTGCGAAAGTGTGACCTCCAAATTTCATTAAAATCTTTCTAGTAGGTACATAAAGAGGCTTGAAATAAATAAATAGTCGTATGGAGTCGTATGTCATATGGTGTCATTTCTGTTTCAAGCATCAGTTAGCGACGCGGCTCAACGTCAGGAGGACCAACGTCTTCCATGTGCTTTCCGAGGCTTAAAGACCCAGCGTAGGTCGTTAAGACTGACGGGTCATCCACTCCCATATAATGACCCCGCGGAATGATGATCGACCTGTTGAAAAATCCTTTGAAAGTGCCTACTTACTTGGATTCAAAGCAATACCTACCTTTTGAATAAGTGTACCATTTTCAATGATTTTTTGTCTTCTGATTAACAGCTTCCACTTCACAAAGCTTTTTTTTTTTGGTTTTTTATCCGAGCTCAGTGTTCTAGCTGGGGGAGATTTTGCGTCTATATATCTCGAGGATATTTTTTCAAATTTTTGCCTATCTGCTTAAATTATCGGATGATCTCAACAATGCAACCTTTTGGTTTTGCCATAATAAACTTTTTCGGTGTTCACCGATTTCAGAAAATGAGGGCTCTTGTTGAACCTTAAGGCTGTATATGCAAGGTATCAATATTTCTCCCTCAAAAATTAAGATAAAGAGATTTTGATGAGATTCCATTAAATGTTTGTCCACCTCTTGTTTCCGTTTGGATTACCCACTTTTTTTTAAGCCGACAATATAGCCCAAAACCATATCCCTAAAACACTGGAAAAGTTTCTAAAGGATTGCTGGGACATTTTTGACAACGAAAAAATTATCAACTGTTTTATAATTTTAAGAAACGTAAAAAAATTAATATTTTTTGAAAAAAGGTGTGACCAAAAAATATATATATTTTTTATATACCTAATGCAAAAAATTACAAAAAACGCTATGTATTGAGTTTTCTAATACACTCAGTACACCGTATACAAAAAATTGAGATTTTATCTTAATTTTTGAGGGAGGAATCTCAAAGATAATTTTGCCCTGCTGAGAATACATAGTGGAAGCGGGTACACCTCGGGGTACACACACACCTAAAAACGACTCTGATACGGAATAGCGCTGACATTAGCGTAGCCAATTCGAACATTTTTGACAACGAAAAAATTATCAACTGTTTTATAATTTTAAGAAACGTAAAAAATTTAATACATATGGCCGCATTTTGGAGTGGAGTAACGAGATTTTGCATGGGCAGACTTTATACCGAAATAAGCGATTTAACGCGCAGCACTCGATATTTTGTCCCTTAGGGGGCCAATGGGGGACCTCAAAATTTCCAAGATGCAAGAAGTTTCACAAAATCATCATCGAGTATATGTTCATGTATGTCATAACTGGAGCTTACGGGTCTATTGAAAATGTTTTCTTCAATTATTGTCGTCGTGTCCGTTCTGGTCTTCACACTTGAAAAAAAAATCTTCATTGGCGAGGTCAAAAAAACTGTTTTTATTTTTTCTTCTATGCAAGGAGACGATGAATTCATATGTTTTGTTGCGTTCTCTCGTTCTCAACTAAATCGCATTCTGTAAACCTTAATTATGGAAACATTTTTTTTTGCAATTGTATTTTTCAAAGAAGTGTTGACCTCTTCAGTACCCGTTTTCCAATAAGAGCATTTCTTTTTATGTCCCCACTCTGGATATCATTCGTAATTTTTGCAGGAATCGATCGATACCTCGAACCCTTTTCTTGGTAGCTGCGACGCAACATGACTCTTCTAAAACGTTCTGTGGGCGCCGTTCAACTTGCCGCAATATGATTCTATTGTAGGAGAGACGCGAACCAATATTCAATCATCTGTGTTTCAATCCAAGCTGCAGGCCATAGACAAACTATAATAAGTATAATAGACAGGAAAGTCATATGGGGCTGACCAGAACTAAATTTTTGGTTACCGACTGCGACTATACCGACCGTGCTAAAAGCTTGCCCCTACACCCGTTAGAGTGCGCTTATTTGACATATCTTGACAGTCTGGCAGAAATTCCAAGATCTGTCATTTGTCTTTCGCGGTGCGCCCGTTAAAACTTGAATGTTCTTTGTGCTCTTCGCTCTTTTCGTTGAAAAGCAGTTTGAAAGTTGTTTTTTTTTTTTTTTAATTTTATTCATTATGCACGTGGTTGCTGAATCAGTGGTTGGAAAATATTAATTTTCTACAATTAAATCAATTTCCACCAGGAGCTTTATCGAAAACATTTCATCTGTAACCAACACTTTCCCGATGAGTATTTTGTCCCGGGTACAAGGAGAGGGCCTATGACATACCTGCCTATGGAGAGGGCTGAGACAATATGTTTTTTCTACACTGTTCTGAATGGTGAGCTATTTATCTCATAATTTGATTATTCGAATTGATTTGGCCAAGGATTTGGTAAAAGTGTATTAGAATTAATCAATGTTTATGTTCATAGTGGAACATTTGGCGGAGGTAATTCCTGCGCTCGATCCTCAAGTTGTTGCTGCGGATGTAATTAAACCCTTGAGCATTGACCAGCACTTCCACACCTGTCGAAGAACCAGCTGGAATTTCCAGACCTGTCGAAGAACCAGCTAGCACATTTACACCTGTCGAAGAACCAGCTAGCATTTCCAGACCTGTCGAAGAACCAGCTAGCACATTTACACCTGTCGAAGAACCAGCTAGCACTTTTACACCTGTCGAAGAACCAGCTAGCATTTCCAGACCTGTCGAAGAACCAGCTAGCACATTTACACCTGTCGAAGAACCAGCTAGCACTTTTACACCTGTCGAAGAACCAGCCAGCACTTTTGCACCTGTCAAAGAATCTGCTGGCACTTTCATACCTGTCAAAGAACCAGCTAGCATTTCCAGACCTGTCGAAGAACCAGCTAGCACATTTACACCTGTCGAAGAACCAGCTGGAATCTCCAGACCTGTCGAAGAACCAGCCAGCACTTTTGCACCTATCGAAGAACCAGCTAGCACATTTACACCTGTCAAAGAACCAGCTAGCATTTCCAGATCTGTCGAAGAACCAGCCAGCACTTTTGCACCTGTCGAAGAATCTGCTGGCACTTTCATACTTGTCAAAGAACCAGCTAGCATTTCCAGACCTGTCGAAGAACCAGCTAGCACTTTCAGACCTACCGAAGAGCCAGCTAGGCCACTAAAATAAACAAAATGAAAGTGTCACTGAAGTCTCAAGTTTCAGCTATAAAGTGAGGTCATTGATGGAAAGGATTTCCTAGTGAAGTGAGTAAATCTTATTATTGATAGCCAAGAAAATGAAAAGCGGTTATTTCCTTTGTTGCCTACCTATGACTTGAAATAAATTTTGTTGAAAAATAGTGTTTTTTTGTTGTAATTTTATGTCTGTTCGTTTTGAGTAACAATACCGTTTCTATGCATCTTCTATTTGTGAATTCCATTTTTTCGTTTCAAAAAATTGATGTTGCATCGCAGAAGAAACCGGATTATTTTTTCGTTTTTCAATAAAACATTACTAATCGCTATTACAGTGGAAAATCAAAAAAATAATTTGACTAACTTCTGCGATGTAGCAATAATTTTGAAACAAAGAAATGGAATTTACAAATTGAAGTTGCATGAACAAAATTCGAAGTGGAATAAACAAGCAACCCGTTTAAAAGTCCCGCCTATTGGTATTTAGTTGCCCCTACACCCGCCGCTGGCGCTAGTGTTTTCATCCTCGTCCAATATACAGCAGATGCCGCTCTATTATAGGTGCTCTGTGCTGCAGGCGCAGGCGGTTTGGGTTTGGTTTTAGCAGAAAATATTCTTTCATGCCGTGTTTCATTGCAATACCTGCGGTCACAAAACGTTGGGTTGGACTAGGTAGATCTGATTTATTTGCGCGTTTCCTCTACTATAAAAACAACATGCTAAAAAATTTGACGGTCCAGGAGAAAAAAAAATGTAAGGCTCTCTTGTGCGATTTAAAGCTATAATGTTGCATGGAAATTACGAAGAAAAGAGTTCAAGCTTTTCATATCTGCAAAACGTAACAGTCTTATCCAGTAGGAACATTGAAAAAAATGCTGTTGAAAAAGGTGCACTAAAGAGGTCACCACTTCTTGGGAAAATGACATTGCAAACAATTTGTTTTCATAATAGGGCTTACGGAATGCGGGATTGCGTGTCACGTTTTGTGAAAGTTCTTGCATCTTGAAAATTTGGAGAGCCCCATTAGCCCCCTACGGGACAAAACATCGAGTGCTGCGGGTCAAATCGCTTGTCTCGGTATAAAGTACCTACGCCCATGCAAAATCTCTCCCACTATACCAGCCTCAAGTAATTGACTTTAGTGGCAATTTTTTTTAAAAAGGACGAAGAATCCTAAGAAAGTTACTTTCATTCTTAAATCCGACAGGAAATCGATCGTTGTCTCCCATTAAAAATATAATAGTATAGGTAGTTTAGCATGGCAGGCCCAGAGATGAATTTTGAGGTCGACTTTTTTCCTATTGGTAAAATTTTACTTCACGTTATTTCAGTCATTTTCTTTTCGTGACGTAAGTAATATAGCTCTCAAGCGCTCAAAAGCACTTGTCGTGCTTGAGAAAGTCGCTTCAATTTCTGCCACTGAAAACTGTGACAAAAATGATCAGATCATTTTTTGGTGCTTTTGGGGGTATGATCATTGATCGTACCAGAATCGTAATTTTAAATTTTAGCGCCAACACACTAACAGGCGTGATGTCGCCACAGTCGGCTGTCAGATTTATGGTTGTCAGTTCGCTGTCAAGTGTCAAACTGTACACATTTTTGAGGTTATATTTTGTAATTTGAAAAACCGGCAACCGTTGGCGGTTTTAGTAACAGTTTCTGGTTGATCTCGTCGGTTTTCCAACTCCAAAATGTGCGACTCTTCCAAAGAAAAAGACAATTTTACCGTGAAACTGTTCCTGAAAGAGCACAAAAAGCCTATCACAGACGTTTCATTCCATCCTGATGGTAAACAATTAGCGAGCAGCAGTGAAGATAACTCCATCATGATGTGGAGCCTTCTGCGAAACGGACGCAGCTACAGTTTCATTGGACACACAGACACAGTCACCGGAGTCGCATTTGCTCCCAACGGGGAAATCTTAGCCTCCTGTTCGTTGGACCAAATGGTCAGGATCTGGGTGCCTACCATCACAGGAACAAGCACGGAATTCAGAGCGCATACTTCACCTATAAGGACTATCGCATTCACGCACGACAGCAGCAAAGTACGTTCAATTTTTCTTGAAAAACTAAACCAACAAACTGAATTATAGGTAATCACAGGAGCAAACGATAAATCCATAAAAATGTGGAGCGTGCAGAGGCGGGCGTTCATTTCGTCATTTGTGGGACACAATAATTGGGTTCGAAGCCTGCAGGCTTCCAAAAATGGTGATATCATCGTCTCATGCGCCGACGATCGTACAGTTCGCATTTGGGATAAAAAATCTTCGGAATGCGTGCATGTATTCAGTCTCCCTAAAGGCAGTCCGAACTGCATTTCTCTGCACAGGAATGGTAATTCCATTGCAGTCGCCACTAGCACGGGTTCCATTAGAGTTTATGATATAAGGGCAAAGAAACTTTTGCAACACTATGTTCTACATGACAATGCTACAAGCGTTTGTTGGCATCCAAGCAAGAATTACTTGCTCAGTGCAGGAACAGAAGGAAAAGTGAATTTTATCGACGCCATGGAAGGCAGATGTCTTTACACCATCAACAGTGATGAGCCCATTTCGCGCGCTAAATTCAATAGTGATGGAAGCCACTTTGCTTTGGTTGCTGATAAAGTCGTTAAGGTAATTTTTTTTGCTTCTAGGCAGAGGTACTTGCCTAGGCATTTGTACTTTACAAATACTTTTTGAAAAAGCGTAAAAGTATTATTTAAGGTGGGCGGCACAATATTGGTCACATAACAGTCATAGCGTGAGAAGCATACAAGCAATTACTGTTGGAGTAAGCTCGTTGGAAAGCTACAAAAATAGTTCTAGAAATCAGCGTCTTCAAATTTTGAATTTCCGAAAGAAAAAAAAATCATCATGTCTGTCGCGGAATATCTCATCGAAGCAACGTCCTTTGAGATTATTATTATTTCTAATTCTATCGAATTATCAAATCAGATATCTTCAAGATTAATTTGTCCAACTGTGGAGACTGTGATCAACTGACATTGACTGTTTCTGGACTGGACATTTTCCCTTATACGGAATTACATCAAAATCGATCAAATATTTCCAAAGACATAATAAAATACGAATTTACCGCGAAATTTACAACATAATCATCTCTGAATAACGAAACGTCCTTTTGAGCAGATTTTTGTTCTAAACACTTTTTCAGAGTGCTTCCTGATTATGGTATCGCAGATGTGGACACCAATTTCCATTATTTCTGGCACACCACTGTCGCCTGAAATTTTCACGTCATTTCATAAAATCGTGAATATTCTCCACAATTATTTTTACAGCTGTAAAGGCCGTGATTGCCTGAGGAAATCTGTGAAATGTTTTTCAAAGATGTGAAAAAAACGTTTTCATTCAAGGACGGAGCTGAATTTGGTAAAAAAAGCGTTGCGGAATCAATCCCTGTGGGTTTATTCCTTGACAGAATTTTACCGCTTAGGTCTCTTTCGAAAGCTACAAGGATGTACTTTGGTTTGAGCCCATTGGCATTTTCAAAATCCAAAAATAATTTGGACAAACTTACTTTGGCCCAAACCAAAGTACATCCTTGTATCTTTTGAAAGAGACCTAAATGGTAAAATTCTGTCAAGGAATAAACCAACAGGTATTGATTCCGCAACGCTTCATTTTACCAATTCAACCCGTCCTTGATTATGTTGTGGTACACCTGAGTGACGTTTCGAAGCCAAAGGCTTATTTTAGAAGAGGAAAATATGAAGCAAAATGTGCTTATTTGAGAAGTTCGTGTGCACGGAAAGGTAAAAAGCTGGGGTGCATTTTTTATGGTGTAGTATGGCTTGGGGATGAAGAATCCACTTGTCGTCAAAAAATCGTCCAGTGTGGGGGCGGTATGGGGGCGGTTTTGTGAAAAAACAGTTTTTTTAAAAAATGTTCTACAGTTTGTCAGCTTTTGGCTGATATCAGCTTGGAACAAATCCGTCAACTGTAAGTTGTCGTAAATAATTCATGAATAAAAAGGTGATCATTTACTTTGCTATTAGAATACACGTAAAACTTGACTGCCTCGTGCGCAAAGAACGTTGAATATCTCAGTAACGTGTTGAATGACATTTTTCATTCCACTCCCACTCGATTATCTCCGTAACCACTAGTTCAATCAAAAAAGTTCCTTCTGTAAACCATGTTACCTATTCCATTGCGATGCTTGCGGTTTTTTCAGATTTGATTTATCTTGAATAGTAACTGAGCTAGGGACGGAATTGTAATGTACTGCATGCAGCGGACAACTGCAGCGCTGAGGCCCTCGCGTACCCCTGCCATCCGCGCACCCCCGCGAAGGCCCTGGTGTATTGAGGCGGGAAATCTGCAGACTTATTATTGTGGCTGATGATCGAAACATTGTAAAAGTGTAGTCGGTAAATTTGCAATATAAATAAATATATACCCCTTGAATTACGACTTACGTCTTCACATATTATAATAGTCCAGTCAAAATAGGTTTTAACTGTGTTTTACATGCGGGATAAGCTAATTCAACATTCGGTATCACACTTTTGTCTAGAAGTCAAGAAGTCGCCAACTTCAAAATGGTACTTTTCCTCGACCTGTGAAATCGGTACTTGCTGTCTCTAAGAATCCCCAAAAATCGATTTTTTTCATACCATACTATTTGCCTCATTTTTCACTTAGGTAGAGCAAAACCATCCAGGGAAAATATGAAGAATTGAATACAGAAAAAATAACATGTTTTGGAATATTTATCCTATAGTGATGGTTTCTGAGTTGTATGGGTTGAAAGACTAAAACGACCTATTCATAAAAAAAAGGTAGTCCGGACACTAACTGCTGAATATTGTACTTGCATTTGATGATTGTTTTTAAATTCTTCAGATGTCAATATAACATTTGTGATGTTGTCGTGGAAGAACGGACAAAAGAGCTTGATGGAAATGTATGGAATAATAGAGCTAATAATAATGGTACAAGGTGGGTGATAAATAATGAAAGCAGGATGGTTGACTAGATAGAGAAAAGGTTATTTGAATCAAAGGCGTTGTAAAAATGTTTAAAAGGGAAATCTATACAATCATTTAGGCAATTTTGGAAAGAATTATTAATCATAATCATCTAATCATCAAAATCATCTCAGAAAATCATAACTTCGTCCTTGGAACTGATTTTGAAATTTTACATGTTTGTAAAAAAGGACGACTTTTAGATAGTATAGAGGTTCTTGAAATTGTAAAGCAACTAATAATTCTGTCCGAAATTGCCTAAAAGATTGTATAGATTTCTTTTTTAAACATTTTTACAACGCCTTTGATTTAAATAAGCTTCTTTCTTTCCATTCAACCATCCTTTCATTAATTCATCACCCACCTTGTACCATTTTTATTAGCTCTATTATTATTTCATACATTTCCATCAAGTTCTTTTTTCCGTTCTTCCATGACAACATCACAAATGTTATACCTACTGACATCTGAAGAATTTAAAAACAATTTACTTATCATTCACACAAACTTTATCTTCACCATTTATACAATGTCGGTGATTCGGTGTGTTATCGTTCACCTTTTATGTACCTACCTACTTGTTTTATGTATTCTATTTTAGACTCCACACTTTGATGAAGAAGGGCCAGAGACCTGCGAAACCGGTCAGAAATAAAAACAATCAATTTGAAGGAAGACTGCGTGCAAATCATTTTATTTATGAAAAAAATCGATTTTTGCGGATTCTTTGGGACATCAAGTATCGATTTCAAAGGTCGAGAAAAAGTACCATTTTGAAGTTGGTGACTTCTAAACAAAAGTGTGATACCGAATGTAGAAAAAACACATTGAAATTCGCACATTCGCTGTCCACGTTACAGCCCCTGAATTGACACCATGCATATTTTTACATAAAATCCGGAAATATATTTTGAGTAATTTTCACTGCGTTTTTGTAGACGCGATATCACAGAGGCTATTGACCAAAAAGTGATGAGTTTTGTACGATCTCTTGGGAATTTGACGGGCTACATTTGCTTTGCTGGTGCTGGTGCTGTGTTCTGAAGAGATAATAGTTCACAAGCCATTCAGAAAAAAAGAAAATTTTCAAGGATGGCCCTTTTTTATTGGTCCTAAAAAACAAGCTTTTTGGGAATTTCAGAATGTTATTCCACGTTCAATTCTGCATCGATCCACCAAATTTCGTCAACTTCCGAATTTATTTCCGGTTAAAACCTATTTTGACTGGACTATTATAATATGTGAAGACGTACGTCGTAATTCAAGGGGTATATATTTATTTATATTGCAAATTTACCGACTACACTTTTACAATGTTTCGATCATCAGCCACAATAATAAGTCTGCAGATTTCCCGCCTCAATACACCATGGCCTTCGCGGGGGTGCGCGGATGGCAGGGGTACGCGAGGGCCTCAGCGCTGCAGTTGTCCGCTGCATGCAGTACATTACAATTCCGTCCCTAGCTCAGTTACTATTCAAGATAAATCAAATCTGAAAAAACCGCAAGAATCCCAATGGAATAGGTAACATGGTTTACAGAAGGAACTTTTTTGATTGAACTAGTGGTTACGGAGATAATCGAGTGGGAGTGGAATGAAAAATGTCATTCAACACGTTACTGAGATATTCAACGTTCTTTGCGCACGAGGCAGTCAAGTTTTACGTGTATTCTAATGGCAAAGTAAATGATCACCTTTTTATTCATAAATTATTTACGACAACTTACAGTTGACGGATTTGTTCCAGGCTAATATCAGCCAAAAGCTGACAAACTGTAGAACATTTAAAAAAAAAACTGTTTTTTCACAAAACCGCCCCCATACCGCCCCCACACTGGACGATTTTTTGACGACAAGTGGATTCTTCATCCCCAAGCCATACTACACCATAAAAAATGCACCCCAGCTTTTTACCTTTCCGTGCACACGAAAGTCACAATAGAGTCTCATTTTTCCTCTACTATTTTCACGTCTGGCTATTATTGGACGCATGCCCACAAAGTTGTATTGCATTCGATCCAAAAACACGAAAAAAATAATAAACGAGGGAACAGCCCATTTTTACCTGTTTTTCCAAGTGTGATATTTTATAAACCCGCACGCTGCTTGATTATCTAGACGTCTACAAAATTTATCACCTGCAAAATTGACATTTTCCAGCTTTACCGCCACAATTATCCACCGACACGTATGTTTTCTTATGCATACTCTCTTCTCCAAGCATTCAATCGCAAATAACACCTTTCACAATCATTTGAAGCCCTAAATCATTCACGGAATACGGAATTCCGTATCGAGCCTCATTTTCAAGGGGAAAACCGGTTGAATTGTTTGACTTTTCTCGTTTGTTTGAATTCTCCGTTTTGCCGGATTCTGGATTCCATTTTTAGGAGTCGGTGGAACACAGTTTCACCTGGCACGTAGGCCTCATTATTGGGCCCATTGTACCCAGGGCTGGGCAAAATACTTCCAAAAATGTATTTAAATACAAAATACAAAATACACGATCTAAGATAGTCGAAATACAAAATACAAACTACTTCTTGAAATGTCTTCAAAATACAAAATACATACGTATTTTGACAATTTTATCGAAAAAACCGTAAAATGCAAGTATTTCAATGGAAACACTTTATTCAGTCTTAACAATAAGTGAATTTATTATTATGAACTGCAAAAAAGGCAAATCAAATTACATAGTGTAAAGAAAACTTCATATTCCAACCTATTGATTACTGCATTCAATAATCATAATAATTGATTTTTCAAAATCGGAAATGTTGATTTCCTTCGAGGGCAACCAGATTTAAAAAAATATTGTCCGACATCCGACATGGAACCTCTTGTGGCTGACAGGATGCACCCACCAGTACGACGTAAAAGATGCGATCGAACCTTTTATCGATCCCAGATGTAGTGTGCGAACGCAAGGAATGACAACAGGGTAAAGTAAAGTATGACGGAAACAATCTGAGCCCGAACAGACTACAGAGCATGGGAAACAAATGTATTTTGTATCTTGGAAACCAAAATACTTTTCCGAAAAATGTATTTTAAATACAAAATACTAGCTGCCTGAACTATTCCAAAATACAAAATACAAATACTTCTAAATCGAATGTATTTAAATACAAAATACTCAAATGTATTTTAAATACCTGTAATTAAAATACCGCCCAGCTCTGAGTGTACCCCTCTCCCAGACCAGCCGGACTCACCGAGCCGCAATGTGGTGCCTGGATGTTTGCTCATCCTCGCTCCCTGCGCCGGAGTTCCTGACTTCGTCTGCCTCCCGACCACGCTGCCGGTTATCCCCTACACATTGCCGTACCGCCGGCTGGAGGCATGTATACTCGGGAGGCTTGCCTAAGACCACCCGAGGAGGAGTCCCAGACCGGCTTCGAATCAGATGAAAGACACCTAGTCACCCATCCAACTCTTGGCAGCGGCCAACGTTGCTGCAGTCGAGTTATCACCCGACTGGAGCGGCCTACTACACGCTACGCCCTCCTCTCCGTGTTGCCGGAGCCAAACCTAGATCCGGTCTGGCCAGATTTCGGTATGGATCCGGCCACAGGTCCATGATCCGGCCAGATCTCGAAAAATTACAATTTTTGTACCTTCACCAACTTCGAAAGTTTGAAAAGTATGCATATGTATACGAAGCGATTGCAATATTGCAAAGGAGAGATCATTGATTTTTAGGCATTTTTATTGGAATAAAAATTTAATACTTGATAGGTTTTGAAAATAGTACACACCACACTGAACAAATGAATTTTAGTCCTTGAATTTTTCAAAACTTTCTCTTCAGTTTCAAGTAATAGCTATACGATTCCTATAATAGCTACATACTTTTCATAAATTTGTCGCTAATCCGTAATTGGTGTGGAAGAAACCTGTACAAAATTTTACCAAAGATCCGGTCCGGTTCTGGCTACTGAGATTCGGTTCCAGTATCCGGTCTTTTGAAATGGCCGCAACTTCTCCATCTCTACTCATTATACCAAAAACAACGTAATAAATGGAATTGTTCCCATGAATCCCATACTTCCCACTTTATCTAAAATTATCAGTTACTATATTTATTATTTTTCAGTCAAGATTCAAGTATCAAAACTTGAAATTTGTCATGAAATCTCATTGTTCACTCATGTTTTCATTGTTGCATCAGCTAAACCCACTAGAAAATCTTGAAATAGAAACAATTAAGTGTCGACTTTTAACAACTCCAAAAATGTTGGATTTCGTGGTCATAATCGAGTGTAATCATTGAATTTTTTTCGATGTACAGTTGGGAGCGAAATGATTCATACGGCACTGCTAGGAAGTCGGCTGGATTTCAGAAATGCTGGCCGCTTGGATTGTTCTTGAATGCCAATTTTGATGAGAGATTGGTCGTAATCAACAGTGGCACTCGAGAACGATCCTAACAGCTAACATTTCTGAAATCCAGCCGACTTCCTAGCGGTGCCGTATGAATCATTTCGCTCCCAACTGTACCTAAGTATTTGATCATTCACGATCACGAAGATTGAAAATTTGCGGTCGCAGGAAAATAGTGTACACAAGTCGTTGTGCTTGTGGAGTTTCCGCACTCGCCGCAAGCGTAAACACGTACCTCACTCGTGTGCAATGTATCACTTTACTTTACACACTATAGTTATGTAATATACTATTTCACAGTGATTTGTCAAACGGAAATGTCATCGTCAAAGAGCGACAGAAGATTTTGAGGTAATGATTTTGATTTTCGATATTGATGTAATTTAGTATAGGAGTGGGAACAGAGCCTTGGGAAAAAATATCCGGTCCAAAATTAGTTGATGCCAGTGAATCACAGCCGCAGTTATTTAATTAATTTATTATTAATTCAAAAATTAATCTTGAAGAAAATTAATTTGATTCGATAATTTGATAGAATTGAAATTTGATATAATCATCTTCAAGGATGTTGCAGGGAGGATGCTACGACGAGAGGTTGATGATGTATGACGACATGACAATTTACAGAAAACAAACTACAGTACAACCTCGATTATCCGTGCTGGTCGGGACCGAGCTTAACCGGATAATTGAAAACACGGTTAATCGAAATGATGCCCAAAAGGCGCTAATTTTTGGAGATTTATATTTTTTCAACACTTGGATACATAATTATAAGCAAAAAAGTAATGAAACTGGTTGAACAAAACAAAAATACAAGAATGCATTATTCTATTTTCATCTTATAACGGAGCTTACGCTTTACAGTGAACTGTTTTTATTGGTTTTGGAAAATCGCCGGATAATCCGCCGCACGGATAAGCCGCGCACGGATAATCGAGGTTCTACTGTAGTACTTTTATATTGCAGCCACCTTCAATTACACTTTACCAGCTCTGCCCATAGATTACAATTGAAACTTGATTTAATTTAAAATTTCCCATCATTACAGGTTTGGGAAGCTAAAATGGATTAGCATCATCTGGTCTCTGCACATAAAGTTGTTTAAGTTATCTTTTATTTAAAAGGCAAAAACTTTTTTTTATTGAATAAAAAATATTTTGATATGAAACTTAATAAATACTTGCTTAAAGTAAATCCTCTTCAGATCGAATGTATTCTCCAATATCAGCTTGATGGAAACAAACCGACGACAATGGATCAGCATGCTTGCACTCTGCAGTTGATCTGGCGGCAACGCCAAATCCCAGCGGCAAATCGGCCATGTTGTACACCACCACACCTTGATACTTCTCTGTGTTTTCACTTATCCTTCCCAAGCCAGATTTAGTTATGTGATTGCCATACAAAAACTGTTGTTCTGCTGAAGGCTTCAGCCAAATCTTACACTGAAATTGAGGAATTCAATGCCTAAAATTCAAAAATAAAACTAGAATATTACCTGTGCATAAGGGGTCAGGTAATTCAGAGCTGTGATGTGAAGCCGGAACTTGTTGGTTTTTGTAAATTTGCCGAAGCACGTGCCTACACTGATCAAGTTGTCGGAGGGAATGCATTCAGCTTGTCTGAGGATTTTTTCGGAGACATAGAACACCCTGTCCTTGTTTTCTCTGAAGCAGTACGTTCCATCTGGACGTTCGATTAGCAGTTTGATATTCGAACCGATACTGGAAAACATTCAATAAGAACGACTGGTTTAGTAATTGTTTTTTGTAAACTTACTACTTGCTCAGCTTTTCGAAGAGAATTTTAGTTCTTTCTTCAGATAGACGTTTCATTTTGGATTTTTTCCAGTTTTCACGGAATTCAAGCAGGTAAACGGAATCAAGTAGAGCACATGTCAATTTTATAGGTTATGCTTCTTCTGCTTTCTGTCAAGTCAAGCAAGACAGAAGACTGTCAAGGTCAAGCTCGAAGCAGTGTTGCCACTTTTCCTTTATGCAAATTGATGCGGCGGGAGATTCAATTCAACAGGCGAATTATTATTATTACAGGTGATCACGGAAGAATCTCCCTTACTCTTTTTTTAAATTGAAAAATAAATGAATCTTTTTCTCCTTATCGGCTTTTTGCCATAGGAGTTTTGCCCGTTTATTCATTTCACAATTGCTTACATAGAAAAGTGCCATTTTGGACAACACAACACCCAGATTTTCCACCGGGAATCGAACACCCGGGGCCTCCCGTGCGTGTGAAGGCACTTTCCCAAGGGGGATTCAATGTTGCCAAAATCTTAAATCTAGCTTTCAAAACAACCGATATATGACATTCAACTTTTTTCCTCTAATGGGCGCCATATAGGTCGCGGGAACAAAAATGGCTGCCTAAAGATGGGTATATGGTATGATGTTATCTTCACTAATACTTGGTAATATAATTTTCTTTGGTTGTAATGAATACAAGGATAAATTATCGAAGAATTGTCGCTGTATTAAAAAAATTAATGCGCTAAACTCAAGATTTGGCTGAGTAATGAGTAAAAACGAGCGAATCTCTACTGCGCTACCTTGGCACCCCCCAATGCGCAAACGCGGGCAAGAAGCTGGCAAGAGGCGCTTCGTTCCCGGCTTCGTTGCTTCGTTGTGCCGGCGTGCCTGCAACGTTGCCATAGCGGGTGCCAGGGTGACGGTTATGTTCCCGCGACCTATTGGATTTTGACATTTTTGAATACAATATTTTTTTCTGGTTACAAAGTAGTTGGGAAAGTTTTGTGTCGCCCACAACACATTCTTTTATTCTGAATTCTTATTCTAGACACTATTCTGTGAGTGGTCAATGATTTTGTTCGACTAACTGGCACCCAGATTTTTATTTTTTTATGCAGAAAATTGTCATGACATTCGCGACAATCTGACAACTCAGCTGTGACGTCAAAAGTGACGCATCGCCAGGTTTTTTTACCCCATTCATGGTGGTGTTGGCACGCCTGCGTAGATTACTTAGGGAATTTTCAGTCTCTTTATTGACATTATTGCATTGCGTAGTTTTCATTTAGTGAGGTTTAGGATGGTCCAAGTTGGTTGTTAAATTTATTGTGATGACAAATACGGCGTTTGTGGATCACATCAAACCACCATCAACAGTCATTTCAACTATTTCAGTAAATTAATAGTTATATCAACAATTACATAATCATGGCTGAAGCGGCAGTGGAGGATAGACCATCACAAAAATTCTATTACTGTCATGTTTGCAATATTCGATTTGAGGCTGCATCAAATGTAACTTCTAAATTTCACAAGTGAAACAGCTTAATTCCAGCTCTTACCTTGCAGAATTTCACATGCCCACACTGTTCAGATGGATTTGTAGAAGAGCTTCAAGAGGGCCCTGAGTACAATCCAAATGGAGATGAAGCAGTAGATGTAGATGACTGGGAGGATGATGAGGTCTTTTGAGGGTCAGCTTTATTCACATGTTTTTCATTTGGTTCTTTTTTTGTGTTGAAGATGGATATTCATGACTTGTTTATGGCTTCTCTCCCTGTGATGGAAGAACGGCGACCGGGTCGATCGAGACACCCAGATGGCAATCGGTCGAGTAGAAGGTACGCAGTAAATTCACGCGCCAGGATAGTTCGGCCCAGGTTGGATGATTTTAACCACTTTGCATGTCTTCAGGAAAAGTAACAAGCTGGCAGGGTTTTATTTAAATTTTCATGTTGTTTCAGGACCTTGACAAGGCTGGCCTCTTCGAACCTAAGACAGAATGTTCCGTTTGAAAATCTAATTCAAGATTTCATAATCAATTTAGGAGTAGGACTAAACTGGGGTGGTCCAGGCAATATGCAATTGTTCCTGGGCAATCCAGGTGACTATGCCTGGGGCAGGGAAGGACTGGATGCCATTGTCACCCAGTTGTTGAATCAAATGGATAGCACCGGTAAGCTTCAAGTTAGCTTGAAATTATCAACTCGTAGTTCTTGCTACTTTTGATAAATGTAAGATAGAAGCTTTTTTTTTTAAACAGACTACACAAGGGCTCAATTTCTAGTCTGATTTGCAGCTCTTGATAAGCTGCATCACCAGCAAAAGCTATCAAAATGCTTCAGCATTGGCTGAAAGGGATCATGTGACTCTACTTGTGCTGCTGCATGCTGTACGGCTTGCAATTGAAATTTAGCCCTAAGCTGTTATAAAGGGGGTTGAAATGTTTCACAAATTTAAAATTTACGAGGGGTTTGGGTACTTGAGAAAATATGTGGATTATTTTAAAAAAATATATTTTTTTACGATTTTTGGTAAAAACTTGAGGGTGTATAAAATCTTGTAATATTTGGGACAAGCTGGGTGTAATAAGTGTAATAATCTGCAATAAGATGTAATATTGGGACACTTTGCCCACAAGTGATTACCTCCCTTGTGAAATCCATATGGAAAACGCAAGTCATTACGAAGTTAGAACCAGTTTTGTGGCAAAATCGTGAGTCACATTGCGCCACTCTAATGGGAATGAAGAAGCAAAATCTAATGATCCTTTTTGACTGAATTTTTGAAATGTTGTAGATCTTGATTTAATAAACATAACTATTCTTACACAAAAGAGCCACTCAGCCGAGTTTCGCCCTCCCCCACGACCCTCTTTCAACAATGATCGACACTTTTTGTGCCAAAATGGTATCAACGGGATGTGATGCGTCGAACTACGACGTATTTGCATCCATTGGATTGACGGGTTTCATCAGGCTCCATACCCTTCATTTTGAGTTGTAATTTTTTGCCCCCCCCCCCTCCAATAACTCGAAGCTTCGAGGTGCGATTTTGGATATACGATAGGGCTCCCAATTCTAAATGGAATGTCGAATTTTCAGGACGTCCATATTTTTTCCGAGGTTTTGGCAAGTTTTTTACCATATTTCTTGTACTAGAACAAAATTGGCCTTAAAATGTATAAAAACAACGTGTAACGGCAGCATTTGAAACTTCGCATGTGAAAATGTACTCCACTCATTTCTACATGTTTTTTAACCCACACAGAACTAAAAAATACAAACTACGGCACCAGAGACCCGCCAGGAATCATTATTGCAGAATTTACCCCTAGCAGGTATATTAACCGCAATACAGTACCTATAGCGCGAAATCTAGCGTGGCGCCACATCTGAAATTGCGAAGGTCTTCTGAACACGTCGTATGCCAAATTTCATGCTCAAAGTACAGTTACCCACTGGGAAGAGTTGTTTTTGTGTTTGGATTATTGCTCATGACCATTATTTCTAGTACCGATAGATTTCTTACTTATTCAAGATGGCGGTCATGAGAAGAAAAACAGTTGGCTGTCATATTTTCGAAGATAGGCGGGGACGGTGGCAGCATACGACATTCCATTTTTGACTTCAAGAGGAATACCACCACTGACCACTATTTTCAGGATTTTCCAAAAACGGCTGAAAACATGGAGATTCGATTTGTTTTATCTTAACAAGCATTACATTGTGAATTAACATGGTGACTTTCATGACCCCAACTAGTTTGGTTCACGAGTTGAAATTTTCGCATTATTGAACACCCTGTATACGGCGTCTGCACCGACCGCCATCGTGGCATCATTTCTCAAAGTTGCTCGGGCATCTGATGAACATTTGTGACGTGACAAGTCTCATTGCTTGATCATTTTTTGCAAGGTTGGTGCTATATTTGTGCTTTAACGTCCGGACTAACTGCGAATACAGCCTTAAGGCCTAAGTGCATGGGAGTTGCCTACTCTACACTTAGAGTTTTAGATTTGCAAAATAAAAAAATATGCAGATTTGCGGTAAACCACTCATCACCGGTGCCATCAAAGAATATAATCATGAAATAGGTAACTAAGGATTTTCTTAGCTGAATCCTAGGTCAGTGGCAGTTGATCGACGACTGTTGTAAATTGGACATATTCCTATATGTATTTTTTGTATTTTTTTTTTATCGGGGACTACGCTAAAATTCACCAAAGACTAATTGAATGGGCTTGTACAGCGTACTTCAAATTTGCTTTTCCATTTGATTACACAATCCAAACAATGAATATTTTTTTAAATATAATCTTTTGTTTTGCTCTACAAAATTTAAAAAAATAAAATATTGAAAAGTGCTACGATCAGCCGATAAATTTAAAACGCCAAGATCGAGCGGCATTACACAATATTGCGTGACCGCTTAGCGCATGCGCTAAAAAACGAGGTGATTCGTTCTAAATCTTCCATATGTTACGCTGTAAAATAGGTGATTCTCAAACTAAGCTCAATGGATTATGCGTCGTTTTCAAGTAGAAGTGGTTATATAGAAAAATCGGAGTAACCCTCGCAACCTATTCATGAAAGCACATATGTTAGGGATCATTCCCAAATGACCCAAATTACGAAATAAAAAAAAACATGGAACACTCCAACCATAACATTCAAATTTACCGCGAAGTGTCTGGGGATATTTCATTTAATCAGTGCTGTATTGTATTGACGACAGCATGGTGTGGCGACAGTCGGTCCTCTGAGTGGCACACATTTTTTCGACCGCCGAATATGCATTTTAAATCGGAAGACTTCACAAGTTGCTGATGGAACTGTACATACAAAACGTCAACATCAAACACTGAAATCAATGTCATTGTCGAGTTCTGGGCCGCTATTCTTGAATCGTGTGAGAAAAGTCCCTGGGAGTAAAATACAATTCGCAGTACACTGATGTAGCGAATGCCTAAAATAGTGGTTTTTAGGCAACTTTCGCTACAGAAGTGTAGTACGGATTATATAAAACTCCCAGGGACTTTTCTCCACGATTCAAGAATAGCGGCCCTGAACATGCGCGATGACAACTTGTCACCGTTTTCTTAGTTCGCTGACATCCGTGTCGGAGCGCCACTTCCGCGCAATATTGTGTAATCGCGCCAGCCGGGTGCGGGTGGTTGGAGTGAGATTGTGACAGCTCGACCAGTTTGCAGTTGCCACGCATGAAACGAGCTTGAGCGGGTTGGATCAGTGGCGTGCTATCATGCCAGTGTAGTACAGTATGAGTGAGGCATTCAACGGCTCCCATGAATTAGTTCATTCAAACTGAAGTTCATTGCTTTGTTAGATCCACAACTATTTGTCCAATCACTTGAATCATTTTGATCTTTAGGCTTTTGCCATTTACACGCAAGTTTCCCAATTGGAGAAAATCTCTACGCCACTGTTAATTTCTGCGCTCTAAACGCAGTTCGCCATACCCTCCGATCCATACGATTGGATGGGGCGCGATGACGTCACATACGGCTCGTATACAGTGCGTTTGAAAATGGGAGTGAAATTCTCAAAGTTTACTACTTTTTTTCTCCCTGAAATACTAATTCAAAATTTCCCAAAAACAAATTTCAATTGTTTTAATAAATTTTTATTGTCATTGAGTTTTCTGCTCAAGCAAAAAAAATTACACTGTATTGACCCCATTGACTATTCCGTGATTTTTTATTTTGTTTGGGGCAACCGGGGCTCAGTCCTATCATGTTGATTAGTTACCACTTACCAGTGCATCATTTGAAGCAATAAAAAAATCATGCAAGGACCCTATTGAAAATTGCAACCCCTAGGGACATAGCATGGCGCGGGCCATAAGCGTAAGCCTCCGCAAACGATGCATATAAAATAAAATGACCATTCAACACCGATTTTCATGTCAAAACAGGTTAATATTTGTAATCCACTTTTTTATAGGTCCTCCACCAGTCCCGCAAGAAGTCATAGATGCCTTGCCCATCGTAGAGATTAGTGTAGAACAAGTGGAATCGAAGTTACAGTGTTCCATATGCTGGGAGGATTTTGTTCTGGATGAAAGCGTCCGACAGTTGCCATGCACACATGTTTACCACGAATCCTGCATCCGGCCATGGTTGAAGCTTCACGGCACCTGTCCGATTTGCAGGCAGAATTTAGTGACAGATGAACACAATAGCGATAATAATCAAGATGCTGATGGGGGACCTTCAGGCGGAGGTAAATATCTTTAGTGATAAGACAAGAGCGGGAGAGAAATGGAACATAGCTGTGAGGAAGCCGAAAGCATCGACAGTGTCACTGATTATTATTTGCCTGTATTTTTCTCCTACATCTAGGACAAAATCCGAATCTCTGTTTTTTTTTGACCCAATGTATTCTAACGCCACTAAGTTACTCATTGGAACAACTTTTCTAGATTGAAATACTAACAGTAAGTATTGACAATCTGTTTTTTTTTTCAGGTAACAGCAACAGCTCATTACACGCTTCTCTTAGAAATTTGTTTCAACCTGCTCACATTTCTTCAAGTAATGCTTCAAGTAGTAGTTCAAGTTCTTTAGATAATAATTCTGGTCCTTCCCGGTCCAGATCTACTGATAATACTGATTTTATGATGTAATGAATAGTGGTTTTCAAACACATAACCCATATTTAGAAATTACATGCTTTATACCTTACTCGGATGATTCACTTGTCCAGTTTGTTTTTCACATGTTTGTTTTTTTTTTATAATTAAAATGATTTGACTGTATTTAACCATGAATGGAAATAATGTGATATTTCTAGAGGACAGCGTGCGTTTTTGAAATTTTTTGGTTATTCCGTTTTTGTTGTTTTTTTTTTGTTTGTACTATGTTGAATAAACGGGAATCTCCCAAGAAAAGCAATTTCATCTGATCAGACAAAATATGAAATATTCTGGAGTCTGCAGCATTCCTTTTCTTGCGGAGTCTTTTGCAAGTGTTGTATGTAATTGTAATATTGAAAGTCGTCACAATTATTTTTATCACAAAAAAAATTAAGACGTGATTATTATTTAATTTAATAAAAATACATACCTACTGTAATATACCCCACATGATTTACTCTAGCTTTCGTTTGTACAGTTTTCACTTGAATGAAAATTACAGTAATCTGTAAACATTGATTATTATAAGCTTAGTTTATGCATTTTATTTTATGTATTTATAATTATGTTGTGATAATAAAATATCTTCAGTTGGATTTTTCTTGTTGTTGTGGGTAGGTATATACTTGCGATTTGAATTACCTAGATCTCGCCGCCACCTAGCAAAAAGTATCACAAAGTTAGATACCGACTATCTTATTGTTTGGATGATGATCCGTAGATAAGATAATATGGAGAAGCAAGTCCTTTTTTTCTGTTAGTTTTCATTACTGCTGTTTCAGCCTGTTATTTAACTTAGTTAATTCAGGAACTACAAAGAAACATTAGTTCTTGAACAATCGTATTTAAATAAGAATGCATTCACCAGTTCATGTTAAAAAAAAAACTGGTAAATATATTATTTAGATAGGTAGGATTGTTTATGAATTAATGTGTGTTGTAGTCGCTCACGGTGGCCTCAGTTAAACAATAGGCTAAAGCAGCTGTCCAAAATACTAAAAAACGAGAGAAAAAAGGACTGGCTTCTTCATATTATTGAAATTAGTATCTAGTGGACGTGGTACAACCGAAATAGGGAATATAAGTTGCAAATGATGATAAAGGCAAACCACTTTGCAGGGTTACAACTGAGACCTAAATAAACGATTTGACCCACAGTGCTTTTCTTTTCGTCCCTTGGGATTTGAATAGCGCGTCCCTTTTTCAAAATGGCGGATATTATCTAGGGGCAGAAGGTATCAAAAAGCTTAGTGATGTCCAGCTTAGTATACGTTGTTTCAGATGGATTGCTATCTCAGCAGGCATTGGAAGTATATGGTAAAAGTCGCTTTAGCTTTGTCTAGTTCTAAAACGTTTATTGTTTTAGTCCCAAGTCAGTGTGACATGTCAATCAAAATCAGCCGCGAAGTTTTTTACTGTCGTCCAAACTGTCATGTTTCTGTCCACCTAGATAGCTTTTGGAAAGAAAACCGTAATAAGCACCTATTGACGCAAGTTTTAAGAATCTTACGTGTTACTTATACAGTTACTGTTGTTCCTGTTACGTTATACCTACTGTTGTGTTGTTCCTTCATTGGTTTTGATTACCTGACAATTTTCACGCCATGTGTGGGGATCCAGTTCGGTTATCTTCGAGAGAACGTGAAATACTTTGACGCTGTTACGAAGAATTCTTCAGAGATTCCAACAATGCAGCTGCCAACATTCAGCGCGTTGCTTTGATCTTTAGTAACGTACTGCATCACGGTCAAACGCATACTGGCAAAAAGAAACCAAGGTTTGTCACTACTTACAACCAAAAAGTGGCCGTGGATCCCTGAGCCCAGTCGAGAAAAAAATCAGCCAGGCGCCCGTTCTCAATCAAAAGAGTAGGTACAGTACAGTCTGTTGTGCCATATCCTACCAGATTTTGTGCTTCTGTCTTGACTAAAAGGCTCAGTTGAAGTAGAACAGCGTAACTCGGCTTTAGAAGCAGATCATCCTTGATATCTGATCCCTCTCAAGGTCATGGAGTTTGCTTTACTGCTTTACTATCTACCTGTGTGATATGTGCACAATGTTGATTGAGACTGTGGCAAGAACAAAATCTGCTGACTCTCCAGGTGCCTATTTTTTTTAGTCCTGAGATCGGAAACAGAGACGCTTCGACATCAAAACTGCATGTATCTTTTTTCAAGTGCACCTTGAATGGGGTGCCGCACGTGATACTCGATAAAAACTGAAGAAATACTTTCTGACTGAAAGGAGTGAAAGATCTGACTTATAACCTGAAAATAAATAATGAAGTTTCCATGAGATTTACACTTCTGATTTGACGTTTTTTGTAACTAAATCTAAAGCTGCATTTAGATTTTCATGACCTACTGGGATAGCAATATTTCTGAAACAACGTATAGAAATATATGGGGCTATGTCTCAATCGGTTTCTGGGACAACAAACACTATTTAAAAAAATGGTGGAACATTGCCATCTACCGCAGGCAAATTTGGTGGAGGCGCCAAAAGGAATTTAGTACTGTCATAAGAAAATTGCCGTAACATTTTTATTTTTCAACCGATTTTGACACAAGACATCTCATTTTGTAGAAAAGTAAATTCTTCTTGTTACCTTATATCTTCCATAAAAAAGACATCGAGGAATGTTGATGAAAAAATTAATGAATAATTTGAAAAAAAGAGGATTTTTTTCATTTTTTTATTTCCATGAAAATTGCCTTATTTGTAGACTTTGATGTGCCCTTGCTAAATTTGTACTTTTCTGATTTCCATCTTTGCAGCACGCGCCGCCATATTGAAAAAATGATGTCTGAAAAGAAGTTTTTGACAATATCTGAACTTTGGCCCTTGTGACATTGAAATGTTTATATACATATGAAAGCACATTCAATCCTCCACAGTTTGACATCTGAACCAGCTCTGTGCGACCCGTGGTTCTTGAGCTAGACCTTCTTGAAGTATCAATTTTCGGTTCCAAAAGAATTGAAAATCACCTCTTGGGGCTGTGCCAGGTCCACCAATGTTCATGATTAGTGATAAATGACGACGCGTTATTGATGGGTAACTTGATTTAGACATGGTGGTGATCCAGTTGTGAAATCCGGTAGGCGCGGTCACTATTCATCCCAGGTCACTATTTAACACCGAAAATTGATACTTCCGGAAGCTCTAGCTCAAGAGCCCCGAGTCACACAAAGATGGTTTAGGTGTCAAATCGTAGAGAATTGAATGTACTTTTATACGTATATAAACATTTTAATTTTGCATGGACTAAAATTTAGATATTGTCAAAAACTTCTTTTCAGATATCATTCTTTCAAGATGGCGGTGCGCACTGCAAAGATATAAATCGGAAAAATGCAAATTTAGAAAGAACACATCGAAATCTACAAATGAGGCAATTTTCATAAAAATAAAAAAATAAAAAAAATCTTTTTTCCAAATTATTTTTCAATTTTTTCTTCAACATTCCTCAATGTCTTTTTTATGGGAGGTAGGTATGAGATAACAAGAAGAATTCACTTTTCTACAAAATTAGATGTCTTGTGTTGAAATCGGTTGGAAAATAAAAATGTTACAGCGATTTTCTTATGACCGTACTAAATTCATTTTGGCGCCTCCACCAAATTTGCCTGCGACAGGTGTCAATGTTCCACCATTTTTTTAAATAGTGTTTGATGTCCCAGAAACCGATCGAGACATAGCTCCATATATTTTAACAAAGCTGGACATCACCAGGCTAATCGATACCTTCAGCCCCTAGATAAAATCCGCCATTTTGAAAAAGGGGCGCCATTCAAATCCTAAGGGACGGAAAAAAAGCACTGCGGGTCAAATCGTTTATTTGAGTCTTAGTTACGATCCTGCAAAGTGGTTTGCCTTCATCATTATTTGCAACTTGTTTTTTCCTACCACGTCCACTAATCGCTTTGTTTTTGGGATTGAATAATAATATAACTTGACAGCGTGAGCGTCGCGCCGGTCAAGATATGCAAGCGCTGACGCCGACGCTCATTCCGGCGCTAATCGAGTTACTTCTTGTACAACAAATTGTATAGTGTATTAGTAGTTTTCATCAGGTCTAGAGCGCATGCTCACGTTCCTTGCCGGTCGGCAAAAATTCGACCTTGGCGTGCTTGCTAGGCTCTCGCAGCTCTGTAATCACTCTCCCCACTCTATATACCTCTGGTGCTGGCCGACCCGAACTGTCAAATCTTGCGCATGCCCACCGAAACACAAAATTGTCATGAAAACGACTATGCGGCTTTGCTTTATTCTTGAAAAAAGTTTAGCAACGAGATTGATTTAAATGTTGACTATATAAACTGCTCAACATTTGAAATGTCGCTATCGAAAATTTTGCCCTTTTTCAAAATGATGTAACTTTGGATTGTCTCAACCGATTTCGATTTTGTCTTCACGGCTGCTTAGATACATCTTTCAGCAATCTACTCCGTTGGCGAGAGTTTCCAATTCATTGAAATTACATTCGTTACAGGATGGAATGTAAAGCATTTCAAAATTGTGCTTAGTTCAATAGGTCCCCGTTTTTGTGAACAATTTTTTTTCTTCAAATTCTAACAATATAATCATGAAGCCTGATGTCTTGTCTCAAAACGGCTTTCGAATTTTCCAGATCAAAAGTTCAACAATGATTATATGATTTTTTTTGTAAAAGTTGCATTTTAGACATTTTTAAAAAATAAGAAATTGAGGTTATATTTTCGAAACATATTCAAACTAAAATTCCAGAGTGTGTTTCTGAACCAACAAAACATCTACATATTCAATTTGAGGTCCGTACCTCGGTCCGTACGTCAAAAATTCCGATATTGATACAATGCGGTAAGTGCGCTCTCTGAAGGCGGATTCAAACCAAAATCACACAAGTTCATCAGACGCCTATACCATGGCCGCATACCAAATTTCAGCTCAATTGGATGGACCGTTTGGGAGTTATCATGGACGACCGATTCAGGCTTTATAATCATCTCCCTCAGGAATATAAAAGCATGGTCGCGTATCATACCTTCAGAAGAGCCGTAAAGACCATGTTGATTGAAAAATGTTTTTATTCTGTCAATGAATTTTTGAATTTTGTATTTTGACTCCATCTTGTGCAATGACTTCACTTTTTTTTGAAGTACATGTGAATTTATTATCCATTGTTTGTTGTAGTGTTTTACTTGTACATACTTGAGTGTTACAAAGTGTGTCTTATCGTATTCATGTATTTTGTTAAAAATGACTTAGCGATATACCTTGTAAGGTCTTCTTGCGCTGAATAAAGATTGTATTGTATTGTATACAGAGTTAGACACACAGACAAGCAGACAGACCGACTTTGATCTGAAAATTTTCTAAATAAATCGATTAGATGGACGTTAAAAGAGTCATTTTTCGAAATCCGGAAACAATTTTTTTGCGCGTTCACAATATTTTCCTTTCCATTCGAGAACGCAAACAAAAAAACAACTATGGTGAAGGACTAAAAGCAAAAAAGTCTACAGCATTTGTGAACGTAAATATATGTAGGTATTAAAATAATGAAAAATCAGCAATTACAAAAAGACATCGAATGAGTAGGTATCTACAATAATAAAATTATTGAACTATTACCACTTACTATTGTAGACAAAAAAAGCTGAACGACAGATAAATGACCTTTCAAATTTTTGACCTGTGAATCAGCTTTACTGTCATCAAGAATATGCCAACCATAACCAATAATGCTTTGTCACTTTCTGTGTCAAACGTGACAAAAGGTTCATGAATCTGTTAAGGTGCAAATTATGCCTCTTGTGGAGAGTAGTATCACGTGCAAGACGCCAAGACGGTAGCAGACCTTCTCAGTAACAGGAAAGGGACGGTCTACAACGTTATGTGCAGGTGGCGGAAAAATTCAACGCTGACACGGCAACCAGGTTCTGGCAGACGCAAAGCTACCACCGAAGCCGAAGATCAAGCATTGATCCAAATGGTCTATGTCCAGATCACGGTATGTCCAGATGCTAGAGGACGATTCGTTCGCTAATGTTCGACATGCTGCGAGCCCCTTAAATTTCCCTACAAGCAAAAGGCAACGGACCGCCATTGCCATGTACTCGTAGCATATTACATGAAATGAACCAACACGAAGTCACCGTGTGGCGGGTTTGTGTTGATACAGTGAGTAGAAATCTCGGTGGAAATAATCCATTTTTATCTTCACCTTCTTCTACTCCTGGTCCATAGCTACAAAGAAATCAAAGACACAACTGACGTTGTCTTGTGACTGAAAAAATCACTGGCATTTTGTCTTGGGTTTGTCAAAAATGATAATCCTAAAGGGCCTTTCACAAAATTTGAAAAGTCATTCAAAAAAAATTGATCTCCGGTTGCACCAAGCCTTCATAATATATTATCGATCTACCAACTAAACCATGGGCATTTCACGGTTGTTTGACCAACAGCACTGCGAGTTTATATTTAATTTGATGATCAAATTTATGAGCTTGGTGAATCCAGGGGGAGGGAGGGGTGTCCGCCCGCGTGGGTATGAATTTTTTCAGCAGCTTCAGGTCTGTGCTCTGGGACCAAGAGGTGACCACCTACTCCGGAAATGGCTTAGCTCCTTGTTTCCCTCAAAACCTGGAGGCTAGCAGGCATCCATTGCAAAAAGTGTCTCTCCTTAAGGGCTGAAAAATACACATGAGTAGATAAATCCAAAGCCTTTCAATTATTTGATTCGAGTAATTATGTTACACTGGTCCAATAATTCGACCCATTACCATTTCGTGACCGCGACTTTGTCGGCCGATATCTTTTGAACGAGTTGATGGATTTAAAAAATCGTATCCACCAAGTAGTGGCCGCAAAATGGTGATAAGAATAAGATGTGTCAAGTTATTGGAGCAGTGTATTTGGTAGTAATAGCAGCCGGCGAGGCCTTTCTTGCAGGTCAAAATTCTTTTGAAAACAACAAAATTATGTAGGTACCCGAGTGGGTACCTATTGGCGAGTTTCAAGATCGAATACGCCATCTGACGGCCAACGTGTAAACGACGTTTGTGCACGGATCAACCGCAGATTTGTGTGGGCTCTTATGAGCGTTGCGGTGTTTGGTGACTTTAATTAATTCCATCTGACTTAACGCGGCGTTGATTTTTTCCAACAAAGTACGTGAGCCACGCACGTTTCATTATCTTGAATATACTAGGTGTCGTCGGTTGCGAAAGCATTGCATTTTTAAATAAGAGTGGCACGTGTACGACGACTGGCAAGCAAAAGTGGCATCAGAATGGGAGGTGGTAAGATTTGTGATTTTGTCATAGTGACAAAAAGTAGCGGAGAATTTGTTGCGTTTCCGAGTGCGAGTCGCGCTGTGGAAACCGGGAAAAGGAAGAGTTACATTTTCACCGTTTCCCGTCGAAAGCAAAAGACGCAAGTTGGGTAGTCAAGATGACAAACAAACTTGGCACTGTGGAAAATATGACTACGAGAAAAGCCTGGGAAGTGTGCTGAAAATAGGAACTTTAAATGGCTGCATCGAAGAAGCACAGCTGCGATATGTTTGCATGTCCCGGACTGGCCTGCTTTGCAAGTGCATTTAAACGTTCCAATTTCACAGGAACTCTCGCAGGAACATTTACTACTATTTCTTTTAATTACAATCTCAGTTGCCTCGTGAGGAGATTCATACAATGCGCTTGTTTGTAAACACAATCCAAATATGTCTATGTTTGAACTGAAGCTTGATTTGGTTCGCTTTCGACCATACAACACAAGAAATTGTGACTTCAGAATTTCCTCTCCCATCAGTATCCCATCACGATAGATCGAGAATCCGTTGAGGCTTGAGGCCATCCAGTGATTGAAAACCTCCATAACACTCAATTCGCTTCTGCCATTTTCGAGTTCCACCGCAATAGGTACTAATTAGCCACGTTTCACGTCTGGAGGACATTAAAAACCGCTTACTACTGATAAGATTTTTGAACGCGCGGGCAACAATCCGTGCCCTATCCGACATGTTTGTTTACATGCGAAGCGCATCAGCAGCGCCACCATCGGTAATGTTACTCGCCAATAAGAGACAGTGACGATGTCCACAATTAGGTATTTGCCTGTCGCCCTACCTGATGGCCATCTTAGCCTGAAGGGACCATCTTCTGTCCTGGTCCTGGATGCAAGAGCAAGTAGGTACGATGTGGCGACGACTTGCTCACCCTTTGAGCGAGCCTGATATGATTGTCACAAGGGTCTTTGACAAGGATATCAACCAGTTCTGGAAGAAACCCAGCCTCAAGTCCCAAGGCAGGAAACATATCCTCCCCCGAAATGACTATTGTGTCTTCCCGGAGCCACTAAAAAATACACCTTTAAATCATCTACCTACATAAATTTAAATTAAATCCGATTTTACTCCAAACTCTATTTGTTTTACCTACCTTTATGTTTATAAACTGGCATTATTATATGGGACACATGGACAACAAATCAAACAAGAATAAAGCAACAAACGCGACACTGCGACGTTGCCTAGCGCTTTTGGAGGGTGGGAGGGGGTGCTTGTAGGAAGGGGATTGCATTTTTTCAAGTTTTTGACATTTCCGTCAAACTAGGTGGCCATGTTGCCATGTTTATTCAACCTGTCGCTGTTGTGACCTGTCGCGCTTGAAATTGTCGCGCTAACTGCCCGTAATCAAACTTACTTTTCCGGGTAATGACATCTTGTCATTCTTGTCTATGAATGACATAACTGACATAACATCTGACATGCGGGTGTTGCAAAAGTGCTCTTGCAGTGTTTGGTGCAGTTCTGAAGCTGTATACGTTTGAAAGTCTACTTTTCAACTCGAGTTTGAGAATGGAACAATAGGTTTGGCACCCGAAAATCACGCCTCTGCACTTCGTTTCCAGCTGCGGTCTCAGTTTAGGAAATCTTTAGGTTATGTCACACTTTAAAATGTTCAAGCTGCCGCAAATAGCCATGAGATGTTTGCGAAGTGGCTACGGATCATCTTCCATGAAAAGGATCAACAGTTTTACTTCTTCAGCAACAGTTGCCGAAACCAAGACTTTTGAAACTGAAGTTTCCGAGAGGAATGTTACCAAGAGTATTGAGAAGGGCCCCAGCAGCAACGGTATAGTGGCAGCTGCTTTCGCTTCTTTGCAAAAGAAAGAAGGCCCAGAGGATGCCATCCAAACTCCTATTACTGACAGCAAGATACGTGACGCAAAGACCATCAACGAGTTGCTGGGAATTTCAGCTGAAGGAAGTGGAGTTTCGCGAAGACACGCCATGAAGGTGATCTTATTATTGAATTGAAGGAGCACAAATCTTGTTTTGTATCAATTCCAGGTGATATCGGTTTTGGAAAGTTGGTCCGCATCCGGTAGGGTTAAGCTAGCCGATTTCCAATCAGATGCTCGGTTTTTAAAGTTATGCAAAGTGCTGTTGAGGAGTACAGTAATGCCGACTCCAAGAAGAACCAGTTCTCTATCAGATGATGTTTCAACCATTGTCGGCGTTACAACTGCAGATGAGGCAGCAAAAATGATTTCAACAATCAGTTTACCACAGATGGTTAAGGTATAAAGTTGAAAACTCGGTCAAATCTTTTTCCAAAGGTCGAGTTTCAGGTGATGACTGCCTTGACAGTGAACAAACGAAGGTCAACACAAATGTTGAGATCGTTGTCGTACAACATTTCAAAAAGCACGGACACTCTCGACCTGAAGCAGTGCGCCGATGTGCTTTACAGCATGGCCGTCTTGAACTTCATAGATGACAACTTGTTGATCAAGGTCAGCAATGATATCGGCATTTCTCTGAAGATGGATTTGAAAAGAAGTGCTGTTGTTGGGTCCATAATAACAAGCATGGGGCTTCTCAAATACAAAAATACAGGTAAATTTTGAAGAAACTTAGAGTTGAATTTAACAAGGAAATGTTCACACTTGAAGATTTGTTGGACATACTGAGTAACTGGATCATGGACAACCACGCTATATGTAGACAGCAAGACATTCATAGTCTCATCTTGACTCTTGGAGCGCTGAATTTCCAACCTTCTAATTCCAAGAAATTACTTCAAGTTTTGGAGCCCTATTTGACTTACAAGGAAATAGTCAGACCAACTACTTACTTGAATATTGTTTGGTCTTTGGCTCTGCTTAATGAAGCAACACCTGAACAAGTTTCACTTGTACTTTCAGAGGAATTTATTTCTGAAATTGAAGGTAAGGATTTGCTACAGGATTACAGCATAGTGTCACTAACTGTGTGGCTAGAAAATAGCTTAGCCAGTAGCTTATGTAACTTTTTTCATACAGGGTGTTCCAGTGAGAGTGACCTTGCATAATACTTTGGGGGGTGATTGCTCTCAGAAAAATTTTGACTTTGAGACACCCTGTACATAGACACCCTGTACATACAGGGTGTCTCAAAGTCAAAAGTATTGCATTCCAATACAGAGCGGAATATGGAATCCACTCAAGAACACGAAAAAAATAGAATTTTTCTGTGGAAACAGAAAGAGTCATATCATTGTTTTAATTATTTTAGGGACCAGTGCAATATTATACAGGCATTAATGGAGAAAAATGGATTTTTGTGATTTATGACCCACCCTGTATCGTTAGCAAAAACTCTGCACACCCACTAGTTGATAATTTTTACCGATCGACACCTTTTACCGATTCATTTTCCGTACTTGTTACATAAAATACTATTTCAGGATACCAAATTAAATGTTTAAACATCATGTGGGTGTGAAATATTCAACAACAGATGAAAATATATCGTTTATTTTCATAAATTGGTTTTCCCCTCTCCTGCATGTCACAGAATCGTTGAAATAGTAACATTTTCGATTTTTACAATCCAAAATCAGTCAAAAACGACTACCATTTACCATCCGACGGTCCGTTGGTACCAACCCCATAAAAATTTCAGAGCTATTGGCGAGTAACATTACCGATGGTGGCGCTGCTGATGCGCTTCGCATGTAAACAAACATGTCGGATAGGTCACGGATTGTTGCCCGCGCGTTCAAAAATCTTATCAGTAGTAAGCGGTTTTTATTGTCCTCCAGACGTGAAACGTGGTTAATTAGTACCTATTGCGGTGGAACTCGAAAATGGCAGAAGCGAATTGAGTGTTATGAAGGTTTTCAATCACTGGATGGCCTCAAGCCTCAACGGATTCTCGATCTATCGTGATGGGATACTGATGGGAGAGGAAATTCTGAAGTCACAATTTCTTGTGTTGTATGGTCGAAAGCGAACCGAATCAAGCTTCAGTTCAAACATAGACATATTTGGATTGTGTTTACAAACAAGCGCATTGTATGAATCTCCTCACGAGGCAACTGAGATTGTAATTAAAAGAAATAGTAGTAGAAGTTCCTGCGAGAGTTCCTGTGAAATTGGAACGTTTAAATGCACTTGCAAAGCAGGCCAGTCCGGGACATGCAAACATATCGCAGCTGTGCTTCTTCGATGCAGCCATTTAAAGTTCCTATTTTCAGCACACTTCCCAGGCTTTTCTCGTAGTCATATTTTCCACAGTGCCAAGTTTGTTTGCCATCTTGACTACCCAACTTGCGTCTTTCGCTTTCGACGGGAAACGGTGAAAATGTAACTCTTCCTTTTTCCGGTTTCCACAGCGCGACTCGCACTCGGAAACGCAACAAATTCTCCGCCACTTTTTGTCACTATGACAAAATCACAAATCTTACCACCTCCCATTCTGATGCCACTTTTGCTTGCCAGTCGTCGTACACGTGCCACTCTTATTTAAAAATGCAATGCTTTTGCAACCGACGACACCTAGTATATTCAAGATAATGAAACGTGCGTGGCTCACGTACTTTGTTGGAAAAAATCAACGCCGCGTTAAGTCAGATGGAATCAATTAAAGTCACCAAACACCGCAACGCTCATAAGAGCCCACACAAATCTGCGGTTGATCCGTGCTCAAACGTCGTTTACACGTTGGCCGTCAGATGGCGTATTCGATCTTGAAACTCGCCAATAAATGGGGAACTATAGTGGCAAACGCCTGAAATAATGGCGCTCGTGTTCCATGCACCCCAGCTATCATCAGAGTCATTTTAAGCGTACATAACCTCAACTTTGCAATTGTCATCTCATTTTCATTTGTCAGCACTTTCCATAGGAACCAGCGGTTTTGCGTTACTTCGTGAGTTGAAAAGTAAAAACGCCGACAAGCCAAAAATCTCGGTAAAAAAATTGGTAGTGACGTGTTGTGTGTTGTGTATAAGGCTGCAACAGTTCCAAAGAACCATATCTTTGCAGTTTGCACCAGCTCTTTTTTATTCCCTGCTCTCAGTGGGGCTCCCTCCCCGCCTTAACTTTTCTTTGAGCACTTTCCACTTTCCGTACATTTGTTTACATTTCGTTGAGGTTATGTACGTTAACTGTCAATATGGGTGCATGGAACACGTCGCCCTCTACAATCCGTTTTGCCTATAGTTCCCCATTGATTGGAAAAAGGCCATAGCGTTGTTACAGGAAACCACTAAAGCAAATTATTATTACAGGAAATAAAGCATTGTCTACGTCAACGAAATTGAAATTGCTCAACATTGACGCTGCTGCAAATTTCCTGTTTGAAAATTACAATGGCTCTAGACTGGCGGCTGATTCGGGCATTCATAATGTCTATGTAACAAGAACTAAAGAAAAAACAGAAATGGTCGCATCCGTGCTAGATTCCTTCAGAAATTTAATCCAGTCTGATAATAAATTGCGGACCAATATCAACACTGGTTCAGGATTCTTCATAGGTGAGTTGTTATTTTGAAAACCGTAAGTGCCAACTTATAAAATTTGAAAGCATCACGCTTTGCTTATTTCGTTCCCCCGGAAGAAAAGTGACACAATTAAAAAATGGTAGGTTTTGAGTTAGATACATGAATAAGCGGTAAATCACTTTATATTTTACGGTGGAAAAGAGTTTCAACTTGAACTCTTCAATTCTATTGATTCTAATTCTATTGAAGAGTTCAAGTTGAAACTCTTTTCCACCGTAAAATATAAGTGATTTACCGCTTATTCATGTATCTAACTCAAAACCTACCATTTTTGAGTTGTGTCACTTTTCTTCCGGGGGGACAATTTGCTTTTCATTTTTTTGCGAAAAACGACCAAAACAGCTGAGTTAACAACAAACAATAGTTTTTCATCAAGTTCGTTTCAGATGCGGAATGTTTATTGGATAAAAAATGTAATCCATTACCCTTGAACCAAAGCGACCAAACAAATTCGGATGCAATCAAGTAAGTTGATGAGATGATGGGGTATTTTTGATGACGTTTGAGCTTTATAAATTTTATAGGGTAGCTGTGATGGTGTATGATTACCACGACATGTGCATAGGGAAAGTCGAGCCGCACGGTGTAAATGTGTTTATATCAAAGCTTCTGGAAGCTCAACGGTATAGAATTTTAACAGTTCCCTATACTGAATTCAAACCCAAGAATAAACTAATTCAACGAGTTCAATACTTAGAAGCAAAATTGAAAGAAATAGTGAAATCGTCATAGGTTAAATATTATGTAATGGCTTTTTAAGTTGCGATGAATTGTCCACAAACCTATCACAATAAAGCATGTTGACTTTACCTATAGTAACATGTTTTATTCAGTAGTTTATGTATCTAGTTTGACATTTGTCAAAGTAGTATCAAAATTTACAAGAAATTCGTGTTTTCTCTTAATTCAAGTAACGATTACGAAAAACGTTGTTCGACACCTTGCATTCATTTAGCAAGCATTTCAACTAAATCAAGGAACTTGTTTTCGGGACGAAAATCCGATCGCTCCCGGTGGGATCGAACCCACGTCTCTTGGCATGGCAGTGGGACGCTCTGACCACCACACCACAAGCTCCTCTAATCTACCTTGTCAAGGCGATTTTCTCAAAACTTCACATACAGTCTCTATAGAATGACTCAATCGTGTAAAAAAGGCTACAATTTTAGCACCTGTTCTCTAGCTTTCAGCTCTACCTGAAAAGGTTCCGCGAGCAGCTTCCGCAAGAGATTCCCAAAGGTTTCTCTTGCGAGGCCTGAAACAGTCAAGCAGATACTATGTTTTTTAAACATCTTTGTGGCGGTAACTGAAGCACAACGCTTTGGAGCAAGAATGCGGAAATTTTGCAATATCTGCATAGATTTGTTACCTACCCATCTACCTATAAGTAGTATCTAATACAAAATATTGCGTGACCGCTTAGCTCATGCGCTAAAAAACGAGGTGATTCGTTTTAAGTCTTCCATATGTTACGCTTTACGCTGTAAAATAGGTGATTCTCAAACTAAGCTCAATGGATTATGCGTCGTTTTCAAGTAGAAGTGGTTACATAGAAAAATCGGAGTAACCCTCGCAACCTATTCATGAAAGCACATATGTTAGGGATCATTTCCAAATGACCCAAATTACGAAATAAAAAAAACATGGAACACTTCAACCATAACATTCAAATTTACCGCGAAGTGTCTGGGGATATTTCATTTAATCAGTGCTGTATTGTATTGACGACAGCATGGTGTGGCGACAGTCGGTCCTCTGAGTGGCACACACTTTTTCGACCGCCGAATATGCATTTTAAATCGGAAGACTTAACAAGTTGCTGATGGAACTGTACAAAACGTCAACATCAAACACTGAAATCAATGTCATTGTCGAGTTCTGGGCCGCTATTCTTGAATCGTGTGAGAAAACTCCCTGGGAGTAAAATACATTCCGCAGTACACTGATGTAGCGAATGTTGCCTAAAATAGTGGTTTTTAGGCAACTTTCGCTACAGAAGTGTAGTACGGATTATATAAAACTCCCAGGGACTTTTCTCACACGATTCAAGAATAGCGGCCCTGAACATGCGCGAAGACAACTTGTCACCGTTTTCTTAGTTCGCTGACATCCGTGTCGGAGCGCCACTTCCGCGCAATATTGTGTATTGTGTATCGATATTTGATATTGCACTCGTCAGCATTTTGCAGCAATACCAATTATCAAATTGGTTCTGATAAACAATAAAGTAACAGACCTTTGGCCATTTTTATTGCTCCCAATGGGGTCTTTATCATTAGGACCTTCGTATCGATGTCATGGAGCAGGGGCCTACATAAAAAGCGGTTGAAAAACCAATCTCTTCAAGGTACCAAAAAAAAAGCTACTTATTAATCCTAAAAGGTGGAGGTTTGATTTTGGTGATTTTTGGAAAAAACTTGAAACTATACAACACTCGTTACGAAGTTGGAAAATAAATTTGGGGCTACATTGTAATGCCACATTTCACTACTCTGAGTAACCTGCAGGTACGCAAATTGTGCTCCTCGGAGTGGTGCAAATGTGATGTCTCCTCGTCACCATTTTAAACACAAAATCGTCTTCAACTTCGCAACGACTTGAAATTTTCTCCATACGGTTTTTATCATCAAGAGCAGCATTTAAAATGAAAAGCTACATAATTTTTACCCTTCATCGCAGATTAAGGTAGGTAATCTATTAATCTATCTATTAATCTAGGTACAAAAAATTATTTCTTCTTCACAGTCTCCATATGTTAGGGACGGAGTTGAATTGGTAAAATAAAGCGTTGCGAAATCAATAGCTGTGGCGAGGCTGTGGGTTTATTCCTTGACAGAATCTTACCATTTAGGTCTCTTTCGAAAGCTACAAGGATGTACTTTGATTTGAGCCCATTGGCATTTCCAAAATCCAAAATTTAAGATTCTGTCAAGAAATAAACCCACAGCGATTGATTTCGCAACGCTTATTTTACCAATTCAACTCCGTCCTTAAGACGCTGAGATCTGTTGCAATTTTTTTGCCATGTGCTGGGATGCCATGTGCACGCGTGCGTCCGTGCTTGTGGCTCTGTGTCCACGCGTGCGCGTTTGGATGAGGGCGGGTGCGTGTGCGCTTGTGGCTGTATGTGACGTAGTAAGCTTTTTGTCCTTCGATTTAGTCCACCTTTCCCATACGAGAAATCACTTACGCGCATACCTGTGAGCGCATGCTCCGCTAATACAAACGGCTACTACAGAACGCTCGTTCTGGGTATACAGGTATGCGTGGAACTCTCGTGGGAAAGGTGGATTCTAAACCGTTACACCGATCCCCGCCAAAAACGCCTATAAATCGAAGCTGGTGATTTTCTTTGAACTGGCATTCAGAGAAATTCTTTCATATTTCCATATTGACAGGTGAACAGAAAATACGAGAAAAATCGATCAACGGCGAAGATCCTTAGATTTTACTCGCGCGGTTTTCCTGGGTCCTTTATTTGACGACACGAAAATTTTCTTTTTTCGATTTTCTCTACAGTATTCTGCACGATAGGCCCGAGTGATTTTTCCATGTCAGGTAGGTGTGAATATGAGGGTGTATAGCAAATACCTGCGGAAAAATTTTAACAAATACGATAAGATTCGATACAGTAATAGAGCATTATAATAATAGTATTCATGAAATAGAAGCATCAAAAGAATAAAACAAGAGAACAAGAAAATCGCTACAATTGAAATAATTCTATAAAATAATTTTTGAAGATGAAACTAAATGATTGATGAAACTATTGAGGATTATCAATTACTGAAAACTAGTTTGTCGTGAAAAAACAACATCAGCTGCAAAAATTTACAGCGATAGTTGCCCGCGATGAGAGGTCCTGCGGCAGAAATGACGATTTTTCCAAGTACAGGGCGCTAAATAAGATTACATTACATTATTTTCTCTAAATTCCATCAAACTCCTTTTATTTTATCATTGTGATTTTAAAATCGCGCTATGGGCCGAATTAAAAATTTTACTCAATAGCACGAGCTCAAAATCACGATAATGGAATTTGAGAGTTAATGTACCTACGTACCAATCTGTACCTACCGCTAATTTTATCTATCGTTAGATACCGGTAGTCTAAAAACTCCTTTTTTGAAGCTAGTGTAAAAACCTGATGACTTTCGAATAATAGTGCGTTGATTAGTTTAAATCTAACGCGGATGTTTTCGAGGTACAATTTAGTGATAAATCACATTATTGGGGTGAAGGATTAAATTAATCGTTCGCACAAAAGCGGCATTAGACAAAAAAAGATCTCAAACTAGATCAGTAAAGTAAGCTATCAAAAAACTACTGAAGCAAGACAAGGAAAGCAATATATTACCTTATTCTACATAATAATATGTTGCCTTGTTATTTACAAACCTATATCAACAAATAGATAAGTGTGTAATCTTGAAGAAACGGGACTGTGTTGACCTGTATCTCTCAGCACAGACACACTCTCAGCGTCGACATCTTACTTAATTTTTAATAAAAAATTAACAGTAGATAATCGAGTTTGCTCTAGAGTGATATGATCGAATAATGTTCCCTTGTACGTGAACAAACGAACATGCAGTTAGTGGAATCCAAATTCTTGTCCATTTTGATCCTCGGTTTTGGGACCATCCTTGTGGGCCTGTTGCCCTTGTGTTTTGCGAACCGCGGACGCCAAAGATGGCCACTGTTATTGTCTTCACTTCTCTGTTTTGGCGGCGGTGTTCTGTTGTCAGTTTCCGTGGTGCACATCTTACCGGAAGTCCAGAGCGGCCTACCGCAATATAAAGACTTCGCCGAGATCATATTCCTCGGTGGCTTCTTCTTGTTGTATTTGATTGACGAAGTGGTTCATTGCTTGTCAAGAGGACACGAACAGACACATTTACACGTGCACTCTCATGGAGCCTCTGGAAGCGCCAGGCGACACTCTTCCAATCCAGTCATCACGTACGGAAGCACAGAACGAGATCCTTTGGTGCTGCAAACAGGGAAGCAACCGCCGTACAATCCTGCTTTTTCCAATAGAGTATCGAAAAGTGACAATCATGAGTTGTGTGTTGAGGACCAACCTCCATCTCAGCTGTGCCATACCGGCCATCAAGAACCATGTTCTTACGTGCCTACTGTTAATATCGGACTTTTACTGGCTTTATCAATACATGCTTTGCTCGAAGGTTTGGTGGTTGGTTTGGAAGAAGCACCTTCAAAAGTAAGTTTTGTGACCCAATATACGACAACGATTTGTTACGGTCATATTAATTACCGATATGCTTTTCACAATCTCGGACCCCTTCTGTTCCTCTTTCTTCATTATTGATATTGTTAATAATGTAAATAGTATTTTCTCCAAAAAAACTTCCTCGCCGATGACCTCTACTTTGTTCCTCAGAATAGACCCCATTTCTGACTATACCTTGCTCCAGAAAAACATTGAAGCATGGTCAGGAACCTATAGTCACCTAAGAAAAATGTTCACTTGCAAATCGATTATTATGAATCGAATACACCACACCTGACAGTTTTACAAGTATTTAGGTTGTTAACTACAGCTTTTTACAGGTTTTGCTGCTCTTGGCAGCTATAGCTACGCATAAATTAGTTGTTGGATTCTGCCTAGGTGTGGAACTTTCATCAAACGAACAAATCACTGCCTGTAAATTTTTCATTATGATCTTCATCTTCGCAGCTGGGTCTATGGCAGGTATTGGAGTGGGAATGGTCATAACGAATATGCCAGCCAATATTACGACAGTTGCTATTCCAGTGCTGCAGGTACGTGACTTCTTTTTAAATTTTTGAACTTCTGTGCTAAAAGCTTAACGTTCGATCCTATAGGGTTTATCCCTTTCAACAGGTTTGCTAAAGGTATCAAGATATCAAAAAAGGTCTGACTTGTGAAGCCACATAATGATGCCGTGAAATTTAACCGAGGTTGAATAAGTTTTGATTGGCCTCTCGGGCCTACTTTGGACCGTTCAGAAGGTACATCTGGTGAAAACTGAAAACCGTTAAAAACCTCTAATATTAAGTGGGGCGAAGATATAGCAACGGTCGTAAATTTTGAAGGAACTATCACGATTTATTGGCATTTTAAACGGTTGTCAACATTCAGCAAGCTCGAACCGTAAACTTCCTTATTCAACCCGATTAAAATTTTACAGAATAGGCCCTGTTGTCGTATATTGAACTAGTGACCAGTGGGACAATACTGGAACTGGTGCTGTTATTATGATGACCATCGTATATGCATGCGTTGCAGTTTGCCATTTAGCGATTTGAATGAAACTCGTAGCAGCAGCAGTTAGTAAACAAGGGTTTTCAGATAATTATTCACTTGCATTTTCTGGCAACCTATTGTCGCCGACACGTGCCAATTTTCTGTGCGGCGCAAGTTCTGAGATTTTTGGGACACATGTATAATTGATTTTATAAATAAATATTTCAGGTGAACGTTCAGCACCTGAAAATTGAAATTTGTAACCTTGTTTTCACAGGGCTTTGCTGGTGGTACTCTACTGTATGTTACTTTAAGTGAAATTCTGCCAAGGGAACGAGCAAGGTGGCACCATAGCCCACGCAAAGCGGGTGGAATTTTACAGTTTCTTGCGTTTGGCATTGGCTTTGCTGTAATGACAACAGTTACGAAGTACTTGGGTAAGTATAAAGCTTGAGTTTATGCAAATATACAACCAAATGATCGACATGATTTCAGATTATGATTGATGGCAGTAAAGCAGTTCCAGCAATTGAATAATAATTATAGTGTTAAGTAGGTACATATATTATTCATAGAACTATTAGTTTATGGCTAATAATTGTAGGATTTAAAAACAATTAAAAACAGGAAAGGAATACGAGGGTAATTTTCATAAAATTCAAAACGGTAAGAAACAAAAGCTAGGTACCTACGACCGAACTTCAGTGATCAAATGCAAAAGTACAGATTTTTTTTAAATACATGGAACTCACTACCTAAATAATGAATACTGGTGAATACTGACAGTTTTCTAGGTGCCGCGCCGCCGCCGTGTAGCTGCAGTGGGTATCCGGAAATAAGAGCCGACATTACATACCCGGAATAAATATAGACAGGAAAAAACGTACCGGAACAAAAACATACCCCACAATAACATACCAGGAAATAAAATATCAGGAGAAAAGATAGCGGTAAAAAACATAGCCCCAAAAAACATAGTAGATATTCGGAAAAATCAAACCGCCAATCTGAAACATAAGATCCGCTTAATGGCGGCTTTACAGAACTTCGTATGTCGCCGGCGACAGTCTCCCACTCCTTCGTTAAAATCTAGCGACATCAACTGTAGTTCAATAATTTGAACGACACGACGACTGAAACTCGTGTCGCGAGAATGATATGGTGGGGGGGTAGGGGAATACAGCCAGATCGAATCCTATTGGCCAGCGACACACGAACCCTGGGTTCCACAAAAGAGATAACTCAAGATCAGTTGATTCGCGATTTTTGTTTGTCAATTTGTAGCTTACTAGTCAATGGAAATGCTGGTTTATCTGTCAATAATGAAAAGATGATGGGTCTAGTACAGATTTCAGGGATTTTTTGTGGTTAATTGCCTAGCATTTAGTAGAAAAATGTTCATTTAATCTGCAATTAGCCTTGATCGCTGATCATCTCTTTTGTGGAACTGACGGGAAGTTCTGTAAAGCCGTCATTATAAACAAATATCGAAAAAAATCGACATTTTATCTACTTTGTCATCAAACGCAGCGAAGTAAAAGGTGATTCATTCTACCATTGATAACTTTCTTCCCCAGCATGAATATTCATGTCATTTTAGTTTATTTTCGAATGTTTTTCTACGTAAGGTGGAGGCTTAAAAAATCGCACCACCTTTTAAAAATCGGAAAGCTTTTTTTGGATTTGCCTTGCCTGCCGCCATCGTAGATACCTTCTTTAAGCCTGGTATTTTATTTCCGGGTATGTTTCTTCCAGCTATGTTTATTTCGGGTATATTTTGGTCCAGCTATATTTTCTCTGGTCTATGTTTTTCCCTCGTTTTTTTTTCGGGTATGTTTTCTCGCGTCAATGTTATGTCGGCTGTGTTATTTCCGGGATCCGCTGCAGTGTATGCTATTATGACAATCCCCGTCGGGCAGTGTCAGATATCAAGCTTCAAAATAGCGGACTGAGTTTCCTATCCAGATAGTATAAACATCCTTAGGTTGAAGCAAGGTTAGAACCTTGGCTAGAGCTAAAAATTGGGCAAACACCCATCGACGATATTTTGCCTGAAATCAACAATTCATAACATCACAACAATAACACGTGCCTGTTTAGATGGTGGTTGAAGCACAAAGCCCAAGAAATTCCAACCGCTAGATAATACTTCCAAATTTGAAATACTCGTCACTTTAGCGCCGCCTGTCGAGAAAAAATTTGATGGGCATAATAGTTATGCAGTGGCTTCAACCACGTATTATAAACCATTCGATGACAGCCTACGTTCAAAAGTTATTGAAACTAAAAGTTCTGAGACCATGGCTTCTGAGACTTCCAATTAAAAATCCGCAATAACATGGACATACATTTATTCAATCATAAATGTAATTTTACAAAATATAAAATCAAGTAGGTAGGTATAACATTGAATTCAAAACAAACCGAAGAACTTGTATAATCATTATTGCATAAGCATATAGGAATCTAAAATGTATACGAACTTACAAAAGTTGTAAATAATGTATCAAAAGCAGATCATAACTTGAAGCGCACCATGTAATCAACAAGATTAAAACCAATCATTGCACCCTTCATTTTCCCTTTCCCTTTGACCCCCCTTATTTCTGATTAGTCAGACCTGTAAAAATTTCCACTTAATCTTGAAAGTCATTTCACCATTATCAGTGGGCCATTCCATAGAGTTTCAACTAATTTGCTTTTTCGGCCTGGTTTGTAGACTCGGAAACGAAACGGCATAGTCGCCAAAAAAAGTACCAGTTATACATAAAAATAAATAATAACAAACAATAAGTAGGTACTTATACAATTTTTGAAATACAAATATATTTTGAAATCTTGCGGTAATTTTGTATTTTATGGAATGACCACTCTGTGATAAAATCAAAAGGTGAAAGTTCTTTTGTTTCACTTTCTGCATCCTAGTTCCTCCCAATTAAAATTAACAGAATAGTAAGAAAACTCGAGCTCGAGCGATTCACAATGAAATCTGATACAAACAACAATATAAAAGAAATTAGCGAGGAAATTAGTGAAACTTATCCTAAAACATGTCCATCGTCCATCAAGTCTTTTGGTATCTTTTAAAAATATATGAACGGTGATTTTTTAGGCCTTTCCATCAATTTCAACAGTTTTTAACTTTCCTAGAAATTTGGATTTCTTTGTTTTTCAATATTTGTAAGAAAGTCCCCAATTGAACACGTAGTTCAGTCAGTAAAGTGATGAGGCCAGAACCTCATAATTTTACTAGACCAATCAATTTTATACATAATATTATTATTCTTTACCTACACAACCATTTTACTTGATAATTATACCTGTATGGAAATTACTTATGCCCTAAAATTAAAACCAGAAGATTGTTTCAAGCAATAATTTCCCATTTATATAAATTGCCCCTTTGCTTTATGAATATGTGTACTTAATAATTGTCCTGTTATTGCTCAAAAATCGTGAAATAAAATACCCACTAAAATACGTAACAACTAAGAGGAACTTACACATAACTTTAGTTTTTATACATTAAGCCTAGTTCATTAGCGGCGAATCGCGACTTGTTAATACTATTCCTATTGGTCAATTTCAAGTTACCTACTATAATAATGGCGGGAAAACAGAACGGAAACGTCGTCAGTTTTGAGCGAATTCGCAATTTTTAAAATTTAGGGTTGAAGCTGTTTCAATTCTTTGAGAATATTCGTGTAAATTCTCTTTAGTCCAGTAAAACTAAAATAAATTTTGGGTTGAGGTCGGCATCGATTTGGTAAGGCTGAAATTAGGCAAAGACCATCGTGGACATAGCCTCTGCTACCAGCAACAAGTCCCAAAAAGTCCGCTTGGCGCTAGCCAAGTTAAGAGGCGAAAAACCACTCCATCAAACTTCAGGGGAAAATTCCTATTTTTCAGCTGAACTAGTATAGGTACGACGTACCTACTTGAGTGGAAACATTACGAGAAGACAAAAAAAAAATCAACAATAAGTACTGCATTCAATGATCTAACTTGTTTGGCAGGTCCCCATACAACTCTTGCAAACAGCACTCAAAGTTAAGGGTAGACTGGAGCACGGAGCTAGAAATCACTTTGACGATGATGAAAGATGACTCTATTACCAACAAACATAATGGGGAGAAAATTGCAACAACAAATGTCCTCTACAAGATGCATAACATTGCCGAAGCAATTAAGCAACATTTTTATTTGTTCATCAGATTACCGGGAGAAAATGTATTTTTTGTGTGCATTTCCTCCAGTATTCAAATTTCAAGGTCGGATTACTACGATGGAGTTGCGATTTGCCACAGACCATATGCCCTCTTCCACCAACAAAAAGTCCTCAACTTTCCCCACCAAAATACAGGATCAATCGTGCATTCGTGCATTTTACTGTAACACAAAAATTGTGAGTACAGTTCTATGCTATTTCAACCTCTCTGCTATTGGCTGGCTTCCGTGATCACTTTTTCTCATTGCTTTTCATTTCCGAGTTTCGAGAGTCGAAGTTGCCAACTGTGCGGTAAAACGTTTGTCCGTCAGAATCAGAAAGCAATCCCGCAGAATAAAAACAAATGAAATACGCCCAGACACAACTCCCCAAATACATTCTCCAAATAAAAAGGTGTCTGGCGGATAGGTATCGCGAATTAATTTGGAGACGGAAATACCGGGCCTTAGTGCAGTAGATATCTACAGAATACTTGCGAATTTTCGTTGGTATATGAAATACACAAATTAACTGACGACACTTTTCTGCGATTTCGCAATTAGCGATTCGCCGCTATATTGAACTAGGCTTAACATTAATATTAAGGAAGGATCCATTACGTAAGTCAGAAGTAGACTGTACCATTTTTTAAGCCTTATTGAATATAAATCAACAACTTGCAAATATAGTTTTGCAAACATTACACCAAGTGAGTCTGCTGAACCATAAGATGACGAACATTTCCACCAAAAACGCTACGTTTCTATAAACTCTGGACTTAATGAGCTTAAAGGTCAATTTGAAACTGTGAACAAGGCGGTTGGGCGCGATGTCGCTTATCCAGATGCGAGTTCAGCTCGATAACTCGAGGCTGGAGTAGAGCGGGGCATAAAGTTCATTTATTAGAGCGAAAAAAGTGAATGGTTGCGTTCATATGAACTGAGCAATAGATGTGCCAGTGAGCCCTCACTTTGGATGAATGTAACCTATGTAGCCTTATATTTATGGCTCTTGGCGACCTTGGACGAAGTTTCACTATAGCTCCTCGAGAATTGGTGAAATCAGCCGTTGCGAAATCAAGTGCTACGGGCTTATTCCTTCGCAGATATTCATCATTCAGATATCTTTGGAAGGCTACAATGATGCACTTTGGTTTGAGCCCATTGGCATTTCCAAAATCCAAAAAAAAAAATCGGAAACGTTGACATTTGGAAAAATTATTGCTGGATTTTGGAAATGCCAATGGGCTCAAACCAAAGTTCATACTTGCAGCTTTTCAAAGAGACCTAAATGATAGATTTCTGCCAATGAATATGTCCGTAGCACTTGATTTCGCAACGGCTGATGTCACCAATTCAACTCCGCCCTTAACTAAAAGTACGAGTACGTTACTATACACACCCAAATGGTCTATGGATCCCCCCCAGAAATTTTGTCTCGGCTAAAGCGACAATTTTTCGAATTTTTCTTCGGGTTTAGACAAAATTGGTATCCTGAAATTGACAGTTGACATCGACAGAGTAGATAATAGGTGCTTTCCTTTTACCACAAAACTCACTGATCTGATCTAACGGCTCTATACCGAGTTGGGGTTGAGACCGCCGTAATTGCGGTTACCATAGCACCAGCGGATACCAACCAATCAGACCGCTGTATTTGGCGAGTTACGCCGTCCTAAACTTTGCGCCTTTAACTTGGTATCGAGCATTAAGTTAGAGAGAAACAAAACGAGAAATCACATGCGCGAAACTGATCGAGATACCACTAGCAACTTAGGTCAGAATATTTATGGCGTTTTCGAGTCACCAGAACCGAACCAGTTCAGCTCTAAAATCCGGGGACTCGATTCGTTCTCTAAAATCCTTGGCCAATCAGTGGAAGTGATTTTCGAGCTGAACTAGCTCGGTTCTAGTGACTCGAAAACGCTATTAGTTTAGGTGGTAACAGGAAAGCACCTAATATGCGCCGATGCCCGTCAGACTTGCCAACATCAATTTTGAATATAGCTTATTGCGTGCGCATTCGGTCCATAAGTTTCCGACAGAATAGGTGTATAAGGTTTTTAGTTGTCATTGTTGAAGGGTTTCTGATGCGACTGAAAACGTGGATTATTACACTTTTGGCACTTTTTATTTTGAAAACTGAAATTTCAAATTTGGTAAACGACTTCCTTGAAAAGAATGTTCCAGAGACACGTAGGCCTCGATTTTGGGCCCATTGTACCACCTTCCCAGACCAGTTGGACTCACTGAGCCGCAATGTGATGCTTGGATGTTTGATGTTCGGTGCATCCACGCCAAGCGCCCGGTACGCCGAGATTTCTCCAGACCTCAAACCCATCCAAATTCTGACCCGGCTCCGCGTTGCTGCAGTCGAGTTTCATCTCAACTGGAGCGGTGTAGGTGCCACGCTTTCCGAAATGTTCAGAAAAGTTTGTTTTTTTCAAAAAGTTGAAAATTAAATAGCATTTTCCATACATTTCTCTTTGGAAAAGCCGCATTCCAAATTTGAATACTTGTGATATTTTCAAAGGTGTAGGATTCTATTATCCATTCCAAGCTTTGAAAATAACCACAGTCGCCTATGATTTTTTCTTGAGGTTGGAAAACAATCTGATAAGTTGTTGGATTGAAAAAGTCAAGATGCTGGATTGCCAGTTAATTCAATTGTTGAGCTCAGATTTTGATGTTGACACATTATTTCGGTTACTTTTAATAGTGAGAAGTATTGGGAGGTGCCACAGTAACAAAAGTATGGACAGAAGATATGATAAATATAGGCGGTTTTAAAAAATTACCACGGGGGACCCATTTCTAGCGCCAAAGAGTGATTTCGTCGCAAGTGATCTCGTAGAGTGTATCGACCCAAAATTACAGATTTTCATGCAAGAAGGCCATCATTTATGCCGGATGAGCTAGGGCAGGGGGCCTCGCTTGCGCCCCATAAGAACGAGGTAATTGACGTATAAAGTCAAAAAAAATTCAAGTCAACTCACTCTCTGTCTTAGTATCGTGATCTGTGATCCTGGCCAAAAGAATGACAATCTGACAACACAGCGTAGTTCACCTGGGGGGGTCAGGGCCAGACAGAAATTCTAACGTCACCTCCCTTGTACCAGGATGACATTAAACATGAAAAATCAGGGACACCAACAAAACTCGAATTTTTCATGGCAAGCTGTGGTTTTTCTGAGCTTGGAATGGTTTATTTATATTAACCTACTTTTTCAGTCACATCTGAAATCCCTTACCTAGGTGTAATTAGCAAACTCACTGGAGGTGTAATCTATAAACAATTTTCAAACTATAACTACAACAATCTTTATATGTAAGTATGGTCTTCAACACAACACTTCCACAGAATTTTCAGTATCAGTTTCTTCCAATGGAAGTGTGAATTAAAAAAAAAACACTGCATACCAGTTTGTGTTCTATCTCATGATTCTATGGATGCAAAAACAATTAAAACGTGTACCTATGTATTTTAACTTAACAAAAAAAGTTTCAAATGTTTAGCTAAAAGCAAACACATTCCCAAATTGCCTTGACCTTATTCTTCCAGTAGCTTATTAATTATAAAAAATAAAGACTCTTGCAAAAATAACCTTGTTTAGATTATACCTATAAAAACCTGCGTTCTTGCTGCAACATTAGTGGAAATGCTGTGTATTGGAATGAATACGTTTGAATCACATGTGGCAGCCTTAAACGTTGCATTTATGAATTGAACTTTCAACAGTTTCTCTTAAACTTGCCATAACAGCTTTTTGGTCACTAGCATTAATTATTGCCGTTCCTGATACAATCATATTTGCTCCAGCCTGAAAGCAATCGGATTTAAGGGAATGTTGAATGACCAAAATGATAGAGCAATCAAGGTATCAATAATACGAAAAAAAAATACAAACCTCTGCACATTGAGTAATTGTATTCAGACCGACACCTCCATCGACTTCAATGTCTAAAGCAGGGTAGTTTTGCCTCAGCCACTGGACTTTCGGCATCATCTCACTCATGAACTTTTGACCTCCAAATCCTGGTTCAACGGTCATTATCAAAATCATATCTGCATGATCTATGTACTGACGGACAGCTTCGATACCTGTCCCAGGTTTGAGGGCGAGCCCGACATTCATGCCTGCTTCCCTAACTTTTCTGCACAAGGGAATCACGTCTTTGGCAGATTCTATGTGGAATGTGTATTGGTTGACGCCAGCATCAGCCATGGGTACAATCCACTGGAAGAAAAACATTACTATCCAATTTTTTTTATGGGATGTCTTGCCTTTTCGGGGTGTGACACCATCATGTGCGTTTCGAAAAACGCATGCTTTATTTTACTTCTCAAACATTTAACTACTGGATGTCCCAGAGTGAGGTTAGGAACAAAATGACCGTCCATCACGTCCAGATGCAGGTAATCCGCCCCGTTTTCCAGGAGTCGCTGGGATTCGACGTACAGCTGGGATAGGTCTGCGTTTAAAATTGATGGTCCTATTTTGCATTTTAATTGTCCATTCGCCACAGCCATGCTTCTAAAATTACAAAATGCGAAAGAAACTAAAGAGAGGAACAAATTTTGGGGAACCACCTGTATGTGTGGATGTGTTTTTTTTCTAATTCACGTGAAGTGTCATTACTCACCATAAAGTGATACGATGTTATGTAACGGAAATGATGAACTTTGGCTTATCACTATTATTTTACAAAAACTACAAAACGTTTCGATGAAATAAGAAAAAGATATGGGAAATTCAAATTGATGGATTGTACAGGGATCTACTAATAATTTCTAGAATGCGGTGGGGTTGTGTACGAGGTGCCATCAATATATCTGTCGCAAGAAAGCAAACGAGGGGGAGATAACTCATCGGATTTCGCAACTTTTCAGGAGAAGCAAAAAACCGTAAAGTTCACGTTATAATATTAAGCTGATTATTTAATTTTTATTATTAAAAATGAATTTAATCAGTAATCACGAAGCGCCGCCTGAGGGACAAATATTATTTATTATAAAAAAACTTTGGATTAACTTCACAAACTCGATCACAAAGTTAAGTGGGGAGGGGGGCTTTGGGAAACGTCAAAAGAATAAGCTATAGGTAGACTTTAAAAAAAATATATACGTCAGAAAAGAATAATAGCGAAGATACAGACGTTCTTTAAAACTTTAAAAATCGATTTTTCGTCATAACGTTTGAAACTTCTCAACCGATTTTGTTGAAATTTGAATCGGAGCTTACTGAAATAAGTCGGTATCTAACAATAATAACGCGTTCCATCAAAATTTTTCAGGGGCGTGGAAAATGAGGAATGCTTTCGCTTCTTCACCCCTATTCCTCACCCCTCCAAGTAATTTTGTAGATTTGTTCATACTTTTAAATTCTGCGTTTGATTTGAAAGAAAAAGTAACTTTTGCAAAATTTTGATTCAATGCTTGGTTTTCAAAATATTTGGGTTTGAAACTACGAAAAACATCAAAATATCCACTTTCAAGAGCCCAAAAAATGTTTTTCCCTGAAAACTTCTCGTTTCCTAGAAAAACTCATGGTTCATCAACTTAAAACACTAGAGAACCTATTTCAATAAAGGAATCATTAGTTATCTTATTGGATTTCAATTTTTTGGCTTTTAGGCTTTTGAAAGTGCGATGATGGTGTTTTCGAGATGTTTTCCGAAGTTTCAACCTCAAATGTCTCGAGAACGAAGCCTTTCATCAAATTTTTGCAAGAGTAACTTTTTCTTCCAAATTGAACGTGATATTCAAAAATATCAACAATTTACAAAATTACTAGAGGAGTAAAAACTGGGGTTAAAAAGCGGGAGCACCCTCCATTATCCAAGCCATGTGGTAATGGTTCACCACTCCAGCTGAAGGTGTTGCTTCGTCTATTTCAACACAGGACTCGCGCTTGTTAGTCTTTCTATTACACTTTCTGGATTTCTTTCGATGGCATAAGATATTTCTCCGATATCGGTTCATTTTTACGTGTTATAATATTGTTACACGTAAGATACTGTGCAATAAACATGCGTGAAAGTGAAAAAACAACCGAACAATTACACTGTGGAAATTGGAAGCTGAATCAAAAGATCTCGATTCCGAAGATGTAATTGCCGTGAATATGCCACCAGCAACGGATGCCAAACTTTCTAGATAATATGCCAGAATCACAAGAAAGAAGTCTTCGAGTCAAAATGAACGAAGAACTTGGCGGTAACACTCCTCAATGAAATATTTTTTATCTTCTTCTATAACGAACTATACTGGACGGAATCCACGTTTCCCATGAGAACATCACGCATACCTGTGAGTAGGTATACAACTGGCGGTCTGTAGTAGCCAAATGAACTAGCGGGAATCTGCGCTCACAGGTACCTATGCGTGCAAGTAATTTCTCGCATGGGAAAGGTGGATTGTTGATTTTTCTGTGAAATATGCCAATGATAATGAGCGATATGACTTCAAATTCAAAATATGACAAGTGATGATCTAAAAAAATTCATTGGGGATATGAATTTTTTTCGGGATATCACAATTTACCTCCAATGGACCGATATTGGAGGAGAGATGAAGACAAAAGTGTGCCATTAGTAAAAAAAAGTAGGTATGAGCAGAGATAGGTTCAGAAATATGAAAAGAAATCTGCATGTGTCGGACAATGGGCATTGGGCAACTTGAAAAAGAGGACGAATTCACTGAATTGCGTCCATTATTGAACAAAATCAACAAGAAAAAGTCTCCAATTTTGCATATTTGAGCTGCCTGATGAGCTTCGCAAAAATAACGTTGGACATTTGATTGGAGAACACAAGGAAAAAAACTCGCAGAAGATGTAGGAAATGTCAATGCCAGACCATATTTCCCTATAGCAAGTGTAACTTTCATTTGCATCCTCACTGCTTCCGCAGCTTCCATTTATTCTAAAAATTCATCAAACTACCATTTGTAATTATTATCATTATCATTAGGTGCTTTTTTTGGAATAATTCACTTTTTTTTTGTTCTTTCTATTCAGTAGATATTTTCTATTCACCGCATCTTGTTTACATTTCAAAAATTTGTCGAAAAATCAAATAGGTACTTGTGTAATATTAACGCATCATTTTTTACTGATGAATGCAACAATAATTTTTGGCAAAACTGAAAGCGGTTAATTTTTTTTCTTTCATATTCCTTCATTCTGAAGCTCTAGGAACTAGAATTAAGAAGAACAGACTGATTGAATGATAATTTCCACCGTTAGCCATTAATGGGTTAGAGCAATTTTGACCAAATTTAGTACAAATGCTTGAAAAATAGATACCCATCACTTGACATAGATGAAGGTGCGTTCAGTCAGCTTATTTAGCCGCAAGTTTTAATTTTAGTCGCAAGCGCAGCGACGCCCATTGGCTCTTATGAACCAGCCTCCTCGGAACAGCCAATAAGCGATGCAGCGCTTACGGCTAAAACTAAAATTGCGGCTAAATAAGCTGACTGAACGCACCTTAACTTTTGTCAAAATTGTCCAGTGGCGTACATACTTCAATTGTTCAACTTCTCCCCCCTTATTTTCTACGCCACTGGATATTTTTGAAAAATAGTATTTTTTAATTCCTTGTTCAATTTAGAAAAAAAGTCACTCATGTGAAATTTTGACTAGAGGCTTGATTTTCAAGATATTTGGGTTTTAAACTTTGGAAAACATCTCGAAATCGCCACTTTCCAGAACCCAAATTGTTTTTCTCTGAAAACGCTTCGTTTATCAGCAAAAATGGCAGTAAATCAACTCAAGCGACCTAGAAAACTTATTCCAGTTGAGGAATCATGAGTTTTCTTGGATTTTAATTTTTAGGTCTTTGAATGTCGCGATTTCGAGGCGTTTTGCAAAGATTCAAACCCAGATATCTCGGAAATAAAGCCTCTAATCAAAATTTTACATGAGTAACTTTTCTTTCCAAATTGAACAAGGAATTCAAAAAAAGTATAGTTTTTCAAAAATATCCAGTGGCGTAGAGAATGAGGTGGGAGAAGTTGAATAATCCCCCCATATCTACGCCACTGGACAATTTTGACAAAAGTTGTCTACGTCAAGTGATGGGTATCTATTTCATTAGTATTTGTACCAAATTTAGTGAAAATCGCTTCGATGACCTGAGAGTTATTGCAAAAAGAAGATTTCAAAAACTAAACTTTGAAGGGCTGTATCTTTCTTAGAAAACGTTTTGGAAAGAAATTAAGTTATGCTTGTCGACCTAGCTTTCGATGGACCATCGAATGGTGGATTATTGCTACTATAACCTGGACCACTTGTATATCGAAACCAAGGTAAACCAGCGAAACCAGTATTCGTTTATGTCGGAAAATCTGTCTGCAAGAGTCATCTTTTTTCAGGTTGAACATCGTACGTACGCAAGCCTTCTGGAGCCTAAATATTCGTAATGTCTCTGCAGAGTTTCGTCCATACCAGAACAGTATGCCATACGACAGCCTGGACTGGATGTAAGCATGGTAAGCGTGTAATATTCCTTCCCGAGTCGTTGTCTTTGAGAGAATTTTTAGAGCGTACTTCAGTGGTGCCGTCTTCTTGTAAACATAGCGAGTCGTGTGTGTTCCTTTTCACGTCAGTCTGTCATCAACCACGACCCCCAAGAATCTCGCGCTGCTCTGGTGATCGTCTTTCAGCTCCTCTCTTCTTCCAAAACTGAATAGCATTTTTTGTGTTTTGTTCCTGTTGAGTTCCATTTGATTTTCTTCAAACCAGTGTTGGAGAGTTCTTAGGGAGCTACACATTTTCAACAATTATTGTGGCAAAGTCGGGGCTTTGATAACAGCTGAGGTAGTGAGGTATCATCAGCATACTGCACAATATTTCCTCTTGTATACAATTCGGCAAGTCGTTGATGTACAGGAGAAACAGCAAGGGGTCCAAAATGGAGCCCTGTGGAACACCTCGTGTGACAATCTGATGTTTGAGCTGCGGACTGATTTCGCTGTGGACCGCTGCGTGGGTTCCCTTTTGTTCAACTTATTAAAACGGCCCATAGACAGACGCTTGGGCGCTGTATATTTCGACGCTAAAGCTTTCGACAGTAAGCGGTCTAGCCCTGCAGGCAGGGTATGACAGCTGACAGCTCAGGCTCCACACCACTCTTGACACCACAAACAATGACACCACTGAACATAACATAACCAAACTTTTTCTAGTGCAAAAGTCCTGCATGTGCAAGTGTGTGTGAGCAAGAAAATTGCAGTTATTGTAATTTTTTAAAATTTTCTTAGCGTTCCCCCTTGTGCATAACGAGATTGAACAAATAGTGTTAAAGTTAATTTATTTGCACGATCAATTCGAAACAGTGTTCTTAGTTCAAACCATGAACAAGCACGAAACAAAACAGTGGAATACAGAACTCGCACAGCAAAAAGCCGCCAAACGGAAATGGAAAAAAGACAATCTACTGAAGAAGCTAGAGAACCAGAAAACCCCAGTTACTGGAACACAGCTGGACACAAAGTCGTCAGTTGAAGAATCAGATTTTGAACAGTCATCCACGATATCCATAGCAGTTCCAGGTTCAATTCTTGAGATAGCACAAACCAATGAACTGCGTACAATTCTGTCAAGCCAGATAGCGAGGGCCGCTTGCATGTTCCAAGTTGACGAGATTGTCGTTTTTGATGACTGCGGGGATGACCCGGAATCCAAGACAGGCTCGATACATGACATATATGGGTTGAAAACTGCCAGGAGAAGTTGCGTGCAGCTGGCCAGGCTACTGCAGTATGCAGAATGCCCACCATATTTGCGGAAAACCTTTTTTCCAACTCACAAAGATTTGAGACACACAGGTCTGATGAATCCTTTGAATCCACCACATCACTTGAGTAAATTTGAACAGTTCAAATACAGGTGAGCATTTGTAACTTGCAGACTAATTAAATAAAACTTCTTTCTCTTTTCAAATTACAGGGAAGGAGTTGTGCTGCCAAAATCATGCAAGGCAGGCTCTATGGTTAATGTAGGATTGCAAAAAGAAGTTCATATAGACAAAACAATAGCGCCGGGTATGAGATGTACAGTGAAGCTATTGTCTGAGCAATCAAAGAAGAAACTCCGTGGAGTGTGTGTGCCTCCTACAACACCTAGAAATGATACAGGCATTTATTGGGGTTACCAAGTTCGGCTGGCCGATTCATTATCAGCTGTGTTTTCTCAATGCCCATATAAGAAAGGGTAAGTAAAGTAGTTGAACAGGTTTGTGTTCATGTTTGCAACTATCAGTATGAAGATTCAAGTCAGATAAGTAACAGCAAGTTTACCAAGTTTGTTTTGTTTTCTAAAGATTAAATTGAATTAATTTCCAAGTGATTTTCTTTCAGATATGACTTTTTAGTCGGCACATCAGACAAAGGGACATCTGTAGATGAGTTTTCTTGCACCCCATACCGGCATATGCTCATAGTGTTTGGAGGAGTGCAAGGTTTGGAAAGAGCTGTAGAGAGTGATCCATTGATAAATGAGGACGACCCTAGTTTATTATTTGATGAATACTTGAATACTCTTCCAGACCAGGGTTCCAAAACTATCCGGACGGAAGAAGCCATTTTGGTCACTTTGGCAGCCATAAGGCCAAGATTGACTCCACAAATACAACCAAAAGCATTTGATCAAAGTAGCATAAAAAATATACGTAGTAATAGTCAAGCAGCGGAGAGCATTAATAGTAAAGCGGCAGAGGTTGCGGTGGCAGATACAGCTTGTAATTCTAGTAATAATCGTAATAACAGTGCAAATGATATGAGTAGATTTGATTAAAATAAACAAATACATTAACTGTGGGTTCCACCAAAATATTTAACCAGTGAATAGCTAACTCCAAATTTCTTTTGAACTTTGGTGGTGGATTCTGGCCAAATGACCAACTTAAGTTCAGGTTTCACCCTGAATAATAACCAAAAAAAGTAGTATATTTGCGATTTAACGTATTTTTCATAATGAACAGGCCAGGCATGGACTATAAAAAATCCGTTTAATCTCATATTAGCTTAAACCGCTATGAAATTTTTTGGTGGAACTCGCGGTAACTCTTTCATTGTAAAACCGTGACATGACTGTGCTAAAGGATTAGTAATCCAAAAGAAAAAAAAGGATGAGAATTTTGAGAATTTTCCTCAGTTATAATATAAACAGGTGTGTGACTTTTTTTTACAAATGCTTGTGAAAAATGTTTTTGTCAAGAAAAATCCACAAAAATAATTATTCTATTCATCATCTTCATTCGCTATTTCTTCTGAAATTTGTTTCTGTAAAAGCCTTGATTTAATAAACTCTTGATACGGTGGTTTCTGAGGAGCACTTGCTGGGAGGTAATGTCCACCAGGGTGATTCACAACCACAGGATTTAGAAATGATTCACTTAGAGATTCACTCATATCTGAAGCAAACACAATTACTTAAATATGAAATACCATTATAATATTCTAATATACTAATATTCCCTGATCTACGAGTGACTTACCATGAGGAATAATTTCATCTCCAGTCCCAAATATATGTAAAGAAGGTAAGGAAATGGGATCACTGTAATACTTCTGATGAGGCAAACTTCCAGATTTGAATCCCGAAGACATTATTGCAAAATTAAACCTGCACTTTGTCACTGAAAATCTACATTTTGGTGTTCAATATCAAACCAGTAAATTCATATCTTACATCCTTTTTGCTGCAAGCTACACAGCAAACCCACAAAACAGGCGCCTTGTGAAAATCCAAGAATTCCATCAAATGGGCCTTCTTTTTCAAAAATACTTTCAACTAGTTTTACGCTTTCTTCAAAACCTATAGCAGGTCCACCTTTTCTTGTACCTCTGAATGATAGGTCTTCTCTATTGAAGAACCATCCATATTGTTCTGAAATCATTATTAATATTATAATAAACTAGAATACACTTGAATACCTACAGTTAAAAACAAAGAGAATAATTTGGAAGTAGATGCGGGTGGTTCATCTTTAAAATTAGGTAGGTACCTTCTTCTTTGCCTTGGCCTATGTTGATATCTTCTAATTTATCATCATTAGTGAATTTTACTTTATGTGGAGCTGTTATGTAAGTGAACTGGGCCCATTTATGAAGCATTTTTCTAAAGGAACCAGTTTTTTGACGAAAAGCTTCTGCATTTTGGCGATAACCATGAACGGCCAAGATTTTCAGTTTCGACTGACCTGCTGATAGGCAAGCTCCAACAGGTTTTGCATCACTCATGGTAGATGCGAGAAATCGAATTATTTTAATTTTTATACACGTTTGAAAGAACGTCAGGATTTTAGGTTATTTCACTCCGTCACCCATCAGTCAGTGTCTTACTTGTTCTCATGCTTGTTCTATTTTGTCATGTCGGTGCACTGCTTTCACGCGACATTGCTTTAGAGCGACGTGGTCTCCGCGCGTCAGATTTTTCTATGCTATTGCTATTTGCAATTTGCATTTGGTTGGCATCACTGATTTGACTTTTCAAGATATGGGAAATGAACGATTTCATTTGGGCAGGTGCGCATGCGTAAAGGCGCCAAATTTTGAAAACTTTCGTACACCTGTCAAGAGTTGAATGGGAACGCTGCCTGCTCTGTCTACCCACAGGGCCGGATTAGGTCTTATTTGGGCCCTAGGCTGTAACATTTTGAGGGCCCCCCACCAGCGACAAAGCTACATCTTCTTTTCGATATCATTGCAACTTGCTACTTTATTACCCAATCCACGTTTCCCGAAAGGCTTCTGCGCATATAGACAATACAAATAGAGAAGACCATATGTTATCACCACCGTCGTCACGGATATTGGGGCATCAAAAATCAGCCAACCTTTTTTTGAATGATGGACTCACCTGGTTCCTACGCAACCGTGAAAATCCGTGACGACATGTGTCTTTTCTATTTGTATTGTCTATACCTGTGAAAGTAGGACGTCGTTGCCATATCTATATCACGACAACAAGTTGACAACACTGTAATACGGTGTGCGTGTGTAATGTCACGCAAATTTCAGCTGACAGCACTTGACGTCGATTTGACGTTTCGGCAGATCTAACCAAATAACGCTCTTGTTTCGTCGATCGCCTTGCAGCTCGTTGTGTTTCGTATCACCTGAATTTTTTCAGGAAAAGTACAAAAAAACCGCAACTTTTGGCGCTGAAGCAAATCCGCAGAGTGCCTATTATGCATTCAGCTTTTATTTGCAACAAAGCAGGCGAGCCTAGTTTGACAGAATCCACTCTGTAAAAGCGCTGTCAGTGGAATGCCACAGTTTAGGTTATGCAATATTTTCTGGGGTTATCGCTTTACTTCAAAATCCAGAACAGTGTTGCAAGTTCATTTCTGATTGATTGAATGTCCGAATGACATAGACTATCAACCGCTTGTCATTCTTCAAGCGTAGTGGAGAAGTTCTTCCTCATTCTACATATGGAACAAATGAAGTTGTACAGGAGGTGCTATACAAAGTGAGAAGAGAAATTTAAAATTTGGCTGTATTTAACAAGGAGGAAGCTGTGTCATGAAAGCCGTGTTTCTTTCAGTCGATAGAGATCGATCTGGTACTGGCATCTACCAATAACAATAAAAGTGAAGACCTTTGAATTGAAACGAATGATGGCTCTGGCCTATTAATTTTTATTAGGGTAGGTACTTTTAGAAACAAGGTACTTGAACTCGGAACATTTCGGACTCCGGAAATTTGTGGAGATAGGTAGGGACTGTCCATCACTTGAGGTCGCACATGATCGGACAAGCTTCTTAGTTTCTTTTCAGCCATCCTGTCTAAAACGGACTTTCATCAGCTAGGTCCTCGCTCCGTTTTCATCTTCATTGATTTTTTCATTTCACTGCTAGCTTTACTGGGCACTGTAGGTAGCTAGCCAAAAAGTACTGAAGAAAGGAGTTTCACAAAATGTGTGTAGGCAGAATAAGTTTCACATCTGGTGATCTTCAAAAAGATTTTCTCACGTTATTCCAATCTTCCTTCAACCACACCCAAAGATCAAAATCCATCTTACACCAACTGCGTAACTGCTTTGACATCAGAAACTGTCAGAAACATTAGGCTTTTTTTTATCAAACACAGTGAGCACCTACCCTGATGTGAGCACAAAAATTAACCGGCAAGGGGAAAGACAACATTGCTTTATATCAGCTGGTATAGCTGACAGAGTATTAACACTGACACTGACTGGCAGCTGTAATAGCTGAGTGTCTAGGTATTTTTAATTTAAAAAAACGTAAAAACAAAATTCCAAGGCCTGCTTTGTTGCAAATAAAAGCTGAATGCATAATATATGAGATTTCCAATAATTTACACACGAATTTCTGTAATACTGTGACTTTCATTTTTAATAACAAAGTTAAATTTTCGGTGCGTGTGCGATAAAAGTCGTCTGAAATCGCACATTTTAGTGTGGGTTCAATCAGCTTATTCAGACGCGGTTTTAGTTTTTAGTCGTAAGCGCTGCATCGCTTATTGGCTGTTCTGAGGAAGCCCTGTTTCATAAGGGCCAATGAGCGACGCTGCGCTTGTGACTAAAATTAAAACTTGCGACAGTCTTAGGGGGGCAGCTGCCCCCCCTAAGAAGTAGATTTTCAAATGCAACAAATTGAACACCAAAACGGAAATTTTCAATAACAATTTCAAAAATCCATGATTTTTTTATGTTTTCCTACCAGAATTTTTAAACTGTTATAAATGTTACAATAATACCATCCATAATTTTACAATTTACAGATTTATAAGGTATAATGAACGGGGGTAAGTGGTAAGGGTAGCTTAGAGTGCGCAGCGGAAAATCCGAGCAATGCCGTGTTTCGAGGCAGATATCTTGCAATGGGGAACTATAGTGGCAAACGCCCGAAGTAATGGCGCTCGTGTTCCATGCACCCTAGCCATCATAACTGTCATTTTAAGCGTACATAACCTCAACTTTGGAAGTGTAATTTCACTTTCATTTGTCGGCACTCAGCATATAACCAGCGGTTTGCGTCACTTCGTGAGTTAAAAAGCAGAGAAAAGTCGACAAGCGAAAAATAGCGGTGAAAAAAAAAGGTAGTGCCGTGTTATGTACCAAGCTGCACCTTTGCACCAGCTCTTTTTTTCCTCTCAGTGGGGCACCTCTTCGCCTCGACTCTTTTTTGAGCATTAGCACCTTTCCCCTTTCCGTACATTTCTTTGAGGGAGGTTATGTACGATAACTGTCAAGAGTGTCAATATGGGTGCATGGAACACGTCGCCCTCTACAATTCGTTTTGCCTATAGTTCCCCATTGGTTGATCCCACCATAGAGTTAACAAAGATAATTGTTGACCATAATGTTCTGCGTATGATGCTTGTACCAGAAATCCTCTTTTGATAGTGTATTTTGAATTACAACACGAAAACTACCTACTTGGGTATTTTAGGTAAAGAAATGTCTAAACCCTCGTCTAAACCCCAGGAATAATTTCCTCAAAGCTGAATTTTTGTACAGTGACCCTTTTGACCCATCTGAACAACATTTAACATATCAAAATACTCGGGGATTCTGACGTTCGCGTCATGAATTTCAGGGGGTGAAAACCGCACCCTTACATTGACATGGTGCTCGTTTTTCTCATTTTTCCTCCAAACGGCAACTTGGACGTAAAATAATGATGAGAATTAATATTAAAATATTCCCATTAAATTCTGTATCGAAAAGGTCTGATTGACTATACGAATTGATTCGAGAAAAAAGCGTTCAAAGTGGGGATAGCTTAGAGCGCGCAACGAAAAATCAGAACAATGCCGTGTTTCGAGGCAGATATCTTGTAAGTGGTTGATCGACCTTCCTTGTCGGGGGCGGCATGCGGAGGCGGCGGCTGTTTTTTTCTTTCTGAAGCACCCCAGCGTTGAGGCGAACACAACACAACAAAAAAGAAATTATTCAAATCGGTCGTGCACTCTCAAGATTTCCGTAGAGGGCGGCACGCGAAAGCGGCGGCTTTTTAGCGCACTTCTCCAAACGGGAAGGCGCTTTTGTCCTCGCTTTGTCCGTCCGTCCGTCACAGCATCTAGTCCTAGACGAAAAGGTTTTTGCGAAAAATTTTTACTCCATTGGGTAGCTCATGACCTTGTATCCCGAACCAAGAAAAATCTCGACGAAATAATAATAAACAATGACAATAATAACATTTTAGTGTGACGCGGCATCGCCGCTGAATGCAGAAGCCGGCCTGGTCTCGAAAGTTATCACATGCGAGGAAGTACCCGATCTTATCATTTTACCATGATACATATGGAGAGTTATATTTAGAGGATGATTTGAACTTCATTTTAATGAAAATTTCAATCGATGCGAGGTGCAGGCCAATAGTTATTAATTTTTGAAAATGACTCCGAAACTACGGCTCGGCCGCAAATGATTTATTCGTTGCTTGCTGGTGCTTGATATCCTTTCCTCCGAACAAAACGAAATTCAATACAGAAAATATTTCAACTCGAATGGGTAGCTCATGGCCTTGGTACGCGAATCAAGAAAAATTTTGCCGAAATAATCATGAACAATTACAAAAATAACATTTTGGTGTAGGGCGGCTTCGCCGATCAAGTGCTGGCATTCGCGGTAAGATGTAGAAAGTTGCGATATGCAGGCAACTACAATTTCTTAATGAAATACATCACTGCATGTACGGCATTATATTTAGAGAACAATTTGAACTTTCTTTTGACAAAAACCCCACTTCGATCCGACCGTCGGGTCAATTGTTATCAATTTTTGAAAACGACCGCAAAGCCACGGCTTGGCGCATATTACACGACCCTACAAATTTAAAATCAGACGTTGCCGAAATAGTGATTGAACATTTTGAAATAGCCAATACTAGGTACCTGAAGGATAATGGCACTTAAATTACGAAACATGTTCGCTCAATAACAAAAAAAAAGTAGGTAGGTATCACTAAACATCATATGACAGGCTACCATTTTTTCGGTTTTTCGATAAAAAAGAAATGTTCCAATTCAAAAGTGAACCCGATATTCGTGTTCGGGAGGTCGAAATCAGTTGGAGAACATTTTTTTATATAAGTAACAGAATGACGCTTATGTGGCCGGTTTGTCTGTCTGTCTGTCCGAATCCGTGCAGAAATTAAGACGCTGTACTCCTTCTCGAGAATTGAAACAAGAGTCTTGTAACTTTTTTCCGATTAATAGCTGATGTCCCCAAGGGTGGCCATGCAATGGGCACTATTTTTGTTATCCATACATCGTTATCATTATTCTCAAAAAACAGAGATCTCCTGTGCACTTCGATGAAGTTTAACTTCTCCTCGGGAAATAAAGCTACAGCCCTTGAAGATTGAACTTTATCCGGTGGATAGCTTAGGTCCTCAAGGACCAAATAGGCAGATTGGCTTTCATAATTCGGCCGCCATCTTGGCTGCCATATTGAAATTTCTTATTAGTGGAACGATTGTCATGAAACTTAAAACTTACCCTTGTCTAGTACGATCATTCTTATTTTCAAGCCAAATTTCATGATTGCCCCACCATCTTGGCCGCCATATTGAAATCTCTTATAAGTGGAAGGATTTTCATAAAACTTGAGAGTTACGCTTGTCTCGTACGATATCATTCCTATTTTCAAGCTGAGTTTCATACACGGATTTCTGAATATAGAGCTGGATAGCTAATCACAATATACCCCCACCACAATTTTTGTCAAACGCGTGTTGGCCGCCATACTGTGCTAATTTTTAGTTACTTTAATGCTTGTGGGTTGGCAAAGCTGCGAATAATTGTCATCCCTGAGTGTCACTTTGATTGCCAAATGTCACCCAAATGTCAATCTATTGTCATTTTTTGACGTTTTTCTTGTTTATCCGTTTCTTTGTGCGAAGTTTTCTCGACGTTTTTCAGCGATTTGTTGAAGAAAAAGACTTGATGTCGTCCTGTTTTGTGCCTAGTTGCAAAAATAGCGACAAACAAAACAAAACCGGCATAACCTATCATGTGTAAGTTCGATGTTTTTATCCGATTTTTCATTTATTACAAAAGAATTATTTCAGGTTTCCGAAACGATCAAAGTGGAGTGGCTCCAGGCCATCAGTAGGTAGGAATCAACAAACATTTATTCAGCAGCGTAACAATGAGAGCGTGTTTGTTCAGATCATTTCTTGGATGAAGCCTTCGAGCGAATTGGATTGCTCAAGAAACTGAAACCCAATGTAATTCCTTCACTTGATTTGCCTACCCTGAGACCACGGGTATACCTGAGACCCATTCCAGTAGCTTCAGAAAGCAGTCAAGCTATCCAGGAAGCTCCAACAACCACAAGCCAAGTTATGCCGGAATCATGACCAGATCAAGCTATGCCGAAAGCATCAACAAGCCAAGCTATGTCGGAATTATTATTAAGCACAAATAAACAATTATGTTATACTTCAATAATTGTTTTCATTTTATTTTTGTGATATAAATCAGGTTCGTGTTTGTGTTGTTTTGTAGCGTTTTAAAATCACTAGAACCGATCCAGTTCGGCTCTAAAATCAGGGGATCCGATAGGTTCTCGAAAATCCTTGCCCAATCAGTGATAGCGATTTTCGAGCTGAACTGGCTCCGTTCTGGCCAGTCGAAGACGCCATTAGTTTTTTTGCTTGAGTTTCTACGTTTTGTCTTCGAAACAATTCATCAAATACCTTACGTTTCCAACATGTATGTAGTTAACTATTCCGAAATAAAATGAGTTGCAATTTGTAATAAACAACATTAATGAAATCATAACCACTAACCAATAATTAAAAAATGAATAATAGGAAGATTCAAGAACCAAGAATCATTCTACGAAACAAAAGTACAAGCATCTTAGCTTTCTCCCTGTAGGACTCGTCCAGTTTCAGGTAATTATTATTTCACAATTAATATTTGAAACAAATGTAAACACCAATGCACAAAAGACGGCGGTTTATATTTTGAATCCGATTTGTTGCCCGTCAGCCAATAACATTTTAGCACAGTATGGCGGCCAGCTGGGTTCGGACAACACGCATGTGTTGTATTAGCTATCCAGCTCTATATTCAGAAATCCGTGGTTTCATAATTCTGCCGCCTTCTGTCGCCATCTTGGCCGCCATATTGAAATCTCTGGTTAGTGGAACGATTTTCATGAAACTTGGAACTTACCCTTGTCTAGTACGATCATTTTGATTTTCAAGCCGAATTTCATGATTCTGTCGATATTTTGGCCGCCATATTTAAATTTTTTGCCCAAGACGGTAGAACCCTCTCTGCTATAATCACTTAACATCTTGCGTTCACTAATCCTCCAAAAAGGAAGTGCGCTACTGAGCCTCATGCCCATGAGGCGTATTCGCTTGTTTATTTTTGAAGCACCCCCAGTGTTGAGACTAACAAAATAAAAAAATTAACAGAAATATTTAAAATCGGTCAAGCCACTCTCAAGATCATGGTCGGGGGCGGCACGCAGAGGCGGCAGCCGTTTTTTTCAAGCACCCCAGTGTTGAGGCGAATATAACAAAAAAGAAATTATTCAAATCGGTCGAGCCACTCTTAAGATTTTCGTTGGGGACGGCACGCGGTAGCGGCGGCGTTTTTCCAATTTTAAAGCACCCCAGTGTTGAGACGAACAAAACAAACAAAAATAATTCAAATTGGTCAAGCTACTCTCAAGATCCCTGTCGGGGGCGGCACACGGAAGCGGCGGCGTTTTTTATTTTTAAAACACCCCAGTGTTGAGATGACTAACAAAAAAAAATATATAAACAAGAAATTATTCAAATCGATCGAGCCACTATCAAGATCCTCGTCGGGGGCGGCACACGAAGGCAGTTTTTTTTTCTAAAGCTTGGTCTGAAATAAAATTCATAATTTTTGACCATATTTTCTTCGGGAAAAACGCTCGAACAGGTCGATTTCTAAAAAGGGCAAGTCGTTTTTTCATGACACGTGTCATCATGATCTACCGTCAACCCCTTGACCCCTAGCCACCCTTAGTATTTTTTTTTTCAAATGGCACCCCATGGCTTAGGGGGGCTCGTTGGAAAGCTTGTCAAAAACTGTATTCAGATCTACCATTGAAAATTATACCGAACGCTTCACCATGAAGTTTTGAGTAACCCTAGGGTTACTCAAACGTCCGGAACAAAATTCATAATTTCTTATCATATTTTTTTCTGAAAAAAACGCTCGAACAGGTCGATTTTTAAAAGCGGTAAGTCATTTTTCCAATATACGTGCCATGATCTACCGTCAACCCCTTAACCCTTAAAAGCCCTTGACCCTCAACCCCTTAAGCGTCCAACAATTTTTAAAGGTAGATCTAAACACAGTTTTTGACAAGCTTTCCAACGAACCCCCACAAACCATAGGATGCTATTCAAAAAAATACTAGGGGTGGCTGGGGGTTAAGGGGTTGACGGTTGATCATGACAAGTATCATGGAGAAACGACTTCCCGTTTTCAAAAATCGACCTGTTCGAGCGTTGTTTTTTTTTCTTTTTTTCTTCGAAAAAATATGGTAATGAATTTTGTTCCGGACTTTTGAGTAACCCTGGGGTTTCTCAAGACTTCATAGTGAAGCGTTCGATCTAACTTTCAATGGTAGATCTGAATACAGTTTTTGACAAGTTTTCCAAAGAGCCCCCACAAGCCATGGGTGCCATTTAAAAAAAAAATACCAAGGGTGGCTAGAAGTCAAGGGGTTGATGGTAGATCAAGACACGTGTCATGAAAAAACGGCTTGTCTTTTTCAGGCATCGACCTGTTCGAGCGTTTTTTCCGAAAAAAATATGGTCAAAAATGAGTAATTTTATTCCGGACTTTTGAATAACCCTGTATACCGGTCAAGCCACTGTCAAGGTACCCCACCCTTGAACTCCATTTTTCGAGATAATCTGAAACTTTCACAAAATTTGCTATTTTAATTTTTTACAAAAATTGAGTTGGCCGTGATGAATGACAGACAAGCCAAATAATACGCAGCTCTCAGTTAGTCAGTCTGAATATTCTTGAACAAAGAAAAATGACTTTACGCGAGCGGAAATGATTGATATAATATCTGGTATTAATTCAGATATCTAGGATTCCACTTTGTTGTCTTTCCGCGCTGAAGCCAATTTTTTTGTTCGACAATATCCAGACTGACTAACTGACAGCTGCGTACCATTTGACTTGTCTGTCATTCATCACGGGCAACTTAATTTTCGAAAAAAAAAACAAAAAATAGCTAATTTTGTGAAAATTTCAGATTATCTCGAAAAAATGGAGTTTAAGGGTGGGGTACTCCTAGTAAAAATGAAATAGGATAAAAAAAAGCTATCAGATAACGTTATAAAATTAGGGGCATGCCATTTGAAAAAAGTAGCTATGATACTTTGAAAATTACTCGGAAAATTATGAAGTTTGATTTTTTTTTGTGAACGCCCTGTATCAAAAAATCACAATTTTTTGACATTGAGATATTGGTCTTTCACTTGACTATCACCATGTCAAGTTTTATATCTTATATCTAAGTTTCGAAAAGCAAGGCCGCTACGATTTTTTCAAGAAAACTGTGAAAATGCGATTTTATTCAGTTTTTATTTTTAGTTGGTAGCACTGCTACACAATTGAAAAACAAAAAGATAGACATAAGACAGTTAAAGAAGCTGAACAGGAAAATGCAAATAAATATAGGTGTCGTTCCATTTAAAATAGGTCTCATCAAACCATATAACTTTTCTGTTACATCTTTTTCTCTATCTTGAACGGTAAGACCGCCATGGGATAATTACGCTAGGATGGACCACCTGTATATCATGTTATTCTTTATTCTCCAACTCATGTGTTTTACTAGTGTATAGGATCTTTTTTCCCCTTTTATTTTCAATCGTATAGAGTATAGAGATAGAGTCAGAATGTGCAGGTGAAGAGTAAGTATATGCTATTGCTATTGACAACTGATGTCGTTGGCTCGTGGCAGGTTAATTTCGGAACACCTGTATGAATCGTGTCGTACGAAGTATGTGATCGTACGATATTTTATAATAAAAAACAGCTGTAATTCAATAAGACTCAACGAGAAACATAAATTTATATCACTATTGGATTATCGGAAGTTCTAACTTCTAAGGAATAAAGTGTGAAGAATAACCTAGTCGAGTTATTAGTATTGTTCCACATTTTTTATCATTCTCTGAGTTCTGACGGTAAATTAATCGTCCATGTTCTATGAATCAAAACCAAAACCAAACCCGAAATTAAAGGAATCGAATTTTATGGGCATGTTCTTTACTTCTTTATGGGTGTCTTCTGGGAACCACAGCTAGAACATATACCTACTCAAGTACCCCAGACCTACCGGTCACGTCGTAAATTCAATGAAATATCGCGATAAACAAACTAACAAACACGTGCTCCAAGAAGTTTCCGGGGCCATCAAACCAATCCAGATAGAGAAGCCCTCTCCCACACTTCTAATTTCCAGCGCACGCATGGGCGAAGAAGTAAGAAAGTCGCATGCTATCCAAGAAACAAGAAAAGAAATAACTTGAACACCCGTTTCATTGAATAGTGTTTCTCGCCCCAGTGCAAATTGTGATACATGAGTGTGTTGGTGTTACCACTTTTTTTGTTGTTGTAATAGTGCTTTTATCAGGATTTTACACAAAAGTTTGACATGATGCCTGTCTTCCAAAAGTTCCAAAAGGTTAGTTCATTTTAGCTTTTCAGCTATATCAGCTACGTCCAGGTACTACCTACTTTATAAATATATTTATTATTTGATTGAAATTAGTGGCCAATGATTTGAAACTAGATGGTTCATGCTGGAGAGATTGATTTTGTTTTAAACAAAATGGCTTTGTCTCCTGTACGTATTCACAGCGAGGTCTACAGGTTGTTTTTGGTAGGGTGGGTACAGACCAGACAATAAGAGATTTTTTTTAGGGACAAAAGGGTGACAATGGCAATAACTAGTAAACTAGTAAATGCAAGCAGTGCAAGTTCTGTACCTACCTCTAACTACATCGTATACAATCCAATAATACTATAGGTACCCAATTGATAGGATAGATAGGTGCCCATGCCCATAACAAAAAGTAACCTGTTTTTTTTATTCATGAAAAAGATGAAGGTAAATAAAGCTCGAATCACTTCGCAGATCCCAGATCTATACTTATTACTAATGTTTAAACTCCCATCTCCTCCTATGATCTTAATGGGTAGGTATCACAACACCGTAATGATGGTATAATTGTTACATTATATCTAAACTGTTACAATTGATAATTATTAAATATTCATAAGTTTACGTTGTGCCAAGTTATCACGATGGGTGTATTGTGTTGTATAAAATCCGGTAAAAACGTAACCATTATAAATTAAGTTGTGCATTTTAAAGAATTCCCGATTTTTTTCATATCTGGCCTGGCATATAAAGCGCGAATATTACGTACACACGTTACAGCAGATAAACACAAAGTATTTTTTAAGTATCTCTCCACTTTCATTGTTACATATTATTTATTTGAATTTTTTATGTAAGTAATTGTGATTTCGTCGAAGCTAATTATTAAAGGAAATCATGAAATTAATTTTTGATTTCGTCACGTCGAAGTAACTGGGCTTCGCACCCATTATGTTTTAGAATGCAGCTGACTCTTATTAGTATTTACAGGGCGAATCGATACAAAGGAATTGGTTGAATCAGCTTTTTTACGAGGTGTTTTCGTTTATGCCTAACTCCTCGCCTAACTTCTAAGTGAATTTACCCAATGAGCAAATTTTAGTTAGAACACATTCTTTTCTTTTTATACATCCTGTTCAATTATAATCTCGATTATAATATAGAACTGGAAACAGGGGCTATATTGACCCATTCCCGGATCACCTAGATACAGGATAGTCACGGTAAAATTCACCAATTTTTCAGGTGTGACTTTTCTGATTACAAAAACACACAACTGCTCGTGTGATGCAGTGCGAAATTTTACAAAAAATTCCCATGAAAATGTTCATGAACATTTTTTTTTTTTTGTAAAAGGTCTGTTCAGTATGAAAAAGGGTTTCGGTGAATTTGGCTGAATTTTTTTCCGTGTTAGATCTTAAGAAATGCATTCCTAAAAAATTGGACCCCTTCTATGAACAGTTCTCCCTTACACTCTTAATATTATTTGTAGTACCTACAGTATTAGTACAGAAGTTAGCGACACATATCAGGACCAACCTTGCATTTCATTCTGATGCAAAACGCTTTTGCATGTGAGTAGTAGGTACCTACAGGTAATTTTCAAGAAGTGGTGCCCCGATGGGACCCGTGACTGGCGTGCTTCCTAAGAGGTCGAAAGTCAAAAAAATTAGGTACCTACCATTTTTAAAATCGTTGTTTTTTCTTATACTTTTTTCACTGGACTGTATTTTTTCAAGGTCAAGGAGCACAAAACAATAAGTTTCCAGAAAGTGTCATGCACCAGTGGCGTACTAGACGGCTACGAAGGGGCCAAGGTGCGACTTTTCACAAAGTGTGGTAAACCGTCGACTAACACTCTTTGACATCTTTGGTATCATTTCTGGCCAAATCTTAAATTCTGATTCCAAAAATAAATATGAAATTTTGATAGGGACGTGCTTATACTGTTTTTTTTTATCAGAAAAAACGTGTTTTTTCACCCTCAAAATTGATGTTTTGTAATCCTCGTTCCATCATTGTCCAATATATTTATAACTATGATTTTGACTTGGACAGTTGGTTTGGGCTATTTAACACACAAATACCATTTTCTGAAATTTTTTCTCATTTTCACAAAGTTACGGAGTGATTTTGTTTCTTGAGATGTATCATGTCAAAGCGTGATGTGACGAAACGTGCTATTTCACAGGAAAAATTAGGCTGGGACGGGCTAGGATCAGAATGTAGCTTTGATTTGGTACTTACTTTATTCCTTTCAAGGCATGAAAATGGTTTTCTTCATTTAGCAAAATAGAAAAACTGGAATCGGAGCCGTATTTTAGTCATGACATCATTTTTCTTCCGACATTGCGAAATAAATTTCGTGAAAAAAGGCGAAGTTTCGACCTATGAATTTGTCGTTTTTTAGCTCCATTCCCATTGTGGCTCTGGTTCAAAATACCCATGATCACAATTTTGGAATTTTGACAAAGATTGTTCAGTTGAACTAATGTATAGATGAATTTCATACACCAGAAGTTTCTATCGATGTTACAAAGTCACATGGTAGTTTTGTTCCAAAACGTGCATCATAAAGAAATTCGATTTCAAAAGCTCGCAATGTCGGAAGAAAAATTATGTCATGATTAAAATACGGCTCCGATTCCAGTTTCTATTTTGTTTAATAGCGAAAACTATTTTCATGTTATGAAATAAATAAAGTACCAAATCAAAGCTACACACATCAAAAGAATCTAGGGGACAAGCAAATTCAGACGATTTCTAAAATCATCATAACTTTTGATTTCCGTAAGCGATTTCATATCGGTTTTCAGTGTTCGATTGCCCAATCTTTCGTTTTCATGCCTTGATCACGTCAAATACGTACAGTGTTTCATAAGGTTGCTACAGGGTGATCAATGGAACAGTGTAAAATAGCCGAAAGTTCAGTACGAGCGCGATTTCCCAAAAAAAATATTTTATGCATTCCAATAGCACAGTTATAAAGATCGGTTTTTCAGCTTCAGTGACGTTTTTGAATTTTGAAAATCGAAGGTGAATTGCCAAAGATATTGATCATTTTGTGCCGCCGTGTTGAATTTCTAAGAAAAAAGAAAGTGGTCCGATTTCATTGAAACTTGGAACACACTCATGTCTGGCTCAAGTAATTGGAATTTCAAGGTTAAATGTCACTTTCGATCACTTTCGAGCCGCTATATTGAACTTTTTACATGAATGATTCAATTTGAATGAAACTTGAAACACACTAAAATCGAATCATTTACATAAAAGTTTAATATGGTGGCTTGGAAGTGACCGAGAAAGACATTTGACCTTGAAATTACAATTACTGGAACCAGACATGAATGTGATCCAAGTCTCAATGAAATCGGATCACTTCTTGGGAATTCAACATGGCGGCACAAAATGATCAATATCTTTGGCAATTCACCTTCGATTTTCAAAATTCAAAAACGTTACTGAAGCTGAAATACCAGTCTTCATAACTGTGCTATTGAAATGCATAAAATATTTTTTTTGGGAAATCGCGCTCGTACTGAACTTTCGGCTATTTTACACTGTTCCATTGATCACCCTGTAGCAACCTTATAAAACATTGTTAGTATTCGACGTGATCAAGACATGAAAACGAAGAATTGGGCTATCGAACACTGCAAACAGACATGAGATCGCTGACGGCAATCAAAAGTTATGATGATTTTAGAAATCGTCTGAATTTGCTTGTCCCCTAGATTCTTATGATGTGTGTACATTCTGATCCTAGCCTAATTTTCCCTGTGAAATAACACTCGTCAAATCAAGGTCTGACATGATACATCACAAGAAACAAAATCACTACGTGACTTTGTGAAAACGGGAAAAATTTTCAGAAAATTATATTTGTGTGCGAAATAGGCTAGACCAATTGTCCAAGTCAAAATGATAGTTATAAATACATCGAACAATGATGGAACTAAAATTAAAAAAACATCAACTTTGAGGGTAAAAAAAATTCATGTTCTTTTTTATAAAACCGGTTTGAATACGTCTCTATCAAAATTTGATGCTTATTTTTGAAATCAGAATGTGCGATTTGGTCAGAAATGATACCAAACATGTCAAAAAGCGTTAGTCATGGTTTACCTTAAGACTTCGTGAAAAATCGCACCTGCCCCCCTTCGTAGCGGTCTGGTACGCCACTGGTGCATGACACTTTCTGGAAACTTAATGTATTGTGTTCCTCGACCTTGAAAATATAGAATCCAGCAAAAAAAGTATAGAAAAAGCAACGATTTCAAAAATGGTAATTTTTTGGACCTTCGACCTCTTAGGAAGCACGCCAGTTGCGGGTCCCATCGGGGCACCACTTCTTAAAAATTACCCATAGGTACCTACTACTCACATGCAAAAGCGTTTTGCCTCGGAATAAAATGCAAGGTTGGTTCCCCTAACGTCCGTACTAATATTGCAACGATTGTTGTGGGATGTCACAGTGTCACTTGTGTGGATACCTCGATGGATACCCTAGCACGATCTTAAGGTGCGTTCAGTCAGCTTATTTAGCCGCAAGTTTTAATTTTAGTCGTAATCGCAGCATCGCTGATTGGCTGATCTGAGGAGGCTGGTTCATGACAGCCAATGAGCATCGCTGCGCTTACGACTAAAACTAAAACTTGCGGCTAAATAAGCTGACTGAACGCACCTTTAGATGAGCACGATAACACCTGACCTGACACGTACAGTGTACACGTACGCTGTCAAAGCTGCTTCTGCTGCGGAACTTGCTTGCAAGCAGAAGCATGAAAAATACTCAGATTTGAAAAACAACAATCTTCTTTTCATAGGACTAGCCTTTTAGATACTGGGGCCTTGACGTGAAAAGTCGGCCTTGGTGTAAAGATACAAAAAGGTGTGAAGATACGGCCTTCGTGTGAAGATAAAAAAAAATATAAATTCAATAGGGGGTTCTCTAAGAAACAAATCTGGAGAATCGCGATCTAAGCAATATCTCTCGCAGAGAATCTCCAATTGCTAAAAAGGATTAGAATAGTTTTCGAGGGGGCTGGGCTGGGAGTAAATCGAGAAAATAAAGTAACATTTCCTCGAAAATTCCGGAACTTCAGTTTCTTATAAGAACTGAGCAAAGAAATAATGGAAAGATCATTGTGAAAAATCTAAATTTAATCATAGGTAATCTAAAATCAATAAACCGGGGGTTATTATTTTCAAGGGGCTTGGTGTCAAGAACAATAAAATGAATTCGAAACTCCCGATTCCCATAAAATATGATCTTACGAGCAATAATGAAAATCTAAACCAAAGAATTCGATTGTTCTTGAGGAGGTTTCGAGGGTCGGAATCGAGAGAACAGGGGGCTCTTGAACCTTCATAGAAGTTGTTCTGAGAGAACTGAGTTTTTCGTTTCTCTACTACCCCCTACCCTTTACCACCTTAACCGCACCCACCATGATATCCAAATTCATGAAACTGAAATTAAATTAAACGAATCTAAGCTGTGAAAAAAAAAGTGATTGAGAGAGTTGGGGGTCGAAATCGTGAACGAAGTAAAATTCTGGCATTATGAAAAAATGAAGAAATATTTTTTTAAATATTTTTCTTATATCTGAATCAATAAATTAGCTTGGTTACCGAGGGGACGGGGGTCTAAATATAGAAAACGGAAGAAAATTCCGAAACTTTGGATTAATTTTGAATTAAAAATTCAGATTTGAAAAAATAAGGCCAGACTCTGACTATCGATCTATTTTTGGAATTTTATCAAATCATCTTCCATCTGACCGAAAGCAGGGTTCATGTTCATTGAAAAAAATGAAGTCCAGTCCTTTTTTTTTGACAACTAGTACCATATGATGAACAGCACACAGAACCGTGGAGAGGACAGCTAAGAGCGTCTCGAAAACCTGTTATTAATATTTATTGCTGTGCAATATAAATAGATTCCGTAAGTCCGGAATCTCGATTCCAACCCCCCAGTCCCCATTATGGTTGTGGGTAGATTAGATATCATATTATGGAGGGTGTGTAAGGGGTAGAGGCTGGTCGAGCAATGAAGAACTCAATCCCTATTTAGATTGGTTTTATTATCATTTTGTCATTCACCCAGATGAACTTCAGATGAACTGGAAGGTTCAGAATTTCACTGCTTTCTCGATCTTGACCTTGAACCTCCCTAAAACACCCAAATTCATTCACTTTCACAATTTCCATGGTCGCCATTTTGAATTTCCGTAGTTTTCGAGCGATTCAGTTCGCAAAAGAGCAAAAGTCAAAATGTATGCGTATTTTCCGTGAAGAATCGATATATTCATGCCAATTTCAACATTTTTACATTTTCGAAGGTCGCCTTTTTTTCAAGTTTCAGTTTTTTCAGCAATCGAGTTTTCGAGCAATTCAGTTCAAATTCAAAGAGTACGCGTGAGGGCTTGTGGTGTGTGGTGGTCAGCGCGTTCGACTACCACTCCAGGGGCCAGGGGTCGTGGGTTCGAGTCCCACTGTGGGTGCTCGGATTCTCGTCTCCAAAACAAGCTCTTTGATTTAGTTGGAATGCTTGCTAAATGCAAGACGTGTGCCGCATATCGCATAGCACGTAAAATACAAACCGTCGGTACCGATCCCATGCGATGTTGGTGGTCGTTAAAAATCCCTACCCTGTGTTGAAATACACAGGGGTTCGGCAAAATTTCCGGTATAGTGGAGGAAAGCATTCACCGGCGTCGGTATTGGGCCTAGTTGCTGAAATAGACCGACGATAAATAAACGAATAAAAATTAAAAAAAAGAGTACGCGCATTTTCACATGAAGAATCGATACCGCTTCTGACCTTTACGCCTTTGAGGGCACATTCACTTGTTTCCTTTTTTCATCATTATTGTATCTGAAAAATCAGTTGATTCCTTCAGTGAACGTTTTGGGTTGGGCGTCTTAGATTGGAAGAAAACACGAATGCCAAAAGGTAATCATTTTTTACTTCATGGTTGGAACTAAGCTAGGTGTTGAAATGGACCTTTTCAGAAGAGAGAGACAGATGCGTGCGCGCTCGTACCGCGCAGCCGGTGGTGTCTAACTGTCTAGCTATAACGGCGCCTAATATCTCCAAGAGAAACTGTTCGTTATGAAGTGCGCGGCATCACACTGAGTACATGTGGGGGCTGTGACGTAAATCGTGCGAGAGAGACCGCCTTTATTGAAAAGTTCCATTGCCTTTCAAAATTTTCAATTACAACAGGAGTTGAGATATGTATAAAACTCTTCGGGTTCGTCTTCGGGTTTATGTTTTTCATTTTCCATTTATCTTTTACATTGAGGGCGGCGTGTGGGGGCGGCAGCATTCGGCAACTGTTGCATAGTTTGAGCTGTAGTCTCTTAATGTTCAAAGTAATATGACAATCAGTGAACATTGTGAAAGTTGCATGTTTTTGTTTTAGTGCGGACGTTAAAGGTTGATTTCAGGTCGAACCTTGCTTTTCATTCTGCTGGGATGAAACTTTGCATGCGATGAGTACATACCATCAGGTCACTTTTGAGAAGTGGTGCCCGGTTGGGACCCGTGACAGGGCCACGGTACAAGAGGTTGTCCTACCAGGTACGGAAGATTTCTTGAAATTCCTTAAAATTTAATTTGCAGTGGCGGGGCTTCCACTATTTTATTCAGAAATGATCCCTTGGATTGTCTGAATATAGTCTGTGACAATTTCAAGTCCCCCGTGCCAAAGATGGCGCGGGCTACTTACTCATCGGGCGTAATTTGCAGAATTAAATGAACAGCTTACGTTAGGGGAACCAACCTTGCATTTCATTCCGATGCATAATGCTTTTGCACGTGAGTGGTAGGTACCTACAGGTAACTTTTTGGAAGTGATGCTCCGATGGGACCGACTGGCGTGCTTTGTAGGAGGTCGGAAGGTCCAAGAAATTACCATTTTTCAAAATCGTCGCTTTTTTATCCTTTTTTCCATTGGACTATCTATTTTCAAGATCAAGGAGCACAATGCAATAATTTTTCAGAAAGTGTATTGCACCAGTGGCGTAACAGACGGCTGCGAAGGAGTCGAGGTGCGATTTTTCACAAAGTCATGGTGAACCTTGATTAACACTTTTTTTTGGACATGTTTGGTCTCTTTTCGAGCAAATCGCACATTCTGATTCCAAAAATGAGTATACAAATTTGATAGAGACGTGTTTAGACCGGTTTTATCAGAAAAAAACATGATTTATTTTACCATCAAAATTGATGTTTTGTAATTCAAATTCCATCATTGTCCAATGTATTTTCAACTATGATTTTTTACTTGGACAGGTGGTTTGGGCTATTTCACACACAAATATCATTTTCTGTTTTTTTTCCTGTTTTACAAAGTCACGGAGTAATTTTGTTTCTTGCGATGTAACATTTCAAAGTTTTGAAACGTGCAAATAATTATGCTAGGGCGATAGTGTAACTTTGATTTGGTACTTTATTCGTTCCGTTGCATAAGAATAGTTTTCTCTATCGAACAAAACAAAGAAAACTAAAATCAGAGCCGTATTTTAGTTACGACATAATTTTTCTTCCGGCGATGCGAGATGAATTTCGTGAAAAACGCAAGTTTCGACCTATGAATTCGTCGTTTTGTAGCTCCATTTTGATCGAGGTTTAGAATACCCACGATCACAATTTTGGCACAGATTGTACAACTGAACTGCTTTGTAGAAGAATTTATAACACTAGAAGTTTCTATCGCTGTGTCAGAGTCACATGGTTGTTTTGTTTCAAAACGTGCATCATAAAGAAATTTCATCTCAGAAGCCCGCGATATCAAAAGAAAAATGAGGTCATGACTAAAATACGGCTCCGATTCCAGTTTTTTTCTATTTTGTTTGATAGAGGAAACTATTTCCATGCCTTGGAATGGATAAAGTGCCAAATCTAAGCTACATTCTGGTCCCAGGCTAATTTTTCCTGTGAAATAGCACGGTTCGTCAAATCAAGGTTTGACATGATACATCTCAAGGAACAACATCACTCCGTGACTTTGCGAAAATGGGAAAAACACTTCAGCAAATGATATTTGTGTGTGAAATAGCTCAAACCAACTGTCCAAGGAAAAATCATAGCTATAAATACATTGGACAATGATGGAACTAGAATTACAAAACAATAATTTTGAGGATAAAAAAAAATCATGTTTCTCCTGATAAAACCTATTTAAACACGTCTATAACAAAATTTCGTCATTATTTTTGTAATCAGAATGTGCGATTTGGTCAGAAATGATACCAAACATGTCAAAAAAATGGGTTGGTCACGGTTTACCATAAGACTTTGAGAAAAATCGCACCTCGGCCTCTTCGCAGCCGTCTGGCACGCCACTGGTGCATGACACTTCCTTGATACGTACTGCATTGTATTCCTCGACCTTGAAATTATGTATCTCAATTCAAAAAGTATACGAAAAGCAACGATTTCAAAAATGGTAATTTCTTGGACCTTCGACCTCCTACGAAGCACGCCAGCTGCGGGTCCCATCGGGGCACCACTTCTTAAAAGTTACCTATAGGTACCTACTACTCACATGCAAAAGCGTTTTGCATTGGAATGAAATGGGTTCTTGGTTCACCCAACGTCCGTACTAGTAAGCTGTTCATTGAATTCTGCAAATTACGCCTGATTAATAGACAACCCGTGACATTTTCAGTGCGGTGGGGCTTGAAATTAGCACAAAGTACATCCATACAAGGCAAGGGATCATTTCTGACCAAAATATTGAAAGCCCCGCCACTGCAAACTTCATTTTTAAGGAATTTCAAGAAATCGCCACTGTCGGGTAGGGCAATCTCTTGTACCGTGGCCCCTGTCACGGGTCCCAACTGAGCACCACTTCTTGAAAGTGACCTGAGGATATGTACTCATCACATGCAAAGTTTCATCCCAGCAGAATGAAAAGCAAGGTTGATCCTGTTAACCTCCGCACTATTTGGAGGCGGGAGCTGAAGGCGGCGACTGATCAAAAGTAGTCTATATCTTTTCCCATTTTTAGTCAGCTATTTATATAGCGAAAGAACTAGATCGCTATGTCTTCAGGTTTATGTTTTACATTTATCTCTTACTTTGGGGGCGGCGTGTGGGAGCGGCGCGTTCGACAAAAGAACTCTTGCACAGTTTGAGTTGGGAGTTTCTAAATGTTTGAGGTAACATCAACACCATCTTCACCAAATCAGTGAATACTGTTGAAATTCGCACTTTTTTTTGAGGGGCGGAAGCTAGAGGCGCCGCCATATCAAAAGTAGCCTATCCTTTCCCATTTTTAGTCAGCTATCCATATGGAAAGACTTCGATCGCTATGATTCGGGTTTATGTTTTTCATTTATCTCTTACTTTGGCGGCGGCGTGTGGGAGCGGCAGCGTTCGGCTAAGCAAATGTTGCACAGTTTGAGATGGCAGTTTCTAAATGTTTGAGGAAACATCTCAATCAGTAACAATTGTGAAAGTTCCACTATTTGTCGTTTGGGGGCGGAATCTGGGGGCGGCGACTAATCAAAAGTAGCCCATCCTTTAGTAGCCCTTTTTAGTAAGCTATTCATATAGCGAAAAAATTCGATCGCTATGTCTTTGGGTTTAGGTTTCTCATTTTTAAGTGATTGGCGGTTTTTAGCAATTTTTTCATGTCGACGGCGCATATTGGAGATGAAATGTTTCTGGGCTTTCGTTTGTTAAGTGGCAACTATGTATTATTCATTCAGAACGAATAAAGAGTATTGATTGATTGATTGAAAATGAGAACACGGAGCATTAGGTCTGCGAGAAATTGCAATATCATGTTATTTAAAGTTGATCGGGGGCGGTTTTCTCTATGTTGGCGGCGCAATATAGACATTCAATATAGCCTAGCCCAGCTTTGGAAGTGGCAGCTATGTATCAGCGAAAAAATCAGAAAGCTAGGGCGTCTAGTTTGCGAGGAGTTCGAGTAACGGACGGACGGACAAAGCTGCTGCAATAGCGATTTTCACCAAGATGGAAAATTCGCTAAAAACAAAGCTTAAATATTATTAGGTAGATAGTTACTTGATTTTCATAATGGTTGTCGGTATTCACTACCTACTTTACTTTGATCTAGTTTACACCCAAAATGATGAATATTTTTTGGTCGAAAAGCTGCCGCACAGTCAACAACCGTACCACCAACTAAATATAATTAAAAATTAATTAGCTGTATAACGCACGCTCCCAATAAATATGAAGAGCATAGTGTTTCTGTTGGATATAGCCCAACACAAATCATTTCATTATAGCGGTTTACTTAACAATATCATGGTTCAGATAATCCCATTAAGACAGTTCGATATGGTCAGCGCTTCGCGAAGAGCTCTCGTTTACAATGTGTTATACCTGCCTTCTTCTAATTATCATCATAAACTGCTCCACAAAAGAATTACAGCTATATCGACTGCAGCCTATGGCCATCATATTTTTGTACTGGTGTTCCTGGATGGTATCCTCTGACCTCTAGGGTGAAAGAGTAGGTACAGTGCACAGTAGTTGTGGTTGAAAAAATCTACGGTTTTGCTGAGTTAACTTCAAAAAGTGATCTTCCCAATCAAACATCAACCTGCTAAGGTGTTGAAAGATGAAAATATACAACTAGTGGATGTGGTAAAACCTAAATAGGTAACATAAGTTGCAAATGATGATAAAGGCAAACATTTTGCAGGATCATGACCAATGACCATGGATGATTATTAAAAAGATAACCCGACCGTCCATCTGCGAACGTCGTAGTCGTCCAAATGAATCGAAAACTATTCAAACAAAATATGAAGTGATTGGTACCACTGGAAAGCATTTTTCAAGGGCTTTCCAATGATGTATCACAAGGGGGGGGGGTTGCCATTTGAAAAAAAGTTGGTGGAGGGGGCTGTGACTCGGACACGGAGTGGGGGTGAGTCACTGACACAGGTCACTGACTTCACTATTATAGCCCAGTCAAATTAGGTTTTGACCTAGAAATAATTCGCCGAAGGCTGAATTTTTGCACATTGACAGTTTGGATCTAGTATAATAACAACATATCAAAATACCCAAACTTTCCCCTGTCCGCGTCTTTGATTTTCAGGTCCTCAGGTTCTTGAAGCTGCATCGCTGATCTGCGACTCACGCCGTAGCATTATTCTTGGACCTATCAAGCTCAGGCTGGGCTTGAATTGAAGATAGAAGATCAAACAATGATCTTCTGGTGCAAGTGGCCCACATTCAATGCGCGGCAAGTCGGCAGACCCGCGAAATTCAAAATTAACGCTGCTATTTACGACGACTTGTTACGGAATGCTCGCTTTGTATCGTTTGTCAAGAATTAACAGTGACAAACCATAGGTCAATGCATTCAGCAAATCTTTAGCTCTCCAGCTGTGTATCTATGGTGCCTGTGGAGGCACCGATTGCAAATATACAGCCCCCAGACTAAACGCGGGTCAGGGTAACGCGATCTCTGTCTTGCGCCATGTAGTACAAGAAAGATAGATTTCAACCCCGACAAAAATATGGACGTCCTGAAAATTTGATATTCTGTTCAGAATTGAGTGCTCTATACAACATATCCAAAATCGCCAAAAATCGCACCCGGGGGGTTTGGAGTTATTGGAGAGGGGGTAAAAAATTGCAGCTAAAAATAGAGTGGATGAAACTCGTCAATCCGTTGGATGCAGATACATTATAATTCGACGCATCATATCCGGTTGATACCATTTTTGACAAAAAAAGTCGATTATTCTTGAAGGGGAGTCGTGGGGGAGGGGCAGTTCTGCTTGATGGTTCATTTTGTTTCCCTGGCTATGTAGAACCGATCATGACAAGTTTGGTATCTTTTCCGACTGAATTCAAACTCCTAAACTTGAATCCCATGTGTAAATTTGGATAAAAACAAGTTTGAACAAGTTAACTAGGAAAAACTTGTTTCTTCTTTGACAATTTTGACGAATTTTTTTTCTTACTGTTAGAGGTGTTCATCTTTGAAAATATTCCAGGGGCCATTAGATTGGAGTGTATTCTTCACGAAAATCATTCACTCGATGTAAAATTTTGTTTCTCGAGTTTAAAATATCGATTTTAACCTGAGCCGGCCCGGCGCCGCATCTACTAATGACCAGAACACTACAGCATGCACCTTCAAATGAAAATAACTCAAGCTATTGAAAAAATGATGACTCATCTTTCAAACTTCAAGGATCTGTGCAGAACTGAGTTCCCTATAACATAATTCAAATCGCCATGAATCGCAAGGAATGATTTTGAGTTATTCGTTATTCGAGGAGGGGCATAACATTTCTGCTAGACTCATACTCTATATTTTAAATGGGAGCTGTTACCTCTACCTTCAAATAACTCAAAACCCTGCAGTGCGATTTACGGCGAATGTTATAGAGGGAATTCAATTCTGCACAGATCCCCGTATTCTCAAAGATGAGTTCTTATTCAACCAATAGTTGAGGCCATTTTCATTCACAGGTGCATGCTGTAGTGTTCAGGTAATTAGTAGTGCGCCGCGCCGGCTCAAGTTCAAATCGATTTTTTAAACTCGAGAAACCAAATTATATATCGAGTAGATGACTTTCGTGAAGAATACACTCCATTCTAATGGCCCTTGAAGTATTTATAAAGATGAACACATCTAATAGTAAAAAAAATCGCCAAAAAAAATTGCCAAAATTGTCAAAGAAAAAAGAAGTTTTTTCAAGTTCACTTGTTCAAACTCATTTTATCCAAATTTACACATCGGATTCGAGTTCACGATATTGAATTCAGTCGGAAAAGATACCAAACTTGTTGTGATCGGTTCAATATGGCCCAGGGAAAAAAAGAACCGCCTAGCCGAGCTTCGCCTCCCCACGAGCACCCTTCAACAATGATCGACACTTTTTGTATCAAAATGACATCAACGGGATATACAATACCTACATCGAATTACGATGTATTTGCATTCAATGGATTGACGGGTTTCAACAATCGCCTCATATGGCGCAACACAGAGATCGCATCACCCTGACCCACGCTTAGTCTGGGGGTTTATATCTGCAATCGGTGTTTCCACAGGCACCATAGATACACACTTGGAAAGCTGAAGAATTGCTGAATGCATTGACACTTGGTTTGTCACTGTTAATTGGTCACAAACGATACAAAGCAAGAATTCTGTGAGAAGTCGTCGCGAATAGCAGCGTTCATTTTGAATTTTGCGGGTCTGCCGGCTTGCCGCGTACCGGAAATGGGTTTTTCGCACCAGAAAATCGTTGTTTGGTCTTTTTTCTCCAATTCAAGTCCAGCCTGAGTTTGATCGGTCCAAGAATAATGCTACGACATGAGTCGCAGATCAGCGATGCAACTTCAAGAACCCGAGGACCTGAAAATCAAAGACGCGGACAGGGGAAAGTTTGGGTATTTTGATATGTTGTTGTACTAGGTCCAAACTGTCAATGTTCAAAAATTCAGCCTTGGGCGAATTATTTCTAGGTTTTGTCGATTTTTGACCTAAAATGCCTGGGCTATTATGTTTCCCCCTCCATTCTGTCGAAACGGTTTTGGGCCATTTTCGATATCTGCTCTTGTTTCAGACTTACAGGCAATTGTAAGTTTTGAATTTGACACCCTGGAGGTAAGAAAGGTACGGGATGTACTAAGTTCACCCATTTCGTACACGTTCGTTATTGAAAAGGGGGAGGGGGAGGCCATCTCAAAATATTACAGCACATTTTCTATGCAGCACATCCACTGTCCTCAGTTGATAACTCTGTTGATAAATGAAGCTGCAGCGCACGCACAAGAAAATGACGATCGGCCGGAACTTTGGGCCGGCAGTCAGGCACCCTGATGGGCTTTTCCTCCGTGTTGTTTCACTTATTTGAAGGGGCGCTCACGAGTTAAGGTCGAAATGAATGGAAAAACCCAAAGATGATTGATTGCAGCAGAAACATGGTCCTGAAATAATAATAATAATAATAATATAATAATAATAATAATATATTTATTTATCCTTAGCGCAGTACAAGTCGTACAAATAGGATACGTCAATAGGATAGGATATGTCAATACAATATATTGTGACCGATCGCACCCCACCCCATTCACGAAATTGAATGAGGCAGAAACGAAAGGGCCCGCCAGAGGCGTTTGACATGCAGAAATGAAAATTATACTTCACCTTTCCCTTTACTCAATGGTTTTGGCCGGCCGATCTGGCTCTAGGGTAGTTCCACTGCTTTGCGTAGCATCTCAAGGTCGTATCCTAGGTAAGAGCAGTCTCGAAGGAGGAAGTCAGGCGGAAGTAGAAGAAGAATCAAAACACACACTCTCGACAAACAGTTTTACTTTCAGAAAGAATTTTATAAAGTTTTCTTTTACTACATGAAATAATGTATGAGTCAGTGTGAGTCAAACAGAATCAAAATTCACAAATTACAAGATTTCGTCAGGCGAGATTTCCCCTCATAACAAAGCTCAACACCCCCCCCCCCCTTTTTGTATCGCGTTTGCGCCCGGACAGAGAGCGACGCGACAACGCGTAAAGAGAGACAGAAGATATCTGGAACAAACTAAATCAGTGTCGTTGGTGTACCTAGAGAAGAACACACTCCTAGCACACGACTCCTTCTTTTGGCGTGGACACGAAGGTGGCAAAGGATTTTTGGACACACAGTATAATCATGCACAATGTAGATAAAAATTATGTAGGCACAGAAAACAATAGATAATCAATAAACAATAACTTAACTTAATCCTAAACCTTGGGAAGAGAACCCCAGATTTCACCCCTAACGGACAGTTTATGGGAAAGCTCTTGCAAAGTCAACAAAAGCAGAAAAACATGGGGAATGTCCATCACTTGCTATGCTAGAGGAGAACGAGTGTATTACCATCGGGCACTAACGCCAGTTAAGTGCGGGTCATCGTGGACTTTCCCCGCATACTGAGCTAGCTTGACCGGGCCAGCTAGCAAAGCATGTCTCGTGGCTACTGGCTGGACGTAATACAACTCAACTCAACACAAACACAAGTATACTAGTGCCGCAAGAAAGAGCCCATTCACCCCCATAAATGAATAAAATACAATCATACACTCCTTGAAATAAAGAGATGTGAAGAAGACCAACAATGAGTAAAGCTCACCCTGTCCCACACAAATCTCACACACAATGGGTGACTAGGACATGTTTACCTCTTGTAGATCTCATCTCAATTTTCATTCACGGTTTGTAGATTTCATTTCAATTTTTATGTGCATCTCGTAAGTCTCATCTCAATTTTATGTTCATCTCAATTTCCTCATGCCGGTTTAATAAACCCCTTGTGGTAAAGTTGATGTCGTACGAGCCCTCTCTCGTAAACAAAATCCCTTTTTTGGTCATTGTTGCTGTTGGACATGTCCTGTGTCTTGAAGCTAACCATCAGCTACCCACGGTATGTGAGAATTGGAAGAACAAAGCCATTCACACCACTAATAAATATTTTTACCATCTTTTGTACAAACCAGGGCCAAGAAGTATCCGCCACGGTGATGGCCCAGTCTCTCTCTCCGCCACTGGAAGGTACACTCTGCCCAGGAGGACTGCAGGGCGATATCTCGATCCCCTGTCTCTCCAAAAACATGCCGCGAAACTCTCCCCGCGAACACAAAGCAAACGATACAGCCTAACTTGAGGTTTACTAATTTCTACTACGCAGTTAGCAAGCAAATAAATCTTTTCCTCGTCGGAAATTGGTAAAAGTTACGGGTTACCTGGCGTTTTTACTGCCAGCCAGCTCCTGATGCCTCGTCTTTGGTCTTTCGGGATGATTTCCAAGATTACCGTGGTAGAATCGGCTGAATATTCGAGTGTTTTTCGGACGGGACACAGCAACTGGGTCAAGCTTCTAGTATGGCGTCTCTCTACCTTCTTCCTCTTCCCGCTCGCCCGCTTCCCGTCGGTCGAGCGAAATCAATAAAACCAATAATCCATATTTGTCACGTACAGTGGATATCTGGTGGTATACATCAGCCTCTAGGTTCGTAGTTATTTTACTCGATTTTACTCGAGGGAGGAATTAGTTGACGGCCGGGGGTCCTGGACGGTTTCAGTGCCCCCTTAGATTTTGGTGAAGGAGGGCAGCTCGGACCTTTTCAACAAAATCTTCTTCCTTCTCGTCTGTCAGTAAAGGCGTGAGTGTGCCCCCTTGACACAGTGTGTTGAACGATCCGTACCCTTCTGTCCCGTGAGTTGGCAAAGGACAGTTGAGATTAGGTTGCCGAAGAAAAACCCATACTTCAATTTCTCATTCGTGGGAAAACATCGGCAACGTGGAGGAAAAAGCCTTGACGGGGCGTGTTGTGGCATAAAAAACCTCCGGGTAGAGGAGCAGATGTGAAGTTGTCCTCTGAAGATCGTTCTAGCGACTTGGTGGCAACGCAGTGTATTGGCTTGTGCAGTTACCGCCGCAAACTTTTCCCCCGTTGGATCAGCTGCAGCAGAGCCCCCTTAGATTGTTATCAGCTGGACTGCAATGTTGGTTGGCGCCGAGCTGCAAATCGCGGCAACTGCAATGGGGGTTCCCAGAATCCCCAGTGTCCATGACAAGGTAGCCGGTCCAACTAGGTGGTGGGTTGGGGTCAAGCTCTTTTAACAGGGACGGCGGGAGACTGGTTGGAACAGAGCTGAACCTCTTGATTTAGTCACATTGGCGATGACGAATTCTGGAAATTCAAGCAGCATCAATCTCTTATGTTAAGAGACTTCCCAAACCCCCAGTTCCTTGAAGAGAGATGAAGAGTCCCCCCACCCAAGAAGAAACAAGAAAAGAAAGAGAGAAGAGAGAAGAAAGAGAGAAGAAAGAGAGAAGAAAGGGAGAAGAAAGAGAGAAGAAAGAGGGACGAAAAAAGAAAGTTTCCGCCCAACAGATACCCACGAGAAGCTGCTCTTTTCAAAACCTAGGATCCTGGTCACGGCACCACTGTGACCGATCGCACCCCACCCCATTCACGAAATTGAATGAGGCAGAAACGAAAGGGCCCGCCAGAGGCGTTTGACATGCAGAAATGAAAATTATACTTCACCTTTCCCTTTACTCAATGGTTTTGGCCGGCCGATCTGGCTCTAGGGTAGTTCCACTGCTTTGCGTAGCATCTCAAGGTCGTATCCTAGGTAAGAGCAGTCTCGAAGGAGGAAGTCAGGCGGAAGTAGAAGAAGAATCAAAACACACACTCTCGACAAACAGTTTTACTTTCAGAAAGAATTTTATAAAGTTTTCTTTTACTACATGAAATAATGTATGAGTCAGTGTGAGTCAAACAGAATCAAAATTCACAAATTACAAGATTTCGTCAGGCGAGATTTCCCCTCATAACAAAGCTCAACACCCCCCCCCCCCCTTTTTGTATCGCGTTTGCGCCCGGACAGAGAGCGACGCGACAACGCGTAAAGAGAGACAGAAGATATCTGGAACAAACTAAATCAGTGTCGTTGGTGTACCTAGAGAAGAACACACTCCTAGCACACGACTCCTTCTTTTGGCGTGGACACGAAGGTGGCAAAGGATTTTTGGACACACAGTATAATCATGCACAATGTAGATAAAAATTATGTAGGCACAGAAAACAATAGATAATCAATAAACAATAACTTAACTTAATCCTAAACCTTGGGAAGAGAACCCCAGATTTCACCCCTAACGGACAGTTTATGGGAAAGCTCTTGCAAAGTCAACAAAAGCAGAAAAACATGGGGAATGTCCACCACTTGCTATGCTAGAGGAGAACGAGTGTATTACCATCGGGCACTAACGCCAGTTAAGTGCGGGTCATCGTGGACTTTCCCCGCATACTGAGCTAGCTTGACCGGGCCAGCTAGCAAAGCATGTCTCGTGGCTACTGGCTGGACGTAATACAACTCAACTCAACACAAACACAAGTATACTAGTGCCGCAAGAAAGAGCCCATTCACCCCCATAAATGAATAAAATACAATCATACACTCCTTGAAATAAAGAGATGTGAAGAAGACCAACAATGAGTAAAGCTCACCCTGTCCCACACAAATCTCACACACAATGGGTGACTAGGACATGTTTACCTCTTGTAGATCTCATCTCAATTTTCATTCACGGTTTGTAGATTTCATTTCAATTTTTATGTGCATCTCGTAAGTCTCATCTCAATTTTATGTTCATCTCAATTTCCTCATGCCGGTTTAATAAACCCCTTGTGGTAAAGTTGATGTCGTACGAGCCCTCTCTCGTAAACAAAATCCCTTTTTTGGTCATTGTTGCTGTTGGACATGTCCTGTGTCTTGAAGCTAACCATCAGCTACCCACGGTATGTGAGAATTGGAAGAACAAAGCCATTCACACCACTAATAAATATTTTTACCATCTTTTGTACAAACCAGGGCCAAGAAGTATCCGCCACGGTGATGGCCCAGTCTCTCTCTCCGCCACTGGAAGGTACACTCTGCCCAGGAGGACTGCAGGGCGATATCTCGATCCCCTGTCTCTCCAAAAACATGCCGCGAAACTCTCCCCGCGAACACAAAGCAAACGATACAGCCTAACTTGAGGTTTACTAATTTCTACTACGCAGTTAGCAAGCAAATAAATCTTTTCCTCGTCGGAAATTGGTAAAAGTTACGGGTTACCTGGCGTTTTTACTGCCAGCCAGCTCCTGATGCCTCGTCTTTGGTCTTTCGGGATGATTTCCAAGATTACCGTGGTAGAATCGGCTGAATATTCGAGTGTTTTTCGGACGGGACACAGCAACTGGGTCAAGCTTCTAGTATGGCGTCTCTCTACCTTCTTCCTCTTCCCGCTCGCCCGCTTCCCGTCGGTCGAGCGAAATCAATAAAACCAATAATCCATATTTGTCACGTACAGTGGATATCTGGTGGTATACATCAGCCTCTAGGTTCGTAGTTATTTTACTCGATTTTACTCGAGGGAGGAATTAGTTGACGGCCGGGGGTCCTGGACGGTTTCAATATCCACATAGTAAAACAGAAACAGAAAACATAAAACAACGAAATAAAAAAAAAATGACATGAACATCATCACTTTATAGATGGGTGGAACCCAAGAAGTCGACAAACTCGGACAGGCTATAGAAGCAGCCGTCAGCCAATATGGATTTCAATACTCTCTTGAAGCTATGAGTCGTCGGGCATAGCCTCACACAGTCCGGCAGCATGTTATACAATCTACACCCCGCGTATATTGGTGACTTTTGGAAAAAAGTGTGTTTCGCCCGCGCCATATTGAACCGATCCCCATACCTGGTACTGTAGCCATGGTTGTGAGAGTTGAGCGGGAACTTATGTTTGTTTGTATGTACATAACTTAGGATATTCAAAACATATATCGACGTCACGGTGAGTATCCCATGCTTCTTGAACACATCTCTGCAGGTTGAACGATAGGGGAGATCGAATATAAGGCGCAGGATTTTTTTTTGGGAAATGAACACCCGCCCAACATCACATGATTGACCCCAAACCTCTATATTTAGCGCTATTACCGAGTAGACCTGTGCGTAGTATACGTTTAGAAGGACGGACCTGTTGACATTATTTTTAAGGGAACGCAGAATAAAAAAACTTTTACCAAGCCTACCGCATACAGCATCCACCTGCGCCCTCCAATCGAGGGAAGCATCTAGCCACGTTCCCAAAAATTTGACTTTTTCCCTAGTTTCCAGAGCAACATTGTTAAAAGTGAAGGCATGATCCAACGGAGACCTGTGCCTGCCACGAAACTCGATAATCTCTGTCTTTCCGGAGTTGACAATCATACGATTCAAGCGACACCATTCATCAAAGCGTATCAATAGCCTATCCACCTTAGATTTAAGGACACAACTATCCGGATCAGAGATAACAACCGTGGTGTCGTCCGCGTACATGAACACTTTTCCCTCTGGTAGGTAGCTGGGGAGGTCATTTATAAAAAGTAAAAATGTGAGCGGTCCAAAGTTTCCCCCCTGAGGGGTGCCGCTGCTCATAGGAAACTCGTCAGACACAGTTCCTCCAGCCCTGACAACGAACTTTCGGCCATCCAGATAGGACGCGATCCAGTCGAGAATGGGACCGCGGATCCCTAAATTATTTATTTTAGTGCACACAAAACCGCTGTCCATTGTGTCAAAAGCTCTTGTCAGGTCAAACAGGACCGCCACCACGTACTCACCACGATCCATTCGCTCCCCTATGTACTGAGAAAGCTCGATACTGCCCGTGGTTACCGAACAGCCCGCCCGGAAGCCATGCTGATTGTCTACCAATAAATTGAATCTATCTAAAAATTGATAGACTCGTTGGCTCATAATTTTTTCAAAAATCTTCGAGAAGACGCTCAACAGAGATATCGGGCGATAATTACTGACGCACGTCGGATCTCCCCTTTTCAGCACAGGAACAACAGCCGCTGTCTTCAGGCACGATGGAAACCTTCCAGACGCAACAGACTCGTTCATCACCGTGGCGAGAACCCGAGATATCTGCGACGAACACAACTCCACAATCTCAACAGGCACCTCGTCCAGTCCCGTCGACTTTTTGTTGGGCAGCTGTTCTATAACACTTTCAATCTCAGTTTCCGTTACAGGTCTAAAGAACATTGACCGGTCAAACAATGGACCAGTTGTACAATTCGGTAATTTCGCGCCGTGGCCAAAGGAATCAGCGATTTGTTTATCCACAACAGTCGACAAATACTCACCAAAGATATTAGCGACCCGGCTCGAATCAGTCACAATGGCGTCGCCGTGACTAATCCGATAACCACTCCGCCCCGAAGACTTACCCGTCAGCTCACGTACAACGGTCCATATACCCTTACTTCTATTGTCCGCGCTCAAAATTCTATCATCGTAAAAGCACTTTTTTTCGTTAGCAATTGCAAGGTTGAGTCTCTTTTTGCTTTTTTTGTATGTTTCATTCAGATTGGGAGAATCTAAACGCTTGCGCCACCAGTTGAGTTCCTTAAGGTTTTGTAAATCTCGTGTTAGCTCGTCGGAAAATATAACTCTTTTGGCTTTGAACTTTGGCCTTACCTTGCTTCCGTGCTTCGGAAATGCTACATTAAAGCACCATATAAAGTCGCTCAAAAACCTATCAAAGAGATCGTCAATGTTGCCATCAGACGTGATATCATCACCAAATGACGACATCAAGCGAAGGAACTCGTTTTTTGTTCGATCGTTATATGTTCGCGTCAAAGAAACGTCACCATCAGCTGCGCTGACAGTACCGTCACCACAAATATCAGTCCCCAGGCAAGGAGGGGGCAGGTCACACAGCACGAGCTGACCATGGTGGTCCGACAATCCCGGATCGAAATTGAAACACTGAATATGCTCCGAGCGATCCGAGACCACATAGTCAATAGCAGAGCAGGAGGTATAGGATCGCGTCTTAATAATAATAATTGGTGATTGGCGATTGCCAAGAGGCCGACATCCTGGACTTTTCTCTGAATCCGAATCAAAAACATAATTTATCTGGATTTCGGCTTTCAACAACATTCCTACTGTTGCTGATGAGTGTTTCACTGTTAATGCTCTTCTACCAAATTCTCCTTGACCTTGTAACTCGCCTTGTAATATATAGCCTGTCGTGGTGAGCTAAAAAATAATCCTCACGCCGCAGCGCGAGACAAAACATCACAGACAATTTTAAAAGCATGGGCTTCCTCTTTCAGTTCAAGTTTCTCTTCAGATCCACCTCGGGAGTTGGGTTTTGACTCCAGGTGTTCTCTTCCTTTTTAGACCCACACTAGTCAAGGAGTTGATTTCTGACTCAATAAGTTTCTTATTTATTTTGAGACCCATTAGGAAACCATGTAACACTAGACATTTCTAGTGGGCATGAAAAAAGGGAGAAACAAAGTCTGAAATGTACTGTGAGAAAACTTCAGCCAAAACTTGGTAAATAATAATCTATCTCTTTATCTGGTGGGTCTAAGAAGAAGGAGGTAACTTGGAAGGTAGCCGCAATGTTGTAATTGCGCTGTTCTATCTCTAATACGCGCTAATTTTCTTGCGCTGTTTTATCTCTACAGTCTGCACTATGTTGTCCCGTGATATATTTTTTTGCGCTATTAGGGTGATTGCATGAAATTCGTTCACCTGATCACCGGCAGGCAGCGCAAGGATCTAGTTATGCTTTGACGTTTGTTAGGGAATTGTATTGCAGCCATAGACAAGGATTGGGGTACATAACAGGTGTAAGGCATTGTTAGAATGATCAGAAATCACAATCTTGATCTCGTAAGCGCCGAACAAACCAGTATGTGAACAGAAGCCGTAAAAATAGTAGGTTTGTTCGCGTCGCATGAACTTTTTGCACTTTCTGCACCCTAGCCAATAGCGTGAGGTCTCTGGCAGCAGCTGACCAATCACAGCAGTTTGAGTGCAGAAAGTTCATGCGACGCGAACAAACCTATTGGCATTAGTTTTTAGCAGCGGTTTTTAGTGAGGTTAGTCCGGTTGACGTTGACTCCGCATGGATAAAACTTGACAGATGACAATGACACTATTGACATTTTGCCATAAACTCCCTCTACATGCAATCACCCTATACCTCGATTGCAAAGTACCAAGTAGGTAGATGAGTAGAATAAGTACAGTCAAGAACGCGAAATATCGTACACCTTTCTCATTTTCTTTTATTCAAAAAAACCGGTTGGAGGTATATACCGGGTGATCATTTGAAAACTATCCACCTTCAATGACTCCCGATTCCTAATGAATATTTCTTCGAGCAAAAACAGGGGAATTTTTATATCGAGGGAGACATCTAAAACATACTTTGGCAAATTCTATCTTCAGCCTTGGCTATGGATAACTTTTTCCACTGCTTATCCGGAGTAGAAATAAAGCTTAGATAGAGAGAGGTTTTTTGAACATCAGAAATGACAGGTGTACGACATTCCGTGCTCTGAAACTGCACACTGTACCTAGTAGCTAGTAGCTGGAGCTAGTAGCTGTACCTGTAGTAACACAATTCAAATTCAAAAGATGACCCTGTGCGAGCTCATTGACTTTTGTACAACTTCCTCACGGTATCACCTAAATCACCCCTATAAATAATTGGAAACGACCTCGGGAACGCCTGAGAATTTCAGATTCTGTTTCGCATTTTGATGGTAGAAGTAATTTCCCAACCTACCTACCATGATCTACAGAATAACAATAAGAGTTTCCAAAGATGACCACTTTTTAGCTGCAAATGTTTTGGCCAGCGACGACTTTTTTTTAGGGATCTCCTCTCAGGTCGACTCCTGCAATCCACATTTCCCATGATGGAAATCACTTGCGCGCATTCCTGTGAGCGCATACTCCCGCTAGTACAAACGGCTACTATACAGACCTCTAGTTCTGGGTACACAGGTATGCGCGAAACTCCCTTGGGAAAGGTGGATTGTCTTATGTGGTCTTCTAGTCTGTTTCATGCGGTATTGTTTTTTCCATTTTTTCCTCTTCGTCTCTCCATATGCCCTATTTGCTTTCTCTGATGAAGTTGATATTTGAATTTTTTTGGGACCCACTTACGCAATGTGATTTCGTTTTCCAGGTATCATCACATTCCTTCGATGGGGAAACTCAAGAGTTGTCAAGTGATGTACTTCAACGCCATTCAATAAATTCGTTGCTAGACCAACATGATCTTCTAATGGACTCGGAAGGTAAGAAATTTTTAAATCTAAATTTTTGATAACTATGAAAAGGAAAAATGGGAACAATAATAAACGAGAATGAAAAGGTGATTTATTGTCTAAGGAAGTCAAAGGATCTCAGGCTTTAACAGTTTGGCTTGTCGGTCGGTTAAAAACGCGTAGGGAAGGTTCCATCAGCGGCTCAAACTGGTTTCGGTTTTCGGTACCGTCGGAAAAGTTTGCGGATTTTACGGAAACTTCTCGTCCGGGCTTGCGCAGTGGAATACATTTATTTGGCATCGAGCCTTCTCTGGTCATTGTTTACAAATGATATAGGTTAGATTAGTGGTTTCATTGGCCGCATTCATAAGTCACAACAGTTGTGGAACTGTTACCGATTTGTCCTGTGAACGGTGCGCTACTTTTCCGCTCCGCTCGGAGCGGACGGCCATGTTTTGTAGCGGCTCGGAAGTTCGCTACATTTTGGTAGCATAGTGAGCGATAGGAGTGGGAGGTGGAAGAATGAGAGAAACGTTAAATTTTGATGTTCGCAAGTGCCATTCTGACATTTTATGGGTTCAAGAGTGTTGTTCGGTGCTGTTTACCTTGCGTGCTGTTTTGAATTTTTGAAGATTATAAGTTTTTTCTCAGCTAATGTGAATCGCTTGTTAAATATAGACCATCGAGCTATAGCACTGGGTGAATTTCTCCAAGACCAGATTATATTTTAGGCTATTCTTGACGCGGCGCTGGATGTGTCACCGCCAGCCACCGCTACTTCTAACAATGCGTTCGTAAGACGCCAACAGTTCCGAAGGAGCGTAGCGGTAGCTGCTCCCGTCTTATGAAAGCGGCCATTATTCATTCATAATTTATAAAATACGGCTAATTTCCAGCTGCAAACTGCCAAACGATAGAAAATTAAGTACCTAGCCAATAATAGCCATGATTGACGGTTTGCTGTTCCATCAACGAGCAGCAGCCAGACAAACTGATCCGAATTCCGATGTGAGGCATGCTCATTTCTTACAGTTTGCAAACTGTCGGTGACTAAACACATCAACAGATGAAGTGGTCCACCCCGAAATTTTGTCTCACTTTGAGTGGGTGTATCTCGGAGAAAAGGGTAACCGATTTTGAAAATAAATTATGTCTGAAAAGGCATTTATTTGGCTACAGGGCGCTATGTCAGGCCGGGTGATGAGTTGATGACTGGATACTGTATATTAAAAACGGAAGATGTGCCAAAGTGGTCACTTTTAAACCATGGTCAACTTTTGCAAAAAAAATTCCAGACTTTTTCTACAGTCATATTTGGGAAGCCGGCATCAATATCTCGAAACAGTTTTTGATTTTTATTGATATTTTGATTTTTGAGGAAATGACGTCATTTTTCGTGAAATGTGAGTTTTTTTATTCCGTTTCTCTCTTGGACCATGCAGCTTTCCTTATTTGGCGAAAATGCATAATCTGCAGTAACAAACCGTCACATTACGGAATTAGACCTCCCCGACCCCTAATGGTGCTACCTCCTGGTTATCGCCTAGACCTTTTTGAGGTCGGGCTAAACGGGGTAGGTGACGGCGATACAAATCACATTTACTAACACAGGGTGACTCAAGTAATGCATCAGTAAGTCAGTAACCATCTCTTGCATCACAAGTTCCATGGCAACAATCCCATTCTCGTTGTTCCTCTACGAGAATAATTCGAAAAATTCACAAGGCGATATCTCGAAAACGAAATGAGGTAGAATCAAACAGTTTTGTTCCATTCAATATAACACGATTTACACATTTCAGTACGGTGTCAATTTTTTAAAAAACCTTGATTGTAAGTTGAGGGTGGGCATGTCATTTTATAAAAAATGAGATTTTTTTTTGGAAACCGCGCTACCACTGATGTTTACTGACCAAATTTTCCAAAAGAGGAATCTCATTTTGTCTGGAACATCATATCAGCGTCAACGGAGATGGCATGACACTGATTTCGTTTTCGAGATGGCATGACACTGATTTCGTTTTTGGCCATTTAGGTACTTAGGTATTTAGGAACGGCGAACTTTACAAAAAAGTTGAACTCAATTAATGATATGTTTAGAATGAAACATTCCTTGGAATGGCTGAATTTGGTCAAAAATTATTAGACAACAAAAATGTTGTACTTATTTCCAAGATAAAAATACATAAAATCCTTCCTTTATTCTACGCCACTGGTTCAATTTTACTGAAACTCCGGCAATGCATGTGACGTATACCGTGTAAGTAGCAACCTAAGTTTGAACAAGCTAGTTCAAATTGTTCTTGAGGTATAAATTAAAAACTGTTCGTTACTAGTCAACTTTGAAACTCTGCAACGGTACGAATTAGGTCGGGAAAAAGTGGCACGAGTCCTCATCATTTGAGTCAAGGAATCTAAGATTTTCGTTTGGCAGGGTGTTCCTGAATCACCCTGTAGGTATGTAAGTACACGTCGTTTTAGATAAATTGTCATATCGGGTGGCCATGTTTAACATTTGAATTTAACATAATGCGCTTGTTGAATCGAATCTACACCTTTTATAGATGTAATTCAGATAAGTCAATTAATTTTCAGAAAGCGTCAATTGTAAATCGGTTTTGTCAATTGTAGGTTTTTTAGAAAGCGTCATTTGCAATTCAGGTTTTTCCGTTGTAATTTAGAAAACATAAAATGTACTTCAGAAAAGTTCAGTTGTAATTCAGATAAGGTCAATTGTGATTCAGTTGATGTAAATTATTTTTAAGTATTTAGATTAGTCGAGAGATTAGTCAATTATTCTCAATTGTATTACAGAAAGCGTCAATTGTAACTCAGATTCAAGCGCATTGACAATACTTTACATTCTCGTTGGTTGGTGGGCCCGAAAAGCAAAAATTCTAAAAGAAACATGCCTAATTTTTAAGAGGTCACCAGAAATTTCTGACGTCACAGATCTATGACCACTCAAGGAAATCGTCATCTAGGGATAGTGATAGTCCTAATAAAATACCTAGGTAGGTACTTACATTTACATAAGGTACGATTGCGCGCAAAAAAAACAAGTGAGTATGCCTTCACGTGCGTGAGTCTCAGTAGCGCATTCTCTTAAAGAGGCATATTGTGAATGTAAAGAAATTTGGTTGAAGGAGAAACACCATTTTTCCCACTCTCTTCAGTCGAAACTCATTGTGATATTTTGTTATCAGAATAGGGTACTTGCCAATGAAATAGATTTGAATGAAAATTCTTTCAATCATCAATATTTTTTGTTTAGGGGCGGGAGATGAGAGCGGCGACTAATCAGCAGGAGCCTATTCTTTCCAATTTTTAGTCGGCTATCCATATAGCGAAAGAATTAGATCGTTATCTCTTCGGGTTTATGTTTTTCATTTATCTCTTACTTTGAGGGCAGCGTTTGGGGGCGGCAGCATTCGGCAAAGTAACCTATCTTATCTAAAAGTGGCCTATCTTTTCCCATTTTCAGTCAGCTATCTACCTATATAGCAAAAGAATTAGATCGCTATGTCTTCAGGTTTATGTTTTACATTTATTTTTTACTTTAGGGGCGGCGTGTGGGAGCGGCAGAGTTTGGTAAAGAAATTCTTGCACAGTTTGAGTTGAGAGTTTCTAAATGTTTGAAAAGTTGCACTTTTTTTCTTTTGGGGGCGGAAGCTGGAGGCGGCGCCATATCAAAAGTAGCCTATCCTTTCCCATTTTCAGTCAACTATCCATACAGCGAAAGACTTAGATCGCTATGTCTTCGGGATCATGTTTTTTCTCTTACTTTGGGGGCGGCGTATGGGAGCGGCAGCATTCGGCTAAGCAAATGTTGCACAATTTGAGTTGACAGCTTCTAACTGTTTGAGGGAACATCTCAATCAGTAACAATTGTGGAAGTTGCACTTTTTGTCGTTTGGGGGCGGAATCTGGGGGCGGCGACTAACCAAAAGTAGCCTATCCTTTCACATTTTTAGTCAGCTGTTTATAATTCGAAAGAATTAGATCGCTATGTCTTCGGATTTATGTTCGAGTAAAAATGAAAAAACCAGGAACGTGCGACAACCATGCGGTTTTTCATTTTTTGTCAGAAAGTTATAAGTAGGTACCTATCTAATGTGTAAATGAAAGTAGGAGACTAATTCAATGTGCAAACAAAAATACGACCGGAACGTAAACTTTTTTCTAGCAATTCAACTTAACCCCTTATTTCAACCCCACTGGTCAGATTTGTTTGGTTTTTGTTTCTTTTTTTTTTTTTTGACAGATTTAGCACAGTGCAAATAAAACACGTGTGAGATTTAGAACAAATTCTACCATCATCAGTGGAGTTGGGGGTTGGGGTCGGTTAACCACCCATTATTCGACACGTTCCTTTGCTAAAAACCGCCCCCAATCACATTAAAATAAAAAACATAAACTCGAAGACATAGCAATCTAATTTTTTCGGTATATGAACAGCTGACTAAAAATGGAAAAGGATAGGCTATACTTTTGGTTAGTCGCCGCCTCCAGATTCCGCCCCCAAACGACAAATAGTGCAACTTTTACAATTTTACTGATTGAGATATTCTCTCAAACATTTAGAAACTGCCAACTCAAATTGTGCAACATTTGCTTAGCCGAACGCTGCCGCTCCCACACGCCGCCCCCAAAGTAAGAGATGAATGAAAAACATGAACCCGAAGACATAACGATCCAAGTCTTTTGTTATATAGATAGCTGACTAAAAATGGGAAAGGGTAGGCTACTTGTGATATGGCGCCGCCTCCAGCTTCCGCCCCCCCCAAAAAAAAAGTGCAACTTTCAACAATTTAGACTGATTCAGATATTGATGTTACCTCAAACATTCAGAAACTGTCAACTCAAACTGTGCAAGAATTTCTTTGTCAAACTCTGCCGCTCCCACACGCCGCCCCCAAAGCAAGAGATAAATGTAAAACATAAACCTGGAGACATAGCGATCTAATTCTTTCGCTACACAGACTGTTTCAGGGATGATAGCAAAAAAATTAACTGTGGGTAGATCTTGTCAAAATATGACGAAAACCTATATACCATTTTGTAAAGTTCGGCCTAATGACAAGGATACAGCCGTCCAAAGTTCACTTTTTTCGGATTTCAAAAATTTGTAACCCAGAAACGTTCCGACAAATTTAGCTTCAATGTGGCATAAGCTGGTTTGTCAAAATTATCTATCAACCTGTCAAATTTGGAAAGAATCCAATCAGTGGCGTAGAAGTTATGAGGGGTCACCTTAAGTCAACTTTTCTTCGGATGCTTCTAAATTATCGACCCTCATAACTCCCACACCACTGGTTGGATTCTTTCCAAATTTGACAGGTTGATAGATAATTATGACAAACCAGCTGTTGCTTAATAAAAGCTGAATTTGTCGAAATGTTCCTGAGTTCCAAATTTTTGAAATCCGAAAAAAGTGAACTTTGGGAGGCTGTATCTTCGTCATTAGGCCGAACTTTGCAAAATGGTATATAGGTTTTCGTCATATTTTGACGAGATCTACCCACAGTTGAATTTTTTGTTATCATCCCTGAAACACCCTGTATAGATAGCTTACTGAAAATGGAAAAAGATAGGCCGCTTTTGATTAACCGCCGCCTCCAGCTTCCGCCCCCAATAGAAAAAAGTGCAACTTCCAACAATTTTCACTGATTTGGATGTTAATGTTACCTCAAACATAGATAAACTCCCAGCTCAAACTGTGCAATGCAACTTTCATAATTTTCACTGATTTGTCATATTTGCTTACACATTCGAGAACCCCCAACTAAAACTGTGCAACAGTTACTTTGCCGAATGCTGCCGCCCCCACACGCTGCCCTCAAAGTAAGAGATGAATGAAAAACATAAACCCGAAGACATAACGATCTAATTCTTTCGCTATATGGATAGCCGACTAAAAATGGGAAAGAATAGGCTACTGTTGATTAGTGGCTGCTCCTAGCTTCCGCCTCCAAACAAAAAAATATTGATGATTGAAAGAATTTCCATTCAAATCTGTTTCATTGACAAGTACTCCATTCTGATAACAAAAAATCACTATGAGTTTTGACTGAAGAGAGTGGGCAAAGAATGATGTTTCTCCTTCAATCAAATTTCTTCAGATTCATAATGCCTCTTTAAGAAATTGCGCTACTGAGACTCACGCACGTGAAGGCATACTCACTTGTTCCACTTTTACTCGTGAACAGTGCTACAGGAAAAATGCAGGGGGGGGGCATAAAAGTTTAGTCTTGAACAAGTTTATCCAAATGTGCAAACAAAAATACAAACGGATTGCAGACATTTTTTTCTGACAGTTCAACCTACCCCAACCCCCTCCAACTTCGCCGCCATCACTGATCAGATGTGTTTGAAATTTTGCATATACCTACCTACATTTGCATTGTTGAGGAGCCTTCCTACACCAAATTTGAAGTTGTTCCTCTTGACGGTTCTTGAGCAAATAATTAAAAACTCTGTTTCACTTCGTACCTTTGAGGAGGGGCTGTAGCTCCCTTAGGAAACAATTTAGGAAAAAATGTTACTCTTACTTTTTGACTTATTTTTTTGAAAGGAATCACCTCCCGAAATTTTATGCAAGGTCACTGGAACACCCTGTATGTATTTGTAATCAGGATGAAAAGCTGAATCGATTTCAGTGTTGAAATACAGGTGTCCGATTTGAGAAAAATGTTTCGATGTTGCACCCTGTAAGCGAAACCTGCAATTGAAAATTTTTGTTTAAAATTATGTCTAAGGGGAGGTCTCCAGGAAGGGGTAATTTTAATTTTGGCCCTTTTTGAAAATGTCTTTGAAACTTGTCCCCAAAAATTTTGTCTTACTCGATAGTCGATTAAGGGGATGTTCCCATACAAAAGCCCGTTGGTTGCATTCATGTACACATGTGACGTAAATTTTGGCCCTTTTTCGAAAATTGACAAGCTTATATCAGTCTAAAGCCCTCGGTCTGACATAGGTATGTTAGACAAGGAAATTCTAAACAACCTTATCAGGGCACATTAGACCTTTGGGGTTGAAATCATGTACCTTTTATGACGTAAGCTTTGAGGCATCAGCTTAGGTACAGCTACTAGCTTAGGGATGTCCAACTTCGATTCGATTCATACTTGAATCGATTCAATGGAAATGATGCATCTGAAAAGTTGAATCGATTCAACTGTAGGTACTTATACGATTATTTAGTGAATCGATTCAAACTAATGTGATTGTTGTTTCGATTATTACGCACGCGACAACACTCGTTAATGCCAAAAAGCCGTTAATTTTTTGGTCATTTGTGTCGACTATCGATGAAAAATCATTGATTATTGTCATCATTATTATTATTTTGAAATTTTTTTGCCAGGTGCATCATCTATTGACACCACAAACCTAAATAAGTTCCCCCGCCGAACTGAATGACTAAGATCGATTCTTCTCGATGCATCGATTCATTTCATACGATTGTTTATTCGAATCAAACTATTGATTACGATTCGATTCGAGTTAAACGCATTATTTCAAGTCCAGATTTCAAATTTCATGGTCTTCCGAGATAGCAATTTATCAGAGACAGCCGTGGGCCAAGGTAACAACGTATAGGCGCCTAGAGGGCACCCTGGTGACCCTCCTACCTTTACTACATTCTTATTCCCTACTCAACTGATCGATTGAACGGAAATCACCTCCGGTTTCACCAAAATTTTACGAGCAGATTAAATCTATCATGCTGGATAGTTGCTATGCACCAGCCAATAGGATGGCCAGTTGCTTAGTTACTATGAGAGTGATAAAAGTTTTCACGTTGATAAAAGTTTGGTGGAACCGGAGATTAATCTGGTGTTTAAAATTACCCACGTCTTCGTAAAAAACTAAGCAGGTACCTATTATCGTGGAACTGAGACGTGATAGTAGTTTTGTGAACGTTACGTCAAGTTACGCAATGTAATGTACCTGCTAATAATTATTATGTAAAAATTTGGTTGATTTGAGCTGCGTTTGTGGTCTTTAGGGTAAAAGAAAACAAAGATTTATAGGAACATCAAGCAGGCGTTATCATTGCCACTCAGGTATAGCGCACAAAACATAGTGTGCTGTGCTTAATTTTTTCACCCGACCAAATGTCAAAAAACCCGTAGAAAGAAGGCTTTGCCAACAATCCGACTGGAAACAGTGAAGAGAACACAACCTAACGGATTGTATCAAGATTGACTTGTGTTTTAAAAGTTTTAACTTGTGTTTTTATATTGAGTTTTATCTGCTTGTTGTAAGTATTCAAAATTGAATTTTGATATCATGGCAGGTGAGACGGTGTCGTCGATATCGGACTTGCTGGGACTCAACTCTCCACGGGGATTGCTTAGCTTCGCCAATTCTCCAAATAATGGATTTTGCTCGCCACCTACCAACACGTCCAGCTTGTCCAGCTTGCAGGTATGGTTACCTATCCCATGGGCTCATTATTTCATTATTACCGTTCCAACACCTTGGCAGATTATCTCAACAAACGGATGATGGTAATTTTTGTCAAGGTGTTGGGTCGAAAAATAATCATGGCAGAAAAAGTCGTGTTGACTTTTGCGTTTTCGTCTTCAGTCAGTTTTGCCAATATAATGGAAATTTTAGATCATCAATTATTATAGCTTTGTTCGTGCTTTGTTACTGATTGAGTTTTTGAATCCCCAGCTCGGATTTATGGGAATGCGAAGGAACTTTGCCAGTGCATATGCGGGTGGGTTATTGAGCGTTTCACTAGATTTGGCACATATTTACTGTCTTGTGAATTTTAACTGGAGAGTTTTAATGCATTCGTTCCACATCCAACTGTTATTTATTTCTGCATGTCTAAAGTAATCTCGGGGATGATGTAACAATTCTGTATAGAGCCCCATTGCTAAATGCAAGAGTTTTGATATACAGGCCAAATCTTTGAGTGTATATGGCATCTTACACTTTTCTAACAAGCACCAGGGCTTTGATTCTCGAATCGATCTAAATTATTTAGTACCTATGCTTAATCAGGTATGAGGTCAGAAAACATCGCAACTAGTCCACTCGCGGCCTAATTCATAATTAGTATATCAAATCAAGTCGAGAAACACCGCAATCGGTCTACTCCTGACCTGACTTGGCAAGCTATGTCATTCAGACCGATTCGACAATCGCAGCAGCTCCTGTCACTTATTTGGATCAACGTGTTGCTGCGAGTGTTTGACCAGAGTTGGAAATCAGAGCCCATAAGCCTAACCGGATCAGGATGGGTCAAGTTTCATTCAAATAGGGCATTTAATTTGTATTGCATAAATTAGCACAAAATTGTTGCATCTTTTTTTCCCGAGCCTGTTCACATAAGCTTGTAATTTTCGGTGCAATTTTTCGGTAAATTGCTAATTTCAGTGGAAATGATTTATTGTGCCTGTGAATGTTTCGCCTCTTGTTGAAGGGTCATCAGTGCAGAGGCATCCAGGTCCAGAAGCTTTTCATTTCAAGGATCTTATTACATTACGAGGCTGGTAAAGTTGGATACCTACATAGGTAATAAACAATGGTAATAATTAGGCTTCTGGACCTGGATGCTTCCGCACTAATGCTCCCCAACAGATTTAGGACTTGAAAATGATTCCGGATAAATGTCTTCATCCATTTTGTCCTTAGTTTTACAATATGCACATGCATATCGCTCTGTAGTTTCACATTACCCTCCGCAGCATGTCGTTGACAATTGCGGTTGTTATCTAACTAGCTTTTTAGCTCTTCCAATATTCCTGGACTGTTGACGAGTTGACTTACCTACACTTCGAACTTCAAGTACCGTTCTCACATTCTGAACATCGGCTGATCTAAATTCGAATTACCTACGTGAAAAATTGAATAACAACCCATTTTTTTATCAAATAAAAATTGAGATTTTGATTTTTCCAATTGTTTATTCTCTTGTAAATTCTTCATAAGAGGATAATTTCCCCGCTTCCCGATACAAAATTCAATTTGTGTTATTGCAAATGTAAAGTGTATTTTGTTTTGTCAAACGAGAAATTGTTAACACTTTTTTCAACGTGATGAAAATATTATGCTAATTGCTACGGATGAAAACTGTAATTTGGATTTGTTAACTAGTCCAGTCAATAAATGATTATGAGTGCATGGAGGAGGGCAGAATTTTTGACTTCAGGGATGAGTTTGGGGTAGTTGGGAGGTAAACATACTGAAAGTCCCCGACTCTAGGAGGTGCGCCGGACGCAGGGGAGCTCCGAAAGGCTTAAAATTTTGACCTTTTTTTTGTTTTTAGCTTGCAACTCGAGAGTAATTGTACCTTTGGAAAAAGTAGCTTTCCTTTCTGAAAGCTGCATGATCAAGTTTTCTACATGCTTTTTTGTTATACGAAAATTTTCTATCTTCGACCGTTCCCTAGTTATTCGCTTCTGAAAATGGCCAATTTTCGGAAAATGCTGTGTCCGGTCACATTCTTCGTCGTCCATGTGTTAACACCTCAAATCTTCTTTGAAAATACACTACACCCAAATAAATAAAGAAATATATTGTCTTCATAATTAGATTCATTTTGCATTTTTATCTATTATAAAGTACGCAACAAAAGTGGTTTCACCCCCTAAATTTTCATCGGTTTTCAAAACTGATTATCTTCGATTTCTCTTGAGCGATTTTGGATTTCCTTCAACTGGTAGACAGCACAGTTCTTCGGCTATCAGATCTTGTTTTTGTGAAATATGAAATATGTGAAATGAGGTTTGTACAGGGTGACACATCAGACAGTGCCAAGTTGATGGAAGTTCCGTAATCCCCCATTCTCTCAAAAAATTTTTTTTCTCAATTCAAAAACGAAATTCACGAAGAGTGATGCTTTATCTCGGGACTGTTTTTGATTTTCAGCCAAATTTTGATTTTTTCGAAAAATATTTGTGTCAGTTTATAAATACCACGATAAATACCAAACTGTTGATCCGATCGATTTGAAATTCGGTATGCAGACATGGTTTTGTTGTCGAATGAGCGAATCAGTTTTTTGCTGTAATCTTTTGAACAGAAGTGTCACTATCAGAAAATGACAGAAGCCCATTCTCACGGAACTTGACTTGCAATATGTCATTTGAAAGCCCGTAAAAAACTGTATTCAAAACTGTGAAAATTTTGTGTCTATTTATCATCTGTCAGATATTAAAAAATGTCAAAAGTTTGAAATTTCACCATTTAATTATTCAAAATCTATCCGATGTATTGGAACCAAATTTGGCAGAAAGCAAGACAACAAAAGAGTCAAATCAAGTATGCAGTTGCAGTTTTCGTTCATTCTTTAGTCGGGTGTTATGAATTTCCACAATTTCTCCTAGTCGTTGCCACCCGAGAGAGCCTTTAACCCGGGTTTTGACCAGACCGACTCGCTTTTGATGCAGGACTTCACTGAAAAATTCATTTCTTCTCGGGGATCGACTTTTTTCGAATTATTCTAACTGATATCAGAAAGAGATTTGATTAGGCGTCGTGTAGACTCATTTTTAAAATTGACACAGCTTCGGTTCTCCGACGGTGATTTTTTCAGAATGAATTTTGCTCACTCCGTAAATTTGGAAAAACTGCAGTGCAAACTTCAACATGTGGTGAGCCCCACAAAATATCAATTTTAGGTGCAGACATGCTGGGAATGGAAGCTGGAGAATAGATTGGAATAATTTTTAGATGAAAAATTCTCGAAATGGTTTTCGAGCACATACCTACTCCTCTATGGGTAACCAGTATATTTTCCAACTTTTCATCCCGTGAGCAGATTTCCACCATTTTTTTTACAAACAAAAGGTAACTGGCTCTTGAACATTTTCCAATGAGTTTTTTTTTCCAATTTCCCGAGAATTTCCCTGTTGAAAATGTAAACCAGCCTGGGTTATCGAGACCAGACTTGAATGATGAAGCTAAAGAGACCTTTTGTTCGAAAAAAATGGTGGAAATCTGCTCACGGGATAAAAAGTTGGAAAATATGGAGTTTTTCCATACAGGAAAACTCAAAAACCGTAGGTCTGATTTCAAAAATTTCTCCTCCAAAAATTTAATCAATCTTTTTTCCAACGTTCATTCCGAGCATGTCTGCACCTAAAATGAATATTCCGTGGGGCTCACCGCATGTTGAAGTTTACACTACGGTTTTTTCAACTTCACGGTATGTGCAAAATTCATTTTGAAAAAATCACCGTCGGAAAACCGAAGCTGTATCGATTTTGAAAATGAATCTACACGATGCCCAATTCAACCTATTTTCGATATCAGTTGGAATTATTCGAAGAAAGTCGATCCCCGAGTAGAAATGAATTTTTCAGTGAAGGCCCGCATCAAAAGCGAGTCGTTCTGGTCAAAACCCGGATTAGAGGCTCTCTCGGGTGGCAACGGCTAGGAGAAATTTTGGAAATTCATAACGCCCCGACTAGAAAATGGTGGAAAACGGCAACTGCAGACTTGATTTGACTCTTTTGTTGTGATGCTTCCTGCCAAATTTGGTTCTAATCCATCGGATAGATTTTGAATAATTAGATGGAAAAATTTGGAGTTTTTGACATTTTTTAATATTTGACAGATGACAGATAAACAAAATTTTAATAGTTTTGAAAACACCTTTTCAAGGGCTTTCAAATGATCTATTGCAAGTCAAGTTCCGTGAGAATATCTCCTAGGAGAATATAGGTTTGTTCGCGTCGCATGAACTTTTTGCACTTTCTGCGCCCTAGCCAATAGCGTGGGGTCCCTTGCAGCAGCTGACCAATCACAGCAATTTGCAGCAGTGACACTTCTGTTTGACAGATGACAGCCAAAAACTGATATTTGAGCTCATTTGACAGCAAAACCATGTCTGCAAACCGTATTTCAAATCGATCAGATCAACAGTTCGGCTGTTCTCGTGGAAGATTACAAACAGACACAAATATTTTTCAAAAAATCAGAATAAGGCTGAAAATCAAAAACCGTCCCGAGGTAATGCTGGGTTCATACACCAAGTTTAACGCTCAAGGATTAAGGAGTAACGCCTAAAAACTAGGCCGATTTTCCTAGCAGTCAGTTGCCACCCAGGCGTCTATTAGGCATTATTCCTTACGTCTTACGCCTTATTTTGGTCTATAGTCGGTGTGGTACGCGACATAAAATGGCAAAATACCGCAAATGAATTAGACGGGATGCCCTTTGGTATGATGACAACTTATACCAAGGTGATTAATTTTCGCCAAGGATGCGTCAACATTTCCCACTCAGAAAAAAAGATGGCGACGATTTTTGACAGGACCTGAATTTTTGTAAAACATCGGCATGTGGGATATGTTTTCTTACTAATTTTGACCTCCTGAACACGAATATCGAGTTTATTTTCACATTAAAAATCAAATCGACCTCATATTTCACATCTGAAAACCGGATAAATAGCAGACTCTCGTTTATTTTCGAATTGAAAATTTTGTGTGCCATTTACAGCAATTTCCAGCCTTGAGCTCGTTAAATAGATCCCATGGAACAAGTTAACAGTGTAAGTTCTGCAAAATAATCCTTCAAACATGGCCAGGGTGCGCCTCAAATCATACCAAAAATGGGCGCTGGGACATATTTTGCTGCGGCTGGTTGGGGAATGTAAGTGTGAAAGGAAGAATGTTTTGCAATATGTTTTACTGTTTAATATATAAGCTAACACATACCAAGCATTTGTCAACATACCATGGCAATTTGAAACAAAATATAAAAAACAAATTTTCATGATTTGTTCATAACTTTTTTTATAACAGGTACAATTGATAGCAAAAAAACGTAGCTTTGATTTTGATGATGTTTTTATCAAGGTAAATACATCAAGAGACCTTTCTCATCGGGAACAACCACCCTAACTTGAAGTTTCATATAATATAAAACATTTTCGTCAGATCCGCGATTGTCAAACATCAGAAAAGCGTATTTTAATAATTTCAAAGTCCTTCTTTGAACTTGTTATGGAATGCAACATAACGCTGATGGTTAAGCTTCAGCTTAAAGTTTTCTGTCTCGCCCGTGAACTCATTCATGTCTAGAAACTTCTGGACTGGATAATATGCACCAACGGCAAAGGTCAGTAGGATCTTCAGTGTTATTCGTATTCCTATGCCACCAACTTGAAATTTGTTGTCTTGTGTGTGACAGAAGTTTGCGAGAATGGAAGTAATGAGCTATCAATGGAGGCTCAAAAGCGTCTAGGACGTGGACAAGCCACAGAGCATGAAAACATACACCATGTATTAAAGCTTCTATAGTTGCAAAATAAGAGTTGAAATGTTGAAAAGGTCTTGGTCGAGGTCTTGGTGCCTACCTGATCACTTTTTCATATGTTTTCCACGTCCGTTAAAAATGCCTGTTCACGTCCTAGGTGTTTTTTCGTCTTCACTGAAAACACTATACTTCCATTCTCGCAAATTCCAACACACACAAGACAACAAATTTTGAATTGGTGCCATAGCAATAACACTGAAGATCCTACTGCCCTTTGCCGTTGGTTCATATCCAGTCCGAAAATTTCCAAACACCTGAATGAGTTCATGGGAAAGATAGAAATACTCATAGAAAACTTTGAACCGGAGATTCACCATCAGCCGTATGTTGCATTCTAGAACAAGTTTAAAGACAAAACTTTAAAATCAAAAGACGCTTTTCTGGATGTTTGGCAACCGCAAGTCTGACAAAAATGTTTCAATAATTATGAGTCGCTACACCGAAACTTTGAGCTTAAGTGGTGTTTCAGGTGAGAAAGATCTCTTGATGTATTTACCTTGATGGAAAACTTCATCAAAATCAAAGCTACGTTTTTTAAGTATAATTGAAAAAAAAACTTATCAACAAATCATGAAAGTTTATTTCTTCAGTTTTTTCATCTGAAATTGCCATTGTATGTTGATAAATGCTTAGTATATGTAAGTTTACTATATAAAACAGTAAAATACATTACAAAACATTCTCCATTTCACAATTACATTTCTTAATCAGCCGCAGAAAAATGTGCTCCCAGAGCCCATATTTTGTATGTTTTGGGGCGCACCCTGGCGATGTTTGTAGAGTTATTTTGTAGAACTTACACTGTTAACTTGTTCTGTGGGATCTATTTAACAAGCTCAAGGCTGGAAATCGCTGTAAATGGCACACAAAATTTTCAATTCGAAAATAAGCGAGAGTTTGCTATTTTTGCGGTTTTCAGATGTGAAATATGAGGTCGATTTGATTTCTAATGTGAAAATAAACTCGATATTCGTGTTCAAGAGGTCAAAATTAGTAAGAAACCATATCCCACATGCCTATGTTTTACAAAAATTCAGGTCCTGTCAAAAATCGTCGCCATCTTTTTTTCTGAGTGGGAAATGTTGACGCATCCTTGGAGAAAATTGATCACCTTGGTATGAGTAGTTATCATGCCAAAGGGCATCCCGTCTAATTCATTTGCGGTATTCAAAATCGTAGCACCCCGACTACTATGAACCCAGCATAAGACATCACTCTCCATGAATTTCGTTTCTAAATTGGGTAAAAAAATTTCTTGAGAAAAAGGGGGATCACAGAACTTCTATCAATTTGGCACTGTTTGATGTGTCACCCTGTACAAACCTTATTTGACATTATTTTGTATTTCGCAAAGACAAGATCCGACAGCCTAGGAATTGCGCTATCTACCAGTTCTAATAAATCCAAAATCGCACGAGAGAATTTGAAGATAATCAGTTTTGAAATCCGATGAAAATTTAGGGGGTGACACGACTTTTGTTGCGTACTTTATTTGCTGATTGCTGCAACATGTAGGTTCCTCTATAAAACAACATATGGTTGGAGACACTTTTATTAGGAAATCAATTGTTTTCAAAGAAGATTTACAAAGTAAAAGTAGGTATTTGATCTCTCCTTGGACCTTGGTGGGAGGGGGAATTGCTTTTTAGACTCACTTTACCAAACGAATCGTCCAACGAATCTGCAGTCGGATCAGATTCCTCGTTGATAGGGACTGCGTTGTGACAGTTACCCTGGCAGTTAAGGCATACTGTTGTAGTGCAATCCAAAGATGCCTTACTGCATCCACACCTTCCTGTGTCACAGTCTTTCTGTCACCGACAAAATATAGTTTGTAGTATTTCGTCGGGGGCAGCATTTTTGTCCGAAAGTTGACACGAGTTCCCGATTTTTCTCCTCCCAACCAGATATTCCTTCACCCCACCGACGGTAGTACCATTCCCGTCCACTGCTGGATCTAGTAGTATGCTCTGTAAGAGTGGTATTTCGTGCCCCCTCAATTGGTGGGAGGGTTGACATGTCAATTCAATGGATGCAGCCGCTTTTACGAAAGATTGGTACCTGAACCCATCCAAAGATGATCCCTCAATTGAACCACCATACCGCCTGAGGTTGCAATTATGCAATTATTCCCAGCCATTCAATCTCGCTTGATGACTATGAAGGGCTGATAAATACCTCAGTTGCTTATTTCAGTGTTCTGTCCTTTATGTACAATTTACCAAACTTGACTTTGTTCTTCCTAAAAGCTACGGAGGTGGTATCGGTATCACAACCTGTGAAAGCATGTACGAACAGAATATGTTACAGCCCAAGCTGTTGTCTTTCCTGTGCTAGGTATCACGAGGAATATTTCATGCTCGAGAGGAACTTTAGCCAACAACAGGACTACCAAATCCACATCTTCGCCTATGACAGCCACTGGAGATGAAACTGATTTTTCGATGGCTGTAGATACAATTTTGACGTCTGCATCGTCCTCTGCTTGGATGGCATTTATGTTATTTTCCACCGAGTTTTCCACCAGTTTCCTGTTTGACAGTCAATTCAGTGTCCATGGTGCACTGTATATCTACGCTCTTCTTGAGTCGATATCGACGGTTCTGTTCGGCAAGATTGGGTGCTTTCCACCTAGACGGTACAAATACCACCAGACGGAACATGTTCCACGATTGGGTACACCTAGATGGAAAGCACCGGCATCGTTGACCGACGCGACATCTCTGGTCTGGAGGCGAAAGATGACTATGGCATTCAGAAATAAATAAATGGCAGCGTAAATCTTAATCGATCGTACGTTATCCCTGCAGAGAAATAAAATAAAACACGGATGCATGGATGAAACGACACAGAGAGAGACATATGACAACGGAGTGCTGGATTACAGCTGACGGTACGTCATTTGTCGCATCCGTTTCCGGTGTGCCTTCCGACGGCACAAAATTTTAGGTGATCCACCGGACGGCACAAAACCAGGTAAGAACACGTAGATGGAAAGCACCGTTTAGAACCCGCACGTGCGCAAAAGGAAGGTATACCAAACTTGGAGCTAGGTGGAAAGCACCCATTGGTACTTTTTGATGTTGTTTATGTAGCCATCAAAAACTACAGTACAACTTTTACTAGGATAGTGGTTATTTAGGAATCTCACGTATCCGTCACAAATAGCTGATATTCTGTTTGCTTCTTTTTGCCAGACGACTTTGAGGTGAAATTCAAATCAGCGACGCAACTTGTGCCACTCATTTACGCCGTCGATAAGCCAATCATCGCATCGGATTGTGTTCGGTTACCATAGTGACCGACACTACGCTTCCGCGGGCGTATCTTCCAGCCCTTTCTGAATAAGAAATACCCCATCGACAACTATGTCAAAGTCACTGAATTATACTTTTTTTTTTCGGTGGTTTCAAATGACCTGTACAGTCGGTGGGCCCAAAGGTGAGGCCTGCGTGCCGGATGGAACTATTTCCCCCCCCCCCTCCTACTCCACTTAATCCAGAAGAAAGAGGATGTACAGGGTAATCCAGAAGAAAGAGGCTGTACAGGGTTGCCTTATTACATTTTCGCATTTCACCCATTATTATCCCATTCATTGATACACCCAAAAATGCAACATCTTGCAGCAATGAATAGATGAAAAATGCAAAAATATAATTATGGAGCCAATTTAATCTTCAATTTTATTAAGAAGATTTATTTTAAGGTTTCAAGATTCTATTCAAGTGTTGAGAGCATAGTTTGATAAAAAATATGTCCAAAAACAGCATTTTCCGGAAAAAGAAAATTTTCAAAAGCGAATAACTAGGGAACAGTTGAAGCCAGAAGAATTTCGTAAGAACAAAAATATTGAAAATTTAATTAGATTCTAAAATAAAAAGCTACTTTTATAGGACTAACTGTTTCCGACTTATGAGCGAAAAACAAAGGAAATTCAAAGAAATTGGCCGCACCTCCTAGTTGACGCTATTCCTATTCCGCCGCATTTTCACTTATTGGGATAGGATTGGGTTAAAAATGGTGTCTTGTGAGGTTGTGAACATTAAAGAACGTATCTATGCATGTGGTGACCTCTCTATGTATGTGAACTCTTCCTCCTCTGGTTTATGAGATGATTTATCTCCTTTTCACCCTTACACGTCGCCTGCATTTCGCTTTTCAGAAAATAAGCTCGAATTCCAACAAAGTGGCAGGGCAAGGCTAACTGTTTAATTTCGACGTAAACGTCTGAACCATGACCAAATAATTACATAAAAGCAAATTCTTTTTCTAGCTAAACTTTGACGACAAATTCGTAAATTGTTCGCCAAATTACGCATCAGTAGCAGCATCTGGAAAGTACCACCGAAACATGTCTCTGGATAGCACACCATCCTCTTCACCGAACTTTTATGCTTCGCGGGCTTTACGAAGCTCTTCAATGAGGTACAGTAATCTCCATTTACAACTACTGTAACCTGTAACTCGTGCATACCTACTTTGTTGTAAAATTGACATGAAACTTTTTCGTCGAAATTAAAATAGAAATAGAAATATAGGTAATAGAAACGATGTAATCGAGGATGTAATATTTAGTTTATTTTTTACTACTATAAAATCGACATTACATTTCGTTTGACGTCACCGTTTAGCCCAGTGTTTTGGAATCCACCTTTCCCACAAGAGTTTCACGCATACCTGTGAACCCAGAACTACCGGTCTGTAGTAGCCGTTGGTACTAGCGGGAGTATGCGCTCACGGGTATGCGCGCAAGGGATTTTTATCATGGGAAAGGTAGATTTTCGGAACCTGCACCATCTTTCGGAACCCTGACGGCTGCCGGCCCCCCCATCCATGAACTAATAACCAAAAAAAGATTTTGTTTTACCTAGCATAATTTCTAGTCGAGTTGATTATTCTTGGTGGAACCTGGCTTTAGGTTTTTTCTTTTTGAAGCTTGTCGTTAACCAAACATAGTGAAATGCCTCAGACCATTTCCTTGATGTTCTAAACAAAATTTGAATTTTAGCACGGATTCGTGTGGCAGCAACAGTCCGATTGTGCTGGACCAGTCGTTGTTCGAAGGTGCCAATTCCCGCACCACTTCTCCAGAGTCCGAGACGAGTTCCAACACTGACGGGAACCTTACCGAATTAATTGTACGTTTGCTTTTCCGTTGATATTATTCCTCGCTAAATACGAGATCGTTTTTATTATTAGTATCGAAACACTATCGAAATTATTGCTTTCAGAATTCTTTGACTTTGAACGATACATTGGCCCGTAACTTGTTCAGGAACAGCACAGAACTGGATTTGGCAGCTAATTTGCAAAACCTACAGGCCATACAGGCTCTGAAATACTTGCAGCAGCCTTCCTCTGTTTTGTCGCCTTTGTTGCAATCTAATTGTTCTCATCAGGTAAAAAATTGGAAAATGTGTCTACCATATCTCCTACATTTCTTAAGTTGTCTTTACTTTCTCAGTTACTCGATAAATGGAATACCGGAGCTGCGTCTCTGTTGAATTTAATCCCGGAAAATCTTCAGCTGGATCGAGCGGCACGCTTCCATCGATCTGCGGCGTGTAAGTATTTTCTTTGGCGTAGGTACTTACCCTATTTTTTTGATAACAGAAATTCTTCACCGAATTCAAGTCAAATAACTAGTAATATAGTAATGGTACTAATGGTAATACTAATAATAATTTTATTAGCGCCAATCACAAATGTTGACTATTGCTTACACAGGTCAAGACAGATAAATATACATTAGTTACACTAATATCACGTGCATCTTAGAACAGAAAATAATATAGATAAATAAATATTTACAAAGAATTACATATAATCAATTTCATGGTTTTTTTTTTCATTAAAGCAAACTATGGGAAAAATGTGTTATGTTGGCACGAATGGTCTGATACTGACTTGATTTTGACGCCTTGATAGATGTGCCATGTATAATATCACAGCTGACACCGTCACCTCAACGCATTGCACCCACAAGTGAAAATTTTTGAGACTACGTAGCGAAAGTAGGAAAACGTGAGCCCCTCTAGAGTGGAAATTGCTGTTGTTGACAAGGGATATCGTCTCTACTATGGTTCGCGGCTCTTTAGTACCTCCCCGCTTGCCCATAATTTTCTTCAGTGACCATCGCTCCACCTAGCAGCGTCAGCCAAGAGCCGCCAACCATGGTATAGACAATGTCTCTTATCGACCACAGCAATTTCCACTCCAGATGGGCTCACGTTTCCCTACTTTACTTGTGGGTGCATCGCTATACACTCCCAGTACACCGTATAAAGAAAATTAGTTCTTTATCTTCATTTTTGAAGGGAGAAATCTGTTCTGAACAACAGTGCATAAGTAAATCGAAATCGCTGTTAGGGATTGGAAAAACAGTTGGACAACAATATTAACTTTTGATACTCACATGCCTCTAGACAGGTAGGGACAAAGATCTGAGAGGAAACGGGGTGGGTTTCAAAGTTGGGCCCTGGGGCAGTACAATGAAAGCTAAGCGAGGATAACATTTCAGCTGCGTTTTTGGACCTTTATTCTCAAGAACAATTATTCGTTTTTCAGCGGTTTATGATGCAACTTGCACTTGGAGCGGCGTATTGCCCCCAAGAACCACCAAGCCATCTGGTTATTCCAGCAAGGTGTTTTTGGGCGGCGTTCCATGGGACATTTCTGAACAAGCACTTGTTCAAACATTCAAACAGTTTGGACCGATTCGCGTGGAATGGCCGGGAAAGGACAAGCAGGCATCTCAGCCCAAAGGATATGTTTACATTATCTTCGAGTCCGAAAAAAATGTAAGATCTCTTCTTCAAGCTTGCACCAATGATAATGCGAATTCCGGAAATTGGTACTATAAAATCAGCTCCAAGCGGATGAAAGCCAAGGAGGTAAAATTAATCCCACGATTCCACAATAATGATTATTACTATACATAGTAGTTTTTGCAATAAGCGTTTTATACTCTGTTACTGAAATTTAGGTCCAAGTGATCCCTTGGTTCATCAACGATTCCAATTGCACAAAGTCGACAACGCAAAAATTGGATCCCAGCAAGACCGTGTTTGTCGGAGCTCTACATGGCATGTTGAATGCTGAAGGACTGGCCAAGATAATGAACGATTTATTTGATGGAGTTGTATATACTGGTGCGTTTAAGAGAAATAAATACTCTTGTGGAGAGAACGAATTTGATCTGAAACTTTCACAGGTATCGATACTGACAAGTACAAATATCCAATTGGATCAGGCAGGGTGACTTTCAATAATCCACGATCCTACATGAAAGCAGTTGCTGCGGCGTTTATTGAAATAAAAACTTCGAAGTTCACTAAAAAGGTGAGTAGTTAGGGCTATTCGATTGGATATATTTCTAATTCTTTTACAAACCAGGTCCAAGTCGACCCCTATTTGGAGGATTCGTTGTGTTCAATTTGCGGTGTCCAGCAGGGACCTTACTTTTGCCGTGACATAATCTGTTTCCGCTATTTTTGTCGCACATGCTGGCAGTGGCATCACAACAATGACATCCGTCATCACAAACCGTTGATGAGGAATTCAAAGAACAGCACTGTTCTGGGTTTGAATACGGCCTCATCTCCTAACTAAGCAAGTACGATTTTTAATAATCTTAAAATATTGAACATGCTTCATTTAGACATGCAATACTCACTGTTCTTATGTTCGACAAATTGAACATAGGTGAATATTTTCACACTATTTAACCCACATCCTTTAGATTTAAGTATATAGTTCGTTTTATTACTGTTATGAATTTTTTTAGATTAAGTAGTTTTCTAGTAGCTTCAAGTTTATATGAGCCTTTATCATGGTGGCCTTTTTAAGAGTTTTCAATAACTCTAATAGTAATTATAATTATTGTTAAAGTCTAATATTGTGACAGATACATTCCAGTATTATGTAGTGTAATTTTCAACCTGTTACTGTATACACAAGTTTCTAACGTTTTTCTTGTTTCCTATAAGATAAAAGTGCGACATATTATTGAATTATATAGTCTGATTAAGATAGGTTATATGGAAAAGAAAACGTCAATATGAGTCCACTACAATCAGCGTGATGTTAGAATCAAAATTTTTAGCTATTTCAACTGGTAGATGCAAATTTGTAAGCTATTTCGTAGTTTTAAGTGTTTGATGTTTGATCGCTTTGAAATTTTAAAAACCTAATTGTGTTTAATTTAAACTATAAATTTAGGTGGGCACTTGGGTACTTTTTGATGTCCCTAGGGATAGTAAAATTTACAGTATTAAACTGTGAAGATTGGACTGTTTTCTGGTAATAACAAGGCTATGTTTCGGATATGATTATTGGCTACCAATAATATACATAAAGTGTGCTTTGATAAGCAACATTGATAGTAAAATAGTATTAACCATATACTGTTAGATTTTTTAAAGTATTACTATTAAAATATTTTGCATTCCTCTACCTCGCAATTTTTATTCCAGCGCTCAAAGGTGGAGGTGTTTCAAAATGCGAGAAGTTTTCGTTATTTTTGTTTATTCTCTTTTTATTTTATTTTAAACATTTTATCGTGGTTTGTGATTTAGATTTTAAGTAATTTTTGTGATGAAATATTTCATGTTGAAGCGCTCACTAGCGCCGACATTGTGCTAATATAATTGTTGAACTTGAAAAATAATATGTACTTGACCAAAAATGAAATATTTCTCCACTATTGACTATGTAACAGTTACCTATGAATCAAAAAAGTAGATAAAGATCAGCACGCTCAAGATTTTATCTATTTTTAAGATTCTCTGCTGTCGGCAACTTTGCCAATTTTTCTATTTTAATTTTTGACTTTTTATATAAGTAAGTACTTTTTTATTCAAGGATGAAATTGTTATATTGCCCTATTCATCCTGATTGCTGAAAGTTAAAGTGCACTCTCACTCTAGTTTATTTTAGTAATGTAAATAACAATTTCATTCTCACATGTGTTTTTGATTTTTTTAAGAATCTATTTTTTGTTTTGCATTGGGCTGGGCCCGGTTCACATTGGTATGGTGTAATAATGTCCGTTTTTAGCTACCCATTTCAAGTTTGTTCATTTTTAACTACCTACCTATTAACTGTTTTTAAAATTTTGACAAGTGAAATTTTCACACAGTTGGCATTTTTGCTAGTTCCCAATCGTAACGCCATATTGTATGCTAGCTCATATACCAAGGATTTTTATTTCACACCATACTTTAATGTTTTAATATTTTAACATTGTGTTCTTTTTAAACTAATAGTTACTATGCTTTATTGTGTTTTTATCACTAGTCATAATCATAATACAATAAAGTATTTTTGTGATTTTTAAATCGTTCCAAATAAATTTTTGAATCATTAATGGGTATTGTATTTCAACTTACATTACCGCTTGAAAATATATTGAAGGTGGTTCTTATCAGTAATCACTGCGACTGCGAGCTTGTAAAGGTATAGGCCTACTATTGACAACCTTATGTCATAGTTGTTCACGTTGAATGTTGAATTGAACATTGTTTCTTGGGAGTACCCTCCACTTTATATACACAAACAAGCCTATAAGAAATCTATTGCAGGACTACACGAAACGTGACTTCAAATTACAGTTGGGTAAAGATCAATGGACCTTTTCAATAAAGGCGGTCTCTCTCGCACGATTTACGTGCAGCCCCCACATGGCCGCAGTGTGGTGGCGCGCACCTCTCTGTCGGACCAGCGCGCAGAATATTTGAAAAAGTTCGTTCAAATCGAACGGAGTTTCTCTTGGAGATATTAGGCGCCGTTATAGCTAGACACCACCAACTGCGCGGTACGAACGCGCACGCATCTGTCTCTCTTTTCTGAAAAGGTCCATTTGGAAGAAAATGTAAATGGCATTACTTAAAAAACGAATATAATAGGTTTGTTCCAACAACAGTCAAAACCAGTTCTAGAACCGTTCAAAGCATGCGTCCAAATGAATTAATATCGTAAAGATTGACGTTCAAAATAATTCATTTGGACGGATGCTTTGAAGAGTGTTCTAGATATGTTTTTGACTGTTGTTGGAATAGACCTATTGGAAATATGGTCCTAAACGATTATTCTGGTACTAAAACACATGTGTATAAACTTTTCAAATGAGTTTTCCGCCATTTCTATTGTAGTGGAGTTGTGTGATATAGGTAAAGCTTCTGTTTTTAGCGCATTTTCGTAGGAAATCCGCTATTAGCTGCGCTTTGAAGTCCGTCCGTCCGTCTTGTAGTTGAACTCCTCCTGAACGAAGAGTCGTAGCGGTATCAGGTTTCTTGCAAATTTACGCTAATTGTCTGCGGATGGGAATAGACACCAAAAATATTTGTTTTCGGCCGTGCGATTGCAAACAAAAATTAAATGTTTGAAAAGTCTGTACTTAACGATACAGTGTTAACTTCTACATCGAGGAATCTTACGAATCGTTCTAAATACATGCATACATCCAGCAAACGAAATATGCAGAAAGTAATAGAGACATTTTTAGTGAAATAATAATTTTGATTCCTTTATTGCTATAGAAGATACAATTTTTGTAAGAAGCGGGTTCAGCCCCGCGATTCCACAAAGTGAAAATTATGTATATTGACTTCGACATCGAGACAATTTGCGTCCCATTACAGATAGATGCATTCATCCAGCGAATGAAATCTGCAGAAAGAAATGAAGAAATCTTTAGTGAAAGAATTAACTTGATTAATTCTCAAGGAAGATACCTCTCTTTTTTAAAAGAATGTATACTTATGCACTTATATGGGGATGTGATTTTTACAGTCGCGGCGCTGCGGCTCAGCAGCTGGTCCTGGCTTCGTGCTTGTGACTGATGTAGAGGTACTTATAATAATAGGTCCCTTCGTTTCGTTTTTTTTGAGTGCGCATGTCTGGCGCGAATTTCATAGTTTCGTACACCGATATTGAAAATTAACACTAAAAAATATTGCAGTGCACCTAAAATTCCACAAATAATTTGGTTGAATGTTAGATACCATTTTCTATATTCAAAGGAAATGTTTCATTGAAATTAAGTTCAATGATCATTTGTGGAAGTTCAGGAACAACGAGAATGGCAACAGCGCTCAAAACAACAAGACATCGGCGCCAACTGTCACTTGTGACAATTATGATCACACTTCTCGTTTCTACCTGACCTACATTTCATCTGCTCATGTTTTGACGAAAGAGAACAACTTGTTGAAAATGGCTGTACCGAGAAGAAAGTTCAAAGAAGCTACGAAGATATGCATTTACGGTATGTGTAAACGTGACAGCCAGGAGCCAGTAGTTGGTCAGGCGGCTAGACAGAGCATGCAGCGTTGCCATTCAACTGACAGGTGTACGGAAGTTCTCAAAATTTGAAGTTTTCAAGCATGCGCACCTGCCCTTTCTGCTCGAAAATGTTCACTAGTTTTGGTTGATGTGTTGTTTTTATTTATTCTTGACTACTCGTGTTTTAATAAATATTGATGATTTCTTGTGGTACTTTGGGGACAATCTGTTCCAACAAAACAGTCTACTCATCTGCACTCCGAAAATGCGCTCATGATACTCACCCTCGGAGGACTTTGCTACTTGTTTTGTCTTCTCCACTAAATGAAACAAGTTCATGTACCTATAAACAGTTTGACATGTTAATAGCTTTTATTTTGGCTTGCATAATCCTACATTTTATCTGAACTGTCTTCTTTTTTTTAATAAAAAAGCGACAAGTTATCTCGGTACACAAATAATCGCTGGGAGTTATTAGGCATTGGCATTCCGAGTATATTCCCTGGATAATCCTATTAATGTTTGGTACTGAACTGAAATATTTGATACCAGTTTGCGCAATCGGGCATCAGTAAATGACTGTTAGTAGTTTGCCCAGAAAATACAACTTGTCTGGTGTTGAAATGGCGAAGCAATCACCCCCTTTGTAGGTACAGTTGGGAGCGAAATAATTCATACGGCTCCGCTAGGAAGTCGGCTGGATTCCAGAAAGAAATGTTAGAAAAGACCAATTAGTCCAGGAATTTTGGAAAAAATAGCGAACAAAAATGAAAGCGAGCCGGATTTTTGTATATAAGCTCAGTTAAGCATGTAGTTTAACATAGTGAAAGTCCTCAAGAATCCGATGTGAGCTTCGGCCGTTGTGGTCTCGAGAAGAACTTGAGGATCAGTTTTTCGCGTATATCTCGTGAACAATGGCACTTAGGAAGAAAGTGTCCCAGGAAAAATTGTTGGGAATTTTATTGTCTATAAGAAAGGTACTCACACATTTCATCGTCAGTCCACTCCTTCTTCGTCAAAACACAAGAAAATTAAAATAATCCAGATGCTCGATGCTGAAGACTGTATGGACCTTGAGTTTCATGATGGCGGAGTGCCACCTCGTAGATGTGTTGGTTGGTCCACTATTTCTTGATTGAAACTTGAAGCCATCAATACGAACTATGCCGGCGGCATATACAGGGTGAAATAAAAATAAAAAGTTGAACATTTGTACCTCAAGAACCAAAATAGGTGAAGACATATAAATCGCCAAAAATATTCCTTATTACATGGTCATGAAGTCGTCGTAAATTTGGATCAAATATGTTGAGCCGTTTCTGACATATCTTCAGAAGACTGAAGTCGTTACGAGAAAAAACTAGTTTTCCGTATATCAGTAATTCTTCAGATATTGAATCGAGACTTTGTGTTTTGAATCGAAACAATGATAATTTTTTTTTTTTTTTTTTTTCAACATCCAAATTTAATTACAATCTGTCACGGGTGACATTCAATAATTCATACGACACTTAACACTCTGGAAGGGGAGAGACCACTGTCTGCTCCCCCAATGCATTGACTATGTACATGACATGTTAAAAAATTTCAATTAATATAAATAAAATCAATGTCAAGACACAAACACCTTAACAGACTTAACAAACATAAATCACGCGGAACATAAAATGAGTACTTATAATACAAATAAAAAGCAGACTACAGAAGCCATTCTGAAGTAGTGGCAGGCATCGCGGATGGGGCGATCTCGTTCGCTCATCACTGGCTATAAGAATCGGTCTGGTAATTCGAGCGGACTGCTTCTCTTCAGCCTCTTCACCCTCGGCTCGACGAGCATCTCTCCAGCTAGAGTATTTGGATGAGACTCGAGCTTGGCCCTGTATCTAGTGCTGTATCGGGATATTTCTTCCTGTACTGTTGCGACGTTCAGGTCCTGATGCAACACCCAGTTTGGAACGTACCATGGAGCTTCCGCTATGTCCCTGAGCATCTTATTTTGGAAACGTTGAATTTTCATGATATTTGAGGCGCTAGCCGATCCCCACAGCTGTATACCGTATGTCCACACAGGCTTTATCACAGTCTTGTACAAAAGGACTTTGTTCTCAAGGGACAGACCGGATCCTCGTCGCAGCAGCCAGTGGAGCTTCCTCCTGGTGTGCCCAAGTTGTAGGCGCTTTTTCCAGACATGACCGGCCCACGTCAGCCGTCTGTCTAGGTGCATGCCCAGGTATCGGATTTCCTCCTTCTGTGGTAAGACTTCGCCATTCAACGTAACGGAGGGACATGTGGCTCTGTTGAGAGTAAATGTCACGTGCTCAGACTTTAGCGTGTTTGCCTTGATCCGCCAGGTATTTAGCCACTTCTCTATTTTGTTTAAGTGGGTTTGAAGATTGGTCGAAGCAATGGTAGGATCTCTATGTGAAGACATTACGGCCGTGTCGTCGGCAAAAGTTGCCAGAACCGTATTCCTGCATGTTGGTAAGTCTCTTGTGAACAGCAGGTACAGGACCGGACCAAGGACGCTCCCTTGGGGTACTCCCGACTCAATGCTTCTAAGGGATGTCTCAGCTACCCCGAACCCAACGGTGAACCTTCTGTCTGACAGGTAGCTTCGAAGGATCTCGTAGACCCGGGAAGGAGATCCCTCTTGATTTTGTAGAGTAGCCCACGATGCCATACCTTGTCAAAGGCTTGGGAAACGTCCAAGAAGGCGGCGGAGCAGTATCGCTTGGTTTCGAGATCATTGCGGATTTTAGCTGCCACGCGATGGACTTGCTCGCACGTCGAATGCTGTCGACGGAAACCAAACTGGTGTCCAGGGATCAATCCACGCACATCCAGGATAGGCCGAATCCTCTCCAGAAGCAACGTCTCGAACACTTTTGAAGGAACCGATAAGAGGCTAATTGGACGGTAGGATGTTACCTGGGTGACATCTTTGCCCGGCTTTGGTATAACGATAATTTTAGCCTCCTTCCAAGTTGATGGGTAGTGGCTTGTTCTTATTATGGAGTTGGCAATCATTGTGAAGAGACGAATACCTTCCTCCGGCAATTCTCTCATCATTTTTCCCGTTATTCCATCTCTTCCTGGCGCCTTCCTGGGTTTGAGTTTTTTTTATTATTTTGAGAATGTTCCTCTTGATGAAGTTGTCAATAGGAAGGTCGAGCTGTAACGGGGCTTCAAGGAAGTGGTTAATTTTTCTTTCCTCTTCTGGTGGTATCATGGCTGGAAATGGCTTGAATACGTCACTGAGGTGATCCGCGAAAGCATCGGCCTTCTCTTCATCACTTTTGGCCCATCCACCCTGGGTTTTTCTGATAGGAGGAATGCGTATTTGCGGACGTTTAAGTTTTCTCGTAGCCTTCCAGAGTGAGTAATCTCCAGCCTCGGAGGATGAAAGGTTGCTAAGATAGTTGTAGATTCCGTCATTTCGGTGGTTCATCAATAACAGTTTCACTTTTCTTGTTGCCACATTCAATTCCGTCTTATCAGCTGGGGCCCGAGTCTCCTGCCATCTCTTACGCAGTTTTCTTTTCTCGTCGATTCTGTCCTGTATGTCTTTCGGAAGCCTTTCTCTTCCCGCCCGGTCGTGCTCCGCCCGTGGAGTAGCTCGAGCCGCCGCGGCACGCAGTACACTCGAGAACTGCTGAACGGCCACTTCAATGTCTGCTCCACTTTTGAGTGGGATATCCATCCTCAACTCTCCCTGTACATACTCTCTGAACATTGCCCAGTTCGTGTTTCTGTTAGTCAGAGACAATTGCTTGATTTGCTTTGTTACGGCTGTTCTGTACGTAACGATGATCGGAGAGTGGTCAGAAGATAGGTCCCAGGAGGGCTCGATCTCGAAGTAATTGCTGCTGATCCCTCCTATCATGCAGAAGTCGAGCAGGTCGGGTACTTTACAAGAATCCGTCGGCCAGTATGTTGGTTGTCCAGTTGTAAGTGGGTACATGCTATTCATTTGCATCGCTTGATACAGCTGTCTGCCTCTTGGGGTAGTCAGTCGCGATGCCCAGTACGGATGCTTAGAATTGTAGTCTCCACCAGCCAGAAATTTGCTCCCAAGTGTCTTGAAAAAATCGTCAAACTGTTCACTCTTGATTGGTTGTCCAGGAGGACAGTAAACAGAAGCCAAGGTAAGTAATTATTAATGTAATGTTTAACAAACTATTAATGTTTGGTACTGAACTGAAATATTTGATACCAGTTTGCGCAATCGGGCATCAGTAAATGACTGTTAGTAGTTTGCCCAGAAAATACAACTTGTCTGGTGTTGAAATGGCGAAGCAATCACCCCCTTTGTAGGTACAGTTGGGAGCGAAATAATTCATACGGCTCCGCTAGGAAGTCGGCTGGATTCCAGAAAGAAATGTTAGAAAAGACCAATTAGTCCAGGAATTTTGGAAAAAATAGCGAACAAAAATGAAAGCGAGCCGGATTTTTGTATATAAGCTCAGTTAAGCATGTAGTTTAACATAGTGAAAGTCCTCAAGAATCCGATGTGAGCTTCGGCCGTTGTGGTCTCGAGAAGAACTTGAGGATCAGTTTTTCGCGTATATCTCGTGAACAATGGCACTTAGGAAGAAAGTGTCCCAGGAAAAATTGTTGGGAATTTTATTGTCTATAAGAAAGGTACTCACACATTTCATCGTCAGTCCACTCCTTCTTCGTCAAAACACAAGAAAATTAAAATAATCCAGATGCTCGATGCTGAAGACTGTATGGACCTTGAGTTTCATGATGGCGGAGTGCCACCTCGTAGATGTGTTGGTTGGTCCACTATTTCTTGATTGAAACTTGAAGCCATCAATACGAACTATGCCGGCGGCATATAGGTACAGGGTGAAATAAAAATAAAAAGTTGAACATTTGTACCTCAAGAACCAAAATAGGTGAAGACATATAAATCGCCAAAAATATTCCTTATTACATGGTCATGAAGTCGTCGTAAATTTGGATCAAATATGTTGAGCCGTTTCTGACATATCTTCAGAAGACTGAAGTCGTTACGAGAAAAAACTAGTTTTCCGTATATCAGTAATTCTTCAGATATTGAATCGAGACTTTGTGTTTTGAATCGAAACAATGATAAATAACATTAAAAATTAAATAATAGTAAAAAACACTTTCTAGGCCAACTACTTTTAGAAAAAACACAGTCAACTTTTTTTCTGATGAGTAGGCGAAAAAAATACTTTTTTCGGTAACAACTTCAGTGTTTTGAAGATATTTCAAGAACGGCTCAAGATATCTAATTCAAGTTTACGATGACTTTATGACCATGAAATCAGAATTATTTATGGCGATTTACATGTCTTTACCTATTTTGGTTCTTGAGGTACAAATGTTCAACTTTTTATTTTTATTTCACCCTGTATATGCCGCCGGCATAGTTCGTATTGATGACTTCCAGTTTCAATCAAGAAATAGTGGACCGACCAACACATCTACGAGGTGGCACTCCGCCATCATAAAACTCAAGGTCCATACAGTCTTCAGCATCGAGCATCTGGATTATTTTAATTTTCTTGTGTTTTGACGAAGAAGGAGTGGACTGACGATGGAATGTGTAAGGACCTTTCTTATAGACAATAAAATTTTCAACAATTTCTTTCCAAGCACTTTCTTCCTAAGTGCCGTTGTTCACGAGATATACGCAAAAAACTGATCCTCAAGTTCTTCTCGAGGCCACAACGGCCGAAGCTCACACCGGATTCTTGAGGACTTTTACTATGTTGAACTACAGGCCTAACTGAGCTTATATACAAAAATCCGGCTCGCTTTCATTTTTGTTCGCTATTTGCGATTTTAACAGCTAAAATTCCTGGACTAAATCTCTAATCAAAACTGGCATTCAAGAACGATCCAAGCAGCTAACATTTCTGAAATCCAGTCGACTTATTCCTATCTACCTACTTTTCAAAGTCCAAGGTGAACAACGTTTTTAGTTCATCATAGCGAAATTATGTTATACACCAAGGTGGATAATAGTATATTATTATACGAGTTTAATAAGACGAGGTTTGTCATATACAGGGTGATTCACCACCAAATGGACATAGCCTAAGGGTAGGTCCAGTTTTACCAGGCGAACCAGGATCTGGCTTTGAAATTTTTCTAACACTGTTAGATTCGAAGTTACAGGGTGATTCATGTATGTTGTCGAATTTTTTGACAAGCCGTATCTTCAGAACGACCAAATGGATTGGATTGAAATTTTATGGGTTGATTTTTCCATTGATATCTGACACATCGCCCTATCAAACAGTTTGAAGTTTCCAGGGCCGGCCTTGTAAAAAAAACTCCAAAGCTTTTTTCTGAAAAAGACATTTTATTTAATTGTCTTATTTTACGAGGCGGCATTCAGCTATAAGCTGCTCTACCATGCAACCTCGGGGACAGCACAAAATATCCATGGATGAAGTAGGATTCGAACCCACACAGGGCAGCGCGAATGGTTTGGCTATGTATGTATGTATGTATGTATGGCTGGTTTGACATTCTGTATGCATGTTTTTCGAATTTCATTTTCAAAATCGGAAACTACATTAAACATGCTAATAATATCGCAAAAAAAATTGCTTGGCACCATTGAGCTGTCAAGAAAATTTTGACAATCGCAAGATTTTTGAGGTTAGGATTTTTTCTAAATTAATATTTTCAAATACTTGCAAATGATCTATTATGGCCCTGAATTTCAGCCGTTTTGTCAGACACATGAAAATGACATTTTTCTCGTTTTCTCAGAAGTAACAAAAAATTTCATCAAAATTTTCAAAAAATTTTTGATTTGTTTCTTATTCTTAGCTCAATTTGGGAAAGAAGTGAATCAGAGGGACGTTATAATATTTTTTTTTAAATTCGGCTGAAACTTTTTGTTACAACTGAGAAAACGAGAAAAATGTAATTTTTCTTTTTGTGACGAAATAGCTGAAATTTGGGGCCATAATTGATCATTTGTGAATATTTTGAAATAATAATTTACAAAAAATCCTAACCTCAAAAATCATCAGGATTATCAATTTTCTTTTGACAGCTTAATATGGTGCCAAGCAATTTTTTTCGCGATATTGATAGAATGTTTCATGTTGTTTCTGAATATGAAAATGAATTTTGAATAATATGCATACGGAGTGTCTTTATTGAAAAAAGCTTTCAAATTGTTTTTCCAAGGCCGGCCCTGAAAATTTTGAACTCTTTGATAAAGCGATGTGTCAGATATCAATAGAAGAATAAACCCACAAAATTTCAAACCAATCTGTTGGGTTGTTCAAAAGTTATGGCCTGTCAAAAAATTCTACGAAATACATGAATCACCCTGTAGCTTCGAAACGAACAGCGTTAGAAAAATTTCAAAGCCAGATCCAGGTTCGCCTGGAAAAACTGGACCTGCCCTTGAGCTATGTCCATTTGGTGGTGAATCACCCTGTATACGACTGTTTTAGACTCTTGGGGCACGACGAACGCAGTGGAGGAGAGTCCCAAAGGAAGGAGTCGTGTGACGATAACCGTCTTATGTCGGAAAGTGTCCAGTACGGTACGGGAGTAGATTAAGTATTATTTAAGGCGCCAGATTATACAGGGTGTTTCAGTTTTAACCGATCAAACTTTGGTAGAAGATTCTCCTCATCCTCCTTCATTCGGAAAATGCCTCTCACTCGCTTCCTAAGAAAGATACAGGGTATCAAAGTTTATCTCTTTCGCTTTTAAAAACTTGTAACTTGCGAACCAGTCAATCAAATTGGCTTAAACTTAGCACAGCGCACAGGCTGGTTTGTCGGAGTCATCTACCTATGTGCCAAATTTCTGAAGAATCCAGTCAGTCGCGTAGGAGTTCTGGAGAGAACATGGGAGTTTTAAAGGTTCTTCAGATGCTTCCAAATTAATGACCCTTATAACTCCTAAACTACTGATTGGATTATTTCGAAATTTAGCAGGTAGGTAGATGATTCCGATAAACTAGCCTATGCTGAATTTGAGCTAATTTGGGTTAATGGTTCTCAAGTTAAAAATTTTGAAAAATCGAAAAAAGTGAACTTTGGCACCCTGCACCCTGTATGTTTCTTAGGAAGCGAGTGAGACCCACCAACCAACGAGGAGTATCAATTTTTGTATGATGATTTTTATGAAGACGCTTCAAATTTTTTGTTTCAGTATTTCACTCGAATTCTATTTCAACTTCTTACCCGATGGGTCGTCTCGAACAAAAATTTCTATCTGTTCCTTATATTGTTACTTGGCGGGAAAGTTATTTGAGGGTGATACAACCGATTTTTCAAGTTCATAGCCCAGTTTCCCCTTTTTGAGCATGTTGGGCAGTTGATTGTTTATTTAATGAGCGATTTGAAGTTTTCACAATGTCGCAATTAATTTTGCAACGCTTATCTCACGACGCTCTGCGTGCATTGTATAATTTATTGCCGCTGTAATTAATCCATCATCTCTAGGATGGGACACATTGCAATTCTAATTTTAAATTTAGGGCTCGTCTTTTGGCTTCACTTGGGAAAATGTTCTATCTACGTAGATGTTGACTGTGTGACTGATCTAAATTTACACGCATTTCGGTCGCATGACGTCGCGACGCTCGTCAGTGTGTGCGACAGGTCACAAGGAACTTTATTCTAGTATTTTTCTCTTTGAATGAAACCAAACAGTTCCAATTGCCATTGTAAGATTTCCACACTTCGACGCTTTTTTTTCTCATCCACAAATGAGTCGCGACTATAGATCAATGCTCGTGGTATTTGTGTCTTGTCTCACTTCGGTTCTGCTGCATTCTAGTGCTCTTCCGGTGGAAGTGAATGCATCAGGTGGTGGTAAAATCAAGACGGTGCTAACTCAGGAAGTCCCTTACGGAGAGACTGTCACGTTACTTTGTCGGAGTAATGATGAAAGTCACAATTTTCTATATTGGCACTTGGACGAGAAGAACACTATCGTGGGCCCTGGGAATAGTTACGACAATGCGAAGTTTAGATTCGAAGTGCTTTCCGGAAATCTCACCATTAAGGTATGTTGTTTGATGCAAAGTTGCGCAAGGAGCGTCGAACTTCAATTTTATTGTACTTTTCAGGCCGTTTCTGATGATGACAGAGGATTGTACAACTGTGTCTCCAGGGGTGTTAGAAAAGATGACATCAATATTCGTTCAGTCAGGATGATAGTTATGAAAGACTGGGAAGAAGTCTACGAATATGATTCAAGTGTGAGTGGATATTTTTTTTCGTGAATGCGAAGGTGTTTGCAATTTGCACCACACTGGTAAAAAAAAGTGGACTGTATATTTTAGGCGTTAATAATAATAATATTTATTCGTCTTTGAAATACAGGTTATCTTGCTATTTAAAAAAGAAATGGTGGAAATCGGTTCACGGGATGAAAAGTTACGGCCAAACGGGGTCACATATTGGACACTCAGAGTTTTTTTTATCAATACCTATCTAACTTCTTTTTGCTGCGTTTTTCAACACGGGGATTTTGTATCTAGTGTAATTGAAGTCCAAGGAATAGATTGCAGCTACTGTTGAAAATGACAAAATGCCTCCATCCATCAATAAACAGCAAAGATTTGGACGAATAGTAATTATTGTGTAAAAGGGTAGAACGTTATTACGTATTATACAACGAAATTAGGTATACATTTTTAAATTTTCAACATTATTGGAGCGCGCCTCTTCTTTTGCCGGTATACCTTCTTCTTATTATTATTATCATCATCACAGATCGATTAGGGGGGGGGGGCACATGCCCCCCATGCCACCCCCATAAATACGCCACTGACTGATGAACATACTAAAAGTCCCCAACTCTACTTGTTGCGCTCGAGCCGCCATCTTGGAAAAATGGTCCTTCGATCCAGTTTGCTAACCATCAGAGATAATCAATTAATTCCATAAAAAAATCAAGCTTATAAAATTGTCGACAAAAGATGTTTTTTACCGATTTTTTCTCATATTTGTTAATATTAATAAAATTAACTTGAAAAAAAAATCGAAGGAATTAGCGATTTTTCGCTTATGGCTGAAGATGTTGTCTTCAAATTTTTTGAAGATGTTGGCAGTTCACATCAAAGCTAAACGTGACAGTTAAGATGTAAAAAAAATCGAGAAAATATTTGTTTAATTTTTTCAAATTAGGTCGTTTGTAAAGTATAAATAAATAAATAAATGAAATAAAATGAAAAAGCAAAAATTCGGTTTTCGAGTTTGGCATTTCTAACAGGACAGAGTGAAGGTTTCAATCAAATATCAATCAGTTCTGATATTTACATATTGTAAGACAAAAGGATATACAGGAGGTCCAAAGGTTTATCCAACTGTATAGATCGCGGGAACAAAAATGGCGCGCTAAAGATGGGTATATGGTATGATGTTATTTTCACTAGTACCTACTTGTTGATACAATTTTCTTCAGTTGTAAAAGTTGTAATAAATATATAGATAATTTATTGAACAATTGTCGCTTTATCATAAAAATTAATGTGCTAAACTCAAGATTGAACTGAATAATGTCAAAAACAAGCGAATCTCTACAGTGGTACTTTGGCACCCCATCAGGCGCAAGCGTGGGCAAGAAGCTGGCAAGAGGCGCTTCGTTGTGCCGGCGTGCCTGCAACGTTGCCATAGCGGGTGCCAAGGTGATGGTTATGTTCCCGCGACCTATATGAGCCCCATATATTTGATGTGTCTAATCCAAAATAGTACAAAAGAATCAAATCAAAATGTTTATATCGACCCTATATGTATAACAAACAATAGCGATAAAAAATTAAAGTAGTTCAGCATACTTCATGCCAAGAATACGGTATTTTAAACTGCTGAAAAAAAGATCAAGATTGATTGATTGATTTGAGAGTTATGAGTCCTCAAACTTGACTTTACAAATTTAAGCCCGTCAAATGGGGAAAAGTCTCACAATCTACTTTGTGATACTTCAAATCAAAATTCTCTTTCTGAAAATTTTCAAAATTTTTAACCCCACCCCATCTTCCTAAATTTCTATCCCATTTTATATTCTCGACCCCTCAATTCTCTTCAATTAAATCAGCGTCATCCTAAATAGCATCTGAGGAGAAAATTTTCGGTGGAGAAAAGTGCTACCCAAATTCACCCCTTTCCTCTCCCCCCCCCCCTTCAACTTCAAAATTTAACAGACACCACCTACTTTGTGATCGAATCGAATGAAAAGGAATTGATTTCTCTTTCTGAAAACAATTTTTTTTTAATTTTAAACCCCTCCCTTAATAAATTGAACATTCTGAGTATTTGAAGGCTTTTTGAAAATATTTTATTCAGGAAAAGAATTTAGATCCCTTCAATTTAATGTATCACAAAGTAGGTAGTGTCATTTTAGATTTTGAAGTTGGGGTGGGGGAGTGAACGGGTGAATTTGGGTGGCACTTTTTACACAGAAAATTTTCTTCCTCGATGCTGCGCAGGATGACGTTGACTGTACTAAAGAGAATTAAGAGGTCAAGAATATTACATTGGAAACTCAGACAATTTTAGGAAGAGGGGGGCGGGGTTTAAAATTATTAAAATATTTTTTTCAGAAAAAGAATTTCCGAGAGAATTTCATTCTATTCAATTTGATGTATCGCAAGGTGTCATTTGAAACTTCGAAATTGGGGTGGGTGGAGGTGAGGGGGCTTAAGATGAAAATTCGACAATGTATGTTTCGGATGTCCCCCTCAATATAAAAATCGACCTGTCAGAGCTTTTTCCAGAAAAATGAGGTGAAATGCCCGAAAACCCCTCTGTTCTGTTTTCGTTGGGCCATTCTGTATATTACAGCGCTACATTTTTGGCAAGCGACACCAGCAGCGTCGCTCTCATCCGCCGCCATCTTTGCTCTTTCAAATCTCAGTGATAGTATAGTCTGTGGTATAGTTATAATTTACCTAACTTGAAAAAATCCAATTTTTTTCTTTTTATTATCTGTAGCAATTAATTATATAGATGCCTTTTTTGCTTGTAGGTGAACACGTTCAGAATAGTAGTCATCATTTTCACCCTTACTCTTCTATCGGTCGTAGGATATGTGGCGTATAGGATATATAAAAACCGATTCAGGCATCCCAGCTACTTGAGTGAGTACAAAAATTGAATAAGAGTGTGTCCAACTTATCCTCTGTGAAGACGACGATGCTTTACTTGTTTCAGTTCCTTCGGATGACGAGGACGACGACAGTGGCGAGGAACTCTTTAGAGCGCCCGAAAGGTCTACCAGCAGCAACAGGACCAGAACTGAGAATATCGTGCTTAACAGTTCCTCGACCAGTTTTGAAAGTCCCGGGATCAGCACGGATTTCAAGAGCATTCTGGATACGGCGAATAATAAATAAGTTGATGGTGATTGCAAAATCAGTATTTTGAATAAATGTTACCGAAGTATAGGACATTTTGAAACATTGTCAGCTGATCTTCATGTGCCACCTAGTAAAAGTTAGTTTACTTTCTCGTCGACGATTCACTAATTACTTACTACTTATTCATTTTCGTTTAAATTGTACGTACTGAAAAATTGCGATGAAGTTTATTATTTACACCTAATAGGAACATGCAATACAATAGGTACAGAGGGGACTGGGTGAAAAAATGGTACTCTCCCGTACGTTACGTTGTAGGGGCGATAATAGTCAGTCAAAAGTACAGTAAGAAATCTTTGTCGTAAATTCCTTGAGTTATGAAGACTACACTTCCCTGCACAACGTACTGGAGACAATAACGTACCTATCTATCCCCATCAAAAATGGACCAGGAAAAAATATGATTTGTGAATCACTTGTACATGTCTGCAAAGTAGCATAATCGTTGTCGTGTCGATCTCACGTACAGGCGTATCTGATTTTTAGTATTTTTCGCATGTCCGTTTTCGAAAATTCTTTATGTTAAACTGATGATATCTGGCAAAACTATCGTGTGATCAAATGAATTCTTATTTTAGGTAGGCTGTGGCCTAGCCGAACGCAGCTTCGCACCCCTGAATTTGACCAGGCCACAGCCTACCTAAAATAAGAATTCATTTGATCACACGATAGATTGAAAATATCTCGGAAAATATCAAATTTTCGTTGCACATTTGCTAGATAATGTCGCCAGTTTCCCATGAAGAATTTGCGAAAGAGTAAATGGAAAGGAAGTAGTGTCAGATAGTGAGATAGACGACGACGAATGACAAAAAAAAGACTTAGATTATGTAAGTAAAAAAACTGCGATCTTTTTTTTCTACTTTTTTTTGTGAATGTCTGGTAAATAGTGGATGCTAAAAAAACTATGTAAATAGGTACGATATAGTGTAGTAAAACCGAGAGTAAAACGTAGAATTTTTACCTCTTTCAGCATGTAATTAATTTTTTTTTCTATGAACTAGATAATAATAGAATAAAAATACATGGACTTTCCTGAGTGAACTTAGAAGCTGGCCTTCATTTTTTCCTGTTTAGTCTGTGTCCTGAAAAGTTTACTGAAATCTCATCAGATAATGGAAAAAAGAAGGACAAAGCCCCATCCTTCGACACCCCATATCTCCAAAAATGAAAACCCATTTTTTTTCCATTTTCCCGCCACATTTGAAGCATTTTTCCTGAACTGCCTTCGACTCTGGACCGCGAGTTTTGTCTTGATATTTTAAATGCCATACATACAGGATCCAGTCGTAAACTGAAAACCCCAAAAAGATTCATTGGTTGCTAAACACAATTGCAAAAGGTTCCAGACGTCCTCGATCGATTTATTATTATTATTATTATTATTATTACTTTGATTGACCAACAGACTATCAGTCCTGTAATAGGTCAATACCACTAATTATCTTGGAAAACAACCTTCAGTCCGGGAACCCCATATCATGGAAGATGTCGAACATTTTCTGGATTTTGTTGTAGCTCAGACAGATTCGGTTAATAGGTGAATTGCAATTAAAGGTCGTCCTTGAGGTTTTTATATAAAACGTTTCTGAGCCTCTCAGTCCAAGTCTAGGAACGTTGATAGGTATTCGGGCCAAGAAATCGGGCATGCATACCCCAGTAGCAAAGAAATATTAGAGACATATTCGACAAAAATATTCATATAATATTAAAACGACAGATTTATTTATATAGGGGGAATATTGGAAGTAAATATTTATAAATATTCAATTTAAATATCTATACCATATTAGTTGCATTACATCTGGTGGATATTTAAATCGAATATTGATAATTGTTTGAAACAGGTTCAAAGCTGAATATTCAAAATGAATATTCATAAATATTTGACAAGGATATTTCAATTATATTGCATGAAATATATTCATATTTTTTATTAGAACTGTAAAAAATAGTAACAAAATAAATGAAGTAAAAAATGCAACAAAAAATATAATTTCAAAACAGAAATTGCATTACAGCCTTCATTCTTCTGCGTTCTGAAACATAATATACAGTATTTTATTCATAATGAGGTTTGTAAATACGAATGCAGAAAACTTACCGCCAGGAGAATGATGCGAAAAATAAACTGTTGACTTAGCACCCATTTTATCTTTCTGATGGCACCAACCGCGACTTACTTGTCGCCAGGAACAACCCTACTTCTTTGTCGATTTCCGTATCCGTCCAATTTAATAGGGCAGCTGCAGGCGACCAGTACATAAAAATGAAACATCTAATAATGAGTATCACTTCATAAAAGTCGCCCCCTAATCCCTCCCTGAGGGTGAGGGGGCATGAATAGCAGAACACAACACATAACCATTAAATGCAATGTGTAATAATGAATGTATTCGACTTACCAAGTTACCTGTGACAAAAATTAATCGAACTAATTAAGAAATAGCGTCTCTGCACTCTGAAAGTTTCTGCTTCAGAAGAGTAAAAGACCAGACCACAAGACCGTTTCCCACTGGAAGCAAAAAGCCGCGAAACACTGCCAAAAATTGACATAATTCTCACTGACGCTCTCTTGACAGCCAGCTCTGCCAACCTAGCAGCGAATACGCGACTAAACGCAAACGTTTTTGCACGTAAAATCAGCACTTCAGCCCATTCTCAGCTCTACTTGACTGGAAATGTTAGGATATAGCTCGGTAATTTTGATTTACGCCGACTCCATGTCTCATCACCCGTTGATCTGGATTATACTTACAACAGCATGATTTGGTAATTTGCGATTTGACGTTGGCTACATTTCCCGCGCGGATTTCAAATCTCTATCTTAACTACCATAAATTAAATTAAATTCTATTTTCGCCCTAATAAACATATTTTCTAGATGGGATTCAAATTGGTACAATATACATAGATTTGCATTTATTTTCCTCAGCTCGTCTACCAAAGTTAGCTGGCAACTATGGATGGCAGTCATGTAGGTAGGTATACCATCGCGTGCAAAAAAATCTAGTACAGAGAGTGAAGCGGAGTGTACTGATTTTGGCTTGATGTCACTGTGACAGCCGGCCGAAATCGGTACACTCCACTTCACTCTCTGTACTAGATTTTTTTGCACGCGATGGTACATTAAATGACCTTGGCCTGGAGACAATAATTATCATCAGCTTTGTTCGGTAGTCAACATGAAAAATAGGATTAGGTACATTAAACACAAAATCTCGACACAAATATTTTTGCACATGATGAATGTCTGTTAGTTGTAGGTTCAAAACTCCATTTTTTTTTTCGTACGACTTGAGACAAACATTTAATGAGCATTGGAAGTTGTACATTTCTTTTCGCAAATGACATATTAATGTCCATTGCATATTATGAACTGATGGCCTATTTCCATATATCAGCTGAATGTTCAATTCACATTTAGAAATGCACATTTGTTTCCAAATATCAGACGAATATTCAATGCACATTTAAAAATGCACATTTGTTTCCACATATGAGACGAATATTTAATGCACATTGTGAATTGCTTATTAGTTTTCATATATTGTAAAGATATTTGATGTACATCCAGAAATGAATATTTGTTTGCAAATATAAGACAAATATTGATCCAATATACGTAATATTTAGCCAACATTGTAATATTCCGGCAATATTTGGAACATATTAGGTGAATATTGCTTGCTACTGGGGTAGCTTATTCAAGAGTTATGTCACTTTGAATGTGACTAATTTTTTTGGGTGGACCATTTCAATTGGCGAGCACTTTATATAGGCTCACTGGTTCAATTGGCTGTTTAACCGTAAGCTTTATTGGTACAGGCTGGCAAATTCATGTTGCGCAAATGATGGACAAAAAGCGTCGCTATGCGTGACGAAGGAATACACAGGAAAGAATAAAGAATATTCGGGAGGACGCTTATGGGTGGTGGGTTCACAGCGCATCCAGATCTCACGCCCCAAGCTAGATTCATCAGTCTGTAAAATATTTCATTTGTTGTTTTTTGGAAACGTCTTTTGTTTGATGGCGAGATAAACAATCGCAAGAAAATTATAAACATCGACGTTAGAAGTTTTGAGGCGCGAGGATCCCAGTCTCAAGCGACAACAAAGCCTAGTACAAAATATACCCGCAATTAGTAATAGCCAATAAAAGACCAGCACTTGCGGCATATTGCTTATATGTGGTAGGTTTTGCCTCAATGCCCGTCTGGCGCAAATACTGACCTTGCATAAAAATCAATATTTTAGGCAGACATGCTCATAGACCGATACACTCACAAGCTGATCTGACCGCGCCTCTCGGTTGATACAGAGGGTCATAAGCTCATAAACGAGATCACTTGCGACGAAATCACACTCCGGCGCTATAAATGGATCTTCCTCGGGCATTTCTTAAACTGTATATTTTCTATCTGACTGGCCTCGGGTTCCACCAAGCTTTTATCAGCGCTATAACTTTATCACTCTGATAGTAACTAAGCAACCGGCCATCCTATTGGCTGGTGCATAGCAACTATCAGCGTGATAGATTTAATCTGCTCTTAAAATTTTGGTGGAACCCGAGGTTAGCGATATACTTTGTGAGGTCTTCTTGCGCTGAATGAAGATTGTATTTTATTGTATCACTTATTCTTGTGCTTATATATTTTTGTTATTCTCGCACCGTCCAACACATATCTGACTATTGACAGAAATGTGTTTTAATACCGTTTTCAAGATAGAAAAAAAAGAATTAAAATAATGTGTCAGTGTCAAAATCTGATCTTAGGGCTCGATACCAAGTTGCAGGCGCAAAGTTTGGGACGGCGTAACTCGCCAAAAACAGCGGTCTGATTGGTTTGTATCCGCCGTTGCTATGGTAACCGCACTTACGGCGGTCTCAGTCCCAATTTGGTATCGAGCCGTTAGCAATTAAATCAAAACTGGCAGATTGTCCAACTTGAAGAGAACATAATATCATCATAGGAGATTGTGGTGTTTTTTAAGCTTGAGATGGATAATAGTATAGTGTAGTAGACCATCGCTATTTCCGTCATATTTTCATGCTAGAAATTGTGACTAGAAACGACCAGTTCAGAAACCCCTTAGTTACCTACTCTTACTCTCTCGTGCTATATTTCTAGCATGAAAATATGACGGAAATAGCACCTTGACACTCAAGCCTCTAATAGCTGAGTCAAGCAACACTGGGCGCCGTGCTGTACTAGAATAAATGCTCACTATAGTCACTCGTGGTTCGGAAAAAATGGTTAAACAGTAGGTAGTTTTGAACATGAAACATGAAAACTGAGAGGTAAACATAAACCTTGAATGTCCCTTAACTAAAGGCGCATTTAAATTTGTTGGCAATACTGACCGTTATTATTTATTGGACTTCTCTTCTAATGTCTAGGCTAATCTACCTTTCCCGTGAGAGAAATTACTTGCGCGCATACCTGTGAGCACAGATTTCCGCTAGTACATACCACAGTACAGGCGACGGCTCTACTACAGGACCATTAGTTCTGCGCTCACAGGTATGCGTGAAGCTCTTATAGGGAAGGTGGATAGCTAACTGGATGACAGTGGCTAACTGGCTACCTATCCTTCCTAAGTTCGCAACACCACTGGTCTGAAAGCCGCCTCACGATCATCACATTTTGTTTCTCATCCTCAAATAGGACATCGAAAAAGTGTACAAAAATAAGTTGAACCTTTGTTAAATTTAGTAAATAAGGCCAAATCGAAGGACTCAAAGTTTAGGAGGAGGAGTTCGATGACAAACGAATTACGGATACGGACTTCGAAACGCCTGTAATAAAGGATTTTCTAAAGAGATAAAGCCAAGTTGGAGATATCAATACTTTAGTACCTATATCTATAGGTAGGGTACAGATCAACCTAGTTTGCCAAAAATAAGGCAGGCATTTTTATATGAATCGCCCTGTACTTATTTCCGAATTCCGAAGCACATTTTTACAGGGGAACTCATCAAAAAACGTGAACAATCGAGATAACTGTAGAGTAGATAGTACCACAGGTCCTCGATTGGTTAAACCTTCACTGTAAATACTTGAAAGAGACTAATGACTAATGTGTTCGATAACACTACAAAGCATTTAAAAACAGTTCAATTCTTGAATGACCGGGAAACTCTGTTATGACCCGAGCTTATTCTTGTACGGAATCGTATAAGTTTTGGTTTTGTTGATTTCCCTTTATCGTTTGCATCTACAACTCGGTAGGTAATAATAATAATGCGCGTTTGTAATTTAAACATGTAATACCTCTACTAGTCTACTACTAGTAAACAACAACCCAGTACCAGTACCAAGTCAATTTTAAGTAGCAGGTATATCTATATCATATTTCCATTCACAGTTCTTGACTTTTGGACTATGATTAACAGTACGAAAGGACGGTGCGGTGCTTTACAATTATCATAAGGTAAAAGATCGTCGGAGTGCGTGTGTCGAGGAGATTATCTTGGTTGAAATATGCAACAATAAAACTTGTTGAGATTAGGTAGGTACCTATGTGAGTATACCTTCTATACTTTTGAATTAACCTTTATTCAAATTGGGTTTTTCCACTTTTTCATGATCCTCACCTTTCAGTTCTTGTGTACAAAATGTGGACCAAAATACTCGTGTTGTTGCTCAGCATGTTCGTCTTGATCGCTTTAGGTCAACAGAATGAAGAACAAATACTAGCTGAATTGGAACTGATGGATTATGAATTGGAAGAGGATTGCGAAAACTTGGCCAACAGTAAAAAGTGGGCGCTGCTGCAAAATGATTTCAACGAATCTGTAAGTTTTTAATTGTTACCTGTTACCTCTCACTTGCACTAAGCAAGCTCTCCCAAATTTGATCATAATAAATATTATCAGATATTATAAAACATTTGAACTTCAAAAATAGGGGTGGAACTGCGCATGGAGTACTTCTCACTTCATCGCCTGTCTCACTTCCGTTCCACACTTTTTCTTGCTATATATCGCCGCTTTTTTTTTTGCATGCATAAATTAGGTACAGGTGTCCGTGAAGTAGCTTGCCGAACTTTAATAATCCTACGACAAAAAATGAAAAAACTCGAAAAAGTTTCTATGAACATATATGGGTCGAAAAATGCTTGTTAGAGAACTTACATATACCCCTAAATGTGCCCCCTGAAGATTTATTCTTCATTTAATATCTCCGAAGCTAGTCAAGGTGAAAATATATTATGCATTCAGTAGGTATATCTACCAATCTTTTTATTCTGAACAAGATAGGGTAAGAATAGCTCGAAAATGTTCATGGGGGGTGGCTCCAACTGCTTACTGAACGAAAGCGAGGGGAGGGAGGGAAGGTGTGTTGGGGTGAAAGACCCTAACTTTTTTGTGCGTGTAATTTTTTTAGGTTTTGATATGACTTCATGAAATTTTGGAGTTTTCTTATGAAAAGAGGTACTCTCGGAGGTACTCTACTTGTTGAATAGGTACCTACTTATTTATAAGATATGCACCGTTTCCGAGTAAAATCGACATGGACATAATATAGGTACTTATTAGAATGATAATATCAATGTGTCCAAAAAACGTATACAAATTACAAATTTTTGCCTTCCATGTCGTAGAAAAATTTTTATTCGTCGATTTGAGACAAACAGAAACCTTTATTGTCAATATAAAACCTAGTGCAATCTTTCTAGTTCAAAAAAGAAATCTGAAAAAATACAATTTGAAAATAAGCCATCCAAATGCAGTTCATGGCATGCATTCAAATGTTAAAATCGATTTTACTCGGAAACGGTACATCCTCTATCACAGTTCAACATCAAGAAAACTCCAGAATCACAGTCATGTCAAAATATGTAAAAGAAAAAATACATTGAAAACATTGGGGTCCATTTTACCGCCCCCCCCCCCCAAGCCCTCTTGGTTGGACCCTCCCCCAGTGAAAATAAACAAAGTATTTTCACCCCATCTTATTGAGCATAGGAAGGTTAAGGTCCCCCATTTTTCGAGCCATATTTATGAGAACTTTTGTCTTGATCGTATAATCTGCTGCTGAAGTTTGACAGGCTAATCTGGGGGGTTGAACCGATCAAACGTTGGGAGAATATCTTTCTTTTACTCCTTATCCAAAAAAAAGAGCAGTGAAATTACCAATATTAAAATATGTAGGTATATCTCTCACTCGCTTTCCAAGACACAGTATCAAACAGGGAGTATCAAAGTTCATATTTTTTAAAAATTGTGTCGTAACTTCGCGAAGAGGGCTTTGATTGTAACAAAATTTCGCATGCATGTCTCACCTCTATAATCAATTTCACGGCTTTTTTCATTAGAGTAAGTTACGGAAAAACTGATTGTGTTGGTACGAATGGTGCCCTAACTAGATGCTAATGTCATGATGTGCTATGTATAATGTGGGAGTTGTCATCGTGACATCGCGACGGAATGTACGCGCAAGTGAAAATGTTCGAGATTACGTAGTGAAAGTCGTCTACTGGACACCTTCGCCTATGTATGGACAAAAGCGGACACCTTCGCATTTAAATAAAACAAAGCTCTCCGACCACCACAACACCAGACTATCAGACCGAAACCGCACAGACACGTGTTTCGCCCCTGTTGGGGGCTCATCAGTGCGCAGGCATTCAGTCCAACCATCTGGTTCTGTGGCAGTCAGAGGTCAGAGATCTTAGTAATGTAACACTTATCAACTTCGTTTCGATAAGGTTTTCCTCGAGTTCTTCTGTAGGTTTTTGATACCCTGTATATCTTTTTTACGAAGCGAGCGAGAGGCATATACTTATTGAAATATATTTTTCTGAATCAGGAGGACTAATAAGAGATATACTTTTTCCAAAGTCTGATCATTTAAACCTGAGACAGCCTGTAGATTGGGTATCACTTCTCAGTAGGTACTGAATTCTGGGACACCTGAAAACTGTACAGGCCCTCGATCTATTATGTTTTGTTTGTTATTGTCCATAATTTTGGAAAGCTGGCGCGTGAAATGCTGTTAGAATAATAATAATTTATTGATCTTCTATTTCTTCCTCCCTTTAACATTCTGTTTATGAGCATTTTTTGTGTAAGCTCAATGACAATTAAAGTTCTTATCTAATTTTAGGGAATTTCAAAGTTCCTATAAGTCTCAAAATCCGTATCTACCTACCAACAACGGTTTTACTCTACTCTCCCCTACATAAAATATTGTACAGTAAGGGGAGTATTATTGCATATTTAGTACTTATGTACCTACTTTAATAGTATAGTATTTATATTTTTATACAATAATAATTTAAAAAAAATTATTATTATTACAGATGGTGTTCTGGCAACAGCATGGCGATTTGCTGGAAAATCAGTCCAATGCAATAAAGCAATTCGAAGAAATTCCTTTTGAAGTAATGAGAAATTGGACGGTGATTTCTAAACCTGGTGATGCCTTACTGGGGACGGAAAACTGGAAAACAGTATGCAATACTTCATTTTTATACCTAGTGGCTGGTGGTTGAACGCTCAATTATTACACAGATTGTAGCACTCCACCTGACAATAAACAATGCTGTTGCCAATTTCAGGGTGTAGACCGTTCCCTATTTTTGGTGAAAAAAAAGTGCTGCAATTTTCACGCGATTCACTGTTTAAATTTAAATAAATCAGAGATTTTAATTTTCAGCAAAAATATAATATAATGCCATCTTGCACTTCTTGCAGTGTAGGTACCTACTTACTGGTCGATCTAGGTGGTACCGTACGCATCAGACGATGCAGTGTGCGTTTTTAGGAATTTTGCGCCTACAAAATTGGCTGTAACCGTTGTGTAACTTAGTGTCTTTTACATTTTAGTCCCAATAAATTCCCCAGGCAGCAATAACTCGAAGTCTAAAATGTCGATTTTCTGTTCACAGCTAGTGGCTTTTCAAATTAAAAACCAAAATTTAGTCAGAAATACCGATGTATTTTTTGTGAATGATACTAGCGAGGATACTAGAATAGAAAATAAAACACACCTGGTACTGGATCCAAAATACTACATCAGTTATAATGGTAAGACATTGGAAAATTAAATAAGTACCTATCCTTCAGTTGCACCAAGGGGTGTTGTGTGTACTGAAAAAAATATTATTTTAAATGCGTTTTTCCCCAGATTCTGATCTAATTGTTCATATAGTGAAACAAGCGTGTCTATTTTTCTGATGCTTTTCCAACAAATTTTTTTTTTGTTAATCCTATGACCTTTAACCCAGAGGCGCAAACCAAAAGTGACCTGCTTTACACGATCATCATGCCTTTTAGTTTCAAATCACTTTTGAAGTGTCGCTGTCCTTTATTGTCCTGCTTTTTTGCAGGATCAGTTTTATTAATATACCCTCGGTTGCACCAAACTTTAATTCTAATTTTATAGATTTTACCCATTCAGTGATATTAGTCCGGTGGTTAAGCGCCAAAAAAAGCTCGAACTATGCATTTTGAGCTTGAGCAATGCGCTTTTGGGGTTTGATTGGGGGTCCCTCAACCTTAATTTCAAGAGTTGGAGACATCGGTGCACTCGATGCGGAGGGGGTCTGGGGAGCCCTTGAAAGTTGAAGGTGCGAGGCTTCCCACCAAATCACCATACCACCACGTAATTCCTACTCGTATGTCATCAAACGACTCTAACCTACACATTGACAACATTGGTTACCATGTCCAAACAGTTCTTCACACTGAAAAAAATTAATTCTTAAGAGAGATCGGAGAAAACAGTTTTTCTCAATTCTTCATCCCCACAACGAATAAACTGCCAAGTTTGGTGTAATTTTAGAGTAAACGGCATCCTCTGATTCCATTCACCAAATCAAAATGTTAGTGAGACCACCGTGCAAAGAATGGCACGCCAAGAAGTGAGCATTTTTAAGCACTTCATTTAACAGTAGTTTCTTGGCTGTTACCAATCAATATGATTGATAATTTTGTTATGGATCAATAACTTGAACTCTTTTGTAACGGTAATGCATGTGCATGAAACTCGACACGAGCGTGGAGGCTTGTAAAAAAAAATTTTCTCCAGCGGTCAAATTTATTTCACGCCTACTAAGCCTCAGTTTGTTGGGCTCAGGCAGGCAGCGTTTGGATAGGTTTGGAGACAAAATTTTCATATCTGTCCATGCAGCTGAGTAGCATAATTCTGGAAATTGATTTGAGATTCATTAAAGATTATTTTGACAGTCACTAGGTACCCCCATGGGGATTACTGCAGGGATTATGGCTGACGACGGAGGGCATTAAACTTTAAAAGTGTTATTTTCTTTTTTCCTCTACCAACCTTCAAGGTTGTTATCATTTTGTACGTGTAAGTGTTCTTATGTTTGGAAAAGATATAATTTCATAAACAACAACCGTGAAAATAACTGTCAGAGTGGCAGAGAATAAGATCTTGGACGTTGAATGCCCTCCGCCGTTAGCCATCACCTCTGCAGTTAACCCCCATGTGGCTATTGACAGGCAAAATAATCATTGATGATTCATAAATCAATTTCCAGAATTAAGCCGCTCAACTTTTCAGATAGATATGAAAATTTTGCTTCCAAAGCTATCCAAACGCTGCCTACCTGAGCCCAACGAACTGACGCTCAGTAGGCGTGAAATAAATTCGACCGCTGGAGAAAAAATTTGTTTCAGGCCTCCACGCTCGTGTCAAGTTTCATGCACATGCATTAACGTTACAAAAGAGTTCAAGTTATTGATCCATAACAAATATATCAGTCATATCGATTGGTAACAGCCAAGAAACTACTGTTAAATGAGGTGCTTGAAAATGCTCACTTCTTGGCGTGCCATTCTTTGCACGGTGGTCTCACAAACATTTTGACTCGGTGAATGAAATCAGAGGATGCCGTTTACTCCAAAATGACACCAAACTTAGCAGTTTATTTGTTGTGGGGATGAAGAATTGAGAAAAACTGTTTTTTTCGATCTGTCATAAGAATTAATTTTTTTCAGTGTGAAGAACTGTTTGGACATGATGGCAAATGTTGTCACTGTACAGGTTAGAGTCGTTTGATGGCCTCCCAGTAGGAATTACGTGGTGGTATGGTAATTTGGTGGAAAGCCTCGCACCTTCAACTTTCAAGGGCCCCCCAGACCCCCTCCGCATCGAGTGCACTGATGTCTCCAACTCTTGAAATTAAGGTTGAGGGACCCCCAATCAAACCCCAAAAGCGCATTGCTTAAGCTCAAAATGCATAGTTAGAACGCTTAACCACCGGACTATATTGCGAAGTTTTTAGTGAATTGAAATATTTTGATAGCTTTTAGCGTTGAGTTAAAAATTGTTTAAATGCGGAAGAACTATGGCCAAAAGGTTACGATAGCGCATTTTTGTACTCAACGCGTTTAGTGTCTTTCCAGTGTGTTTTCATCTGATTTATTGTTACCAGCTTATTACCCACTAAAATGTTTAAAACTGTTGTCTTGAACCACAAAGCTACAAAGGTATTTTTTTACAGACTATGTAGACATCCTGCATAGAACAAGAAACAAAACAATACTACAAACAGTCTGGAGTACTTGGCAAGGAAAGTTCAATTCGACCAAAGAGGAATATTCTTCCATTTTAGATTTGACCAACATTGCGCTTTTACAGAATGGTAAGTTCTTTGGAATAATTTTAAAAATCGACTATAGATAGGTACAGTGTAGTAGTACAGTTGTACACCCATATGAATTTCTAAACCTAAATATTTTCTGGAATGCGATTTTAGAGAAAGAAAATTTGAAATCGTACTGGGAAATGTTAGTAGACCAACAAGACGCTTATGCCACTGCCGATGCTTTGTGGGATAAAATTCAGCCGTTGTTTTTAAAATTACACAAATTTGTTCAGACTAGAATTTTTCATTTCTACAACATCACTAGCGAAACTTCTTCCATTCCTGTTTACTTGCTGGGTAAGATTTTACCTTCAACGTGTACCTCGTTCTGTTGGTCTCTCATTATATTGAATTTCAGGTTCTAATTTCGGAAATGATTGGAGCTATGTAGCGGATATAATACTACCTCATCCTCAAATCCATTATGATGCCGAAACTTTTCTCAAGTCAAAAGTGAGCCTACCAAATTGGACAAAAATAAGTTGACTGAAAATTTTACGTTGCAGACTTCCAAAGAAATGTATAAAATGGCAGAAAGTATCTCAAAACAAATGACTACGAGGGAATTGGGCGATGGATTTTGGAAGAAAAGTGTGTTTGATAATCCATCATGCGACGAAGCTGTTTTGAGTTTCTGTTCCCAAGAACATACAGAGTGAGTTCGTAATATCAAGTGACCATGAACACTTGAAAAAGACATTTATTTTAGGCTTTTCACATGTGAAAAAACATCGTATGTTCAATATTTGGATGCGTGTGAAACTGCCCTAGATGTAACGTTGAAAAATGACAATTACTTAGCTTTATCACGCTTAAATTTGCGTTATTCAGCTATCGACGAGAGTATAAAGTCAATGGCCTCGACTATGGCCATCAGAAATTTGCCATTGGATGGTTCAAATTCGACTGGAACCTCAGCTGAAATGGCAAAACTCTTGTTGGTGGCTCTGAGGGTTTTGCCGAAGCTGCCGTTCTACTTGGCGGCGGATAAATGGAGACTGAACGAGAGCCAAGATGGGATTTATAATGAGGAAATGGACAAGAACTGGTGGAAGCTCAGGTAAAGCTCACACAGTACCTAAAGATTGACTACAGTAGTGGCTCTAGTACTTCGTACGAAAAATCCTTCTAGGCCCCATGACAAGTGTGCATTTTAATCATTTACATTCATACGACAGAGTTTAAACAGTCATTTATTTATAATTTGTGGTAATGAGTTGGTACCTTGGTTGGTACCAATTAATTCATACAGCAAATTTTCTCTTCACTGCAATGTTTCTATCAGAATTATGACAACCTCAGTAATTCGTATAATTTCTAGGAAAGAATACCAGGGCGTGGAAGGCATATCTGGTGATGAAAACGACTATTTGGGCTTACCAGAATTCTCGTCAAACCAACCATTTTTGACCAAATTCTTAGGACAAATTTTGCAATTTCACCTCATTAGTTACTACAAGAACTCAATGTTGGATCCTGATGCAAACATCGCCTTAGAAATTGGCAAGGATGAGAACTTCAGGTGAGTTTTTTTGTTTAATTTTGTACAATAATTTGGAGTGACGACCACCTGCTATCTGTAAGTTATCTGAGAGGTGTAGAGCCATCTGCCGAGTGAAAAAAGTTGTCAAAAGCTTCATTTTTGAAATTAATAGTGAACGTACTTTATTATAAGTTGTATTAAAATAAGTCAGGAAATTACTCCTTGCAGTCTTTCGGAACCATTTGGAAACACCTGTGTGCATAGCGGTGGAGTTACAGAGATCGTTTTTACTTGGGGAAAAATTGTCAAAATGTCGAACTCCATGGCTCCGCCGCCACTGGTTAAATTTTGTTGAAATCCGACATGGATGTACGGATGTAGCGATATCGATATCCGTGAGGTAACTTACCGTTTACGATAGATTTTGAAAAGCAAAAAAGTTTAGTTTAAACTTTAAAGTCAGAGTACCATTTATAATCAGTTTAATTTTCGTCCGCAAGATTTCAAACACCATGTATACACGCTACACTCCTCGCAGGGCGTGATTGCATAGCACGTAAGGTCATTAGGGATGTATTCCAGGTGGCATTTCAAAATCCTACAACATTTATGAGTTTTTCTACAGGAACATGATACGTGACAGACCAACAAACGACTGGCCGTATTTAGTGAATTTCTTTTACGGCTTCTACGAACTGTCCGCAGATCCTCTCCTAGAATACTTTCAACCTTTGGAGGAGTATCTTGAAAGTGCTCCGTTGGACCAACAAAAAATAGTTACAACCACACGGAAACCTACTAGGAAACCAAAGGCAATCAAACAGAAAAAGAAAAGTTTACTTAATAATCCAGTGGAAGGAGTTAAAGTTGATGATGAACAAAAGCAAAAGTCAGAAGTGAAGACTGCCGAAATCAGCGGGGGTACGAGCAGTAACACGACCGCATTTGCTGGGCTAGCATTTCTGGCTCTGATACTATCTATGACAGCTTTTGGATACACAGTTCAAAAAAGGAGACGACTAAATAATAGACGATATGAAGCATAATAATGACTGTGGTTGACTGATCTCATCTGTATCTATCTTAAGTATTTATTCTATTTATTTTAAGCTAGTGTAAATAAATCCAGTACTTACTATAAAACTAGTTTTGAATGATATAAAAACTCGGTTTTAGATTTGTAGGTAGAGCGAATAAATTGATGACCAGGAAACTGCGCAAAACCGACCCTGAGCGGTCTCGGCTATAACATATCAAAAGTCCCCTCCGATCCCGTGTGAGCTTCCCCGTTTTCCAAGGCTTTTTTCATGATAAGTTTTTGTGATCACCTATAAAACATAGCGTATGGACGGCCAAAATTTTGCCGCAGTGATGTATCCGGAAAAGCTGTGCTTCACAAGCCGCAATTTGAGGTTCAATCCTCCGCTGGGAAATTTTTAAAGTTTTTTTTTGCGGAATTGATACTTTTTTTCTCTAAATATTGATCATAGGTAATTTTTTACTAGTCTTTTTTTATTTTTTATTTTCTAATATGAAACAGCATTTAAAATATCTGGGCTGTTAATGTGCCTTGTTGAGTCTCATCTAAAATTCCTATGTGTGAAAAAAGTGATCTTGGTGGTTAAAAGCTTTATTATGGATAAATAGTTTAGCAACATAATAAACAAAGTTATGAAACAAGCACGAAGACCTTGTAAGAAGAATCTTAAGCACAAAATTAAGTACAGTTAAAAATCTTGAAGCTTCTATAAATACAACTTTTTTTAAATACCTATATTACATACAATAATGATGGCCTTACATTGAGCATCAAATGCTGCGGCTTTTTTTGCTGCCGAGCTCTCATTGGTCAAATGTTGCTCACTGACAGCAATAACAGGCGTCACTTCCAATCAGAACTCGGCTGCAAAGAAAGCTGCAGCATTTGATGCTCAATGTAAGGCCAGGATAATAGTTACTATGACTAAATTATTGAAGTTGTGAAAACGTAATGATTGTACTACACAATTCTTGTATAAATCTTAAATTAAATTTCTAAGAGTAAAAACTGACTGATTAGATGTAAAGACTTGTTGATTCTCTCAATGCAATTGATGTTAGAAACCCTTTGCAACCTTCATGGCAAATAAATCAAATCAGTGTTGTAGTTTATTACCAAAAGAGGCTCTAAAAGTACTGACATTTCAAAGCATTAATTGCTATTAGGTATTTACTGCTATTTCACTTTTCTCTCTAGCAGATTTACGGCTCGATACCAAGTTGGGGCTGAGACCGCCGTAAGTGCGGTTACTATAGCAACGGCCAATCAGACCGCTCTATTTGGCAAGTTACGCCGTCCTAACTTTTGCGCCTGCAACTTGGTATCGAGCCCTTAGTTCCTTTTCAATCAATTCCAATAACGATTATACTGCCTTTTCTACTATGTTTCATCGTTTTCCTCTACTTAGGCATAGGAGAAAACGCCATGAAAACCTTCAAGATTTTTGCTCCATCAGCTATAATTGATAATTATTGCTGTTATTGAAAACAACAAGCCATGACTGAACAAATTAAATCATATCAACACAAACTAGGTTTATTTTAATTGTCAAGTAACCCAAGTAATATATAAAAAATAACCCTAATTTAGCATTGTAGTTTAATGAAATATATTAACTATTTGCAGGCACTTGATAATAGAAGTAGATAAAGCTTAAAAAATATATCTTTTTTTGTTTGTTAAGCACCTATGCCACCTATCTCTAATAATGGCAGTTGTGTAAAATTGTGGTAAGTTACAATATTCAAAATATCTCCGATGGACTGATAGATGTAATAAAACAAGTTTGGTTTTTATCTCGTTATTACTGGTAAAGCCACCAATGAACTCAAGATTAAAAATCCTTTGCTTTTTTGATGTTACTCTTATCTGAAAATGAAAATTCCCAACTCTGGAAAAACGCCTTGTCAAAGATATTTCGTGAAATTTTTACAAGTAGGCAAGAACTTGAAATACTGCAACATTTCCCTTTGTTAAAATATTACTTACTATCGTTACTTTGTTACCGTGTTACTGGAAGAAGGCACATTTATGAAATTTCTCCCGATTATGTGGGAGTCTGGACTTTGCGTTGCGGAGTCGCTTCGTGTTGTCTGCGCAGTCTACGACGTAGCTCGGTCGGGAACTTTTCGTAGCATTTCTTGCACACGGGCTTCAGATCGCACTCGTAGAATTTCGTTTTTTGGTTCATCTTTTGATCGCAAACGGAACAGGCGAAATGGTGGACGCACCATGCCTTATTCAGCGCAGTGAAAACTGAAAATATTTATTCTGTCAGGCACGTGGCTTAAATTGCTCACCTTCTTTGAGCTCCTTGAAATGAATAGTTTTTGCAATGATTATACCAATTAGAATGTTGAAGTAACAATTATTTACTTATTTTCTCTAAAAAAAGTGATCCTTTCTCTGAAATTGGAAAAGGAAAGCAGAAACTGGATCTAAAATTGGTAATTAGGTGCAGATTATAGTGCTAGTAGAAGTTGAAAGCAAGATCTTGGGATATAACTATGTACGTAACGAGTGATAGAAAATACGTTTTCGAAAAATATAGCAAAAAACGAAAAACCATAGCTAGAAGGAGACCAAGGCATTATACTGAATAATATCGCTCATTATTTTTTTATTCAGGGAGAATGAGGAGATCAAGAGCTCCCTGGATAAGGTAGACCCTTGGTAGACCAACATTAATAATGAAAATTGGTGTGGCAATAATAAGGAACTCACTTTTGATAAGATTTCCCGTTTCTGAATCCCTACCATATAGTTATCAGAAACTTACCATCTCCAGCAATGACTTGATTGCAAACAAAGCAGAGGTTGCCGAACAGTTGATGATAATGCGTTTCGCAGTAAGCGAGACCTTTCTTCTCATAGTGACGATGTCCAAAGAATGGCTTTTCACACTTGGCACAAACAAAATGCTGAAACAAACATTAATTTAGTCTTACATCGTTCAATTATTTCTCTAGTAGTTGAAATGGACCATCACTAGTACTAAACTAAATGGTGCACCGAAGCAACGAATTTGAGACCAAATTTTCATTGAATCGTTACGAATCCAGAGTCAATTTTGAGTTATGTATTAGATTGCAGTTTTTCACTGGTATGAGGAGCGCAGTTAAAATTGTGGCAAGGTCCGCCAGGTTTGGTGAAAAAGGTACCTACTCTACGCCAAGCGTTATGCTACACTCATCTTAGAGTGGGAGGCATAGTGGGGGTTGGGGAAGGCGGGAGAAAGAGAAATGGCAAAGAGGGTTCGGCAATGGCTACCAAACATTTCCGGTAGGCGCGCATTCAAACAGCTGTCTGAATTGTCAACTGAACACTGATTTGAACGGTTTTTCTTAATTTTTATTTTCCAACTGCAATGGTTAAAATTTGTTCTGTGCTCGTCCTGTGAGGTTTTTGTACATACGAAGGTCTTTGGCCCACTGGAAGTTTGAAAATCCATTATAAGCGATCGCATCGCGCCGCCTCATTCGGGTTAGACTAGCAGCTGAGGATTCTGTATGAACTAAACAGAACACAAGCACACAGCTCAAGATGACGTTGCACAGAACTTTCCACTTGACTCCCACACTTCAGACTTTTTTAACCTGTCAACTCTGAATCGGAAATCTCCCGCCGCCATTGCCGAAGCCTAATGGACAACTCACCTCAACATGCCAATGTTTCCCGAGCGCGGTTACAACGCGCTCTTCGATTGGCCTGCGGCACGCACCGCAAATCGGAATGCCCATTTTGTCATGACAACGAAGACAATAAAGCTCGTTCATGTCATTGGCGGCGAAACCTGGTCTGCTGCGCACCTCTCTGGCACTGCTGTCCAATTCGACGCCGCAATTGGTGCAGTTGAAGTGGTACGGGTGGTACACTTCACCACGAAACTTCAAAGGCTGATCATCAATCAACGCACTGAAATCAATGACAAAATTTCTTGATAACGTTGTTCCATTGAAATGATCATTTGCTCGGCTATGATCAAGGTAGATCTGCCAGTAGTGAGATCATTCTTGCAGAGAATGAAAAATACAATCAGGGCAGTCGCATTTGAAATATTTGAATAAAACTCGAGAATAAACTGAGCTTTATTCATTCGGAAGACTTCTCCAAAGAAGCTTCTTTTTAGTCAGTGATGCCTAGCATAAATAACTTTCACTTACTGGCACTTGTGGCAAACGTATTTGCCGGAGCCGATGGCTTTGACTTTGGCGTTGCACTCGTGACACAACGCACGGCCGGCGTTTTTTATGAAACCAGTGTCGGCCAGTTCCGTCTCGCACATCTCGCACCGGAAGCATTCCGGATGCCAGCTGGTGTTCATGGCCTTGATCACTCTGCCGATGATGAAGTTTCCACATCTTCCGCAACAGGGCGCGAAGAGCACCTGGAAGTCCCTCTCGCAGTATTTGCGATCGTCGTATTCGTAGAAGACTCCATCTTCGAACTCTTGAAAGCACTGGGCGCACCTGGACAGATCAAAGTCTGAATTATTTCGGGATCAAACACCCCTGAACTACCTCTATAGTTTTTAGGGTATGCGAGAAACTTCTTCATTTGTGCAAGTTTCTACATACAACCTTCAAAGCAAATGAAGCCAAAGCATTGCTGAATCTTTAAAAAAAGTTACTGATATAGGACTTGAAGTGTTTGAGCTATTTTTTTTCTGACGTGTCAACTTTACACAGCAACTTTACACATTTACTGCAACCGAAATGTGCAGCCTCCATTGCCGGAACCTGACAGGTGAAATTGGTAAGGTTTATCATTAAAAATTGACTACCGAAAAAATTAACACGATAAATCTCCCGCTTTTTTGATTTCTTGCTAACACAAAAAAAGCATGTCTAAAAGCCCCTACAAAGAAAACTCACACGAAGCACTGTTGATGCCAAAGTTGTCCTGTCGAGTTGACGATCTTCTCGTGCGGTTCGAACCCATCGTTGCATCTCGCGCACACCATGTTGTCCAGCGACATGTTGTTGGTGATACTGTAAAAAAGAAAAATGCTAGTTCGAAAAAAACTACTTTACTTGTTCCAAACTTTTTTTCAATTGTTTTACCAAGTTGTTTGATGTTGAGGTTTGTACGTGAAAGAGTTAACTGTCTGAGACGAAAACTGGTCTGATATGTTGTCATAGCTGCCGAAGCTGTGGTAGCTTATCAAGTCCTCTTTCGATTCCGCCCTTCTTTGCAAAAGAGAACTTTGGAAGATCGACCCCAAAGATGGGATCTTGGGCGAATTATCTTTGGTGAACTGCATTATGATGGGTTCATTTGGTAATTGCTTTTTTAGGTCGAAACTACTTCGGCACTTCAGTTAGACGTGCCGGAAAAAAAAATGAGACTAACGCTCCAGTTTTATCTTGTGATAAAATTTTTATGCATTTATCACTACTTATCTTTGATAAAGCAAACATGGATATCAGAACTTTACTGTCGATGAGGGGGAGTGCCGTGTACCTGAGCAGCTGTGTCTTGCAAGACACAGCCAACATTTTTTTTAGAAACAGCACGTATACATATTTAAGTATTATGTTTAGTGTTAGTGTTAATTGTTTAGTTATTGAGAAGTGTTAAAAAAGTAATAAGGTAATTATTTATGCTAAATCCGCAATACTCCCATTTCACTAAGTCTACTATGACTGCTGCGAAGTCTATATCGATCGTACGAAATTTGGGTCACTCCCTTCAATGAGTAAAATACACGATGGCCTATTTTCTTATGTCCATTTTCGCCTGAGAGCGTTTTTAAAGATGCATCTTCAACGCTTGCCAATTCATAAACGCTTTCATCTTTCAACACGCCTCTAACATTGCTCTAAACAGTTATGAGAGTCAATGTCCCTCGGCATTTTAGTAACTTTGAAGACACCTACATCTACAGTTTTGTATACCAACGTTAGCTTTATGACAAGACAGCTTCAAAATTGAATAAAAAGAGAGAAAAAAACACTTTGGGCCGTATTCATAGTCCGGCAGTTATCGTTGACTGTCATTGGAATTTTGGAGGACTTTCCAGAAAATTCAAGCTTACTAAAAATTGCAGGGGGTTCGTTTTACAATACATTATTAACAATAATGATAATAAGTGAATAATAACTATTAGTCCATGGTTCCAAATATCACTTTGAGCGTTGATTGATTCTCTCAGTAAAATGAGAAAAGACAAACTCATCAAAATAATATTTAGTTGATTCAACTCAAAGGACGTAGAATTAACTGAAGATTTAATCCAACCCCACACCAATAAACAAATGAACCCAGTAAGGATTAGTGGTTCGATGATCCGTGGTTCGATGTCACAATAAAGACAGCTTGGTTGCTAGGACATCCCTTCTGGATTTATTAGTTTCACGAATGGCAATTCTGCTATAATCAACAGTAATATCACAAGTGCTTAGATTATCACGATAATTTTGGCCAGGCGATCGCGAGTGCTGGTTGTAGCGATAAATGCCCGACTCCGTAGGAGGAGGGCATTTATCAAGGGACAACCAGCACGAGGGAAACGCTTGGCCAAAATTATTTGGGAAAATCTCGAGCACGAGCTATATTTTGATGATTATTACAAAAAAGAAGTCCGAAGTGACAGCTGTCAGATTTTGTTGTTTACATCCGTTTTATTGCGTTGCTATTGACAGTGGGATTTAGATAAGTGAATATTATCCTTGTAGGTCTATTAATCAAGGGCGTTGTATGTAATAATCAATAATACATAATAATAGCTTGCGAATTTTCTATTCATGCATCGAGTGACCTCAGTTTTCACCAGCTCATTCTCTAGGTAAGTTTGGGGAAGGGGGTGTCACTGGTAGTCCGCCCCGGGTGCCAAATACGCTAGGTAAGTACGCCACTGCCATCTGGTCAAATTTGCCTCAAAAAAACAGACTTCTTGTATTACTGAGAGTGAAATTATATCCAATTAGAGTGGTCTGTCAGAAAAACTATTATTTTCATTCTAAACCATCATTTACCTTATTATTTTCACATCATGACATTTGGAATGTCACTAGGCGCTCCTGCTCATGGTGAGAAATCCTACTCATAGAATCACACTCTAATTTGAGTGAATTCTTATTCAATAATATTATTTTAAATATTATTCATCTACTTTGACTCAACAATGGACACTTTTCGATACTGAACACGGTGTTGATAAGAAGCATTTTGTTAAACCGATTTTTAACCAATAGAAACTTTGATCCATTTCATGTAAGAGTAATGTAGATGGCGTGAACAGCTGTGGTGTCCTTGCAAAGCCCTGCAACGCCAATAGGTCGCAGGGCGGGAGCAAAAATGGCGTCCTAAAGATGGGTATATGGTATAATGTAAATAGTATGTGGTATAATTTTCACTAGTACTTGTTGATAGAATTTTCTTTAGTTGTAATGAATATATGAATAATTTATTGAACAATTGTCGCTTTATCAAAAGAATTAATGTGCGAAACTCAAGATTTGAGTCAAAAACAAACGAATCTCAATGGTCACGCACAAAAGATCTTGGTCACGCACAAAAGATCTTATAGGTCGCAGTGCAGAAAGGATCCTCCGAGACCAAACGACCACCACTAATCTACATCTACATCTAAACGAATCTCAACAGCGGTACCTTGGCACCCTATCATGCGCAGGAGCGGGCGCGAGAGTCTTATGTCAATTGAACGTCGAAAAGAACGACAATTCAATTTTGTTTCGCTTTAGGTTAATTTTGTTGTCAAAGTGACTTTACTTATCTGTAAAAGTCTTACGGCTCGATACCAAGTTGGGGCTGAGACCGCCGTAAGTGCGGTTACCATAGCAACGTCGGATACCAACCAATCAGGCCGCTGTATTTGGCGAGTTACGCCGTCCCAAACTTTGCGCCTGCAACTTGGTATTGAGCCCTAAGAATGTAAAAGTCTTCTTGTGTTAATCAGAGAGTGTCAGTTGTGAAATTCAGAGTGACATTGACGCCAATACACAATATTGCGTGACCGCTTAGCGCATGCGCCAAAAAACGAGGTGATTCGTTCTAAGTCTTCCATATGTTACGCTGTAAAATAGGTGATTCTCAAACTAAGCTCAATGGATTATGCATCGTTTTCAAGTAGAAGTGGTTACATACAAAAATCGGTGTAACCCTCGCGACCTATTCATGAAAGCACATATGTGAGGGATCATTCCCAAATGCCCAAATTACGAAATAAAAAAACATGGAACACTTCAACCATAACATTCAAATTTACCGCGAAATTGTCTGGGGATATTTCATTCAATCAGTGCTGTATTGTATTGTATTGGCGACTCCGACAGCATGGTGTGGCGACAGTCAGTCCTCTGAGTGGCACACATTTTTTCGACCGCCGAATATCCATTTTAAATCCGAAGGCTTCACAAGTTGCTGATAAAACTGAACAAAATGTCAACGTCAAACACAGAAATCAATGTCATTGTCGAATTCTGGGCCGCTATTCTTGAGTCGTGTGAAAAGAGTCCCTGGGAGTTTTATATAAGCAACATTCGCTACATCAGTGTACTGCGGAATGTATTTTACTCCCAGGGACTTTTCTCACACGATTCAAGAATAGCGGCCCTGAACATGCGCGATGATAACATGTCACCGTTTTCTTAGTTCGCAAGACATCCGTGCCGGAGCGCCACTTCCGCGCAATCTTGTATATTATGCGCATTGCGCTGTTGCCATGTCAGGCGTACTTGCAACGTTGCCATAGCGGGTGTCAAGGTGACGTTTTGTTTCCGCGACCTGTATGTATGCCCTGGCCTTGCTACGGCTTGACTAACTTGGCCCTCTTGACAGTCCACTGTAGAAGCGCGGACGTCACGGGCGTCGCAGGGGTGAGCAAGAACACCACAGCTTTCCACGTCATCTACTTTACTCTTAAATGAAATGGACCATAGTATATTATTGTATAGGTCTCATAAGACGTTAATCGGCCAGATTCTATAAGGGTATGGTTATGGTAATCACGTGCTTATACTATCAAATTGCTATTCAGTTTGTAGATAATATAATAGTTATCATCTATATTTTTGCCCGGGACATTATAGGCGATTTACATTAGAAAAACGCCACCTGGTGTAGAGCTCGGTACTTGATCGTCGAGGACGTTTTTACGAGGAAAACATACTCCGACGTCTAGTAGCCTAGGTGGGCACTAGTGGATACCTGTAATACCCACATATTGACATGGAAATTTGACAAGTAGAAATAATCTGAAAAAGGGGTTTGCATTTGTGTCTCTTCTTTCATGTTATGGTTGGCGTATTTAGCAGCTTTGTAGTAGATCTAGCTCCAGAGGTGCGCAGCTGAAAGGCTACGCCCCCAGCAATGCACTACATTATTGCGATAAAAAAAGACAACGTTTACGTCGCGAACACAGAGGTAGCTACGGCGAGCTTGTTAGAATGAAAAATGCGGATCTCCTGCTGAAGTCGAAGCAGGAAATCTTTAGAAAAAAGCGAGGTGGTGGTTGACTCTGCACGGCCAGCCCGAGGTGATTTTTTCTTGGCTGGCAGGCTGGTCGACGGGCTTGTGTGTTTCCCTCCGTGCGGGTGTGACAGAGTCTGTTGCTCTTCCTTGGACGGAAGCTATGGATGATTTAGAGAAAGGTCTGCGACGACGCTGGTCATCAATATGGGGCCCAATAACGAGCCTATGGGGTCCCAAGGGTTCACAGGAACGAAAGTTTGCTTGTAGCGTACTGCACAAGACAGCAAAGTGACAGTTTTGACATGCCACCAATTGACGTAACCACCGCCGTTGCCGGACGGCAACTTACACCAGTTCTAAAAATTAATGCCCTAAAACTTCCTCGACGAAACGGCCATTTTCCCCAATAAGGTCAATCGCCTATTGGAGGGGATATATTGTCGCGGGGATATTTTTGGCCTGGGATATTTTGTCGCGGCGATATTTATTGGCTGGGACATTATTGGCGGGGATATTTTTGGCCTGGGATATTTTGTCGCCGCACCGTTTCTATTGGTTAAAAAGCGGTTTAACAAAAAGCTTCTTTTTGACACCACATTCAGTACATACCTACCTGTGTCCATTGTTGAACTAGTGAACTCAAAGAACTAGTCTTATGTCAAAATGTCGTTAATGGCAGCCAAAACAGTGGCCGCATTCGTAAGTCACAACAGTTGTGGAGCACTTCTACGCCATTGGTCAAAATACAAATTTCGACGAATCGCGTGGAAGTGCTCCACAACTGTTGTGACTTACGAATGCGGCCAGTGGCACTAAGTGCTCTATTTCCTTTCAGCATGGAGGTTAGAAGTAAGGAGACTGATCGAGGCATTCAAATGTGTGCTACTTTTATGTCGTGAAAATTCCGGGAGCCGTCCACTGTTGCTTGCGCTCGTGTGGCAAATTTTGGAATTAGTCATTATTTGTCAAAGTGACTGATTCAATTTGCTTGTGATGACAGTAACAAAACTAGGAGTAAGTAAATTCCTTCTTCATTCCTTCACCGTGTCTTGCTGTGCGCCAGGGTGCACAAGCTCCAATGGAAATGAGAAGGCCCGGTTGAGGAAAAGTGGCCAAAAATGCCGGAGCATGTTCCGACCTCACGCAGTAAGTTCAACTGTATAAACTTTGTACCTACTATACGTGGGGTTCCGATCCGGCTCTCTTGGTTCCTCTATGATATATTTATTCTTATTATAATAGTATCTGTTTAACGTTTTGCCTTGTTGAAGGACGAAATGGCTTGTGAATGGAGGAATGCCATCAGGAGGCAAGGTAGACCCCTGACATCGAGAGAAAAGGTTTACAAAGGTGATCCCTGTTGCGAACTACATTTTAGAGATGATGACATTGAACGGTATCTGTTTCACAACAGAGCTTTCGGATGGAACAGTCTTCCAGGTGATTAGAAGGAGCATTCCAAAATGGAAGGAGAATGTAGTTCTCACCACTTTTTCAAAACAGCATGAATCGTTGGACCAAAGGGAGGTGGAGGTTCCATCAAAGATAAGGAAAACGAATGAGACTGGAGCTGAGAAGATCGTGCTCAGACAGCCTGCAGGCAAGCGAAGCCCCATTGACAGCCATGTTTCACCTCACCTGCTCATCGACAGATACCCACGATCGAAGACATAAACGCACCCGAACATCGACCAATGCTTATTACGGACGAAGAAATTCGATGCAAATTTCCCTTCCATCAGAGTATTGGTTTTTGTGCAAAATTCGTGGCAAAATTGGATTCACATGCTTGCCATATTGATTGTAGATATTTTCAAATGGTTCCCTCATTACCTTTTCCTTTTGATATAATTATGTATCGATGTTTCTTAGAAAAAATACAAATATATGATCGTTTCCGTTACATCTCGTTCACATAAAAGTCCATGCAGAAAGCATGGCATAAAAGCATCATCAGGGGGGCCGTTTCATAAAAGTTCAAACGACAATTTACAAGTGTGTAGTCTTGGTAACCCATTGTTGCAACAATTTGTCGTCAAGGTTATACATTTGTAATTTGTCATTTGTATGTAATGTGTCATGCCGTTTGTAGTTTTATGAGACGGGCCTCAGATCTAAACCATGAATAATTACAGAGCTGTATCCTTTGAGCAAAATTACAGTTTCCTGTGAGCCGTCCCCAGATTCCAGCGACACAGTGTATAATTTTTGAACTGCATTTTTGCGACATAAAATAGTGCCATTTTTTATGACAGAAACCAATGTCGTTCAGTCTCCTTCTCTCTAACCTCCATGCCTTTCAGTTACACAAAGTAGCACCCTGTGATACTGTTTTTCATAACTAGTAGGTATAACAAAAAAAAGATAAAATTTATTTCTATTACAACAAGGTAGAGAAACGTCAGTTGCGCTTTTTTAGCGATTATCTAGACTTCCCAATTTCCGCGTAATTATTAGGACAAAGTAGAATTTATAATATACCTACTATTATAACACTAGTTTAATAAGACATATTGTCACACCGATTCCTTTGGGGATTGGGGTAGTTACCACAAGTTTGTGACGAGCTGGACGAGTCATGTGACAATACTACCACCACCTCTTATGAAACTCCTATGCTAATATAGTTACTATTTTAGAGCTTTTATTATGTAAGTAAGTGCTTAATTTAAATTTGTTAAGTTTTTAGGGTCAGGGTAACATTCATCACAACATAATCATTCAAGCAATCATCATCATGCTTACCCAGGCATAGGAGTCGGAGACATTTTGGAAGCTCTTCAAATCGAAAAGACACTGAGCAAAACTGAAAAACAAACCACTGAGCTTATTTATAGTTATTCAAAAATCAAAACGAGGTCTAGAAAACTAGTTTTCTAGCTTGTTTATGTTTTGTAGGGTTGTAATTTGATGGTCTTACTATTGTAGTCGATAATTACGTCTGATTGAACACTTACTTACCGAAAATAAAGGTTGAAAAGCAGGCAATAATGATTGATTTTTGATTCACTTTACTCAATAAACACACCCATTTTGCTAATTAACCACATTTATCCGTTTCGTTCCTCCTTCTCTGTTATTTCACCATACCATGCCTCGGATCGACCAATAGCGTTGTAGATTACCATTTTAAGAAGTGACAGCCGAACGGAAGAGGACGACCTGGAAAACATACGACAAACTTCAGGCTGTGAACGAGTAAATTCTGTAAATTACGATCAAGTGAGATTCTTCGAGCATCTTGGATCAAGAAATAAATTTAAAATATAAATTATAAATCTTACATTCAGTAGAGTCGTAAAATTTTTAAAACGAAAAAAAATCGGGTCGACATTTAAATTACCCGCTCTAAGATGACACATGAATACCAACAAAATAGAACTGAAAACACTAGACTAGGGTCAAGGTCCAATATGTCAAAATTGCGTCTTGCGTCAAACAGTTGTCAGCGTCAGCTGTTGTCAGTCTCAGTCAATCTTTCAAAAATCAACTTTTTTTTTAAATGCAAAGATGTTGCGTGATTCAGGAAGTAACAGGTGATTTTTAAAAGTAATGACATAGTTTTGGACATAGTATTAAGTTGAATAAAATGACTGGTGTTGTAGCCGTTCATTGTGGTTAGTACATTTTTCTGAAGTAAATTGATTATTAAAAATGCTTTGTTTTTATGAGAAAGAATACTGAATAGAAGTGAAATTCCAGGTGCCGGAACGCACAATCTCAAAAATGCCAGCGGTTACAATAAGCTGTGCAAGACTGCTTGTGAAAGGGGGGTAGAAGTACTACGGAATGGTGGAAATGCTTTGGAAGCTGTGAAGGAAGTAATTGCCTGTAATTTGAACAAAATCTCAGTCGTTTTTTTTATGTGAAAAGTCGTATTTTTAGCCTTGGAAAACGATGCCTTAACAAACGCAGGTTACGGCTCCAATTTAAATAATGAAGGGATGGTCGAAGGAGATGCTGCCATCATGAATGGCAAAACCTTAGATTATGGTGGATGCGGCGCTGTGAAATACGTGAAAAATCCAATTTTACTGGCCTACGATCTGTGCATAACACAAGCTGACCCTTTACCTTTAGGATTGACACCTCCGTCTCTGCTGGTTGGAAATGGAGCTGTTAAGCATGCCCGAAGTGCAGGATTGGAAATTGTTGATAACAAAGATCTGATCAGTCCGAAAGCTATGGAACATTATAAAAAGTACAAAAAGAGGCTGAAAGCCCACGAAGAGTGCGACTATGAAGCTGTATACAGTAACGGTAAAGTTCGAATTTTAAGTAAAAGTGACGAAAAGAATGGACTGCATGAAAAAGTTGGGGAGTCATCTCGAGTTGTGGAAGCAGGAAACAAAAATGGAATCGCAGATGAAGAAACTTTGCTGGACACTGTAGGTGCTGTTTGTTTGGACGTCAGCGGAAACATAGCTTCAGGTTGTAGTTCTGGCGGAATTTTTTTGAAAAAACCAGGGAGAATTGGGCAGGCCGCCATCTATGCCGGCGGAGTCTGGGCCGATAGCTTTACAGAAACTGAACCAAAAGTTGCAGTTTGCACTACAGGATGTGGAGAATATTTAGTCAGAACTCAGCTAGCCAAAGAGCTTGGAGAAGATATAAAATACAGTTCTTGTCCCACCGAAGCGCTTAGTAAATCTTTCAAAAACAAGTTCTTGGGTTCGTTTTTCATGTGTTTTGAATATGTAATATATTTGATTGATGTAAACATTTTCAGAATCAAGGTATCTTCGTAATATTGCTTCTAATGTGAAGTTGCTGGGAGGAGCGCTAGTTCTGCATGTCAATGAAATGGGGGACGTTGCTGTACTTTGGGGACACAGTTCAGAAACGATGAGTGTTGGATATATGCGAACTACTGATGAAAAAGCCAAGGTATGTACAAAGACAACAACGTGATTCCAGGACATTTTTATTTTATTTATTAGAGAAGTACACATGTGTGTGCACAGAAAACATTTTCTTTCAAGGTATAAGATGTCACTCTAACCTACCTATTGATACTGAGGAACTCGTGGTATGGTGGTTAGTGCGCAGTGCGCACGACTGCCATGCCAAAGGTCCTGGGCCCGGATCCCCACCAGCGGTGTGTTGAATTTTCCTCCTTGAAACAAATTCCTTGATCTAGTTGAAATCCTTGCTAAATGCCAATGCACGCATGTGTGTAGCACAGCACGTCAAATGTGAACGATGGTGCCGACCCCCATGCGATTTTGGTGGTCGGTAAAGGTCCCCACCCAATCAATCAGTCAATTAATATTTTATTTGTTCCCTACAAGAAGTACATAAATTGCCCTAAAGGCGTAAAACGTGTCATAAGGGTGCTTTCCACCTAGACGGTACAAATGCATGGAGCGGTGGTGGCCGAGTGGTACAGGTAATGGCAAGCCAAACCACTCGCGCTGCCCTGTGTGGGTTCGAATCCTACTTCATCCATGGATATTTTGTGCTGTCCCCGAGGTTGCATGGTAGAGCAGCTTATAGCTGAATGCCGCCTCGTAAAATAAGACAATTAAATAAATACCACCAGACGGAACATGTCTCCAATCTCCATAGTTTGTAGTTTGGCACAAAATTTTAGGTGGTCCAATGAACGGGTATATGAATGAACGGCACAGAATCGGGTTGGAACACGTAGATGGAAATCACCGTTTGGCACTCGCACATGCGTAAATGGCAGGTGGACCAAACTTGGGGCTAGGTTGAAAGCACCCAGTAACTACCTGTGTTGTCATATTATACGCTTTGTTGGAAAACCAGGGGTTCGGCAGAATGTCCGGTATAGTGGAGATATACAGGGTGTTTCGTAATTACGGTAACAAACTTCTAGGGGAGATTCCTCATCAAAAATGAACCAGGAAAAAATCTAACTTCCGTGTCCTAAAATGCTCAGTTGAAAAATTAGAGGGTGTTCAAGTTGAATTTGTAAAATCGATTTTTTTGACATAACTCTTGAATCGTTTAACCAATTTTGTTCAAATTTGATTCAAAGTTTACTGAAGTAGGTTTCTTTTGAACAATAGAAACGTATTTTAAAAATATATTCCGGGGTATAGATAAGGGGGGGTTCTTATTTTTCACCCCTATTTTTTACCCCGTAGTTATTTTTCCAATTTAAACATATTTTTGGATTCTGCGTTCAATTTAAAAAAACGTTACTCCTGCAAAATTTTGATAAGGACTTCAGTTTTGAGATATTTGGGTTTGAAACTTTGGAAAACACCTCGAAATCGCCACTTTCAAAGGCCTAAAAATTAAAATCCGAGAGAACTCATAATTTCTCGACTGAAATAAGTTTTCTACGTGTTAAAGTTAATGAACCGCCATTTTTTTGGTGAGAAACGAGGAGTTTTCAGAAAAAAACAATTTGGGCTCTGGAAAGTGGCGATTTTGAGATGTTTTCCAGAATTTAAAACCAAAATATCTCGAAAATGAAGCCTCTAATCAAAATTTTGCTAGGGTAACTTTTTTCTTGATTGAACGTAGGATTCAACAATTGGATTCATTCCCAAAAATACTTGAGGGGTGAAAATGGGGGGGGGATGAGGACATCCTCAATTATCTACGCCTCTGAATTTTTTTAAACACGTTACTATTTTTTGATACAAACTTCATTGGTGCCAACCATAGACAGTGCCAACCACTGACGTGTGCCAACAGAATAAAGGAACAAAATCGGTTGAATGGGTGAAAAGTTATGTCAAAAAATCAATTTTAAAAACTCAACTTGAACACTCGGGGGGGGGGAGAGGGCTAAGTTTTACTCGACAAGATGGATCAGCATAAACTTAATAATTCATGGTTCCGCTGCCTCTAGTCCATCAAAATCAAATTTTGTCGAACGAACTCAAAACCACTTAAAACAGTGTCTAAAATAAGAATTCAGAATGAAAAATGTGGACCATCCATGCAGTTTCTTGTACTTACTTCTCCAATTACTATGATGCTGTCTGTACGTCTGGGGGAAGAGAACAGTTAGAAGAGAGGAAAGGGACGCCACGCATCGCTCAATACATATTGTGTGGCGTGCACTCGAGAAAATAGTGCGACGTAATCAAATTAATATCTTGGAATTGGGACCTTCTCCATCAACCCGTAGGTACCTAGTTGAGTGAGGAATTTTGTGCAGATGCTATTGTGCTGTGTTTCGTTACTAGCAGAAGTCTAATTAGAGATGAGCTAAAGGTAACTGTCACTTTTTTTTATTTATATTGCAAGCGTTTTGTTCTACACGAGGTTTTACGCTAAACGCGACGGCTCTTAAGGCGGGTTTAGTCAGCTTATTTAGCCGTAGCTTTTTTAGCTAATCGCTCATTGGCGTTTATGCCATGCGTTTTGTCACAAAAGCCAATGAGCGATGCTGCGCTTACGGCTACAATTAAAACCATACGGCTAAATAAGCTACCCCCCCCCCCATTCATCAGCTGTTCAGAGTCCATAAATCTTTGACGAAGGCGCCGTAGTAGCCAAGCCAGAAGCCAGTGGTGGTATTGGACTATTGAACAATATTCATATAAGTAGTAAAAGTGGACATAATTATTATTGCAATGTAACCTTATGCCTTATTCACTCAAAAATCTTGTTGCTATGTCGACAGACGACTGATGATTGAGATTGAGCGTCGCAAGAACGTTGTCGCAGAAAGTTCGGAATTCGGGTAACTTCTGTGGTGGCGGTTTTTCATCGTTATATCCTTTGCGAAATTATTCTGCGTACGTCCTACGTACGTTCTTACTCAGTTTATAGCACTTAAAATTGCCAACCTGTATTATTCACACTTGTAGGTACCATATTAGTTACATGTTGGTGTCGCTAATTTCAGAGCGTAGTTTCGGCCATACCAAAGGAAGTCCAAGCTGGCACCGCCGTCAACGTCAGCGGGGCGTATTTTTACAAAAGCCACGACTAAGACATCATATTTTGAAATTCGTTGTGATATTTTAATTGTTATTGAGCATCAAGACTTGTGTGAAATGAACCAGTTTTAAAGCACAAGTATCTTTTTATTGGTAGTAAAAAATATGTACAAAAACTTCCTAAATAAAAATAAAAACCACTTTTGGTAAAATGTTTTTGATTTAAATGCATGAGCATGATGAGTTATGATTATTGTTAATTTATATCACATGTTGACATCCAAAACGGAAACTTTTAAAAATAAAACAATCTGCAGGGTTGTATACACCCAAAAATTAATGATCATTTTACATTATTGTTAAAAAGCACCTCCCTGTACATATTATAAACCTATGTAAGTACTATTATATACATAAAATCAGTTAGTTTGTGGTGATCACTATGTTTTGAAAAATGTATAACCAATATTATTGCAAAGTTAATTCGTTAAACATTAAAAATCTCACTTTATAAGGCATGAGAGAAGCAAGGCAACACCATAATATATTCTTCTTAAAAGCTATCAAGTGCTGGTGCTTAAAGCTACAGTGCATTGGTAATTATTCAATGTTTTGACCGATTGTCAATAATTGTCCTGTTGTACGTGTAAGTAAAGTTCAGTCATGTTTATAGCCTTGGAAGAATCAGTATATGAGGTAGTTTTACAACTTAAGTCTCAGGCGCTTTCATATAAAATCCTAATTGAAAAGAGATGGATAAACGATGAAATAATATTACCGTTAATAATAATTGTGGCAAGCTATGGGTGCATTTCGTGTTATTAAGTACTAAAGGAACAAAATAAGTACTGCCGTATTGTTTCAAGTAATTACTATATAAATAAGTTGAAAGTAGCTGTAATTCAGTAGGTGAGTAAAAACAACTTCGGTGGTAGGTTTTTCCATTGTCATTAGCTTAGGTTTTATCTTTTATCCTAGATTAATGCTGGACTTCAGAGAAGATGATTTCGCTAATCAATGATTACAAGATTTCTTTTTTGGTTAATTAGAACTGATAGACCTATGGATATCCAGCGGATTCTGGAAATATAATTGAGGATTGAGATGCACAATCCATATTTTTACTGATTTTAAAGGTCTATATTAATCAATCAGCTAGAATTCGCAGAAAAAAAATATCCCGTAATCATAGATTAGTTTTAATATCTTTTCAGAAACCGGCGGTATTATAATATTACACTGCTGAAATTTCATCAAGTCTCTCTTATGAGCAATTGATTGTTTAAAATATATCAACTGAATGTATTGTCAAGTTTCCAGAACATGGACAAAGCTCTGATTGACATTCCTAGCAGCTTAATTAGGAAAAAAGAACCTAAAAAGAAAGAAATGCTCAAATATGAGGAGACATATTAAGTTATCTACCCAGCTATGAAGGTGGACACATGCAAGTTCAACAAAAACTCATTATACAGCACTTTGATTGCTCAAGTACAAAAGCGAAATATTCAAAGCTAGTGGATCAATAATGCCTCGGACATTAAAGGGGAAGAACCGCACAACGCTAAATTTTGATACGGAACGATCTCCAGCAAAATAATATATTATAAAGCAGTTAGTAGCTGAAACAAAGGTGAGGCCTCCTCGAGTTTTACAGATGGAATCATCATGTCAAATTGTAATGTCTTGGGCAGATGGTGATTCCCACCCGGTAGTGAAATTCTTAGCAGTAGTATTTATATAAATGTATAAATCAATGAGTTCATTTACAACACTTCTAATGTAGGTACTTGTTGTATTATATTAACATTGTTGTATTATTAGGTATAAACTTTCAAAGCATTTTTATAAAAAAAAAACAATTTGTCTTCCTTCTAATTTGACAAATCTTTCAAAAATGCCCAACAAGATTGGAAGTTTTATTATAAAAAGAAATAGATTGTGACTGTACCTCCTACAATTGAACTGGCAAAAATTTCATTTATTATTTTGGTACTTCGCTTCATGGTCAGGTAGATAACTTAATAATCACCTCGTAAATTACAGCCTTTTAAATAATAAATACAACCATGATTGTAAGTAAACTGTGGCTGTACAAGTGTGTCTTCCCTTATAATGCAAATACTGTATAAAACCTTAAAATAGTACCATCAAGCTTAAATTAATTTGACGAGAGCAAACGCAGATTTTCTTGGTTCAATTATAGCAAATTGATTAATGATTGAAAATCTCGTTACACAAGATCTAACAAGAAATTGGTTGCCTAACTGACGATTTAAAATTTTCTGAGTTGAATTAATTAGCAGTGACTAGGAAAAAAACACGTAATTTCTATGATTAGATTTCTAATGATTATCTTAGTTTTGGACTAACCAAATTTTAGATAAGTGACCTATCAATTCACCTAGATGAGCACTATTATCTAGGCTCAATTAGACACACCTGTTTCACCACTCTAGATTCATGAAACAAGCACAGCAAGCAATAAATACAACATGGTAAAATTATGTTATCCTACTACCTTGATTGAATGAGATCACTACTTCGATGACAGTGTCACTACGTAAGAGATTAAAAAAAGTTAATATACATAAAAAAGTGCTTCAGCATTATCAACCTCTGGCAACGCGCTTCATGCAAGCAAATTTTCTTCCCTGCATGCGGTTAAAAAATAAATAATTGATTTTGAATGCATTTTCAGACGCATCCGTATTCGTACCAAACAGCCGTTTCTTTCGAATACTCCATCTTTTTCTTGTCGTCATTTTCTTTAGAGTTCTCTTCAGGCACTTTCTGGACGTGTTGGACAGATTGTTGGGTATCACCTATCACCGTAGATATCCTATTGTAAACAAGCAGAGGAGGCTGCGGCGGTACGCTTTGACTGGTCACTGGAGGCGTAGAAGCATTCGGTTCGTCTTCGGACAGGTAGACCGTTCGTCTGGACCCTACAGAGCCCAAGCTCAAGGCGCTGCCCGGCTCTCGAGGGTAACTTTGATCAGTTGCTAAAAGCACAAATTATTAAATTTCAAGAATATCTTCGTCGGACACCTGTACATATACATATTTTTGAGGGAAGAAAAATACCACATGGACAACGTACAATTTCTACCTGCAATACTGTTTCTATGAGCTGCCATGTCTCTATGTGACCTTCGAAGAGCCACTTCATCTCTGGGCCGGTGACCGTGGAGGCTCCCACCCACTGACCTCTTGAACGGTTCACTTTTGTGTCCCGATTCTTCAGCACTGTTGTCGGAATCGTTGCCTGCTGATTCGCCTGAACCTGCTCCTATGGTGAACTGCGACTGGGTTAGACGTGACGTGTCTTCGTGCCATGAGCGACGGTTCTGCGTTGAGTTTATTCATTAGATATGACACAATTTTTACATGAGTACTTGAGTTTCAAAGGCACTTACAAATAAACTTACCCTACTAGGCACTTTGTTGATAATGTCAGAACCAGCTTTCCGAACCCTTCTTACCAAAGTGGCGCCGAAACTTTTCCTGAATAGAAAATATAAAATATAGTACCTGAGTGTTTCAAAGTCTGTTAACAATACAGTACAAAATATTAATTCATACAAGGTAAGTAGGTACGTACTTTTTGGAAGACGCGTTGTCAAGCTTTCTGTAGTGTTCCATAATCTTCTCCTCCAACTTTTCTTTCTGTCTGCACAAATTGTTGACTTTGTCACTGTACAGTTTTTCCTCAAGATGATAGTGCTGCTTATCCTCCAGGGAGTGTGTCAGCAAAGAATGATACTGGGACAAAAGCTGCGAGACATGGTCCATCAAGGCACGTCTATCCGAATCTAACGAATGGTTCATTTCAAACAGCATCTGCACAAAGAAATAAAAATTCTTAGCATCCATTACACCATATAAAATAAATGGAAGCAAATCTATAATTGTGCAGAATAAATTAACAATAACCGAGAATCAATTTCAATTTCGTAACTGGCACTCACATCACATTTCTGTTGCAACTTAGCATTTTCAAGTTGTAAACCAGCAACCAAATCAGTCCTCGAATTCAGTTCACCTTGCATTTCGGTTTGTCCCAAACGCAAAGTTCTGGATTCAGTCCTCAAGCTCTTCAGTTCCTCTTGGACGGCTCTGTATTCGATTTTAAGGCGCTCACTGGCAGTGAATAAATTCCGGAAGTCGTCCTGCTCAAAAATCTCATTTATAGGACTCATCTCAAAGATCAATAAAAACGAAAACTAAGACCTAAGTAATAGAAAACCGACCTTTAGTTTGGAATGCTCGGCTCGGAGAATAGTCAAATTCTTGGCATCGTTCTTAAGCGAAGCTTTTTCAGCTTCCAAGGCTGTCATCTTCTCTTGCTGATTGGTGTTTGCTTCTTTCAAACCGCGTATTTCCGACCGCAAGTCTCTGTTGAGTTTCTTCAGCGATTCTTCTTCCGTTTTCAACTGTTCATATTCGCCGCTCAATTGTTCATGCAGTGTTCTCAGGGTGACTTGATCCAAAAGCAACGTGTCGTGTTGGGTGCTCTGGACCTGTCTCTGTTTGACCAGTTCGTCTTTTTCTGCAACCAACTGGCTGTTGGCCAACTGCAGCGCCGTCTGCTGCGTCTGCAAAGAGTGAATTTGAGACCTCAGCGTCGATATGTCCACTTGCATCTTCGCATTTTCGTTCTGCAAACCGTCGTTGAGATGTTGCAAGCTTGTTATTTCCGTCAACAGCTTTTCGCCTTGCTGTTTCCACTCGTCTTTGAGTTTTTCCGCTCTACTTTCATCGCAATTTATGTTCTCTGAACACTTCTTGCAAACGCTCAGCTGTTCACTTTCAGGTTCCTTGTTGAACATGGACTGCACCACTTTAGCGATGTCTGGGATGTTCAACATTTTTTCAACTATCACGTTGATGTCGTTATCGAGCAAGTCCAAGTTCAATCCTAATTTTTCAACGCTATTCTTGAACCGTTCGTTGTTCACTTTCTCTGTGATAAGGTCTCTTTGCAGGGTCGCTATGGTTTCTGCATGAACGGAAGTTTGAGATGTAAGCTCTTGAGCCCTCTGTTCAAATTCTTGCAACTTTTCCAGTTGAGACAGAGAAATTTCGTTTTGTTCCAGCAGTCTCTTGATTTCTTTATCCTGCTTCATGAATTGTTCGGTTTGTTTGTCCAAGAGAACATCCTTACTCTGAAAAATAAATTAAGTGAGTCACGAAAACAGCATTTGGCATTGGGCTAATAAAACTAACCTCAAGCAATTCCTTCCACTTAGTGATCTCCTTTTGCATGGAAACATTCTCCTTTTCCAAACTTGCGACCTTGTCCTTCAATTCACTTCCCAACTTCTCCAATTTTTTACCTTCATCGGCCTGAAGCTGGACGCTTTGCAGCTGCTCAGAGATCTGCGTCAGCGATTTCTCGGCATCATCGGCCCTCTTCTTGATGGTGTCGCATAAGGTCTGAACTCTCTGCTTCTCTTTGCTCAACGAGTCTATATTTCGCTCCAACTCGGCAATCTTTGACTTCTCGTTCTGTAAGTCCTGTGTCTGTCGATCCGATATAACTTTGATCGTATCAATGGAGCCTTGCAGCTTCCTATTCTCTTGGATGGCGTTCTTGAATAGCATTTCAAGCTCTCCGTTTTGTTGCGCCAACCTTTCGCAATTTTCCTGGAGCTGTTCGCATTTCAAAAGAATTTTCTTCTTTTCTTTTTCCAACTCCAGCAGCTTGTTGGCATTTTCATGCAGGCTAGTTTCTTTCAGTGAATCTATCGTAGACAAGAGCTTCTTATTTTCTAATTCCAGGCGCAAAGCTCTGGCCTGGGCGTTGTTGGTCAACTGTTCGGACAAACTATTATCTGCCGAACTTGCTTCCTCCATAATCGAATCTGACGAAGTACTGACTATGCTGGTTTCTTGAAGTGCAGACTTGGTTATTTGTTGAAGCTGCATGTTTTCTTCGATTAGCTCCTGGATTTTTTCTCTGGCTGCGTCTCGTTCCAAGAGAATATCATTCAAAGTTTGTTTGCTGGATATGAGTTCAGCTTCTAATTCTAAAACGTGATCTGCCCTTTGTCTTGCTTTGACCAGTTGAGACTCCAACATTTCTCTGGTTTCTAGCAGAACGCGGTTATCTTCTCTCAACTCATCCACGCGGACTTTGTAGAATTCCGCATCAGCTAGCCTTTCTCTGTACCTCTGAGTCTCAGCCTCAAGCCTGTCCGCTCTTTCTGCCCTTTCTCGCATGGCGTCTACTTCATCTCTGTAGCTTTTAGCTCGTCTAGCTTCGATTAGTAAGTCACCATTTTCTACTTTCAATTTCCCAATCAAAGCATTGGCGTGCTCCAGTTCTTCACGGCATTCAGTCAGGATCTCAGTTTTTTCTTCCCTAAAAAACAAAAAATGTTAGCAAAGTTCGAATGAGAAAGATGTAAAAAAATCACACAATTCTTGTCTTTGTTTTCGTAATCGAGCTTTCCAATCAGCAAGTTCTACAGCTAAGTGGTTTGATTCCACGCCTTCAACGGCTGTTCCTGAGGAACCGTTGATGGCTACCTCTTGACTTAGGTCAGTCATCCATTGCTGTAACATTTTGTCTCGTTCACGAGTCAATGCTTGAACGTGCGTGTAGAGCTTCTGAGGTGACTGATCAACCCAGTCCAACGTGAGAACAACGTTTTGGTCATCAGTAACCTAAAGAAGATTTTTCAAGTTTAAACAACTCCAGAATTTCAAACATGGTGGAAAATTATACATCTGACCTATTGCAAAAAAAAAGTTCAATACCTGTTTTATACATTCGACGATGTCATGCTGAGTATCAACTGGAAGCGCTTTTATTTTAGTGATGAAATGCTCTTTGGTGGGTCCTTGAACAGCGCAACCTAACAGAAGGATCAACAGCAATTTCATTTGTTCTAGAGCTGCTTCTGAGCCTGGAGCTCTGCCTAAAGTTACACAGTCTGGCAAAGAAATTATTACTTGGCCTAGTTCCTCCTGAAATTGAATAAAAACACTATTTAGGCTTAATTTTCTGAACGAAGTTTTCAGTAAAATTTGTTAAGAACTCCCAAATGAAAGTAATTTCCAAAACTCTGAAGTGAGTACTGGCAAAAGTACAAAAAATTGAAACTTAAAATGGAAGGGATGAAACACGTCAATTGGATGCAATTCCAATCCATGCAAGATCAATTTTCCATTGGATGCAAATACGTCATGATTCGATGCACCGTATCCCATAACCGAGCACGACAAGTTTGGTATCTTTTCCGACTAAATTCAACCTTCTATATTCGAATCCGGTATGTAAATTTGGATGAGAACAAGTCAACTTGAAAAAACTTGCTTTTTTCTTTGAAAATAATTTTTATAATTTTTTTAATGTTTGAGGCATTTATCTTTGGAAATATTTCAATGGCCATTAGAATGAAGTGCATTCTTTACGAAAAACGATCCACGATCCACTCGATGTATAACTTGTTTTTCGAGATTAAAAAATCGATGTTAAACTCAGTCCGCACGGGCGGCATATTAGCAGAAATCCGGCGATATACCGATGAAATGCAATTGTTGTCATTGTCGTTATGTCAAAAAGAGCGATTTATCGCCAAATTTCAACGATATATCGCCCGTGTGGACCTAGCTTAATGCTTGAGCCGGCCCAGCACGGCTTTTACTAATGACTAGAACACTGCAGCCACCACCTTCAAATAAAAATAGCTCAAACTATTGAAAAAATAATATCATATCTCATCTTTGAAAGCTCGAGGACCTGTGTAGAGCTAAATTCCCTGTAACATGAACGAAATCGCCGTAAATTGCACTGCAGGTTTTGAGTTATTTGAGAACCTGTCGAAATGTTACCCCCCTCCTCAAATAACTCAAAACCCTGCAGTGCGATTTATGGCGATTTTGTTCATGTTATTCAATTCTGTATAGATCCTGGAAAGTTCAAAGATTAGATTTTTTTAATAGTTTAGCTACTTTCATTCGAAGGTGCATACTGTAGTGTTCTGGTTATTAGTGAACGCCGCGCCGGGCCGGCTCATGTGTTAAATTGATTTTGTAACCCCGAGAAACAAAATTATACATCAAGTGGATGATTTTCGTAAAGAATGCACTTCAATTCAATGGTCTCTGGATGGACTTATTTTTAAAAGATAAATACCCCGAGAAATAATGTAAATAAAAAAACAGTAATATAAAAAATTGTTGAAATTGTCAAAGAAAAAGCTTTCTCAAGTTAACTTGTTCGAGCTTGTTTTCATCCAAAATTATACACCGGAATTCAGAAGATTGAATTTAGTCGGAAAAGATACCAAACTTGTCGTGATCAGTTCTATATCTCCAGAAAAAAGAAGAGATCCACCTTGCTGAACTCCGCCCCCCCTCCTATTTTTCTTCAACAATGATCGACATTTTTGTGGCAAAATGTTATCAACAGATAGAGTGCGTCGAATCACGATGTATTTGCATTCAATGGATTGATGGGACTCATCCCCTCCATTTTTAATAGCATTTTTTTACCCCCCCCCCCTCCAATAATTGAAAACCCTGGAATGCGATTTTTGGTGATCTTGGATATGTAGTAAGGTACTCAAACTACTCAAACAAAACATCAAATTTTCAGGCGTCAATATTTTGTCCGAGGTTTTAGCTCGGGTTTTAGCGATCTCTCCTGTTCATCGACGTTATAGCGTTATAGTACGTTCATCGTTCACTCTAGTCCTTCGGACTCGTTGTATTTTCCTGTATTGGGATTATAACGAAATGATATTACCGAAACATTATAGACTCTTAAGGTGCGTTCAGTCAGCTTATTTAGTCGCAAGTTTTAATTTTAGCCGTAAGCGCTGCATCGCTTATTGGCTGTTCTGAGGAAGCTGGTTCATAAGAGCCAATGGGCGTCACTGCGCTTGCGACTAAAATTAAAACTTACGGCTAAATAAGCTGACTGAACGCACCTTTAAGCATACAACGAATTTTATTTGGTAAGACTATACACTACTATACAGGGTGTCTTAAAAGTATCGAATTCCAAGTCCAGAGCAATAAATGGAATCTACTCAAGAACACGGAAAAAATGTTAAAAAAAAATTGTGACGTTTATTTTTGAAGATATAAATAAATAATAAATAAATAAATAATTTTATTGATCTTTTGTTACTGGGGGATCAAAGGGTAGGACTTCGCCCCTCTCTATTTTTGTACGTTTCAAGACTCATCAGTGAAAATTATCAACCACTGGGTGTGCCTGAACTTTGATTTGATTTACAGGGTGATTCATAAATTTCAAAAATTCTTTTTCCTTCAAAAACGCCACTAAAAATTTTCTATCTCGGTAACTCGATTTTTTCGCCTCAGAAACAGTTTTTCCAATTTTTACAGGTTATTTTGACAAAAATGCTACAAGTGTTTTATACCTTTGTAAAGAGAAAGAAAAGGTGAGTTTTATGGGGTGGATAAATAATATGGTGTCCATAACAAAAAATCAAGTTAACTGTAATATCTCAAAAACAAGCGCAGGAAAAAAATATCAACGTCAGTCGATCAAGGACCTTAAAAAATGTCAGGATACTAATTTTCAAATTGATAGCTGTCATAATAAAGAAGCGATTTGAAATTTTCGGATTCGGCATTTTTCAGTTTTTTTTTTGGGGATATTACAGAAATGACCAAAGATATCTTGGATATCTTGACAGGTTTGAGATAGTCATAAAATTGCGCAACTTTCTTGTGATCCAACCGACTTTGGATCTCTTATCGTTTCCGAGGTACCAATGGTGAGCGTTGAAAAACGGGACACCTGTATAGACTGTCAAATCTTGACAAAACTGTTGAATTCTTTTGCAGCGTTTGCAAATATTCTTTGGTTTGCAAGTACCTTCAAAACAAGGCATCGTGCTTGAAAATCTGCTAAGTAGGATCGGAGCTCCAGCGAATGCTGAATTTTTCTTTCATCTTCATTTTGAAAGAGCCATCAAAAATCAGTGATGGGGGAATATTGATGTCCACCAAAAAAAAAGTGTTCTAAGGACTATCCTCCACCGAACTGAATGATTTCCAATCAACTAGTATCACAATACCGCCTAGGAAGCTTGTTTTTATACATTGCTCAGACTAATTTATTTATTTATTGCCCTTTATAACCAGTTCAACTTTCTACCGCATGGATCTGCACTTGAACTGGACTGCTGTTCAGGGTACCATGCTGAACAGAAAATAAGGGAAGTTCTGAAAAGCGTTAGCAATAACGTGTTTCTTTGTTCGAAACATGTGGTCAGGTTTGTTTGCGCCCTAAAAACGTGAGAAAAAAGTTTGAGAGCTAGTGATTAGCAGGTTTCTGATCGCGGCTGCTGTTTGAGTGAGAGCGACAGTTAGTCAAAAACTTTCTCAACAAGATAACAGCAAGATATTTCCATTTGTGTCAGGTTCTGTAAACACGAATATCCTATTATTGAATTTAATGATCAATTATCTGTGAGTAGGTAGGTACTCAAACTACAATCAAGTGTTTTAAATGTTAATGTCTGACTAATGCCTGATGATTGACTGACCAGTGTTTGGTAGCTACCATGGCGGATTTTTCAGCCCATTATTTGGACCATGCGATATACGCTAATATCAGTCCAGCTTTGCTACAGGTCCATGTTTCTACCCCATGACTTCAAACATTCTGTATTATTCTATCATCTTCAGTCAAGAGTGCCATGCAAATCAACTTCTCCCACTTTAGGTAGGCTAGATATATTTTGACATTTTCAACTGTAAAACGTCAAGAAGAGTATAACTGTCAGCAGTGTCAGCTACTTAGTGTCAGTAGAGATAAAAACTACCTTGAAATAACACCCTAATTTAGACGTAGTATGGATTTGGACCGTATTTGGGATGTGAATCTGGTTCACAATTCTGTATTTACCCACCTAGGCTTGTAAGTATCAGTATCTAGGCAAGAACAAATGTGATTGGTTCCGTAAGCTAGGGATCCATCAAGTGTCAGTGGGTAAGTATCCGTGGGATAAGTACAGCATTGCTTATTGCAGTATTTGCAGTCCTAGCTGAAAAAGTGTGATAATTTGCTGATGCAATGGAAAGTGGCTACAATTTCCTTCAAAAACTCCAAATGCTCCTGTTTTCAGCTATGTGCCTGAACCCCATCCTCACCTCATACACAGCTTTGATGTTCTTCAGTATGCAATGGAAAATTTTGATCCTGGCCGATGTTATATTAAGGCCTTGGAGATTGCATGGTGTAGGCACTGGCTGAGAAGGTTCCGGATCAATTTGCAATAAAACTTCAGCAAAAGGCCCTCCATCGAAAAACGTATCGTACACCTGCAGAGCCTCCGGTCTTTTCACGCACGTTGCGAGCTACAAAAATACCGTTTACAAAAATCCTTGCCGTACAACGCCAGAGCACAACTCACCCAGGTGACCAGTGGCCCCGACAGGAACTCTTCAATATCACTTGCAGAAGCTGCCATTTCAAAACGGCAAGCCCAGGAGTGGATTTCCGTTTAAAAAAATGACAAAAATCGAAATTCGGAAAACACATGGGTTAAATTCGTCATTCCTGTGTGTGGCAATACGCTGAGATGGGTATCTGCTACTTTTCAAACAGAACGATGAGCGAGAGGCAACAATAAGATGCAAAATCTCACATTCTCACGCTAGTTTTAAAGATTTGACAGGCCATTGTGATGAAAACAAACTAAGGGGCGAGGGAGGTTAAAGTAGAAGTTGCACCAACTGTATAATAACTGGAACAGCAGCAGAAGAGAAGGGGAAATTCGAGTTTGGGATAAAGTTAAAAATACTTGGAAATCCCAATGGCAAAGGCAGTATTCCGAGTCGGGGAATGTTTTATTTACATTCTTCAGCGAAGTGCATCGTTTTTGGGTTCAAATTATTATCCTATTATTGGCTTTTAAAGGCAGATGTATTCTTGGTTGCCTAGCTCGGAACCTTCATGGAGATCCTTGCGTGTTTCTTGCTCACCTTTCCCTGAAGTGTGTGGGTTCAAAGCCTTGACAAATTGAAAAAGAAAGTTTGTTTCCGTTTATTGTCCTTATGTTATACATTAAAAACTTTACTTAAGGTTTCTTTTAGCGTATATCTGATAAATACCCATGACCGAAGACATTGTTGCTATAAGCCCGACCTGCCAATTATTCAGCTTTGCAGACCACAAGTACCCTTTGGGCAGAGTATTAACTGCATGTATCAAGTCCAAGCTCAACCTGATGCAGGTTAATAGCTCAAACTTTTGCCTGGATATCAGTTTTTCCAAAGACACTCTTTCATCATTCAAGCCAGTCACACAGGATTTATGTTTTTGTATAACCGAGATGTATCTCAAGCTCCTAAAAAAAAAACAATTTATAGTAATGAAAACTAAGAGATTCCAAAGAAAATCTCACTTCATTAAAGTTAAATAAATAGATGCCACCCAGAAAACTGAGCTAGCTGTATCCCATTTGTCAGCATTCACTGAAGTCATCAGCTTATGTTCTGCAAGCCAAGAAACTTTTTCTATGGGATAATACACTTGATCGATGATGTTAGTGGTGACACCTAAAGCTGCCATTAGGGTATCAGTTTCAGAACCACCAAATCCATATTCTAAATTGAATTTTAGCATAGGCAAATCATCCAAAAGCCTCAAAGTAGCTCGAGTTTGAGACATTAATTTGCTGAATCCCAATATTTTCTTGGCAAGTTCAGGGTTGTTTTGTAGACTTCCACCTACTAGTTTTGTGCTGTAGCACAGTGTTCTTAATATCTGGAATGAAAAGTTACGTTACGGTAATTATTTGACTGTGATAATGGCTTCAGTCAGGGTGCTTACCTTATCTCTACCTCTGTAACTATCCAGCAAGTCACAAATTTCATCCAAAATTATTTTAAAAACGCAACCCATTTTGGATCTATTCTACTGCGCTATCAATCTCACCTTTCCACATACTGATATGGACTTTTACCGCATGACATTAAGTTTAAAAGGGAAAATAAACTTGAAGGCTAACTTGTAGCAGGAGATATCAAAGACTGGTGGAATGCGGAACAAAGCAACAGATGCAGGTGAACGAGGCGAACGAACTATTGCCTAGAGCAGCTTGAAAGGAAGCATATTCCATTTTGATCTCACTGTATCATGATTATTAACAACAACAATAATTATTATTAAAATTATACATAAAAACGCTGATAGTCCACAAGATCCTCCGACAACATCCACGTTTATCTTTCTCGAGTCTAGGGATTTTGTGAAACGTCAGCATAAACGTCAGTTTCTGACTGTCACCTTGACATCTGTCATGCGCATGCGTTTGTGAAATTCACATTGACATTTATAGGTTAACTCAAACAAAATTTCGATTCTCGTCTACAACTCGACTTCTGCAGCTTTGCTTTTGCTGCTGTTTTAAAAATGGATAGAAAACACTGGGGCGAATTCACAGATGAAAAACCAACTGATACACAATACATTCCCGATGTTACCGCAGACATTGAGAGGGCAATGGACAAAACTTTTCTCAACAAATACGATGAAGAAGATGAACCGATTGAATTGCTTGAAAATATAAGGTGATCTTTGCATTGTTACGCTTGCAGTTTTATATTTTTCCAACATTGCAGGCTACCTACATCTGACCCTTTAATGTTGTATGCAATATCTCTACATAAATATGCAAATGATATCGCTGATGCTATTGACTCCGAGTCTAAAGAATCATTACTGGAAGATGTTAAATTGGAAGTACCTCCTCTACCAGAAGCGCTAGCCAGCTTGGACAGCTCAAGCCATATGCCAAGAAAGTTCAGGTAAGAATTTCAATTTCTCAAAACATGCTATGAAATAAGAAATGCTGTAATTTTAGAGATTTCACTCATGAAAAAGAAATTAGCGTGCCTGATCTGAGTAAAACTGTTGTTAGGCAAGTATTGACCAAAAGCATAGCTACTATGTTTGCACATTTAGGATATGAAAGTAAGTATTCATTCGTAAAATGTCTTTATAGTGAAACAAGTTCTTTTGTAGCTTGTGAACAAAGTGCCTTGGATATTCTAACAGATGCTCTAGACGAGTTTTTAAGAAAAATCACGTGTAATTACAAAAGTGCTTTGGAAGACGAAGTAAAAATGCAAGCAACTGGTTTTCCACATCCCATCGAGAGGGTCTTGGTACAGCTTGGCTTGGGTGGTATGAAAGGCTTGAGTGACTATTACAAATTTAGAATATTGAAATATGTCAATGTGCTGAGGACCAGGTGTACAGCTTTGAATACAAAGTACCACCAAAGCAAACTAGCACCTGCATTGCAACCTCCCAGTGACAGAATTAAAGGGTATGGTGAGCTCAAACTGAAATGAGAGAATCTAAAATGCGGAAATTACAGGGTAGTTAGAGTAAAAGTTGAAGAAGAAGAGGATGTAGTCGAAGTCGAAAATCCTCAAGTGCACTTCCCAACAATAGATGGTGGCGTTAGTTTCTCATTTTTAGAAACTGGTTACCAACTACTGAACAGCCTTGAAGCTGAAGAAAAGTAAGTTATCAACAGTTGAAGTTGAAAATATTATTCTGTTATTTTAGCATGCAAGGCTTGGGAGAAGCAGATGAAGAACTGACAGAATCTCCTGGCGTGGGCCCTCCATCTTCAGAAGCTGATGTTTCACATTTATCTCCATTTAATAAGAAAAGACGGTTCAAATAATATTGATTTTATATGAATCGTTATATTTTATTATATGTACATACATGCAAAAAAATGTTATAATTTAAAATGTCACAAGCTTCATTTAAAATTAAATTTTAATTACTCTTGAATTTTTTATTTGCAGGTTCTGAATCTTCTCGCAGTTGTTTGTGGCTCAGTCCGTGTTTGATGAGTCGTTCCGCCACAGGTTGGTCTACCTTAGGTCTGATAGTGTTCCGCTCGTGTGCCTAAAAAATGCATGATGAACAATCAGCTAAAGCAGCCAGCTAGTGTAGAACTTACCTGTTTCGCCTTGAACATGTGCTCCTTGATACGAGTGAGTTGATTTTTTATTTCATTTGAGTTCGGGTCTTCTCCACGTGTCCGCAAGTAGAGCCAGAATAATGTGTTGAAAGTGAAAGCCATGAAAAGGTCGTAATCGACTTTTTCTTTCACAGAGAGATTTTCGTAAATGTCTGTTGAATTGAGCATCAGGTCCAACATGTCTTGGATCTTTTCCAGGCTGTTGTTGAAATTTAAAATTTTGTCTTTGATGGCATGGTCATCTTTCAGGTCGCCAAAATCCATTTTGTAAATATTTCAAATATAAACTTATATACTATGAAGATTGGTTTTAGTTGAACTGCACTGGGTCGTTTTTGTATACGCTAATCATGCACTCATCGCTAAAATTCGATTTATGCACTACTCTTTCTGGCGAGTTACGAGTGTTGAGTAAATATGAGGTTATGTTCAACAGTTCAACCGTAGTCAACAATCGTGTTGTCGTGACACTCATGACAGTTAGCAGTGGTAGTGGTAAAACTGAGTAGTATGGTAACACTGCGTCGCCAAGAATAAAATGGCGGTATAATTCGAATTCGTACTAATAAAACACCGATAACAGGCCGGTAGGGTAAATTTTGTTAAGCAAGCAGGCAAAAGCGGAAAAAAACAATAGGTGATATTTAGTTCCCTTTCGACGGCCTCGTGGCGCAGGTGGTTGTGTGGCTGCCGGCTGAAACCCATGCCAAAACGATCACTTATTTCTCCACTTACGGTGACGGATTTCCATAAATTTTGGATATGTTGTAGAGACGTGAAATAAAGCAAACCCGTATTCGCCGTTTTTTTTTATAATAGGTTTTTTTCGGAAAGAATTAATTTTTTTATTTTCCACTTTTGACTTGCATCCTACTCTGAGAAAAAATCATATAGCGCTTCAGTCCATTGTCCGATTTTGAAGATTTCTGTTTTGATTCAACCATAAAACACAAAAGATGAGAAATTTTGGACATAACACTCTTTTTTTGACAGATGTGGAAGAAAAGTATGGACAGTCACTTTTTTGAAAAGAAAACGGTATAGGCACTCTGCGGATTTGCTTCAGCGCCAAAAGTTGCGGGTTTTTTGTACTTTTCCTGCAGGAAGTTATCTATTTCCATAACAACAATACCATTTAAATAATCATACCACCTGCAAATGTCAATTTCAACAATTCATAAACTTCACTATTGACAATTTTCCTCACACATATGTTCGCGACTGCCGCATGAGGGTGCTGAAACGGTCCGGATATTCAAAATGTGCAGAGCGCGTCTATACTGAAAAATGGTACCTATAGTTCAGAAATTTATCCGCCATGGCTCACAGTGGGTATAGAATGTAAAAATATATAAATAAAAGGCGGTCTTCCCACAAAACGTTTATAAAATATTCCTGACCGCAGTTTATTTATATTTTATTTTATTTTTATTTACTCCAATTCTGTTCACCAGAATATTTTACAAGCTTTTTACTATTTTACCTCTGACGACCGGAGACTAGAGGCTCCCGAAACTGCAGTCAGGAATAATTTATAAACGTTTTGTGGAAAGACCGCCTTTTATTTATATATTTTTGGTACCTATGCTATAGTCTTCGGTTTTCTCATTTTTTCATATATTGTTCTCTGAACTTTTCTGAATTGACAAGTAATGGTCGCCAGAATGGACATTGCCCAAAAACCCACGAAATAACAACAGAACAAATTTTTGCCAGCGTTCGTTGTCAGGGTGAAGATGCTCTCACTGCGTGAACATCCATCAGTTTCTCCAAAATCTTGAGGCGCCGTTACTTTTGCTTCTTTTACCGCTGTTAAATAGACCATTTCTAAACCATTTCTTTGATGTCATGAACTAAACATCAAAAAGAAAATCGATAATGTCACTAATCCGAGACAGTTTTGGGAAACTTAAAAAAAATGAAACCTGGTACGCAACGGGAACAGAGCTTAATTAGCAAGGAGGAATGGGGCGCGTATTACAGAGAAATCTTTGGCAGTCCAAATGAAATTTTCGGCAGAAACGTTGACCACTCTGCTTATATTGACGCCCGACACCCTTATCTTGATCAGCAGTTTTTAAAACATGAACTAGTAAAGACGATAGCAAACCTAAAAGAAAAAAAGTCACCTGGCCTCGATGGTATTCCAAACGAAATTTTCAAAAATCTACCTAGAGAAGGTATACACTATTTACTCAAAATGTTTAACACAGTACTAGAGAAAGAGAAAACGCCTAAAAGCTGGGGTCAAATTAAATTAATACATTTATATAAGAAAGGCGATAAGTCGCAACCAGAAAATTACAGGGGGCTTTCAGTAATAAATGCAATAGCAAAAATTTTCACGACCTTAATAACAAATAGACTTAGTATTTTCTCTGAGAGTAGTGGTATTTTACCAGAAGGTCAGGGAGGCTTTCGAAAACACCGAGCTACCCTGGACAATGTTTTTACGTCAAGTGCAATAATCGAAAACAGTTTGAGACTCAGGGGTCGTAAAATTTATGCATTATTCATCGACTATAGTAAGGCCTTTGATGAAATTAACCACCTCCTATTATGGGATACACTTTTTGCAGCGGGTGTAAGCAGCAAGCTTATTAGAGTGATCAAAAAATTATATGAGAACGCTTATGTACACGTCGTCGCGGCAGGTGAGCGGAGCGAGTCTGTCAAGGTTACAAAAGGAGTATTACAGGGAGACCCCTTGAGTCCGTTGATGTTCTCACTGTTTACTAGAGACTTGGACAGCTATTTCCTGGGGAGGGGTGCAAGGGGAGTTCCCATGGATGAGGGGGAGAATGTCCTCAGTTTCTTTTATGCTGACGATACTGTATTGTTATCAGACTCCCCTGTCGAAATGCAGCGAAATCTACATATTCTAGAAGAGTATGCCCAGCTGAAGCAATTAAAAGCTAACATCTAAAAAAGTATAAATAAAATAAAAGATAAAATAGTATTTCGTCGAGGGGCTAAGATGAAGCAGGAGAACTTCTATTTTAAGGACCAAATAATCGAAATTGTCAATAGTTATAAATACTTGGGAACTACGCTCAACTTCAATAACTCTTTCAGCACAGCCGTTCAGGAACAGGTGGCTAGATCTAAATTGACAACGGGAGCCATTAGCAATACATGAGCAATACAATAAGCAGATCGAAAATGTCAAACATTAACGCAATTTTCCGGCTTTATGACGCGACAGTTGTAAGTACGCTGCTGTACAACGCGGTAGTATGGGGTATTAAACATCTAGACGAACTAGAAAAGGTGCAGGTGGGCTTCTTCAAGAAAAATTTTTATCTAAGAAGAAATGTGCCTAATAGCATCATTCGGTCTGAATTCGGGGTGTCAAGACTGGGTAGCGTAGTGATTAAGCAAGTACTGAATTATATACTCAAAATAACCAATATGAAAAGTGTCAGGTACCCAAGAAGGGCCCTTTTCAGACTCATCGAATTGAACAAAACGGCACCTTCCCTACAATTTAACTGGTATACTAGATTGATAAACACACTAAGTCAAAGCTCTGATGCCACACCGGACCTCAGCCAACTGACTAGAGAGAAAATTAGAGAAATCCTTGACTCATATATACAAGTAGGAAAGACACAAGATATGAATAGCATTCTACTATCGATCAACAACACACAATACAAACATCTCAAGCACCAAAGTTTATAGAACTCTATGCTCAACACTGAGACCCCACTGCCACTAAAAAGGCTACTGACACAAACAGACCCTACTTCGTCAAACACTTTTTCGATCAAGATGTACATGATATTCTGTCCAGTGGCAAACCCCAGGACGCCATCGTCCTATACAGATATTTAACCGGATGTATGAAAATCAGATCATTTATACTGTGTGAATGAGGAACTCCTCGGTTTTCGACGGCCTTGCCTATCATTCGTTCATTCGTTCATTCTATCATATTCGTCATTCCAACTTATGCGTCCAAGACCGGGATTCACACTGACCTGCACCCGGACAGACATCTTTTGGCTCTGCGATTGTTGTGAGCTTTGTTCTGTGCCGTTCTCTTTGAGCCTGGCTAAAGAGTTTCTGTTTACAGCATTGTCTCTCGTTTGATTTTGTTTCATACAGTTAAAAACCCAATTTTGATTTACTCTGTTAATTGGCATCATATACTGCTATTATTGTTATTATTATTATTATTTTGAGAGATTTTGATTTTGTTATTGTATAGCATTATTTTTTATTTACATAGGTATTCCACCCCTCATTGTTCATGACATTATATATAGTCCTGAGAACAATAAAATTTACTTACTTACTTAAAATAGACCATTTCCACCGACGCGACGTCACGCAGCTCCGTCTTGAACAGCTGATTCGGGGCAACGTCAGTCAGATGTGCGTTATCTGTCACGGGGCACGTGGGCTACGTCAGTCATGTGCGTCAGTCAGATTGGTAGTATGTCAATCTGTCAGTCGATGTCGGTGTGTGAAAGTCACTGGTGTCACAAAGTTTTGTCAAACTGGCACGTATAGTTGTCATAATGTTGACGTTGCCCCGAATCAGCCGTTCGACACGTGCGTGTGACGTCATGTGGAAATGGTCTATTGGTACGTGACAGATGCGAAGGAGTGCACGGCACTGGTGAACTTCAGTCAAAATATGTAATCGTACCTATGTAATATTGGTTGCATAGTATCTAGACCTTTCGAATTTGCCTGAGCTGTTAAGGTTCGCCAATGGTTACCATACTTTTCCGGTTGGCGCGCATTCAAACGGGCTGTTGAATTGTCAACTCAATAGTGGTTTAAACGGGTTTTCTTCGTTCTTCTGTTTTAACTGCAGTGAAGTTTACACCCTGTATTATAACACTTACGGGTTCATTTTTGAAAAAAAATATAGGTCACAGTTTGATTGTGATTTTTATATATTTGAAACTGTTATATTAGTGATATTTTAACAGTTTAGCTGTTAAATAAACCCGTAAGTGTTATATTTCGTTGTAATCAGGATAAATTTTCATAATATGCGGTTGATGCCTGTTATGAATTTTTTTTGCGACACCCTGTAAATTATTAGTCTACAAATTTTTCATGAGCGAATTAAAAAAATTTTCAGCAAAACCCCTTCAAGAATCAATTTTTCTTTTTGAAATTGTCCCAGGGATAAGTTAGCTAGTGGGAGGGGTCAATCTTAACGTGAACACCCTGTACAATCGTACATATTGTTACGAAGCTCGCGACCATCCCGGCTCTTTCCAGAGAAATCTAGATTTCCACGTTGCATTCGGGAAGCATCGAGAAACTGCAGCGGTAGGTCACGACACGTCGAGACTTCTGGTGGAGGTGCCGTAGAAGGTACGCGTATATTCTCGACGCAGATACCAGAAAAATCCTTGTGTGCTGGAAACTCAAACGATCAAACAGGAAGCATCCAGAACCTTCGATGCCACTATAAGAGAGGAACTCGACCTGGCATCAGCAGAGAGTTTGAATCGAGCGACCGTGGCGTTAACTTCTCAAGCGACATTGTGAATTTCTAAGCGATTAATAATTCTGAGCGTTATTTAGTTGTATCGGTAGTAGCTAATAAAGTGCAGTTTGTTTACAAGATCTGTGTTTACAAGTAAATCAGCGCAGCGCGTTCAATTTCGAAATAGGCGAACCCGAATACCGTAACAATATCTTTCCTGGACTAACCAAACTGAAATCAGGATATTCAAAATCAATAAAATAAGTCAAAAAAAACCTCATCAGAAACTGTATAATGACTTTATTAAGTTGCTAAATTATTCATTATTATTGTTAGGTGGGCACATTTATGTTTATACAAAATAAGTAAATGGGTATAGTACGTTCACTTCTACCGTGATTCTAGTCGGCTGTGAGATTTTATTTTCAAGTTTCCAAATGTGAAATATAATAGAAAATCCCCAAAACTTTGCAGTTGGTTGCTCTGGCTTCATTCGGCACAAAAATTCACGAAGAGACACGGAACCATCCGGACCAGTTTTGAAACACATTTTTTGCGTATTTCCTCTGCAGATAGACGGAATATTGTCGGACGCTTTTTTCCATTTCATTGGAAAATGTAGTAATTTTTTGATCAGTTTTTAATTTTCGCCAATGAACAAATGAATCAAAGGAGCCTTGACATTTGACAGTTGTCAAAAATATTTCTAACCTCTCGAAGCCGTTTCAACTTTCGATGGTCCAAGTTGAAGAATATACAAGCCTTTCGTTCAAAAAAGGCCTCATGCAATCATCAACCCTTCCGCCTGTGCCAATCGGAAAGACACGCCAAGCCCTGAAGAATCATACGCGATACCTACAAGGATCGCCGTGGGGTCTGTCATTGGCGAAATAATTTACATGTAAAAAGTTTAACCAAATTTCAAAAAACCCAGCCGCTCAAAGTTGCGTAGTGGACCGAAATTGATGTTAGTACCTTCTATTTGCAATTTGCTTTCGTTTTGGGGCTTCTAAGATTACTTAGATTGGCGGCGGCCGGGCCCCGGGATGTTTTGGTGTCTCAATGACGGCAACACAACTCTGCGTCCTCCTAGTCGCACTTCCACGTATGACTAGGTCAGTTTTCCAATATTTTAATATCAATTTGATAAGATATATAACTTTACTTTCAGAGAAGCCAGTTTCACGAGGTAAAAAAATGGCAAGCCTACAATGCTTGAGTAAAAAACGAGGTAAAAAATTTGTCCAGCCAACTAGAATCACAGTAAAAGTGAACCTACTATAGGTACATTTTATGATTTCGAAAAACTTTCATCGTGGAACGTTTATCAGTTACTAGGTAGGTGCAAATTATACGTCGGATAATTTTAACTGGATACAAAATGGATAATCTTGAAATTGATTGATCGACTCAATATCAGTTCGTACAGACTTATTACTAATCAAAATTAACATGGTAGTGCACCTAGAAACTATAATATAGGCTTTCCTGCGATCCTCGGCATCTTGACAATCGAAATCATCACCATCTATAACCATGACGACAACTTTAAATTCCAATCCTTTGACCCTTAACGCCCATGGAATTAAGAAATTGTTAATTTCTCTATTCGTTAAATAGTTTTCCACGTCATTAATGGCTTTAGGTTTGAAACCTACAAAGCTCTGGTCAAAATACCTATTAATATTATCCGGCACGAGCTTTTCGTTCACCAAGAACGGAATGACGCAGATCTCGTTGGGTTTGAACCCTTTGGTAGCGCACAAATCTATGACGACTTTGGCCACTGTTTTGTCGATTGAATCTTCGGAATTAGTCCAGAAAATTGGGGGACCTTTGATGTGGTGACCTATAGTGATGTTCGGTATCTTCATAGCGGCTAGGATTTCTTTGGATAACAGTGGCATGGGCACGTCATAGAATTGCTTGAACATGCTGAAGACGTACCCAGTGGATCTCATGACTTTGTTTAAAATAATTTCGGGAGTTTTCAGAAGTTGAGGAGAAAATTTCGGCAGGAACATCAGAGCTTGGTTGATGTCGACCATGAACCACAGCTCACCCCAGTTTCCATTGTCGTGCTCTTGCAGTTTTCGAATTATGTCTTCGTACGAATCCGCAGAAACTATGTTGCAGTTTTCGGAATCACAGTTGCCTCCATGGTACCTCTGGTATATCGAGGTGATTGTGTTGTTGACGATTTTTTTGTCGAAAGACAAACATATGGCTTCGGCTTCGTCCATGAAAATGTGCTTGTAGGTTTTTTTGTTTTCTCTCAGGAAGTCTTCTAGTGTTATGAAGTATCTGACGGTGTCTACGTACTCGCGAATGCCGAGGATCTCAAGTTTCAGTTCCATGTCGCACCTAGGATAAAGAAATGGATGGTGAGTGGCTTTACACGCTTCTTGGTTTCTAGGATGAGACTGCCATCAACAAGTTATTTTTCAGAAAAAAGGTGCCGCACGCGATCACATTTTCTTTTTACGTCCATAATATTAGTTTCATCCATGATTAATGTTTAAATTTTGTTGTTGGGTATATGTGCTTCATGTAGTTCCATCCGCTTCTTCGCAATTTTTGAGCACAGACAATAACTAGAATAATTAATAATTATTATACGTATATCCTTACCTGATCCCAGGCCAGTAACAAATGTATAAAGCTCTGTTGCGGTCGTTCAGCTGGCCCCACTGGTGCAACTGTTGCAGTTTCCTTAAAACCAAAAGCGTTTTTCCAGTGCCAGCAACACCGTGCACTACTAAAGCTTTAGTTTTTGGCTGGCAATACAGATCGTTGTTCAAGATTTGTAGTTGTTGCTGCGTAAGTAAAGCCATGATGCCTGAGGTGACTTCGTCTACGAAGACGCCACAGCTTAGCACAATAAACCTGAAATGCCATCGGTTGTTGAAGGTAAAACTACAAAAAAGCCACCACCAGGTACTTGAAATTTCAAACATACAATTATACGATAAGTTCTTGAGATCAATAAAAATTCAATAGAAGTCTCTTCTCGGTACACCTTAGTACCTAACTCCTTTTCGAGCTTACACGGACCTATTTTATGGCACAACTTTTTCTGTTTTTACTCCGTAATTAGTGATTCTGGATTTGTCCGTTTACGAGTTACACGATCGTGTTTTTATTCCTATTTCTGTGAAACTGCCGTCTGTGAAGAATGTCCCATCAACAGTTAGATAAATGGCGGTATGAAGCAAGTCAATGTGCTATTATTACAAGTGATAGGTAGGTAGGTACCCAACTTTTTTTATGATGCATCTTTTGATTTTATACCGAGCTTTCAGTGCCTAAGGTAGCTACCTCCTGACGGATAAATTGAATTTAAGTTACCGATAGGTACATGGAAAAATCTAGAGGAAGATTTACTATCTTCAGTAGCTAGAGGTATTGGTGGATTGAATTGAGAAAGAAATTCATGTTAGGTTGCTGTTAGATAGGTATAATGGCACAAACTCTTTTGATTTTTAAACGGCAACTTTTTCATTCTTAGCATGAAGCCCCGCAGCAGCGGACTGTGGATTTCTTGTGGCTTTATCGTGAGTCCCATCAAAATATTTGGATAATCAATGAATGGCTACAATTCAAACTTTCTTTCGGTTCGGTGGATTGTGAGTAAATAATGATCAATGGAAATTCTAATTTCTTACAGAATAACGTTTTTCTTTTTTTTGAAGAAGCGATGTAAAGGAAAACAGGTCTCTGGTTGGTTTAATAGACTGTAGTATTTTAAAAACATATTAAAAATATACATCCCAACAACTGTTGTGTATCTAGTTAAAAGGTGAAAACTGTTTTTCAGTTTTAATTTTTTTCTTAGTGAAATTATTTCAGATTGAAGCCGGTTTCAGTTTTCTTTGCATTAATAGTCCAGTCACTATGTCTTTTTTCTTCGGAAAAATCAGTAGAGGGTTGAAATTTTGTACACGCATTCCTTTGATTGTCATGAACGGCCTGTAAAAAGTCCCCTGAAATCCGAGCTTAGGAACTTTGGATAATCGCCATCAAGTGTTAAAAAGTCGTTTGTGCGGCGAAGAAGTCATTTATTTATTGCAAGATGGTCCTTTTTGTAATTGAATGATTGCATATTACCATCTTGACAATCACCATACACTATTTCTACTTTTGCGTAGATGGCGGATCAAAGATGGCGGCCAAGAAGGAAAAACAGTTGACTGTCTTATCTCCATTAGTAGAAAACCTAGAAAATGTCTGATGATTGCATTCTATTTCTGACATAATTTATCGTGGAAATACCAAGTTTAACTTCAATATCTCGAAAAATCACTGATTTATTGAAAAACGTTGACTCATGAAAAATTTTCAGTTTTTTAGAATATTTCAAAAACGGTCAAAGATATTTCAAAACCGTTCACAATATATTCGTAAGCATAAATTAACGAATATATAGGGTGATTTTTATGTCTTCAGCTATTTTAGTTCTTGAAGATTTTTTTCTTCATTTCTTTTCTCGACGCGTTTGGTATTAACCGTTATTTAGTCTGAAGAAATTGCCACAATGCAAAGATTATTTGCGCATCATGTTTTTACTAGTTTTTGATCAATTGTGAATGTAGTTGCAGGGTAAATATCAGCTATACCCATGCAAACGCCATATTCAGCAGGTTGAGGGAAGTGAAATAAAAAAATACCTTAGAAACCGAAATAGCTGGAGACATTTAAATCACCTATATATTCGTAATTTTATGCTTACAAAGATTTTGTGGACGGTTCCGTAATATCTTCGACCATTTTCGAAATATTCTGAAAAATCTGAAAATTTTTCACAATTCAACTTTTTTCAATAAATCAGTGATTTCTTCAGATATTGAAGAATAACTTGGTATTTTCATGATGAATTATGTCAGAAATTATTACGATCATCCGACATTTTTTAAGTCTGCTACTATTGGAAATAAGACAGTCAACTGTTTTTACTTCTTGGCCGCCATCTTGGATCCGCCACCTACGCAAAAGTAGAAAAAGGGTATGGTGATTGTCAAGATGGTAATACGCAATCATTCAATTACAAAAAGGGCAATCTTGCTGTAAAGAAATGACTTCTTCACCGAAAAAACGCCTTTTTCACACTTGATGGCGATTATTCAAAGTTCCTGAGCTTGGATTTTAGGGGACTTTTCACAGGCCGTTCATGACAATCAAAGGAATGCATGTACAAAATTTCAACCCTCTACTAATTTTTCCAAAGTTGATACTATTTTTTGAACATAGTGACTGGACTATTAGCAAACATTTGAATCTGTAAATAATAAAAACATAATTCATCGTTGCCGAGTTATTGACGTGAATTGAAATTGGAAGGGTGATGTACTTCGTCAATTTTTTAATAATCAAGAAGATTATTAGGTATTTGATTTACAGCACGATTAGTTTCGGGCTAGTGCCCAACCTCAGATGCGATTGTCAAAGTTCCTAAGATAAACACACTTACACACACACACACACACAAAACGCAACCACATGACATGAAATCAGCATCTCTTTGCTGATTTCATGTCATGGGGCTGCATTTTCAGTTTTATTTCAGAAACTCTATAAGATATTTGACAGTTGTTGGATGCGACCTCATAGCCATAAAATACATGGGTCAATTTTCAGCCTTACAGTATTTAGTTGAGGGTCAAGGTGATTTTTTGTATAATATGACTGGACTAAATAACTTATATTTTTTTGTACCTGCTGAGAAGAACAGTAAAACTGTCTTCTTTCAATTCCTTCCCTTGCAGCACATTTTCACGAAACCACTGATCGAAATTTGCTTGCGAGGACATTGTATCTTCAAACACGTGCAATTTTCTGTCTTCTTTCCATCTCTTAATCATTTCTTGTCTAGGGCTTTTGGTGTAGGCACTCAAAAAGGGCCACATGATGTAGCTTTGCACGTCTTCTTCTTGAAAATCTCCATCGCACAACAATCCCTGAAGGATCTCCAAGTGGTCCCTGAGCTGGTGTTGGGCAGAGCGTTTGTTATTTTTTATCACTTTGGCGTCGCTTGTTTTTTCCAAGTGATCAATGTTGGTGCCTTGATCATGGGTTGACTTTACTTCTATCAGTGCCATATGATTCTTACCTTGAGAAAAATAACTTATTAATTACTGTACTTTTTTTCAAATTTTGTATAGACTTGAACCGACATATTGAAATCTGCAGGTATTTTCGCGTTCAATACTACATAATTATGACGTGAAATATGCTATTTGCGGTTTCGATCACCAAATATGAAATGGCGCCCACTGTTGAGAGAAATCTGAATTGTTTTCTTCGAAAATCATGAAAAATGAGTTTTTGACATGTTATATGTTTTTAAATGAACATATCTACATACACACCATTGGATTTGGCAAAAACTACGAAGTCATGCTCTCGTATCATGAGCCGCCCGACTCTTTCATTTCTGAAAGAATAACCAGCATAACAAGCGCTATGGAAGAAAATCATCCAAAACCCCTGAGTCAGGCTGTGGTCAGGTGCGGATCCAACATTTTTGAGACGTGTAAAAACTTCTTGTTCTGCAAGGCTGGCTTGTTTTTCGCCTCTTTTGCGAAAAATATTTGGTACGCTGTAGACCACTTTCCCGGTGTCATCTTTAGCTTCTGGAAATTCTCGTTGTATGTACCTAGTAGAAATACACTGATTACTGCAGGGCCGGTCTTAGGGCAAGGCAAGCGCGGCGGCTGCCTAGGGCCTCGCGCCCTAAGCGTCAGTGTGAGGCCTCGCGCTTGCTCCAAACAAAAATAATATCTAATAATTAAAAATAAATTAAATTCGCTTTTTCTTAAAGGGGACCACAACACAAAAATCGAGTCTATATTTCATTTGACTAACTTATGGGGAAGGTGGTTTGAGAGTATACGGAACAAATATAAGTTTTCTATACGAGTCCGATCAGCCGATAAAACGTTTTGAAAATATTATCGTGACGTCACTTGGGAAGATGTTTTTACCTAGATTTTGACCTCCGATTTTCACCTTTCACGTTCCTATGGTCTTATTATTGCTGTTGTCGTTTTGACGAACGTCATTGTCTTCAAACAATCAGTAATAATTATGGCAGGCTTGAAACCGTCGTCGTCTCATCGGCAATGGAATCAGGTACAGGTATGCACGTGAGTAGCTATAGGTAGCCCCTATAGCCCCTATTGCCCCTATGACGTCATTGTCGTTCTTAATTATAACCGCATCGCCCGCCACGAGATAGGTAAATTTACAAGACCCTATGCAATCGTTCTAGTTTTTCCAACTCTTTCATCTGAGACCAACTTGTATGTCTCCTTTAAGAAAATCAGTGTTTTTTTGCACCGTGGTGCCATTTGTTAATTTGATCACAAATCAGCGGTCGGGTTGGTAAAATGGTACTTCCCCCCCCTGACATCCGCTTTCCACACAGGAGCCCCGCGTTGTATCTTTGCCTAGGGCCTCGCAAACCGTAAGGCCGGCCCTGGATTACTGATTGAACAAAGTGATAAGACAAGTTAGATTGCGATTCAAGTATGACGATACGGCGCTTTATGAACAAGCAGTGTCCTTTTGCATAAAGTTGCTCTTGAGGCTTCTCAGGATCGTTTCAAAAGTGGAGGCAAAGAAACTATCCCTTAGGGGGACAATAGGGCACCCTTTATAAAAGTTGAGGGTGCTAGAACTTCATATCAGATTTTGAAATGATTTGGTGTACGTATCTACTCGTTCAGTCTTTGTTTGAAATAAGATCGAACTCATTGTTCATAATAATAATAGTAATAATAATAATAATGTTATTGAAAGAAGCAAGGTGATGCCACAATGCAAATAGATGGTCTTGCCACCGAAAGATACCACAGGCAGTTGTTGTTTGGACGCAGGTAAACGTTCCAACTTGATATCCCAAAAATCAGGTTCCCTGCGATTATTTGAACAAATGTCCACAAACGCTTTTTTTTAGAAACAAATTATAACTTCTGAACATTGGAGCTAATTTATGAAACCTGAGAAAGAGGTAATCTAAATATGTGAAGATATACAGGAAGTGCCTTTGAAAAAAATAGTTGAAGACTGAAGAAATGGGGCATTCTGTATTATAGGGCAGAAAAATTACAAACTGCACTTCATCCTTCCGTTTGCAAGGCATTTGGTTCATTTCGGTATTATTGACGGCATAGATAGGTATACGATTGACCTTTCCTATATCAGTGACTCAACCTGTATACTATAGAGGATATACTATAAGGATATGCTCTTTTTATGCTAGAAAAGCGACATTACAGGTTACGGGTCTGAGGGGTCGTAAAAAAGTCGAATTTCGGGAAAAACTTTTAAGTGAGTCATACACATAAAATCAACTAAGGACTCTACCATAGACCGACTCTACTCTGCATGTGAACTATGCGAACTATTTCGGGGACATCTATCATGTGTAGGACAGTTTTCTATTTTTCGGTTTTTCAGTGTAAAATATGAGAACATAACGATCGAGGAGTCGAGGACCATAATGTTAGGTACATACATATATTGATTCCCAATGTATAAAAACGGTTTCGTGTTTAGGAGATCGAAATTAGTTGATTATAATACCTTTACCTCGCATGCATACAGTTTGCAAAAATTTATCTCTTGTCAAAAATCGTTGCCATCTTTTTTTATGAATGGGAAATGTTGGGGCGCCCTTTCAGCGAAAATCAATCACCTTGGTGTAAGGAGGTATCATGCCATTTGCGGTAAAGAAAATTGTACCACCCCAGTTTATTAGTTTATTATTTATTACCCATAACAATAATTTATTAATTCGTAACATTAAAATTACAAAATAATAAAATAATGGTGTCTGGATAAAGCCGCGAGCGCACAGGATACCTACTCGCGAGTAGGTATTAACCGCATACAGCGAGAGGATTTTTTATTTCTGCGACAAGGTCGATTTGCATAAATATGTTCCCTTGCAAGTTCGTTAAAAGTAAAAACACAAAAATACTTAACCAGCTACCACTTTTTGATCAGAGTGCAAAGAAACCAAACTGGATCTCGTATAATAATCAACTCATAATTACTATACCAGATACTGTATTGCAACGAAAATGAACCAGTTTGCACAGGGACGTACTAAGATGGTCGCCATGTATAGGTATGTAAGTAAATTCAAAAAACGTCTGTTCCTGTAATGGCGTTTAATGGGTTCAAATTATACGAAATTATCCGTCATGCATTTTAATTTCGTTTTAATTTCCACACAATGATGAAAAAGTGCGAAAGTATCTGCCTGCCCTGCAACACATAGGCATAGGCATTCCCCTACCTACCTATAGGATACATGTATGGCATTTACATCAGATTTTCTTTTGTTTGAATTGGAAATATTTCTGGGAAACCTCTGTTCTAGGTGTGCTTTAGCTATCGCTGTATTTTTTTACGCATCAGGGATTTATAATGTTTCAATATTTACTTGCAAAATACTCGGTAAAATATTACCTACCTACAAAAAAAAAGAATCATACAAGCGTCAGAATTTGTATCTGGTTACTGTGATAGGTGCAGGATTGAAGGTAAATATAATGTATTTTTATTTCACATATCGCCTTTCCGAAATAAACAATAATATATTTTATGAGAGAGCTAGGTATGGCATTCTGTTTATAAATACCATTAAAAGTAATAAGTATACGAGTAGATAACATGCATTATGTTCGTAATAGCAGATTATTGACACTTTCGCATACGAGTACAAGTATTTTTACTAATTTATTTGAGTCTTATTTAAGGTTGTAGTTTTCTATATAATCTACAAATCAGCCACAACTTTGTACTCCTCTCTCACCAAAACCAATGAATGGGAAGTACCCTCGGAAGTACCTAATGAAAACAGTCATAGATTTCTAAAGTACCATCAGGAAGAATATGAAACGTGTGAGATTTTAAATTTTTCAAGATTTTAGAAAGTAAAAATGGAATTTTTGCAATACCTATACATATACATATACTACCTACATACTACTTATCTGTTGTTGTTCTGTACTACTATACCAAAGTTCTGAAAGCCATAACTGAAGAACTGTAAGGCCCACTCTTACGAAACCGGGATAAGCTCGGTATAGCTATACTAGGTATAATCTCCTTTAATCTCCTTGGTTACCTTTGTCAGAATGTCATTTATCCCAGGTTTAGGTATACCTACTCGGATGACGCTATTCCGGTTTCGTAAGACTGGGCCCAAGTTGCACGTAAATGGTTAGGTGTCAAATTGTAGAGAATTGAATGAGCTTTCATCGCATAGGTATACCTAAACGTTTTGATCTTGAGTCCGATATGAATTGGAGATATCGACAAAAACCTGTATTTTTGGCGTCATTTTCCAATATGGCGACCAAAACGGCTGGGCTACGAAGTGGAAAAAAAAATTCAGAAAGGGCACCCAAACATCTATAATATAAGGCCAAGATTCATAAAATATCGGATAAACTTAGAAAAAACCGCCAGATTGTAGCATATTTTACAAAAAGACAATTTTGACAGTAAGTTGTTTGAAGTGTCTTTTGAAATTGAGGTATGAAATAGGAAGAGAATTTCTTTCTCTAAAAAATGACTTTCAGTGTTTAGGTGTTGAAATCCGTTGAATAACAAACGAGGTACAGTCAGTTTCTTATTACCAGACGGAGCCCACTTTGGCGCCTCCACCATACTTGCTTGCAGCAGATGCCAATAATATGTTCCACTATAATTTTTCATGGTCGTTGATATGGCTAAGAAATCGATCGAGGAATCGATTGATATCATCAATTCATCAGGAAGCTGCACATGCCACGACCCAGCTATGCTCCCATACTATTCTGGAAAAACCTCGGGAAAAACTATGAACGGGAAACTATTGTCTTCGCCATACCTATATTTTATTTTTTTCGTAAATCAGTGAATTTTTAAGATATCGAAATTCAATCTGGTAGTTTCAGGCAAATGCAAGCCCTGCTATTGACGTGCTGTATCCAAACCACGAACCTAACAGCATTTTTACCATTCAAACTCTCACTCTCTCTCTCTCTTTCTCTTTCTCTCTCTCGTCTTTTTTGAAAAAATCAACTGAATTTTCGCCATACAAGCTGTTCCAGAATTGATGGCGGTAAATGAAAACATAGAGTTCTTGATGATGGTGACTCAACTTGAGGACCACTTGCGCGATTCTTTTGAAACTTAACCTGAAGAGATAATGAGTCAAACCTCATCGATCGCTATATCAAATTACAACTTGGTGCGTGTCAAGCCGTTTGAGTTATTTGCATGCAGTGACGGATTAACCAATAGGCTAAGTAGGCTGCAGCCTAGGGCGCCTCGATAAAAGGGGGCGCCGACCGAGGCGAAATTGAAAATAAACCATGAATTCACGAAAAATGTTGTAGTTTCATGTTCCATATTGTTGCAATAATTTTAGGCTCAATTTTAGGCCAGCTAGAAAAGTTGGAAAGGTACTTTCCGGCATCCCCAAGTGAAGAAATGCTATGGAAAAGATTAATCGAAATGCTGGCAACCAATAAATTATAAATAAAATAATTAAATTTCATCATAGGGTGACTACCTACGCACCTTCGCTGATGAAAAACTGGTAACTGTACTCAAAAGTGAACCGTTGAAAAGATGGAAGATCTTTGCCCCACGGCGCCAGCGTAAGACACCGGGAAGGTTGTATTTTCGTTTATAGCTCAAGCGACGAAGCGAATGGATTTCACTCACCATCTTTGAAATAACATTAAATGACTTTTTTCAAGGAGACAGATCTCTACCAATATATAGAAATGAAAATCACCTGCCCACAGGCTGAAAGAGGGTCTATTCAGTCACTAGTGGTCACTAGTGTTTAACACTTTAAATAGGTACTCACAGTGAGCTACTCTATGATTGTATTAGTTTTTTACTGTTTTTAAACATCCTATACATTTTTTTATTCAATCTTTCAAAATTGAAAAAAAAATCAAGGTGGATTTTTTCTTCATTAACTGTTGTAGTCCCAAAAGTGAAGAAATGGGGGGAGGCGCCTAATTGAATCAGCCTAGGGCGCCACTGCTTTCTAATCCGTCACTGTTTGCATGGACCTGTATCTGAGCTGGACTGACAATAGGTCTGTTCCATCAGAAATCTCAATCTCAGTCTGAGCCAATGAGAAGCGCCCAAATCAGTTTGAAAACTTATTTTTTCGATTCCTATAGGCGCTCTTCATATTTTGAATATCCCGCCCGTTTCAGCACCCTCATGCGGCAGTTGCGAACATATGTGTAAGGAAAATTGTCAATATTGAAGTTTATGAATTGTTGAAATTGACATTTGCAGGTGCGGTATGATTATTCGAATGGCATTGTTGTTTTGGAAACAGATAAGTTCCCGCAGCAAGTGTACAAAAAAATTGCAACTTTTGGCCCTGAAGCAAATCCGCAGAGTGCCTATTGACTCTGACTAGTTTGAAACCTCTTGATGGAGTAAACCTATTAATAACCTAAAACACTGGTCAATCAACGATCAGGCTCTAGTCAGACATTAAACGTACCTACTTGATTGTAGTTTTAGTAAAATTAATCGGTAAATTTAATAATATGTTATTCGTGCTTACAGAGTTTGATCCAGAGGGAATATCTTATTGTTGTTATTTTGTTGAAAAGCTTTTTGACTAGTGTCACTCAATTTAAATAGCATCCGCGATCAGAAACCTGCTGATCAGTGTCTCTTGAACTTTCTTCTTATGCACAATACGTTTTTTGGCGCCGAACAAACTTGACCGCACGTCTCGAAGAAAGGAACACATTATTGTTAACGCATGAATTAATTTAGGAACAAGTATTACCCTGGGTTGCACCAAAAAAATAATACGCAATTAACGCTAATACGAGATTTAATGGATCTCAATCTGGCCAATTCTAGTAGGTTGACCATGGGAATAGCATAAAATCTTCAACTAATCAATCACTGGTTCATTATCTTTTGTAAAACCAAAGTTTCCATCATTCACCAACGAGTAGGTAGTGACCAAAAGAAATTTCACTAAACTACAAATATAAAATATCAAATGAAGAATTCAAGCTTCCGTAGGCTTTTGAGAACTTCCCTTATTTTAGCTACCAAGGTAGCGCCCGAATGGTATCATTTATTGCTTGGCCTGGTACCCCAAACAGCTCTAACAGCAGTCCAGTTCAAGTCCAGTTGATGATAATAATAATAACAAGTCCAGGTCCATGGTTATTTGCAGAAAATATGAAACAAGTGAGTATGCCTTCACGTGCGTGAGTCTCAGTAGCGTATTTTCTTAAAGAGGCATATTATGAATGTAAAGAAATTTGGTTGAAGGAGAAACATCATTCTTTGCCCACTCTCTTCAGTCGAAACTCATTGTGATTTATTGTTATCAGGATGGGGTACTTGTAAATGAAACAGATTTGAATGAAAATTCTTTCAATCATCAATATTTTATTGTTTGGAGGCGGAAGCTGGGAGCAGCCACTAGTCAACAGTAGCCTATTCTTTCCCATTTTTAGTCGGCTATCCATATAGCGAAAGAATTAGATCGTTATGTCTTCGGGTTAATGTTTTTTATTCATCTCTTACTTTGAGGGCAGCGTGTGGGGGTGGCAGCATTCGGGAAAGTAACTATTGCACAGTTTGAGTTGGGGGTTTCCAAATGTGTAAGGAAATATGACAAATCAGTGAAAATTATGAAAGTTGCATTTTTGTTTGTTTGGGGGCGGGAGCTGGAGGCGGCGACTAATCAAAAGTGACCTCTTTTCCAATTTTCAGTCATCTATACATATAGCGAAAGAATTAGATCGTTAATCTTCAGGTTTATGTTTACATTTATCTTTTACTTTGGGGGCGGCGTGTGGGAGCGGCAGAGTTTGGCAAAGAAATTCTTGCACAGTTTGAGCTGGGAGTTGATCTATGTTTGAGGTCATCAACATCCAAATCAGTGAAAATCGTTTTGCACTTTTTTCTTTTGGGGGCGGAAGCTGAAGGCGGCACCATATCAAAAGTAGCCTATACTTTCCCATTTTTAGTCAGCTATCCATATGGCGGAAGAATTAGATCGTTATGTCTTTGGATTTGTGTTTTTCATTCATCTCTTACTTTGAGGGCAGCGTGTGGGGGCGGCAGCATTCGGAAAAGTAAATGTTGCACAGTTTGAGTTGGGGGTTTCCAAATGTGTAAGGAAATATGACAAATCAGTGCAAGTTATAAAAGTTTGGGGGGGGGGGGCGGGAGCTGGAGGCGGCGGTTAATCAAAAGTGGCCTATCTTTTCCCATTTTCAGTAAGCTATCTATATAGCGAAAGAATTAGATCGCTATGTCTTCAGGTTCATGTTTTACATTTATCTCTTGCGAGATCTCTTGCTTTGGGGGCGGCTTGTGGGAGCGGCAGAGTTTAACAAAGAAATTCTTGCACAGTTTGAGTTGACAGTTTCTGAATGTTTGAGGTAACATCAACATCTGAATCAGTCTAAATTGTTGAAAGTTGCACTTTTTTTCTTTTGGGGGCGGAAGCTGGAGGCGGCGCCATATCACAAGTAGCCTATCCTTTCTAATTTTTAGTCAGCTATCTATATAGCGAAAGACTCACATCGTTATGTCTTCGGGTTCATGTTTTTCATTTATCTCTTACTTTGAGGGCGGCGTGTGGGAGCGGCAGCGTTTGGCTAAGCAAATGTTGCACAATTTGAGTTGGCAGTTTCTAAATGTTTGAGAGAACATCTATATCAGTAAAATTGTGAAAGTTGCACTATTTGTCGTTTGGGGGCGGAATCTGGGGGCGGCGACTAACCAAATGTAGCCTATCCTCTTCCATTTTTAGTCAGCTGTTCATATACCGAAAGAATTAGATCGCTCTGTCTTCGGGTTTATGTTTTTCATTTTGAAGTGATTGGGGGCGGTTTTTAGCAATTTTTTCATATCGGCGGCGCATATTGAAGGCGGAATGTTTCTGAGCTTACGTTTATAAGTAACAACTATGTATTATTCATAAAATGAGAACACCAGAGCAGTAGGTCTGGGAGAAATTGCAATATCATGTTATTTCAAGTTTATCGGGGGCGGTTTTCTCTATGTTGGCGGCGCAATACAGACATTAAATATAGCCTAGCCCTCCTTTGGGAGTGGCAGCTATGTAACAGCGAAAAAATTAGAAAGCTAGGGCGTCTAGTTTGGGGGAGTTCAAGGAACGGACGGACGGACGGACGGACGGACGGACGGACGGATGGAAGGACAATGCGGTTGCAATATCGATTTTCATCAAGATGGAAAATGTGCTAAAAAGTTGAAATTTGAAGTGTCCTATCTTCGTCATGGAGCCGAATTTCTAAAAAATAAATTGTAGAGGAGGTCTTCACATCAAATGGGGAGGCTGTGGTTTCTTTTTCTGCTATAATTTTTGGAACACCTGTCTAGCAGTTCAAATGTGTTACACTTTTCGAATGTTCAACTTGATTAAAAGATTGAACGGTTGAGCCGCTCGCATTACTTGACTATAATAGATTTTAATAGCAATAAAGTATTTCATCACAAGTTTCCAAAAATATGGGTGTTTTTTGAATAATGACTAGGTACTGATGTAGGTAGGACATAAAAAAGTAGGTTCACTTGTACTGTACTGTGACTCTAGTTGGCTGGGCAAATTTTCTACTTTAGCATTGTAGGCTTGCTTTTCACTTTTCACCTGGTGTGAAAATGACTTCTCTGGAAATAAAGCTATATTTATTATCAAATTGATATTGAAATCTTCGAAAACTGACCTGGCCATACGTGGACGTGCGATTAGGGGGACGCAGAGCTGTGTTACCGTCATGTAGACACCAAAAGAGCACGGGGCGGCCGCAAATCTAAGTCATCTTGACGGCGGCCCATTCAGGGTCGACAAAAACTCGTCCCGGTAAGCCCCAGAACGAAAGCAAATTGCAAATTGAGGGTACTTACATCAATTTCGGTCCAATACGCAACTTTGAGCGGCTGGGTTTTTTTTGAATTTGGTTTAATTTAATTTTCACACGTAAATTCTTTTGCCAATGACAGACTGCACGGCGATCCTTGTATCGCCTATAAATCCTCAGGGTTTGGCCTGTATTTTTGACTGGAAGAGGCGAAAGGGTTGATGATTGCATGGGGCCCCTTTTTTGGACGAAGGACATTGTATACTCTTCAGTTTGAACGATTGAAAGTTAGACCGGCTTCAAGAGGTTAGAAATATTTTTGACAACTGTCAAATGTCAAGGCTCTCTGGATTTATTTGTTCATTGGCGAAAACTAAAAACAGGTCGAAAAATTGCCACATTTTCCAATAAAATGGAAAAAAGAGTCGGACATCACGTCCCGCAAAAATGTTCCGGCTATCTGCAGAGGAAATACGCAAGAAATGTGTTTCAAAACTGGTCCGGCCAGAGCAGCCAACACATTATTTTGTAAACTTGAAAACCAAATCTCACAGCCGACTAGAATCACGGTACAAGTGAACATACTATACCTCCCTACTCCCTAGATATCTAATTCTGTATCCAAAAATAAAAATATTGTGGTTGTGGCAGGAAGGATTAACCTGATTCAGTTTATTTTCGTTATCGAAATCCGAGTCGAAATCTAATTTAATACCTAACCTCTTTTTTCACCCTCTCCCCCCTCCCCCCTCCCTATATTCCCAAACATTAAAAAAACTTTTTTTACATTTCTGGTTCCACTTGAGACTATTCTCTAAAAAATTACATACCATAAAGCTTAGTCCGCACGGGCGGTATACCGCTGGTTTTTGGCGATATACCGCTATTTTTTTTGCCGCTGAAAGCTTAGTCCGCACGGGCGGTATACCGCTGGTTTTTGGCGATATACCGCTATTTTTTTTGCCGCTGAAATCATCGTCCGCATGAGCGGCGAAAATCAGCGAATAATTAGTGTCACGTCTGTTGTTTAAAGTGTCAGATCCGGTTGTCAGTCGTTTGTCACGCGAATTGCATGATGTAGTCTGGATATTCTTCAAAAAACGGGTGTTCTTCAAATCAAAGACGATGTTAATACCTACCTAATGTTATTGTGATAAATAAAAAAGCAAAATTCTCATAAGTACGTGGTCTTCTTTTGAGTAGGAAACTATTTTTTGCAATAGATACATGCTGGCGACGGGTGTCTTTCAATGATTTATGTGAGCATTTTGAAATGATCAACTACAGAAATGAGCAGCCCGAGCCCATGAGAATCACAGTCACACCTACGACGATGACGAGTGACGACACGGTGTGGACAGTGAACCCCGCTCTCAGCCTTGCAACTGATTGAAGAGGTTTAGAAAAGGCCTCCACTGTGGAACTTCAAACTTCCATTGCGGGAAAGGCACAAACTCGGGCACAAATATATAAAAGAAATCTTGTGACGTGAAACCTAGGTACATGTATTTTGATGGTACTCAAAACCGTGCACGTTTTCTTTTTTCTTGATAATCTTGCCTCCGACCTTGCTCTGGTGCAACTCAAGCTCATGCAGACTGCAGATGGATTCATAACTCTGAAATCAAGCTGATACGTGTCCACCGTCCAGTAGTCACGATTTTTCCTCTCTCCCTTGGACTGGTACACCCATCGGTGATCAAGTTTTTCCATTTCGTCTTGAGATAAGCACCGGGCTCCTTCCTAGCAAAACCTAACGTCACATTTTCATGCTGTGTCAATGCTGACACTTTGAAAACAGCGGTCAATCGCTAAAAGTTGGCGGGGATTCAACTTTTTGCGAATATTCGCTGAAAGTTGGACATTTTTGACAGGAAATCGATCCAGCGGTATATCGCCCGTGCGGACTAGCTTTAAGCTTAGTCCGCACGGGCGGTATACCGCTGGTTTTTGGCGATATACCGCTATTTTTTTTGCCGCTGAAATCATCGTCCGCATGAGCGGCGAAAATCAGCGAATAATATTAGTGTCCCTTGACAACAACGTCTGTTGTTGTCAAAAGTGTCAGATCCGGTTTTGACGCGCGAATTGCAATTTGCAATGTCTGGGTGTGGGTATTCTTCAAAAGACGATGTAAGTACCTACGTAATGTTATTGTGATAATTAGAATAGCAAAATTCATATTATACGTGGTCTTTTTTTGACTAGGAAACTTTTTTTTGTAATGTATGTCGGCGGCAAGTGTCGTTCTATGATTTATGTGACCATTTCGAAGTCACGAATCACGAAATGGAGCAGCCCGAGCCCACTAATGAGAACAACCATCCCACCGAGCATCCCACCTACGACGATGATGATGATGGTGATGACCATAGCGTCCACGGTGTGGACAGTGGACCCCGCTCTGAGCCTCATTGCTTTGAAGAGCAGTTAATCGAGGAGGTGGAAAAAAGGCCTCCATTGTGGAACCTAACACTTCCATTAAGGCAGAGACACAAAAACATAAAAGAACATTTGTGGCGTGAGATCCACACGTATTTTGGTGGTAACTGTTGTGTTATTTTTTATTTTCTTGTGACTGTAAGAAAATATGAAATTACAGAGAAATTCTCCATGGAATCGCTCATCTATAAGTGGAAGAACTTGAGAGATACATATATAAAAAAAAAGTCTGAAAGCGACACATATATCCCCAGTGGCTCAGGAGCCAGCACGAAAAAGAAAAAACCATGGAAATATCTTACTCAGATGGGTTTTCTATCGGACACCGTTACACCAAAGCCGTACAATTCCTTTTTTTTAATTAGTCCTGAGATAATTGAGTATTTTACAGGACAAAAACCACATTTTCATGTGGCAAAGCTGCAACCTCGGCTGCAACAGTTACTGCTGTCGACAATAAAATTCGTAAACGAGGAACCGGTGGTGGGACGCCACATACAGGCAGCAATGATAATGGTGAAAAAGTACTTTCATTTTAAATTAGCACTTATGTGCCCATATGTTTATATCGTTTCAGATGAAGTCATCAGTGATACAAGAAATTTGGTATTGAGTGCAATAACCAAAATGCAAATGCCACCACCTCCAGTACATACGAAAGAGATAAGCCCAATTTGTGTTCGCATCAGCGACATTTTGGAGCAGCTTCCCCCACTAAAGCGGTATAAAGCTGAAATAGATTTGCTGCAGTTGGCAGTAAATCGACTGGAAGATGTAGAGAAGGATAAATAATAAACAAATTGTTAAAGTTGATATCAAAATATAATAAATGAATAAGAAATCAAGTACGATGGTAGATTGATATATTTCTTTCCTAGCCCATTCTAAGCATTACAGTTCTCATGATCTTTTTATGGTTTTGCTTAGCGCCATCTTTCAATAGCTCAATTTTGTCGTTTTATAAAACTACGCTCAGTAGTTCTTCATTGTGCAAATTTTCAAGTATGACAATGTCCTGGTTTTCTTGGAGCGGGAAAAACCGAAAATTTTGATTTCACAAGACAAGGAGGTTCATCCCGTGCAAGTCTCTATTTTCCTGACTCAAAAAATAGCAGGGGAGATTGTGACTTGGAAAAATGTGAAATAAAAACTACAGCGCGTAATTTTGTGAAAAGAGCTATTGAAAGCGTAAGCTATTGAAAGCTTAAAAAAAAAGTGTTCGCGAAAATCTATACAACAACTCTCTTGGTAGTTTTACAGAAAATTTCATGTCTAGTATGCTGTACTGAAGAGCTAAAACAGTTTCCATTTCTGAAGAAAACTACCACCTTCAAGTAGGTACTTTTCGCTTGAAGTTGTTGTTGTTGTTGTCAAGTTGGTCCGTCATTGGAAACCGTTCCACACTTCTTTCATCTTATGAACTAAGTCATCGGTTCTTTAAGAAAAAGCTATGTTTATAAATTAACATTGAAAGATGATACCAAGTGAAAACTGTAATTAACGAAAACATGAAAATCTGACACTTTTACAGGCTAGGCCTGAAATACATAAATCCACCGACGTAGGTACTTCACTACGCAGTATTACATTGAAATTACATTCATATTTTATCCCATTGAAATGGCACTGAACCTTCATCCATGAAAAAATTTGCCAAAGTATCCCTTACATGGCTTGCATTACGCGTGTATGTGTTTGATCCTAATTGTCTTGCGTTGGCTAAATTTCCCTCGAAATTTCCTTCATTGTCTTCAGTGCGCCATTGACCAGGAATTACAGTGCCATTTGTGTCTTCTCGATCTGTAAACCCCTTGGGACAGTAGACAGTGTGACCAGTATTCGCTTGCCGCTGCATGAGATAATTATGTAGGCAAATTGTAGCCTGTACGATAGCTTCAATAGTCATAACGCCAGCTATTATTGGTTTTCGAAAAATCCTCCATCGAGAACATAGAATTCCGAAAGTGTTCTCTATTATCCTTCTCGCGCGGCTTAATCTGAAATTAGTTTTTAACATCTGATAATATCACAACCGCTATGCACCTTTACCTGTAATTATATATTCTTTTGATTGCGGTCAAAAACGATCCAGGATAGGGACGCATTATATTCATGTGCAAGGGAAAAGCTTCATCTGCAGCCAGAAAATATGGGATGTCCTCACCACCACACTCCACAGGTTCTGGCGCAGGTAAATTTAGCTGGTTTCCCAGTAAGCACTTTCCAAATGTTGAATGTCGAAATATCCCCCCATCACTCTGCCTGCCTCTTGCGCCGATATCAGCAACAGTGAACTGATACTGTGCATTGCATACGGCCAATAATACAATACTGTGACTCTTCTTGTAATTGAAGTAGTCAGATCCTGAATTCGGGGGTGCCTGCAAAAACCATCCCAATATATTGATGTTGATCCAAGGCTTTATGAAATACTTACTTGCATAACAATGTGTTTCCCATCAATCGCTCCGATGCAATGGGGCAAATCCCAACGGTTTAAAAAATCGTCTGCTGTCTGCTTCCACATATCAGTAGTTGGCAAAGGGATTACATCATCTTTTAATGTGTGCCACAGGGCCAAACATGTTTCCTGGATGACCTCTGAAACTGTGCTCTTTCCAATGCGATAACTGAAGGAGATAGATCGCATACTATCGCCAGAAGCTAAATATCTATAATTCAGTGATTAAAATTGGCACTAGGTATCGTTGAATTAACAAGTTGGTACATACCTGAGAGTAGCTGCAAGTCTTTCACCTGGAGACAATGGTTCGCGAATAAGGTATTGTTTGGAAATACTTGGGCCAACTTTTGCAAGTAACAAATCAAAAGCTTGTTTATCCATCCGAAAATAATTGAAATGCATTTCACTGTCCTGCAAACGCATTTCCTGGACCAAATTATGGTAAGCTCCTTGCTCATATCGCCGCTCAAATATTGGCCGTACCCTGAAACGCGCACGTTTCCTTTTCTTCTTGTTCACCTTGCCTCCGACTTTGCCCTGGTGCGACTCAAGCTCGCTCAGTAACAGCACTGCCGATAGAGTCATGATTCTGAGATCCAGCTGATGCGTCCAGTAGTCCCTATTTTTCCTATCTCCCTTGGACTGATACACCCTCGGACACACCCATCGGTTATTACGATTCTCCATTTTCGCTTTCAGATAGGCACCGAACCCTCCTTGCACCGAACTCTCTAGCAAAACTTAACGTCACATGAAGTTGACACTGACACGATGCTGTTTGAAAACAGCGGTCAATCGCTAAAAGTTGGCGGGGATTCAACTTTTTGCGAATATTCGCTGAAAGTTGGACATTTTTGACAGGAAATCGATCCAGCGGTATATCGCCCGTGCGGACGTAACTTAAAGCCTCTGTTACGTTGTTATTACCTAGGCAACAGCCAATGACCGACACGAATTTTTACATAACAGAGCGTTTATGGAATATTATTTTTCACAGAATAGCACTATAAAATAGTTTTTAGAAACTCAACAGGTCTGATTCTACCGTGTGATCTATAAAATTCGTAATCAGAAATGGCTTTGAAGTCGAAAAATTCGGCCAGTCAACCAATCCAGTCGCCCCAATTGATGAGTATTTTGTTTCCAAAGCCAACCCCGATTCCGAATTTTGTGGATCACAAGGTGTTGGTTACCATTGCTGCAACAATGGGTTGCCAAAGCTGCATTGTCGTAAAATGGACTTGAAGCTTCCATGAAACGAGCCCCAGGTCAATAAAGGACACAATAATTATGTCACATCACATTTGACATTTGAATTAAACTTATGAATAGCAATACAGAGTGTTCCAAACCGATGTGAAAAAGGCTAGGGCAGTCTAGGAAAGGCTTGATGAGTGCCAGAATAACACTGAAAAAATGTAGTCTTTCTTTCTGATTACAACGATATGTAACACTCATGATTTATTTTGACAAGGAAGCTGTCGAAAAAATAATAAAATAGATAGTCAAATGAATTAAAAATTAAAAATTACGCGACACCCTGTATCAGGAACAAATTAGACCATTTATCCATGCAGAGTTAAATTCTGCAAACAAAATTTTGCGAAAATAACTTTTTTTTAAGTGAAATATAGAAACCAAAGCCATCTTACCGCGAAACAAAATTAGTTAAATACCTATTTTATAAATTTTTTTTGACTTCTTACTTGTCAGAATAAATCATTAGTGTTATATATATTTGTAATCAGGAAAAAAGGCTCAACCAAATTGTGAAATAAAATATAGGGTGTTGTATTTAAAATAAAAAAGTTACATATCACACCCTGTATACGGTGCCTATTAGAAATTTTTAGAGAATCAATTCAAGGTCCCTGGGAAAAATCGTGTAGAAAAAGTTTTTAGTTCTCCAAAATATCTCAAAGGGTAATATTCCAGAGGGGGGTGAATTTTATCGTGAACACCATGTACATGGTGGCTTATTGGCTGTTCTGAGGAGGCTGGTTCATAAGAGCCAATGGGCGTCGCTGCGCTTACGACTAAAATTAAAACTTGCGGCTAAATAAGCTGACTGAACGCACCTATACTCAATCTAATGAGTTGCACCTAGGTAGCTACTCATTTTGCTTTCGAATTTAGGCAATAATAATAGGCAACACAACATACAACAGTAATCTTCGCTGAGCTGAAGAGTGAGACGAATGATCGTACTCAATGCGAAAGAAAGAAAGAAAGGACCGACCGAACCAACTGCGCATTTTCCTAGTCAAATCTTGGTGTACACATCTTTTCTAGAGTAAAGGTGCGTTCAGCCAGCCTATTTAGCCGCAAGTTTTAATTTTAGTCGTGAGCGCTGCTGCATCGCTTATTGGCTGTTCTGAGGAGGCTGGCTCATGACAGCCAATGAGCATCGCTGCGCTTACGACTGAAGTTGAAACTTGCGGCTAAATAACCTGACTGAACGTATTTTAAATAAGCTGACTGAACGCACCTTAAGGATAACCTAAACACGCCGTAATTACGTAAGTAAGTAAGTACGTCAAAAAGTCACTTAAAAAAATACTTGAAAAACTGTTGAAAAAAAAAAACGTCAAAAGTCACTGTCAAAATGACGTCAAAAGTCGCTGTCAAAAGTATGTCAAAAGTTAGTGTGAAAATATTCAAATATCAGGTGATTTGCATTTCAAATTTCGGGCACAAGTGCCCCGGGTAACTGGTTCCCACGCACAAGTGCCCCATTACCTACGTACATATTTCTCATTTTAGCCTATCGATTGAGGATAGGTAGTAGGTATTGTAGTTGTTATTCATTCAGAAAACCAAAGTAAGACGCCACTCACAGAAGACAACAAACTCCATCATCAACGTTTGGCACCAAGAGGTCTCATTCATCTGTAGCCTGGGTCAAATTTGAGTAGCCTGAAGTCTGCTGGTCTGCTGCTTGATTCGAGTGGAGTGTCCAGTAGTTTTTCGTGTTGGTGCAGCCATTTTAAATTCAAATAAATGTCACAAATGTCATGTGATTTGATGTTTTGAATTACACGTTACACGTCAAAAGTAACAAAACGTGATTAAACCTTGAAGACGCTCAAATGTCGGTAAAGTAGGTCACGTTTGGTTTGCGCGCGAGGTTCACCGAGAAACGTCATAAATTAATAAGAAATAATTTTTTTCTAGAAAATTAGAGCGCGAAATTGATGTGCCTGTTACATGGAAAGCAAGTATTCCAATTGTTTATGATCTAATTAGTTAGATCATAAACAATTATTGGAATACTCAATAAAAATAACTACTTTTTTTCCCAATATAACACTCCATCGTTACTGATTGAGATGTTTCCTCAAACATTTATGGTGGATTCATGCATAGAAATTTAAAATTTAAAATTTAACATTTAATTTTATTAAAATAAGAAACCGCAATAGGTGAACACTTGAATGTTGAATCTTGAATTCTAAATTCCCATGCATGAATCCACCTTTAGAAACAGCCAACTCAAACTGTGCAACAGTTACTTTGCCGAATGCTGCCGCCCCCACACGCCGTTCTCGAAGTAAGAGATAAACGAAAAACATATACCCGAAGACAAAACGATCTATTCTTTCGTTATATGGATAGCCGACTAAAAATGGGAAAGAATAATAGGCTACTGTTGATCAGCTCATCTGACTTTTCGCCAACCAGCGGTGCACCTCAAGGTGCAAACCTTGCGCCGCTGATGTTTGACATATTCACCAATGACATAGTGGATCGGGTGGATGGTAGGATACTGATGTACGCCGATGACGTGAAATTGTTCAGGAGGGTCCGTACTGGGGAGGACTGTGATCTGCTGCAGAAGGACTTGAATGGCGTTTCTGAGTGGTGCCGGGACAACGGGCTTCATTTGAACGTCGACAAATGTAAGGTGATGTCCTTTACCAGAAATACCTCGCGTCTTGTGAGCTACGAGTATGTCCTAGATGGTGTTCCGCTGGGGTCCTGCAGCACGTTTCGGGATCTTGGCGTCCTGTTTGACACAGAGTTATCATTGGCACCTCACATCGATCAGGTCTGCAAGTCGGCTCTCAGGATGCTGGGATTTATCATTAGGAATGGCGGATCTATCGCAAATATCGGCTGCCTCAAGTCTTTCTATTTTACATAGAATTGTTTGTCGCATCACTCATCATGATATGCTAGTATAGCTACTTATTTATTTTAATCATTTTTCTTGTCCTCTTTATGACTTCTTTTTGTTGTTGGACAATAGAGCCTATTATCATTATTATTATTATTATCAGTCGCCGCCCGCAGCTCCCGCCCCCAAACAAAAGAATATTGATGATTGAAAGAATTTTCATTCAAATCTATTTCATTGGCAAGTATCCCATTCCGATAGCAAAATATCACAATGAGTTTCGATTGAAGAGAGTGGGCAAAGGATGGTTTTCCTCCTTCAACTGAATTTCTTTACATTCACATTATGCCTCTTTAGGAAAACGCGCTACTGAGACTCACGCGCGTGAAGGCATACTCACTTGTTTATTTTTGGGAGTATGAGGATTAAAAAGGCGGAACTTTAAGCCCCTTTATTTTCGTTATCTGTGCGGATTTTTGTAATCTATTTGAAACAAACGGAAAGGCATTCTTCTTGAACTCTTGATTATGTTTTGAAATTCCATTCACTACTATACAAAGTGTTCCACAGTTTTCTTAAAAAATTCGCGCAGAAAGTCTTCTATGGAAAGAAATCGTGCTATTTTTACGAGTTTTTCGTATTCTCTATACAATCATTTTTCTAGTTGTGAAGGTGATGATTGGCTGACAACAATATTTTGAGCAAATGTTTCACTCTCCCCCACCAGATACTACTCATGTACCAAGTTTCATCATAATATCTGAAAGTTTCTCAGAGATGTAAAAAAAACTAACGTTTTTATTTAATGGGGTACTTGCCCAACATTTTTTTTATTGGCTTAATCGATAGTATGGGTGAAAATATTGTACCCGTATTTTTTCTTTTTCCGAAATTCCCAAAATTGCGGCCGTAGTGCCTCTCTTAAAAATATATTTGTGACGTCACAAATATACTAAAAACTAAACAAACAGCGCTGTTGGATTGAAAACTCAAAAAACTGTCAGAGTGGCAGCACAATATTTGAAAAATACATACATTAGGATTTCACTTGAGTTTCCCTACTGTTACCAACCCTTTGAAAAAAAAATCGAAAAAAAATCTTTTAAAGCAATGGATATATTGTCCGGAAATTTTCAGGAAATATATTTATTACTCTTGTTGATGATTGAAAGTATTTCCAGTCAAATCTGGTTCATTGGCAAGTAGGTACCCCATTGTATAGTATCCATATACCTGACTGACGTCGCCAGGAGCTGCTCCAGGTAGATCACTAGATAGAGAAAGTAGATACATACGCCAATCACGGGCCAGCTGGATCTACTTTCTTTGTCTAGTGATCTACCCTGAGCAGCTCCTGCCGGCACAACGAAAGCGCCTCTTGCCAGCTTCTTGCCCGCGCTTGCGCATGATGGGGTGCCCAGGTACCGCTGTAGAGATTTGCTTGTTTTTGACATTACTCAGTCAATTCTTGAGTTTAGCACATTATTTTTTTTTAAAGCAATAGACCATATTAATTATTCTCACTTTCCCCTTCCACTAGTCATTTGTAAGTTAGGTATGTGCCTGTGACCATGCGCACTGCAGTAGAAGATCTCGCGCGCCACAGCATGCATAGAAAACGGAACTTTGCTGTCGCTGTCAGAATTTACGATTTCAAGGTGTTTTCTTGATTCTTGGGACGTTTTAACCTTTTTAACCATACTATTACGTGACGGCTGACACTCGGTTCGCTTTCAAGCGCTGTCAAAATTCTCGTTAGCGGAAGTTGTGCAATAAAATATGGCGAGTAATTTGAAATTGTTTTGGATTCAAAAACCCCATTCTAAATTGCTTCGCATGAACTTCACAGCAAGATTTTCCATTTCATTATAGTAAAAAGTAGATCAGGTATTTCTTTTTACACACTTGCTATGTTATACATTCGTTGAAATTGTCAATTTGCACCTTGAATTGATCATTTTACAAAGTCATTCAACATGCATATTCTTATGGGAGTTTCAACCCAGCACATGTGGTTGTCTCTCTCCCCGATCTGCGACTGCGCTCTTAGTAATTAATATGGTCAATTATTGATATAAAAAGAATACTAGAATATTCAGTCAAAAAAATTGAAGCAAATCTATTCATTACAACTTTACAACTAAACAAAATTGTATAAACAAAACAAGTAGGTACTAGTGAAAATAACATTTTACCATGTACCCATCTTTAGGACGCCATTTTTATTCCCGCGACCTATAATAATTTTTGGTATCAGTTTAGCAACACACTCAAAAATGCTACCTAGCTTACTTTGGTTTTGGTAGGATAAACTTTGACACTAACAGACCTCATCGTTGATTTCTCGTCAACTCACTGTCATCGTGTAACAATGAATCCGATAAAAAAAGTTACCTCTCTGTGCTAATGCGACAAAGTGCTGTGCACTTGGCTGTCGCAACCGGCATCCACCATCGCAATGACCATCGGAACACAATACCACACAGATCGTTTGCTGAAATTTTATAGAATGTACACACTAAAACTTTTTCTACTGGGTTTCATTAAAAATTAACCAGAGTGGAACTCCTAGAATTTACAGTTGAAAATTTCAAGAGTAATGTAGTCCAGCTGCCGGTTTAATCGTTGACTTTAATGAAAATTCAATTACAATAAGTAGAATAGTAGAAAACTAAACTGCTCAACAATGAAAGTGTTACAAAGCAAAAATTCACCCAATTTTGAACCGCTATAACTTTTGATTGGCACATATGATTCTGATTTTGTTTCAAGTACTGAATAGCCCAATCTTTTGACCATCTTCCTTGTCAATATGAAATGCATAGAGCTTTTCATATATTTTCTACAGGGTGATAAACAGAGCAGTGCAAAATTGATGAAAGTTCAACATACCCCCGTTTTCGCTAAAAAATTTTTTTGGGAGTATTAACACCAAATTTGTGAAGAATGATGTGTTCCCTCGAAATGGTTTTTGAATTTTCGGGATTCCAGTCGAAACAACCAAAATGTGATTTTTTATTGTGAATACTGCACCAGGTGATCATTTAAAAACTATCCACCTGCAATAACTCCCGATTCCTAGTGAATATCTCTTCGAGCAAAAACAGGTCGATTTTTATATCAAAGGGGACATTTAAAACATGAATTGGCAAATTTCTATCTTAAGCCCCCTCGCCCCCACTCACCCAAACTTTGAAATTTCAAATAACATGGCCTACCTTGCGATACATCAAATTGAAGAGAATTTAATTTTCTTTCTGAAAAAAATATTTACAAAAATTTTAACCCCACCTTCCTTCGCACTAAAAATTCTCTGACTGTCTTATTTTTAATTCTGGACCTCTCAATTGTTTTCAATTCACTCTCTGTCATCATAGAAAACATCGAAGAAAAGAATTTTCGGTGGTAAAAGTCCTACTTAAATTGACCTTTTTGCTCTCCCCCACCTCAGCTTCAAAATTTAACGAAACACCACCTACTTTGTGAAACATCAATTGCAAGGAAATTAAATTCTCTTTCCGAGAACAATTTTTTTAAAATTTTTCAACCCTTCCCCTAATAAATTGGACATTTGGGGTGTTTTGTGGGGAAAATGGGGGTTTCAAAAAATTTGAAAAAGTTTTGTTCATGGAGAGAATTCAATTTATTTCAATTTGATGTATCACGAAGTAGGTATTGCCATTTTAGATTTTTGAGATGAGGTGGGGGGAGCGAAAGGGTGAAATTTGGGTGGCTTGGGTGGAATTTTTCCCACAGAAAATTATCTCTTCCGATGCTGTGCAGGATGACGTTGACTGCATTGAAAAGAATTGAGAGGTCAAGAATAATAAATTGGATGAATTTCAGGAAGAAGGGGGGTGGGGTTCAAAATTCTATAAATATTTTTTCGGGAAGAGATAGACAGATACACAAACAGATAGATAGACATATCTCATTGACAGAATCCCATTTAGGGAACCAACAATTCAAGAAATAATGCCAAACATGCCTATGTTTTGAAGTTTGAGGTAAAGGCAAAAAATTACAAAAATGGCGGAAATGTGGTTAATCCAATTCTAATGATGTAGTCCCATGTTGACTAAAAAGAGTAAAAAATTAACCTTTTACTTTCCCGGCCCCACCAACATGGAGGGAAAGTATTGTAATCGTGCAGAAAAAAAGTTTTGAGATTTCACCGGATATATCCATTTTGAGGTCCCCCAAGTCGATTAAGACCATTTCCAGAATGATGTCTGTCTGTAGGTGTGTATGTGTGTGTGTGATCTTCCACAATAACTGCCGAACCGTTTATCCGATCGATTTGAAATTTGATATGCAGACATGGTTTCGCCCTGGAATGACCGGATTAGTTTTTGGCTGTCATCTGTCAAACAGAAGTGTCGCTATCAGCAAATGACAGAAGCTACATCTCACGGAACTTGACTTGCGATATGTCATTTGAAAGCCCTTGAAGAACTGTATTCAGAACAGTTAAAAGTATTTTCCTACCTGTTGTCTGTCAAATTATAAAAAATATCAAAGTCTGGAACTTTGCCATTTAATTATTCAAAATCTATAGGACAGATGTGAACCAAACCAGGCAGGAAGCAACATTACCAAAGAATCAAACTAATGCTGAAGTTGGAGTTTCCCACCGTTTTCCGGACAAGCGCTATGAATTTTCAAAGTTTGGCCTGGCCGAATTCAGCCGGGCTTGCCTGTTCCTCGATTTTTGGCCTATTCAATTTTTTTAGCAACATAGCAACCAAACCGGTAGGTAACTACGTTTTTGTTACGAATCGTATCAATGTCAAAGTGACAACATGAACGCTGTTCTCGGCAGGTTCTCGGTGTTTTCTTTTGTATCTTCTTGCATTATTTGGGGCAACAGTGCGAACCGATCCTTTGTGTTGTTTGGGGCTCCGTAAACCCCCTTGTGTTTTCTGTAGTTTTAGCAACTCCAGTATGTCCATTCCATTGACGTATATGTACAAACTGTAATGTGTGCAGTTCCCTTATTTGATTCGGTACCAGGGCCCCATCCCCATGGTGTCTGCTGTTCAAGGCCCTGATGGGGCCCCCATCTGTGTCTATCAGATTTTGCCGTTTCAGGCCAAAACTGCGGCCTTGTGTCTTCTTGGGTTCGTTGAAGCCCTCTAGGCTCCTGGTGTCTACGGGTGTCTCTTGAAGCCCCACTGAGCCCCCCCTTTTTTTAGTTTTCAGAACTATCGTGCCTTCAGGTGTGGTTCGGACCTAACTTCTTGATGGGCTCGAAGTCTCATTTCAGAGGTCACCACTTGGGGGCCCTGAATTGCACTCAATTAGAACTCTGCCCCAGGTTTTCAATCCGCGACTAATTTTCACCGGCTATTTTTCAAACAATAATTTAGGTTGCATCATTGAAGGCAACAGTGCGCCCCGATTAATTGTGTCTTCAGGTGTTGTTTGGGGCTGCGTAAACCCCTTTGTGTGGAACTAGCATTGCATTCTTGAGATATCACAACAGTTAACTACCTGTAGCTCCAATCAAATCGAAATCAGGTACGAAAACATAAGGTCAGCCTGGAATGACCTGATTAGTTTTTGGATAGATGATTTCGATCGGGAGTCCTCAAGGGACACATTGGGTCTGGGCTTGTCTGGATGCAGCATTGCATTCTCCAAATTCGCAACAATTGTCTTCCTAGTTCTACCTTTCGAAGTATTTTATCACTATGGAAACCTAAGAACCTGTCACTTATTTTGTAGGCTCAACAATGGATGCAGAATGATCGCATAACGCACAACTTACTAGAACTTTTTCAATCAACTTTTCAATTAAATCCAACTTCCCCGAAGGGACGCCTAAATCAAACTCATTACTGACGTCCCTGAATACCGCCGGGAAAGTTTTGTGTCGCCCCACAACAGATTTTTTCAATGCTAAAAACCCAAATTTTAGGAGTAGTACCAAAAAGTACGCTGCCAATTGGGCTTTTCTTCACCCCTACACTATAGACAATAGGAACGTGTTACAGATCAAATTGCTCAGAATTGTTCAGTGAACAAGCCTACCAAGTGGCGTCATCTTGATATGAAAAGTTCTAATGTTTTTACGTTGCTACAGGAATAATATACAGTATTCACAATAAAAAATCATATTTTGGCTGTTTCGACTGAAATCCCGAAAATTCAAAAACCGTTTCGAGGAAACACATCATTCTTCATAAATTTGGTGTTGATACTCCCGAAAAAAAATTTCAACGAAAACGGGGGTATGTTGAACTTTCATCAATTTTGCACTGCTCTGTTCATCACCCTGTAGAAGTTTTATGAGGAGCTCTATGGATTCCGTATTGACAAGAAAGATGGCCAATAGATTGGGCTCTTCAGCACTTGAAACAGAATCAGAATCGTTTGTGCCAATCAAAAGTTACAGCGGTTCAAAATGGGGTGAATTTTTGCTTTGTAACACTTTCATTGTTGAGCAGTTTAGTTGAAAATACTGAAACTAGGCATTTCTATCTGACATCTACTAGAAAAAGTTTTAGTGTGTAGGTTTCCTACAAAACCGTTTTGTGTGATACGTTTTTGTAACCGGAAAAAGACTCTGTAATAAAAAAATTAGGAACTCCAAAACGGCGTCCATGGAACAATAGAGTTGACAGTTGTTGTTTTCTTCTCGCACTCTTGAAAATTATTGAAAAGGCGAGGCCATATTCGATTTATCCATATTTTGAAAATTCATTACGCTCGACTGGGAAATGGTGGAAAACTGCAACTGCAGACTTGATTTGACTCTTTTTTTGTGTTGCTTCTTGCCAAATTTGGTCCCAACCCATCGAATACATCTTGACTAATTCAATGGTAAAGTTTTGAACTTTGACATTTTTTATTACTTGACATTTTTTGACAGGTGACAGATAGGGCAATGCTTTAAACTGTTTTGAACACAGTTTTTTACGGGCTTTCAAACGGCATATCGCAAGTCAAGTTCCGTGAGATATAGCCTCTGTAATTTTTGATAGTGACACTTCCGTTTGACAGATGTCAGCCAAAAACTAATGAGTTCATTCGACGGTGAAACCATGTCTGTGTACCAAATTTCAAGTTGGTTGAATAGACGTTGCGGCTGTTATGCTGTTATCGTGGAAGGTTACAGACACACCATGCACGCACATACATACAGACAGGGATCATTCTGGAAATGGTCTTAATCGTCATAGGGGACCTCAAAACTGATATATCCCTCGAAATCTCGAAAAAAAAATTATCGCGTTCACAATACTTCCCCTTCTCGTTGGCTGCTGCGCCGAGGAAGTAAAAAATTGAGATAAATTTTCCAATTAATATACCTATTAATAATAGTACAAGAAAGATAGATTTCAACCTCGGAATAAATATGGACGTCGTGAAAATTTGATATTCTGTTCAGAATTGAGTGCTCTACAACATATCCAAAATCGCCAAAAATCGCACCCAGGGGTTTTGAGTTATTGGAGAGGGGATAAAAAATTGTAACTTAAAATAGAAGGGATGAAGCCCGTCAATCAATTAAAAGCAAATACGTTATAATTCGACGTATCATATCCCGTTGATACCATTTTGGCACAAAAAGTGTCGATTACTGTTGAAGGGGGGTCGTGGGGGGGGGCGAAGCTCTGCTAGGTGGTCCATTTTGTTTTTCTGGCCATGTAGAACCGATCACGACAAGTTTGGTATCTTCTCCAACTAAATTCAATCTCTTGAACTCGAATCCGATGTGTAAATTTGGATGAAAACAAGTTTGAACAAGTTAACTTGAAAAAACTTGTTTTTTCTTCGACAATTTTGAAGAATTTTTTTTTCACTGTTAAAGGTATTTATCTTCCAAAAATTTTCAGGGGTCATTGGATTGAAGTGTATTCTTCACGAAAATCATCCACTTAATGTATAATTTTGATTCTCTAGTTCAAAAAATCGATTTGAACCTGAGCCGGCTCGGCGCGTCGTCTACTACTGACCAGAATACTAGAGCATGCACCTTTCAATGAAAATAGCTCAAACTTTCGAAGGGATAACAACTCATCTTTGAAAATTTGATTATATGTGCAGAATTGAATTCTCTTTAACATAAACAAAATCGCCATGAATCGCACTGCAGGATTTTGAGTTATTCGAGGAGAAGGATAAGATTTTCTCAAAATTCGTGCTCTGTGAACTGTTACCTGTCCCCTCAAATAACTCAAAACCCTGCAGTGCGATTCATGACGGTTTTGTTTATGTTATAGGGAATTCAATTCTGCACAGATGATCAAATTTTCAAAGATGAGTTGTTATCTTTTCGAAAGTTTGAGCTATTTTTATTTCAAGGTGCATGCTGTAGTGTTCTGGTCAGTAGTAGACAACGCGCCGAGCCGGCTCGGTTCAAATCGATTTTTTGAACTCGAGAAACAAAATTATACATTGAATGGATGATACCATTCAATGTATCATCTGAAGAACACACTTCAGAATTGTGAAGAATACACTTCAGTCTAATGACCCCTGAAAATTTTTTGAAGATGAACACCTCTAACAGTAAAAAAGAAATTCATCAAAATTGTCAAAGAAAAAACAAGTTTTTTCAAGTTAACATGTTCAAACTTGTTTTCATCCAAATTTAAAGATCGGATTCGACTTCAGGAGATTAAATTTAGTCAGAAAAGATACCAAACTTGTTGTGATCGGTTCTACATGGCCAGAAAAACAAAATGAACCACCTAGCAGAGCTTCGACCCCCCACGACCCCCCTTTAACAGTAATTGACACTTTTTGTGTCAAAATGGTATCAACGGGATATGATGCGTCGAATCATAACGTAGTTGCTTCCAATGGATTGACGAGTTTTATCTTCTCCATTCTAAGTTGCAATTTTTTACCCCCCCTCCAATAACTCAAAACCCCCGGGTGCGATTTTTGGCGATTTTGGATATGTTGTAGAGCACTTAATTCTGAACAGAATATCAAATTTTCAGGACATCCATATTTTTTCCGAGGTTCTGCAGATTTTTTTACTATTTTTCCTGTACTATAAGGAGGTATGCATTGTTACTTGAAATCCAGAAATAAATTTCGGAGCTCTACCTCAAAGAACACGCCACAGAGGGTAATGCGAGCTGGGAAGTTTTTTCTCTGGATGCTGCGTTAAATTCTGCATCGATCCATTATATCCACGAAATTCCGTCAACTTCCTAAATTAATTTTGGGTTAAAACTTATTTTTACTGGACTAATAATAATGGATTTTCCGCGTTGTCAGTCTGCTTCAGCATTGGCCATTCAAAAGAATAAATTAACCAGCGAGTTTGTGGTTAACATTATACACATTATCTTTGTTTCCGGAATCGAGACAGATTCGAAATTTGCGAATAATTATTTCACACGAAAATTTATGACAATGTGAATATGGTTTTAAAAGTATAAGGTAGGTTTACCCAAGTCCTACTTACCTCTGCAGGTACTTTGTCGTGTCTAGTCCACTATCCGCCGAGGGTAAGTAAATTTTTCCATCCAAGTTTTTCATATTCCACACAGTGCATTGCTTTATATGTCAACCAAAGCTTCAAGTATCTTTCACAGTAGTTCTATCTACATTGATGGATATCTGAACATCAGAACACTAATAAGCAGTTTTTACAATTCCCTTTTCCGGACTGCGGTTTCATCACCTTATCAGCCTGCAATATTTGTAAATAATCAACCAATAATCGTATTATCTACCTTTTCTACCTAAGCACTTTTATCAATACAACAGGTAAATATTATGTTGTTATAGATAGAATAATAATAAAATTAATAAAATTAACCAACCATCAGGTTGATGCATGCGGGTAGTACCTACGTGGGTACTGCAATGATATTCAACTGAATGCTTTGTGCAACGATATTAAACTTTTATATAAATTTTACCAATGACATTTGACTAAGCATCTAAAAACACATTTGGGTAAGTACCAAGTTGAAAACAATGAAGTGAGAAATACTGGGTGGAAGGGTGGAGTTCGGTAAAGTACAATTTATTATGATGTTTCTCAACCTCGTAGGATTTAAATGCTTGATCTTGATGCGGCTGTACCCAAGTAGCTACAAAGTCATCTTCTCTTTATTCACCTTTTTGAAATAGCATTTTGATACATTCCAGCAAATGCATCTGTTGGAGCACTGTGTATCTATAAAAACAAATATTGATTAAGAATTAGCTGTAAGTGTGACTCGAAGGTGTCTCAATGCTGTTGAATAATTGAAAAGTAAATGTTTTGTTTTTCAACGTGTAAAAAAAGACTAGCCAAAGTAATGCTTGTCGATTTTCAGAAAACTCACACATTTTCAAACAAACTCCATACTTTTACAAGGAAATTCGGAATAGGTGCTCGAGTTTCTGATTGGTTTACTTAAATTTTTAGTGTTCTTGTTGCCATTAAAATGCCACAATTTATTGATTCCAATATTTCAAAATATTTATTTGAAAATAAAAACAATTTCAGACTGACATTACCTATCACATCCCATTAAGCCAATTATGCTAGTCATATTCATTATACAAGACGCTTGCGATGTATCATTATACCTACAGATTATCTATCTAATTACTCCAGTACATGAACATGGAGCTCATGAAACAGTGGATATCATGGTGGGAATTTGAAATCACTTCAATTCAGTGATAAAGTTAACACCAGTAGGAGTTGAACAAAAATAGATTGCATCGGAAACGAGTTTGTAAGTAAGAATATGTTTCAAGTTTTTGAATGTTGAATGTTTTTCAAAGGCATTTTCAGTATGACTAAGTAGATAGGTAGGTACCTACTATACACCTCTACACACACAGGTATATAGATACTTACCTATACACCAAAGAAAACGTTTTGATAACGTTTAGATGTTTGCAATTATTTGTACATGAATAAATCACATTAATTATATAATAAGTGAACGCCGCTGGGGAGAACAATGTAAAACAATAAAGAAGACATAAAAGGGAAACCATATTTTATAGTAGAACAGTAGCGAGGTTGAGGAACTCCTCAACCGCTGGCAGCACAACACACGCCAACGGTGGTGGAGTTACCACTCCTCACAACATCTCTAAAAATAGATATGTTTTTGATGGTACATTATGTCAAACATAAAATATATAGAAGAAACATGTTTAGTATTTAGCTTTCTGCCAGCGCATCTGAATCGGATGAATGAATACAAGGAATACAGCTTGTTATTGTATGTTTGCCCTTCGTTGTTTGAAAAGAAATAATGAAGTTTTTACCTATACGACCATCTACCACCGACAATCTATGAAAGTGACGAATATCACAACGTCAAAGGAGGCTGGAAAGTTGTCAATAGCATGCGTTTGTTCACTTTGTTCAGAAATTCAGTATACTACATAACTAGCATGGAAAGTGATATATTTCGCACGAGTGGGGTGCACCCCACGAGTATCTACAAGAGATACACTTTCCAACGAGTTGTGTATACTATTTTTTCTACGACCAGAAAAAAATTTATCTAAAAAAAAAAGAACATAATTTTCTGAACAATGATTAATGAACAAATTTGAACAATTTCAAAATTAGTATGTACCTAGTAGGTGGCTGGCTGTCATCGATTTATTCTCACTGCAAGGAAGTTGCCACTTTTAAGTGCTTGTTCGGGCTTGCAGCTTGTAATTCCCTTTCTTGATGGAAACCAAAGTTAGTGGCTGGCTATAGTTGAAATTCTTTGTTGGTGAGCTGGGTCTGCAGGCCAGGACTCGGCTTCCGAAAAAAAAAAGAGCAAGAGTGGTACAGAGTTTAACAATAATTCTTTTATAAGTGGCCACTCGAGGCTAACATTTCTTATTCTTCTTGTCCCGAGTACAGTAGTATTAAAATAAAATGATTGATAGGTAAGATGAATAAAAAGATTAAAAAAATTATGTAGATTTACGAAGACATAAGTAAAAAGCAATACGAAAAATATTGTTAAAATAGAGGTTAGTAAGATCGTAATTATTTCATTGGACAACGTTATTGAAAACTGTGCGTTGTTCGAAAAGGCCTTCTCGGTACGCTTACAAAAGCATTAATAAAAGAATATGTGACTTGAATGCTGATTACGAAAGAAGTTTTGAATGAAAGTAGGTATATGCATGCGGCTTAATTATGTAAAAACGTAGGTATCTTTACGTCTTTACGATCAATAATAGATTGAAGAAAGTTATCTCATGAATTTGCGTAGAAATCGATTGGTTGTTGTACATGGAAATAGAAAAGTGTAAAATTTAACACAGACCAAGTCCCTCATCCAGGTATACTTATGATTTTTTGAAACTCGGCATGCCAACTTCCTATAGGTACTCCTGCGAAATCTGTCACTTTATTCAACGCTTGTATAATTATTTTAAGTATTTTGGCACAATTATTCCTAAATATTGGGTCAAATATCAAATAATAATTTGTATAATAAGTTCTAAACCTCATGGTAAGAAATTAACGCGAACATTTTTAACATGAAAATCTGAAAATGCTAATAATAATCTAACCTGACCTAGACCTGACCGAAAATTGTCTGTAGTAAACGAGAAAAGCCTAAAGGCATGTTTTCATCAACGGAAAGCAGATTTCTTTTACCAGAACCCTAATAAAAATAACCGTGAAAAGATTCGTGTATAGGTTTTGTACCTTGATCGCCTATCGAAGTCTCCACGTGTAAAAGACTGTGCACGCGATGGCGGATGTTCCGTCAAAACTAGGGACTAGGGGCATTGAATTGGTATCTGAACTCTGAGCCTACGGCACCGGCGGTGAGTGTATGGTGAAGTTGAATATTGGGTTTTTTGAGTTACGTACTCCAGTTAGGTACTTACTTCTCTCCCTCTCGTCCTCAAAAATGGAAATACATAGGTACCTACCTATGCAAAAGGTCCCTGCCCGCTTTTGAGTTTTGGGAAATTGAAAATTTGAAACTATCTGGTAGATATAGGCACTCACTTCTCAATTCGAAGTATATAGGAATCAATTTTGCGTAGGTTGGATAATTTGGGTACAGTAGGTAATTAAAAGTCACTCACAAAAGTGTAATCCGTATAGATTACAAAAAAAGGTATTTAGCTAAGTTCGGTACTTTTTGGTAAACAGACTCTCGTCTACAGCACTTCCAGGGCTTCTTGAACCAGTTCCCAAATATTCGCCGGGTTGGAAAGTCTTCCAGCTTGTTGATGTTGAAGAAAAAAATAAAAAACAATTTGAGAAAAAAAGATCTTTTTTAATTATTTTATTTATATGAAAATTGTCTCATTTGTAGATTTTGATGTGCGCTTTCTAAATTTGCAATTTTCCGATTCATATCTTTCCAGTGCGCACCGCCATGTTGAAAAAATGATATCTAAAATTTTTTTTTAGGAATATCTAAATTCAGATCCATGCGAGATTAAAATCTTTATATACATATGAAAGTACATTCAATTATCCACGATTTGACACCTGAATCATTTCTGTGCGACTCGGGGTTCTTGAGCTAGAGCTTCCGGAAGTATCAATTTTCGGTGTTAAATAGTGACTGCGCCTACCGGATTTCACCACTGGATCACCACCATGTCTTAATCAAGTTACTTATCAATAGCGCGTCGTCATTTATCTCAAATCATAAACATTGGTGGACCTGGCACAGCCCCAAGGGGTCATTTTTAATTCTTTTAGAACCGAGAATTGATACTTCCAGAAGGTCTATCTCAAGAACCGTGGGTCGTACAGAGCTGATTCAGATGTCAAACTGTGGAGGATTGAATGTGCTTTCATATGTATATAAACATTTCAATGTCACAAGGGCCAAAATTCAAATATTGTCAAAAACTTATTTTCAGACATAATTTTTTCAATGTGGCGGCGCGCATTGCAAAGAATTAAATCGGAAAAGTGCAAATTTAAGAAGGGCACATCAAAGTCTACAAATAAGACAAATTGCATGAAAATAAAGAAATGTTGAAAACATATTTTTTTCAAATAATTTTTTATTTTTTTTATTTATTTATTTTATTGTCTTATTTTCTTCAACATTCCTCAAGGTCTTTCTTCAATGGAAGGTATAAGGTAACAAGAAGAATTCACTTTTTCACTAAATGAAATATCTTGTGTTAAAATCAGTTGAAAAATAAAAATGTTGCAGCAATTTTCTTATGACAGTACTAAATTCCTTTTGGCGCCTCCACCAAATTTGCCCGCGGTAGATGGCAATGTTCCATCACTTTTTTTATCAGTGTTTGATGTCCCAGAAACCGATTGAGACATAGCCCCATATATTTCTACTAAGCTGGACATCACCAGGCTATTCGATACATTCTGCCCCTAGATAATATCCACCATTTTGAAAAAGGGGCGGTATTCAAATCCTAAGGGACGAAAAGAAAAGCACTGCGGGTCAAATCGTTTATTCAGGTCTCAGTTGTAACCCTGCCAAGTGGTTTGCCTTTATCATCATTTGCAACTTATATTCCCTATTTCGGTTGTACCACGTCCACTAATTTGGCAGATCCGACCTAAGTTACTCGACGGCGTAATAATAATTCCAAACTATACGAGTTCCAATATATTACGACGGCGAAAAGCCATAACTGCTCGTTACACACAGCAAAAATTACTCTGGAAAAAGAAACCAATCTTCTTCTTCTCTTTCTTTTTGTTCTTAAAAGTACCTACGTCTTTTTCCTCGTAGCGATATCAGCGCGCAAAACATTGAAAACGAAACTGAGCCTTATCAGCATGTTGACCGGTGAGTTTCTTTATTGAGTGGAAACCTTTCGACCAAAATAATTATTCGAAACTTTTGAGGAATTTTACTAAGGAACCAAGACTATGAAACTGAAGAAAACGCATAAAGCAACAAGTGCAGAATAAGTAATTTAGCTATAGGTACATAATTTGTGATTATCAAATCAATGTGCGAAAATATACCAAATAAATAAAAGTTGGACTAAATAACAAAAAAGGTGTTACAGTGTAGACAACTAGCTGCCAAGACGTTGCCATTAAGTCAGCATTGTATAATTCGTACCAGCACATTACATTCTATTCCATAGCTCACTCTAATGGAAAAATCCATGAAATTGATTTAGACATAAATTTTATTTCGGGTGTTTTTTTTTTATTGTGAACGGCAGTTAGCTGTCGTATGCAAATACGTATGTTTGCGATTTGATTAATATTCGTTTCAGCTGAGACATTTGAAATTTATATACTGACGTGGCTGTGATGTTGTGATTGTATCGTATGATCAAAAACTTTTCTTCTCTAGGCAGGTTGTGGCCTGGCCAAAACTAGCCTTGTTTATTGCCTGCCAATGACCAGACCACAGCCTGCCTAGAGGAGAAAAGTTTTTGATCATACGGTACTAAATCTTTGAGCCTAATAAATTGTATTCTATGATTGTATTGTATTGAAACGTCAATGTGACTTGATCAGGTGTCATCAAATTTTTGAATTTTTATTTGTGTCGTGTACTGCGGAGATTGCACGTACGTCTGGAGTCCGTAATCTAATCCAATCCAGTCTGATGGCCGCTGATGATGCCTGGCTCTGAAACCTGTTGCGAATGATACTCGGTTTGCAGGTGCGGGGTGCCGACAGATCCATTTGTTTTGTGTTTGTCACCGCTCACCGCCTTACACCCCTGAAACACAATAGTTTGATTTTACCGTCTCACTGCTTGAACTGTGATGCACTCACATCAGCCACCGTTTCACAGCAATTAAAACATAAATGATACCAACTCGAGACCATACGTTTTCACATCCACAGCTAACTGCAATTCACAAATTTTAAAAACACCCGGTACTTTAGATACCTGCTTTATTGATATTGAAGACATATTTGACAATTTAGTGAAAAACTATCAATGGAGAGTCTGACAACAGTCAAGTTTTGGCTTTCAATCAGCTCTATATGACCAATTGCAAATTTCACCGATTTTCGATATTTCAGACTGAAAAACTTGGAATCAAAATTTCTCAGGTCACTCGAATCGCAGTAGTGCCCTATACTTATTGGGCCGTATTCATACCTCGCTTTTAAGCTAAAAGCGCTTTTAGAGCGATGCGCATTTAGGGGCATTTCTCATATTTTAGTGTTCAAAAATACAAATTAACTCGCAAATTAATTGCAATTAAGTACATACAATCGCTCCCAATCGCAATAATGTATTTTTGAACATTGAAATATGAGAAATGTCCTTAAATGCGCATCGCTCTAATAGCGCTTTTAGCTTAAAAGCGAGGTATGAATACGGCCCATTGTTTCTCACCCAAGGTTTTTACAACAGTGTCGGACTGTCGGTATAGGTAAGGTACCTGACTTTTCTACCATTTGCCTTGTGGTTTGTGGCTTTGCCTCATCAAAATAGGCAACTTCCAGTTTCATACCCGTAAAATTCAATTTTGTGTATACTTGTTACTTATTATAAAAATAACTATTTTGTGTCTCACCTCTGTCTACGATTACATATTCCATTTGCCTCCGATATTATTATGACTCAGGTACTAACTACTAAAGTATATGGGTAGGTTACATTCATGATTCAATTTTTCAATTCAACGCCGTCGATATGGAGGATCCGCTTGTTAATAAAGCTATCCAAGTGAATGGACCTATCGTGTAGATAATTATAACGTATTCATTATTGTTATAAAGATTCCTAGGTCGCAGTAATCCAACTATGTCCGCCGACACGGTTTCGTACGTGAACTTGATGCCATTTACCTCGGCCATGAAAATAATAAAACCTGGAGGCGCCCCTCTATAATACCACTTCTCCTTTCTAATCGCTGCCGCGCTAACGCTGCGATGATGATGGCAAAACGCACACTTCTGATGTCTTCGCCGTTGAAGAAACTCTTCAACAACACGACACGGCGCGACTTTTTTCAACCATAAATAACAATTTTCATTTTAATGCCCCATTAAAAATTGCTCATTCTGCATCTGCTCTTAGTCTTCTCAGAGAATAAAAAAAGCACTTCACCCAAAATGTGGGATAGCTTAACAGTTAGGTAGGTAATATTTAAGTATGGAAATTTTTTCGATTTTCTAATTAAAATGTATTTATCTTAGCGAACAAGTGTTCGTCATCAAAGAATAATTGTTAGGTACCTATCTATAACAGGACCACAAAGATACTTTATTGTATTCATATTTGCACACGTCTAGGTCTTCGCACGGATATAAATATTAGGTGTGAGTAGAGTACCTACCTAACGCATTGGTAAACTTCAAAGTTTAATGAACCGATAAAACCTGTATGTTGATGATGATGCGGGACTTCGTCATTATTTTGTTTTTATTTCTTCTCTGAAAGTTCAAAATTGACCAAAAATGTCCTTCAAACGATGAACTGAAATAAATAGGTACCTATTTAACTGAAAATGTTGTTTTATGGAAGAGCGATGCTATACCAACCTATTCGAAATATATTTTATATATATTTTTTACCTCTACTTCCTAAATCTTAATGGCGATTTTTTAATGGTAATATGTAGTATATTATATATGTACCAAGGTTGAGAAAGTATTATTATAGCTGAGGCGCCAGATCAAATCCCGAAGCGCAGCTGATGACCTATAACAACAATGAGCTGTACCTACGTATACTATGTTGAAGCATATTGTACGATTGTAGGTACCGATTATGTCCAAAAATGTAAACTTACCTAACAAAGCTTTTAGGTTTTAACTAAGTTTTACCTCTTCAGAAAGTTCGGTGACGTCATGTCACAGTTCGACAAAAAGTCAAGATAATATACCTTAATCAAGAAAAGCACCTATTACCATTAATATCTAAATTTGGTGAAACCTAAATGACATTCATCTAATAAATAAATAATATCATGCTAAAAATCGGAAAGGTTAAGAAACTCGCACACTATTTACATTAACACGTAACTTGTACAAATAAAGTATACCGGATTTTAAAATCTTTATTAAGGTAGGTAGGTAACTGACATTTAGATTTCTCGAACTTTTCAAAAATCCCACCTTGATTTATGATTCCAAATTGATTTTTATGTAACTGTCTGAATACGAATTTTTAAGGGAACAATATTAATTATTATATCTGCACTTAGGATCTACAAACATTTTTTTCATGGGAGCTAAAAATTTATTTCAAACAGGTTTGATCTACTGATCATGCTTGAGTGTGAAAAATGTACACAGCTCCTTGACTTGTCACTTGTACCTAATTAATTAAGGCCTAATTTACCTGAAAAATAAAAACCGGTTCGTTATTAGATTTTAAAATTGAAAAAAAAATGCGTGGGCAATAAAATGTAGGTACTACCTATACTTCATGAGAAATATGAAAAATATTTCTCGCAGAAATAAAATATTTCTCTGAAGGCTTGGAAACCTTTCGAATCGATCCATTAATTAATATTAATATTTTCAAAAGTGCATTTTTATAGAGTTGTAGCTATAAATTATTAACGGAATTTGCAAGAAAAAAAATTATGTTGTATGCAAAATTACACCCAGATGCAAATTTACATTGAGCGAGAGTAAGTATATAAAAATGTGATTGTGTATTGTTACACCGAGATGCTTCTTCGAATAAAAGCTGCCTTTGATTTTGCAGTTTCCTTCTCCCTTTTTTTTTCTAATTAGGTATACTAGAATTCCAAGCACTTTACAGCATAATAGGCATAAGGCATTTTCACATTTTTTTGATACGGCTGAGGTATTTTATAAAACATCTTAAGTTAACGATTGAAACCCTGTTCTTAGTACGACATAGGTACGGTATGTAACCGAAGTAATACCTATATTTAGGTAGCTCTGTATAAAGTAGGTACCTATTCCTATATACAAATGAGGATATTATTTGTCCATCAAATTACGGCGTCTATGTTATTTTTTTGCATATTCATAGCCGCTAACTCAAGTTAGTTTTGTAATGGCTTTATGTTGCGGGTTAAGAATCTGTAAAGGACATTGGTGAGGTGGGGTTGGCCTTTCAAGGCCAGCAATGCTGCCAATAACCTACAATAATTCGGTGTGGGGAGTTTCACGACGTAGGTATTAAAATACATAATGGTTTAAAAATAAACCAGTGAGAACTCACCGTGTGCTAAAAACTGTCTGGATACCTTGGTATTCGGAATGAATTTTCGATCAAAGAAGTACCTACCTAGCTACCTATGACGGAATAGGATCTGATTTTCCAGTGGGTTCATTTTAGGTAGCGCTATTAAGGCTCTATGAATTTTTATAAGTAGTATTTACCAAAGTAGGTACATCCTTGTAGCTTTATTCGAAAGAGACCTGAATGGTAAGATTCTGTCAAGGAATAAACCCACAGGGACTGATTTTGCAACGCTTCATTTTACCAATTCAACCACGTCCTTAAATTGAAAAAAAAAACAAAGTTAGAAATTTTTGGAATTGACGAGATGGCATCCTCTTTAGAGAAATGTGAACTTTAGCTTTATAATGCAATGCAAACTGCTTTCTTTCTAAGGTCGTGGTCGTGATAATGAATTGATAATTAGTTGTGGTGTTGTAATGCAACATAATAGATAATAAATTGCTTTTCTATTTCATATGCTGATATCTGGATGGTGTTGGCACCACTGTTGATACCTTGCGTTGATTATTATTTACTGGGAAACACAACAGGTATCTGAATTTTTTTTTTAATGCGAAAGAGTTGGAGTTTGAATCACTTTGAAACTTATACATAGCAGATATACGGAAATATACGAATTATAGTATTCAAAAAAATGACAAGAGTCTGTCGCAGAATCCATGATGTCCGGTTTAGGTAGATATGTCCGGTTTTCGTATTATCAAGTTGGAGTTCCAGAATCCATGACGTCCGGTGTCTGAATTAGATCCGGTAAAGGCAGTAGGTAATAGTTATGATGAATATTTAACAACAAATTCCATAAAAGCATAACGGAATCAAGATTAGATACCGTCCCTATATACAGGGCGATTCAGCTTTATTTTGAATTAGGATTTTGCGGGTAATTTTTCAGAATAAGTAATTTAGGTACCTACCTACTACAACATATTTAAGAATTGAAACCGAATTGTTTGGCACTAATTTAGCTGATCCGAAAAAAATTATCAACAGAGATTTTTCATGGATATTTTTGAAAATTTGATTTCAATCACTCAAACGCTATTCTAGGTGGTCAAACAAAGTCACAATTTCAATTTTGATGTTCTACCAAACTGAGGATAATTTCAGGAGATTTTCTGGAAACATGAATTTGGGTAGGAATATGAGGTACCAAATTCATGTTTCCAGAAAATTCTCCTGAAATTATTTTTGGTTGATAAGAGCACCACAATTGAAATAGTGACTTTGTTTGATCATCTGGAATAGCGTTTCACTGATTTCAATTGAAATTTTTAAAAATATTCCTGAAAAATTTCAGGTAATAATTTTTTTTTGGATCAGCTAAATTGGTGCCAAATAATATAGGAACCGCATTTTGTAGCATTTTTTATGTAGTCTCCGAATATGACATCAGATTTTGAAAAAAAATCCACACAGGATGACTTTTTTAACAGAAACTCGAAAAACAAAATTTTGGGTACGGTCCTGTATTTATTTTAAAAGTGACTAGGGTGCTACAAAGGCTCTTGGTTCTAGAATATACCTGCAAAATTTAAATAGATTCTATTGATGTCGTGTTCCTGAGATATGGCTAATCAAACTTTTCAGTTGAACACATAAATCACCCTGTATATCGGAAACGGGGGACGTCAGGAAAATTTTGAAGGCAGATTCTGATTTGCCTCGAGAAAGTACATCTACCCTTGAACTATGTCGGTTACTTCGTGGGACACCCTGTATAGCTCCTGTAAGACAAAGATTTTATGGAAGCCCATCATAATCTCTAGATGCCCCAGAAGTCAAACCGCATTTTGCTTATGAGGTAAATAAAACGTTGCTAGCTCTTGGTCTAATACTACATACACCTAATGACCCTATTTGTTCAAATCGAAATTTAAATAGTTGAATTGTTTATCAAAATTTGCGATACGTGCACAACGTAGGTATACGGTATTTTCATTTTATGGTTTGAATTTTTCTTAGATAGATTTTAAAAGAAAACTAAATATACTTGATAGAATGCTGGAATGAGTACAGAATAAATAGGTATAACTTTTACATGCCTCAACTACACTGGGAAAACTAAGTACCTATAGTACCCGCATGCACTAAATGATATAGGCCATATCAAACTCATATATCATTACAAAGAACTGGATAGCTTCTAATATTTTTTACAGTAAACAATTCCATGGAATGTAATAAAACTGTCAAGCAAATCTCCGTTTTGAGTGTAAGTGAAATAACTGAAATAGGTATATTTTTATTTTATAAGCATAGAGCATTTTAGTGATAGGTTAGAGCATATAAATGGGAATATCTGTCAAGTTTTTAATTTAAATTGCGACAGTATATTAACTATTACGATTTGGAAAGATCATTTGCTGCAAAAATTTTGTCCCAATTGACAGTCATTGACACACCTCTGCTCTGTCAGTAGTGTCAATGACTGGCGTCGCAAGTTTGTCACTCACCTCTCATCGCTGTCACCTTCGACCTGTGCCTAACCTGACATAATATAACTATAGGTCGCGGGAACAAAAATGGCGTCCTAAAGATGGGTATATGGTATTATGTTATTTTCACTAGTACCTACTTGTTAATACAATTTTCTTTAGTTGTGATAAATAATTTATATAATTTATTGAACAATTGCCGCTTTATTGAAGAAATAACTGTGCTTAATTCAAGATTTGTCTGAGTAATGTTAAAAACAAACGAATCTCTACAGCGGTACCTTGGCACCCTGTCATGCGCTGGCGCGAGCGTCTTATGTCAATTCAACGTCGAAAAGAATGCGCATTGCGCTGTTGCCACGTCAGGCATACTTGCAACGTTGCCATAGCGGGTGCTAAGGTGATGTCATGTTCCCGCGACCTGTATAGTGACTACTGAAAACCGAAAATGCCTATTGAAAAATTGATCGGGACATAACACTAATTATTACAAATAAACGCAAATCCTGAACATGGTGGTATATAAATCGGCTTGTCACCTTTCAGGTAAATCTTCGCACCAAGCCAATGTCCCTAATCTCAACTCTAACCCGTCGGAGGAGAGGTTCCTTTTGTCCTATATTCCTTCTTCATATTCATAACTGTGTTTGTTCTCTTTTACTGGAAGTAGTATTCACGATTTTTCATTTAATACCTATGTGTCAAATTATTAACGTATTAGAAGTCATTTGATGGCGCTGAAGCTGTTATTTTATGATATTTATTTTTTTAAATCCAAGTCTGGCCTCTCATCTTCTACTTTATAGTGGTGGTCACCCTGTATTATCATTTTCCATATACCTACTTAGATACAGGTTTCAGCTGAAGGTAATAGACACCTTCTTGAATTGTTGCCCTATCTGTTTGCATTCCTGAGGCGTGATCCCTGTCCTTGAGATGTGTCATAATGTACCTACATTGTACATACATAAGGGCGATTAAAAAATGGTGCATAAACTCTCCAGTGCATGCATTATGGAAAAATCACCATCAGGCAGGGAGTCAGGAAAAAATAGCAAACGGAATTATCCTTTTGCAGTAAGTTTCAGCAAAAAGTGACTTGGGGATTGAAATACTGTTAATCCGCTAAAGGTGCAATCCCGGTCCAGAAAAAAAATCGATTTTTACTAATTAGCGATTTATTCAAAATTCAGCAAAGAAAATGATGGGATCATTGTTTCATACCCTGGAATATGATTACTGTCGTATCTTGGATTAAAACCAAAAAAATGTTCATACTGGTATGCTCATCTCAGTTATTTCGGCAACATCTTGATAACGGATAACTTGAATAATCGATTGTTGAGATTCAATGGAAAACAAAAGCGATCAGGTGATTTTCTTATAATTGACCCCATCTACTGCAGCACCTCCACCATATTTGTCAGTGAACAGTGATGGACAGGTTATAGTTTCACTTTGACAGTTGTTACCAATGACGTCTGACGTTTGTGTTCACATAAGTGGTTCGAATTCGTATTCAAATCGATTTGAATTCTGTTTACAAACATCTGCCAATTTTGACGTAAAGGCTAACCATAAATGTTCAAAGAAATTGCAAAGGAGATCAAATCAAAATGAATGCGATCAGAACATCTATTTTATTCATCGCTATACAGGGTGTTTCAGCGATGATAGCAAAAAATTCAACTGTGGGTAGATAACGTCAAAATATGACGAAAACATATGTACCATTTCGCAAAGTTCGGCCTAATGACAAAGATACAGTCCTTCAAATTTCACTTTTTTCGGAATTCAAAAATCTGTAATAGAGGAACGTTTCAAAGAAATGAACCTAAATTTAGCATTGACTGGTTTGACGAAACTATCTACCGACCTGCCAGATTTTGAAAGAATCCAACCAGTGGCGTAGGAGTTATGAAGGTCATTAGTTCAGAAACATTCGAAGAAAAGTTGAGTTAAGGTGACACTTAACTCCCATTTCTCTGCCACTGGCTGGATTCTTTCAAAATTTCGCAGGTTGATAGATAATTTTGACAAACCAGCTTAAGTAGGTACCTACGCTAAATTTAAGATAATTCTGTCAAAATGTTCGAAAATTTTGAATAAAGTGAAATTTGAAGAGCTGTACTTTTGTCATTAGGCCAAACTTTGCAAAATGGTATATCGGTTTTCGTCATACTTTGATAAGATCTACCCACAGTTAAATTTTTTGTCATCATCGCTAAAACACCCTGATGTATATCAGTTCCGTTTTTCTATAACACACCTTGAACCCGTATAGAAAAAAGCCCACTCAAAAGTGGCGTTTGGCTGTGCGCATGTCTCGATCCAATCCGATCGCGTTTCAGATCTTGCACACGGCAAGGCCCTTTTTGACCCTTTTTAGACTCAACTACATAATGGTATAAGTGATTATACTTGATAAGTAATATTTGGTTTTACTGTCGGTTTGACTGAAAAGGTGTCAGATTTTCTTAAAATACCTAATTATAATACTAATTGATTCTGATTGGTAATTACTCAATAATGTTATACCTACTGCCAATTAATAATGTATCTTGATACCTGTTATAATTAATTTATTGGTGCAAAATGTCTACTCTCATTAGGTCATAATCAGCATTAGGTACCTACATACAAAAACCGCAGAATTATTTATTAATTCTTCAAACCGGAGGAAAACACCACATCAGAAATTTAAAAAATACCGTGAGACAGGAGACAGACAGACAACGTAAACTGGCCGCACAACAGAGCACTTTCTTGAAAATGCGCTTCTTAAGGTAGGTATCTATAGGTACAAATTCTCAGAATATGCTTTGTGCATGCGTTATTTTGTGAATAATGCACTGGTTAGACCATCAGGATGAAAAATATATTTTTTTTGTGTAAGCAGGACACTTCCTACTTTATGTAAAGCAAAAAAGTATGTCTGCTGCTTGATTCAAATTGCGCTCTTGGGGCGGTGGTCCCCAGGCAACGCGGGAAGATGAATCAAGTCGCGGACATACGTTTCCAGTTCCACAGCTAACTCCAATTCATAATTTAAAGAAACACCCGATATGTAGGTATTTTTATTAAGTTGAGCATTACCTAGCAAATAAACGTACGGGTGATGGGTGTGTGTTTTTTAAATTTTTAATAACCTTGCATGGTTAATTGGTTGACGGGTGAGAATGAAATATTGAAAACGACGGCCCCGTGGCACAGGCGGTCGAGCAGCAGCCGCCTGTGGTGTGGTTCGATTCTTGGTTTTGTCTGGGGTGTTGTGTGTATCCGTGATTAATTTGAGCTTGCTGTGATTTTTCAGCTGTTTGTAGAATAGATAATAAAGCGCAAAAACTCTTACGGCGCGAGGAGCTGATAAAGAGAAACACATTTATTATTATTTTTAAATATGAAAAACGAAGATGAATCTTCTGCCACAAGTTCTCAGATATACATGGGTAATTCTACTTGATTTATTTCTGAAACTGTTTATAAGCGGTGGTTGGCTTTTTATATAAGTTTTCGACGAGTAACTAGTACTCACTAGCAGGTACCTACCCACTTCACTGTAGATTTTTAGAAGTTTTTCCTATAAATTAAAACGTTCTGTTTAGTACCTATACCTATCTTGAACTAGGTAGTTACTCGCGTTTCCAATTTTTTCAAAGGTATTTTCAAAATTTATGTTGCACATTGTTAAGGTGAGTGCTAATTATCTAGGCATCAGGTAATTGAGTACTCCAGTTCACTTTTCTTTGAATAAAAATGAATATACACGTAAATGCAGAGTGTGCAGAGTGAAAAAATCAAAATCGTTGAAGGCAACCAGGCGTTATAAAATGGAGACTGTTATAAAATGAACGGCATCACCTTATAATTTTCTAGATTCATCTTTCCACCATTTCGTAATTTTTATGAAGAAAAAATCTGCATGGGAAACACCAATTCTCTACTACTCCAGAGTCTTCACTCTTCAGTCTAGTTTTATCTCTCTTTATGAGTTCATGAATTACAAGAGCATCCTCGAAAGCATCCGAAAGAAAAAAATATACAGTCCTCTTCCAAATTATAATTTACAATTATTATAAAATGGAAACCTTTATCATGAAACTACTTCTATTACTTTCCAGGTTCGTATAAGTACCCTCGTACCTCTATCTGTACTGGACACAAAACAAAAGAAAAAGAACAAGAAACAAGACAAAGCCGTACTATATCGAAGCAAGAATTATTAAATTGGTTTAGTTGGTTCGGCCACGCATAGGTGGACCCAAACTAATCACCTAAAGTTATACAAAAAAGCAAATTAGTCTAAATATCCGGGTTTTTTTTGTTTATGCATTATAGGCATAGGTATACAGATCTGTTTGCGTATGAATCGAGTGATTATGAGTAGGTTGGTATAGCATCACAATTATACCGTTTACGGTGGAGTCTGATGATGATGGTATATATAGGTACCTAAGCCGGCTGAGTGCCTATTTTACGTGGACTTTTGATTTCTTACCGAGAAAGGCGGCCTTGGCGAAGATTCGGCTGCAATAAATCACTTTCACTTTTCTGGACATTGGGCTTGCATCAATTCGAACCGGCAAAATGGTGTCTTGGCAAAAGAATCAACAGGCATCATACGGTCGTATAAAAATCCGTAAACTAACAGATTGGCCACAAGCGTCGAACTGGCCAGGTATCCTGTGGCAGGCAGCCGAACAGGTGGGGAGGGGCCCAACGCCGGTCGCTCGGTACAAGAATGAAATAAAAGAAGCTCATGGTAAAAAGTCAGGCGGGCTCAACAGACCGGTTTGCTGGCTTTGTGCGACTGGCCTCGCTATAGCTCGACGGCAGTGCCGATCATAGTTTATTGTAATTACTGTACCTAGCTCGTACATCCACATGCACTTGATTTTTATTGTCAGGAGCACGTCTACGCCTCGCCTTGTCTACTTATTCCTCCGCGGTGCTGGGGCCGTCTCTTTGCATGGCGCGCGGGCAAGACTCCTTCCTTCTTGCCTCCCCTCGCGCGCTCTCGCATCTCCAACGACCACCGCAAATATTTGACCAAGCTTGATGGTCGACGGTTGCTATGTGAGAATGCCCAGGCCGCATCAGAAGAGAAGAGATTCCTTCTGTGCGCGGGTTTCTTCTGATGATGGACGCCATCGGACAAAAAAATCCCAACGTTTTTATATGTGTGTGCATGTGTGTGACCGAAATCCCAACGATATGCCTTTCTGATAGGGGAACCTTTAACATATAAGCTATAAGTCCCCCTTGGGTCTACTCTGAATATTATAGTCTAGCACTCTAGCACCTTGCTTATAGTTCCTTACACCCTTCTTTGTGTTAGGTAGGTACAGAGACTGAGGGATTGTAAAACACGGTAACGGAAAAGATTTGAATATTAGAAAATGACGAACTTTTTGGACGGAGACTTCAACGAGCGGTCGGGACAGTAACTCGACCACCAAAGGACCACGCACGATTCTAATAGTGGACGTGGTACAACCTAAATGAGGAATATAAGTTGCAAATGATGATAAAGAAAAACCACTTTGCAGGATTACAACTGACACCTAAATAAACGATTTGACCCGCGGTGCTTTTTTTCGTCCCTTTGGATTTGAATGCCCTTTTTCAAAATGGCGTATATGATCTAGGGGCATCAGAAGGTATCAAATAACCTGGTGATGTCCAGCTTAGTGAAAATATGTGAAGCTATGTCTCAATCGGTTTCTGGGATGTCGAAGACTATGAAAGAAAAAATGGTGGAACATTGACAAGTGCTGCAGGCAAATTTGGTGGAGGCGCCAATATGAATTTATAGTACGTACTAAATCTACTCGGCTCCACAAAATTGCTGTAACATTTTTATTTTTCAACGGATTTTAACACGAGATATCTCATTTTGTGAAAAAGTAAATTCTCCTTATTATCTTCTACCTTACATTGGAAAAAAACATCGAGGAATGCCGAAAAAAAAATTAAAAAATTGTTTAAAAAAAAAAGATTTCAAATATTTTCATTTTTATGAAATTTGCCTTATTTGTAGACTTTGATGTGCTCTCTCTAAATTTGGACTTTTCCGATTTATATCTTTGCAGCACGCGCCGCCATATTGAAAAAATGATACTTAAGTAGCTGAAAAGAGGTTTTTTACAATATCTGAATTTCAGTCCATGTGACATTAAAATGTTTATGTTTATACAGGGTGATTCATAAGTGACCTTACATAAGCCAATGGGAGATAGAGGACTTCGAGACGAGTCAGGATCCACAGAAGAAATTTTGTTTTCTCCAATGGTTACGAAGATACAGGGTGTTCTGTGTGTTTCGTATGAAACTTTGATAAGATTTACCAGTAATGCTTTTTTATTGGAACTTACCCCGAAGCCATACTGAGTAAGTGAAAATCCAGGACCGGGATAGAAAAAATGTGCCTCTTTCTTATTTGAGCAAAAAGTATACGTGTTCTGACCACTTTTCTAAAAAACTGCTATCGGATTCGAAAAGCTAAGAAAAAATGCATCAAGAATTACTCTCAAATTTAGAGTGCATACCTAAACCGTTTCGAAATGAAAATTAAAAGTAAAATTTGTGGGAACCAAAAAGGGGCACATTTTTCTAGCCCGGCCCTGGATTTTGACTTACCCGGTATGGCTTCGGGTGAGTTCCAACAGAAAAATATTAGGTACTGGTAAATTTCAACAAAATATCTCTAGCCATTTCAGAAATATGTATCGCTTATCAAAGTTTCATACGAAACACATTCAAAACACCCTGTATCTTCGTAACCACTGGAAAAAACAAACTTCCTTCTGTAGATCCTGACTCGCTTCGAAGCCCTCCATTTCCCCATTAGCTTTTGTAAGGTCACTTATGAATCACCCTGTATACATACAGGGTGTCCCAGCTGAAACAATCCAGCGCGATTTTCTCGGAAAATATCAAGGCAACAAGAAACATTTTTCAATTGGGGCAAAGCCTTATCTTTTAGTCCTAGTCTTTTAGCTTTCTTTTGAGGGAGCGCCGATGCTTGTAGGTGCTCTAGTTTCCAAGAAAATGCAATTTGAATCTGGCGTGTCACAAGAATTCGAAAATTCATGACCGACAAAACAAAACATTTCAGATAAAAAAAATCCTCTTTCTCTGGGCTTTCCATTGATGTGTCGCCGATGTCTGTACCTGGCCCAATAAGCCAGAAATTCTGCCTCAAAGTCCAACAAACAATAATCGGAATTCATAACGACGTCACCGATCACATCCAGGTATGTTAAGCTAAAAAGTCCAAGTAACGGCTGGTGTTAAAATCAACAAGTGTGTGATTGGTGACATCATGGATTCCGATTATTGTGTTTTCTGGACTTTGAGGCAGAATTTCTGGCTTATTGGGCCAGGTACAGACATCGGCGACACATCAATGGAAAGCCCAGAGAAAGAGGATTTTTTTCATCTGAAGTATTTTGTTTTGTCAGTCATGAATTTTCGAATTCTCGTGAAGCACCTGATTCAAATTGCATTTTCTTGGAAACTAGAGCACTTACAAGCATCGGCGCCCCCTCAAAAGAAAGCTAAAAGATCAGGCTTCCCCTCAATTGAAAACAAAATTTGTTGCCTCGATATTTTCTGAGAAAATCGCGCTGGATTGTTTTAGCTGGAACACCCTGATGAAAGCACATTCAATACTCCACAGTTTGACATCTGAACCAGCTTCGTGCGACCCGCAGTTCTTGAGTTAGACCTTCTGGTCCGGAAGTATCAATTTTCAGTTCCAAAAGAATTAAAATCACCTCTTGGGGCTGTGCCAGGTTCACCAATGTTCATGATTTTGTGATGATTGACGACGAGTGATTGATGGGTAGCTTGATTTTGACATGGTGGTGATCCAGTTGTAGAGTCAGGTAGGCGCGGTAACTTTTTAACACCGAAAATTGATACTTCCGGAAGTTCTAGCTCAAGAACCCCGAGTCGCACAGAGATGGTTCAGGTGTCAAATTGTGGAGAATTGAACGTTTTTTTATATGTATGTGAACATTTCAATCTCGCATTGACTAAAATTCAGTTATCTATTGTCAAAAACTTGCTCTTTTAAAATATCATTTTTCCAATATGGCACACTGCGAAGATATAAATCGGAAAAGTTCAAATTTAGAAAGAGCATATCAAAATCTACAAATAAGGCAATTTTCATAAAAATAGGAAAAAATGTTTTTGATTAAAATTATTTTAATTTAAAAATTATTTTTTAATTTTTTTTTCCAACATTTTTCAAGGTCTTTTTCAATTGAAAGGTATAAGATATCAAGAACAATTCACTTTCCTACAAAATGAGATGTCTTTTGTTAAAATCCGTTGAAAAATAAAAATGTTACAGCAATTTTCTTATGACCGTACTAAATTCATTTTGGCGCCTTCACCAAATTTGCCTGCGGCAGATGTCGATGTTGCAATTTTTTTTTATAGTCTTCGACATCCCAGAAACCGATTGAAACATAGCCTCATTTATTTTTACTCAGCTGGACATCACCAGGTTATTTGATACTTTCTGCCTCTGGATAATATCCGCAATTTTGAAGAAAGGGCGCCATTCAAATCCTAAGGGACGTGAATATTGTGACGTGAATAAAAAAAATCGTTTAGTTTCTCTTCAAGTTGTGTTTCATGCCAATTGTATTTATTTGAGAGAAAAATATCAAACCCCCTTACTCTTCATATCATCATAAAACTCAAAATTACTCTCAAGAGCCATGCAGATGTCTTCTGTGATTCAAATTACAAATTTTGACATGGACATCATTTTCCACCCCTAATGTGGTGACAATTTTCGAATTTTCCTTGGTTAATTTGACTGAATTTTTGATATTGCGTACTTCTAGTTCTTCTGAACAAAAAGTTCTTATACCAAAACTTATTCCTATTAGTGGGGGCACTAGGTGAATGAACCTTGCAAATGGTGATGAAAGCATGGAATTCGGTACACATACTCAGATCGAGCACCTCTTTCAGATAAGAGGTGGAGCCACGCCGAATTTTCACCGGAAGGGGGCTCGGGGGGCTCCTGAAAGTTGAAGGTGCTAGGACTCCCACCAAACCGCTTATCAGTTCGTTTTATCAATTAAAAAGGAAACTTATGATAATATCGTAAACATTGACGACGTTTATCGTCTTGTCCCGGGAATTTTTCATTATGAAAAAAAAAAAGTTCTTCGGCAGATCACGCAAATTAATTTTATCTTATTTTCACCTGCAAAGAATTAATGAGGAGATGGCAACACGTTGATTCCCACAAATTCGTATCCTCTGAATTCGTTCGTGGAGTCAAAATTTTGATGGTGTATCTTCTTGAAGAGGGGCATTCTAAAGATTGAGCTATTTTCAACACTAAGTTCAAACAGAATTTTTACAATGTTTTGAATCGAAATTACTGAATTCCTTCCAGCAAAACATACCCTTAACCGTTCTTTGGAAGTACCGCGTGCGATTGAACGTGGAGTAAGTCCTGAAACACCATCAGAATTTTTCTTCTGTGATGCTGCGCTCCACTCTCAACCGGGGCAATTAGGTTCCCACATAGCATGCGCGGAGTGTATACACGATGCAGGGTATTTTCTTGGTTCAGTCAAATTTTTCATGATCGAAATAGACCATTTCCACTGACGTCACGCAGCTCCGTCTTGAACAGCTGATTCGGGGCAACGTCAGTCAGATGTGCGTTATCTGTCACGGGGCACGTGGGCTACGTCAGTCATGTGCGTCAGTCAGATTGGTAGTATGTCAATCTGTCAGTCGGTGTCGGTGTGTGAAAGTCACTGGTGTCACAAAGTTTTGTCAAACTGGCACGTACAGTTGTCATCATGTTGACGTTGCCCCGAATCAGCCATTCGACACGTGCGTGTGACGTCATGTGGAAATGGTCTATTGTGTCATAATTAGGGGTCATAATATTGAAATAACGTGTATACACTCCGCGCATGCTATGTAGGAACCTAATTGCCCCGGTCGAGAGTAGAGCGCAGCATCACAGAAGAAAAATTCTGATGGTGTTCCACGACTTACTTCACGTTCAATCGCACGCGGCACTTCCAAAGAACGGTTCAGGATATGTTTTGCTGGGAGGAACTCAGTAATTTTGATTCAGAACATTGAAAAAATTCTGTTTGAACTTAGTGTTGAAAATAGCTCACTCTTTAGAATGCCCCTCTTCAAGAAGATACACCATCGAAATTTTGACTCCACGAACGAATTCAGAGGATACAAATCTGTGGGAATCAACGTGTTGCACATCTCCTTATCAATTCTTTGTAGGTGAAAATAAAATAATTTCAATTTTTGTGATCCGCCGGAGAACTTATTTTTTTTCATAATGGAAAATTCCCGGGACAAAGCGATAAACACCGTCAATGTTTACAATATATTCATAAGTTTCCTTTTCAATTAATTAAACGAACTGATAAGCCGTTTAGTGGGAGTCCTAGCACCTTTAACTTTCAGGAGCCCCCCGAGCCCCCTTCCGGTGAAAATTCGGCGTGGCTCCACCTCTTATCTGAAAGAGGGGCTCATATTGAGTACGTGTACCGAATTTCATGCTTTCATCACCATTTGCAAGGTTCATCGTGATTTTGGCTCTTAGCGCCCGCACTATATGAACAGTTCTCGTTCTACAGAGGACTGAAGTTGAATATTTTTTGAGTTACTATGATTTTCAGTTTTCTTTTTATTTCGGAGAAAACAGTTGGTACAAATGACAATTGATGAAGACAGCGAATAGAGAACATATGAATATGAATCCTCGCATTTGAAACAAAAAATTATCGGATGAAAATGAAGCAAGTTAGGTGGGATCACCTGCCACCGGAAACAGATGGTCGCCATTTTGAAACGACGCCATTTTGAAGTGAGGAGCCCACGGGATCAATTTTTTGAGCCTACAACAGGTCCATAACCTATATGCCGATCACGTTTTAAATTCAGCAGAAATTAAAACACGGTTGGCCATGTTCCCTAGGGTGTAACGGACGCTGACAGACCAAGTCACGTGAAAACGGACTTTTTGAGGCGAAGTCCAATGAGGTTAGAAAATATTGACATGAAATGCCAATTCTGGCGTCTCCTTGCATCATATTCCGCTACAGTGTTGCCTTGGCTGTTATGACTGTTATCTTGTCAGAATGGCAGGTGAGTGACAGACTGCCAAGCCGTTCTAGGTTTTAGACACTAGGCCTTCATTTCTGACCATACATTAGAACAGTTTTCTCAACCTAGTATATGATATGATGGTATATTATGATTCAGTATTTTATTCAAAAAAACTGTTCACCAGTCGCCCATTTATACTGGAGAAAGTCTATCAAAATCAAGACGTCTTGAACGTTTATATACAATCTTGCAACAGCGGTGTACTCGATTGACAATACGAATTCAAGGCAGAGGCGTATCTACGGGGGGGCAAGTGGGGCACGTGCCATGGGCGCACTTTAATCCTCAGGGCGCAAATGAGAGGAAAAGATAAAAATGTGAGAAAATTAAGGAAAAAATTGGAAAAACGAATCAAAGACCAAGTTCTTTGAACTTCATATAATTATATACAGGATGTCTCAAAACTCACGCTCCAAAGAAAATGAAGCAAAACTAGATAGCAGTCAGATGTGTAATACCGAGGAAAAAATCTACCTCAAATGATATTCGAGAAAAGACAAAGTTAAGTTAACCAATCACAGACCTGTACATTTGAGGTATGTTACCTCAATTTCAAGTTGCTAGGATCAAGTATCTAAATCTGGCAGTGTCACAGTTACAGTGAGCCAAACATCCATTGCAAAATGACAGGCAGTTGGTATTACTTTCAAAACTTAGCAACTGGGTTAAATTTTGCTAATTTACCTCGAATTGACCCTCCGGGATTGGTGGATTCAAAAAACTCATGACTCCTTTATGCAAGCAGCAATACATTTTTTCCTTTCGTTTCCTGGGAACCTATTGTCGTCGGCACCATGTCAGTGTTCTCTGGAGCGCGAGTTTTGAGACACTCTGGATAATGTAGATATTTGAACTATTGGGCGCAATTCGTGTGAGCAATAATTTACAAGCGAAATGGGAACAGAGAAAGAGGGAAAACCAAAACCAATACATTCAAACAGACGATCAACTTTCGACTTTTTCATCTGATCTAGGTATAACCTATAACAGGGACCCTATTTTCGGAACCAGGAAACAGTTCATCAGGTGATGTTGCCTAGGTGATAGCCTAGTGACAGCCCTGGTTGCCTAGCAACTTTGCATGGGAACAGATCACACGTGGGGGCCCTATTTGTCGTTGACCCACCTGAATTCTGAAAAACTGCCTGAGGCACATTTCCCAGGGTTTCTAATTCAGGGGCGCAATTTTCATGTTTTGCCCTAGGCGCAATTACCCTAGATACGCCACTGCAAGGTCATCTGGGGAAATATTGATCCAACATTACAAATTTGAGCATCCCCAAATATCGCAGAATTGCCAACTTGGCGTGCAAAAATTACCGTTCTAGTGCTGAATTTAAAAGCTGATCGGCATATACAACGGTTCTTGCCTACAACGGTACCTGACTAACAGTAGCGTGTAGCAACACTATAGCAACCGCAATATCAGAAGTATCAACGATAAAATGTCACGGGACTTTTCCAAAATGTGGTACTCTGATCGCAATGCAATTGCAAACAGCTCATTCAACATCCACCATCATCCCAGTATTCTATGATCATGATCATCATCCCTCACGTAATGCTTCTTGGAGGTAGACACAGTCACGGCTGCCGCTTCCAATCAAACACCGTAAGTGCAAGGGAGCCAAATGCAAAAATATAAGAGATGGTACCTGAATGCAGGTATACTCTCCGCACAAGAGACGATCAGACCACCTGCGGTGTCATAGATTTGGATCTAGGAAAAAAATCGCTGGAAAAAACATAGCCGGAAAAAACATAGCCGGAAAAAACAGCAGAAAAAACATCGCACGGAAAAAACATAGCATTGAAAAAATATGGCACAGAAAAAACATCATGGAAAAAACATATAGCAGGATAAAACATAGCACGGATTAAACATCGCGGAAAAAACATAGCAGGAGAGAACATAGTACGGAGAAAACATAGCACGGAAAAATCAGACGGGAAAAAAATTCTGCTACAGACAGCAGTCTCTGACTTGAACGACTCTCATTGGTACCTACTTGAACCTCACGACCCAAACATGATGCCTTGTGCTGAACATATCATGCACGGCCAGACTTCTGATATATCTAGGCCTCTGCCCCAGGCGGCCCCCATAGGTACTTAGATCTGTACTGAAGACTTCATCCCCGCGTACTTGCCGTAAAAGATTATTCGTTGCTTGCTGGTGCTTGATATCCTTTCCTCCGAACAAAACGGAATCCAATACAGAAAATATTTCAACTTGAATGTGTAGCTCATGGCCTTGGTACGCGAACCAAGAAAAATCTTTCCGAAATAATCATAAACAATTACAATAATAACATTTTAGTGCTGGAATTCGCATTTAGATGTTGAAAGTTACGATATGCGGGTAGCTACATGTTTTTATAAAAATACATCCCTACATGTACGGGAATATATTTAGAGAATAATTTGAACTTTCTTTTGACAAAAACTCCACCTTGATACGACCTTCGGGTCAATTGTTATGAATTTTTGAAAACGACCGCAAAACTATGGCTCGGCGCATATACGCGTCCCTACAAATTTAAAATCAGACGTGCCATTAACACTATTTAACATTTTGAAATAGGCATTACTAGGTACCTGAAGGATAATGGCACTCAAACTATGAAACATGTTTGCTCAATAACAAAAAAAAGTAGGTAGGTATCACTAAAAATCATGTGACAGACTACCATTTTCTCGGTTTTTCGATAAAAAAAGAATAGTTCCGATTCAAAAATAAACCCGATATTCGTGTTCAGGAGGTCGAAATCAGTAGGAAAACATTCTTTTATAAGTAAGAGAATGACGCTTATGTGGCCGGTTCGTCTGTCTGTCTGTTTGTCTGTCTGTCTGTCTGTCTGTCTGTCCGTGTAGAAACTAGGATGATGTACTCCTTCTCGAGAATTGAAGCAAGAGCCTTGGAATTTTTTCCGATGGATAGCTGATGTCCCCCAAGGGTGGCCAATGGGCACTATTTTTGTTATCCATACATCATTATCATTATTTTAAAAAAACAGAGATCTCCTGTGCACTTCGAAGAAGTTGAACTTCTCTTCGAGAAATAAAGCTACAGCTCTTAAAAATTGAACTTTATCCGATGGATAGCTTAGGTCCTCAAGGACCAAATAGGCAGATTGGCTTTCATAATTCCGCCGCCATCTTGGCTGCCATATTGAAATCTCTTATTAGTGGAACGATTGTCATGAAACTTGAAACTTATCCTTGTCTAGTACGATCATTCGTATTTTCAAGCTGAATTTCATGATTCTGCCGCCATCTTGGCTGCCATATTGAAATTTCTTATTAGTGTAACAATTTTCATGAAACTTGGAACTGACCTTTGTCTCGTATGATCATTTTTATTTTCAAGCCAAATTTCATGATTTCGCCACCATCTTCGCCGCCATATTGAAATCTCGTATGAGTGGAAGGATTTTCATGAAACTTGAAAGTTACCCTTGTCTTGGATGATCATTCTTATTTTCAAGCTGAGTTTCATGATTTCGCCGCCATCTTGGCCGCCATATTGAAATTTCTTATTAGTGGAACGATTTTCATGGAACTTGGAACTTACTCTTGTCTATAGTACGATCATTCTGATTTTCAAGCCGAATTTCATTATTCTGTCGAAATTTTGGCTGCCATATTGAAATTGTTTGCCCAAATAACGGTAGAGTAGAACCCTATAGTTACTTAACATCTTGCGTTCACTAATCCTTCAAAAAGGAAGTGCGCTACTGAGCCTCATGCCCATGAGGCATATTAGCTTGTTTCCGCTGTTTTCTCCTGCGATGTTGATTCCATGCTACGTTTTTTCTAGGCGATGTTTTTTCCTGCGATGTTTTGTCCTGCGATGTTTATTCCGGTTATTGGGGGTGCAAATGCTTTGTGCTCATCAGCGCTTCTCCCTCCCCAGAAAACTATCCAGCACGTTGCTGACGTGAAACTGGCGAGTCGACAAAGACGTGATATGAATTTACGCTGTGTCCTCATCCGCATTGTTGTGCAATTTTCCCTGTCAAGATATGATTAACCCTAAAGGTAGGTTGATTTCGTTGAAACGTTCCTGAGGTACAAATTTTTGAAATCGAAAAAAGTGGAATTCGAAGAGCTGTATCTTGTCATTAGGCCGAACTTTGTGAAATGGTATATGGGTTTCCGTCATATTTTGACGAGATCTACCCACAGTTAAATTTTTTGCTATCATCGCTGAAACAGCCTGTATAGCGATGAATAAAATACAGGGTGTCCGGTGTTTAATCTTTGAAACTGAAACAACAAATAGAGCATGGAAAAAGATGGGGACCTTTATCATAAATTTTTTCTCAAAAACGAACAATAACGGAGATACAGCCCTTCAAAGTTGACATTGAAAAATCATTCTTTTCATCAACTTTTGAACCGTTCCATTTGACAAAAGTTTACTAAGTCTATCGAACAATAAGAGTGCATTGTATCAAACCTTTTTAGGGGCGAAGATAATAGGGGGTACACTCCCCCTTTTCCCCTATTTCTTACCCTCCTGAATATTTTTGAAAATGGTTCCAATTTTTGAGTTCTACGTTCGATTTAGAAAAGAAAGTTACTTCTGCTTAATTTCAGTTAGAGGCTTCGTTTTCGAGATATTTGAGTTTGAATAAACTTCGAAAAGCATCTCAAAATCTCCACCACTGAGAATGGTATGGGTGCTTTTCATTCGTTTTTATTGGCCCTATCATCATCGAATTCGCGAGTACAAAATTCTACGCTGATGTTTTGCACTTATCTTACAGCTCAGTGCAATTACTTAGATCAGGTTTGATTTAAACCGGACTTTTTTTCAATTAATTAAGTGAGTGCGTGTAGCTGCAAATGCAGAGGCCGGACTGCATAGTTGGAGATGAAACTGCAGTCGGTATAACCAGGTAAAAACTCACCTAGACTTTCATGTCATCGCTCTTGAGAGCTCCTATATGGATGCAATATAAAACTGCAGGTAGGTACCTACGTGTATTTACCATTCTAGTACACAGTTATGCTTCAGTAGACACCATCAATCTTATGCGCCTTTATTCCCGAGAGCTGGAATAATTCATCGACAATTGCAGTTGCAGCAGTGTTTCACATAAAAATCGAGCCGCACTGCCTTATACATTTTCAGCACTTTTCCCGCCTATGCTATGTTGAAAATCGCTATTCAAGTACCTAAATGAGTACTTCTTGCCACCGCTGTACGCATCTACATAAATAAACTGCTGGACAACGAAGTTGTCGGTATCGGAAAAATGGTCCGACATTGAAGACCAATAACTTCCGATTGTCGAATGCGATTTCCGTTTTGTTTATTGTGTTAATTAGCCTAATGCTTCCGTGACCTATCCTGTGAAAGTGAATGTTGAGGAACTCCATGTAAAATTTCTACAGGGTGATACGTAAAATGCTGCAAAATTGTACCGACTTCATCGTACCCCCATTTGTTCGAAAAAAATTTTTTTTATGTATTCTAATGCAAAAATCATGAAGTGTGGTGTCTTACCCCGAAACGGTTTTGGAATTATCCGGATTGGAAGTCTAACATCGAAGATATTAATTTTTATTTCGAATGTTACGGATTTGTCTTGTTGGCTCGCGAAATTAAGTAACTTTTGATGAATGAATGTTGACATTGAGCAAGATCGTTTGTACAACAGTCGAGGACAATTTCACTCTCAACACAACCCGAATATTTGGTGTAGGGTCAAGCAGGGAGCACTTTTTTAAGTGCGTTCATCAAAATTTTAGATATGGAACATGTTCTATTTGCAGATTTAAGCCCCTGAACATGGTAATGATGTGAAACTGAAACTTCAGTGTCCGAGTGAGGTAAAGCCTCCCTGGACGTTATACCTTTTGTGCTTGTGCTATGCCTGAGATTCGTAAATCTGCAACATTCAACATAAAAATGTATATCTTCAATGTTAGACTTCCAATCCGGGAAATTTCACAACCGTTTCGAGATAAGACACCACACTTCATAATTTTTGTATTAGAAAATAGAATTTTTTTTTTTCGAAAAATGGGGATGAAGTCGTTGCAATTTTGCACCATTTTACGTATCACCCTGTAGAAAATTTACATGAAGTTTCTCAACATTCACTATTATAAGATGGGTTACGGAAAGATTGAGCTAGTTAACGCAATAAACAAAATGAAAATCGCAATCGGCAATCGAGAGATATTGACCTCCAAAGTCGGATAATTTTTCCGATACCGACAACTTCGTTTTCCAGCAGTTTTAGGTACAATTCAAAATGGAATGACATCTCGGGCGGCTGTGAGATTTGACATTTGCGTTAGAAATAATGTAAGTATTATCCGTTTCACCCTTATTTGCCACCCAGCAAGCTATGAAAAATTTCAGTTGCATTGGTACGCCTGAGACTCACAGGTGGTTTCACGCAGTGGAGGTTATGTAGCTCTGTCAGTCTGACACGTGGATGACGCCGCACCGTGGAAGAAAATTCGGACCGGGAGCCTAGCCCGGAAAAAGCGAGGAAAAAATGGTGCGGCAGGTGCGGGGGAATGGCTTTTCAAGATTCGGGGCGAAATCTTGATCCCCTAAACATCCAAGCCCGGGGGGGAGAGAGGAAACTTCTTGCATCTGCAGCAAATACCACTGTAATTATTCGCAGTACTACCAGGTGTTGGATGCATAATTGGGAACAAAGCGTTGTGCTTTTATAGAGGTGATGGACTGGAAGCAAGTATGGACTAGGTTTTAAGGCACCAGCTCCCTGTCCATGAAGCAAAACGTAAATTGCTTAGCTTATCCAAGTCAAACTTGAGCTGAGAGTAAAGGAACAAGGAACCGTTGGTTTTGAGGTAGGTTTGTACTGACCCCCTAACGCGGCTCCAATCACTGCCATGTTTTGGGCCATGTCTGGTTGCAGGCGTTTAATATACTGGATATGCCGCAGAACTTGCATTTTTGTCTTGTGCGGAATAATTTTTGGCATCTTGTGATTTGACGTTGTCAAAATTTGTCAATCAATTAATGAGCTGTCGTCAGTAGGTATGCTAAACCTAACAAAACAATATCATGGCTTGCTGCGTGGCAAATAAGGGTGAAACGGATAATACCTATAGTACGGACGTTAGCGGCACATATTAGGACCAACCTTGCATTTCATTCCGATGCAGAACGCTTTTGCATGTAAGTAGTAGGTACCTATAGGTAATTTTTGAGAAGTGGTGCCCCGATGGGACACGCGACTGGCGTGCTCCCTAAGAGGTCGAAGGTCTAAAAAATTACCATTTTTGAAATCGTTGCTTTTTCCATAATTTTTTCGCTGGACCATATATTTTTAAGGCCGAAGAAGTCCATGCAATAAGTTTCTAGAAAGTGTCATGCACCAGTGGCGTACCAGACGGCTGCGAAAGGGCCGAGGTGCGATTTTTCACAAGTCTTATGGTAAACCATAACTAACACTTTTTTGACATGTTTGGTATCATTTCTGACAAAATCGCACATTCTGATTCCAAAAATAAGTATGAGATTTTGATAAAGACGTGTTTGACCTGGTTTTATCAGAAAAAACATGATTTTTTCCACCCTCAAAATTGATGTTTTGTAATTCTACTCCTACCATTGTTCAATGTTATTATAACTATGATTTTGACTTAGTCAGTTAGTTTGGGCTCTTCCACACCAAAATATCATTTGCTGAACTTTTTTCCGGCTTTCACAAAGTCACGGAGTGATTTTGTTTCTTGAGATGTATCATGTCAAAGCTTGATGTGACGAAACGTGCTATTTCACAGGAAAAATTAGACTAGGGTCAAAATGCGGCTTTGATTTGGTACTTTATTTATCTCATGGCGCGATGTGACGGAGAAAAAGTGTCTGCCCTGACCGGGACTCGAACCCGGGTCTTCCATTTGCCGGATGGATACTCTGACCACTAAGCTATCGGGGAAGACAACAGTTCCTCCGTCACATGCCCACATGAGAGCCGCCACAATCTCAAGGCATGAAAATAGATTTCTCTATCAAACAAGATAGAAAAAACTGGAATCGGAGCCGTATTTCAATCACGACTTAGTTTTTCTTCCGACATTGCGGAATAAATTTCTGAAAAAACGCGAAGTTTCGACCTATGAATTAGCCGTTTTTGAGCTCCATTGCCATTGTGGTTCAAAACACTGATGATCACAATTTTGACATAGATTATTCTATTGAACTATTTCATAGATGAATTTTATTCACCAGAAGTTTCTATCGATGTGACAAAGTCACACGGTAGTTTTGTTCCAAAACGTGCATTATGTAGAAATTGAATTCCAAAAGCTCGCAATGTCGAAAGAAAAAAGATGTCACGACTAAAATACCACTCCGATTTTAGTTTTTTCTATTTTGTTTGATAGAGAAAACTGTTTCCATGCCTTAAAATGAATAAAGTACCAAATCGACGCTACATTCTGATCCTAGCCTAATTTTTTCTGTGAAGTAGCACGTTTGTCATGACTTTGTGAAAACGGGAAAAAAGTTCAGCAAATGATATTTTTGTGTTAAATAGCCCAAACCAACTGTCTAAGTCAAAATCATAGTTATAATAACATTGGACAGTGATGGAAGCAGAATTACAAAACGTCAATTTTGAGGTTAAAAAAAATCATGTTTTTCATGATAAAACCGGTTGAAACACATCTCTATCAAAATCTCATACTTATTTTTGGAATCAGAATGTGCGATTTGGTCAGAAATGATACCAAACATGTCCAAAAAAGTGTTAGGTCAGGTTTACCATAAGACTTGTGAAAAATCGCATCTCGGCCCCTTCGCAGCCGTTTGGTACGCCACTGGTGCATGACACTTTCTGGAAATTTATTGCATTGTGCTCCTCGACCTTGAAAATATATGGTCCAGCAAAAAAAGTATAAAAAAAGCAACGATTTCAAAAATGGTTATTTTTTTGATCTTCGACCTCTTTGGAAGCACGCCAGTCACGGGTCCCATCGGGGCACCACTTCTTAAAAATTACTTATAGGTACCTACTACTCACGTGCAAAAGCGTTTCGCATCGGGATGAAATGCAAGGTTAGTTCCCCTAACGTCCGTACTACTAGTAGTCCAGGCGCTTATGTGTCTCCGTGGCTAGAGAGACCTGGGATCTGGTTACCCAGAGAGTGACGAAAGCCAAGTCATTGAGCGAGAGGGTATAGAGAGAGAGAAAGCTAGAGCACTAGGGTATTTGCACGTCAGGGTGTGGTGCCATTGCTTGTTACTGAACCACCCTGCGTCACAGTCAAACAAGGACGTGTCAAAATGCATGACATGAGCTGTCAATATTTTTGTTTAGGTTAAGTCGACTGTTTCATTTTTCAACACAGATTTTTTCACTAAATTTAACAGAAACTCTTAAAAACTGTTCTAGTCATGTATATTGTGTTCCATACATAGCAGATGCTTTCGATCACCGTATTTCAAGTGCTGCTGGCATTTCGTCGAACGTAGGTTTCATCATCCAACTCATTCCGTCGAACGCAAATTCCGTTGATCGTTGAATGCAGTAACCGTCGACGTGGTGACCCCATCGTGAAGATATATTTGTAATTGCCGTACGCGCAGTAGGTATATTATGTATTTCAGTATACGTTGTTTCAGATTGATTGCTATCTCAGTAGGCATTGGAAGTATATGGTAAAAGTCGCTTTAGCTTTATCTAGTTCTAAAACGTTTATTGTTTTAGTCCCAAGTCAGTGTGACATGTCAATCAAAATCAACCGCGAAGTTTTTTACTGTCGTCCAAACTGTCATCTTTCTGTCCACCTAGATAGCTTTTGGAAAGAAAATCGTAATAAGCACCTATCGACGCAAGTTTTAAGAATCTGTACGTGTTACTTATACAGTTACTGTTGTTCCTGTAAACGTTATACCTACTGTTACTGTTGTGTTGTTCCTTCATTGGTTTTGATTACCTGATAATTTTCACGCCATGTGTGGGGATCCAGTTCGTTTATCTGCGAGAGAACGTGAAATACTTTGACGCTGTTACGAAGAATTCTTCAGAGATTCCAACAATGCAGCTGCCAGCATTCAGCGCGTTGCTTTGATCTTTAGTAACGTACTGCACGGTCAAACGCATACTAGCAAAAAGAAGCCAGATTTGTCACTACTTACAACCAAAAAGTAGCCGTGGATCCCTGAGCCCAGTCGAGAAAAAAACCAGCCGGCGCCCGTTCTCAATCAAAACAGTAGGTACAGTACAGTCTGTTGTGCCATATCCTACCAGATTTCGTGCTTCTGTCTTCACTAAAAGGCTCAGTTGAAGTAGAACAGCGCAGCTCGGCTTTAGAAGCAGATCTTCCTTTTATATCTGATCTCTCTCAAGGCCATGGAGTTTGCTGTACTGCTTTGCTATCTACCTGTGTGATATGTGCACAATGTTGATTGAGACTGTGGCAAGAACGAAATCTGCTGACTCCCCAGGTGCCTATTTTTTTTTAGTCCTGAGATTGGAAACAGAGACGGTTCGACATCAAAACTGCATGTATCTTTCTTCAAGGGCACCTTGAATGGGGTGCCGCACGTGATACTCGATAAAAAACTGAAGAAATACTTCCCGACTGAAAGGAGTGAAAGATCTGACTTATAACCTGAAAATAAATAATGAAGTTTCCATAATATTTACACTTTTGATTTGACGTTTTTTGTAACTAAATCTAAAGCTGCATTTAGATTTTCATGACCTACTGGGATAGCAATATATCTGAAACAACGTATAGGTAGGTACTGGCCCCGAACAGCTGGAAAACCCAAAAAGTACAATAATAGAAGTTCATCAATTTTGCAAGATTCTATACCTGATGGTTTCTTTGGCAAGGAAAACATCACATCTTCCCGACTCTTGTACTGCTTCACGGTGCACCTTTTCCGTTTTGGCACTTTTAGCCCGGATTTCGGCGATTTCGGCAAGCAAAATAATGACAATTCAAATTTGTAAACAAATCGTGGAAATGACAAATGTCAATAGCAACCACGCCCACCCCAGCTAACCATGTTTTAAATTTTGACGAGGCCAGGAAATGCCGAGATACTGACAGAGAATACCGATATATCCCTTTCATAGCTTCGTCTCTCTAGGTACCCTGATTCAGGTCTCTCTATCCGTGGCGGTATTTGTGATAGTTGAATGAAAATTGTTTTGTTCGATCGGGGATAGCCCTTGGAACAATTTTTTTTTGTGGCCATCGATATTCCTCGTCGTTGATTTTTGATGGCATCTTCAAAATGAAGACATAAACCTTCTGGAGCTCCGGCTCTACTGGACAGATTTTCAAGTGTGTAGGTTTATTTTGAAGGTAATGTAAAACTCTACAAAATGAATGTAATAGTTTCTGTCAAAAGCGATTTTGACAGGGTGGTCGAGTCTCTCTGTAATCTTCCTCGATAACTGTCGAACCGTTGATCCGATTGACTCGAACTTCGACGTGCAGACATGGTTTTGCCCTGGAATGAGCCCATTGGCTTTTGGCTGTTATCTGTCAAACAGAAGTGACACTATCAACAAATGTCAGACGCTATATCTCACGGAACTAGACTTTCAATAAGTCATTTGAATGCCTTCGAAAAACTGTATTCAGAACAGTTGAAAGTATTGCTCTATCTGGCATCTATCAAAAAATAAAAAATGTCAAATTTCAAAAGTTTACCATTTATTTATTCAAAATTTATCCGTCGGGTTGGAACCAAATTTGGCAGGAACCAACACAACAAAAAAGTCAAATTAAGTCTGCAGTTACAGTTTTCCACTATTCTCCAGTCGGACGTTATGAATTTTCCTCGGAATTTTCGGAATTTCTCTTGGCCGTTGCCACTCGAGAGGCCCTCCCATCCCGGTTTTGACCAGGACGACTCGCTTTTGATGCAGTACATCTGTTCAAGGGATGAACAACGGTCAGTATGATGTGTAACTCAATATGCAATGACTATTTCTGAAATTTTGAGATTTTCCAAAATGAAGATTTTGATGGGTAAAATTGAATTGCCTCAAAAATTAAAAATAGCTCTTGCATATTGAGTTACACATCATACTGACCGTTTTAATGAATTCTATTAAATGCAATTTGCAGTTTGGAAAAATTCTCATTGATTCTCATTTTATAGATAAAAACGTGTTTACTCACAACCACTATGGTAATTGATTCATTACATACCTAGTAGGAGGTCGGGAAGTGACCAATTGCCGACCTTCCGAGAAAGTGGAGAAATGGTAGCTTTAGAAGAGAAATTTCAAAATATGCATCCAATCAAACAATAAGTGTGTTAATCAGTATTTCCTGAATCACGTTTCAACAAAACTGCGTTTCAGCAGTTTTAATCGGCCTATCTGGAAGTTATGACAAAAAGTTAATTTTCAGATTTCAACTTTTGAACGCCTGTAATCCTGCAAGCTGAGTACATGGTTGTGAGTAAAATATAGTATACATACTCTCGACGGTAAATACTTCATTCCAGCTTCGGGCTAAAGCCAGGCAAAGCCTGGAGGCTCTCTGTGCCCTCAGCAGTAATGATGTATTTCCCGTCTCAGTATGTAATATACTATTACCTAGGTTTTTGTTTTCTGTCATCAAATGAAAACCACTGGAAATTTTCGAGAACTTTTTGCACTTGTCCATTGAAACTTATTGAGGGCTTTTCAATGACATATCACTCAATATTCTGCAGTGTAAAAAAATGGGCCAAAATTTTGAGATGCCCCCGTACTCAGAGTTTTGGTGAAGTAGTTTTGTTGACATACCAAATTTGATCAGAAAAACGAGCCGAATCCAACGGTCTTTGCCGCAACTCGCTAGCTTCAACGGATCTTGAGGAAAAATGGGGGTGGAAATCTTTACTGAATGACCCTGTATTATGCTACCAGATTTTTTTCACCAAAACTTTTTGTATGGGGGCGCCTAAAAAATTTGTTATTATTGTTTACACTGTATCTACAATGTTGAGTGATAAGTAGAGAGCGGATTTATAATTTTTAGCGCATTTTCCATCTTGATGAAAATCGCTATTGCAACCGCTTTGTCCGTCCGTCCGTCCGTCCGTCCGTCCGTCCGTCCGTCCGTCCGTTCCTCAAACTCCTCCCAAACTAGACGACCTAGCTTTCTAATTTTTTCGCTGTTACATAGCTGCCACTCCCAAAGGAGGGCTAGGCTATATTGGATGTCTATATTGCGCCGCCAACATAGAGAAAACCGCCCCCGATAAACTTGAAATAACATAATATTGCACTTTCTACCAGACCTGATGCTCTGGTGTTCTCATTTTTTGAATAATACATAGTTGCCACTTATAAACGTAAGCCAAGAAACATTCCGTCTTCAATATGTGCCGGCGACATGAAAAAACTGCTAAAAACCGCCCCCAATCACTTTAAAATGAAAAACATAAACCTCGACATAAACCCGAAGACATAGCGACCTGATTCTTTCGGTATATAAATAGCTGACTAAAAATGGGAAATGATAGGCTACTTTTGATATGGCGCCGCCTCCAGCTTCCGCCCCCAAAAGAAAAAAAGTGCAACTTTCAACAATTTTCACTGATTCAGCTGATAATGTTACCTCGAACATTTAAAAACTCTTGACTCAACTTGTGCAAGAATTTCTTTGCCAAACTCCGCCGCTCCCACACGCCGCCCCCAAAGTGATAAATAAATGTAAAACATGAACCTGAAGACATAGCGATCTAATTCTTTCACTATATTGATAGCTGACTGAAATTGGAAAAAGATAGGCCACTTTTAATTAGCCGCCGCCTCCAGCTGCCGCCCCCAAACGGAAAAAATGCAACTTTCACAATTTTCACTGATTGTCATATTTCCCTTACATTTAGAAATTAGAAACTCCCTACCCAAACTGTGCAACAGTTACTTTGCCGAATGCTGCCGCCCCCACACGCTGCCCTCAAAGTGAGAGATGAATGAAAAACATGAACCCGAAAACATAACGAACTAATTCTTTCGCTATATGGATGGCTAACTAAAAATGGGGAAGAATAGGCTACTTTTGATATGGCGCCCTCTCCAACTTCCACCCCCAAAAGAAAAAGTGCAACTTTCAATAATTTCCACTGATTTACATTTTAATGTTACCTCAAACATTCAGAAACTCCCAACTCAAACTGTGGGAGAATTTCTTTGCCAAACTCTGCCGCTCCCACACGCCGCCCCCAAAGTAAGGGTGAATGTAAAACATAACCTTGAAGACATAGCGATCTTATTGTTCCGCTATATAGATGGCTGACTAAAAATGAGAAGAGATAGGCCACTTTTAATTAGTCGCCGCCTCCAGCTCCCGCCCCCAAACAAAAAAATGCAACTTTCACAATTTTCACTGATTGTCATATTTCCTCAAACATTCAGAAACTCCTAACTCAAACTGTGCAACAGTTACTTTGCCGAATGCTGCCACCCCCCCCCAAGCTGCCCTCAAAGTAAGAGATAAATGGAAAACATAAACCCGAAGTTACAGCGATCTAATTCTTTCTCTATATGGATAGCCAACTGAAAATGGGAAAGAATAGACTACTGTTCATTAGTCGCCGCTCCCAGCTCCCGCCCTCAAACAAAAAAATATTGATGAGTGGAAGAATTTTCATTCAAATCTATTTCGTTGGAAATTCTGATAACAAAATATCACAATGAGTTTCGAATGAAGAAAGTGGGCAAGGAATGGTGTTTCTCCTTCAACTAAATTTCTTTACGTTCACAATATGCCTCTTTGAGAAAATGCGCCACTGAGACTCACGCACGTGAAGGCATACTCACTTGTTTACATGTTATATTCGCTAAGTTGGATGCAACTGTCGACTTGCAACTTGACGTTTCCATCTATAAGGAACCTAAATACCAATTTTTTATTTCGCATATAATTTATTATTCTGAGTTTTTACCGCATACAAATAATTAGTCCATATAATCGCATATAGCCGCATATTTAGTCCATATTTTTGCATATAACTTAATATTTGTCAATATTTTGGCCATTTTATCTATACAGGGTATAACAGGTATACAGGGATAACTATCTAATTTTGAAAATGGGTCTACACGACGCCCAATCCAATATACAGGGTGGTTCAGCTTAAACGTAATTTAATTCATGAATCGATAGAGGATCAAAAATGAAGGGGACTTTCTCCAGAAAACATATTTGAGAAATGCATAATAACGGAGATATAGCCCTTCAAAGTTGGAAATAAATAATCGATTTTTCCGCGTAACTTTTGAACCGTTCAACCGATTTGATTCAAATTTGAACTGCAAGCTTACTGGAACTATCTTCTATCAAACAATCATAACGTGTGTCATAAAAATATTTCAGGGGCATAGATATTAGGGGGTGCCTCCTCTTCTCCCTCTCTCCTATTTTTCACCTTCCTAGATATTTTTGAGAACTGTTAATATTTTTTTAATTCTAGGTTCAATTTAGAAGAAAAAGTTACTCTTGCGAAATTTTGATTAGAGGCTTCGTTTAGGAGATATTTGAGTTTGAAATTTTGGAAAACATCCCGAAACCGCCACTTTCCAGAGCCCAAATTTTGTTTTTTTTGCTGGAAATTCCTCGTGTTTTGGAAAAAATGGTGGTTTATCAACATATAAATTCTAGAACACTTATTTCAGCTGAGAAATCATGAGTTTTTTTGGATTTTAATTTTTAGAACTTTTAAAGTTGTGCTTTTGACTCGGCTTTTGAGATGTTTTCCAAACCTTCAATCCCAAATATCTCCCAAATAAAGCCTCTAATCAAAGATTTGGATTAGTGATTTTTTCTTCAAAATTGAACGTAGAATTCAAAATTATAAACAGTTTCCAAAAATAACAAGGAGGTGAAAAATAGAAGAGGAAAAGTAGGGACACCCCCTAATGTCCACGCCCCTGAAACTTTTTTATGGAACATGTTATGGTTGTTCGACAGGGGATAATTCTAGTAAACCTTTGGTTCTACTTTCAATCAAATTGGTTGAACGGTTCAAAAGTCATGCGGAAAAAACGATTATTCATTTCCAACTTTGAAGGGCTGTATCTCTGTTATTAGGCATTTATTTCTCAAATATGTTTCCTGAAGAAAGTCCCCTTCATTTCTCATTCTCTATCGATCCTTAAATTTATTGACATAAAAGTCGGACCACCTGTATACAGGGTCAATCAAAAAAGATGTCCACCCCCATTTTTCTCAAGATCCGTTGAAGTTAGCGAGTTGCGGTAAAGACCGTTGGATTCAGCTGGTTTTTCTGATCAAATTTGATATGTCAACAAATCTACTCCACCAAAACTCTTGAGTACGGGAGCACCTCAAAAATTTTAGGCAATTTTTTTACACTGCAAAACATTGAGTGATATGTCATTGAAAAACCCTTAAAAATTTTCAATGGACAAGTGCAAAAAGTTCCCGAAAATTTCCAGCCGTTTTCATTTTATGACAGAAAACAAAAACCTAGGGGAAAAAACACGTTTTTATCTATAAAATGAGATTTAATGAGAATTTTTTCAAACTGCAAACTGCATTCAGTAGAATTCATTGAAACGGTCAGTATGATGTGTATATAACTCAATATGCAATACCTATTTTTAAATTTTGAGGCAATTCCATTTTGCCCATCAAAATCTTCATTTCGGAAAATCTCAAAATTTCAGAAATAGTCATTGCATATTGAGTTACACATCATACTGACCGTTTTGATGATTTGTATTGGATGCATTTGCAGTTTGAAAAAATTCTCATTAATTCTCATTTTATACATACAGGGTGGTCCATCCTAGCGTAATTATCCCATAGCGAATGGTAAGACCGTTCAAGAAGGTCTTACCATTCGTACCGTCCCAATGTCAAAAAATTGGGATTTCTTGATACAGAGGGCGTTCACAAAAAAAACATCAAACTTCATAGTTTTCAAAGTATCATAACTCATTTCTTTCAAATGGCATGCCCCTAATTTTATAACGTTATCTGATAGCTTTTTTTATCCTCTTTCATTTTTACTGGGGGTAGGTACCCTACCCTCAAACTTCATTTTATTCGAGATAATCGGAAATTTTCACAAAATTTGCCATTTTTTTGGGGGTTTTTCCAAAAATAGAGTTGGCCGTGATGAATGACAGACAAGCCAAATAGTACGCAACTCTCAGTTAGTCAATCTGAATATTGCCGAACAAAGAAAAATGACTTTACGCGAGAGGAAATGATTGAAATGATATTCTGGTAATAATCCAGATATCCAGGATCTCACTTTGTTTTCTTTTTGCGTTGAAGCCATTTTTTTTTTGACAGTATTCAGACTGCCTTACTGACAGCTGAGTTTGACTCGCCTGTCATTTATCACGGCCAACTCAATTTTTGAAAAAAAAACAAAAAATTAGCAAATTTTGTGAAAATTTCCGATTATCTCGAATAAAATGAAGTTTAAGGGTAGGGTACCCCTAGTAAAAATGAAAGAGGATGAAAAAAGCTATCAGATAACGTTATAAAATTATGGGCATGCCATTTGAAAAAAATGAGTTATGATACTTTGAAAATTATGAAGTTCGATGTTTTTTTGTGAACGCCCTGTATCAAGAGATCCCAATTTTTTGACATCGGGATATTGGTCTTTGACTTGACTATTACCATTTCAAGTTTCATCTCTTAGTTTTGAAAAGCAAGGCCGCTACGATTTTTCTTAGAAAACTGTGAAAATGCGATTTTTTTTAGTTTTCAATTTTACTTCCTCGACCCCCCACCAAGAAGCTATATCTCACCAAGAGATATAGCCCCCAGAAGCTATATCTCACGGAACTCAACTTGCAATATGTCGTTTGAAAGCCCTTGAAAAACTGTATTCAGAACAGTTAGAAACATTGCCCTATCTGTCATCTGTCAAATAATAAAAAATGTTAAAGTTCAAAACTTTACCATATCATTATTCAAAATCTATCCGATGGATTGGAACCAGATTTGGCAGGAAGCAACACAACAAAAGAGTCAAATTGAGGCTGCAGTTGCAGTTTTCCACCATTCTCCAGTTGGGCGTAATGAATTTTCAAAATTTCTCCTGGCCGTTGCCACTCAGGAGGGGCTCTCGCCGGTGTTTCGACCAGCACGACTCGCTTTTGTAGCAGGACTCCACTCAAAAATTTATTCCTGCTCGGGGATCGACTTTTTTTTTGGAAATTTCAACTGATATCGAAAGAAGATTGTATTGAGCGTCGTGCAGGTCCATTTTCAAAGTTGACACGGTTTCGGTTTTCCGACTGTAATTTTTTCAAAATGAAATTTACACATTCCGTGAATTTGAGAAAAACGCAATGCAAACTTCTACATGCGATAGGCCAGGTATATGGGTAGGCCCCACGAAATATTAATTTTAGGTGCAGACATGCTGTGAATAAAAGTTGGAGAAAAGATTGAGCTAATTTTTAGAGAAAAAATTTTCGAAATCGGATCAACAGTTGCCGAGTTTTTCTCTCTGGAAAAACTGCGAATTTTCCAACTTTTTATTCCGTGGACCGATTTCAACCATTTTCACCTAAACAAGAGGTAACTGGTTCTTGAACATTTTCCAACAACTTTTTCAAATTTCCCGGGAGTTTTCCGGCTGAAAATGATTTTCTCCAAATTATGTTCAATCTTTTTCTGTAATTCCAACTTCCCACCCTCGTTCTCACCCGAAGGGACGTTTCGAACAAAAATTTCCATAGGTTCCTGGATACTAGTCGGGGAAGTTTTGGGGTGACACAACCGATTTTTAGTTGGTAGCATTGCCACACAATTGAAAAACAAAAATACAGACATGAGACAGTTGAGAAAGTTGAACATGAAAATGCAAAAAATATAGGGTGTTAGGTGTTCCATTTAAAAAAAATGACGTTTCGTTGATCCCGTCAAAATGGGACATCCTGTATAGCTAAAAATAATTTTAGGTTATAGGTCTCATCAAACCATATAACTTTTCTTTTACATCTTTTTCTCTATCTTGAAAGGTAAGACCGCTATGGGATAATTACGCTAGGATGGACCACCCTGTATAAAAACGTGTTTTTCCAGGTTTCTTATTGGCTGTTCTGAGAAGGCTGGTTCGTAAGAACCAATGGGCGTCGCTGCGCTTGCGACTAAAATTAAAACTTGCGGCTAAATTAACTGACTGAACCCACCTTAACAGGGCCGCTATTTTTGAATCGTGCGAAAAAAGTCCCTGGGAGTAAAATACATTCCGCAGTACACTGATGTAGCGAATGTTGCCTAAAATCGTGTTTTTTAGGCAACTTTCGCTACAGAAGTGTAGTACGGATTATATAAAACTCCCAGGGACTTTCTCACACGATTCAAGAATAGCGGCCCAGGTGTAAGGCATTGATAGAATTAGAAATGATTATAAATCACAATTTCGATCTCGTAAACGCCAAATAAACCAGTATGTGAACAAAACACGTAAAAATGATAGTATTTAGTGCGGTTAGCAGGTTAGTCCGGTTGACGTTGACTCCGACATGGACGAAACTTGACAGATGACAATGACACTATTGACATTTTGCCATAAACTCCCTCTACATGCAATCACCCTAATGAATAACGGTAAAGTTTTCAACTTTGACAATGTTTATTATTTGACAGATGACAGATAGGGCAATACTTTCAACTGTTCTGAATACAGTTTTTTATGAGCTTTCAAACGGCGTATTGCAAGTCAAGTTCCGTGAGATATAGCTTCTGTCATTATTTGATAGTGACACTTCCGTTTGACAGATGACAGCCAAAAACTAATGGGCTCATTCGACGGTGAAACCATATCTGTGTACGGAATTCTAAGTCGATCGGATAAACGTTGCGGCTGTTATCGTCGCAGATTACAGACAAACAGACACACACACACACACACAGACACTACAGACAGACATATATCACTCTAAAATTGTTCCTAATCCTAATCGTCTTGGGGGGGGGGGCCAAAATGGATAATATATCCGCCTTCATCTCGAAAAAAATTTTAGCGCGTTCACAATACTGACCCTCTTCGTTGGGTGGTGGGTCGGGGAAGTAAAATTTGGTGGTGGGTTAATTTTGTCCTCCAGTTTATGTTGTCCACTTGAACTTCCCGCGCGGTTTTCATAGTTGTCGAACGCAGGATGTAGAGGGCTGTAGCTACAAGAGGCGAGTATTTGGAAGCGTGAATGCACTTGCGCATTTTGGAGAATCTAGTTGTTTTCCCCCTGTTTGTTTGGTATCCCTGTTTCGCATGGTTTCATTTCCGCCGAAACTTCATTACGTTCTTTTAATGGCTGCATTCCTCGTGTTAACGTGCCTGTAGTGCAGTTCCCGTGAATATTGTATTGAAAAGGTGTGAAAAATGAAGTTAAACGTGTCGTTCCCAGCCACTGGGTGCCAGAAATTGTTCGAAGTTGTGGATGAACACAAAATCCGCATTTTCAATGAAAAACGCATGGGCCAGGTGGTGGAGGCCGATCCCTTGGGAGACGAATGGAAGGGCTACGAGCTGAGGATCGCCGGAGGTAACGACAAGCAGGGCTTCCCCATGAAACAGGGAGTGCTCACCAACAGCCGCGTCCGTCTTCTGTTGTCCAAAGGTCATTCTTGCTATAGACCACGCCGCGACGGCGAACGGAAGAGAAAATCCGTCAGGGGCTGCATTGTCGACGGAAACTTGAGCGTTTTGGCGCTGGTCATCGTTCGCAAAGGTGAACAAGAAATCCCTGGATTGACCGACACGTCGGTGCCCCGCAGGCTCGGGCCGAAGAGAGCTTCTCGTATTCGTAAGCTCTTCAACTTGAGCAAGGAGGACGACGTCCGCCAGTACGTTGTCAAGCGTCCGTTGCCCGTGAAAGAAGGCAAGAAGCAGAAGTTCAAGGCGCCCAAGATCCAGCGTCTTATTACTCCGATGGTGCTGCAGCGGAAACGTCATCGTCTGGCGCTGAAGAAGAAGAGGTGCCTGAAACGCAAGGAGCAGGCCGATAACTACGCCAAGCTGTTGGCTCAGCGTAAGAAGGAGTCCAAGGCCCGCAGGGAGGAGCTGAAGAGGCGCCGTTCTGCCAGCATGCGGGACAGTAGATCGAGCAACCAGAGCGCTCACAAATAAAGCATGATTTTGTATAAACTAGGACTGAACAATAAAGTTCTCTTCTAACACATGTTCTTGTTTTTTTTGTTCATTTTTAACAGGGTCACTCACCTGAATAAATGATAATATCTTAGCTTGGCAATATTGACCTAGAATATTGGCTTTTTTTTGTGGAAGTGACTTAATTAACAGACATATTCTCCACAGGGTGGTCCAGGTTATAGTAGCAATAGTTCACCATTTGGTGGTCCATTGAAAACTAGGTCGACATGCATAATTCAATTTTTCTCTAAAACGCTTCCTAAGGGAGATAGAGCCCTTCAAAGTTCAGTTTTTAAAATCTTTTTTTACAATAACTCCCAAGTCATAAAGCGATTTTGACCAAATTTGGTACAAATGCTTACAAAATAGATACTCATCACTTGACGTAGATAACTTTTGCCAAAATTGTCCAGTGGCGTAGATACGAGGGAATTGTTCAACTTCTCCCACCCTATTTTCTACGCCACTGGATATTTTTGAAAAATTGTAATTTTTTTAATTCCTTGTTCAATTTAGAAAAAAAAGTTACGCCTGTGAAATTTTGATTAGAGGCTTCATTTCCGAGATACTTGGGTTTGAAACTTTGGAGAACGCCTCGAAACGAAATCGCGACTTTTAAAGGCCAAAAAATTGAAATCCAAGAAAACTCATGATTCCTCAACTGGAATAAGTTTTCTAAATTATTAAAAATTAATTTTCGACAAATCGCGTGGAAGTGCTCCACAACTGGACGCGGACGCGGACTTACGGACGCGGCCACTGTATGATGTTTTTCAAAATTCCATCGTGAAGTTTGAACAAAATTAGCTTGTTAGGCAGGTATTACATTTTGAATAGCCCAAAAACCATACCTTTGTTGTACCCGAGGGGTAAACCACCTTGGAAATCTGGTGTACCACTTCCATGGAAATCATTTGAAAAGTCATTGGAAATCGGTGTACAAAAATTCCGTTAGTGGTTTACCCCCCGGTTGCACCAAAAAATTAAACTAGAAATAGCTAACTGAAGGTGCGTTCAGTCAGCTTATTTAGCCGCAAGTTTTAATTCTAGTCGTAAGCGCTGCATCGCTCATTGGCTGTTCTGAGGAGGCTGGTTCATAAGGGCCAATGGGCGTCTCTGCGCTTGCGACTAAAATTAAAACTTGCGGCTAAATAAGCTGACCGAACGCACCTTGAGAAATTTCTGTATAGTGAACTCTAGGTCTGTACTGGTGGATTGACACCCAGAACTGAATATTTTTCTATAATCTTTCGTAAAACTGTTTTCCATTGGTCGCTATCCTAAGATTAACCAAAGAAAATCCTCAGTTCAACTATTTCATGATTAATTTTTTTGGTAAAGCCGACGGTAGAAAAGTTATAAATCTTTCATCCATCCTATACAGTCCGACAAAAAAAAAGGGAAACGGTACCGGTACCTAAAGAAAGGTCGTGGGATATTTTCTCTGCATAAAGAGAATAATATTTTATTATAAAAGTGAACCACAAGATCTGTGTAAATCGTGTAATTTCAAGAAATCAACTTTTCAATAGGTATTAGAAAAAGTATCTAGGTAAGTAGGTACCTTGTAGCTATAGGTAGGTAGGTACTCAAGTTGAAAATTGTTTATTAAAAAATTATTAATTTTTCAAAATACTCCATAGACCATAGATATCTACTTACCATTGCCATCCGATTTTCAAAATTCAAAAATCAAATGAAATAGTTCAAAGCTATCATCAGCTACTATGACCTGACTTGAAATAAATTTTTGTTGAGAAGCTCAACTTTTTTCCAATGGCAACATACTTTTTATGGGCGATAGAGAGGATTTATTTCAAATTCATGGATGTATACTCGGATGTATAGTACGTTGACCTTGGTTCGAAATTAGTAGGGGCAAAACAAAAGCGATCTTCATCAGAATCACCTATAAAAATGCCATATGAAAAAAGTTGGCTCATAGTCCGGTGGACTAGCGCCAAATATTGCCCAAACTATGCATTTCATGACTACGGAACAATTTTTTGCAGGCATGTTCAGAAACCCTTCCTCTATCATTTGAGAAGTGCTGCCAAGCAATTTTTCAATGTGGGGGACCAGGACCAGGGGGCCCCTTTTTTGACAACTTGAATCGTTTTTTGTCGATAAAATCCGTGATAAAAATGCTATAAAAAAAACTTCAACGGATTATTGAAGAGCAACTCAAAATGTCACTTATGTGTGATGAGACTTATTACAGGGTGAACAGGTTCCGAGAAAGATGACTTTCCGTCAACATGCAATATGATGAAGAAAAACTTGCGCCAAAGACTTTTAGTTTCGTCATTGAAAGATGCCGATTGGCATATTTGTTGATCATACGTACCTGAACTGGTTGAGAACCGTACCCAACTGCGTCATTGGTGCCGGAGCTATATACAGGGTGGAAGAGAAAAATATTTTTGTTATCATTTATTTCAAAAACCAAGATAGATAAAGTGATCGAAATTTAGGAATTGATGCTTTATTCAATGCGTGTGAAGACACAACAAACCGTTTTGAAATATCTTGAAGCGTTCCTGAAATATTTTTAAAAAACTGAAGAATATAATAAAAATTTTACTTTCCACTTTGATTTCGTATTTCCCATTATATAGAGGTATATACTATAATTCAACAACAAATTGGGGTGAAAACTAAACAGCCACATCACTCACCGGCATCAATCATGTATGCGTCAATGCGTCATATACAGGGTGTAAGAAAAAATGGTTGTTTTTCTTTTGCTGTTATAGAAAAATCAAGACATATAAAAAGTGAAAAATTAGGGAGGTAAGAAGTTTCCGGGGAAACAAACCAAGCCAAGACACCTGATAAAGTAAATTACTGACGTGAATGTGTAATCCACGCGTTTTTTGCTTGTTTTTTTATATACAGCAAAAAAAAAAACAACAATTTTTTCTGACACCCTATACAGGGTGTCCCGTTTTTCAACGCTCACTATAGGTATCTCGGAAACGGTAAGAGATACAAAGTCGGTTAAATTACAAAAAAGTTGCGCAATTTTATGACTATCTCAAAAATGTCAAGATATCCAAGATATCTTTGGTCATTTCTGAAATATCCCCAAAAAACTGAAAAATGCCGAATTCGAAAATTTCAAATCACTTCTTTATTATGACAGCTATCAATTTAAAATTTGGTATTCTGACATTTTTGAAGGTCCTTGATCGACTGACGGTCATAATTTCTTCCTACGCCTACTAGTTTTTGAGGTATGACAGTTAACTTCATTTTTTCTTATGGACACCATATTATTTATCCACCCCATAAAACTCAGCTTTTCTTTCTCTTCACAAAAATATAAAACACTTGTAGCATTTTTGTCAAAATAACCTATAAAAATTGGAAAAACCATTTCTGAGGCGAAAAATCTAGTCACCGGTTCGGTTGCCATGCTCTCGTGATATAATAACAATGGCATTCGGTTGCCATGGTCGATGGATTCTGGAAAAAGTTGGGGGTCATTCCGTTTTTATGTATTTGATAATGATAATAAATAAAAATAAAACAAATACAAAACCAAGTATAACACAAAATAACATAGCAATGGCAATAAACATTTATAATTCACAATTACTCGAATTGGAGTCCATTTTGCTCTGTGCAGAGTTGTGTGCCTTTTAGCCATATTTTCAACGGCTACGCTGATATCGTGCGGGTTAATTGACTGAAACGCAATACGCATCATCAACTCCTTGCTTCCAGCTCTTGGTTGCTTTGGGATGTTCTGTCATGAACCATAAATTCGATCTTGAAGCGTTCCTCGCTATTGCGATGTTATTTTGTGTTATACTTGGTTTTGTATTTGTTTGATTTTTATTTATTATCATTATCAAATACATAAAAACGGAATGTAACCCAACTTTTTCCAAAATCAACCGACCATGGCAACCAAATGCCATTGTTATTATGTCACGAGAGCATGGCACCGAACCGGTAACTAGATTTTTTCGCCACAGAAAGTGTTTTTCTAATTTTTATAGGTTATTTTGACAAAAATGCTACAAGTGTTTTATATTTTTGTAAATAGAAGGAAAAGGTGAGTTTTATGGAGTGGAGAAATAATATGGTGTCCATAAGAAAAAATGAAGTTAACTGTCATATCTCAAAAACTAGTAGGCGTAGGAAAAAATTATGACCGTCAGTCGATCAAGGACCTTCAAAAATGTCAGAATACCAAATTTCAAATTGATAGCTGTCATAATAAAGAAGTGATTTAAAATTTTCGAATTCGGCATTTTTCAGTTTTTTGAGATATTTCAGAAATGACCAAAGATATCTTGGATATCTTGACATATTTGAGATAGTCATAAAATTGCGCAACTTTTCTGTAATTTAACCGACTTTGTATCTCTTACCGTTTCCGAGATACCCATAGTGAGCGTTGAAAAACGGGACACCCTGTATACAACGCATACATGATTGATGCCGGTGATGGTGCTGTTTAATTTTAACCATAATTTATTGTATATTTGTGTATATTGTGAAATTTGTTGCATAACTCAAGGATATATACATCTGTATAATGGAAAATACGAAATCAAAGTACCTAGAAAGTAAAATTTTGATGATATTCTTCAGTTTTTTGAAAATATTTCAGAAACGCTTCAAGATATTTCAAAACGGTTTGTTGTGTCTTCACATGCATTGAATGAAACATCAATTCCTTTATTTTGTTCACTTCATCTATCTTGATTTTTGAAATAAATGAAAACAAAAATATTTTTCTCTTCCACCCTGTATATAACTCCGGCACTGTTGACGCTGTTGGGTGCCGTTCTCAACCAGTTCAGGTGGATATGATCAACAAATATGCCAATCGGCATTTTCCGATACGGGGCTGAAGGTCTTTGGCACAATATTTTCTTTACTATATTGCATGTTGACGGAAAGTCATTTTTTTCGGGACCTGTTCACCCTGTAATAGTTTTTATCACACATAAGTGACCTCTCGAGTTGCTTTTCAAGAATCCGTTGGAATTTTCTATTCAGCATTTTTATTACGGATTTTATCGACAAAAAACGATCTAAGTTGTCAAAAAAGGGCCCCTCTGGCCCCCCACATTGAAAAATTGCTTGGCAGCACTTCTCAAATGACAGATGAAGGCTTTCTAAACATGCCTGCAAAAAATTGTTCCGTAGTCATAAAATGCATAGTTATAACCCTAGTCCACCGGACTATCATGGTGGTTCAGAGGCTTCTCGAACTAAATTTTTTTGTGCAGAATGAGGTCATAGGGTGGCTTTGAAGCATTTAATTTGATGTTTAATTTGAATCTGAATAACGATCCTACAATGACTCTGGCCGTTTTTCCGTTCACGTTGCAAATTCAAAACTAGGATCTAGGTTTTCCTGCTGATGGCCGCTGATATCTGGTTTCTGTTGCAGATGTAGGTGCCATCAATTGTTGTCACAGCCCCCTCTTCCCCAGCTTGTTACTTTATAACAGTTGCTGTCGTGATGTAAGCACAGGCACAGGATGTAAAAATGTTCAAAAAAATTGCTTTTAGGTAGTGGTGGTGGCCACTGCTAAAAAAACCAAGCCCAGCGCGGTACCAAAGAAAATGGAATGAAAATGCCCACTGCCGAGAGGCCTCATCTCCTGATGCTCAGAGGCTGGACGCTACCTAACTAATCTAGCTTAATTCTACTAGAACAGCAAGTACGTATGAAGGAGACAAAGTACAATTCAAATAAAATGACATTTCGGACGGCTGTGAAATTTATTAACATTTGCCCTAGAAATAAAGAGTTTTCTATGTTAAATCCAATTCATAATAATAGCAACACCATATAATTATAAAAGATCTGTTACCCGGAGTACAAAAATACGTACATTACCTATTTTTAAAGCAAATGTCAAATTTCACAACCGCCCGACATGTCATTTCGTTCAAATTGTCCTACATACATACACCTACATGGGCAAGTTTCTGTTGAGAGAACTTTCCAACACAGTGCACCCACTCGCGTGTCTTATTGTTGTTTATTGTCTGGACTCTAGTGTGCAAATCAACTGTCAAATTTCGCATTATACATATTATACCGGGTGATCATTTGAAAACTATCCACCTGCAATAACTCCCGATTCCTAGTGAAAATATCTTCGAGCAAAAACAGGTCGATTTTTATATCGAGGGGGACATCTAAAACATACATTGGCAAATTTCTATCTTCAGCCCCCTCGCCCCCACTCACTCCAGCTTTGAAATGACCAGAATCTCCAGAATTTCAAATGACACCACCCACCTTGCAATCCACGTTTACCATCACGTACATTACTTCAGCGCATACATGAGAACGCATACCTGCAGAGCGCGGTAATTTCAATTTTGACGCACGAAGTGTCACTGTCAATGGCAACTGTCAATCAATAATCGAAATGTAAACAAACAACAAACATAACCTCCTAACCATTCAACATTTAATATTGTTCAGAATGAAATGTTACGTGCCGTATGGCAGAAAGACGCAGAAAAGATTCAGGTGATACGAAACACAACGAGCTGCGAGGCGATCGACGAAACAAGAGCGTTATTTGGTTAGATCTGTCGAAACGTCAAATCGACGTCAAGCGCTGTCAGCTGAAATTTGCGTGACATTACACACGCACACCGTATTACAGTGTTGTCAACTTGTTGTCGTGATATAGATTTGGCAACGTCCTACTTTCACAGGTATGCGCAGAAGCCTTCCGGGAAACGTGGATACATCAAGATGAAGAAAATAGGTCCCTTCGTTTCGGTTTTTTTGAGTGCGCATGTCTGGCGCGAATTTCATAGTTTCGTACACCGATATTGAAAATTAACACTAAAAAATATTGCAGTGAACCTAAAATTCCACAAATAATTTGGTTGTATGTTAGACCATTTTTTATATTCAAAGGAAATGTTTCATTGAAATTAAGTTCAATGATCATTTGTGGAAGTTCAGGAAACAACGAAAATGGCAACAGCGCTCAAAACAACAAGACATCGGCGCCGCAACTGTCACTTGTGACAATTATGATCACACTTCTCGTTTCTACCTGACCTACATTTCATTTGCTCATGTTTTGACGAAAGAACAGAACCTGTTGAAAATGGCTGTACCGAGAAGGAAGTTCAAAGAAGCTACGAAGAGATGCATTTACGGTATGTATAAAAGTGACAGCCAGGAACCGGTTGTTGGTCAGGCGGCTAGACAGAGCATGCAGCGTTGCCATTCAACTGACAGGTGTACGAAAGTTTTCAAAATTTGGAGCCTTCAAGCATGCGCACCTGCCCAAACGAAGTAGCCTATTGATTTCTCTCTCTGAAAAAAATATTTTCAAAATTTTCAATTCCATCCCTCTTCTTCCTAAAATTATCTGAGTGCCAAATTAATATTTTTGACCTCTCAATTCTTTTCAATGCAGTCAACGTCATTCTGCATAGCATCGATAGAGAAAATTTTCATGGAAAAAGTGCCACCCAAATTCACCCCTTCGCCCCCCCCCCTCACCTTAAAAATCCAAAATGACAATACCTACCGTGTGATACAGAAGGAAATTGAATTCTCTTACTGAAAACAATTATTTTGAAATTTTAAAAACCCTGTTTTCCTCCTAAAATACTGCAAATGTCCAATTTAATGGGGGAGGGGTTGAAAATTTTGAAAATAATTGTTTTCAGAAAGAAAATTCCATTCCCTTGAATTTGATATATCACAAAGTAGATCGTGTTTTGTTAAATTTTTAAGTTGAGGTGGGGAAGAGCGATGGGGTGAATTTGGGTATACCACTTTTTCCACCAAAAATTCTCTTCTTTGGTACTATCTAGGATGATGCTGACTAAACTAAAGAGAATTGAGGGGTCCAGAATATAAAATGGGACCCTCAGAAAGGTTTTAGGGAGGTGGGGTTAAAAATTTTGAAAATATTTTTTTCAGAAAGAGAATTTAATTCTCCTTAATTTGATGTATCGCAAAGTAGGTGGTGTCATTTGAAATTCCAAAGTAAAGGTAAGTCAAGGTGAGTGGGGGCGAGGGGGCTGAAGATAGAAATTTGCCAATGTATGTTTTAGATGTCCCCCTCGATATAAGAATCGACCTGTTTCTGCTTGAAGACATTTTCACTAGGAATCGGGAGTTATTGCAGGTGGATAGTTTTCAAATGATCACCCGGTATATGTATAAAGCGAAATTTGCCACTTGATTTGCACAAGAGTCCAGACAAGAGACAACAATAAGATACGCGAGTGGGTGCACTGTGTTGGAAAATTCTCACAAAATGAAACTTGTCCATTCCTGTATGTAGGTATAGTACAATTTGAACGAAATGATACGTCGGGCGGCTGTGAAATTTGACATTTGCTTTAGAAATGGGTAATGTATTTTTAGATTCCGGGTAACAGGGGTTTTATGATTGACTATATGGTGTTGTTATTATTATGAATTGGATTTAACATAGAAAACTCTTTTATTTCTAGGGCAAATGTCAATAAATTTCACAGCCGACCGAAATGTCATTTTATTTGAATTGTACTTTGTCTTCTTCATACCTGCTTGCTGTTCTAGTAGAATTAAGCTAAAGTAGATAGGTAGTATAGCCTCACTGCACAGTAATGAGCCTCTCGGCAGTGGGCATTTTCATTCCATTTTCTTTGGTATCGCTGGGCTTGTTTTTTTTAGCAGTGGCTTCGGCAGTGGCCACTACCACTACCTAAAAGCATTTTTTTTTTTTAAATTTTGAACATTTTTACCTGCGCTTACGACAGCAACTGTTGCTGGAGCTTGGAGCCTGACATTTGCTATAACGTTGTCTATTTTACTTCTGCGGTTCCACCATTGTATGTTCCACTATCGTTGTCCCGAAAGTCAAATGTCGACTCAGAGCCGCGTAAAAGCCAAACATTCGCATATGTCGCTAAGAATTTCATCTTCTTCGTCATACATCCTGCAAAACATGATTTCTCTTCTCTAATCTCCCTTCACCCACAATATCTTCTGGTATATTTTTGAATTTATGAATTATGTCTTCCTTCTGTTCGGAGATTTTACTTAGTTTTCCCTCCAGAGTCCTCATGATATCTCACATCTAATGTCTCAAATGGAAACTTCAAATTGACAGCACTTCTTTGAAGGGTCTTGACTTTGTAATCGCCTACCAACACTTGTCGATTCATCGATGGAGGGAATGAGGGAATCACCAAAAAAAAACCGCAATCACTCCATTGCTGTTGATACGCCCATAAATTATCTTTTGACTACAATGGCCACCCAATGCCAGCCTCTGACTACAGGGGTGCCTCTCACCTCACAAAAAAAAAACGACGAGAGATCTGTTGATATTTTATTACAATATTTCATATGCATAAAAAGCACCGCGCAGAATATATTCAACAATAATAATGATTGTTAGTTGTTCCACAAGTGGAACAGTGAGTGAACATCGAATAATACCATAAAAGCTTCAATAACATTGTGATGGAAGGTAAGTTTGATCAGAAAGTTTTGATAAAGTTTTACATGAAAGAGGAGTCTTTTAATGCTCTGCCGCCAATTGTCTGTTGCGGGCAGCTACGACCACCGTTAACAGAAACTATTCTAGAGTTATCATTCAAGGTTCACTTAGTATCACACTACACTCATGGCTACACCAGGACACCCAATATCTCGCATGTACCAAAATGCATCTATGTCAAGTATAGTTAGATCAAATTCGATAATTCATTGACGTACGTGTTTTTTTCTTCCCAAATGTGTGTCTCTGATTCACACAGACAGTTGCACGCCAAGTTGAAGACCTTTGAATTTGATTACAAGGTTACAAAAATATGAAACTATTATTAAAACTGGCAGGAATTTATAAGAACAGTCTTTTCAAAATATATATTTTGAACAGCAGTTTTCAAACAATTTTTTTTTCATCAGCTCCCTAAGCAAAACCTCATATTTTGAATCCTGAAACTTTCATCTTTTGATTTTCTCCTAATAAACTCAATCCCTTTCCCATATAAAAAGACCTCGAAGCTTTCATTATCAACAAAACACTCCATCCCTTGAATATCGGCCACGGAACATTTGTATTTTCTTACTAAATCACAACTCAAAACTTCTTTGTCTACACTCCACTTGAAAAACGCCACATTTTGGTCAATAGAAGTCGTCACGATATAATATGTATCCAAGAAAACTCCAGTAATTTGAGCATAATGCGTATTTTTATCCTTGAAGCTTGAGACACAGGCCACAGTAATAGTCCCCCTTGCTGATCTTACAAATTTGAACAGATTTAAAGAAATACAATTATCATCCCCTCCACTTACGAAAATCACATTGGTTTTGTCCAAGACTTTATATGAAAAACTGTTCACTCCTGATTGGTGAGCTTGATGTGAAGCAAATGGCACAAAGTTCGTTTCGATTTTGTGATTTGTGAGATCCCAAAATTCGAAACAGCCACTGGTTGACATAGAAATCAGAACATCTGACTCGAGAATGTGAACGTGGGTAACTTTCATTATGCATTTAATTTGGTGGAATAGAGTCCTCGTTAACGTTAGCTCATATCTATCATTTACTGTGAACATTTTGATGTTGCCATCAGAACAAGCGGCAAAAAGTAAAATTTCATGTTGAACTTCAACCGCTTCCAAATGCATGATTCTCATTTCAGACTCTTCGCATTGCAGTTTTTCATAATGTGAAAACTGCTCGTTACACACGATATTTTCTGAATGTTCAATCTTGAGTTTCCAACATATAATTTGAGCACGTCCACCTCCAGTAAAAATGAGAAACTGGTTTTTCTCTTTCAGTTTCAATAAACATAAAGTTCTGATACTAGATAAATGCGATTTTAGAGTTACCACATTGTAGAATTCCATCTTATTTATCACTGAGACTCTCAGTTCAGTATCTTCACTGCCCGATACAACCAAAAACTTCTTAGAAAAAGGCATCACTTTCAAACAATTGATTTCTTTAGTGTGATATCCTACGACTAGATCAACAGGTTTTATTGTATTCCAATCACCTGTTACCATCCTGATTTCTTTGTCTTTTATAAAACAGAATAGAAACTTTTGCGGGTCACTGTGGAAATCCCAAGACCTGTGTCCTCCACCACAGTCGAATTCTGCCAAAACGCGTTTGAGCTTATAGTTCCAGATAACGAAATTCTTCCCACTAAATGCAAGCAAATATTCCCCCGATATTCTTGCTAACCAACTGAACTGGACTTTATTCGATGACGTATGCCCTAGTTTTCCATTACTATCAAAAATATAAGTTTTTATCACAGAATTACGTCCAAGGGATATTAAATCGTTGCCGAAATTGTACACGTTCGTGATTCCCAAGTGATTGTGTTGTTTTTTCAAAATTTGAATTGGATCTGGTAACCCTAAATAGTAAATGTAAATATTGCCTTTTCTATCGCCGAAAATGTATTTTCCTCCGTCAGCTTGGCATGCTGAGGTGGTCCAACGTTCCTTGCTTTGTGGCAACTTGAAGACTGTGACCAAATGGCAGGATTGGTTCTTAATCAAAAAAAGTGACAGGTTCCCATGTTCACCACAAATTATGAAGGTTTCGTGGGATAACCAATGGACTGAGTAAATCCTCGATTTGTCTGTCAATTCATGAAACGTTAAAAGTTTCAAGGTGTTCAACTGTTTCTTGTAAATGTAGATTTGGCCTTGGAATCCTGAAAAATGAAAAACATCAAGATTTTTGAAATGGCTGGGTGAGTGTCACAACTTGATCGATCGATTTGGTGAAAATAAAAAATACTACAACTCGAGTTCTATATTACAGTTATCAGACTACAGACCAATAAGACGAATACTTCAATTCTTTTTAGCGCACTTTCCCACAGGGAATGGCGATCTTATCTGCACTTTGTCCGTCCGTCCGTCACGCGAACTACTCCTCGGGGAAAAAAAATATCAATCTGGTACAAACGCTAATCGATAGCCCATTGCTTTCACTTGGCAAGTTGATAAAAATCTTGCCTAAATAACAATAAACAACTACAATAATAACTTAAGAGCAACAACGCATGAGAGACGAACTTGTGAATTTTCATGACTTGAAATTTTTGACAAGCAGACAGGTAGAGATGATCTAATGGGAATACGTACAGTTGCGGCCTCATAAAAGTTTACACCGATGACAATCGTGTGGCCTGGCCATGCTCATTCAAAATTACGTCAAAACTGAATTAGCATGGCCACTCGATCGCCGTCGGTGTAAACTTTTATGAGGCCGCAACTTTACATGCGAGACTATAATTAAAAAAACTTTGAAGATTCCTAAAAAAAATATATCGTCAAAACGAATTGAATATTTATAAATTTGCAAAAATGGCTTTCGACAATTATTGCACTCAACTGTGATAGAATTTAAATGTGGAACAACGTAATAACAAGGCAGAACGCTGCTCTGTATTGCCACAGTTTTTGAGCCATTCAGTTCAAATTCAAAATGTATGCGTATTTTCCAAAATTAATCGATATGTTCATGCCAAATTCAACTTTTATGTCCATACATGATTACTTACCCTGGGTTGCACAAAAAAAATTGATACGCAATTAACGGTAATACGGGATTAAATGGATTTCAATCTGGCCAATCCTAGTAGGTTGACCATGGTAATTGTATGAAATCTTAAGCTAATCAATCATTGGATAATTCTCTTTTGTGAAACCAGAATTTCTATTATTCATCAACGAGTACTGACCAAAAGAAATTTCACTAATCTCGTATTATATTAATTGAGCGTTGCTGCAACCCAGGGTTAGTCATATTATTATTAAAGGAATATCAAGAATCACATAAAACGGCTGTAAGTACCTACTGCAATTTTTAAGCCTTGAGTCACATCCTTTCAATCGACTGTCCACTATAAATAGTATGTAGGTATACCAAATATTTCTATTCTATTTTCACTTGTTAGCATGTATTTTACGTTCACTGATTCACTACAAGAAAGTGCGCTACTGAGCTTCACACCCATGAGGGCTATTCATTTGTTTTTTCTTGAGCCAATTAGCCACTCAAGGAGGTCCAAGAAAAAAGGTTTCATTGAATCACAACTTCTTTACAAGCGATAGTAACCCGCAAATGCCATCCACCGATCGTCACTTCAATTTTTGATTTCAAGTGGTAGAACTATTTTTAATTTTTTTTATTCAAGGCTCATTTTAATTTCCTGATGTCTTCTCAATGTTCTCGTTCTCGTTCTCAAGGGCATATTGTTAATTCCACTGGTTAATCCCATCCATATTCCGTGTCTTGACCGAAATTTACGTTTTTGAAAGCATAGGTACCAAGTAAATAGCTTAAAAAATGCTCAACTGATTTGAACAAAATAAGCTGTACTAGGTTTTAATAAAAACGCTCGAGTTGTGACATTCTTGCCTTACCCAACGCATTATTTCAATAACGCACCTGCCAAAGACACCAGTTTTCCACAGGGAGAAGCCTCAAGCAAAACGTAACTTTTCAGGTCTTCATGTTCAGCAATCAGCTTCCATTCTCCTTTTGAACAGCAATACAGAATCCCACTTTCAGTTATCACAGTCAAATCTGAATCATCGACCAGTCGAATTTGTTTAGGAACTTCATTTTTAGGCACAGTCAAACTCGCATCCTTCAAATTTGAACTCAGTGGAAACTTGGTGATTCCAGAATCCCCACCGCCAGACACTATCATCTTGGAATCGCAGTCTATGCACCAAACGCAACCACCCTGGTGGGTTTTTATCGTTCTAAGTGGGCGACCATTGAAATCCCAAATGTTGAGCAAAGAATCTTCTCCGGCAGTCACGAAAAAATCGTCCATTATTTTGCATCTAAAAACTCTGGAGAGATGTCCGTAAACTCGACACTTCAGAGTGATTGATTCTGCCTCCTCGAGGGACGAGCAGGTCCAAAGGATCGAACTTCGGTCGTCAGATGTTGAACAGATGTAGCCAGCCTTTTCGTTGTAGTGCAGCGAGAATATCACGCCCTTAAAAATATACCAATATGATATCAACTTCAAAAAGAGAAACTTCTGGCAAATTCACTCCAATCATTTGCTCAACACTGTAAACGTCGAAGTAAAAGTTTAAGTTTGATTTCAAACAAACAGAATAACTATAGATGTCGATAGATGTTTTATTATCGGCAATGCGGAGAGTAACTATATCTTGATGAGTAGACAATCGTGCTGCCATTATAGTGGAACGGATAAGGGACAAAATTAAAGCAATTTGCAGCAATTATTATTGAACGTTTCCCAGGGGAGAGGAGGGCCAGCTGCGCTCCAAGATTTGATGTGGTGCTTTTGAGCTATTATAATAATATTTATTTCACAACCTTGGTACCTACACATCCCAGAAATAATCGAACGAAAAAATCCTGGATGCCCCATTTCATGTCATGACCGCCTTCTGTGAAGTTGGTTTCGATGTTTCGAAAATTCGGCTCCCTAAAGGAGATGCAGCTCTCCAAAGTTATCACTTTTTATCGGTTTCCATGAAGAATTCATAAATAAGTCAAGGCAAGGTATTTGGCTGTTATGTGCCAGAGATTGGTTTTTAATGATTATCTACTTTTATGTTGAATTTCACTGAAATCTGACCCGTGGTTCCAAAGTTAAGGGCTGAGGGGTTGAAAAAAAGTCAAATTAAAAAAAAAACTTCATAGGTTGTCATGAAATGAGATGAGGTATCTAGGGTTTCTTTTCTTTCGATTATTTCTGGGACACCTGCGTAATGTACAGGGTGATCACGCGAGAATTCACCCCTCCTGCTGGAGGTTTCCCCTTTAGAATAATTTGAAAGGAGAAAAACTTATCTTGAATATTTTTTTCCGCAGATTTTGAAATTGTAAGCTACAATTTTTTACAACCTATAATATACAGGGTGTCGCAAATAATTATTTTTTTTGCTAATGCGACACCCCCGTATATTTTAATTTGGAATCGATGCAGTTTTTGATTCCGAATACAAATATATCATAGTGAGGTTATTTCTGGAGGCAAAGTGTGAATTATTGTGCAGGTAAGTTATATTCTTATTTTATAGAAGATATCAGTCAGTATGAAGGTAGATATCTAAAAAAATTCAACACCCCACCCTAATAATTGAGTTTTATAGGTGGATATCTGAAAAAATTCAACACCCTACCCTAATAATTAGGTTTTATATGAGTTTGTTGAACTTTTCCTCACATCCGGAAAAAAATCTCTTCGGAACCCTTCCTTTCATCCAAATTTTGAACTACCGTATGTTCGTTAAAATGATGAATTAGGGCAGGCTGTGAACTTCGAAACGTATGTCCAAAATGTATTCCATGACGACGGCTCATCATGTTGACATCAAATTTGAGTGATTATTGATAAATTCACGACATACGTTTCTACTTCCATAGCCTGCCCTAATTCATGATTTTAACGAACATACGGTACATACTACATATTATAGGTACCTAAAGGAATTTCAAATCAATCATTGACAATTATTTGTCTCTGATAATAACTTCACACCATGATATATATTTGATATTTGTATTCAGGATAAAAATCTGCATCAATTCTAAATTAAAATTTACAGGGTGTCGCATAAACAAATTTTTTTTTGCGACACCCTGTATATTACAGGTTGTAAAGACTTTGAAGTTTCCAATTTTAAAATCTACGGAAGAAATTGTTCAAGATAAGTCCCCCCCCAAATTATTCCAAAGAGCATTCCTTCAGTTAGGGGGGGTTCGTTCCTGCGTGATCACTTGTACCCAGTGTGATAACTTCAAACTATGATATACAGGGTGTTCGGGTTTGGCTATTACAAACTTTGAGGGATGATTCCCCTTCAAAAATAAAGACGAAAGAACAAAAATCTCATGGTCCTAAAATGCTTCCTTAAAAAGATACAGGGTGTTAAAGTTGACTTTTTCAAAGGGTTTTTTCACCGTAACTTTTGAACCGTTGGACCGATTCTAATCAAAATTTAACCAAAGTTCAGCCAAATGAGTCTCCATCGAATAATAATACCACAATTTATCAAAAATTTTCTGGGGGCGTAGATAATAGGGGACTGTCCCCTATTTCTGCCCCTATTTTTATCTACCTCAACTATTTTTTAAAATTGTTGATATTTTCGGATTCTACGTTCAATTTAGAAAAAAAAGTTACTCTTGCAAAAAGCCTTTGATTAGAGGCTTCATTTTCGAGATATTTGGGTCTGAAACTTTGGAAAACGCCTCGAAATCGCGACTTTCAAAAGCCTAAAAATTAAAATCCAAGAAAACTTATGATTCCTCAACTGGAATAAGTTTTCTAGGTCGCTTAGGTTGATTTACTGCCATTTTCGGCTAAGAAACGAGGCCGAGGTTCAGAGAAAAACAATTTGGGCTCTGGAAAGTGGCGATTTCGAGATGTTTTCCAAAGTTTAAAAACCAAATATCTTGGAAATGAAGCCTCTTATCAAAATTTTGCAAGAGAAACTTTTTCTTCTAAATTGAACATAGAATCCGAAAATATCATCAATTTCAAGAAATTATTGAAAGATATAAAAATAGGGGCAAAATTAGGGGACAGTCCCCTATTATCCACGCCCCCAGGAATCTTTGATGGATTGTGGTATTATTATTCGATGGAGACTCAGTTGACTAAACTTTGGTTAAAATTTGATCAAAATCGGTTCAACGGTTAAAAAGTTACGGTGAAAAAACGATTAAAAAAAGTCAACTTCAACACCCTGTATCTTTTTAAGGAAGCATTTTAGGACCATGAGTTTTTTGTTCTTTCGGTTTTATTTTTGAAGGGAAATCATCCCTCAAAGTTTGTAATAGCCAAACCCGAACACCTGTATATTTGTATTCAGAATAAAAAACTGCATTGATTCCAAATCATAAAATACAGGATGTCGCATAATAAGCAAAACATTTTTTGCGACACTCTGTATATTATAGGTTGCAAAAAACAGTTGTTTACAATTTCGAAATCTACGGAAAAAATTGTTCAGGTAAGTTTTTTCATTTCCAAATTATTTCAAAGGGAAATTTTCGATTTTCAAAACCTGTTGCAAACGAGTCACTCATGGGTATTGATTTCACTACACGACCTATACCTAAATCGTGTATAAAATTTCGTTGCTGTCCGTCAAACGGTTAAAAAATTACAGCATAAAAAACACTTTCAAAAGTCAAACTGAACACCTCTGTATCTTTTTAAGGACTCATTTCAGGGTAAGTATATTGATTTCCTATGTTTCTCCACTTCATTTTTGATGGAGAATCAGCCCTCAAAATTTTTAATGAACAACTATAGTCAAGAACATTGTGTTTTCGTAATTTTATCCGCGTTATAAAGGTGTCCTGACTTCAACCCTGTTAATTTTAAGGGTGGATAGACCATCAAAAATGAAGCTGACTTGACCGAAAACAATAAATATAAGTCAAACTTTGAAGAGCTGTATCTCCATTATTATTAGGTGTTTGTGAGGCATGGTTTTATGGTCAAGTCAGCTTAATTTTTGATGGTCTTATAATTCTTACATTCATCCTTATAATTTATAGGGTTAAAATCAGAACACCTGTATTATATTTGCTTTTTGATTCTGATTCTTGTCCATTTGGATTCAGTAATGAAGGATTTTCTCTTGGGGTATATTTTTGGACACAAACAAGAAAAATTCTAGGTATTTGCCGACGTTTCGATTTAATTAAAATCTTTTTCAAGGCTGTAACAAAATGATGTGCAATCAGGTTAAACAGATAATCAAAGAGACCAGACAGTTCTTACCTCATGACCTATTGACTTGAAATAATTATTGAATGAATTGTAACTGACATTTTTGTGCAGCAAGCTGCTTAACAAGTCAGGCAGGAATGGTATTTTATTTAGTTTTTGTGGAACTTGTTGGTTTTTGTTTCGTGCGTTTTTGTTCGTTCAGAGATATCACTATCGGTCGCACACCGTCTTTTACAAAAATAATTTAAAACATTAGATACATATTCACAAATTTACAGATTTATCTTAACTTGTTACAGGATGAAAATTTAAGAAACCAGAAACCCCAGTGATTGTGCAACTTTTAGTAAAAACGGAAGACGACTTTCTGGTTTCTTAAATTTTCATCCTGTAACAAGTTAAGATAAATCTGTAAATTTGTGAATATGTATCTAATGTTTTAAATTATTTTTGTAAAAGACGGTGTGCGGCCGATAGTGATATCTCTGAACGAACAAAAACGCACGAAACAAAAACCAACAAGTTCCACAAAAACTAAATAAAATACCATTCCTGCCTGACTTGTTAAGCAGCTTGCTGCACAAAAATGTCAGTTACAATGGGGCTGTATAGGCAAAACTAATTGTAGAGGGCGACGTGTACTATGCACCCATATTTGACATTCTATAAAATGATTGCAATGTCACGTTATGTCACATTTGAAGTGGACGGTTCGAATTAAGAGTAGCTGAGGTGAAGAAGCGCCCCGATTCGAAGGAGAGAAAAAGGATTGGTGCCAAAGTAGAGACAGATAGGTACCTAAAGAAACAAATATCCTATTGTGACGCCACTGCTTGGGGGGTGAGCGAGTTCTCTCCCTGACTTCGTCGGGGGTAGGTAGATACCTAGTGATCTGGGGCTCTTTATTTTCTAGCAGATAGTAGCAGAGTAGAGAAAATGAAACGATGATGAGGCAGGTAGGATACGATAGTGTAATACTTTCTATAGTTAGGTATTCCAGAGTACTTCTATACAATCACAAATTTCGGTGTTCGCTAAATAGTTGTTGGAGAAGGCGAAGATGGTCAATATGAGACAAATAATTGTATGAGGTTTAGCATCAGCATACTCTTTGGACCGGAACGTAATGGGCAGCCTGTGGAGGCTTAGCATCAGCACGTTATGCCAAGTCTGGGGCACTTGGAGGTAGGCTACGTTACCGGCACGTCCAGGCTGCAGGAAGCTGGTAGAGGATAGTCAGTAGTTGGGACCGTGTATGGGGTTGGCCTGTGAGGGCTTGGCACCGCACGTTCAGCCCGAATCAGAGGGCAGGCGAATGAATCGTCTAGCTGTATCGGAGAGTATCTGACAACCATTTTGACTTTTCGAGGGATGAGATGTTGACAGTAGTCATTGGCAGCAATGGGCGAGTTCAGCAAGCCCCACGGTGGAACCCGTAGATCCAGTTACCAAATATAAGCTGCTGGACGGCTTGGTCGATCCAATATTTGATCCACCACTACCAAAAACAAACTGTGTTGGAAAAAATGGAGATTGGTGGCTGTGACCGTTCGAGAGGCGCATGCGGCATCCACCGATGGCACCCAAGATAGGACCTGCTAAACGCGCCCAATGTCATCATAATGACAGCGGTGCATAGTACAATGCGCCATTAATTCAGGCTTTTGCCGCTATACAGCCCCATTCATTCAATAATTATTTCAAGTCAATCGGCCTTATTCTCTATGCCATTGAAATTGAAAATTGAAAATGTTTCGTTTTTCACTCTGGTTGATTTCGGTACGTAAGCATATTAGGCTGGGATCCCAAATATGGATGGAAATTAGACCTGAATCCCTGCCTGAACTGGCATAGTACGTACTTGTTAACCCAGTCTTAAGATCAATTTCAGCTCTTCAAAATCCGATTTTCAATATTGAAAATTTTCAATGGCATAGAGAATAAGGCCGATTATGTCATGAGGTAAGAACTGTCTGGTCTCTTTGATTATCTGTTTCACCTGATTGCACATCATTTTGTTACAGCCTTGAAAAAGATTTTAATTAAATCGAAACGTCGGCAAATACCTAGAATTTTTCATGTTTGTGTCCAAAAATATACCCCAAGAGAAAATCCTTCATTATTATATTTGCTATTGGAGCATACTAATCTAACCCAAGTTAGAGAGAGAAAGATAGAGGGGAGGGAGAGAGAGAAAAAACGCAATTCCAAAAAAGTAAAGATAAAATTCACACCATTTTGCAATGGTTCAGATTTCGTAATTAAATGGATTTAAAATCACTGATGACAATCCAAAGTTATTTTATTAAAAGTTGAGAGAAAATGTTGAGCAGTTCAGACTTCAAAATGATTATAAGTACTGAACTAACCTGATGTCCTTTGAGTTTGGTCCTCACAGGACTTACATTGGCGTTGTTTTCACTAGGTTTCCAAATTACTATTTCACTGAATACAGTGCCAGATAGTACAACCAAATTCTCCCAAGCAGAATTACAGATATAGGTGCTGTACAGACTGCATTTTTCTTCACAGACCACTTCTTGTAGTTTCTTCAGGTGATTACTGTACAAAGCTACGTAATTATGCATGAAAACAACAGCAATGTTTCCATCATTCAAGAATTTAGCAGACATTACCCAGTCCTTGGCAATTTCAAAATCCGAAATTTCCAGGGTCTTGAAACAGGTTTCGCATTTTATTATGCATAGCTTATTTTCGCTGTGTATCAAAATCCTAGAATCGCCACTGAGATCGATTCCATGTATTTTACATCCTTCGAAAACTGAAATCTTGTTTACAAGTTTTGCTTCATTGTGTTCGAACACAAATAGAGAGTCTCCGATGCCTGAAATTGAAAATTAAAAAAAAAGACTTCATACAGGTCGTACGTACCCGCTAGAACATAACTGTTTACTATTTTAATAGCAGTCACATCGGTTTTTATCAATTCCGAAGAAATTTTGAACATTTTCAAAACCTAACCTACAAATTTCAGCATTGGCATTGACATTTTTTGACACCTGTCACACTGACGTTGTGACGTATATAACTTTTATGTTGGCAACCTTGCGTTGCGGGGTGTCATATGATCGAAAATCGTTCATGTGATTTTTAGGTGTAGCTTTTCCAGTCAAAGTATCACCAAAGATGTTGGATAAAATAATTTGTGTTTTAACTTTAATAGTCGCTGGTGAGTACAAGTACTTGAATCCGTGAAATAAAATACTTTTTCAACTGAAATTTCAGTTTATGGAAATGGGGAGCTCACCATCCTCCACCACCCCAAGAGTTTAGCTTTCAAAGGACACAACCACGTCAAGGAATCCACACTGAAAGAGGTCTACTCGGCTTCTCTGGGTTTCTCCACAGAGCATTACTCCAACTGGGAAGGGCTGTACATCCAAGATCCTTTCAATTTAGCTAAGGCTGTCGTAACAGTAGCAGTTGATGGTGTTTCAGACATCGGTTTAGTGAAGGGGCATCACTTCCCCTTGAGAACTGACACTGACGAACTGAATATCTTCACGTCTTTGGAGAAGAGAGTTTTGGAAAGGTATCCCGAAAATAACAATCAGCTGGTCAGGATTGACTTGACTAATGGTTTTGAAGAGGTTTGATTTTGATTTGTTTGAAAATGGAATTTTTGACACTGTTCCATCACATTTATAGATTCAGAACTACGAAATTTTCCAAGGTGTCAAGCCCAGCAAGGCCAAGAAGAGCTCACACAATTTCCTGAAGAACAGTGTGGAAGAAGACAGGGAATTCCTGAAGGATATTGCACTTCTAGATGCTCTGAGTGATAAAGTAAGTTTTGGTGAAGAAAATCCACATTTACTGTACTCTGCTAACACTTATGGTTCCTGAGAAAAATGGGACTGGATAAGTTTCATAAATAATGCAATGTGTAAAAGTCATTTTATCATTCAGTAGCTGGGCTGTGGGATCGCTGGATTAACAACATTAACAAAAATGTATTAAAAAAAAGGAGGGCTGGTCAAATTTTTTAGTTTAGTATTGTAGGCTTGGATCTGCTGCATCCTGTTTGCCTAGTGTAAAATCGGCTTGTCAAAAAGTTATGTTGCCTGTCAAACTGACATGAAAATTATGAAATTTTTGAAAAGTTGAACGTGTCATTCATAGAAATGCAACTTGGGGACCGTAGAGATGTGTTACCATCGTTTTGACATCAAAACCCTCGGCCTACATCCAAATTTCACGGCATCTGGGATTCATATTCTTGACGGCCAGGCAGCGCCAACACAAACTCGTTTCGACAATAATTTCGATCCAATACGCAATTTTAAACGGCTGGGTTCTTTGATTGGATTGGCAAATTTCAATGAAATCCAAGGAATCCAAAGCGACGGCACCGCATTTTTTAGATTGAAGTATCGAAAAGTAGAACTCGCTTCATAAACATTATGATTATGATTATGAAGGTGTTAGTGACATTTTTCTCAGCTGTCAAAATATTACAAGGTTACTTTGATTTCTTTGTTGACTGACGAAAATTAAAACCGGGTAATTACGCCGTTTTTTTCCCCAATAAAATGAAGAAAGCCGTTAGAGACATCTCGTCCAGCATAATTTTTTCCGTTCATCTTTGGCGGAAATGTGCGAAAAATGCGTTTCATAAGTGGTCGGAATGACATCGGGTGTTGTCGTCGATCATCGTACCGAATATCGCTAGTGTAACCCAAGGAGGTTATAATAGCAGGAGGTAGCGTAAGCTGAAAAAAAGTGAAGCCTTGTGAGGTCAAGACCACCCGCCATTATACGAACCAAAACAAAATTGACAAGCCTGCTAGATGGCTGTCTCCTGCTAACCTAGATCATTTATTATATAGCTAATAGCTTTGATGGCACAACTCCATAAGAATGCGGAGACATGACAATTTTGCCGTGATATGCATCGTGACTCAGATCGACTGTTTCTTTCTACGATTATAGAACCCATAAATCCATCCTTCTTGCTTGCTCAGGGCAACAGCTGATGTGCGGACATGCGCAGTAATAATAGTGTGGCTCTACATCCCATTGAGGGACTTGGCCCACAAAGCGGAAAGTTGGAGCTTCCGTTCTTTGTATCCACTACCCGGTTGTCGCGGACCCCTGAAGACCCGAGGTGATGGGGTAAGCATCACGCCTTAGACGACCGCCTTATTACCCCTTGTTCACACAGAACGGAGGTGCCCAATTATTTATAGCGACTGGGTTGGTCGCTTGCCGGAAAGGTCAACGACAGCAGTAAATTTTTCATCACTGCTGCCGCGTGTAATCGAACTCACTACTTTTAGGTTCGCAGCCCAGCGCTCCAATCGCTGAGCTACCGCCGGCTCGGACATGCGCAATGCTAGTGCGATAAACGACGACGTATTTCTGAGCGATCGTCTTTCGAAGCTGATTCTGCAGATTCGAAGTTCTTCGCGATAGGCATTCTACGTACACTCGGCAGCAAAAATAGCGCCTACTTGATTTATGCGCCTGCGAAGGCGACTATTTGCTTGGTCTGCTCTACTAAACCATTCAGGATAGTGTCTTAACGGCTCGATACCAAGTTGGGGCTGAGACCGCCGTAAGTGTGGTTACCATAGCAACGGCAGATACCAACCAATCAGACCGCTGTGTTTGGCGAGTTACGCCGTCCCAAACTTTGCGCCTGCAACTTGGTATCAAGCCCTAAGGGTTAGATTTCAAGTTGGAGATACGCCCGCGCAAGTGTAGCTTAAGTCCGGTCACTTTGGCAAGATAACACAATCAGACGCTATGATTGGCGTATCGATGCCGTAAATGAGTGGCGCAAGTTGCGTCGCTGACTTGAAATTCAGCCCTAAAATGATAAATTCTTAATACCCTGAATAAGCCCAATTAAGTCACGACATTCCAAAGTCAAGCCGAAATGGTTCGTGTGTTTCGGATTGCATATGCAATTCCTTGGCACACCCCTTCCCTTCGCGGTTTCAACTTACGTCGATCAGAAGCTGGGTTGTCTCCCTCTTGCTATAATTTGGTGCAACAAACAAACAATGATGGTGCAATCAACCGCAAATTTTTTGGGATTTTTCATAATTTACATTATTGTGTGGCGTCGGCATGCTATTTTTACTCTTTCCAACTCTTCACTCTAACAGCGTTATATCCTAGACAGACTGCTCGTTAATGATCAATAACGTCAAATTCCCTGACGTCAAATGACGATTGCGAATTTGGGGGGTGACAGTCGTGACACACTACATATCGTAATAAGCCGATGAGCTTCCGTTGTAGCACGTAAATAAACGTGGCGATCAATTTCCCCCTAAAATGTCAATGTCAAATTGTCGAATGGTCCGAAGTAATGGGCTAGTATTGCCCTTATTATCTATAATTATAATAATAATTCCATATTTTCGGTGAGGTGTGAGGTGGTATTTAGCTTAGATTGCATTTAATCGAGAAAGCAATGGGTGCTTTCCATGCACCTAGACGGTACAAATACCACCAGACGGCACATGTTCCATAGTGTGGCACAAAATTTCAGGTGATCCAATGAACGGCGCAGAACCGAGTAGGAACACGTAGATGGAAAGCACCGTTTGGAACCCGCACATGCGTAAATGGCAGGTGTACCGAACTTGGGGCTAGGTGGAAAGCACGCAATAATATTTTAACAATGCTTGCAATATTCACACCACACCATACTATCTTTATTTGCTGCCAAAATATAGGTATGTTGAATTTGTATTGAGTCGAAAGAAATGGGGGAAAAGAAGAATGAGAGACTGATGATTTAGTCAATAACCTGATCAAAATCGCATAGTCCCATAGCCCATAGTCTAGGTAGTCTAACCAACTTTTTATTTCGCACGGCCCTGGTTTATGTGCGCGGCTAGCAAGTGGCAAGGCAACTGACATGCATGTTATAGTTCATGCGTGTGGTCATTCTAACTTTTTTGCAATATTTCAACTGCTTTTGCGATTGGTATGGAATAAGAAGTATTTATGGAAATAAACACTTATATAGGTACCTACCTTTCTCACGGATACTAACGGAAAAACCTTTACCCTCATCAATAAATTCGACTTTGCCAAAAATAGAGTGCCGCCAACCGATATCCAGCTACAAGTTCGCAACGTTCGTATTATCCAATTTTCGCGAACAGGCGGTCATTTCTTATGTAAAGCGAGAAGATTTTTCCATTTTTCGTATGTGCTTATACCTACGTGCACGCTACGGGCATTATATACCTCCCTGTCTCACAGATACTTACGAAAACCTATGTCCTCATCAATAAATTCGACTTTGTCCAAAAATGAAGTGCCGCCATTCGATATCGTGTTGCACGTTTGCAATGTTCGTATCATCTAAATTCCGCGAATAGGTGGTCATTTATTATGTGAAACGGGGAGTTTTTAATTATTTGTACGTACTTATACGTGCACGCTACGGGCATTATCTCATTATTTGGTACAAGAAATGTTGTTGCAAGAGGCAAGACACAAAATCCAGTTCCTCCATTACAGAAATACGTGTCTGATACTCTGAATGGCGTGCTGAAATGACAGACTTGATGACAGATATCGCGCTTCATTGCAGAAACGCTGGCCAATGGTATTCAAAAATCACTGCGATGATGCACGATCACCGGCGATTATGGTTACTCCTATTTAATGATCATTAAGGTCCTAAATGACATTCTAAATGATCATTAGGTAAATGACGACGTGACACTAGTAATTTATATCGTAATTTACGCTTAATGATCATTAAGTTTTCTAGTCTGTCAAGGGTATAAGGTTAAGGTTGGATGTTTGGAGTGAAAGATGTTTACCCTGTCTGAAGGAATTTGTTCTAGTGTCAGTTTGCCCCTTATTTCTGAAACATTCTTCAGGATGAAGCCGCAGTTCTCACCCCACCATGTGGGTAGCAGCAAGTGAATACTTTGTCGATCAAAACCATTATCAGTGTTGAAAATGTCACCCGATGGGGGCTCTTCGTAATTTTTCACTAAACGCTTGTATACAGGGTACAGGGTAGCGCAAATGTCACTACACCACAGCATATCTGAGACAGCGATAGTTTGTCTGTAATGTTGTCAAGTAGGAACAGAACGAAATATTTCTTTCAATGACGTACGCACTATGTATAGACGGTAGTTACTAGCGCTGGGCAATACATTTGAAGTCGATTATTTTAGCATGCAGAAAAATAATCGATTAATCGAAAATCCCGAATAATCGACTACATATTCAATTAGTCGATTATGAATAAACGCTTATTAATTGAATAATCGATTGTATAATCGACTAATTGAATAATCGATCATTTAATGAAGGATTAAAATAGAATAATCGCATATTTCATAATCGACTATGCATAATCGGATAAAATCGATTCCAAAATAATCGATCAATCGATTTTTTAATAAACGATTAATCTCCCGTTTTTCAACTTTTGAATTATTTAGTACAATATTTTATATTGACTTTTTTTTTGTTACCGTTGTTAGGTTGCACAAAGCGAGAAACGCGACGACATTCCAGACGTATTTTGGTTCAGAATTTCCAGCCTGCATGCTATTGTGGATCTTTATGGCGAGAACTCTACGCAGTTCAAAGAGGCAAAGCAAATTTTGGATGAGGCCATCAATCATTTGAACAGTGCCTTTAACAAAGCCTACAAAGGCCAGGCTTTGATCAACGTCATAAGCAGCGACACCGTTCACACCAGACGCGCCAGGAACATCCTTCAAGCCAAAGCAGACAGCAATGAGGCAGATGTTGGTCTCTCCATGCTCATGTCAGCACATTTATTATCATCATAATCATGTTTCAGAAATTGCACTTGGCCAAGAAGTACGACAAGAACTACCCAGTTATTTTCAACATCATGCTGTGGTTTGGAGTTGCCATGGTCTTCTCTTTGTTGGCTATTTGCATTGCCATTGCCACAATGGATCCTGGAAGGGATTCAATCATCTACCGTATGACCAGCACTAGGATGAAGAAGGATAACTAAAGTATTATGAGAATAGTAGTTCATTCGTTATTAAGTGATTGTCGTTTCACTTTGATTGGTTTGTTCAAATTTCCTTTGTATAAATGTAATATTATGTAAGTCTGTAAATAATAGAGTACCATAAAGGTTTTGGTTGTAGTATGTTGTACATTCCTGTGATCGACATGTACTTGTTGATGCGTAAATAATTCTTAATTTATTGATACACAATAAAAGATACCAGACCAAAATATTTTTAAACTTTATTATTACTTCACAGTAACCATTTTCACAAGACTTAAATTAAATTACTAACAGATACTACTTCAGTAAAACATTTAATATTTGGGTGCGGGGCTCTCCAAGTTTGAGTAGTCAACGTTGGGAGAATAAAACTTGTACTGCTTCTTCCTGTACTCTTCGTTGGAAATTTCCCCATTACGGTTCCACTGTACATCAGGGTTGCGGAGAGCAAGACGGAGGGTGTAGAAAACTGCTCCAGCGCAGCCAATGCCAACGCATACGTACAGGGGGATCAACTGTGAATTCGAAAGGTGTAAATGGACTTGCAACAACTCATATCAACCACCCCACAAGGCAATATAAAAATTGCGCTTGGATTTTGAGGGTTATGGGAAGGTTACCCAACACCCAACAGCAAATCTGGGGTTGTGTTGTGCACATTGACTAAGAACCAAGGTACTTACAGCTTTGTGCTTCTTGAGACTGGATAGTGACATGCCCTGCATTTTTGCGATTTTCTGGTGTACGTGCTAGAAAATTTCCAGAAATTCGATTATCTGACTGACAGACTGACGACCAGAGAATAGCTAATACAAGGAAGCTAATATGAGAAATGAAAGGTCCCTGTTAATTGAGAGAAACACAAGTGACAGCTGTTCGTAGCGCCACCTGAGCATTAAATGGCCCGAACTAAAATATTGGCGGGCCATTCAAACGTGACCCACCCCCCCGGTTTTTACTGAATTTTATTTATTTCAACGACCAGTTTCAAAATCGACTTTAAAGTTGACGTTACTTCAAGTACGTTTAGATTGTCAGTACCACAAATGAAATAAAATGCCAAAATTCAGTCTAAACGCACTCGAAGTGAAGTCAACTTTAAGGTCGATAATGAAATCGGTCGTCTCATTGTGCAGGGTTTATCTGAAACAGAAATCAGATTTATAATAATTAGTTTATTGAAAAAACTGGCATTTCCTTAAAACTATTACAGAAAATAATGAATTGAGCAATAAATTCAAAAAAAATAAATGAACTCGTTAGTATCAGGCCCTGTGAGTCAGCAACAAGGTGTTCTTCTGTTGGTACAAACTCAACAAAGCTTGACTGTGATGATCCGGCGGCCGTCCCTGCGTCCTCGTCTGCTTTCATTACATCTTTGGCATACTACAACGGGCTGCCCAGATCATCGAGTGGCGTGGAAGTTCTTCAAACACTGTCGAAAGTAAATCGACACATTATTCTCAGACACCGCTGGTGTTCTTGGCGTCTTGTGACGCCTTCTCGCCCTGAGCTGAAGGTACAGCACGCAAAACAAGGCGAAGTTTCTTCTCATTCACTAAACAGCTTGGTGAAAAGTGATCTTCACAAACAACGAAGAATGGTCCGGTCGAGGGTCCGGTGTGTAGCGTCACTTATCTGGCAAATGTCCTTCCATTCCCGTAGCAATTGAGGGTCCTTGGGGAAACAAAAGAGGGTCTTGTTCATTGCCTTCACGGCATAGAAGTTCTTGCAAGCGGGGAACTTGCAGTTATACTTCCTCTTGCCCTCCATACAGCCGTACAGCTAAACAAAGTGGAGATTTTTTATTTTTATTTTATTTTTTATTCCAGCCAACCTTTACCTGTTAATATTGCACTAATTCCCGCATCTAGAACACCAGCAGGACACAGCCACTTCAATCACTTTTACATGTCGCAAAAAACTAACCTCTAACGCGAATGACCGCCAAGAAAGAGGCGGCAGAAAATGACAAGTAAATGTCAGCAGAAACGTCACTAATGTCAGTAATGTCACCTGTCACCCTTCCCCTTGCCCCGGGGTGTAATGGGTCACCCTCATCACCAAGCTGGCGTGTTGCTTGTCATTGGGCAGCAGTTTCACCCCCGTGCTGACGACTGACACTTCGTGCACTGAACTTTTTTAGCTTTTTCTCTACGTGCCAAGTGAGAATGAGAAACAGATACAGAAGTAGCAACTTGAGATGAGTTAAGGAAGGACGGAAATATGGCATGGGCAATGTTCGGTCATGGGTAGCACGAAATTGACGTAACTTGCTCAAGATCCTCTTGAAGACTGGTTATATAATTATTAATGTTTCAATGAATGTTTCAGCTAACAAATCACAATTATTATTTTGTAATGATGTGTAGAAAAAATGCATTGCTCGATTTTGACAAAAGTATTTGACTGTGAACAGTTGCACTTTGAGTAACACAGTACCTGGTACCTACTTTGACAATTGACATTGGCGGTTATTTTGAATTCATAAGGTATATGCATAATATGGGTATAAAAAAATAGTAGGTAGGTACTTGTATACAGGTGATTCATTCTCCACGGAAATTGTGTTTTATTCGGAAGCGTTTCATCCGAGCATTTTCCGAGCCATGGCAGACTTGGGCAGACTTTAAAAGATGGTTAGATATTATATTACATTACGTCAAAAATTCGCGAGTAGAATATAACTGATTGACTTGATTCCGCAAGATTCTCGATTTTGCCATCAGAAATAGCAAAGTTTATCTATGTAAGCTGCTGTAACACTTCAATTTCTGATATTTTTCCTGAGCCTAGAGTTGCTGCGAATCTCCATGATGATAGGCCCGAGGATAGGCCATAGGCCAGTCAAATAAGGAAAGCTCGAAGGAAATACATTCTACTACCAGATTTAAAAGTTTTCCTATTACTAAATACTAATATCGCAAAATGCAAATGTAAAATTGCGTTTCTTAATATCATGGCCATGGCATTTCTCAGGTTCAGGGAATGAGGAATGAGGGAATATATACCGTGAATATATTCTGGAATATTCCTATGAATATCCAGTGAATGTTCTCAAGGCGGACATTTTGTGTCTATGAGTATACCTACTCTGAATATTTCTGAATATTTAAGAATATTCTGGGAATGTTTGAATATTCCGAAAAGAATAAATAAAGAATATTCATAGAAAATCCTGTGCTATCTGGGTATCTTAATTCGCCTCCAAGTACTGAGAAATCGTACAAGTACACCAAGATCTCTACGAAATGGTCTGACAAGGGCAACGGGGGTGCAGATTTCGGACCAGACCGTACGAAATCGATTGCGAGAAGTCGGCCTGAACTCGAGACGACCCGCAAAAGTGTCTAAATTAACCAGAAACCATCGCGTAGCACGCAACATGTTTGCTAGAGAACATTTGAGATGGAATCTACCACAATGGAGAAAAGTTCTGTTTACTGATGAGTCCAGAGTGGCCTTGCATTCAAACGACGGACGAGTAAGAGTGTATAGAAGGCTTGGCGAACGATTCCACCCTGACACGGTTACTGAAATGGTAGCATTTGGTGGTGGTTCGCTGATGATCTAGGGAGGCATTTCCATTGAAGAACGAACCGACCTCCTTATCATTGGTAACGGTACAATAAACGCAGAGCGTTACATCCATGAGGTGCTAGCCACACAAGTGGTACCTCTAGCTCATGCAGAATAAGGTCAAGAATTCAATTTAATGCACGACAATGCCCGTCCGCACGTCGCAAGGATTGTCACTGATTACCTAAATGAGCAGAACATACGAAGAATGGCTTGGCCCGCTTGCAGTCCGGATCTCAATCCGATCGAACACATGTGGGTTCAGTTAAAAAGACGGATCAGGAACCGCCAAAACCCTCCCCAAACTCTCGAAGAACTTGAAATTGCTCTACTAGAGGAATGGCAAGATATTCCCCAAGAAAACATCCGCAACCTGATTTTGAGCATACCGCAACGATGTGCGGCTGTGATTCAAGCTGGGGGTGGCAATACTCGATATTGAGACAATTTAGCGTAACCTCGTTAAGCCACAAACAATTTTTTCCCCTTTTCGTAATATTTTTCAATTTTTCATCTTACATTATTCTTGTTCATTAATGAATTTTTTGTGAAATTTCACTACGACAGTGGTTAAATTGCTGCATAATTGTGTGTGAAACAGTTGAATAAAGATATCCTGAAAGTTACATCGCTCTACTTTGTTCAACAAAAAATTAAACTAAAAAAAAAACCAACTGATCCTCTAAATTGTTTTGAGAAGTGTAGCATGCCAAATGGCCTGCGATACTTGTCGAAAAAAAATTTGCGATGCCCATCGGCGAAACATTACTGCTTTCATGTCTGTTGATTGTGATATGAGAGAATAATCAATTTTTGGCTCATTTTCAGTCATATTTTCTTCTTTATAAGTGGACAGTCAGTGTGTTGAGACTATTTCCAAATTTATAAAAATGTATTTCATTTTTTCTCAATATCCATAGTAAAATTTTCCACTATAATACGTCTAAGTGGTTATTATGAAGTTATCAAGTGTTTTGAATAATCTGGCAATATCTGGCACGTGAAATTTGCGAAAAATTGGCGGGGGACCCTAGTGACCCCGCTTGGGTCTCAACGTAGATTTTCGTAGCTTGGGTATTTAAGGGTTAAGTAAGTACCGTTATTTACCAATTTTCTACCTCCCTGTGAATTTTTTTGCATTAATTTCGGGATACCCTGTACAGGATGGTCCGACTTTTATGTCATTAAATTTAAGGATCAATATAGAGAATGAAAAATGAAGGGGAATTTCTTCAGAAAACATATTTGAGAAATGCCTAATAACAGAGATACAGCCCTTCAAAGTTGGAAATAAATAATCGTTTTTACCGCATAACTTTTGAACCGTTCAACTGATTTGATTCAAAATAGAACCAAAGGTTTACTGAAATCATACCCTGTCGAACAATCATAACATGTTCCATAAAAAAGTTTTAGGGGCGTAGACATATTAGGGGGTGTCCCTACTTTTCCCCCTCTATTTTTCACCTCATTAGCTATTTTTGGAAACTGCGAAAAAAACGATTATTTATTTCCAACTTTGAAGGGCTGTATCTCTGTTATTAGGCATTTCTCAAACATGTTTTCTGAAGAAAGTCCCCTTTATTTTTCATTCTCTATCGATCTTTAAATTTAATGACATAAAAGTCGGACCACCCCGTATATAGCCTGCTCAGCAATTCGCCTTGGAAAGTGAACCATGATCCGTGCGTCAAGTGAAAATATGAGGCTCCCAAGGTTTTTTGTCATATACTTAAGTCGCTAGATGACGCCACAGTACAAGTAACTTTTGAAACCAGCTCTTTAGCTGATCGTTTTCCAATATAAATACTGAAGTAGGTACTGGAAGCTAGGGCTTCGTTCTGGTGTCAGTTTGCTCTTGATTTCTAAAAAATTCTTCACGATAAAAGCGCAGTTCTCAACTCACCTGGTCGGTCACAGCAAGCGAATGCCTTATAGGCCATCCACAATGATGTTATTGTTAACGTAATGTTATCGGCAATGGTAATGTTAGCATTCAAAGCAATGAGTTTCAAATGGTGACGTTCACAATCATGTTAGTGGCAATCTCGGTGGCAATGGCATTTGCTGAATTTGGCATTACCATTGAAACTCGTTGCTTTGAAATGCTAACATTACCATTGCCGATAACATTACGTTAACATATCAACATCATTATGGATGGCCTATTATTGTCAAAGCCTTTATCAGTGTCAGAAATGTCAACGGTGGCGGTTCTTATAATTGTTCACTAACGATCAGAGACAAGCCATATCCACCTTTCCCATGAGATAAATCACCTGCGCGCATACTCCCGCTAGTGCAAACGGCTAGTGCTAGATCTGGGTTCACAGCTATGCGTTCAGCTCTCGCGGGAAAGGTGGATTTCCAGAATATGCACTCATAATCACGGTTCTTTCAGAAAATAAGGTGGTTGCAAATACAATACAAGTTGATTAGTGTCGATGCCTTTATGAAAGAAAGGCGTTTCTCTGACCTCCGAGCGTGGGACAAGATATGTGATTATTGTGAGAAATCTCGGACCATCGAACCGACCGAGCAACCACCACCGAAATCCAGCAGACACGTGTTTCGACCTGTTTGGGTCTCATCAGTGCTGAAGCATTCAAAGGCATAAGCTCGATGGTCTAATGGTCCAGGACTTTCCTATGGGAGTCCTTCCTTACATTTAATTACAATACAAGTTTCCTTAATTGATGGTCTCTTTCTAATCAGTGATGTGTATGTGCGTGGCACTTGTGGCAGTGGCCACGGCGCCAAGAACCGTCGCACCGGTTATTCTATCTCTCTTCTCTACCTGAAATTCAGCTTCCTAAACTGAGCGTCTCTCTCTAGTTCGTAGGCACACTGCGCGCAAAACCATCGCGCCAGATCTCTTTTTTTCAGGAAACCGCTATTCGAAAAGATGAAAAATAATTCCAGATAAATGATTAACTGATATTGTTTCTCGCGAGATTTCTCGTTTTTGAATCACCCTGTATTTGAAAGGGTCTTATTCTCTAAAAGGTCGTGACTAAAGGTGCGTTCAGTCAGCTTATTTAGCCGCAAGTTTTAATTTTAGTCGCAAGCGCAGAGACGTCCATTGGCTTTTATGAACCAGCCTCCTCAGAACAGCCAATGAGCGATGCAGCGCTTACGACTAAAATTACAACTTGCGGCTAAATAAGCTGACTGAACGCACCTTGACAAAGCAAATTCCGAAAATTTGGCTGATCTGGCGAGACAAAAGATTTCCGAAAAAAAAAACAGGATTTGCGTGTGGTTTCCATGGATCATCCTCCGGAAAACTCGTTTTATTCGAAAGCCTTACCAAGATCACTTTAAAACGCGATTTCCGTGAAGAATGGATCACTCTTGTATTGTACAACAGAGAGGCCAAGGCCAAAAAGTAAACTTTTTTGACCAAATCCGACATTTGTGGTCGAACATACACGTTTTCCAGAATTGATGTCGAAGAAAGTAACTATAGCGTAATCCTTAGTTGATTTTATAACTCCCTAGGTATGCAGCTTTTTCGAAATTTCACTTTTTGACCGTTCCATTTTAGTTGACTGTTAGTAGCTTGTCCATTTTATTTGCAGTGTTGATTGAAGCAGGTTGAATCAGAATAAAAATAAAACATAATTTATTATAAATTATTTAAGTATAATTATGTAATTATTATAACACACAGAACTACCTCTTTTGTTGGTAGAGAAATAATCAAATAAATGAAATAAACGAAGAACTCAATTCACTAACTTAGAAGTATAGTCAAGTCAGGTTAACGCCAAAGGTTCATCCAGAATTCCAGAGGCCAAGCACTCAAAAGAACCACACTCAAGTGGCGAGATGACTGAAGGGTGAATACACTTTTACTGTTTTTGAAATTTACTCTAAAGTTCTAGCAAGTAATATTTAGTATTAATAACCATAACAATGTGAAAAGCAGAACAAAATTTATACACTGGGTAGGGGATGACGTTCAATCAGCAGGACTCATCCACATGGAGAAGGGCTGCGCCAGGAGGGAAATGCCAATGATATCGTCTTGAAGAATTAAACTAAAAAATTCAACAACAACATAACGTGTGTGTTTGTGTGGCTGTAATTTAGAAGCACAGAGGAAACATGGCTCAAGTATAGTGGCGGAAAAAGACGCTAGTCGATAAAGCTCTGTTCCACACATGCTTTCACTCGTTTTTCGTACTCTCTTCTATTTTCTTTATACAGCTGAGCAGCCATGGAGTTTGCTGGAGAGTTTGGATTCGGGTCGCTCAATAAAGACTGCAACAAATAACGTTAATTATTAGCTCGATAGATATCTACGACTCCCGTCTTGGTGAAATTGACACAGTGTGTTTTCAAAAATATTTTGAAAATGAAACAGGAAACTATACAATGAGGTACAAATTATATCAAGAATATCAAAAACTGCTGGTTACGGCCCAACAATGTCACCCTCTATGGTCCAGGGAGCAGATTGAATTTCAAAGTGAAGGCGCTTACGGAAACCCTGATCCGGATTACGATCGCTAGGGTCACGTGACGGATTCATTGGATTAGTACTACTGGGTATGGGGAGCGTGCATGGCCTTCAGCTATCAAGGCATAGGACACACAGAGCCCATGGTGGTGAAAATAAGAAATACTTGTGGACTGGGGATGCTTATGGTGTTCGCATCACGCCGACGTACTTCTTGTGTATCTAGGCAATACACCACGAAAGCTTCACTTTATGCTCGTGCTCTACGCCGCGCTACTTGTCTCGCACATAGCTCATACTGGACGCCGCCATCTTGATGGTTATTTGGCCGTTACCTCAACCGCGACAAATGGTAACAGAAGCCTGGTCAGCTAAGGAACTCACATCACATCAGAGCACAGTGCACAGTACAGATTATCGATAATTATCATTGCACGGCACTTTCGGAGTCGCAGAGATATCGCACGGCTCCATAATGTAGACACGCGTGATCCCTGGTAGACACATAACTCTATTTACACCGTCGAACCGCTGTCACTTGGACATTTCTATTGACGTTTCATTCACTTGGAGCTCAGTGGCTCCCAACCATCCCGCTCGACGACCCACTTTGGCAATCATTCGCAGTGTTAAGATCACCACAGGCAATTAAATAAAAACAGTTGAAAACACTACATAGATATTGTGAAATTACAATAGGTTAGATAAGTTTCACGGCTCTAAAAACATTCCGCAGTAACTACACACATCAAAAGAATCTAGGGGACAAGCAAATTCAGACGATTTCTAAAATCATCATAACTTTTGATTTCCGTAAGCGATTTCATATCGGTTTTCGGTGTTCGATTGCCCAATCTTTCGTTTTCATGCCTTGATCACGTCAAATACGAACAGTGTTTCATAAGGTTGCTACAGGGTGATTGATGAAACAGTGTAAAATTGCCGAAAGTTCAGTACGAGCGCGATTTCCCAAAAAAATGTTACATGCATTCCAATAGCACAGTTATGAAGACCAGTGTTTCAGCTTCAGTAACGTTTTTGAATTTTGAAAATCGAAGGTGGATTGCCAAAGATTATTGATCATTTTGTGCCGCCATGTTGAACTTCCAAGAAAAAAGAAAGTGGTCCGATTTCATTGAAACTTGGAACACACTCATGTCTGGGTCAAGTAACTGGAATTTCAAGGTCAAATGTCACTTTCACATTGTCACGAATTTGAACATCGAAACATATATGCCGATCAGCTTTTAAATTCAGCACTAGAACGGTTATTTTCTTACGCCAAGTTGGCAATTCTGCGATATTTGGGGATGCTCAAATTTGTAATGTTGGATCAAGATTTCTCCAGATGACCTTGAATTCGTATTGTCAATCGAGTACAGCGCTGTTGCAAGATTGTATGAACGCTCAAGACGTCTTGATTTTGATAGACTTTCTCCAGTTTAAATGGGCGACTGGTGAACAGTTTCTTTGAATAAAATAGTGAATCAAAATATACCATCATATCATATACTAGGTTGAGAAAACTGTTCTAATGTATGGTCAGAAATGAAGGCCTAGTGTCTAAAACCTAGAACGGCTCGGCACTCTGTCACTTACCTGCCATTCTGACAAGATAACAGTCATAACAGCCAAGGCAACACTGTAGCGGAATATGATTCAAGGAGACGCCAGAATTGGCATTTCATGTCAAAATTTTATAACCTCACTGGACTTCGCCACAAAAAGCCCGTTTTCACGTAACTTGGTCTGTCAGCGTCCGTTACACCCTAGGGAACATGGCCAACCGCGTTTCAATTTCTACTGAATTTAAAACGTGATCGGCATATACCTTTATTCTTGTTCAGTGAAGTTCGGCAATTCATTATGCCAAGATTTACGCATGCGCAACGATTGCAATTTGTGCAAATTAATGATCAAATTGCTTTTCTATACGGCAATTTCAGTGCCTTTTGTGAAATTTTTGCTCCAATTTCAAATTACCGGCCGCCAATATTCTGAATTTCAACTCCCTTATGTCCGATTGCACAAAGGTGGTATCAATTTTTAGTTCGGTACTAAACACGAGATCAAATTTTTGAAGTGGAACAAAATGCAAACCCAGTTACTTCAAGGAGAGATTATGATGGGAATACAAAATATGGCTCCAAGTGAATATAAAGATACCAAAACACAGGTGAGACAGCTTTTATTTTGGCTTGTAGAACAAATCTTCCCGGAACTGTCAGATCTTTTCTTTGTAATAAAAATTAAGCGACAAGTGCGTGTTACCGCTCCTTTTTTTCTGTATACAAATAACCAGAAGGGGTTATATTTTGTATTCCCATCATGTTCTTTCCTTGAAGTGATCGGATTTGCATTTTGCTTCACTTTTAAAGGTGCGTTCAGTCAGCTTATTTAGCCGCAAGTTTTAGTTTTAGTCGGAAGCGCTGCGTCGCTTATTGGCTGTTCTGCGGAGGCTGGTTCATAAGAGCCAATGGGCGTCGCTGCGCTTGCGACTAAAATTAAAACTTGCGGCTAAATAAGCTGACTGAACGCACCTTAAATATTTGATCCGCTGTTTGGTACCGAACTAAAATTTGATACCACGTTTGTGCAATCGGGCATCAGAGTTTTTCTTTAGGGGTATATGACGTCTCTGGCTCTGGCTTCCCTAAATGAGTCCCAAACTATACAGGGTCTTAGGGATACAATCGTTGGCCATACAGCGTGTCACAAGTCAGCGTCGCAAGTGGAATCACCTCCATATTTCCTTCCCTGGCACTTTTTCAGAAAATTCCTCCAAGGGGTATAACGATTTTTACCATTGCGGATGTGTTGGAGACATTAGTTTTATATTGTCAATAATAATTTTTGACAGATGACTTTTTTTTACTTTTTTGACAACTTTTTTTCATTTCAGAGCAGTAAAAACCAGTAAAAACTAGATATTAGTAGGTTTGTTCGCGTCGCATGAACTTTCTACACTCAAACTGCTGTGATTGGTCAGCTGCTGCCAGGGACCCCACGCTATTGGCTAGGGTGCAGAAAGTGCAAAAAGTTCATGCGACGCGAACAAACCTAGTTTCTCAGCATGGTAATATATTTTCTTTGTTTCTGTCATTATCCTGTCACTAAAAATTGACAGTTGATTTGTCCAGAAGAAAACGAAATAGGATACTACTGTTGGTTGAATTTGACGACAGCAGAAGATCCCAGAGAGAAATTTGTGATATCTCAGCAACATGCATCCAAACAAGAGCCCGGTATGTCAAAACTCAAAACCCAAAGTCTTGTAAGCAAAATTCGCCTGTCTCAGAGAAGTGGAACCACCTCCATATTTTTTCCTTGGCCGTTTTCAATAAATTTCTTCGACTTTGATCTGTTGGTGATCTTAGTTTTTAGCGCATTTTCCATCTTGATGAAAATCGCTATTGCAACCGCTTTGTCCGTCCGTCCGTCCGTTCCTCGAACTCCTCCCAAACTAGACGACCCAGCTTTCTAATTTTTTCGCTGTTACATAGCTGCCACTTCCAAAGGAGGGCTAGGCTATATTGGATGTCTATATTGCGCCGCCAACATAGAGAAAACCGCCCCCGATAAACTTTAAATAACATAATATTGCACTTTCTACCAGACCTGATGCTCTGGTCTTCTCATTTTTTGAATAATACATAGTTGCCACTTATAAACGTAAGCCAAGAAACATTCCGTCTTCAATATGCCCCGCCGACATGAAAAAACTGCTAAAAACCGCCCCCAATCACTTTGAAATGAAAAACATAAACGCGAAGACATAGCGATCTGATTCTTTCGGTATATAAATAGCTGACTAAAAATGGGAAAGGATAGGCTACTTTTGATATGGCGCCGCCTCCAGCTTCCGCCCCCAAAAGAAAAAAAAGTGCAACTTTCAACAATTTTCACTGATTCAGCTGATAATGTCACCTCGAACATTTAGAAACTCTTGACTCAACTTGTGCGAGAATTTCTTTGCCAAACTCCGCCGCTCCGACACGCCGCCCCCAAAGTGAGAAATAAATGTAAAACATGAACCTGAAGACATAGCGATCTAATTCTTCCACTATATAGATAGCTGACTGAAATTGGAAAAAGATAGGCCACTTTTAATTAGCCGCCGCCTCCAGCTGCCGCCTGCAAACGGAAAAAATGCAACTTTCACAATTTTCACTGATTGTCATATTTCCCTTACATTTAGAAATTAAAAACTCCCAGCTCAAACTGTGCAACAGTTACTTTGCCGAATGCTGCCGCCCCCACACGCTGCTCTCAAAGTGAGAGATGAATGAAAAACATAAACCCGAAAACATAACGATCTAATTCTTTCGCTATATGGATAGCTAACGTAAAATGGGAAAGAATAGGCTACTTTTGATATGGCGCCGCCTCCAACTTCCACCCCCAAAAGAAAAAAGTGCAACTTTCAATAATTTCCACCGATTTACATTTCAATGCTACCTCAAACATTCAGAAACTCCCAACTCAAACTGTGGGAGAATTTCTTTGCCAAACTCTGCCGCTCCCACACGCCGCCCCCAAAGTAAGAGATAAATGTAAAACATAACCCTGAAGACATAGCGATCTGATTGTTCCGCTATATAGATAGCTGACTAAAAATGGGAAGAGATAGGCCACTTTTGATTAGTCGCCGCCTCCAGCTCCCGCCCCCAAACAAAAAAATGCAACTTTCACAATTTTCACTGATTGTCATATTTCCTTAAACATTTAGAAACTCCTAACTCAAACTGTGCAACAGTTACTTTGCCGAATGCTGCCCCCCCCCCACGCTGCCCTCAAAGTAAGAGATAAATGGAAAACATAAACCCGAAGACATAGCGATCTAATTTTTTCGCTATATGGATAGCCGACTAAAAATGGGAAAGAATAGACTACTGTTCATTGGTCGCCGCTCCCAGCTCCCGCCCTCAAACAAAAAAATATTGATGAGTGAAAGAATTTTCATTCAAATCTATTTAATTGGCAATTCTGATAACAAAATATCACAATGAGTTTCGAATAAAGAAAGACGGCAAGGAATGGTGTTCCTCCTTCAACCAAATTTCTTTACGTTCATAATATGCCTCTTTGAGAAAATGCGCTACTGAGACTCACGCACGTGAAGGCATACTCACTTGTTTATTATTTTTTTCCCTTTCATCCAGAAAAAATGCCAGAGAAAAAAATATGGAGGTGATCTCATTTTCCTGGGACACAATGATTTGGCTAAAAGCTTTGGGCCGTATTCATACCTCGCTTTTATGCTAAAAGCGCTATTAGAGCGATGCGCATTTAGGGGCATTTCTCATACTTCAGTGTTCAAAAATACAAATTAACTCGCAAATTAATTGCAATTAAGTACATACAATCGCTCCCAATCGCAATAATGTATTTTTGAACACTGAAATATGAGAAATGCCCCTAAATGCGCATCGCTCTAATAGCGCTTTTAGCTTAAAAGCGAGGTATGAATACGGCCCTTTGAGTTCTGACATACCGCGCTCTTGTTCGGATGCATGTAGTTGAGATATCACAAATTTCTCGTTAGGATTTTCTGCTGGTTGTCAAATTCAACCAACAGTAGTATCCTATTTTGTTTTCTTCCGGACAAATTAACTATAATGACAGAAATAAAGAAAATATGTTACCATGCGGAGAAAAATATTCAGTTTTTATTGCTGTGAAATGAAAAAAAAGTTGTCAAAAAAAGTAAAAAAAAGACATCTGTAAAAAATATGATGACAATATAAAACTAATGTCACCAACACATCCACAATGGTCAAAATCGTTAAACCTCCTGAAGGAATTTTCTGAAAAAATACCATCTAAGGAAATATGGAGGTGATTCCACTTCACTGGGACACACGGTATAAGTTGAGATGCCGATCTCTGCCAAAAAGTTACCGATAATTGGACCTATCTCAATTCGAATTTAAATAACTATTTCAAACTGCCATGCATTTGTGCATGTGCATGATTGAATTGCCAAGCCCTAATGAGCATTTAGATGAAAAAATGATGGGGCAAAATATTTTCTTACACCAACTCTATGGCTGCTTGAAGTTCTATCACATCAAAAAAAAAAAAAAAAAACACCCTTCATATTGATTCTAAATTATCAACTATACAGATTTTGATTTTTCTCTATACATTATCAAGAGAATAAGCGATTTTTTGTTGTTGTCATCAAAACAAAAAATTACACATGTCTGCACATTGTTGTCATGGTCATTGTTACCTTAATTCATCTACCAGGAGTACCAGGGAATGTGTTTTCACAAAATATTCAAAATTAATATCTAGTGCTGGCCGAAAAAAAAGTTATTGAATTATGCTAGTTTCATTTGATATTGAAGATTTTTCTCAGGCCTATACCCTATTTCTATTACCATTATTGTCTACTTCTGCTATGAGTACATATTGCACTGCTGTAGTATCAAACCTTGCATCACATGAACCAAGTTTAAAATAGATAAATCTGGTTTATAGTGAAAGGTTTAGGTATTGTTGCTCACTTTCTAAGAGCAGTTTTAATGAGACAGAAAAATTTACCTAGACATTTTTTTTAAATGGTTGCATATTGTGCCTTTATTGTGAAGCAGTTGATATTGGGTAAGTATAATGTAGCTTGAGTAGCATTAGCCTTCTAATGGTGCTATTCTGTAAAAAATATACATTGATGTAAGCGCTGTATCGCTGTAAGATGACACATGTGACAATGCAAAACATTATTACTTTTGTCATTTTACAGCGATGTGGCGCTTACATCGATGTATCTTTTTTACAGAATAGCACCATAAGATGCTGCTGGATACAGCTCCAAATTGTCCAAATGTAATTTCTCTGTGTTTACTGATTTCAGTCACGGGTAAGTATACTGTCACAGTAAAAGCAATATGCAAGCCCTCTCGTACCGAAGTACAGGGAACTTTCGACCTACTTACTTGAATAGAAGTTAATATTGCGGATACGTCATATGTCGGACTCCATCGGTTCTGCAAGATGTCTAAGCAGATGCCCCCGTCTGCATACACGTTTGGGTGAAACATGTGACTCACGAATCTAACTGTCGGCGGCTTGTTGGGGTATTCTTCTGTAAATTCAATGGTTAGTTTGAAGGTCCCATCCTCGAAGGGAGTGTCGTGCGGGCCGAAAATGACGGCGTTCCAAATCATTATGTTATTGTCCGTGGGCGCCCCACTTACGCCAGTCGGGGGGTCCTCTTGCAATCTGGAAAATTTGACACATCAAATCGAAATCTCGTCGAAACGGGTCGAAATGGACGACGACGGTCGCCCGAAGCAAGCGTGATCGATTCCTTCAGGGACCTCTGAGTTATCTTTTACGGAAATAGATCATTACAAACCGTTTGAAATCTCTCATAAGGCGTCGTCTTGCAGGCGTAGACATTTTAAATTCGAAATTAATTAACTAGACAGCTATCTAAAGCGCAGCGGACTCGTCTCAATTATGTAAATACGAAAATTTATGGCTATACAAATCAATTTATTTAACTTCTAAAACACAATAAAACTTGCACTTGCATGACATACGAAGGATGATGACTTATAAACAAAAATAGCACTAATAAACGCAGGATAGGTTATCAGGGACAACTAGAAAGTCACCAGAGCCGCGAGATTGAGCGCCGCCAACTTCACGTCGTGCGTCGTGCGCAAACGACAAAAATAAAAAAAAAGATTACATCTACAAGGTGCGGCAACGGAAGCACACACACACATACAGGGTCCTGCAACAGCGCGTCGGGTTTTCCTAGCGCCCTTCCCCTTCCCTCACGAGATAGAGACAAAGGTGTAATACATAGAATTATTGATTTGAAAAGTTCTAACCAGTGAAATTATTTTCAGTAATAATATAACAAGTGGTATGATTATCATCGATGATAATTTCAAATGGAATCGCAATGCTCCGCAGTCGCTGAATCTGCAGGCACGATTCCATGAGAAAATATCATCGATTAATAATCATACCACGAGTTAAATTTAACAAGACTATATCTGCCGTGCTAAGCCTAAAGCGCGCCGTATCTACATTTTGATAAATTTGATACACTGCATCTTAATGCCCATATTTTAGGGGCTATGATGTTCGCGATCATGTGGTTATGATTATACATGGATAGCGCAATAATTAGAGCTCTCAAATAACTGCTTTATTCATCCTAAACTATAACATAACGGCATAAAAACTTGGCATAAAACTAAAACTGCAGTGTATCAAATTTATCAAAATGTAGTTACGCGCTTTAGGCTTAGCACGGCAGATATAACAAATTGAAAAAATTGAATTGTATACTTTACATCAGACATTTCAAGGCAAATCTAAGGTTCACCTATTTAGTGTCTATATGCATTACAAAATAGCAATTCAAAGATTCGTCCATCGTTAGTAAAGCGTATTGCATGGACATGATTTTCCATGTTACGAGCAGATCCCATGTAAATCCACCCAATGTATCTATGCCCAATGTGACATTTCTCTGATCTGAATGCCTGTGTCCACTTCAACACCACAGACGAATGCTGTATCTGTATACCAGGTGATCATTTGAAAACTATCCACCTGCAATAACTCCCGATTTCTAGTCAAAATTTCTTCGAGCAAAAACAGGTCGATTTTTATATCGAGGGGGACATTCAAAACATACATTGGCGAATTTCTATATTCACCCCCCTCGCCCCCACTCACCCCAACTTTGAAATTTCAAATGACACTACCTACCTTGCGATACATCAAATTGAAGAGAATTGAATTTTCTTTCTGGAAAAAATATTTCCAAAATTTTTAACCCCACCCCCTTCTCCCTAAAAATTCTCTGACTGTCCCATTTTATATTCTGGACCCCTGATTTTTTTCTCAATTTAGTCGGCGTTATCCTAGATAGCATCGAAGAAGAAAATTTTCGGTGGGAAAAGTGCTACCCAAATTCACCCCTTTGCTCTCCTCCAACTCAACTCCCAAATTCAACAAAACACCACCTACTTTGTCATACATCAAATTGAAGGGAATTGAATTCTCTATCTGAAATTTTTTTTTTGGATTTTTCTACCCCTCCCCCAATAAATTGGTCATTTGGAGTATTCTAGGGGGGAAATAGGGGGCTTTAAAAATTGTGAAAAATCGTTTTCATGAAGAGAATTCAATTTCCTTGGATTTGATATATTACAAAGTGGGTATTGACATTTTAGATTTTTAAGGTCAGGTGGGGGGAGCGAGAAGGGGTGAATTTGGGTGGCACTTTTTTCATGGAATTTTTTTTCTTTTGATGCTGTGCCGGATGACGTTGACTGTATTGAAGGGAAATGGAGGTCAAGAGTATTAACTTGGACACTCTGAGTATTTTAGGAAGAACGGGGGGTGGGGTTGAAAAATTTCGAAATATTTTTTTTAAAAAGAGAATTTAATTCTCTTTAATTTGATGTATCTCAAGGTAGGTGGTGTCATTTGAAAGGACCCCGCACGATTCTTATGGAAAATGGCTCCCGGTTAAATTCTCTGAATTTTTGATATGTTGTAGCTCATGAGATACTAATCAAATACCGTGAACCCCAAACTCAAATAATGGAGTTTTTTACCCACAGGGGGTTGAAGTTGGAGGTTTTGACGGCTTCAAAATGATACTATGACGTTAATAAAAGCTTTTTATTTGGTTTCTCTTCAAGTTGTGTTTCATGCTAAATGTATTCATTTGGCAAAAAAATATCAACCCCCTCCTCCACCCCCAACCCCTATCTACCATCATAAAATTCGAGATTACTCCCAAAAGTCATGCGGATGGCTTTTGTGATTTAAATGATGAATTTTGACATGGAAATTATTTTCCACCCCCAATGTTGGGGTGCCGATTTTCCAATTTTCCTCGGTTAATTTGGCTGAACTTTTGGTATTGTGTACTTCTAATTCTGTTGAACAAAAAGTTCTCATGCCAAAACTTATTCCTATGGACAGTTTTTGTTCTACAGGGGACTGAAGTTGAAGATTTGAGAGCATAAATATTGAACTTCAGTCCCCTGCAGAACAAAAACTGTTCATAGGAATAAGTTTTGGTATGAGAACTTTTTGTTTAGCAAAATTAGAAGTACACAATACCAAAAATTCAGCCAGATTAACCGAGGAAAATTGGAAAATTGGCACCCCAACATTAGGGGTGGAAAATATTTTTTATATCAAAATCCATAATTTAAATCACAGAAGCTATCCGCATGGCTTTTGGGAGTAATCTCGAATTTTATGATGGTAGATATGGGGTTGGGGGTGAAGGAGGGGGTTGATATTTTTCTGCCAAATAAATACATTTAGCATGAAACACAACTTGAAGAGAAACCAAATAGAAAGCTTTTATTTACGTCAGAATATCATTTTTAAGCCGTCAAAACCTCCAACTTCAACCCCCTGTGGGTAAAAAACTGTCCATTATTTGAGTTTGGGGTTCACGGTATTTGATTAGTATCTCATGAGCTACAACATATCGAAAATTCAGAGAATTTAACCGGGAGCCATTTTCCATAAGAATCGTGCGGGGTCCTTTCAAAGTTGGGGTGAGTGGGGGCGAGGGGGCTCAAGATGTATATTTTAGATGTCCCCCTCGATATAAAAATCGACCTGTTTTTGCTCAAAGACATTTGCACTAGGAATCGGGAGATATTGCAGGTGGATAGTTTTCAAATGATCACCCGGTATATTTTGTACAAGAAACCCCTTTTGGGGTAAGTAATCACGTTTTAAACTCTTTCATTACGATCATTAGTATCCCATTTGTATTTTTTATGTATTTTCAACAGTTTACATTCAAAATAAGAGTTAACCTCAAACTGAAATCAATCTGACTTGGTACCCCGAATAGGTCTCTTCGTTTCGGTTTTTTTGAGTGCGCATGTCTGGCGCTAAATTCATAGTTTCGTACACCAGTATTGAAAATTAACACACAAAAATATTGTAGTGCACCTAAAATTTCACAAATAATTTGGTTGAATGTTAGATACCATTTTTTATATTCAAAGGAAATGTTTCGTTGGAATTACATTCAATGATCATTTGTGGAAATTCAGGAACAACGAAAATGGCAACAGCGCTGTCACTTGTGACAATTATGATCACACTTCTCGTTTCTACCTGACCTACATTTCATTTGCTTATGTTTTGACGAAAGAACAGAACCTGTTGAAAATGGCTGTACCGAGAAGGAAGTTCAAAGAAGCTACGAAGAGATGCATTTACGGTATGTATAAAAGTGACAGCCAGGAACCGGTTGTTGGTCAGGCGGCTAGACAGAGCATGCAGCGTTGCCATTCAACTGACAGGTGTACGAAAGTTTTCAAAATTTGGAGCCTTCAAGCATGCGCACCTGCCCAAACGAAGTAGCATTATCCGTGCATCTCATTAGCTGAAACAGAGTCTAGTTACCTATGCGTTATATGTATAGTCGACTACATAGGGGTGTTCCATTTTTGCGCAATAACAAAAACAAAGACTTTTTCGAATGAAAAGCTCCACTTTTGATCTCATTTTCTTGTTCAGCTTTTCAAGCTCTTATTATAAGCGTATTTTTGGTTTTCCAATTTGTGGCAGTGCTCCAATAGTCGAATAGAAGGTGAATAATTTCATGGCTAAAAACTTCAGATTCAGTGATATACCTACAGGGTATTCAGAATTTTTTTTCGAACTTCGCAAATTTCAAAATGCCATTAGTCATTTTTTTCAAATGGAATTTTATCTTACTGTTTCATAGCTTTTTTTTCCTCTTTCATTTATACCCGGGGGTACCCTACTCTTAAATCTGATAATTTCTGAGATAATCGATAATATTGATAGAAAGTGCTATAATAATTAAAAATTTTCACGCTGGGCATCAGGCCATGGTATGATCATCAACAAATGTCTAATTGACACATTTCGCTTGGTTCGAGGCTTGGTTTGATACTAAGAACAAGTCTTTTTATTGAATAGCTGCGCTAAACTCCAATCTGAAGTAATAAATGCTTCAAAATTGGGGCCCTCCTGCAAGAAGTGACAGGGGCCCTTGCGGTGGCAAAAAAGTATATTCACGCGGGTTCCCCGGTAAAGCGCCGCATGCACTTTTTTTTTGTAACGCGAAAAAAAAGTGAGAAGTAAGAAAGAAAATTAAAAGTGAGAAAAAATTGGGAAACAAAAAAGCAACAATTTCAAATTCGCTCGTATTTTGCATTCCCACCAAATTGGTAAAGTTCAATAAGCTCAGAGGGCTGTCTTTCTAGTAAAGAATAAGTAGAAGTAGTGCATAGAGTCTCGTCAAGTCAGAGCCTATGTTTAAGCAAGATGGAGTTATTTAGGACATTTGAGGGATTAAAAAAATCTTGACGAAAGTTCGACTCATATAATAATAGGTAGATACATATCCCACAACACAAGAATGTTACAAAATTGCGAACTTGCAGCTCTTGGGACCGAGTTTGGGGGTTGGGGTCCCCGAAATGAATTGTACGGTACGCACATACCTTTCCGATTGAATTTCTTTTTCAAACACAGCTGTTTGGGACCCTATGAAATCTCAAAAAGTTTGGGGCCCCCCGCGATCGCGGGTGCTGCGGGTACCTAGTTACGCCCCTGATGCCACACCCCTGCTTCAAAAACCTTCAAACTGTCAAATTGAGAGGTGCGTTCATTTTGGCATATGATTTTCTATATCGTCAGGACCTACTATAAGAACATGGAAAATCCAAATAAACGACAATTTTTATAGAAATTTCGATTGTAAGAGTAAAAATAAGAAGGATTCATTTCCAACAGGCCAAAGTGCCCAGTCATAGGAAAATACAACAATAGATTAAATCACAGAAGAATATCGCTAGTCACAATAATTAAAAATACTGGTCTGTATAACATTAAAAGAATCAAAGAAAATAGAGATTAAAAATTCTGCATACCCTCTGTATAACTGAACTCCAAGTTTTTTGTCATGAAGTTATTCAACTTCTATTTGACTACCGTTATGCCAAATTTCATTCATTGATTCCAAAAAACGAGGCTTCTACGATTTTTCAAAATGAACCTTGAAATTACAAAAATTTCAATTTTTAATTTTCAGTTATTAGCACTGCCACAAATTGAAAAACAAAAATACACTTGTAATAGAGCTTGGAAAGCTAAATAAGAAAATGGAATCAAAAGTGGGGCATTTCAGTTAAAAAATCTTTGTTTTTGTTTTAGCGGAAAAATGAAACATCCTGTATAGTTGAAAATAATTTCACAAGGTAGAATTTTTCAAATCAATAATTTTATGTTATTACACCTTTTTCTCTATTTTGCAAGGTAAGGGCATGACGAGTAACAAGTAACATTAGTAACATTACTGATGGTGACGCTACTGAAAACTGCTGAATGTAAACAAAAACAAACATGGCGGATAGTGCACCGCTTGTGCCCGCGTCTTCGAAAATCAAATCAATATTGTGCGCTTTCCATTTACAACACTTTGTTTCGGTTTGTGTCAACTGAAGTCGGCTTCTGTTAGCTTTGTGTCGATGACACACAGGAACACAAATCAAATAGAACGCATTTGTGCCGATTTGTGTCGACACAAGTCGACTTGTGTCAGTAAATGGAAATCGCCCATTATTAAGTGGTATTAAGTGTGCTCCAGACGTGAAACGTGGTAGACTCTATATTGTTGTGGTGGAGCTTGAAAATGGCAGAATAAGCTCAATAGCTCAATTAAGTGGAAATAGTATATTACGTAACAAGTACGGAAAGTGATACCGGGTGTTTATAAACGTTTGTTATCATATCGCCTTTGGAATCTCCTATCACTCCTTCAAATCGTGCCTTTCACTGCGACTTTTGGCCTGACCAAAGCCTGCCGCGATCACAGACGTTTATAAACACCCGGTACATTACGCATGAGTGTGTAAGTTAATCATAACGTGTGCAGAAATCACACGAATGAAAGTAGACACTTTACGGCGAGTTACGTAAACTATTTTTTCTACGACCGGGAGAAATTGCATTCAAATTGAGACGTCATTTTCGTTTTTTTCTGTAAACGTAGATTTTATAAAAACCAGAGGATAAATAAAAATTACAGAAATAAGGGTAATTTTAAATGGGTTTATAAAGAAAATGTGTAAGTGTTTCAATTTTCAAAAATTAAAATTTCCAAAAATTCAATTTTTTTCAAGCTTCGGGCGCACAATTGACTGGTACAACACAGACAGCGCCAATGTACTAGGAAATTCACGGCAATTTCGGCATATGAACCCCACTGCCCTGGATGCAGAGTCAATGCCAGAGTCAAATTGCACGCCAAGATCTCTGACCTCGGTGCGACGCTGAAGAAGCTCACCTCCCAAACTATAGTTGTGGTGGATGGGATTTTTCGCTCTCGTGTGTGTTACTATACACTATACACTTTGAAATATTCATGTAGAGAATAGAGATTATTCTAGTTCACCCCATTTCATTACTGTATCGAGGTCATCAGCCTGAAGCAGATTACAGTCTTCGCTAGATTCGATAATATTTTGATGTCAGCAGCAATCAGCAAATATTAGAACTTCGCTCTTCAGATCATCGATGATGAACAGTTTGAATAGTTCAGGAGTCAGATTGGTACCCTGTGTGGAGTGTAATTGAAAGATCCATGTTTCACATACTCACAACATACTGGGATCTTCCAGACAAATATAGCTCCCAATGAATGCGATCAAATTTGGATGGAAGCCAAAGCTTGAGAGTTTTGTAAGAAGGACGTGGAAGTAGTGGTAGTTTATACTGCTTTCAGAGAAATTCAAAATGGCGGATCAAAGATATGACAGCCAAGCCAAGTGACAAAAATCATTGATCAACTTTATATGGTGGACACGTACGCATTCGATTGGCGTTTGCACCACATCGATATCTCTTTTCATTGAGTTGAGACATCATTCTTCTAGTTCTATCATTTTCGAACATGTTCAATATGGAGAAAACAAGATGGCGGCAGAGCATCAACTGTCAAAAATTGTATATGTATTTTGATGTGGTTTATATTACATTGCCTTCAAATTTTCATTCCGATCGGACCACTTCCAGCGAGAAATTCAAAATGGCGGATCAAAGATGGCGGCTAAGTGACAAAAATTATTGGTCACCTTTATATGGTGGACATGCACGTACGCATTCAATTGTCGTTTACACCACATCGATATCTTTTGTAGTTAAGATATAATTCTGCTCCTAGTTTCAACACTTTAAAACATGTTCAATATGGAGAAAATAAGATGGCGGCAGAGCATCAATTGCCGAAATTCAGATGTATCATGATGTGGTTTACATTGCCTGCAAATTTCATTCCTTCAGCGAGAAATTCAAAATGGCAGAAAAAAAGATGGCGGCTAATAAGTGACAAAAATCATTGGTCACCTTATTAATATGGTGGACACCACATACGTGGACACGTACGCATTCGATTGGCGTTTACACCACATCGATATATCTTTTTTCGTGAGGATATAATTCTGTTCCTAGTCTAGTTTTATTACGACTATTTTAAAACATGTTCAATATGGAGAAAATAAGATGGCGGCAGAGCAATTCAAATTCAGATGTATCGTGATGTGGTTTACATTGCCTGCAAATTTCATTCCAATCGGATCACGTTTTAGAGAAATTCAAAATGGCGAATCAAAGATGGCGGCAGACAAAAAACCAAAAGTCAACTTGACATCCTGGACTATTGATCATCCTTTACACCACATCGATATCTTTTTCCTAAGAGGAGTTATCCCGGGTACGGACAGATGGACGGGCAACATGCGCCATTTCCCCATTTTTTGTGCCTTCATCCCTCAGCTGCGCTGTCTGCGCTTGAATTCATGGAATGCGCAAATAGGCCAAGCGGTATATGTCGGTAAAATCACTACAATCTGGAAAAAACTTCGACCAAAGCTTTTATGGTGTCAAACTCTTCGTTAGGTCAGTAGTTATCTACCACTGAGTTTCCGCCCAAAAACGAGTTGTGCTGATTCCTCCACATCTGCGCGAAGGTGAAGGATGCCTCAAAAGTGCAAAAAGACCTGTCAAACCTTCGTACTTTTTCGTTATATTTGCCTAAATGCAAACGTACAACTCTAACGCAAACATTGGAAGCATCTGTCATCATCTCTGTGCCAGTCTTACTGTTGAAAAAAAGATTTCTTTGTGCGGGTCAGATAAATTACATTTCATCGTTTTTCTACACAAGAAAACGATGGAGCAACATGTATTTTGTATGTTTTCTGATAACTCGTATCCATTGAACCCATTTATGGCATTAAAATTTCAATCACAGCATTTTTAAAGATGTTGCCAGCAAAAAAGTGAATAATTTTTACCCGCCTGTTCAGCAGCAATTTTTTCAATTTTACCAAACACCGTTTGCGAAAATTTCATAAGGAATGAAAAGCTCAAACTCTTCTCCAACGATATCGTGCCTGGCTTAGCGGTGGCACGCACTTGAAAGTCTAAAAAACTGATTTCTTTTCGAGAGATCCTGTTTCACCCGCGTGCGGCCGTGCCTACTTGACATAGACCGGACTGATTACACGAGCTTGGAAATGTACTCTTTTCCAGCTTTAAAACGCGACCATCATTATCAAGACTTTGTACATTGATTTATGAAGAAATAATATTTTATTTTATCATTAATGGTCGTGTTTTAAAGCTGAAAAGAGTACATTTCCAAGCTTGTGTAATCAGTCCGGTCTATGTCAAGTAGGCACGGCCGCACACGGGTAAAATAGAACCGCTCAAAAAGAAATCAGTTTCCTACACTTTCAAAGAGCGTGCCGCGGTTAAGCCAGATATAATATCATCAGAAAACAGTTCCAGCTTGTCATTCCCTATAAAATTTTCGAGATCGGTGTTTGGTAAAATTGAAAAAATTGCTGCTGAACTGGCGGGTAAAAATTATTCACTTCTTAGCGGGCAACTCGGCGGGCAACATCTTCAAAAATGCTGTTATTGAAATTTTAACGCCATGAATGGGTTTAGTAAGTACAAGTCATTAGAAAACATCCAAAATACATGTTGCTCCATCGTTTTCTTGTGTAGAAAAACAATAAAATGTGATTTATCTGACCCGCACAAAGAAATCTTTTTTTTCAACAGTAAGACTGGCACAGAGATGATGAGAAATGCTTCCAATGTTTACGTTAGAATTGTTCGTTTGCATTGAGGCAAATAAAATGAAAAAGTACGGGGGTTTACCAGGTCTTTTTGCACCTTCAAGACATCCTTTACCTTTGGGCAGATGTGGAGGAATCAGCACAACTCGTTTTTGGGCAGAAACTTAGTGGTAGATACCTACTGACCTTACGAAGAGTCTGACACCATAAAATCTTTGGTCGGAATTTTTTCTATCCAGAATGACCTACCGCCTGGCCTAAAAGTTTCATTTTGAAAAAAATTACCGCCGGAAAACCGAAATCGTATCGCATTTGAAAAGTTGAAATGAAATTAATATTATTATTAGATATTATTATTTACGAGATTATTTATTACTGTTTGGTCTTAATAATATAAATCGTATCATTTCATTGCAGCTTATTTATTCGTAGCGAGGTTTGCACCCTCGTTTGTACCTAATATTTCATAATCACAATAATAATATATTTTTTTAGATTGGCTAAATTTATAAAACAGGTGGTTTTAGTTATGAATAGTCCAGTTGTTTAGGGTATAATTTGAATTACAAACCGATTTACAACTCGGAAGTGTCCTGCAGATGCTATAATGACGTAATATTATTGCATGATGAGATTTACAGCGTTCAATTCTTGAGCGCATTCTTGGCCAATGTTCGGTCAAAGACACATGATCGTTTTAATTTTTAAGTGCGACATATTCTTATTTTCAATTCATATCTCGACATAGGTACCTAGGTACCCACACACCTCCGGCGGCACATACTTTTCTATAGCTCCTTGCAAGAAAATGAAAATAAACAACTCTGTGAATTTTCCTACACTGTTACGTTACCATCTTTCTTCCTGGAAAAGTTGTGGTTGTGACAATTATTTCCTGAACAAGTTATTGGATAAATCAAAGAAAATCACGAGACAAAAACAGGAACAGGATACAGGAACAGCTATATGTTCCTCATAGCCCTTTCATAAAACTCATTTCCAGTATTTTATTCAGCTATTAGTTTAAATTCTATCGAGTGAAAAATTAAAAATATATGGGTGAACGGCCAATAGTATTTTATTCAATTCCTGTATTTAGAGCACAAACTACTAGAATAAATTAATAGATCGCACATTTTTATTCCCATTAATTCAGGCAATCACAGCAATAAATCATAGTAAAATATTTCCAATAAATCTCACTTTTGAACAGCTAACACACATACGGGCAGATAGTTTGATGTTTCATTCAGGCAGTAATGCAATTCATAATTGAATGTTAAAAAATCGCAATCAAATAAGAGAATTACCTATTGTGTAAATGACCAGTTTTTGTCATGGACCTATATCTTGAGGTACCATGTACCACATACATAATGGGTATATACACTTATGCACACTTGTTTCTGAACGGCCCCGTGGCGCAGACGGTCGTGTGGCCGCCTGCGGTGCGAAAATCCCGGGTTCGATTCCTGGTGTGAAAAGTCTTGATAAAGGAACGGGCAAACTCCTGTGACAAGAACTGAAACCGACAAGGAGGGAATATATTTTTTATTTATTATTATCATCATTTACTTACTAGCTTGTTTCTGTAAATTTAATATTTAACATAATTCGCAAAAAGTGCGAATGAAGACAAACTAACTACCAAAATTCCTAGTGTTCCAATTTTGCAATAATGTTCTTCAAATGAAAAGCATTTTGCTAGGATGGCTCAGAAGTTAAGTGGAAAAATAATGTTTATCTAATGTAGGTAGGTATAGAGGTAGGTACGAGGGTAGGTACTTGTCTAGTGACTTGTGCATTTCAAGGTGTTTTTAAAACCCGAAGTGGGTAGGTGTATGTATTCCCTTTACTAAAATTTTGATAGCATCTTGATTCGAACTTTTTCTGGACCTAAAGGTGCGTTCAGTCAGCTTATTTAGCCGCAAGTTTTAATTTTAGTCTTAAGCGCTGCATCGCTTATTGGCTGTTCTGAGGAGGCTGGTTTATAAGAGCCAATGGGCGTCGCTGCGCTTGCGACTAAAATTAAAACTTGCGGCTAAATAAGCTGACTGAACGCACCTTGAAGCCCCGGATCGCTATTCTTGGCCAGTGCCGGATCTAGGCTTTTTTAGGGGGTGCAAAATTCAATTTTGCCGCCCTCCATCGATGCGCGAGAAGCAAAGGGGGGTCTAGGGATTGGAGCGCCGCAAGCGTACATTTTTCGATTTTAGGGGGCCGTTTGAGCAAAATACCCCCTTTCCCCGAATATTTCCACAATATTAAAACATCAATAAATTCTTGTTGTCCATCTCCCAAACGCACTTTGTTTAACAGCAATAAACATATACGAAACAAAAAAATATATTACCAAGATAAAGAAATAGAACATTTTAGTTTTCCAGTTTCATTTCTGTCAGAATTATTTTTCGGCTTTGCTTTAGGCGCCAAATTGTGTTGATACGCCAAACGCCATTGTCAACCACCTGCAGCCCACTTTCGCTGTTGCGATAAACTGATTTAGGATGTACTTATTGCCGTTTTCGGAAATCCTATTTGAATACTTTCACAAAAAGATGAAGAGCAGAATGTTTCTCATGAAACAAATTTAGGGAAATGAAATTGGACCTTATTTTGCCGCCTTCATTCTGCCGCCCGGTGCATATGCCCCGGTTTTGCTCCCCCCTAGATCCGGCGCTGTTCTTGGCTTCGTCTCTGTGTTTTTCATCTTTCTGTTCACCGTTATTGTTCTATTCTGTGCAATTTTTACTAGGTTTATTGTCATTTCCTAGGATGAATCACTAATATAGGTATTGTATTATTGCCTAAAGAATGCCTTGACGCCTGTTCAAAAAATGGCTAAATAAATAAAAAAATAACTGAGTGAAGTTAATTTCCCGGATTTCCATAGGAATGAGCTCATAAATGGCCTATTAAGAGACCAGCAGGGACTGGCTTATCAATTAAAAGATCTACCAGCATGACTTCTAGCACAATTCTTAATTTCAAAAAATTGGGTTAAAGCTGTTGCCCATTTAACCAGTAAGTTTATTCAAGCGGGAAACGTTTTGTATATGAAGTTTTCTTGTAGCATCAAATACTATATGAATTCAAATCTTTGCGCGTGTAACGAAATAATACGTTATAAAGTAGTGGGGACTTACGCATAATAATTAATATAACGTCCCCTGACCCCACCAAAATTTATAAATAGAGAAGAAATTGTGCATTTCTAGTAGTCCCAATCCTGATAGGATATTCGGGAGTAATGGGCTGCAGGCCCAATAAAAGTGATTTTTTTCTAAAAGTTTAGGCCAAAGATGAATAGATACTACTGCTTAGGAATAATTTTAGTTATAATTTTTTTGACCGAGACGGGAGAAGGAAGGGTTAGACGAAGAAAAAAGCCACAAGCTGAACAGCCTATTGATGACGAAAAACCACAGAAACAGCAACCGGCTTCCGAGTACGAATATCCGACAGACTACGACGACTATGCTGAATATGATGACAATAAATGTAAGTTCCTTTCTTGGTGAAGTTAAATGTGTGGAATAATTTTTTGCCAGCTTCCACTCAGTCACCAAGGACAACCCCTCAACCGGATAGCGAAATTCCAGTTGAAGAAACCACAGAAATTTTTGAGCAACCTGATAATGAACAACCAACCCCAGGACCAAAAGGTACCATAGATGTTCATATTTTACAACCTACCAAACCCTCAATAGAAAGTCATGTGGGACCATATAGTTGTCGCCACAGTGGACGACTGTATCAAGACAAAGAAAGTTGGAGTCTTAGTACTTGCACAAACTGTACTTGTAATAGAGGAAATGTCGAGTGCAAAACTGATGAGAATTGCAACAACGGAATACGACCTACTAGGCAACCTCAAGAGCCTTTTGGTACTCCTGCACCAGGTACTTGACCTTTTTAAACTTACATAGAAATATCTTGAAGGAGAACTTTTCAGGGCCACGTGGAGAGAGTGGGTACCCAGGAGAGCAAGGCAGAACAGGAGATTTTGGTCCACCAGGTCATCCTGGCACACCTGGGGTTCCAGGACCACCGGGGCCTCCAGGCGCAGCTCCAGATTTAAGTGCATATTACCAACAGTTAGCGCTTACTCAATCTAGTCAAGATAAAGGGCCAGGGTTTCCGGAACCGTTTCAATTTTTACAAGCACAAGTCGGACCAGTAGGTCCCAGAGGTCCTCCAGGTCCTCTTGGTTTGTCTGGACCTCAGGGTTTTCAAGGTCTTAGAGGAGAAACAGGAGAAACTGGTGCAGTTGGTGCGCCGGGGCCTCAAGGTCCTCGAGGATTACCAGGACCTCCTGGAAAAGATGTACATTTTCATTGCATAGACGCTTCATTTGAATAATACAAATTTTCACCTTAGGGTGGACCAGGTGAAGATGGCGAAGCTGGTCAACCAGGTGCTGTAGGTCCATCAGGACCTAGAGGTTTACCTGGAATGCCTGGCCTTCCCGGAGTCAAAGGACATAGAGGTTTTCCTGGCCTAGATGGAACGAAAGGCGAACAAGGACTGCCCGGTGAAAAAGGTATTCAGGGAAGCCCTGGATTATTAGGACCGATTGGTCTGGTTGGACCAGCGGGATCAAGAGGCGAAAGAGGACGAGAAGGTGCCCCTGGACAGCCCGGATTAAGAGGAATTGATGGCATAGCTGGCCCTCCTGGACTACCCGTATGTTTTTTATCATTCACTTTAGGCCTACTCTTCCAACTTTTTCTTACTTTCTTAGGGCGACATTGGTAAACCAGGACCACCAGGATTTCCCGGAAATCCCGGTGCAAAAGGTGATCAAGGTGGCCAGGGATCTAAAGGGAGTCAAGGGTTACAAGGCCCAAGAGGTAAATTTTACTACAAGCAAGTTTTGTAGAAATGTTTTGAAAAGTTCCGAAATAATTACAAATCTTGTCGAGTTCAGGAGAATCTGGTAGGCCTGGGCAACCTGGAGATTCTGGGCCGCCAGGAATAGCAGGCAAAGATGGTTTCCCGGGGGAGAAAGGAAGTCCCGGCTCAGCTGGAATATCTGGACCACCAGGCTTCCCAGGTGCCAGAGGACCACCTGGTTTAAATGGAAGCCCCGGCCAACCTGGATCTAAAGGGGCTCCAGTCAGTATTTCTTTTCAATATTTAAATACATATTATTTATTTCACACTCAATAACTAAACGGTCCATGTATTTAGTAACAGGAATAACATTGATGGTTTTAATAATACCAATAATAATGATAAAATTTTTGATTGATGTTTAGGGAATTCCTGGTGAAAGAGGCTATAAAGGAGAAAGCGGAATCAAAGGTGAAAGTGGCGCGCCGGGACCTAGAGGAATCCCCGGTGCATCAGGACCAGAAGGCAAACGAGGAAAAAGAGGAATGAGGGGACCAACGGGACTTCCTGGACCTCCGGGTGAACGGGGTTTACTTGGGGCAAGAGGTTTGCCTGGTCCTGATGGAGCAACGGGTCCTAAAGGTAAATGTAATTTTCTGTGTATAGTACACAGTGTATAGTAGTATAGTACACATGTTAATATGGAACAAACAATAATTGATAACAAATGTAAAAATTAAGGCCAATCTGGAGATCGCGGAAGTATTGGACCGCAGGGCTTCAAGGGTTCCCAAGGAGAACCAGGGCGTCCAGGTGCTACAGGTTTACAAGGCCTTAGAGGTCTGACTGGAAGGCCTGGAGCTAACGGTCGACCAGGTAGTCCTGGTGAAAGAGGTTTACCAGGAGCAGACGGCAAACCTGGTCAACCTGGAACTCAGGGCTTACAAGGACTTCCTGGGCCATTAGGACCACCTGGAGATAAAGGGCTTATGGTAACAAATTGAATAAAACTTATGGAATCTCGCACTAACAAAGTTCCATGTAGGGAGAGCCTGGAAAGGATGGCGAATCAGGTCCACAAGGCCTTCCCGGGCCACGAGGTGATTCTGGGAAAGATGGACCTCATGGCCCCCAAGGTCCACCTGGCCCGCCTGGAACAGACGGCGAAAGAGGTCCAGCAGGAGTTGCAGGAGCTAGGGGTTTCCAAGTAATTTGTGGAAAAAATGCTAGATGTAATAATATTCCTACTCATAATTGGATCTTTTCAGGGATTACCAGGAGCCCCAGGTAATCAAGGAATGCCTGGGAAAGACGGAGAACCTGGTGTACAAGGTCTTCCTGGTACACCTGGACATATTGGACCAAGAGGAGAGAGAGGATTCCCTGGAGAAAGAGGTCCAGTAGGTCAGCCAGGATTACCAGGAGTCAAAGGCTCAGTTGGATCACAGGGTGCTGATGGACCACCGGTACATTTGAAATTTACCAAAAAACTTGCTCTGAAATGATATTTTATAGGGTATTCCAGGACCTCACGGATCGAAGGGCCATCAAGGAGCACCTGGGATGGTTGGTCTTCCGGGTTTAAGAGGACCACCTGGAAATCAAGGCGAAAAAGGAGAACGTGGATCTATAGGACCTGTTGGACCCGAAGGGCCTGCTGGACGGCAAGGTGAACAATTTACAATTTAGAAGCCATAAACAGAATATTGGAAAGCAAACACTTTCAGGTGAACGTGGACCTCAAGGAATAGTTGGTCCGCCTGGGCCTCCAGGTGAACCTGCTGAAAGAGGCGAACCAGGAGCGCCAGGTCCTTCAGGAGAACCAGGTGCACCTGGAAGTCCCGGTGAAAGAGGACAAGTTGGTCCTGCAGGTCTTCAAGGTTTCCCAGGACCTCAAGGTCTAATAGGTCTGCCGGGTCTGAAAGGCGACAGGGGTCAACCAGGTCTGCGGGGTTTGCAAGGAATTGCTGGACTAGTAGGCAAACCAGGTGAAAGTGGTCCACAAGGTCCCATCGGTTTAACAGGAGCTAAAGGAACTAGGGGAGAAGCTGGGGCTAGAGGTGACCCTGGGTTGATGGGACCACCAGGTAGACCTGGAGAGCATGGACCTCAAGTAAAGTTGTTCACATTTTTTTTTTACTTTTCCAATTATTGTTTCTTTTAATAGGGGCTTCCTGGTAATCACGGACCTCCTGGAGTAGCTGGAATTCCTGGAATTAAAGGTGCTGCTGGAGAAAATGGAAGAGCCGGACTTCCTGGACCGCAAGGTTTACCTGGAGCACCTGGAGTGGAAGGACAAAAAGGTGAAACAGGTCCGGAGGGATCTGTGGGACCGGCGGGTCAACCAGGACCACAAGGATCATCTGGGGATAGAGGTTTGCCTTCTATTATGTCACAAAGGAAAAACTAATGCACTGCATTTTTGATAGGACTGCCAGGGCTTCCTGGGCCACCAGGCTCTGCTGGTTTGAGGGGTGTGAGGGGAGCTCCAGGCGAAGCTGGAATCGCTGGAAAACCTGGTAATGAAGGTGCCCAAGGATTCCCTGGTTTATCTGGACCGCCAGGTCCTCCAGGATCGAGTGGTGATCAAGGTCCTGAAGGACAGCCTGGTAAACCTGGACCTCCTGGTCTATCTGGAAGAACTGGAGACAAAGGTCCGATGGGATCTCCGGGAATCCCAGGTGCTTCAGGGCCTCCAGGTTTGCCTGGACCACCAGGATCTTTAGGCCCTCCAGGTCCTACAGGAGAACGAGGACCACATGGAGAGCCTGGACCTCAAGGTGTAGAAGGGCCACAAGGTGATAGAGGGAAACCTGGAGTATCAGGTGCTGAGGGCCCCAAAGGTGATCGAGGAGAAGTTGGACCAAAAGGTGCCAAGGGTCATAACGGCTTGATGGGCTTGCAAGGACTACCAGGAAGTCAAGGCCCGCCAGGTGAAAAAGGTCCTGAAGGAGGTCCGGGAATACCAGGAAAAGATGGTGAAAGCGGCCCAAGAGGACCCCCCGGGCGTGATGGCGGTCCCGGACCTCAAGGTATTCAAGGTCCCGCTGGGGGAAGGGGAAATAATGGAAATGATGGAAAACCAGGCCTACCAGGTGTTCCAGGTACTTTTTACTGGAATATAATATACAGTTCTCCAATTTTACAATATTCGTCGATTTCAAGGACCACCAGGACCCCCAGGTCCACCAGGCGATGGTCTTGGCTACGACGCTGCCAATTTGGCAGCTTTGCTAGCACAAGGACAATTCAATAACCAAAAAGGTCCAGATCCTTTAGGCGACGAACCAGTTCGAATCTTTGGAAAAATAATGTCTGAACAAGAAAGGAGAGAACTCATCATTAAGGCCTATGAACAACTGAAGTCATCTTTTGATAAATTCAAGAGACCAAATGGAGAGAAGGATAGTCCAGGAAAGACTTGCCGAGATATTTTGAGTGCTCATCCAGAGACTCCTAGTGGTATTATTTCGCATATTTCAACAGTACAGGAAATTTATATTTTTTTGCAGGACAGTATTGGGTTGATCCAAATGAAGGTGATTCAAAAGATGCTATTTTGGTATACTGTGATATGAGCACCAAAGCAACATGTATTCTACCGAAACCGGATAGGTCTCCGGAAATCCAGTATGAAGGCAAAGGTCCAGAAATATGGCTGGGCGAAATAGAAAACGGAATGAAGGTGAGTGTATCATATTCAAGTGATTTCTGTTGAAAACCAAACCTTTTTAGTTGACATACAAAGCCCATAGTAACCAAATTGGATTTTTACAACTCCTATCATCCCATGCAAAACAAAACATTACATACCACTGCAAGAACTCAGTGGCCTATTTCGATGTTACTAAACACACCTACAGAAAAGGGTTGAAGTTCATGACGTGGAATGATGCTGAACTGACACCTCGAGGAAACCTTCGTTTGAGATACGACGCAATAGAAGATGAATGCAGAGTAAAATCTTTTTACATGTAAGTGAAGGGTAAAACTATTGATGTTATTTGTTTCAGTTCCGCAAAAACACATGGGCTAAGTCTGTTCTATCTTATGAAACTGATAAGACGACAAGATTGCCAATCATGGACATTGGCATTCGAGATATAGGAGGCCCAAATCAAGCATTTTGGGTTGAAATAGGAGAAGTTTGTTTCTCCTAGTTCAAAATCAAGTACAAAGTTCCAATGCAACCACAACTATCACTGCCTTCAACAACTGATGTGTTCGTTTCAATATAAATTTGTTGAAAAAATGTGTACATTCTACTTAACTTAATTTCACAAGGTGCTGTATAGTGTAAGTTCACATAATAAAAATTGAAAAAGCTCTCGCGCTCTATTATTTTCCGTTATGGTTTTCTAACAAGTTTTCGCAATATGATTCATTCAAAATAAAAATAATTATTACACAAACAATAAATATTGGGGAACAGGGAATAAATCTCAGTTTAATCCACTCTCTAGTTTAACCCTGGCTGAACTATTGCTTTCATTCAAGTATGGTATTCACGTTTATTTAGATAGATAGTGAAGGTTCCCCATTGTGGAAAATTTCTTTAGGATAAAGAATTCTGTTGAAATTTAAAATGATAGTTTTTATTATGTACAAGGTGAACGATATAAAAATTGTGATAGATCAAAACGGTGTAAATTAATGTGAAAAATTAAAAAAAGATCATTTAATAAAAAAATAAACTGGAACATAATATTATTTTCCTTAAAACTAGTCACCTTTTCAAATACTCGATTCGTTGATGATTCGTTCCATTAATGGGATACTGTTCAAAATTACTGAAATGCAGCAGATGCAAATGCTTAGCCAGACATGGCAGACTAGAATATCAAATAATTTTGCTGACAAACTCAAAAGTAATATACCCCAAGAATAAAAATGCATAAAAACAGTAGTAGTTGAGCCTCACTAGCTTGCATCCATGAGTAATTTTAATTGTTTCTTGTACCTTTCGGCTTCCTCTTCTTTTCTCTGCAACTTCTGTTTCAATTCTTCTATTGTTCTTCTCGCTGCCACCAACTCGCTCATCACAGTTTTCAGGTTGGTTCCAGGACTTGCACTATTACTTACACTATCTTTTTCAGTTTTATTTACTTTGATTACCTAAAAACCAAACTGATGATTTTGAAAATTTCAAACAAATCGAGAGACTTACGTTATTTAAATTAGCAACGGGCATCACTTTATGTTTCTTCATCACAATTTTTTTTATGGCTTTCGGGACTAGTTTCCCGTTCACTTGGCGGAGGACGTTGGTGGAGCTTTTATTTGCGGCAACGCAATTTGAAGTCATCGCAAAGAATTCTTCAGGTGTTACAGTAATGTATTTGCTTGTCATTTCCGTTGCTTTTGTGAGCACCGGCTGTGCCCTTCTTTCAGTCTCTTTTATAGAATTCAAAACTTGTTTTCCAACGTCTGCAAATAACCGCAAAATGTTACATTATAGTATTTTTTATGTAATCTATGAACAGGCTGTCCCGCTTAAAATTGCCCCCCCATTATTTTTCTTATTCTCAACAAATTTTCGTCGGACGAGAACTTTTCTGGATTATTTTTCACACATTTTTTGAATCTCAAGTCAAATTTCTAACATGTCAATAATGTACCGGTATTTCAGATTTTTTTTATTGGAACCCTGTATATTCATACATGGGTTGAAAGATTTTGTTCAACTGAATTAAAAAATATTCCACAAGATGCTTCAGTGAAAAGAAAACCAAAACCGAAAACCACTGTTCATGTTTTCTTATGCGAAAGAAACTAATACATATCAATATTTGGTTGCATTTTATGTCAATTTTGACTCCAACTCTGAAATTCCTACAAATTATTGACATGTTAGAAATTCGACTTGATATTAAAAAATGTAAGAAAAATTAACCAAGAAAAGTTTTCGCCCGGCAGAAATTGACGAGAATAAGAAAATATTCGGAGGTCAATTTGAGGCGGTATATACCCTGTATATAATGGATGAGACTGATGAGAGCCTAGTGAGCTTGAAAATCCAGAATATCGGACATCTATAATAGCACCATTCTAGTATACATGGTGTTTCAGGGTCGATAGCAAAAAATTTAACTGTGAGTAGATCTCGTCTAAATACGACGAAGACCTATATACCATTTTGCAAATTTCGGCGTAGTGACGGAGATATAGCTCTTGAAAGTTGACTTTTTTCGGATTTCAAAAATTTGTACTTAGGAACGTTTCGACAAAATAATCAGCTTAAATTCACCATAAGCTGGTTTATCAACATTATCTATCAACCTGTCAAATTTGCAAGAATCCTATCAGTAGCGCAGAAATTGTGACGGGTCACCTTATTAAGTCAACTTTTCTTTGGATATTTCTAAATTATTGACCCTCTCCTACGCCACTGGCTGGATCCTTCCAAAATTTGGCAGGCCGGTAGATAGTTTCGACAAACCAGTCTGTGCTGCATTTAGGTTAATTTTGTCGAAACAAAATCCAACCTGATTGATTCATTCTCAAGGAAGATATCTCCATTTTTATGCGGAATCTATTCTTATGCACTTATATGCGGATGCGATTTGCAAGTCGCGGCGCTGCGGTTCAACAAGCTGCTTCTGGCTCCGTGCTTGTGATCGATAGAGGTATAATTTTTACTTATAGGATATTTTCTAGTTTTAGTTGATGTCATTCTGTTGCTTTCATTTATCATTGACTACTCGTGTTTTCATAAAGATTGATGATTTCTTGTGGTAGTTTTGGGACAATCTGTTTACAGATAAAAGTGAACAGTGTACTCATCTGCACTCCGAAAATGCGCTAATGAGACTCACCCCCGCGAGAACTTTGCTACTTGTTTTTAATGTCTCCACTGGACTTGACTGAGAATTTCGTCAGAAATGAAGAGCCTCAACTGTTTTCTTAGTAATCTGAATGCGACATAACTTTAAAACGCTCAAGACAGCCCCAAAATAATGTTTTTCTGCTGACGGGCCTTCAAAAGTTTGGCATGCTTATTTTGTGGTATGGGAGACGCCGAAATTTTTTTATTTGGGCCGAGCGGCTTGGTTTTTACGGAAAATATATCTACTCATATGCAGAACGACTCTGCGTTCTGTGATATGTACTGTGAAAAAACTCGGCATAGAAGTATATTTTCCGCTAAAAGCAAACCGCCTACTGCGCCTGCGGCCTGATCAAATCTTAGTTCGCGTCTCTCTTACTATAAAATCAACATGCCAAAATATTGAGAATCAGAAAAATAATGGGGGTGGGGAGGGTCAATTTTTATTGAGACACCCTATACTTACTTTGCAGTATCTTAGTTTACCAGGGGAGAGGGTGTCTCACTGTAAATTTGTCGCACAAATAGCATGGCTCACACTTTTTATGTTTACGCTACTATTTCCAAAACGAATGAAATTTTCATACCTGTTAAAACAACAGAATGTCCTGTTTGCATCACAGTCGACAAAATATTGCCATGATCATCGTCAGGGAGTAACGTGATACCCCGTTGTTGCAAAAACTTCATGGATTCAGCAAACGAATTGTCTTGAGATTGAACAATGGATTCGCCTGTAAATCAACTTCATTCAGATTATCTTCTTTCCATTTTTGAAGAGTGCAAACCTGTCTGGTCCCTGGATATCCTTTCCAATTCCGGCGAACTATCACTGTCTTCCAGTAGAACTGTTTCTGGACAAAAAAGCAAGAAAACAATAATTCTATAACACTTTTGACCAGAAAAAACTTACCTAATGGTATTGGCGAGTCACTGGGTGACCGCTCCATAACGGTATGAAAATGTGAATCATCGCTGTCATCCCCTAATTGTAAAGTTGAGGGATTTGGTTCCAGCAAATTTGATTCTGTCTTGAGCAATTCCAGAATATCGACTCTATCAATTTGGATTGCTATTTGTTCAGGAGTTAAGTTGAATTTGTTCACAAAGCTCGTCTGAGCGCCGTGTTTTAGTAAGATTCTCACTATTTCCGCGTGACCCCATTGGACAGCCCAATGTAAAGGGGTCATTCCAAGCTGGAATTATACGTGGAAGTTGAAATAAATAAATTAAAAAAACTAACTTACTGCTAAATGAAAATCATCTACACATTCCAAATTGCAAGCTTTTGATAAATTCTGTTGAAAATGTTTTGGAAACTGCTACTGAAAATGTTACGCTCAGTTTGTTCTTTTGCAAATTGTCGGAAAATACAGGCAGCCTCGCAGGCAGCTTTGCATTTTTTTTTTCAATGAACTTCGTTTCAGTGCAGGGGTAACCCATCCCATAATAATAATAATAATAATAAATACATAATTTCCAGTGTCACCTGCTATGCTGTGAGAAAATGGATTTTTAATAATTGTGAATTAAATTGAGAAAAACAATGTACTTAATGTGATAAAAATAAATAAATAAATTGGTAAATCCTTTGAAATTGAGATTTCGATGAAAATAGCTAGATATTTACTACCTACTTAAAAACAATATGAAATTGTTTAGCGAAACTTTACCATGTCCCGACAATCTGGATCAGCACCATATTCCAAGAGCGTGTTGACTATTACAGAGTGGCCTTCACATGCTGCTTCATGTAGTGAAGTTCTGTCTACCTTGGTTCTAGCATCTTTTGAAATACCTGATCGCAATAAAAGATGGCATACGTTCAAATGATTGTTTTTGGCTGCTACGTGCAGAGGACTTACTCCCAGCTGAAAACAAAATGAACCCCTCAATAAACATTCGCATCAATTCATATTAATACCCGTACAATCATTTTTAGTATATGCCGTTCTCGTTCTAAAAACAGCAGAATGACTTTTTGGAGCAAAAATAGAGTGACAAGCAGGGGGGCTACGGCTGATGGCACCTGCAAAGTTTTGGAGCAAAACTATCAGTGGCCATCAGCTGCAGCCTCCCAGCGTTCCAGCTAGTCACTGTATTTTTGCTCCAAAAAGTCATTCTACTGAAAATAAAAAGTGAACGGGATATATAATTCTGATTAAAAAGACGATATAATAATGAACATTGTCTTTGCGTCTTGCCTTATTATACAGGAACGACAACGACAAGTTTGATACTGTGTTTCTGACTTGAGTCTATTTTCTGAATTCATATCCGTCTAATAAGTGGCAAGGCAAGTGACAGATGCATGTTATAGTTCATTAGGAGTGTTTACGCGCGCCGACCAAAATGACAGCCCACAGCCCCTTAACCTGGGCCGCTATTCTTGAATCGTGTGAGAAAAGTCCCTGGGAGTAAAATACAGTCCGCAGTACACTGATGTAGCGAATGTTGCCTAAAATCGTGGTTGCCATTTGCGGAATGGATTTTACTCCCAGGGCCGCGATTCTGTACTCTCCTACCGACACTTGTCGGTGTCGGTAGCTAGGCAGGAGCGAATCTGGGCCGCGATTCTGTACTTTCCTACCGACACTTGTCGGTGTCGGTAGCTAGGCAGGAGCGAATTTGATTGGTTCTCACCCTAGTTACCGATCCGATAGTTGTCGGTAGGCAAGTACAGAATCGCGCTCCTGATTGGTTCTCACCCTAGCTACCGATCCGATAGTTGTCGGTAGGCAAGTACAGAATCGCGCTCCAGGGACTTTTCTCACACGATTCAAGAATAGCGGCCCAGGGAGACATCTTTCAAAGAAGTGTCAAAACGAAATTTAACCATAACCACATTTTCTAGAGATCATAACAATAGATGGTTAATCATCAATTAGGTATCAATTTCAATAAACTGGTGCTCACAGGTCATCCAACATCCAACCCAACCCCATAAATCAGCTATAAATCCAACCGATTTCTGGTTTGCACATGCGTCGTAATGTGCATGGGCGTTTACGTGCGATTGCCAACACTTGTTTGCTTACTAAATGCAATTCAAAATCACATTTAGCTAAGCTCAACAGCTGTTGCGAAACTTGCGTTTAGAGGTGTTTATGCGGACGATAACATTGATGTTACGGACCGTAACACCAGTTTTAAACCTCGCGTAAACAAGGCCACAATGTTTGTATCCATCGTGTGTACCTTCCATTTCGCTTGCTATTGTAAAATTTCACATTTTTCACGACGGACGGTCTGGTATCTCCTATCTCACGGATTCTTACGGAAAAACCTCTTTCTTCATCAATAAATTCGACTTTGCCAAAGACAAAGTACCACCAACCGATACTGTGCTACAAGTTCGCAATGTTCGTATCATCCAACTTTCGCGAACAGGTGCAGGCGGTCATTTCTTATGTAAAGCGAGGAGATTTTTCAATTTTTCGTACGAGCTTATACGTGCACGCTACGGGAATTATATACCTACCTGTCTCACGGATACTTACGGAAACCCATCTCCTCATCAATAAATTCGACTCGCTCAAAAATAAAGTGCCGCCAATCTATATCCCGCTGCCCGTTTGCAATGTTCGTTTCATCCAAATTCCGCGAATAGGTGGTCATCTCTTATGTTTTTGGAGTTTTTATTTTTTCGTACGTGCTTATACACTTCTTATACGTGCACACTACGGGTATTATCTCATAATTTGGTACAAGAGATGTTGTTGCAAGAAGCAAGATACAAAATCCAGTTCCTCCATTCCAGAAATAAGTGTCTGAATGGCGTACTGAAGTAACGGACTTGATGACAAATGATAGATATCGCGATTCATTGCAGAAAAGCTGGCCAATGGTATTCAAAAATCACGGCGATGATGCACGACCACCGGAGATTATTCGGCGATTATGGTTACTCCTAGTTAATGACCATTAAGGTCCTAAATGACGTTCTAAATGATCATTAAGTAAATGACGACGTGACACACTGGTCATTTATATCGTAATTTTCGCTTAATGATCATCAAGTTTTCCAGTATGTCAAGGGGTACTAGTGATGAAAATACGAGTTTTGTCTGCGATCCGCTTGTTTCTCTGACTTGAGTTTATTTTCTGAATTCAAGTGAAAATAGAGTTTTGTTTGCGATCCGCTGATCATGGTTTCCACAACAAAATTGAATGTAAATTTCACACAATCATTTTCCATCTTTGTAAATAAATTGCTCATCATCAAAAGTTACGGATATACCAAAATTTGTTCCGAATTCAAGTGAGGATTTCTCTGGGCAAAAGACATTAGATTTGGAAAAAGTTGATGGTGTCTGATAGAGCTTTCCTTTGGCTGCAAAGACGCTATGTCGACTTATGTCATTACTGACTTTGTGCATGATAATATGGGGACGATAACAGCAGACACCATAAAAAGGGGTTCCCATCAGCTGATTAAATTACAAGTTCGGCTTTATTTCTGCAAGAGAGGTAAATTTCACACTTTATCTTCCAGTCGTTTTTTCCAACTGCCCAGTTGATGCGCATCGCTACCAAGTAAGTCTGCAATAAATAATACGGAGACGGCAGTTTGGACAGAGGTCGAGCCGTGCTCGTGTCCCATTCGTGTGTATTCGCATCAAGGATGGGTCACTGTACGAATTGGACAAACTTCACTAATAATAACTATAGTATATCTTCACTTCTACCGTGATTCTAATTGGCTGTGAAATTTTGTTTCTAAATTTCCAAATCTGAAATATAGAAAATCCCCAAAACTTTGCGGTTGGCTGCTTTGGCTTCATTCGGCACAATAATTCAAGAAGAGACACGAAGTCGTTCGGGCCACTTTTGGAACACATTTTTTACGCATTTCCTCTGCAGTTCGACGGAACATTTTTGCGGGACGTGATGTCTGACACTTTTTTCAATTTTATCGGAAAATGTATAGTAATTTTTCGACCTGTTTTTAATTCTCGCCAATGAACAAATGAATCAAAGTAGCTTTGACATATGACAGGTATCAAAAATATTTTTAACCTCTCGAAGCCGGTTCAACCTTACGATGATTCAAATTAAAAATATACTAGCCCTTCGTCCAAAAAAAGGGGACCCATGGAATCATCAATCCTTCCACCTCCTCCAGTCGAAAAGACACGCCAAGCGATGAAGAACTATTGGCAAGACAAGGAACATTCCAGGAGGTCTGCAGTTGCAGCAGGATTTACGCGTTCAAGTTCAATAAACCGAATTTCAAAAAACCCAGCCGCTCAAAGTTGCGTATTGGACCAAAATTCATGCGAGTACCTTCGATTTGCAATTTGCTTTCGTTTTGGAGCTCGGCGGAACGAGTTTTTGTTGGCCTCGAATGGCCGCCGCCAAGATGACTTGGATTAAAGGCGGCCCCGCACAGTGGGACGAATGGCTACATTGACTGGACAAAAGTATTCCGATCCAATTATCAAATTCAGAGCGGGTTCGAATCCTGGCGTCGGAATTTTTTTTTCTTCAAAATTTTCTCGAAGAAGCTTGCTCAAGTGTTATACTTTTTTTTCAAAGTAGTTTTTATGAGCTACAATACCACGAAGTTTCATTTAATTATGATCAGTTTTGTAGAAATTATCTCGTGTTTCGATTTCAACACGCATGGCCATGAAAAAATAGTTTAGGCAGTAACTGGCAGCCAATTCTTTGTACACATGATCAGGAAGGATCAATCTGTTCAGTGAAACAAGAAAATCATTGGAAACTCGTGGAAGTTTTTTATAACAAGCTTCCAAAGTTTGACAAACATTTTCTGAACGTGAGTCATAAAGTTAATGTGGACCAGAAAGAGTGAAATATACATGAGCTTCTGATGAATAAGACCAAATAACCTCTGTTATGGACGCCCATTTCATGAAATGAAGCCACTTTTCAAAAATGTATTACAGTTTTTGAGCTGAGATCGTCAAAATCTCGATGAACCCAATTTCTGAATAAATGGTATATCAATGTTTACTGATCTTTTAAAGTCGTTGCATTTGTTTCAGTACCTGTCTATCATGATTTTTAATACACTACAGGTATTGGGAATAGAACCAAAAGAATAAACATCAAATCCCAGTGTCTTGCATTTCTTGACTTTTGTCCAGCTAGAATGATGATTTAGCCCACTGTGCCCCGTGCGGTTTCAGGGTCTAAATAACGGTGATACAGCTCTGCGCCCCTCTAGTCGCATTTCCACGTATGACAAGGTCAGTTTTACAATATTTTAAAATCAATTTGATAAGGCTTATAACGTTACTTCCAGAGAAGTGAGTTTCACACCGGGTAAAAAGGCAACATCCTACCCTAATGACTTGACTATATACCTATATCCCGTTCACTTTTTATTTTCAGTAAAATGACTTTTTGGAGCAAAAATAAAGTGACAAGCTGGAGCGCTGGGAGGATACAGTTGATGGCCGCTGATAGTTTCGCTCCAAAACTTTGAAGGTGCCATCAGCCGTAGCTGTAGCCCCCCAGCTTGTCACTTTATTTTTGCTTCAATAAATCATTCTACTGAAAAAAAGAAAGTGTATGGGATATAGGTAATCAAATGGAGTGATGTTTATTCAGGATTCAGTTGTCGAGTATGAGAGTCTCGTTATATTTACGAAACACACTGTACATCACACGAGCAGTGCCCTTACCCAGTTAGCTGTGAATAACGCTCCTTTGCTCAACAGCAACCGAACCTCATCGATGTCACCGTCTTCGGCTGCTTTCAAAAGCTGTTTGCCCAGTTCATTGACAGAACTCGCACCTGCTACCAAGCGTCCTCCGTCCAGCTGAAATTTGCAATAATATTAATGAAGTAATGGGTGGAATTTCGCACGGGCTTCATTACTGTGGCCAAACTCAAACCCAAGCCGGATCGTTTTATGCTTCCCGGAGATATGATGTATTTTGCGGTTACGTTGCCGTTGTTGCCCTTGGAGCCTTGGGTGACGACGGGAAACTTTATCATCGTCCTGGAAAATGGTTCAACATAGAAAGCGGGAAAGCGTTTTCAAATATAGTTGCACAGGAAAGCCATGCATTGAGCACGTTTCCTGTTCCTGTTACTAGGCGGAAGTGACCACTGAGAGCAGCCATTCGGATCGATAACAGTGGAAATTGCCTGGTACTTACGGTGTTTTCTGCGGCCCCGAAGAAAATCGAGCAGGTAAATGTGTATTGTTGATAAACACAAGGAAAACAAAGATATTTCTGCTGTTGTTGTACACTAGAATTGCGATCTTTTGTCACTGACTCCATCTACGAGGGCTTTGGGGTTACTTCCCTGTGGCGCGAAGTTTGAATGTTGCGGGAATGATGCCATTATGAATGATTGATATTTGTTTTCGTCCTTCTTTTCTTTTTTTGTTTTTCTAATTCTAACCAAAGTGAATGTATTATAAACAAAAGGAAACAAGAAGTCTTGGACTTGTTGGACCTCTTCCCCTTATATTTACATAGTAGGCCAGGCGGTATGTCGGTGAAATCACTACAATCTGGAAGAAACTCCGACCAAAGCTTTTATGGTGTCAAACTCTTCGTAAGGTCAGTAGTTATCTACCACTAAGTTTCCGCCCAAAAACGAGTTGTGCTGATTCCTCCACATCTGCGCGAAGGTAAAGGATGCCTCAAAAGTGCAAAAAGACCTGTTAAACCTTCGTACTTTTTCGTTATATTTGCCTAAATGCAAACGTACAACTCTTACGCAAACATTGGAAGCATCTGTCATCATCTCTGTGTCAGTCTTACTGATGAAAAAAAAGCTTTCTTTATGCGGGTCAGATAAATCACATTTAATCGTTTTTCCACACAAAAAAACGATGGAGCATCATGTATTTTGTTTGTTTTCTGATAACTCGTATCCATTGAACCCATTTATGGCATTAAAATTTCAATAACAGCATTTTTGAAGATGTTGCCAGCAAAAAAGTGAATAATTTTTACCCGCCTGTTCAGCAGCAATTTTTTCAATTTTACCAAACACCGTTTGCGGAAATTTCATAAGGAATGAAAAGCTCAAACTCTTCTCTAACGATATCGTGCCTGGCTTAACCGCGGCATGCACTTGAAAGTCTAAAAAACTGATTTCTTTTCGAGAGGTCCTGTTTCACCCGCGTGCGGCCGTGCCTGCTTGACATAGACCGGACTGATTACACGAGCTTGGAAATGTACTCTTTTTAAGCTTTAAAACGCGACCATTATTATTAAGACTTTGTACATTGATTTATGAAGAAATTATATATTCTTTTATCATTAATGGTCGTGTTTTAAAGCTGGAAAAGAGTACATTTCCAAGCTTGTGTAATCAGTCCGGTTTATGTCAAGTAGGCACGGCTGCATACGGGTAAAATAGAACAGCTCAAAAAGAAATCAGTTTCCTACACTTTCAAAAAGCGTGCCGCGGTTAAGCCAGATATAATATCATCAGAAAACAGTTCCAGCTTGTCATTCCCTATAAAATTTTCGAGATCGGTGTTTGGCAAAATTGAAAAATATGCTGCTGAACAGGCGGGTAAAAATTATTCACTTCTTAGCGGGCAACATCTTCAAAAATGCTGTTATTGAAATTTTAACGCCATGAATGGGTTCAGTCATGAACATGAACATGAACATGAACAAGTTATCTGAAAACATCCAAAATACATGTTGCTCCATCGTTTTCTAGTGTGAAAAAACAATTAAATGTGATTTATCTGACCTGCACAAAGAAATTTTTTTTCAACAGTAAGACTGGCACAGAGATGATGACAAATGCTTCCAATGTTTGCGTTAGAATTGTACGTTTGCATTGAGGCAAATAAAATGCAAAAGTACGGGGGTTTAACAGGTCTTTTTGCACCTTCAAGACATCCTTTACCTTTGGGCAGATGTGGAGGAATCAGCACAACTCGTTTTTGGGCGGAAACTCAGTGGTAGATACCTATTGATCTTACGAAGAGTTTGACACCATAAAAGCTTTGGTCGGAATTTTTTCTATCCAGAACGACCTACCGCCTGGCCTATAGGTACAGATACAGATGTCCCATGCACGGCTCGCGCCCCACTGAAGTGGGTTTATACCGGGTGTTCGCGCGAAAAGTTTCACTTAGATAACAAAATTCTACGGAAGCGTAGAAGGGCCATGTGTTTTTTTTTTCGTAATTATGTCGTCATTTATTGAATGCCGACTTTTAATCTCAGAAAATAGTGAATGCCCACTTTCAAACCCAGCATTTATGAAATGCCGACTTCTAAACTCAGCATTTATTAAATGCCGACTTCCTAAACTCAGCATTTATTAGATGCCGACTTCTAAACTCAGCATTTAATAAATGCCGACTTCCTAAACTCAGCATTCATTAGATGCCGACTTCTAAACTCAGCATTTATTAAATGCCGACTGAGTTTAGAAGTCGGCATTTAATAAATGCTGAGTTTAGAAGTCGGCATCTAATGAATGCTGAGTTTAGGAAGTCGGCATTTATTAAATGCTGAGTTTAGAAGTCGGCATCTAATAAATGCTGGGTTTGAAAGTTGGCATTCACTATTTGCTGAGATTAAAAGTCGGCATTTAATAAATGACGACATTAATACGAAAAAAAAAAAACACATGGCCCTTCTACGCTTCCGTAAAATTCCTAGCAAAATTCGCATAAGTAGAGTTGAACGCAATATCCTGTCGGGTTTGCAGAAAGGACAATATCCTCGTTATTCCACTCCGTCAACTTCCAGTCACCCTACAGGGAGAGGGCTGCAACCCTCTAAAAACATCTGTATTCTTCGAATTCGAAAAAATTGCACCACTATAAAAATTAATAAAAAACCTTTGAAAAATTTGTCACTCAACCTCTGTTGCCATTTGAATAAAGCGAGAAAATTATGCAATAACAATACAAAATTTTCCGTTTATTTTCAAAAACTAATTTTTGTTTAAAACATATTTTGATTAATAAGGGTTCCCAATTTTTCGTTGTCTCTTTCTACCGTGACGTCATGCGTAACGGCAGATCGTCGAGATCATGTGTTGACCCTCCAAGGTCAACACATGATCACAAAGACACAAGACATTTTTAAACATCACTTTTGTTTTACTTCCCCGTTCCCCGGCCCACCACCCACAACGAGGTGGAGAAGTACCTATATTGTGAATGCGCTAAAACTTTTTTCGAGATTTCGACGGATATATCCGTTTTGAGGTCTTCTCTATGACGAATAAGACCATTTCCAAAATTATCTGTGTCTGTATGTGTGTATTGTGTACCTATATGTATGTTGACGAGTATGTTTGTATGTTTGTCTGTAACCTTCCACGTAACCAGCCGCAACGTCTATCCGATCGACTTGAAGTTTGGTACACAGACATGGTTTCACCGTCGAATGAGCCCATTAGTGTTTGGCTATCATCTTTCAAACGGAAGTGTCACTATAAAAAAAATGACAGAAGCTATATTTCACGGAACTTGACTTATTGCGATATGCCGTTTGAAAGCCCATAGAAAACTGTATTCAGAACAGTTAAAAGTATTGCCCTCTACCTGTCATCTCTCAAATAATAAAAAATGTCAAAGTTCAATATTTTAACATTCAATTATTCAAAATCTATTAGATGGATTGGGACCAAATTTGGCAGGAAGCAACAAAACAAAAGAGTCAAATCAAGTCTGCAGTTGCAATCTTCCACCATTCTCCAGTCGAGCGTTATGAATTTTCAAATTTTTTCCTAGCCGTTGTCACCCCGAGAGGTCCTCTCGCCCGTATTTTGACCTGGACGGCTTGCCTTTGATGCAGAGGACTCCACTCAAAAATTCCATTCCTGCTCGGGGATCGACTTTTTTCGAAAAAGTCAAACCGATAACGAAATTATACAGGGTGTCAGTTTTTCGAGGCTAAGCATGGGTATCTCGCTTATCATTAGAGATACAGAGTCGGTTAAATTAGAAAAAATCTGTTGTGGGGCGACACAAAACTTTCCCGGCGGTATCCAGGGACGTCAGTAATGATTTTGATCGAAGTGTCCCTTCGGGAAGGTGGGACTTAATTCGGAAATTGATGAAAACATTTTACTCAGTTGTGCGTTACGCGATCATTCTGCATCCATTGTTGGGCCTACAGAACAAGTGACAGGTTCTTAGGTTTCCATGGTGATGAAATATTCCGAAAGGTAGTAGAACTAGGAAGAAGACAATTGTTGCGAAATTTGAAGAATGCAATACTATATCCAGACAAGCCCAGACCCAATGTGTCACCTGAAGGCTTCCGATCAAAATCATCTACCTGAAGTCTAATCAGATCATTCCAGGCTGAACTTATGCTTTCGTACCTGATTTCGATTTGATCGAATCAATAATTCGGCAATTATCGTGGCAGAACCGCTTAATTTGCACGATCGCATGAGCGGTTTTATATTTTCAGTAGGAAAATTCCCGGGAAATTGGAGAGAAATTATTGGAAAATGTTCAAGAACCAGTTATCTATTCTTCAAAAACAAATGGTAGAAATCTGTTCACGGAATAAAAAGTTGGAAAATTTCCAGTTTTTCCAGAGGGGAAAACTTCAAAACCGTTGGTCCGATTTTGAAAATTTTTCCTCCAAAAATTAATTCAGATTATTTCGTGTGGCTCACCGCATGTTGAAGTTTACGCTGCAGTTTTTTCAAATTCACGGAATATGTGAATTTGTTATTGAAAAAATTACCGTCGGAAAACCGAAGCTGTGTCGATTTTAAAAATATATCCACAAGACACAAGTTCAATCTACTTCCGATATCGGTCGAAATTTTTCGAAAAAAGTCGATCCTCGTGCAGGAATGAATTTTTGAGTGGAGTGCTGCATCAAAAGCAAGTCATCCTGGTGGTGAGTCGTTCTCTCGAGTGGCAACGGCTAGGAGAATTTTGAAAATTCATAACGCCCGATGGAAAAATAGTGGAAAATTGCAACTGCAGACTTAATTTGACTGTTATGTTTTGTTGCTTCCTGCCAAATTTGGTCCCAATGCATCGGATAGATTTTGAATAATTGAATGGTAAAGTTTTGAACTTTGACATTTTTTATTTTTTGACAGATGACAGACAAGGCACAATTTTTAACTGTTCTGAATACAGTTTTTCATGGGCTTTCAAACGGCATCTTGCAAGTCAAGTTCTGTGAGATATAGCTTCTGTCATTTTTTGATAGTGACATTTCCGTTTGACAAATGACAGCCAAAAACTAATCAACTCATTTAACAGCAAGACCCTGTCTGTATACCAAATTTCAAGTCGATCAGACTATCGGTTCGGCAGCTATCGTGTCAGAACTTTTTTCCTGCATCCTGCATCATCACATAACTTTCCCTTGGACGGGCCGGGAAAGTAAAAGTTACGAATATTCATGACGATCAATGATCCAAGAAGATATTTGACTTGTCAGTTTTAGTTTTCGAGATTGTAATCGAAAATAACAATCGAAAGTACAAATAAAAATTTGTAATTTTTGTTTTTATTTTTTATTTGAAAAACGGTTGGAGGTAGCCTTTTCTAATTAAGACATTGTGGAGGCACTTTTCCAAGGGGAATTCAATGTTGCCAAAATCTTCATTCTAGCTTTCAAAACAACCGAGATATGACATTCAACTTTTTTTTCTTTTATGGGTGCCATATTGGATTTTGACATTTTTGAATATAATTTTTTTTTCTGGTTACAACGATGTGTCACATGCCACTGTTAAATCTATGCTTTTGAACAAGATTTTTTTTTATTTTTCAAAGAGTGCTTTGGAAACAAAATCAGCACCGACAATGAAAAAAACGTAAATGTTAAAACATTTATTCATAAATGACATGTGGCACATCGTTGTAACCAGAAAAGAATACCGTATTCAAAAATATCAAAATCCAATATGGCGCCCATTAGAGAAAAAAGTTGAATGTCGTATCTCGGCGAGTATCTCGGTTGCTTTGAAAGCTAGAATAAAGATTTTGGTAGCTTTGGATTCCCCTTGAAAAAGTGCCCTGACAATGTCTAGATTAGAAAAGGCCACCTTCAACCGTTTGTTGGATAAAAAATTGAAACAAAAATTCAAATTCCTGCTTTTTCACAATATCTCAAAAACGAAAATCGATACGTCAAATTTCTTTTTGGATCATTGATTGTCATAAAAATGCGCAACTTTTTCCCAATTTAACCGACTTTGTATCCCTCAAGATAAGCGAGATACCAATGCTTAGTCTCGAAAAACGGACACCCTGTATTGAACTGAGCGTCGTGTAGACCCATTTCCAAAATCGGCACGGTTCCGGTTTTCCGACGGTAATTTTTCAAGATGAAATTAGCACATATTCCGTGAATTTGGAAAAAAACTGTAATGCAAACTTTGACATGCGGTAAGGTGAGCCCCACGAAATATTCATTTTAGGTGCAGACATGCTGGGAATGGAAATTGGAGAAAAGATTGAATCAATTCTTGGAGGGAAAATTTTCGAAATCGGACCCACGGTCACCAACTTTTTATCCCGTGAACAGTTTTAACCTTTTTTTTTACCAAGAGGTAACTGGCTCTTGAACATTTTCCAATAATTTTTCTTTTCAATTCCCCGGGAATTTCCCTGTTGAAAATGTAAAACTTAACTTCTTACCCGAAGGGACGTCTCATTATAAAATTTCCATCGATTCCTTGCTACACGTCGGGGAAGTTTTGGGGGTGCCACAACCGATTTTTGTCGGGATTTTTCAGTAACGATAACAATGATGACGATAAAGGATAAAGGCTGGTTCATCAACTGCGCCCGCGCTCGCGTCGCGTCGACGCTCGCGCTACGCTGGCGTCCGCTGTAATATTTGCGACGTTCATGAACGCCGTCGACGCTCCGCTGACGTTCCAGGCAAAAAAGTGCCGCCTGCTGACTTGGTCGGCTTCGTCTCCTCACTAGGCGCGGGGCGCGGCCCTCCTCCCTACACTATTCTCAAGTGACTGCGTTAAGGTGCGTTCAGTCAGCTTATTTAGCCGCAATTTTAATTTTAGCCGTAAGCGCTGCATCACTTATTGGCTGTTCCGAGGAGGCTGGTCCATAAGAGCCAATGGGCGTCGCAGGGCTTGCGACTAAAATTAAAACTTGCGGCTAAATAAGCTGACTGAACGCACCTTTACGTGACTCGTGCACCGTGCAACTGACGAATAAAGGTGCGTTCAGTCAGCTTATTTAGCCGCAAGTTTTAATTGGGCGCTTTCCATTTAAAACATTTGTGTCGGTTTGTGTCAGGTTGTGTTAGCTTGTGTCGATGAAACAAAGGAACACAGATCAAATGGAACGCGTTTGTGTCGGTTTGTGTCGACACAAGTCGACTTGTGTCGCTCAATGGAAAACGCCCATTTTAGTCGCAAGCGCAGCGACGCCCATTGGCTCTTATGAACCAGCCTCCTCAGAACAGCCAATAAGCGATGCAGCGCTTACGACTAAAATTAAAACTTGCGGCTAAATAAGCTGACTGAACGCACCTTATGAGTCAACCTCAATCCCATTGGCTCAAATTTTGCTTGCACTGGGTCGCGTTCGAGAACTACACTATTCTGCGATTCTTGCATTTTTGGAGTGGAGGTATCAAGTAAGGCAAAGTAACTACCACTTTCCGAACGATTTTCGCTGTGCTGGAAATGTCACTGTCAATCTCACTGATTGGCGATCGCAGTGCTGTTTAGTTTCAAAGTAAAGTAAGCTTTTCTGATAAAGTACCCATTTTTATAGATACTGCGTACCACGTAAGTATATATATATATATATATACAGGGTGGTCCAGGTTTTAGTCGACAAACTTTGCAGGCTGATAGAGGATAAAAAAAGAAGTTGACTCACCCCAAAAAGTACATATCTAAAATGCATATTAAAAGAGTTACAGGCTTTCAAAGTTGCAGAAAAAAATTGTTTTTTTCTTGATAACTTTGGAACAGCTTCACCGATTTCGCTCAAATTTTGCACATATCGATACCTGTCGGCCAAAACATCGTAAGCCACACTTTGTTCAAAATTCGAATTCTGTTATTTTCTTACTAATCTGGTTATCAACTATTATCCTGTAACAACATTGTCGCGATTTAGAGCAATTTAGGTGATTTACAGCTACTTCGAAATATCGTAACCCTCATCCTGGGTTGCAAAATGAACGCACTTTGTGGAATTTATCGTAAGTACTGTGCAAGTCCCGCAAGACTATCGTAAGTGAATGCTGGTTACGATAACTTTGTGTCACCTGCAATATTTTATGGTTTATCGTAAGTGCAGAATGGTTCATTTAAATCCTGAGGATAGCGTAGAACTTAAGAACGTAGCTCTCTTATAGTTATTCTGAAAAGTATGTGAAGTAATCTAACCTGGGTCTACCTCTGCGACTCTTTATTCCCATCTCCGCCTCGAGTATTATGGCGAACTAGTTCTTCGTGTCTCAGAAGGTGTCTTACCATCCTATTTCTCGTCATCCAAAATCAGTCGTGTGACAATACTATATCTTATGAAGCTTGTATAACAATATAGTATCATAATACTGTTCATAATTGGAATGGTTCCCGCAAGTGAACTCAATAAAGTTCAGGAAGAACATCGTAAGCGTGTCACTTACGATAGAAAAAAATTGAAGTGAAGTTACAATCGGACTCAACAAACTATCGTAAGTAACATAACATCATCACAGGATCAAGGTTCAAGTAAACTGAATCATATTGAGTCATATATCTGGACCAAAAAGCCTCATTCAAAAATTCATCACCGTTGGACAGATCCAACTATGATAGATAGAAAAAGTGGTTTCCTGAAAAAATGTATTTGTGTTGCTTACGATGTTTTTGCCGACAGGTATCGATATGGTTAACAAACACGTCCCCAGTGATTTCTTGAAAAAAATTCTGTCAGAATGACGCAGTGCCGTAGATATGGGGGGGTACTGACCCTCTTATCCCCCTACTTTCTACGCCACTGGATATTTTGAAAAACCGTTGAAAGCATTGAATTTGGCGTTCAATTTTGAAGAGAAAATTGGCGTGTCATTGCTACATTTGGAGCAGCGGTTTCTGAGATATTTGTGTTTAAAGGTTCAAAAACACCGAATTACGCAAATGTTTCAAAATTCGAGCAAGCTTTGACCCATTCACTTTCAACTTTTTTTTCAATTTTAAGTTTATTGATCCATAATTTGGCTCATGAGAAATTGAAAACTGGTATGAAAATTCATAATTTCAGTAACAATTGAATATTCAATAGGTACCTATTCACTTACTGATAGTTGGGAAGTTTAGTAATAAGAACAAGAACCAAGGGTCCATTGTTTCTTATTGGTCATGTTACTGAAATCATGAGTTTTCACAACCAATTTTCAATTTCTCATGAGCTAAATTATGAATCAATGAACTTTACGTTGAAAAAAAAGTTATTGGAAGTGAATGAATCAAAGCTTGCTCGAATTTTGAAACATTTGCGTGATTCGGTGTTTTTGAACCTTTAAACACAAATATCTCCTAAACCGCTTCTCCAAATGTAGCAATGATACGCCAATTTTCTCTTCAAAATTGAACGCCAAATTCAATACTTTTAACGGTTTTCCAAAATATCCAGTGGTGTAGAAAGTAGGGGGGTAAGAGGATTAGTACCCCCCATATCTACGGCACTGCGTCATTCTGACAAAAATTTTTTCAAGAAATCACTGAGGACGTGTTTGTTAACCATATGTGCAAAATTTGAGCGAAATCGGTCAAGCTGTTCAAAAGTTATCAAGAAAAAAACAATTTTTTTCTGCAACTTTGAAGGCCTGTAACTTTTTTAATATGCATTTTAGATAGGTACTTTTTGGGGTGAGTCGACTTCTTTTTTTATCCTCTATCAGCCTGCAAAGTTTGTCGACTAAAACCTGGACCACCCTGTATATAAAGATTATGGTCAAAATAAAATAAAGTCTGACTGAGAAACCCACTGAACTCGGCGCGAGCGTCGACGTGAGCGCGGGCGCGGTTGATGAACCAGCCTTAAGGGGTTTCTGATGCGACTAAAAAAGTTGTTGACGGGAATCGGTTTTATTTTACTTCTTTCGTCAAGTAGAAACTCTTCCAAAAAGAAAATGTACGGGCATTGCTATCAAATTTTTGAAATTTCCAAAAAAAATTGAAAATTTTTGATTTTGATTTTTGAAAATTCAAAAACCAGATAGCATCGACAATGCATCTTTCCTCAAGGAAGTCGCATGCCAAATTTGAACTTTTTATTTTCAAAAAAAGGTACCAAAAATGATTTCTCGTAGACACGAAAAAGTGAATTAGTAGACGTTGGAATTAGAAAGAAAGATTGAAAATAATTTGCAGGAAATTAGAAATTTTGTCAGGAAAATTTGAATTTGAACCGTGGCGTGGGTCCAATTTCAAAAGTTTTCCCCCCAAAAATTAACTCAATCTTTTCTCCAACTTTCATTCCCAGCATGTCTGCACCTAAAATGAATATTTCGTGGGCTCGCAAATGTCGAAGTTAGCACTGCAGTTTTTTCAAAGTCACGGAATTGTGAAAATTTCATTTTGAAAAAATTATCGTTGGAAAACCAGAACCGTGTCGCCTTTGAACATGGGTCTACATGACGCCCAATCCAATCTACTTTCGATATCAGTTGTAATCCTTCTCCGGTTGTAATTTTTTGAAAAAAGTTGATCCCCGAGCAGGAATGAATTTTTGAGTAGAGTCCTGCATTAAAAGCGAGTTGCTCTGGTCAAAATATGGGCAGCGTTACGGTCATTTTACAGTTTTTTTTCGAGATTTCGCGGGACTTCTCATTATGGCGCCTTTCCTGCAAGGTTCTATAGAGGATAATTATTTTTCATTCCATTGAATTATCAATCCAAATTAATTATATTAAAATAATTCCGTGATGCTTTATTCCAAAAGCTTCAGGCAGGCAAGGAAATTGAACACAAATTTCACGTAAAGCCACACTGTCGCCAGGAGCAGCGATGGTCAGCGATAGATGACGCCGCTTGGGAGACTCACATATATGAGAAGACTGGATGCCTCCGCACTGATGAGCCCCCGACAGGGGCGAAACACGTGTCTGTGTACTTCTGGTCTGATGGTCTGGTGTGGTTTGTGGTTTGTCCGCCAAGGCCCTAGGGGAAACTCCATATACACTTCAGAGCAAAAGTTGAGGGTCACTTTTTCAATTATGAATAACTCACAAACGCTTCTTTTGATTTTGACGAATTTTCGCACAGAGGTGGTCTTATGTGTTGTAAAGACAAGTGTGAAGTGGCGCACTCACCAATCCATAGGTTTGTGGTAGAGAGGTCTTCGACTGTTGCTTTGCAGAAATGCGTAATTTTTAGTGAAATCAAAGCATTGGATTTTGGACAAAATGGAGGTTCATCCAATAAAAAACGTCTAGTTTGCTTTGTTACAATGTTCTTAAGCAAGTACCATGCTAAGTTTGTTCATTGACATCATTCATCTTCAAATTTTGACCATCAATCTCTTCTTATGGCTTAAACAATGTGTGAGGCACTACTTTGCGTGATTTTGGTTGCATACAGTTCAGTCGTGTATTTCTTGTGATTTTGCGTCAACGTTTTGTGATTTTGGCCACTCTTGAGCCTCAAAAACAATAAATCCTTCATGCAGACTGTTACTAAAGAACAAAAACAAGAGAAAAAAGCTCACAAAAATGTCAAAATCTTGAGTATTGACAAGAAATAAGTCATAATTTTCATCACATGCCGATAAAATACCTCTACAATGACCAAAGAAGAAATGGTGAATTTCTTCAGTTCTTTTGGGGAGAAAACATTTACGGGGTGTCGCCAAGAGGCCAAGCGCAAAAACGATGAGTGACAACCTTGATTGATCATTTGCCATCAATATTCAAGAATTTAAATCACTCTAACGCCATCAGACTCTCTCGAATGCGAAGAAGTTGAAAAACTAACTTCAAGTTTGTTGCGCTGCACTGAGTGAACCCAGGGACGGAAATGGATGATGGCCATACTCAGAAATATGCGTAAGCCTTGTGTTTTAGTGTAGAAACCACCAAGAGTATCTGACGACGCAAGCATTGTTTGAACCTCTGCAGTGTGAAAAACAGCTAAAATCGAATAAGTTCTCAATCGCGATTGTTCGTTTTTCGTAATTGTACAGGGACTGGTCAAAAACGACAAAGGTAAAACACTCGGTAAAACACGTATCTCCCTGACAGGAAACGACTGGTGGGATCGTGTATGATGTCGTCGTGGACAGTGGTCTCATGCAGATTGCATTTCACTCAGGATTCCGTTTAGGGGTGGCTCCATCATGGTGTGGGCAGGAATCTTTTTGATCAGTTCCTGTACGATTACGGAAGACGACAGTTCCGATTGAGAACGTCATTCGATTTGAGCTTTTTTCCACACTGCAGAGGTTAAAACAAACTCCGATTTTGATTTTTTTTTGCGTCGTCAGATCCTCTTGGTGGTTTCTACACTCAAACACAAGGCTTATGCATATCTCTGAGTATGGCCATCATCCATATCCGTCCATGGGTTCACTCAGTGCAGAGCAACAAACTTGAAGTTAATTTTTCAACATCTTCGCATTCGAAAGGGCCTGATGGCGTTAAAGTGATTTAAACTCTTGAATATTGATGGCAAATGATCAGTCAAGGTTGTCACTCATAGTTTTTGCGCTTGGCCTCTTGGCGACACCCCGTAAATGTCTTTTCCCCAAAAGAACTGAAGAAATTCATTATTTCTTCTTTGGTCACTGCGTAGAGGTGTTTAATCGGCATGTGATGAAAATTATGACTTATTTCTTGTCAATGCTCAAGATTTTGACATTTTTGTGAGCTTTAATCTCTTGTTTTTGTTCTTTAGTAACAGTCTGCTTGAAGGATTTATTATTTTTGAGGCTCAAGAGTGGCCAAAATCACAAAACGTTGACGCAAAATCACAAGAAATACACGACTGAACTGTATGCAACCAAAATCACGCAAAGTAGTGCCTCGCACATTGTTTAAGCCATAAGAAGAGATTGATGGTCAAAATTTGAAGATGAATGATGTCAATGAACAAACTTAGCATGGTACTTGCTTAAGAACATTGTAACAAAGCAAACTAGACGTTTTTTATTGGATGAACCTCCATTTTGTCCAAAATCCAATGCTTTGATTTCACTAAAAATTACGCATTTCTGCAAAGCAACAGTCGAAGACCTCTCTACCACAAACCTATGGATTGGTGAGTGCGCCACTTCACACTTGTCTTTACAACACATAAGACCACCTCTGTGCGAAAATTCGTCAAAATCAAAAAATGTGTTTGTGAGTTATTCACATTTGAAAAAGTGGCCCTTAACTTTTGCTCAGAAGTGTAGAAAATGACCCCGCACGATTCATATGGAAAATGGGTCTCGGTCAAATTCCCTAATTTTTTTATATGTTGTAACCCAATTTGACACGAGCCAAAAACCATCATCCGTTACCCAAAATAATGGACAGTTTTTTTTCTATAAGGGGTTGAAGATGAGTTCTTTCTAGGTGAAAAAATATGTTCCAACGTAAGTGAGAACATTTCAACGTCCTTTCTAACACATATGGCTCATGACAATTCCCTTTTTCTTTTATGAAAAAATCAACCCCCTCCCTCACCCCCAACTCCTACTTGTGGGTATCAAATTCGAAATTACGTTTGAAAGTCATGCAGATGATGCTATTTTGTCGAATTATGAATTTTGGCACAAATTGTTTTTCCAACCCCCAAATAGGGGGTGGGGTTGAAAAAAAAACCATCGGTCAATTCGGCTGAATTTCTGATATTGTGCCTTACCAGTTACGCTAAACAAGATTACCAAGGGAAAACTCATTCGTATGACCAGTTTCCACCCCACAGGGGGTTGAAGTTGACTATAATGACGCATAAAACATTCTTCCATGTCATAAATCAAATGAATGGAAATAGTGGACTTTCATATCATCTTGTTTCGTAAAAATGTCTATTCTTCAAAAATACTTTCAACCCCGTCCTTCATCCCCTATCCTTGTTTCTAAACATCATATTCGAAATAAATCTTGAAAATCATATTAATTTTTATTTCATCCTTCAAATAGTCGCAGTAGCTAGAATAAGAGCGTGACATAATATTTTGCCTTGATTAAGCAGCTTTCGCTTCAAATGACATTAAATTCCTCAATCTAAACTATAAATAGATGTGTATCCGTACAAAAGAAAAATAGGATAATATAGGAACACCAATATTTTTAACAATAATCCAGGCAAAAAAATCATCAAATCAAATGTATGTCCCACCCTGCTGTAAAGGTGCTAACATAAGCATAATGGTAAAAGTGAATTTTGAGAGGGAATTCACAATCAGATACAGAGAATCCGACCGTAGACCTTTTCCTACATTTCCAAGATTTATTTCAAATATGATGTTCAGAAACAAGGATAGGGGATGAGAGACGGGGTTGAAATTATTTTTGAAGAATAGACATTTTTACAAAACAAGATGATATAAAAGTCCACTATTTTCATTCATTTGGTTTATGAGATGGAAGAATGTTTTATGCTTCATTATAGTCAACTTCAACCCTCTGTGGGGTGAAAACTGGTCATACGATTGAGTTTTCCCTTGGTCATCTTGTTCAGCGTAACTGATGAAGCACAATATCAGAAATTCAGCCGAATTGACCGATGGTTTTTTTTTCAACCCCACCCCCTATTTGGGGGTTGGAAAAACAATTTATGCCAAAATTCATAATTCGATAAAATAGAATCATCTGCATGACTTTAAAACGTAATTTCGAATTTGATACTCACAAGTAGGGGTTGGGGGTGAGGGAGGGGGTTGATTTTTTCACAAAAGAAAAAGGGAATTGTCATGAGCCATATATGTTGGAAAGGGCGTTGAAATGTTCTCACTCATGTTGGAACATATCTCTTTACCTTGAAATAACCCATCTTCAACCCCTTATAGAAAAAAAACTGTCCATTATTTTGGGTAACGGACGATGGTTTTTGGCTCGTGTCAAATTGGGCTACAACATATAAAAAAATTAGGAAATTTGACCGAGACCCATTTTCTATAGGAATCGTGCGGGGTCCTTTTTAATTTTTTCAAGTTTGCATGCCTGATCTCATCAGAGCTGCACTTTATCCATTGTAGTCCGGACGTTAAGCTACATGAATGGGACTCACCTTGCATTTTCGAGACAAGCGACGAAATTTGGCACACTTGTTCACTAGACCCTACTCTTCGATTTAAGAAATGTTGCCACCATCTGCGGAGATCGTGCAGACACTTTATACAGGGTTCAAAAATCGTAAATCGTGAACCATAACCGATGGACGTATGGAAATCAGGATATTGATGATTGATTCCATGCCCATGAAGATGCTGCAAACAGTTTTGAAATATCTGGAGGCGTTTCCAAAATACGTTGGAAGAAGTGAAATTTCTTCAACTTTTTTCTTGTTTCAATAAATCAGTTGTTTTTGGAGATATCGAGCTGCAACTTGATATTCCGGCAAACAAATATGTTTTTAATGAAACGCGATGTGGAGCCATCGACAAAGCCTGCTAGATTCGAAACTAAGATCTTCAACTTTTATTCCATCGTGAGCGCCATCTTCAAATTGCCCTTCGTGAAATTGTTGAAAAAACAACAGGTAACGACTTTATTGGACACACGCGTTCATTTTATTGTGGAAAACCAGGTCCTGAATTGCAGCAATGACCTCTTCGGCCAAGAAACGTTATCAAGTTAGTTTTTCTTGATTTCTTTCAACCTAGGTGATAATCATCACCAAATGGAACTTCGGATCGATGAGATGTTGACCACATTATAATCCACATTATTTTGTGCAGCCAGTCACTGAATTTCATCATCATCAACCAAGTGGTGTTCTTTTGGCAAACAGTTGAACAAAAAGTTTGCTTCGATTTTTGTGAAAAAAGCAAAAACGGCAGGGTCACGTCGTCCCTTCAAACCCGATTGAAGAAAATTTGTTACCAAAAATGCTACCAATTGATAGTGAAAGAGTTCGGAGGAATGTCTGCTGTAGTTTCAAGTTGAACCGAAATGGATTTTTCCATCCTACTTCTGCAGGAGGGACGTCGAAAGTGTTGCTACAGCTTGATATTTCGAAGGGCAATTTGAAGATGGCGCTCACGATGGAAAAAAAGTTGAAGATCTTAGTTTCGAATCTAGCAGGCTTTGTCGATGGCTCCACATCGCGTTTTATTAAAAACATATTTGTTTGCCGGAATATCAAGTTGCAGCTCAATATCTTCAAAAACAACTGATTTATTGAAAAAAGAAAAAAGTTAAAGAAATTTCACTTCTTCCAACGTTTTTCGGAAACGCCTCAAAATATTTCAAAACAGTTTGCAGCATCTTCATGGGCATGGAATCAGTCATCAATATCCCGATTTACATACGTCCACCGGTTATGGTTCACGATTTACGATTTTTCAACAAATTTTTTCTACTGAACCCTGTATAAAGTGTCTGCACGATCTCCGCAGATGGTGGCAACATTTCTTAAATCGAAGAGTAGGGTCTAGTGAACAAGTGTGCCAAATTTCGTCACTTGTTTCTAAAATGCAAGGTGGTTCCTCTTACCAGCCGGACTATTGGGTCCCTGGTGGGTACTTTTGCTGCAAATCAGATTTGGTCAAAATCCGTTGGGTACTCTCGAGACAGCAGACAGCTTATATTTTCTGACAGATGACATATGTCCCAACTTTTACATGTTTTGAATAGAGTTTTTATTAAAAATCAAAATCGTTGCATCAAAGTCTCCTGTCACTCTTCGGCAGTAACCTTTCCCTCTGACAGACACGTTGAAAAGCTTATTTTCACCTTTATTTCTACCATAGACCCTACGCCCTACGTGCATACCAAATTTGGTGGAAAGCGATCTGGCGGTTTAGAAATAAATCGAGGGACAAAAAACTGACAAATACGCACATCCACACATACACACGTATGCGTCAAAGTGGAAAACTACTCAACAAACTACAACAACAAAACTACAGATTATGAGCTTTCCGCGTTACGAACATAATAATGTATCTGCGTCGATGCTGTGAACATGATGGATTTATCGGCCCTATGAAAATGACCTTCTTATTTTCAAGCTGGGTTTTCTGGTTTTGCCGCTATTTTGGCAGCCATATTGAAATCTTTAGTTATTCAGTTGAACGATTTTCATGAAACTCGGAATTAACTTTTGTATCGTAGGTACCTATAGACATTCTAATTTTCGAACTGGTTGCTCTTGGTCGCCATATTTATATTCGATATCTACCGATACCGACTTCATTTTCCCTGATCGAATTTTATCTGTTTTGGCTCGATACCTAATGCCTTTGAGGACGATTAGCAGTCGACTATAAACAAAATATACTTACACGTACATCTCCAAATTACTAGTATTGGACATGAAAAAAAAATGGAAACATCGGCTCCCATTTCTCCTACCGGCAACCTGCCTTCGTTGTGTTTTCGACATAAGACCTACGTTTTCTTGAGCTCGTCTACATAATAATATAACAATGTAATAGAATATAATATAATATAATATTTATTTTCCATTTCAGCAACAGCAGAAAAAATTACACTTTACAAAATAACACAACCACATACTTGAATAAATTGAAAAAATTCTTCCATCCTTCTTTCAATGGTGTTGACGTTATAGGTACTTTCTATTTTGCTTTCAGTTATACCATAAATAATTATTAAGACTTCTTTGGCCAACCGGTTTCGCTGTTAAGCATCGTCAGGGCTGTAATAAGTTTTATGAAGCTGTTGTAGGTATATTAAAGAAAGAAGAAAGAAGTCTTAATAATTATTTATGGTGTAACTGAAAGCAAAATAAAAAGTACCTACAACCACATACATCAACAAAGCACTAGCTGTACTGGGAAAAGAGTAAGCCTCACTTAAAGTTCCTCAAGGGGACTTTGTGTGTGAGTGCGATTGAATAGGCAACTATTGAAAATTCAAAAAACAGATACCTGAAATACAAACGGATAAAAATTAAATTAAAAAAGAGAAAAATCAAAATTGAGCAGAAAAGTAAAAAATGAGGTAAAAAAAGTCAAAAATCAAAAATTGGGTCAAAATCGATGGAGGTGAAACGCCTCAGAGCAGTGTGGGCAGCAATTCCTTGATGTTACCCATTAAAATCCACTCTCTCAGTTCTGCACACTTTCGCTTATGATTTTTAATATTTTTTATTGAGTCTGGCACTTTATTGAATAGCATAGGAGCCAGATAAACAAAACAGTTTTGGCCGACGGTTTTTTCGGCTTTGGGAACAGCGATTTCATTTTTGCTTCTCAAATTATGTTCGCAAATTTTCTTAGAGACATTACTCTGTTTAGATTGGACGTCGAATGCGACATGGACGTCGAATTCATATTTTGACCGCTTGTTGAAAGTGAACCAGTTTTCTGGACGAGGCACCGAGTTAGGGAGATGGATTGGTCGTTTATTGAATCATCTCAAAGGAAGGGTCCCCAGAGTGCGGTGAAATGTATGAAGAACATCCTGTACTAGTTTTAATTAATAAGTATAGGTTGGTACACTGTTGATACGTTTTATATTTGAATATGATTATTATAAAACTGGTTGGGTACATTGAACAACAAGCGGAATGGGTGTTATACTTACAGTTTTGTGGTTATTAGGTAGGTTACAAGACAATAATATATAGATAGCTGAGCGGAGTTTTACACAATTTCCTTGTCTTACCGATGCAATATATTGGACAAGGAATACCCATTACGTAGTAACTAGGTATGGTAGATAAATCACATTTCTAAGACAAGAAATGAATATCATGGAGTGAGTTCCTCGATTAACAGTGTCATTTCGTATTAAAATTTGTGTTTTTATATAAAAATTTAGTTTTATTAAATTTTTGTTAGTTACAGGATACATATACAAATCATTTACATGGTTTATATTGATGCGTTAATAATTTGCAATTATTATTCGGCAGCTTTAATATTTTGTTACATTTCAATAATTTACAAACAAGTTACAATTTTAAAAAATGTCATGTGCATTTCTGTTTTCAGTACAAAGGCAATTTGCTACTTTTGAAATAGGTATTATACAATATAAGGTAGGTAGGTAGGTAGGTTTACCAGGTTATGTAAGTAGAGTAGGTACCTACTAAGTGTTAGTTCTCTCTGAAGCAGAGGAGCAGTCTGGGTTAAAATCAAAATCAGAAATTAATAAATGAAAGATGAATAGGTACACGTTTTGGGCTTAGCTTGCAAAAAGAAGAAGTTGACGGATCAAACAACATATGATGAAACCGGTAAGCCCATTTCAGTACTTAGGTCTTGTGACTAGAGTGATTCTGAGTTTGATCAAGTTTTTACAAACAAAAAATTAAAATGAAGATCTACAAAAAAAAATCACCAAAAGACCATTTGTTAGGCCAGTTGAATAACGGTATTATTGACCGGTTTTTACAACAAACTTGGCCTTTTCAGACAATAGTGCCTAATTTTTGGGGAGCTCAGACTTCCGGGTCTATTTTTCTAATCTGACAATAATTATTATTTTTGAGGTGTTTTTTTTATGATTTCAGAAGCTTGTAATTTTTTTTTCTGTGATTTGTAATCGGTTTTTGCGGTGCCCAATAATTGCCCTGGTCCAGATGACATAGTACCTACTATCTTTATATGAACCAGAATATAAAAAATATACACTGTGTCGCCAAGAACGTAATAATTATAATGCCATCTACAACTCAATTTAAACTTCTTTTTGGACTTTATTGCTATAAAGGTGATCCAAGTTGAGCTTTCCCATAACTAACAGTGTTAAATATTTGCAAAACGTCCATCTCAAAGTGATATTTGCACATAAGAAACATGTATAAAGTGGGTCATGAAACAATATATCACCAATCAAGTTTGATCAAGTTTTTACAAACAAAAAATTAAAATGAAGATCTACAAAAAAAAATCACCAAAAGACCATTTGTTAGGCCAGTTGAATAACGGTATTATTGACCGGTTTTTACAACAAACTTGGCCTTTTCAGACAATAGTGCCTAATTTTTGGGGAGCTCAGACTTCCGGGTCTATTTTTCTAATCTGACAATAATTATTATTTTTGAGGTGTTTTTTTTATGATTTCAGAAGCTTGTAATTTTTTTTTCTGTGATTTGTAATCGGTTTTTGCGGTGCCCAATAATTGCCCTGGTCCAGATGACATAGTACCTACTATCTTTATATGAACCAGAATATAAAAAATATACACTGTGTCGCCAAGAACGTAATAATTATAATGCCATCTACAACTCAATTTAAACTTCTTTTTGGACTTTATTGCTATAAAGGTGATCCAAGTTGAGCTTTCCCATAACTAACAGTGTTAAATATTTGCAAAACGTCCATCTCAAAGTGATATTTGCACATAAGAAACATGTATAAAGTGGGTCATGAAACAATATATCACCAATAAATGCGTTAAAATGGAAATAAGGGTGTTGGAAAAAGTTTCATATTGTGGCTGACGTAATTTTTTTGATGTTCAAAACTGACCTTCTGAACGCGTAATTCAAGATTTTGACCAGATATTAGGGCAGAACTGCAGAACTGGTAGCGTAGCAGAGCATTAAATGTTAGAGAAATAATCTCATGTTTGATGTTAGCTACAGACCTAGTTCTGTTTAAATAGCTGGCCCAAATTCTAAATTGCGCGTTCATTAGGTCGAGTTTGAAGACAAAAAATCCACGTCGACCACAACATGAACTTTTTTTGAACACCTATATTTCCATTTTAATGCGTTTACTTGTACATGTTTCTTGCGTAGAAATAGAAAGATCGATTTCAGATAGACAAATATTTTGCCGTTTTGAAAATATCTACCGCTGTCATGGGAAAGCGCAAGTTGGATCACCCTTTACTACTTATTGGCGGTACAGAGTATAGTAGTGCTAGAGGAATTTTCAGATAAAATACTAAATATTTCATATTCATAACAAAATGTGTCTATAAATCAGTTATATTATCTTACCTAAAGATATGTAAATACATTTAACAATAACAAAGTATCAACTAATATCTTCAAGTAGGTACATGAATACATGGCATGTCAGAAGCTAAAACCAAGAGATTTTTCAAATTTTACATAGGTACAACTTCTTGATTTTTTCTTCATTTCTTATATAAAACTATCATATATTTCTTCTGTGGGATTTTATCCTATATATACATTATACTATGTATAATTTAATATAAAATATAAAAGTTAGATATCTATCAAAAGAAACATTACAAAAGTAAAAGTCTAAATAAAGTTAATATATCAACGCTGACAACGACGAACATTTTAGGCAGTAAGAAAATGTGAAAAAGTCTCGGAAAAAGTAAGGGTAGCGGTGTCGTAATTTTTTTCAAGAATTCTCCAGTATTTTTATCTACATTATTTTATTTCGTCATCAAAATTCAATGATGTATAATAACGAGTTATTGGGTCATATGCATAAAATTGGGGTATGCATGATCCATGCTCCAATTTGGAGGAGTTACTAACCACTCCTACAAAATCGGAGCATGAGCAAATACTTCATTTTTATGCATTGTCAAGTACGACAGAAGAATTTGTTTTCCTTATCTATGCAGAAAAACTGTATACCTTGTGTAAAATAAAAACTCATTTCTTTCAATCACGCAGGTGGCAGGTAATGGAATATTATATTAATTTAGAAAAGCCGACTTTGAAAATATAAAATATAGGTATATTTATCTCGATATTTATATTTGTTTCGCAGTTGGTCGCTTCAAAGAATACTAGATACAGACGTGAGATTATTGTTTCGTACAGCTGCAATTTTCAATTCGGCGATGTCTAGTCATCACGACTCATCAGGATGTGAAAGCGGCCTGAAATGTCCAAAATTCGCCTACTTGATAATGCATCCGTACGAAACAATAATCGCCCTAATGTACATACTTTTTAAAATATTGCTTGCTCTTTTGGTCATTCATACATTTTGACTGTCGTTTCAATGTTGTATTAAATAAAAACAGTAGTTTGCCGAACTTACAAACCTTGTCCCAGTTGTCCAAAGATCTGAGAATTGAAAAATCTTTTGAAAAAATTGAAATGTATTATAATTATTATACCATACCGAATGTGCAGTGCAACTAATGGAACTCTCGATTTTGAATTTTATGCTAGAAATTACATTCGTTAATCATGTACCTTACCTACAGTCCAACACAAATGAGGGTAGGTACCTGGTCTTGCGATCAGACTGGGGCACACAACAATTTTTGATTGTTTTTTGCAGGGAAAGCTTTTCTCTTGAAGGACCTTTGCCGGTAGGTACTTGAATTTACAAGAACAAGTGCCAAAAGTGCTAATTGTTCTTTTATCATCTTTGTATATAAATAGTTCTTCTGATATTTGCCAAAGCTTGGACTTTTGGGTAGTGTTGCCGTCTAGAGTTAGACTTTCTAGACTCTTGTCTTGAAAAGGCGTCAAGACTTAGACAAGACCTCTAGAAACTCTTGTCTTGAAATTTCTAGACAAGACAAGAGTAGGGCTGTCAAGATCAAGAGTCTTGATTAGACTCTTGAGAAGGAAAAATTAAAAAAAATCTGATATATTCCTCTCCGCTGATGGTTCTTATTTTCTACTTGAGGTGTGATTAGATTGGAGATTTCTTACAGAGTTTATTGACAACATGAAATAACATAAATAAGGGTAAACGGTATGACAAAATGCTATTCAAAACTATATTTATTTGAAATGAAAATGATTGCAAAGGGTTCTCATGCTAATTGTTGAAATCAAAGTACCGAGATCACTACAGACGATATGAAATATCTCGTCTCAAAAGTCCCTACTTTTTTCAGGAAAAAATCTGGGAATTCGGGAGTTCAAATTGGGAGAATAATGAAGCAATGAACCTGTTTTGCGCTTGCGCACTAGGCAGGCCATCATGTCAATATGCATCGACCGTTGTTGCCATGCTGTGTCTGATAGGTAGTCTACAGTCCATGAATATTTTGAAAATTAGGAAAAACAGAACAACACAAAGAAGCATCTTTCTGTATATTGTGAATTTTACTCGGAATTTTAGATGTGTATCAGAAGACAATTTGATTTTTGGTTTGTGGTGGCAGTTCACTATGAATTTATCAATTTTGCATCAGAGAACGGGAAAGCGTTGCCAGAGAGATGCCATGTCGAATTATAATAATGTCTTGTGATTATACATATATTTACATGACATATTATCCAGACTCTGTATGTCTCTACTGTTTTTTCCGGTTCTCATGCGAAAGTTCCGTCCAAGTGTTTTTTTTCAAGGACTGCTCCAACATCTCCATTTCCACTTTTCCAAAAAATACCTGCGCTTTCTCAGATCGCAACTTCTGAGAAATTAGGTAGCTCGATGAAGCTTTTGGTCAATAGCTGCGGAACAAAGTGTTCTTGCAAATAAAAGGAGAATGATTCAGACAACATGCTGCAGTCAGATATTCTTCCAATGTACTAAGACAAAATGCCGATCAGGCTGATGTTCTTTTTACAACTTGAGTGAAGTTAGTCTTTTTGCCGCGTCAGGTTGACACAAGCGGGAACCTGGCACAGGTCTGCAAATAATCGGTATATTTTCGACAAAAATATTGGACCACGTCTGCACCACGACATCTGGGAGCTCTGGGTCCCGCTTAAACCCAATTTCGAACACCAAACAGCAAAATAATATTGGAGTTGATTGTTAACTTTTTTTTGACTGTGACTCTTTCGTTGACTGTTTCTTGACGTTCATGGCAACCTGGTATTGTTCTTGGCTTGTTTATTCATTCGATTCGAGCCGATGGACTGCGGTGAGTTGAATTTCTATATCCTTTTCCGCTGCCAGATTTTTTGAGTACTTTTGCAAATGAACAGTAGTTGACTATATTTATTCGGGCATCAACTTACGGCTATATACCTAAAATCGTATCTTGTAATTTTATATAAGACCCCATTGCAGAAACACGTGTACTAACAGGTCGGGGGTGCCAGTGGCAATCTTTTCTTTCAGCATTCACACCAATGATAAACTTCAGTGCCAATAAAAGTAGATCTTTGTTTTGAAATTTGAACTTGATTATACCGTAGAATATTTTATGGAAGCGCAGTCCCTATTCGAAGGGTGCTCCTTGCTCCTCACAATTTCTCTGTTTTTCTTGCTAAAAGATGTTAATATTTCTGTCACGTATTTTTCTTGGAAGAAAGGGTTTTTTAGTAGTTTAATTTCAAGAGTCTATCTAGACTCTTGAAAAATTTCCATCAAGAGTTAGAGTCTTGTCTTGAAATTTTGAAATAATCTTGATATTTCAAGACAAGACAAGAGTAGGGCAACTCTTGTCTTGTCTTGTCTAGACGGCAACACTACTTTTGGGACACGTTGGTAAGTAGGTACAATAACAGTAGATTTAGTTTAGGATAGGACTCGTGGTCAAATTTCGTCACTTTGTTTGTTTTCAATTTTGGAGTCCTATACCAACCTCATTGACATAAAATAATACATGTGTCGAGTAAGTTGTACAGTTTGATTGTGGTAGTAGGTATACTGCTCTCCGTAATGACTTATAGTAATGCTGTCTGGCATCACTGAAATTGACAAGTGGATGGATTGTACACGATGAAATTAAAATGGAATTGAACAGCAATAATGTTTGGTTGTCCTTTGTTGGTTTATGATCAAGGGATAGGTTTTTCTGTGAGTCTTTCCCAAGAATCCCTTTCTTTCACTAGAATTTAATGAGACCGCTTTCGGGCTTGTTGATGATCCATCATCAGCAATAAATCATTCGTATAAAACAAAGTTAACTTATTGGGATAGACTCGTAAGCCCACCCCCTCGCCCACCCCTCAATAATATTAAACAACACCCCCCTTTAATTTTCACCAAAGTTTATTCACGAAATTGTCACAATGAAGAGTTCAAGTTTTACAGTTTTTAGAAATTATTGTCTAGCTCAGCAGGTCGTGGCAATATTGATGTGACAATCTTTTAACCGAATTAAAATAGAAAACGTAAAAGATGAAAGACACATATAAGCCAAAAAGTGAGGTAAATAATATGGGAGATAATCACCTGGAAACTAAGTACTTGAATTTGATTCTTGCGGGAAAACCTCAAAACCAAATTGTCTCGCTGTAAAAATCGTCAAATAACTTAGGTCTCATTTTAAAGATTGTTCGGCGTGAATTGGTTCACGGGTGAAAAGTTGCTTGAAATGCAGCCGGTTTTGCATTTTCAACTAGAAAAATCTCGGGTAAGTGGAAAAAAGTTGTAGTGCTTACTACCAATATTGTTTGAAAAAATGTGAAAATACATTCATGGTACAAAAGTATCACGTTGATCAAACTAAGTGATCAAAATGAGTTTTTGAGTTTCACCTTGGCATTTAATGTCCATTTAAAAAAATGCAATTTTCCAGCACTTCGGGTCCATACCACCTAGAATTCTGTGCGGCTTTTTCTGTGTCTTGGGAAAAGGTATCTGAACGTATTTCCAAAATTTGGTTGATAATTGATTATGTCTGGGGCAAAATCCGATTGCATTGACTGGTCTATTGATTCGACAAAAAGATCTTGAATATAATTTATTAGAGAAACATTTAGTCAACAATCCAATATATTTGAGCAGTGAAAAATTACTATTAAAATGCAGGACATTTTATGTTAACAATTCTATCAGGATTAAAGTTAAAGTTCAATTCCTTTGTATTATTCTACGAGTAAATAACTGAAGTAAATAGATACACACCTGATAAAAACAGGGATACCTAGATTAAAAATGGGCAATACATTTTTCACATGTGGGTTATTTGTGGTCCTAACAATTTTGTATTTCTAGGGCTCACCGTCAGTTCCACAAAAAAGATGATCAGCGATCAAGGCTGATTGCAGATTAACTGAACTTTTTTCTGCTGAATGCTAGGCGATTAACCCCAAAAAATGCCTGAAATCTGTACTAGACCCATCATCATTTCATTATTGAAGGATAAACCAGCATTTTCATTGATCACTCAGCTAGAAATGGACAAACAAAATCGCGAATCAACTAATCTCGTGTTATCTTTTTTTTGGAACCCACGGTCAGTTCCTCACTTCAAGTTTATCTTCAAACTTGGTCTGCTTACCATGGATTGATTTGTTACAACAATTCTTTTCACAGTAACCAAATCGTAACCAATAAAGATAAACTCGAAGTGGGTAACTGGGCCTCCTAAGGGCCGGATTCAGAGTAATCACTTAACTTACACTCACACTTAATTCTTACTCAATTTGACCCAACACAATGGTTTCAGGTAAAAATTCCATTGTGTAAGGGTAAATTGAGTGAAGAATGAGTGAGAGTGTAGGTAGGATGAGTGGGGTCTCGGATATTGGCCCTTAATAATTCTAGCACGATATACTTAAACCAGTTATCCGATCTTGACATATCATTCGTTGCATAGTGATTTAGATAGTTGATATCATTGGCCACTTTCAGTTTAGGAAACAGTTAACAACCAAAATGAGAAATGCAAAGAAATTAGATGAAAAGCCGGGGCAGAATTTATTAATTGTAACATTAATTGTAACATTACTATTTACCCGGACACGAAATCGTTAGTGGATTTTAGAGAGTAATGTCTTCGGTTGTGTGTCGCACATTTTTTTAAATTTTTAGCTTCAACTTCGAGTGAGCTATTCCCGAATTACTCCTTTCGAAGGGCGTCGCGTGGCAAGACTCACAGACAGCTCAAATAACACCAGGGTTGAACATACTTTAGTTAATGCAGGAAAAAAAACTGCGGGGCGAGCAAGTGAGCATATTATTGATGGAAAATTTGACAGCTTTGACAGCGCTCGAGTTTGAGTGTATCGTGCTCTCTAGAATCCATGATTTTTCATCGATTTTTTTTTTAAATAACAAAAATACAAGCATTCAACCAGTGGTACTCACCCTGTAGTTTAACTTGTTCACGTACAAATTAATCGATTTTAAAATTTTTCGTAAACTTTGCCATTACAAAGAAGTCGTTCAGCTTTGTAATATAGGGTGATTCATAATTAGACCAAAAGAATTGAACCAATATTCAAGAAAGACTGTGTGAGTACGGCATTGACATATTCTTCTTTTACTCCGTGGACGTGATATAGAAGTTATATCTTCGTTCGAATTTGGAAGAAAATTTTGGTGTTCTCTTCATTTTATTCACTTTTTCACTTTTTCACGTCATAATTCGAGTGTAGTTATAGGTCAAAAACGGTAAGGTAGTAATAGCTGACTTATGAGCCCAAAAAATTATCAGAAGAAGACAGAAAAAGTATCATGAAGAAAAACAGGAAACAAAAATTATTAGGAAAATTTAAAACGTCAGTTTCTTACTAACTTCTGCCTTGTCCCTTGACATGCTAGATTATTATTTTGTCAAATTATAAATCACCCTAAATAGTGTCTGTGAATTGTAAAGTGAGATAATTTTAATATTTTCATCGACTCCAGAAAGAGAATAAATTGAGGTGGGAGCTTTTTTAGTTTTACTCATAGTTCGTTTAGGCCCGTATTTATAGTCAGATCAAGACGACCTTATTCGATTTCTATGAGCCAATTTTCACCAAACACAACCATAAGAATATGTATAATAGTTGTATTTTGTATTTGATTATAATAAACAATATTCACAAGATGACTTTTATACGTATAAAATCAATCTTAGATCAAGCCTGTGTCTAAATAAGGATGGTCTTAAGACCACCTTATATTTGAGATCTGACTATGAATACGGGCCTTAGAGTAAAAATCTAACTCAAAAGTGCAGTAAAAACTTGCATGGAAGTTTTCCCAAGTTGAGTCACTTAGGTAGGTACGTTTTAACGAGTAATGTAAAAGTAGGTAGGTTCGAATAATTTAATATACTATATAATTCATCATATTGTGTTTGGCCCTTGAAGTACTTCTGTACATTTTTTTAAATATTGTTTTCTAAATTTCCTATCTCACACTTCTATGGCTGTTGTCTCCACTTCTGATCAGCCGCCGTTGTTCTGCCGAGTTATTAAAAAATAATTTTTCAGTTTCAGGCCTATTACTATTATATATTCAGTAGTCACTTTACTTTCACAGCAAAACAAAAACTCAGCATCAAAAGTTGAAGAGAAAAGCCTGAAGTACGACATTAATAATTTTGGTACCTATAAACCGTGTTTTTTTTAGTACGACTTTATTATCTAAAGTGAACTGGTAATGTGGGGCTTAGCTGTTGTCGAGGCAATTTCCGAAAGTCGAACGTCAATAGGCCTCCTATCGTCGTAAAGTGTAGGCGCTTGTAAAATGATTCCTGCAGTTCCCACTAGCACGGCCAGTGTGAAAATCCATAAAAACAACCTATCAAGAACCATGGCGACGTACTTCCAATCCTCCTTCACCTGAAAAGAAACAGTGTTTTTAAATAAGGTCGTGATCTTAAAGTAAAAGTATCTATATGATTGTCTTTGAGACATAGGTACTACAAAATCAACATATTGTATCCTATAGATGAGTCGTCAGAATAAATACTCATAAATATAGTAACAATAACGATAAGGTTCTTTTTTAAATTAGATACTGAGTGCTTGAAATGTATTATCTGTTGAGCCAAAAGAGGTATTCTATCTAGTATCTAGAGGAAGTTTTGTGGGATTCTACCCCTTACAAATTCATTAGGAATTTAAAGTGCGAGAAACGCATGTCAGCCAACTGACAATCTGCTGTTGTTATAAATATTAAACCATATTCACAAATTGGCTGTTTACCCACAAGATTTTATAGTGTGAATAGAATAATGAATTACTCTGACGCAATTCGAATGAATCAGAGACCTTTTATCTCCAGCTTAATCTTAGGAAAGTGTTGCTCAGAAGGGCATTAGAACGTCGTGCTTTAGTACTGTATTACTGTATTGGTTACAACCGGACTGAATTATTATTAGCATGATTGTTAGCCCTATACTCGGCCCTATAGTAAAATACTAGTGAGGGCTAATTCAAAACTGAATCGCCTTTTTTGGGATAAAAAAGGCGAGATGTAGAAGTAGATCTATACCGGACTATCCACCCGTAATAACTCACGATTCCTAGTGAATATTTTTACGAGAAAAAACAGGGCGATTTAAATCGAGGGAGACATCTGACACATACTTTGGCGAATTTCTACCTCTAGCTGCCATTTTTTTTTTCGTGATTTTTGGGTTTTCTCTCGGTTCTTTACCTAATCGAATCTAATCTAAATTTTCAACAGCAAATATGTGTACGAGTACCTACATCTCCAAAGTCTCGTCTAAATTGGGAGAATCAGCAGCAAGCTATTGGAACGGTTCCTCCGCCAATTGTAGGGGTTTGTAGCTTATCCCTAACTTGGAGTCTCCGGGTTTGTGTCTTACTTCCGAATTGAAGTCTCCAGCGAATAACCTAACAGTTTTCCAAATCGAACATATCGAATTCGTTTTTCGCTAATCGAATCTCATCTATTCCGTCTTGACACCTAGTGCATTTGAGGGCGATCCTACTATAAACAATTGTGATCAACAAATACTTTCCAAGTTCTTACCAGTGGATTTTAACTTTAAAAATCTATTATTAGTGAAACGATTTTTATAAAGTCTAGAGACTCTTGTCATGTATACAGGATGTCCGTTTTTCGAGGCTAAGCATGGGTATCTCGCTTATCTTTAGAGATACAGAGTCAGTTAAATTAGGGAAAAGCTGCGCATTTTCATGACAATCAATGACCCAGAAAGATATTTGACCTGTCACTTTTATTTTTCGAGATATCGTGGAAAAACAGAAATTTGAATTTTTGTTTCGCTATTAGACACAGCGTTTTTAGCGCACTTTCCCAAAAAATGGGAAAAAAGCGCTTTTAGCTTCACTTTGTCCGTTCGTCCGTCCGTCCGTCCGTCCGTCCGTCCGTCTGTCCGTCTGTCTGTACCCGGGATAACTCCTCGGGGAAGAAAGATATCGATGTGGTGTAAACGGTGATCAATAGCAATAGTAGGTACATATGTCCAGGATGTCGAGTTGACTTTTAGTTTTTTGTTATTCTGCCGCCATCTTTGATCCGCCATTTTGAATTTCTCTAAAAGTGATCCGATTGAAATGAAATTTGCAGGCAATGTAAACCACATCAAGATCTATCCAATTTTTGACAATTGATGTCCCGCCGCCATCTTGTATTCTCCATATTGAACATGTTTCGAAGTGATAGAACTAGGAGAATTATGCCTCAACGAAATGATATATCGATGTGGTGCAAACGCCAATCGAATGCGTACGTGACCGCCATATAAAGTTGACCAATGAATTTTGTCACTTGGCCGCCATCTTTGATCCGCCATTTTGAATTTTTCTGAAAGTGGTCCGATTCGAGTGAAATTTACAGGCGATGTGAGCTTCATTAAAATACATCCGATTTTGGACAAATGATGGCCATATTGAAATTTCTTATCACTTAACGATTTTCATAGAGCTTAGGACTCACCTTTGTTTCGTATGATCATTCTTATTCTCCAGCCAAATTCCAACATTCAGCCGCCATCTTGGCCGCCATATTGAAATCTCTCATAAGTGGAACGATTTCCATGAAACTTGGAACTCACCCTTGTCTATAGTACGATCATTTTGATTTTTAAGCCAAATTTCATGAATCTGACGTTATTTTGGCCGCCATATTGAAATTTCTGTCCAAATAACGGTAGAACCCTAATTAACATCTTGCGTTCACTAATCCTTCAAAAAGGAAGTGCGCTACTGAGCCTCATGCCCATGAGGCATATTCGCTTGTTGTTTTTACATACACTATACAGGCTGTCCGTTTTTCAAGGCTAAGCATGGGCTCGAGGCTCAATATCTCGCTTATCTTTAGAGATACAGAGTCTGTTAAATTAGAAAAAAGTTGCGAATTTTCATGACGATCAATGATCCAAGAAGATATTTGACTTGTCAGTTTTAGTTTTCGAGATATTGAGAAGAAAACAGAAATTTGTAATTGTTGTTTTAATTTTTCATTTGAAAAACGGTTGAAGCTCGCCTTTTCTAATTAAGACATTGTGAAGGCACTTTTCCAAGGATAATTCAATGTTGCCAAAATCTTCATTCTAGCTTTCAAAACAACCGAGATATGACATTCAACTTTTTTTCTTTCATGAGCGCCATATTGGATTCTGACATTTTTGAATATTTTTTCTGGTTACAACGATGTGTCACATGCCACTGTTGAATTCATGCTTTTGAGCATAAATTTTATTTTTTATTTTTCAAAGAGTGCTTTGGGAACAAAATCGGAACCGACAAAAAAGACGTAAATGTTGAACATTTATTCAACAGTGACATGTGAACATCGTTGTAACCAGAAAAGAATACTGTATTCAAAAATATCAAAATCCATTAGAGAAAAAAGTTAAATATCGTATCTCGGTTGCTTTGAAAGCTAGAATAAAGATTTCTGCAGCTTTGGATTCCCCTTTAAAAAGTGCCCTGACAATGTCTAGATTAGAAAAGGCCACCTTCAACCGTTTTTTGAATAAAAAATAAAAACAAAAATTCAAATTCCTGTTTTTTCACGATATCTCAAGAACTAAAATCGATACGCCAATTTTTTTTTCATTGATCGTCATGAAAATGCGCAACTTTTTCCTAATTTAACCGACTTTGTATCTCTCAAGATAAGCGAGATGCTTATCCTCATATATCTTGAACGGTTGATGGTGGCAAGGTGGCTTTTTCTAATCAAGATATTGTCAGGGCACTTTTTCAAGGGGAATTCAAAGCTGCCAAAATCTTTATTCTAGATTTCAAAACAAGCGAGATACGATATTCAACTTTTTTCTCTTAAGGGGAGCCCTATTGGATTTTGACATTTTTTAATACAGTATTCTTTTTTGGTTACAACGATGTGTCACATGTCACTGTTGAATAAATGTTCAACATTTACGGTGTTTTTTTTTTATTGTCGGTGCTGATTTTGTTTTCAAGCACTCTTTGAAAAATGAAAAAAAAAGTTTGCCCAAAACTTTTATTGAACAGTGACATGTGACACATCGTTGTAACCAGAAAGAAATACTGTATTAAAAAATGTCAAAATCCAATATGGCGCCCGTGAGAGGAAAAAAGTTGAATGTCGTATCTCGGTTGTTTTGAAGGCTAGAATGAAGATTCTGGCAGCTTTGAATTCCCCTAGGAAAAGTGCCCTGAAAATGTCTTGATTAGAGAGGGTCACCTTCAATCATTTTTTTAATAAAAAACAAAAATTACAAATTTCTGTTTTTTTACGATATCTCGGAAATAAACTGAAATAGATAAGTCAAATATCTTTTTGGATCATTGATCGTCATGAAAATTCGCAACTTTTTTCTAATTTAACCGACTTTGTATCTCTAAAGACAAGCGAGATACCCATGCTGAGCCTCGAAAAACGGACAGCATGTAGACACTCTTATTTTGGAACTGGTGGATTTCGTGGTTATGGCTCCTCTTGGCAGTCATATTGGAATCTTTTATTAGTTGAACTTTCTCTTGGTAGCCAGATATTTGTATCGATATTCTATAGTTCAAGAGACCGAATTTATCCTTCTGTTTATCGTATCGTACACGTGGGATTCCCGTTAAGTTTACGAAATTGACAAGGAAAAAACTTTCTCCGATATTTATTTTAAGATTAACTAAATGAACTACATACAGAGGGTGTCCCAGCTAAAACAATCCAGCGCGATTTTCTCAGAAAATATCAAGACAACAAAAAAGCAATTTCAATTGGGGGGAAGTCTGACCTTTTAGCTTTCTTTTGAGGGGGCGCCGATGCTTGTGGGTGCTCTAGTTTCCAAGAAAATGCAGTTTTATTCGGGCGAGTCACAAGAATTCAAAAATTCATGACCGACAAAACAAAATACTCAAGATGAAAATGGTCCAGTAAGCCAGATATTCTGTTTTACAGTCCAGGAACCACAATAATCGGAGTTCATGACGTCGCCGATCACACACTTGTTGATTTTAACACCAGCTTTTCTTCCAGGGTCTTTCTCACCAGGGTTTTTCTTCATTCATTGCTATGGTGAGTCCAGGTATCGTAAGTGAAAAAGTGCTAGTAACGGCCAGTGTTAAAATCAGCAAGTGTGTGATCGGTGACGTCATAAACTCCGATTATTGTAGTTCCTGGACTGTAAAACAGAATATCTGGCTTACTGGACCAGGTACAGACATCAGCGACACATCAATGAAAAGCCAAAAGTAAGTGGATTTTTTTTCATCTGAAGTACCGAGCGTTCATAAATTGAATGGGTCAAGGGTGCCTGTGACTTTGAAAACATCTGTCGGAACTAGCATCGTTCATTTGATGTCTGTAATTTTTTGGATATCGTAATTTGTCAAACCAATAGCAGTTTCCGTTTTCGGGACATTTTAAACGTGGTTTTCACGGCAGGGCACAAAACCTGCATGATCGAGGAGTATTTTCGAACTTGAAGTATTCTCGTGCACTTATGGCAGATCAGAGATCAATAATATAGGACGTAACTTGTCAAAGTTTGACAAATTTATTACAAAAGGATCACGCTAGTTTCGACAGACGTTTTTGAATTCACAGGCACCCTTGACCCATTTAATTTATGAACTCTCGGTACTTTGTTTTGTCGGTCATGAATTTTTGGATTCTTGTGACTCGTCCGATTAAAATTGCATTTTCTTGGAAACTAAAGCACCTACAAGCATCGGCGCCCTCTCAAAGGAAAGGTAAAAGGTCAGGCTTCCCTCCAATTGAAATTGTTTTTTGGTTGCCTTGATACTTTCTGAGCGAATCGCGCTGGATTGTTTTAGCTGGGACACCCTGTATATACGACAATAAAGGAAATCAACATTTGGTTACGTGTATTTTCAGGTGAGCAAGGGCATCGATTTTCCTGTGAAAACATACGTCCTAATATGGTTCTTTCATGGTTATTTTGTTGACCCAGACAAACGAGATTGATCTTAAAGTGTCAGTAATGAATGGTCTCTTTGACGACAAGTTGATTTTTGTACAGTTTTTCCCTAAACCGGATATCAGAGTTAATTCATCGTTGAGTCATGTTTGGTGCAATCCCCCCGTTCAGAAGTGTTGTCTTTATTTAACTTTATTTACATTTTTCCATTACCTGATTGTGTGGCCATGTATAATTATTTGAAGAATCTGTATGGAAGATTACTAATGGCATGTTGTAGTCCAAGAAGTCAGCTGTTCAGAAAAGTGAAAGTATGGCATCTTGAACGCGATTGAAATTTTGGGATGAGCCAATTGATACTGCGACAACTTTGCATACAATTTAGTGATCGCACGAGAAGTTTCTCCCTAGAGAGGTAAATCGTCTCATCATCTTGAGCATCTAACAGCAACTTTGATCCTATTTTTCCCTGTATATGGGTTATTTCGGATATGGTTCGAAGGTTTGCCTTTAAGCAGATTGAAGAGCAAAAACTTCACTGCAAACTTACCCTAGTGGAATCTTCTTCTCTTCTCGTGTGGTCTGCAATGAATCGAACACCATCGATGGCTTTGTGAACTTCAGGACACATGTGCCAATCTGTCTCTTCTCGACAGAGAGCGTCTTCCAGAGCCCCCGGTCCCAGTTCGCCACCCAAATCTTCGGCCAGTGGGAATCCAAGACCGGGCGGAGGAGTGGTGCCGTGTACGCGACACGCGTTCAAAGCACCAGCTTCCAGTTCTCTGCGAAAAAAAAATCGCGTTAAACGTGAAGAGTGGGTAGGTAATAAAGCATGGAAACTAATCAAAACTAATTTAATTATAACTGCACTACACACTTCCAGGTGTGACACTTTGTCGCTCGAGAAGTCGTGAAATCAGCCCCTGCCGTTGTCAGAAATGGAAATGTGAGGGAGCAACAACTGACATCCTAAGAATTTACCTGGGTGTGAGTTCATCTCTGGAACTGGCACTCGGGAACAGCGTGGAAGCGTCATCTGTGAGATCTCCGGAATCCGAAAATAAGCCCGGCTCTCGCAGTTCTAAACCATTGCATGTTCGCACCATGACTCTGTGGTGGCTTGAAGGCGCACTGGAATATCGAATAAGGTATGAGGCATGCACTTTTTTTGCGCTGGACGTTTATTGTCAATAAAACCCAGGAATTCGCCGATGTGGGGCTTGAAACTAGAGTTAGAGCCAGCAATTGTAATCGGATCTGGTTTGGTTTTATCCCGTGGATCGAACTTTTTTTTTTGACCTGCCTCAGGGGCCGAGTTGACACTAGAATTTTAATATTACCTAGTAGCTACCTACCTTCTACGATCTAACTGGTAATGCGGCCGGCGCATCACCAACAGTCTGGGAAGGATGTGTATGAAGACGCGACGAACCCATGGTGCCATCGTGTGGGTTTGAGGTGATCGAAAATGAACGTTTAATACCACTACAGTTACGCATATACTGCAAAATATTAAAATTTAGAAAACGATGAGTTAACTTTGGAACTTCTTACCTAAAAGTATCTAATATCATCGTAAATAGTACAAATTTGCCCAGCAGAGGCACCACCAGTGAGGTAGGTGGGATAATTTCAGCCAGCAACAAGAAGAACACGGTCAACGACAAGAGAATCGATATTGATAAACTGACCTAGAACAATAATAACAATAGTAATGATGTTGATTTTTTGTTGAAATGCTATAAAACTTAAGTAGGTATCTAACTACAGACGTGGACATATTATTGTATCAGGAATTGGTATTCAGTTAGGTACTCTTGCCATCAAATTTGCGGCGTCGAACTTTGAGAGAAGAAGACTTTGGGCCGTATTCATACCTCCCTTTTAAGCTAAAAGCGCTATTAGAGCGATGCGCGTTTGGGGGCATTTCTCATATTTCAGTGTTCAAAAATACAAATTAACTCGCAAATTAATTGCAATTAAGTACATACAATCGCTCCTAATCGCAATAATGTATTTTTGAACACTAAAATATGAGAAATGTCCCTAAATGCGCATCGCTCTAATAGCGCTTTTAGCTTAAAAGCGAGGTATGAATACGGCCCTTTGTCAAATAAATAACACATCTAAATAAATCAAAATTCATTACGTGTGGCATAAGTACACTAAACAATAATTTTACCGTGCTCAAATGAAACTAAGTGGGGCTCGTCTTATTATAAAATTTAAACCTAAACCTCGACCTAAACGATAATGAGCAGTGCGTCTTCTGTCAAAACTACGCGCGCCTATTCTGTCATTTATCTGGTGGCACCCTTAAAGCAGCTCATGCTAATGGGTACGGTAAATGGTTCCATTATACACACTTTCCCTATTATGTCATAGGTGTTTAGTTCCAAATTGATTAATATATCCACATATTCAAGCAAAAACAAAAACATGGTAACTCCCGTCTACTAAATTGCGGCAGTAAAGTGCAAAATCTCATTCGACTGCCGTTAATGTGCAAGTGGGATTGCCGACCAATGCGGCTCCAACATCATGAGTACCAACACCAACCCATCGAGTTTAATCCACTAAATAAGAATTATGTTTTTTACATAGTTTTGTTACAAAATCATTTATTATAGGCACCGAATAATGATCAGTTTTCACCAGGCGGTAGGTATCTATCGACATAAGGAAGTGAGGGATGTTTTTGTTTTTATAATACCGATAGTGATAGGGGGAGGTACGAATTAACATTTAGTCGGAAATCGGAGTATGACAAACTGACAAACTGACTCAAGTTGATTTCGATAAGCTCATTTCTTCGATTCTGATCTCATAATCCTCATTACAGCATTTGTTGGAGAGGTGTAGCAATTTCAACAGAATCGAATATTTTTGATTGTTTTTTGTTTATACAGCATGCGATCGAGTATCGAAATGCACGTGGGAAAGCCAGAAAATAAATGATTTTCAGAGCGCGCGTAAATTTGCAAAGCCGCATCTAAACACCTGAAAATAGTCGTAACCAACACTACGAAAATCAAAATAATGGGTGGCAGACAAACCACTTTAGGTTACTACGTGGTCCCTGGGTTACTATCATCATATGGTTCCATCACAAGGAGGTTCCATCATAAGGTTTGTTCGCGTCGCATGAACTTTCTGCACTTTCTGCACTCAAACTGCTGTGATTGGTCAGCTGCTGCCAGGGACCCCACGCTATTGGCTAGGGTGCAGAAAGTGCAAAAAGTTCATGCGACGCGAACAAACCTATAGTTGGTGACACGTCAATGAACAGTGGATTGGTAAAAAGTGGTTCTTTTTGGATCCTTCGACACCATCTTTTCAATGTGGAGGAGCAAGCGGCGGCTGGCCGAATTCGAAAACTCAGTAGTAGGTATATTAATCAGACAGAACACAAAACTGTACCATATAAATTACGCAAAGAAATGATTGTCGTACTCCAAATTTCACCCTTTTTCAAAACAAGAAAACTCCCGACTGGTTAAAACAATTTCAATTCTGTTCAAAGCATTGGAGAGCTTGATTCTCTAGGTATAGAATCATATCAATTCGAAGATTGATCGATGTCAATTTGAGTTTCTACAGGGTGTTAAAGAAAGTAGTGCAACATTTATAAAGTCTGACATACTCCCATAATAAAACCCCCAAGAATAAAACTGTTTCTTTTGAATTTCAATATCAATAGCATGTAGCTAAAGTTCATATCCCGAAACGGTTTTTGGATTTATCTCTCTATCTCTTTTATTTACAGGGTGGTATCGAAAAAACGATTTTTTGGTCTTCTGGTGATAACATTTTCCCTTCTTTAACAATTTTCTAAAGCTGAAGCCTTAGGTAAGAAAACCCAATAAGCATAATCGATTCAAGACCAATACTCAAAATATAGGGTGGCATCAAAAGTGACATATGAATATATCTGTTCAGGAATTCGACCGGGTGGAGAATTGAATGAAAATCAACATTGCTTTCGGATCAGGTATTCATTCTGAACACTCTTTGGTGTTTCATGATTGATTGTGGCAAGAACTTTGGATGCGGGGTCCAAATTGCAGCCGCATGTTTTCCAAGGAGAAGCAGCGCTATAACTCACCTGCAAATGCCGTAACCAGTGTTACGGAAAACAGAGCGAAGAGAAACTGCCTGTTCCCGATTGTTCCGAATTTTGTATCGTTGGTTACGGACATTTTCAGACCAGCGAGAAAAGCTGATTCTCTCTCAGAAACACTCAATTCTAATTTGGTATAGAATCTAAGGTATAGAACCATCGATCATTCTGGTGAAAATCAATCATGGAACATCAAAGAGTGTTCAGAATGAATGCCTCATCCGAAAACAATGTTGATTTTCGTTTAATTTTCCACCCGGTCGGATTCCTGAACAGATTAATTCATATGTCACTTTTGATGCCACCCTATATTTCGTTTAATTTTCTACCCGGTCGGATTCCTGGACAGATTAATTCATATGTCACTTTTGATGCCACCCTATATTTTGAATGTTGGTCTTGAGTCGATTATGTTTATTGCGCTTTCTCACCTAAGGCTTCGGCTTCAATATGAGCCCTGGATTCAGCAAATTGGAAAAAAAGGGTAAACGTTATCACCAGAAGACGAAAAAGTCGTCTTTACGATACCACCCTGTGAATAAAAAAGATAGAGGGATAAATAAGAAACCGTTTCGAGATATGAACCTTAGCTACATGCCGCTGATGTTGAAATTCAAAAGAAACAGTTTGATTTCAAATGGGAGATAGTCAATCTTTATAAATGTTGCACTACTTTCGATTCTATACCTAGAGAATCAAGCTCTCAAATGCTCCAAGCAGAATTGAAATTGTTCAAACCAGTCGGGAGTTCTATTGTTTTGAAATAGGGTAAGATTTGGAGTACGACAATAATTTCGTTACGTAGTTTATGTATACAGGTGTCTCGAAAATATACCGACAACGTTCTAAGACAGCTTCCTCTCATCAAAACAAGAAAAAAAGTTCCTATGAACATGGGCCCGGAAACGCTTCGTAAAGGAGCTACAGGCCCCTAAAGGTGGGACCCTGAAGATGGTCTTTATTCAATATCTCCGAAACCGTTCTAGAGAAATCAATCAAACTTGACACATCCACTAACCTTCTTATGCCCAACAAAATGAGGCAAGATTAATTCCACAATAATTTACCAGGGGTGGGTCAGGCTGAGGTGTAGGGGTAAAAATAACCCTAACTTGTTTGAATGTGGATTGTTTCCAAATTTAACAAGAAATTATAGAATATTGGTGTTTTTTCCGAAAAAAGGTCCTTTTGTTCAACCTCGATAGATGCACCGTTTACGAAATATTTGAGTTTGAATGTATGAAAACGTGGTCAGAAATGCTAATTTTTAATTACGATATTCAAGACGAAAATACAAAAACTATTCCAAAGCAACTTCATTTTTGTTAGGCATTCAAATTTTGTTAGGCATAAGAAGGTTATTAAAGGTGTCAAGTTTGATTGATTTTCCTTGAACGGTTTCGTGAAATATTAAATAAACAACCATCTTCAGGGTCCCACCTTTAGGGGCCTGTAGCTCCCTTATGAAGCGTTTCCGGACCCATGTTCATAGGAACTTTTTTTCTTATTTTGATAAGAGGAAGCCGCCCTAGAACGTTGTCGGTGTATTTTCGGGACACCTGTATAGACTGCAAATTTTTGACTCTCCGCGACCTTTCGTAAGGTAGGACCTTACCCATCACATGGACTAATAAGTTTACCGCGTTGAGTCCCCCCCAAAAATGACCAAAAATATGATTAGCACAAAAACCAAAGTAATTTGATAATTAATTTTGCAGTTTATACCGGCACTGAAAGGCCGCGGTTGGTGGAACCTTCAAGTTCAATTTTCAGATGCCACAACCTATATTGGGTACAGATTCCTATAGTAGGTAGTGTCCCCATGGACCGCAGAATAAACAAAATCAAATTATATTTTCGTTTTACCGTGCTCTACTAGAAAGAAAAAAAAACAAGAAACGAGTCGCTTATACCTACTGCCTTGAGCTTAAATCGTAATATTGTACTGCAAGAGAAATGCCAACTTACTTTTTCGCCGCTATCGGAGGGCAAATAGAACACAAGTACGGTGAGGAAGGAAATGCCCATGCAGGGGATGATGAGGTTCACGGTGTAAAACAAAGTCTTACGTCTCATCGTGATGTTGAACGTGATATCGAGGTACGGTTCATCACAACATGTATAAAATTTTTCATTCCTGAGGACAAACACGATTAAGAGGTTAGTCAACAGTTCAACAAGAATATGCTATGAGAAGAATATAGGTACCTGAAGAGTGTTTGAAAAAAATATTAAGGTCTGAAAAACCTCTTTGTCTAAGGAAACGATCTCGATCTGCCACCTTTTGACTCGCACATCACAGTTCCTAAGGCACTTTGACTTCCGGTATTTCCATCGCCGAATAAAGCTCCGAATAGGTAACCTATTCGCCAAACATGTGCTGCGCAGAGACGTGTTTACGTTTCTGTGCGTCATTCATTTGTCAAATATTTCATTCTGAGATGGAAATACCGGCCTTCATTTTCTTGATTGTAGTACCTCCCCTAATTCTTGTCCCGCTCCCGCATATAATTTCCTAAATACTCCATCCACCAATCTGCTCTTTTCTCATTTTCGATTAGAATGTCTCCCGCCTGCTTCCTTATGCTATTGCTACCTACTAAATCCGATTTCTCTGAAATTTCTCCTGATTATTTTATAGGATTTGTCGGTCTTCTGTCTCTCCTACACTTTCAAGCTATCCTCCACTTCTTTTGCATGATTTTATTCTCATCAATCCATGCTCTTTAGCTTTCCTGTAACATTTTTACTGGAGCAGATGGTTGTTACCAGCTGTTACTGAAACGAATGCGAGGCTTTTGAAAACAATCTAAGCGGTATAAAGTGTGAAGATGAACTGTGACTAAAATTCATAAGCTATTTTCAAACACTCTGCTGGCTTTCCTGAACAGATATTAGGTGAAAGTGAAAATTCTTTCGGAAAATATTGGAAAAGTGAGTAATTTCAGGAAAGCTTGGAAATAATAAAAAAAATAGAGCTGTTTATAATGAGAAGTTGAACAGGTGTCCCGAGAAATAAGTGAAGGAAAAACCCCAGATGCCCTATTTCACAAAGAATAGGCTCCATAAGGTACATTAATAATAATAATAATAATAATAATAATAGTAATGATGAATAATTCATTTAAGGATTAAGGTAATTGGCTGTAATAAGCCAGAGATTTGCTTTGAATAATTGTCTATTTATAAGTTGAATTTCAGTGGAATTCAACCAGTGGTTATTATAAAATCGGGGAAGCTGAGGGATCGTAAAAGAACTCAAATTCAAAAAAGTAAACTTCATAGGGGGTCATGAAATGAGACAAAGTAACTAGGATTTTCTGTTTCACTTATTTCTGGGGCACCTGCTTATATGTACGGATTATTGAAGAATGGCGGACATGGGCGTCAGTATATTTTGTTGAGGATTCATCGGAAAAAATCATAAAGACATCTTGGTACCTGAATTCGCCGATCTATGGAGACCTAAAGTTTGACCATATACATATTTAGATGTCCCCCTCGAAATAAAAACCGACCTGTTCCAGCGTTTTTCTTGAAAAAAGTTTGGCGAGGGAAAGGGGAATAAGAAATCTAGGGTGGGAAGTGTGGAAACGAACACCTGTATATGATCTTTTTCAAATATCAAATTATATATCTGGACTCAGAAGGAAAAGCCGCATTATTTCAATATCTAGATGCAAGGGGTCAGAAAAATTTGAAAGTTTTTTTGGAACACCTGTATAGGTACTATAAGATATGAAAAAATTAGGTGTCAAACTTTCAATTCTACAGAAAAAATGGTTGGGAAACATTTCTTTCCCCGCCAATTTATTCCAACGGGAAGAATTCTAACGGAGGGGGGGGGATCTCGGTGGATCACCCTGTACATCTAGGCAATAACCTAGGGTGTATAAATGATATAAATACTACTGCCAACCGGAGTCCAACAAAAGCTTCACTTTACGCCCGTGCCCGACGCGGCGCTACTTGTCTCGCAAATAGCCCATACGAAGGCAAATAATTATTTTTTTTTTATTTGTTTCACTATCTGATGACTCCTTATAAAACTGAACACACAACGACTGAAGTTTTACGGGGGACACATAAACATATATCAATATTAATGTATATAGGTTATGACGAGCGTTATGATGATAAGTAGGTGCATGGGAATGAGCTCTTACCTAACTGCAGGAACTTCTAGAATATCCCATTCTACGGATTTGTAGAATTCGGTCAGATCAATGCCAATATCTACGACGGTAGATCCTTTTAGTTCGTCTACATGCCTCAGGTCTACCTGAAAATATTTTCTTATTAGATAGAAATCGCTGGACGCTGGCCGTGGAAATATAAGTAACAATATGGCGCTATTAGTTGCGTGATTTCAGCATTCCACCAATAAAATGGAAGTATAACGAGCGATTCAAAGTTGACTAGGAACAAACTCTGGAAGTTTCGAAAAACCGAAGATTGGAGAGATGTTTAAATATTGATCCTTAAATAAGGCGTAAACCAGTTTCGATAAAAGTTGAAAGCTCTTTGTCAATAACTTCATAATAGGAGAGACCGCAGTATTACGGGGATCCTCCCAATTAGAACTTCAGGTAGGTATCGGGTTCGTTTTACGCATTCTAATTAGCTGGGGGTTAAGTTTTGCACGCAAAACGATTGTGCTCGTGAAGAATCGAACTGCTGAAGACAAGAAGGAACAAAGTCGTCCTGTTGAAGTGCTAGGTGAAAGAAGCAACATTTGCCAAGTTTGCGTTTCAAACTTTGCCCTAAGCAAACTGATTTAAGTAAGCAAATAGCGTTTGAAAAGTTTTCTCGAGAACAGTTCGGTTACCTACCTAATGGACAAATAGTGGAGTTCCCATTAGAGTGGGACGAAGAATTTAATTAGCGCCATGCTCGGTGTTTGAATAGGCTAGGACCTAGGAATATGACTGAGTTTGTGTCAACTGCCCTAATCAGTGTCGGATTGGCTAACTAAGGACGTAGTCTAGTGAATGCGGGCGTGTGATGATATGCACCAGACGTTTCACAATTATTTTTCACGAAATAACGCCCTGAGAAGAGAAAACTTAACCCAGTGGAATGAATACTCCCGAACTTCGGCAGATCCCCAACTTGTTTGAGCCCAACTGGCTTTTTAATTCTCAAGGAAATTTTATTCAAAAGCAGCATATAGTACCTATAGTTTTTGAAACTTTTGACAATTTCGCCAGTTCAGACCTACTACGCTAGACTAAAGCCGCATCCACATAGGATTAGTGCAGTTGCAACGGTAGGGTAGAAAAGCTATAAACTACAGGTTTTTACATTGAGCCTTTACATTGACTTATGATAAGAAACGAGTGGTAGTTGACATGATGGTAGAAGCTTAGGTTTCTAGCTTTTCGCAATCTCCTTGCCAAATTTATTGTCAGCGCCAATCATAGTTCACTATCTAGTTTCCAAGTGATCATCGCCTCGTGATGACTTGAAGCTTCAAATAATAAATAAATAAATAATAAATAAATAAGTGTCAAACATGAACACACTAATTTTCGTATTTACACGGCACAGATAACAAACAAGAGATACGACTGAACTGATAGTGCGAAACTGCTGATGCCATTCGCAAAAATGCGAAAGCAAAATTTTATGGGTCAACAAGAAACAGCTGTTGACGGTTGGTGCGGCAGGCCGGCAGCCCACGTGTCACGTTTCTAGGTCCGCACTTGTTCTATGTGAACGCTTGTGGTGAGATTGGTTTATTGTCTCTGCAGTCCATTTGCAGTACCTACAACTACAGGAACCTCTATGTGGATGCGGCTTAATGCCTGATTGCACAAAGGTAGTATCAAATAGGTCTTCTCATGATGATTTTGTATTTCGGTGGGCATGGGCAAGATTTGATAGTTCAAGCAGGCAAGCACGCGCAGCTTTCTGTTAAGTTACGGCATTCGAGCCAGCGCAGCGTTTCAAAGGTACGACCCCGTTGTTTGCCGACCGGCAAGGAACGTGAGCATGCGCTCTAGACCACATGAAAAGACCTATCTTGGTTCGACACCAAACATGGGACCAAGTTTTCAAGGTGGAATAAAATGCAAACCCAATTTTCCCAAGGAAAGAATATGATGGGAATATAACTCCAATAAACCCACGTGAGGTCCTTATTTTGGCTTGCAGAATTTATGTTTTTATTCTATCAGATCTTTTTCTTTATTGAAAAAGTAAAGGACAAGTGAGTGTTATCTCACGTTTATGGCACTGCGGCATCAACATTTGCAAGGTTCGTCCAATTTATTTCGCTTAACCGCGCAACTACCTACTATGTTGTTTCCTAAAAGTAATCGAATTTGCATTTGATTTCACTACTTAGTGAACATTTGATCCCCTGTTTGGTACCGAAGTAGAATTCGATACCACGTTTGTGCGATCGGACATAAAAGACTCGTTTTGATACTGGTTGTAACTGATCGAAATGTATAATAATTGCGCTTCAGAGTGCCTACCTGAAATCCGTCGTACGTCCACGATCCGAATTTCATGACACACGTTTGCTCATCAAAAGGAAAATACTCCACGTCGATCTCGCAAGAAGACTTGTAGATGGCAGGTGGTTTCCATTCCACCCTTCCGGTGTAATTCAGCGTTGCTTTAGTGGCCAATGTCACCTCAAAGTTACCATCAGCGCTAGAAATGGTCTCATTTACACTCTAGAAACATGCTTGCAGCGCTAGTTTAGGATATGCTAGTCGGTAATTTAAATTCAATCCTTGGATCTAACATGTCTAATTAGATGTAAATTCTAATCCCCTCAACCAATTAAGTCAGGTACTGAAACACCTAACTAGTTCAAAGAAAATAGACAGAAAGTTTGGCGTTTGACTGTATGGTGTAGTATGTACTAGTATAATAAGGGACTTGAAGACAGTAAAACTAATTATATATTATATAATTATGTATAAGGGCTTGCATCTAATATGTCCGTGCTCAGAGGATTTAGAGATAATGCTTAAGGAAGGCTTGTCTACCTTACCCTGGCGTTCCTAGAGGCATTGCATTCCTATGTAGTCGACTAAAGATGGATCCTCTTGGAGGACCTTCCTTATGTTTCTATGAATATGACCGTAAAGTAATCTTCACTACATTATTCTGAAGCATAAGGACTGTTTGCGTTTCCCGTGTGGAAAGACAGGTGGAATTATAGCACACTTCCATTATGTTGGAGCAAAGCACATTATTATAGTTAGGTATTATCTACACCAAAAAATCTAAGATTTCTTTCAATTGATTTTGTACCAGATACCTGTCTACATAAGTATAATTATTATGGATACGGTATAGGTACAATACAGTGGTGATTTGTGTCAAATGCAAAAATTAAGGTCACTTATGCCGGAAAATGATGGGGGAAGTCAACTGACAAAATGAGCCATTATGGGTCTCTAATGTATTCCCACCAAAATTCATTTCAAAGATGTCGTGGGGATATAATCGGATCGATTGATGGTAATAATCAGTTGACACCTGATAGAGTAACACAGTTATCTCTGTTGATCATTACAAATTATTAACAGGCTAAAGCGTAGACAAGTCATAATTTACCGCAATAGCAGCGTAGGTACTAATTATTATTGTGGCATCCTGATATTCTCCTGTCACGTTCGACTGACTGCGGTTCAGCGGGATTGACTTCAAAATTTAATTACACCCAGTGTATAATTAAACCCAAATTAGCTATAAAATAAAACGTGTAAAACCATAAAATCACGTACTTGTTATAAAGCACTATGTCAGGCCTCCAAATGTGATCAGAGGGAACGTGGAGCATTTCAACTCCACCGTATTCCTTTGGGTCCCATTTCAGCTTGTAGTCAAACCAGGACTGCGAAAATATGAATTTATTCAATGTTCAAGAGAGATGAAGATTTGTGTATCATGAACATGATCTGTTACATTATTGGTATAGGGTTTTTTGAATTTCAAGTATTACAATTCAGAAGTGCTTAGAAGACTCAGACTAAGCGACACTTTACATTTAGAGATAAATATATGCAGACTCAAACTGTTATTTTCTTTTTCTACGACCGTGGTATTCTCTCGCTCGACCTTAATAGTCTCTCACTAAAATGTCATTCCCTAACTCTACCTTGATATAGTAGGTTCACTTGTACTGTGACTCTAGTTGGCGGGGCAAATTTTCTACTTTAGCATTGTAGGCTTGCCGCCTTTTCACCTGGTGTGAAACTGACTTCTCTGGAAGTGAAGTTATATTTCTTATCAAATTGATATTAAAATCTTGGAAAACTGACCTGGTCATAAGTGGACGTGCGACTAGGGGGACGCAGAGCTGTGTTACCGTCATGTAGACACCAAAAGAGCACGGGGCGGCCGCAAATTAAGTCATCTTGACGGCGGCCCATTCAGGGTCGACAAAAACTCGTCCCGGGAAGCCCCAAAACGAAAGCAAATTGCAAATTGAAGGTACTTACATCAATTTCGGTCCAGTATACAACTTTGAGCGGCTGGGTTTTTTGAAATTTGGTTTAATTTACTTTTCACACGTAAATTCTTTTGCCAATGACAGACTGCACGGCGATCCTTGTATCGCCCATAATTCTTCAGGGTTTGACTTGTATTTTTGACTGGAAGAGGCGAAAGGGTTGATGATTGCATGGGGCCCCTTTTTTGGACGAAGGGCATTGTACAATTTTTAATTTGAAGCATCTAAAGTTGAACCGGCTTCAAGAGGTTAGGAATATTTTTCACAACTGTCAAATGTCAAGGCTCTCTTGATTTATTTGTTCATTGGCGAAAATTAAAAACAAGTCGAAAAATTGTTACACTTTACCAATAAAATGGAAAAAAGCGTCAGACATCACGTCCCGCAAGAATGTTTCGGCTATCTGCAAAGGAAATACGCAAAAAATGTGTTTCAAAACTGGTCCGGCCAGAGCAGCCAACTGCAAAGTTTTGGGGATTTTCTATATTTCACATTTGGAAACTTAGAAACAAAATCTCACAGCCGACTAGAATCACGGTACAAGTGAACCTACTTTAGTCTCTCAACTGTCACTCAAAAATCGAAGCAGGAAGTTGAACAATACAGGTTTTAACGCAAAACTGTATTTTTCACTATACTGGAAGAGCATAGTGGTAGGGCAGGAAAAAACATAGTAGGCATAACTGTCATGGAATGCCCATTTCTTTACTCGCATGATGAGCAATACCTACTCACTTCACTTTAAAACTTAAAAAAAACATAGGCTTTATGTTGGAACTTTCTTTTTTTTTGGCACTTCTGAACACTTAGTCCAGGAGCTTATGCAATTGAAAAGCATTCCGTGGGATTTTGAATGAAGGAGCATAGTGACCATGTGGAATACATTCCTTGAATGGATAGCAGTCACACTTCACCGGTTGTTTTGCTTAAATTTCTTGCGGGGGATTTATATAGGGTGGAACAGAAAAAAAAAATTTATACCGTGAACTATAGAAGGTGGAGCGGTACATATCAGCAGGTGGCTGCCCAACTTATTGCTTTTGAAGGTTTTGCTAAAAAACGAACATTCCTGGTGAATAGAGTAAGAAACAAGAAAACTTGAAAATTAAATTTCTCATTTTGAAAAAATTACCATCAAAAAACCGAAACAGTGTCGGATTTCACAATGGGCCTACACGACGCCCAAAGCAATTTTCTTCCGATCAGTTGAAATTTTTTGAAAAAAGTCAATACCCCACCAGGAAAGAGCAGCCGAATTAACAAGAAACTGCACTAAACACGGGTCGTTCTGGTCAAGATCCGAGCGAGTGGCCGTCTCCGGTACCGGTGGAAACGGCCAGGAGAAAATTTTAAAACTCGTAACGCCGAACTGGGAATTGGTGGAAAGTTGCAAAGTTGCTTAATTGCGGGCTTGATTCTGTTGTTATGTTGCTTCCTGTTTCCAATCCATCGAATAAATATTGAATAATTAAATAGCACAATTTTTTCGAGAAGATTACGAAGCTGTCTGTGACTGTCTATAATTTTTCACGATAACGGCCGCACCGTCAATTTGATCAACTTGAAATTCGGTATGCGGACATGGTCTTGCTGTCGAATGGCCTTTTACGTTTTAGTTGTCATCTGTCAAATGGAAATGTCACCATAAAAAATTACAGAAAGCGTATGTGTCGAAACTTGACTTGCAACATGATATGTCATTTGAAAGCCCTTGAAAAACTGTATTCTAAACTGTTGGAAATGGGTTTGTTATTTGATTATTCAAAATGTACCTATTCAATGGATTGATGAAAAATATTTATTTTTTCTGTTTCACTCTGCATAAATCGTCTCCAAGAAATTTAAGTAAAACATCTGATGAGGTGTGATTGCTGACCATCTAATAAATGTATTCCACATAGCCGCCATGCTCCTTCATTGAAAATCTCACGGGTTAACATAAGCTCCTCTGGACTAACTTTTCTTATTACGTTCTCAAACTACGGGCCTTAAATGGCACCAATTTATTGGACACCAATTTTGTAAACAAAATCACTACTTTTAAGGCATAAAATAGCGTTACTTACCTGTTCAACCCATAAATTCGTTGTCATAATTTGGTTCTTAAGGTTCTGAAAAAAATATAATTCGCCATTAGTTGAAAGAATCCAAAGTTACAAAAATAATAAAATAGTCGGACTTTTTTTTAATATGAAATGAGCCATTCCCAACACTTGTTAATGCTTCTGAAAAAAAGCGAAATAGTTTTATCGTTTATCTATACCTTTGGATTGATTAGGTAGCTAGAAAAATCTCATCACCCTTCCTTCTTGATCAAGATTATTTCTCAAATTAGTTAGTTCTTTTCAAAAATAAACTACGTGAATATTTTTAGAGTGGATTAGTGGATGACTACGGTACCTGTGAGGTGCTACTCGAATGGCGAAGTGAGCTATGAACACCTGCTGTTATAAAGTTGAAATACCCTGTAAGTCATAAATCGCATTCTCAGCGGAGCATTTTAGGACATCGAAGTTATATTTTACTTTCCCGGTAGCACCGGTAGTATAGCGGACATCGCGCCTGTCTTCAGTCATTGAATTCAAACCACACACAGCGCGTTTCTGGATGGGTGACCGCTGCAACAAGGCGCTGTGGTGGTGGGACCCATTCAGGGGCGGAGAACCGGGGCCAAATCCCCCCTCGGCAAGGGGCCCCTTGCCACCCTTCACTTGTGGCTCGGAATTTACTTCAAGCTGATATGGCCTCCTATTCAATATGAATAGGCAAAGATGCAACCAGAAACCGTTGATGGGTTGTTATGGCTAACGATTTAATTCAATGACACGCAGCAAGTCTGCAACCAAAATGGATATATCCGTTGAAATCTTTTTTTGCACGATCACAATATTTTCCGTTCCATGTTGGTGGGGGGTCTACGCAAGGCTGGGGGTCTACGCGTCCCCTTGCCGCGTGTCATAGGTGAGGACAAATTGAATTTGGGGGGGGGGGGGATTTTTCAAGTGGGTCTAATGGTTTTCGAGTTCCCCCCTTCCGGAAAAACTGCAAATTTTGAATTTTTTACTTTGCAAACAGATCTCCGCCTTTCATTTAAATAAAAGGTAACTAGTTTTTGAACATTTTTTGACAATTTCTTTTCCCAATTTCCCGAAAGTTTTCCAGTTGAAAATGCAAAACCGGCCGGCTTATCGAGATCGGATTCAAATAATGGATACTCAGATGTAGCTTCAGTTAACTTTTGTTAAAATGAGATGATTTGGAAAAGACTGAGCTTTTTTCGGAAAACAAACATTTCCTTGAAAAAAAAATTAAATTTCTTGTAAATTTGTTTCCATCTTTTTCTCAGATTCCAACTTCCCACCCAAAAGGACGTCTTGACAAAAATGTCTATTGGTTGCTGGATACTAGCCAGGAGAGTTTTGTGTCAACGACAACAGATTTTTTTCTTACTCCATTTTTGATGAGAAATTTCCCCTAGAAGTTTGTAACGGCAATTGCGAAACACCGCAATTAATTGTAAAAAATCCGCCTTGGTTTCATTTTTGCTCCATATACAGGGTGTTACACTTTTTTTGTCAATATTTTAGGAAATGGTAGACCATCAAAAAATAAGTGGATTTTCTCGAAAAAATCTGAAACGCATTATAACGGAGATAAAGGCTTCCAAAGTTGAGTTTTGAAAAAGTTTTTTTGTTGTTATAACTTGAAATTCAGTCACTGGATTTTGACCAAACTTGGTACACAAAGTGAGCTGATGCATACCCACAAGCTGGTCATATCGACTTTTGTCGTATTTGTGAAGTTTGTATTTTTTTATTTATGTTTTTTTTTAATTTTCAATTTTTCGGTTTCTTTTGGCGAAAATACCCACTTATTTTTTGATGCTCTACCATCTCCTGAAATATTAACAAAAAAAGTGACACACCCTGTATACTCTAACAACGTCTTTATATTTTTTCTAAATGCTTTGGAATTAGCAGACAACGAACGGTGGTAGGACTGTGCTGACCAGTGGCGTAACCAGGTACTCAAGGGCCCTGAGGCAAACTGTTTCGGGAGTCCTAAAAGCTAAAAGGAGGGGTTCCAGGGAGACCGTCGCCTAAAAATGCTCTACTTGTTTTCAAGCCCACCCAAGTTATAATAATAATGCTAATGATAATGGAAATAAAAAAATCCTACATCACAAAACTTAAGTAAAATACCATTGCGGCCAAAGAGCAAAAAGAACAGGACACTGTCGTTGATTATTTTGCCGCCTCGCAACAATTTTGGTCCAAAATGCTCTTCAATTTAGTTGGGTCGGTTGCAAGTAACTCCTATGAAGTTTTCAATATTTGACCTTGAGCTCTGGGGCCCTGAGGCACTGTCTTGCCTTGCTCATTGATAGCTATACGCCACTGGTGCCTGACCTCAATAACGACGTAATCAAGAGAATAATTCGCAGCAGAAATGGCATCAGAATATTCAAGCATTCCGTAGAATTATACTGGTAAACATTTTTAAGGGTCCGTAACGCTTATAACCACATTAAATTCTATTTAGTCATTTCATAATAATTTGTGCCATGGTGCACACAACTTAATGGCGTCAAATTAATTTGAAATGGGTTATGCGTCACACAGGGCTAAAATACGTTTCCCATTAATAGGATCCGCAGGAGACTACTTAATGCCTACATTTTGGGGAGGTATGAGCCGACCGATCAAATATTTATCAAGTAATTTGCTGTTGTATCATTTTACCGGCGGCATTCCCTAATGTTTCTGCATGCAAAAGTAAGTAACTTTATTAGTATCCGGCGTGCCGCACAATCATTATTTATTACTGAATGTTATCAAAACAAATTACAATTAAAATGCGAAAGGTGGAAATGTAGGTAGATGTGGTGCGCGATACGGGAAAGTTTGCCGGGAGTTGGGGGAGTTTAAACTTTGCGAAACAAGGAGCTTCTGTTTCCTGCTAAATGTCACACGGGAGGGGAAGTTAAAAACCATTGTGCGTTATTTCGCTTCACTAATAAGTAGTATAACTACGTAGGTATGTGTGAGTGCTACTCGACTTTTCATCGCCGATTCATAACAGGTGAATATGCCCTCACGGGCGTCAGGCTCAGTAACGCGCTCTTCCTCTTTGAAGGATTAGTGTATTAGTGAACGCAAGATGTTAGGTTATTAGTTAGGGTCTTACTTGTACAGTCGACCGATACATTAAAATGGGGTCTAGGTACTTTAGAAAAAGCCTGTTTCTCAGCTAAAATGGTGGTCTTGTGACTTAAAGCATACCTAGAAGACCTATTTCAGTTGAGAAATCATGAGTTTTTTTGGAGTTCATTTTTTGGGCTCTTGAAAGTGGTGTTTCTAGAATGCTTTTCAATGTTTCAAATCCAACTATCTCGAAAATGAGGCCTCTAATGAGTGAGACGGTCCCGTAGCACAGGTGGTCAGTACCTATCTGCCTGTGGTGCGGACTGCGGAGGTTTGCGGGTTCGATTCCCTTTGTAGTCTGGGTGTTGTATTCGTCTCACACTGCAATTTTTCAGTTTTATAAAATGTAACAATAATAAAGGCGAGCTCCTATAGGCGAAAAAAGGCTGATAAGGAGGAAAAAAAAGAGGCCTCTAATAGAACTGATAGACTGATATTTTGCAAGAGTAATTTTTTCTCTAAATCTAACGTAGACTTCAAAAAATTTGAACAATTCTGAAAAATAACTAGGGTGTTGAAAACAGGGGAAGAAAAAAAAAGGAACACCCCCTCAGTGTATACGCCCCTGAAGAATTTTGATAAAACATAATTCAGGGATTGTATTGGTAGAATGGTAAAATGGTAAACTCTGGTTCAAATTTGAACAAAATCGGTTAAAGAGTTCCAGAGTTATGGGGAAAACTTACTTTTTGATTTCGAAGTTTGAAGGGCTGTATCTCCGTTATTAGGCATTTTTCAAATATGGTTTCTGGTCTGGAGTAAATCTTTATTGTTTCAGATCCTCCATGAATTCTTTTCGGTTAAATCTACAGGATGTCTAAAATATTAGGCGTCAATACTTTGATGCCAACCGATTCTGTGACCAAAAATAAGGAAACAAATTCCCATGAACATAAGCGCAAAAAATACTTTATAAGGTAGCTACTGGAGCTGTGTCCCTGAAGATAGTTTTTATTTGAAATCTCCAAAACTGGTTGAGACAAAACGATAAAATTTAGCATATATATTGTGGTGATTGGCCTAGCCTGAAAGTGAAAAAGTTAAGTTAAGCATGGAAGCGTAGCTACATCTGGCGAAATTCAGACAGTAGGGGAGGCAAGATGCAGGGCTTGAGGAAGCCCAGAAAAGCACGCGAGGGTTGGTTGATGTGTGAATGCAACACAGGGAAGACATCTTGCTTTGCGCTCCTGGGCTCCTGCTATTATTGTTATATTATTTGTTGATCATGTATAGTGATTGTGGGTTTTGATGTGGATCTTTCGGTGAAATTAAAAGGCAAGTAAATCACTGATTTGATTGATTCGACCATCAATTGAGTTAGCAGGTGTTCAAAAATTCATAAGCACAAATTATTGTGGAATTAGAGTCGCACTTCAATTAAATGATGTACAATCTTTGGAATGTTCAGCTCTTGGAACCCAAGTACCGTCTTAATGTCAGATTTAATCGAATTTCAAGAAGTAAGTTACATGGGCTTTTCTACCTGTAAAGGTGCTTTAAGTTGACGTTGCTTTTCTTCTCTATGCGGTTAACTCTTTCAAGTATAAGCTTTGGTCAGTGCGTTAAAATCTAAGTTCAGAAGAATTAGAAGTGAGAGTTGGACGCGAATAAGAAAGGGTTAAAGTCAGGTGCGGCATTGCGGAACAAACCAGCAACTCCCACGTGATGTCCGGAGCCTACTAAACTGACGCTGTCTTCACGAAGAACCGGGTGAGATTTCACCATGAAACAATGCTAAACAATAGCAACAATTACCCAACAAAAGAAGATAATCAACAGGTAGTTCCCGTCGGATTGACGCGACCAACCTGTAGAGGTGCTCGTTTGTCAAAGACTAATTCCGGACCCCTGGCTACCGAGAGCGTCGCGACGCGATAGACCTAAGAGCAAAAAAATGCAGAAACTAGGAAATGCAAACCGCGAGTAATCCCCCACACAAAATCTGGAAAGCCAAGTCATTTTAAGCTACCTGAACATGATCTGAAATAAAGTTCTCCCCGAAAGGTCTATTAAAAAGACTTTACCAAACAAAGACCCAAAGGGTTAATTCATGCCCATCATACCTGTAAATAAACCATCCACTAATTCTCTAGTTGAAAGGCACGGTGTACAACTGACGACATTCTGACGATAATTGGGAACCGACAAGACTGGGAATTATTGCAATTGTGAACATGCCAATTTCACTCTTTCGATTAATACCCCCTCAACAGGGGAACTCCACAAATAATGAATTTGCCATGCTGTTCGAAATGTAAATGAAAATTGTGTAAACTATTGCTGAAGGAGGCAATGACGTATTCCAGAGGTTGAATTGTATTTGTTACGAATTTAGTTTAATTAAGCGGTGAAATAAAGAATGACCACGGGTTCCACCAAAAAATTTAAGAGCGGTTTAAGCTAAACCGAGTTTAAACGGATTTTTTTCTGGTCAATGCTGGTAGATTCATTATGGAAAAAACGTTGAATTGCAAGTATACCACCCTTTCGTGATTTACTTACCATGAAACCTGAATTTACATTTATCATTTGGCCAAAATCCATCAAAAGAAATCTCGAGTTAGCTATCAGCTGGTTAAATATTTTGGTGGAACCCACGGTCAGTCAATAAGATTCACCGAAAGCAAAAGACTCATGTTTGTTCATATTTAATCAAAGTGAATAAAGGTCATTGTGATTTGAATTGTTGGTTTCTATGTGGAAAGTGGATTGATTTGGTTCTCTCGTAGATAGAACCAAAGTTTGTCAACAAAGAAAGGGGTAAACTAATTAAAGAGAAACAAAAAGGGTTAAAATACACAACGTAGGGCAGAGTCAAAGGAGGCGATCGTTACAATATATGTACATAAATTTCTCCAGCTCAACAATATTAAGTAAAAATCAATTAAAAAAATTATCTGGGAGAGTTGGGGTGAAAATTGCTCCAACTTTTTTGTGTGTACTTTTTTTCAGGATTTCATACAAAATTGTGAAATTTCAGGGTGTTTTACGGCAAACAGCTAACTTTGTTAAACTTCGATTACATGAACAGTTTTGGAGTAAAATCGTTTTGAAATTTATTGGCAATGTGCCACAAAAATGCATTTAGGGGGCTGTAGAGTGTAGCTCCTTTAGGGAGCATCTTTTGACTTATGTTCAAGAGGGCTTCTTTCATGGTTTTAGCCGGAGAATACGCTAATGGAATACTCCATTATTTTGAGCTTATTTTGGGACCAGAAAAAAAAGTCGGGCATCCACAAATTCATTTCTTCACCTTGCAAAAAAAAGTTCAAAACGATTTTACTGGAAAACGGTGCAAGCTATCCAAATTCAACAAGAGCGGCTTTTTTCGTGAAATGCACTGAAATTTCATAATTTTGTATGAGAGTTTGGAAAACAGTTGGGGGAACTTTTACCCCGCCTCTTCCCAAATACCCGGGTCAAATTTTTCAATGATTTTTACGGAATTTATTGAGCTTGAAAATTACAGTGAATGTGCTGAATTTCATCAATTTTAGTTGAAATCTGAGTAGCCTTATTTAGTTTCGGAGATATCAAATGAAAACCATATTCAGGGGCACATACACACATCAAAAGAATCTAGGGGACAAGCAAATTCAGACGATTTCTAAAATCATCATAACTTTTGATTGCCGTCAGCGATTTCATGTCTGTTTTCAGTGTTCGATAGCCCAATCCTTCGTTTTCATGTCTTGATCACGTCGAATACGAACAATGTTTTATAAAGTTTCTATAGGGTGATCAATTGGACAGTGTAAAATTACCGAAAGTTCAGTACGAGCGCGATTTCCCAAAAACAAATTTATATGCATTTCAAAAGCACAGTTATGAAAACTGGTATTTCAGCTTCGATAACGTTTTTGAATTTTGAAAATCGAAGGTAAATTGCCAAAGATATTGATCATTTTGTGTCGCCATGTTGAACTCCCAAGAAGTGATCCGATTTCATTGAAACTTGGATCACATTCATGTCTGGTTTCAGTAATTGGAATTTCAAGGTCAAATGTCTTTCTCGGTCACTTCCAAGCCGCCATTTAAAACTTTTATGTAAATGATTCGATTTTAGTGTGTTTCAAGTTTCATTCAAATTGAATCATTTATGTAAAAAGTTCGATATAGCGGCTCGAAAGTGATCGAAAGTGACATTTGACCTTGAAATTCCAATTACTTGAACTAGACATGAGTGTGCTCCAAGTTTGAATAAAATCGGACCACTTTCTTTTTTCTTGGAAATTCAACACGGCGGCACCTCGGGCGGCACAAAATGATCAATATCTTTGGCAATTCACCTTCGATTTTCAAAATTCAGAAACGTTACTGAAGCTGAAACACCGATCTTCATAACTGTGCTATTGGAATGTATGAAATATTTTTTTTGGGAAATCGCGCTCGTACTGAACTTTCGGCTATTTTACACTGTTCCATTGATCACCCTGTAACCACCTTATGAAACACTGTACGTATTTGACGTGATCAAGGCATGAAAACGAAAGATTGGGCAATCGAACACTGAAAACCGATATGAAATCGCTTGCGGAAATCAAAAGTTATGATGATTTTAGAAATCGTCTGAATTTGCTTGTCCCCTAGATTCTTTTGATATGTGTATTTAGGGGCTATAAGCTATAATAGCTCCTTCATACAGCTTTTTTTGTCTGTTCATGAAATCTTTTTTCTTCTTTGTGGTCGTAGAATCAGCTGGCAAAGTATTGACGCCTGATTATGAAACAACCTGTATTACCACAGAAATGTCTATAGATTGGTAATAATAACAATAGCTAGCAATTAGTGTGGATATTACTCCAGATTTAAATCTCCCAAATCTCCACATTCTACATTAGCGTTGACGACAAACCCTGCATAATAATGTCACTCTAAAAGCACTTTATTGCGTAATTGCGAGGATCCAACAATTATACGTGATAAAAGGCTTATTCGCGTTGTGTTTACCCTTTGTCCACAACATGTTTTACCGCTCTTGGAAAAGACTGGCGTAAAAAACAGCTGCCGTAATACTCGACATGTCATCGATCTATTTATCAACGTATTCTCGACATATTCCTTCTGTGCATATTCCGCTGTCCCCGAACTTTCCTTTTTCTTTCAAAAGATAGGTAGGTACATACCTGCCTGTTTTGTTCGATCTTTTTTCTCCAGTGCTAACCGTCTTGGGGATCTGCGTATAAGGACTCGAGAGTGGAGCCTCTTCATAATACATCTAAACGTGGAAAACCGCTTTTCGTCCTCCCTAAAATATTCAAACTCCACTTCCAAGGGCGGGTGGACAATATCAATTCAAGTGGTGATGAGGCTAAGGCCCTTGAAGGGGGCTGTGTATTTAAGCTTTTCTTTGAAGTAGGCATAGGTACATCGAAAGCAACTTGATTAAACCCAAGTCAAGTGCAATCCATAGATTGACAAATTTGGGTTATCATCCCATAGAGAAATCCATCATGTCTCGGTCCATGTACACCTAATGCCTTCAAGCAGGAGTTTGATGGCATGTTTTAGGGGCACATCGGGCTGTACGTTAAGGTTTCTGTACCTAGATAATCGCATAAAGTTCGAAGTTGCCCGAACAAATGAGAATCTCAGAAGGATAGTATAACTTGTACGACGGGACAAATACCACATAATGTTGCAGCAAAGTTTTCCGTGAGGCAAGTGCATTTTACATAATTTAAAATGGCGGTATGCAGGAAATTACCCTCAGCTTTGTGTGTTGAAGCGTTCTGGTTTTTCCTTTAGAGAGGAGTATGAGCGATTTTTACAGCCCGATTTAGTTTGCATTAATTAATATATGCTAATGTAACTGAGGCTTGGGAGAATTGGAATGTGTATAAGAAAATCAGGTACGTTCGATCTGTTAGGTTTTCTTCAATCCATTTTCATCTCCAACAGCCAGCAGTATTTATACCTGCTACTATACCTATTCAAGACGTCAACTACTTATATAATAAACTTTGGTATTTTTATTCCATCAATCGGTGATAACGTTTCGATTCGTATATTCCTGAATACTTGGATAATCATAGTATATCGTTAGATATAATATGCAAATTTAATGCTTTTTAGCCACTATGGCAGAACGGTTTGCATAGGTATTGTAAAAGGTCCCTTTGCTATAAATTGTAGTAAGTACCTATACCTACCTATCGAATGAAACGGGTCGTTATTATCGCGTAAACTGGGCAGTGGACAATAAATCTATGTTCAGTTAGTGCAAAAGTACCTGTGTGATTTTTTTTGAAAACAATCATTTTCATTGCGGTTGTTTTTATGGCATCAAACTATTTTTCACCAGAAGTATATTCACAGATCTAGTTTTATTGCTTATTATGGCTTATACATTCTTAATAAGCCCGTGTGACACGGCGCGAAATTTTACAGAAAATTTCCATGACTACAATTCATTATACAAAGAACCAATCACAACGCTTCGAATGCAAACTGACCGCCAATGATCTTATACCATTCCAGCAATACGCTGCTATAGTATGTTCACCGATAGAACGGACTTTTTTGAATTTCAGTGAGGTAACCTATAGTAAACAAAAGCACCAAAGACTGTAACAACATAGGCGCGTTTGGAACTAATATTAGTTTTGTTCGGTTGGTAGTCTTACCCGGCCAAATTATTCCTACGCCAAGCCAATGGCATTACATTCAGCGAGTTTGGCACTTTCGTACGATTTCTAACCTCCATTTCTCTATGATGTTTGTTATTTTTAGTCGGCTCGGCTGTTGTGAGTGTTGTGTAATAAAATCAGCTTCCTTCAAAAAAATTATTTTCTTATTCAATAAAATTGGTATTAAACTGGTGTCATTTAAAATTACCATAGCACTTAGCTGTGATTAGTGGAAATAAGCACCTCTTTCTAACTGGAATTTTAAATTTCGCGGGTAACGCTCGGGACTACTTTTCAAGCGGAGGAATCTGGTGGTCCTTTCTATCCTCCTAGTTTCTATCAGTGTATAGAGTATACTACTACTACTACTACTACTCTAGTCATGATTGTATTGTCAGGTTGGGATCTCGAGTTACCCCCTCCTAGTTTTACTCTACGTACTTGATGCAGTGCATAGAATGCAGTGTCGGTGCAGGGTTGTGCAGTTGTGCTGCCAGTAGGTATTGGCGATTTTGACTCGAAAATAGCTAACAATTGAATAGTTCAAGGACGGAGTTGATTGGTAAAATAAGCGTTGCGGAATCAATCTCTGTGGGTTTATTCCTTGACAGAATCTCACCATTTTGGTCTCTTTCGAAAGCTATAAGGATGTACTTTGGTTTGAGCTTATTGACATTTCCAAAATCCAAAGTAATTGTTTTGATTAATGGATTTTGGAAATGCCAATGGGCTCAAACCAAAGTACATCCTTGTAGATTTCGAAGGAGACCAAAATGGTAAGAATCCGTCAAGAAATAAACCCACAGGGATTGATTTCGCAACGCTTATTTTACCAATTCAACTCCGCGTCCTTGTGGCGATGACGACCAAAAGTGTTTCATTTACAGGACCGACATCATGAAAGTTGTGCCTTCAAATTTTCAAATCATTATATTACCAAATATAATTCGTTGTACGCTAATAGTCTATAATTTTTCGGTAATATCATTTCATGATAATCCCAATGCAAGAAAGTCAACTCGTTCTTCGGACTCGTTGTATTTCCAGCTTTGGGATTAAAACTCATAATATTGACGAAAAATTAGCGCACTACTGATTGCATTACCCCTGACAATTTTTTGGAAAATTTAGCACCATGCATAGGTACATGAAATCTTGAAAACCTACCAGAAAATTTTCGGGTATAATACCACGGGTGCAATGAAAATTACCGATAATCCTGAAAAATGCGTGTTGCCTGAAAACTGCATGAGTTTGTTTTCTCTGTTGTTCGAAAGCTAACAGGGGGAGGGCTCTTTTTTCGAACAACAGAAGAAAACAAAAGAATGCGGTTTGCTTATGGTAACAGGTATAACACGTATTTTCAGAATTATCTAAAATCATTATGACTGCGCAATCCCAAATCGTTTCACTTTCTTGCACGTGCCTCTGGTTAGTCTGGTTCCCCTGGATACTCACTTGAGCATCTCCATACAGTGTCCAGAGTCCAACGCTACCACTGGACACGCATCATGTTTGTTTGGCAGTAGGTGTTTAAACAATGACAGATGGATTGAATGATCGATTTGTTCTTTCGGATTATCGCTTATTAATCCTCAACATTTGTGTCCGAATTACCGCATTTTTGACGTATGCGGGAAATATTCGTGTAAATTATTTGATATCTGCTCTAAATGTTCTTTGACATTTGCGTGACAATATTTCCCCTTCGCTCGATTCTCGTCTTCTGCGAGATTGAAATTTTTGAATGAAATTCCATGCTCTAATTCAATAAGTGTATTTGTTATTCTGCTCAGAATAATATTGTTCAAGCTGAGACAAAATTTCAAATCAAACAATAGGTACATTTCCTTTCCAGTATGGGACCATTATTCGCGGCTTGTTTGAATTTTGCATGTATGAACTCGTACCCAATAACACAATGATTCGTGGTGCTGGTTATTCGTGCATGAAAAATTAACAGCTAATATTCGAGTAAAATAAACAAACCGTCATCGCGTACAATTAGTTGTAATTTTAAGATATATGGAGATAGCCTACCTATGCAGGGCCGTAGCCAGGATACGATTTCATGAGGGGCTTGCGAAATTTTTGGGGTGGCTCTAAGTAAATTGTCATAATAAAAGTCTTCTTGACCTACATCGCAAGTCAAGAAAAAACACATTGACGAAAATAGAAAATATAAATTGCAAAACGCTAAAAATGTTTTTAGCGCATTTTCCTTATAGTCCAGGAATTTCAGCTGTTTAAATCGCAAATAGCGAACAAAAATGATAACTAGCCGGATTTTTGTATATAAGCTCAGTTAAGCATGTAGTTCAACATAGTAAAAGTCCTCAAGAATCCGGTGTGAGCTTCGGCCGTTGTGGCCTCGAGAAGAACTTGAGGGTCAGCTTTTCGCGTATATCTCATGAACAATAGCACTTGGGAAAAAAGTTTTCGAGAAAAAATTGTTGGAAATTTTATTGTCTACAAGAAAGGTCCTTACACATTTCATCGTCAGTCATCTCCTTCTTCGTCAAAACACAAGAAAATAAGAATAGTCCAAATGCTCGATGCTGATGAAGACTGGTATGGACCTTGAGTTTTATGATGGCGGATAGTCACTTTGTAGAGGTGTTGTTTGATCCACTCTCTTTTGGTTGAAACTTGAAGGCATCAAGACGAACTATGCCGGCGGCATATACAGGGTGAAATAAAAATAAAAAGTCGAACATTTGTATCTCGAGAACCAAAATAGGTGAAGACATGTAAATCGCCATAAATAATCCTGATTACATGGTCATGAAGTCGTCGTAAACTTGAATTGAATATCTTGAGCCGTTCTTAAAATGTCTTCAACAGACTGAAGTTGTTACAAAAAAAAAATATAATTTCGTCTACTTGTCAGACAAAAAGGTGACTGTGTTTTTTATAAAATTAGTTAACCTAGAGAGGGCTTTTCATTGTAATTTCATTTTTAATGTAATTTATCATTGTTTCGATTCAAAACACCAAGCTTCGATTCAAGATCTGAAGAATTACTGATATATGGAAAACTATTTTGACAAAGCGGTTGCAATAGCGATTTTCATCAAGATGGGAAATGCGCTAAAAATAGCTGGAGGTACTACTGCATTCAATTCTTGAATGTTCTACCAGCAGATATAAAAAGTTTATCAAGTCGCGAATTTTCAAAATGTATCAGATCTATATTGATTGAGCGGGCCTTCTACTCATTTAAGGAGTACTACGATTTTTAGCGCATTTTCCATCTTGATGAAAATCGCTATTGCAACCGCTTTGTCCGTCCGTCCGTCCGTCCGTCCGTCTGTCCGTTCCTCGAACTCCTCCCAAACTAGACGCCCTAGCTTTCTAATTTTTTCGCTGTTACATAGCTGCTACTCCCAAAGGAGGGCTAGGCTATATTGGATGTCTATATTGCGCCGCCAACATAGAGAAAACCGCCCCCGATAAACTTGAAATAACATAATATTGCACTTTCTACCAGACCTACTACTCTGGTGTTCTCATTTTATAAACAATACATAGTTGCCACTTATAAACGTAAGCTCAGAAACATTCCGCCTCCAATATGCGCCGCCGATATGAAAAAATTGCTAAAAACCGCCCCCAATCACTTTAAAATGAAAAACATAAACCCAAAGACAAAGCGATCTAATTCTTTCGGTATATGAACTGCTGACTAAAAATGGAAGAGGATAGGCTACTTTTGGTTAGTCGCCGCCCCCACATTCCGCCCCCAAACGACAAATAGTGCAACTTTCACAATTTTACTGATCGAGATGTTCTCTCAAACATTTTGAAACTGCCAACTCAAACTGTGCAACATTTGCTTAGCCGAACGCTGCCGCTCCCACACGCCGCCCCCAAAGTAAGAGATAAATGAAAACATGAACCCGAAGACATAACGATCTGAGTCTTTCGCTATATAGATAGCTGACTAAAAATGGGAAAGGATAGGCTACTTGTGATATGGCGCCGTTTCCAGCTTCCGCCCCCAAAAGAAACAAGCGAATATGCCTCATGGGCATGAGGCTCAGTAGCGCACTTCCTTTTTGGAGAATTAGTGAACGCAAGATGTTAAGTGATTAGGGTTCTACCGTCTTGGGCAAAAAATTGCAATATGGCGGCCAAAATATCGACAGAATCATGAAATTCGGCTTGAAAATCAAAATGATCGTACTAGACAAGGGTAAGTTCCAAGTTTCATGAAAATCGTTCCACTAACAAGAGATTTCAATATGGCGGCCAAGATGGCGGCAGAATTATGAAACTCAGCTTGAAAATAGGAATGATCGTACGAGACAAGCGTAACTCTCAAGTTTCATGAAAATCCTTCCACTTATAAGAGATTTCAATATGGCGGCCAAGATGGTGGGGCAATCATGAAATTTGGCTTGAAAATAAGAATGATCGTACTAGACAAGGGTAAGTTTCAAGTTTCATGACAATCGTTCCACTAATAAGAAATTTCAATATGGCAGCCAAGATGGCGGCCGAATTATGAAAACCAACCTGCCTATTTGGTCCTTGAGGACCTAAGCTATCCACCGGATAAAGTTCAATCTTCAAGGGCTGTAGCTTTATTTCCCGAGGAGAAGTTCAACTTCATCGAAGGGCACAGGAGATCTCTGTTTTTTGAGAATAATGATAACGATGTATGGATATCAAAAATAGTGCCCATTGGCCACCCTTGGGGACATCAGCTATTAATCGGAAAAAAGTTCCAAGACTCTTGTTTCAATTCTCGAGAAGGAGTACAGCGTCTTAATTTCTGCACGGACTCGGACAGACAGACAGACAGACAGACAAACCGGCCACATAAGCGTCATTCTGTTACTTATATAAAAAAATGTTCTCCAACTGATTTCGACCTCCTGAACACGAATATCGGGTTCACTTTTGAATTGGAACATTTCTTTTTTATCAAAAAACCGAAAAAATGGTAGCCTTGTCACATGATTTTTAGTGATACCTACCTACTTTTTTGTTATTGAACGAACATGTTTCGTAATTTGAGTGCCATTATCCTTCAGGTACCTAGTATTGGCTATTTCAAAATGTTCAATTACTATTTCGGCACGTCTGATTTTAAATTTGTAGGGTCGTGTAATATGCGCCGAGCCGTGGCTTTGCGGCCGTTTTCAAAAATCGATAACAATTGACCTAACGGTCGGATCGAAGTGAAGTTTTTGTCAAAAGAAAGTTCAAATTGTTCTCTAAATATAATGCCGTACCTACATGCAGTGATGTATTTCATTAAGAAATTGTAGTTGCCTGCATATCGCAACTTTCTACATCTTACCGCGAATGCCAGCACTTGATCGGCGAAGCCGCCCTACACCAAAATGTTATTTTTGTAATTGTTCATGATTATTTCGGCAAAATTTTTCTTGATTCGCGTACCAAGGCCATGAGCTACCCATTCGAGTTGAAATATTTTCTGTATTGAATTTCGTTTTGTTCGGAGGAAAGGATATCAAGCACCAGCAAGCAACGAATAAATCATTTGCGGCCGAGCCGTAGTTTCGGAGTCATGTTCAAAAATTAATAACTGCTAATCGGCACCTCGCACCGATGTGAAATTTTCATTAAAATAAAGTTCAAATCATCCTCTAAATATAACTCCGCATATGTATTATGGTAAAATGATAAGATCGGGTACTTCCTCGCATGTGATAACTTTCGAGATCAGGCCGGCTTCTGAAATGCAGCATTCAACGGCGATGCCGCGTCACACTAAATTGTTATTATTGTCATTGTTTATTATTATTTCGTCAAGATTTTTCTTGGTTCGGGATACAAGGTCATGAGCTACCCAATGGAGTAAAAATTTTTCGCAAAAACCTTTTCGTCTAGGACTAGATGCTGTGACGGACGGACGGACGGACGGACGGACGGACGGACGGTCGGACGGACGGACGGACGGACAAAGCGAGGACAAAAGCGCCTTCCCGTTTGGAGAAGTGCGCTAAAAAGTGCAACTTTCAACAATTTTCACTGATTCAGATGTTGATGTTACCTCAAACATTCAGAAACTCTCAACTCAAACTGTGCAAGAATTTCTTTGCCAAACTCTGTCGCTCCCACACGCCGCCCCACAGCAAGAGATAAATGTAAAACATAAACCTGAAGACAAAGTGATGTAATTCTTTCGCTATATAGATAGCTTACTGGAAATGGGAAAAGATGGGCCACTTTTGATTAACCGCCGCCTCCAGCTCCCGCCCCCCAAACAAAAAAAAAGCTTTCACAATTTTCACTGATTGTCATATTTCCTCAAACATTTAGAAACTCCCAACTCAAACCGTGCAACAGTTACATTGCCGACTGCTGCCGCCCCCAAACGCTGCCCTTGAAGTAAGAGATAAATGAAAAACACAAACCCAAAGACATAACGATCTAATTCTTCCCCTATATGGATAGCTGACTAAAACTGGAAAAGTATAGGCTACTTTTGATATGGCGCCGCCTCCAGCTCCCGCCCTCAAAAGAAACAAGCGAATATGCCTCATGGGCATGAGGCTCAGTAGCGCACTTCCTTTTTGGAGGATTAGTGAACGCAAGATGTTAAGTGATTAGGGTTCTACCGTCTTGGGCAAAAAATTCCACTATGGCGGCCAAAATATCGACAGAATCATGGAATTCGGCTTGAAAATCAAAATGATCGTACTAGACAAGGGTAAGCTCCAAGTTTCATGAAAATCGTTCCACTAACAACAGATTTCAATATGGCGGCCAAGATGGCGGCAGAATTATGAAACTCAGCTTGAAAATAGGAATGATCGTACGAGACAAGCGTAACTCTCAAGTTTCATGAAAATCCTTCCACTTATAAAAGATTTCAATATGGCGGCCAAGATGGTGGGGCAATCATGAAATTTGGCTTGAAAATAAGAATGATCGTACTAGACAAGGGTAAGTTTCAAGTTTCATGACAATCGTTCCACTAATAAGAAATTGCAATATGGCAGCCAAGATGGCGGCCGAATTATGAAAGCCAACCTGCCTATTTGGTCCTTGAGGACCTAAGCTATCCACCGGATAAAGTTCAATCTTCAAGGGCTGTAGCTTTATTTCCCGAGGAGAAGTTCAAATTCATCGAAGTGCACAGGAGATCTCTGTTTTTTGAGAATAATGATAACGATGTATGGATAACAAAAATAGTGCCCACTGGCCACCCTTGGGGACATCAGCTATTAATCGGAAAAAAGTTCCAAGACTCTTGTTTCAATTCTCGAGAAGGAGTACAGCGTCTTAATTTCTGCACGGACTCGGACAGACAGACAGACAGACAGACAGACAGACAGACAAACCGGCCACATAAGCGTCATTCTGTTACTTATATAAAAAAATGTTCTCCAACTGATTTCGACCTCCTGAACACGAATATCGGATTCACTTTTGAATTGGAACATTTCTTTTTTATCGAAAAACCGAAAAAATGGTAGCCTTGTCACATGATTTTTAGTGATACCTACCTACTTTTTTTTTTGTTATTGAGCGAACATGTTTCGTAATTTGAGTGCCATTATCCTTCAGGTACCTAGTATTGGCTATTTCAAAATGTTCAATCACTATTTCGGCACGTCTGATTTTAAATTTGTAGGGTCGTGTAATATGCGCCGAGCCGTGGCTTTGCGGTCGTTTTCAAAAATGGATAACAATTGACCCGACGGTCGGATCGAAGTGGGGTTTTTGTCAAAAGAAAGTTCAAATTGTTCTCTAAATATAATGCCGTACATACAGTGATGTATTTCATTAAGAAATTGTAGTTGCCTGCATATCGCAACTTTCTACATCTTACCGCGAATGCCAGCACTTGATCGGCGAAGCCGCCCTACACCAAAATGTTATTATTGTAATTGTTCATGATTGATTCGGCACATTTTTTCTTGATTCGCGTTCCAAGTCCATGAGCTACTCATTCGAGTTGAAATAGTTTCTGTATTGAATTTCGTTTTGTTCGGAGGAAAGGATATCAAGCACCAGCAAGCAACGAATAAATCATTTGCGGCCGAGCCGTAGTTTCGGAGTCATTTTCAAAAATTAATAACTATTGGCCTGCACCCCGCACCGATGTGAAATTTTCATTAAAATGAAGTTCAAATCATCCTCTAAATATAACTCCGCATATGTATTATGGTAAAATGATAAGATCGGGTACTTCCTCGCATGTGATAACTTTCGAGATCAGGCCGGCTTCTGAAATGCAGCATTCAACGGCGATGCCGCGCCACACTAAATTGTTATTATTGTCATTGTTTATTATTATTTCGTCGAGATTTTTCTTGGTTCGGGATACAAGGTCATGAGCTACCCAATGGAGTAAAAATTTTTCGCAAAAACCTTTTCGTCTAGGACTAGATGCTGTGACGGACGGACGGACGGACGGACGGACGGACGGACGGACGGACGGACGGACGGACGGACGGTCGGACGGACGGACGGACGGACGGACAAAGCGAGGGCAAAAGCGCCTTCCCGTTTGGAGAAGTGCGCTAAAAATGCAACTTTCATAATTTTCACTGATTTGACATATTTCCTTACACATTTAGAAACCTCTAACTCAAATTGTGCTACAGTTATTTTCCCGAATGCTGCCGCCCCCACACGCTGCTCTCAAAGTAAGAGATGAATGAAAAACACAAACCCGAAGACATAACGATCTAATTCTTTCGCTATCATGGATGGCCGACTAAAAATGGGAAACAATAGGTCACTGTTGATTAGTGGCTGCTCCCAGCTTCCGCCTCCAAACAAAAAATATTGTTGATTGAAAGAATTTTCATTCAAATCTGTTTCATTGACAAGTACCCCATTCTGATAACAAAAAATCACATTGAGTTTCGACTGAAGAGAGTGGGCAGAGAATGATGTTTCTCTTTCAACCGAATTTCTTTACATTGATAATATGCCTCTTTAAGAAAATGCGCTACTCAGACTCACGCACGTGGAGGCATACTCACTTGTTGTTCTTTATTGTGAACCTATAAATATATGTATATATCTACCTTATTCTAGACGAATGTAAAATTACAAAATGTAGTTGCTAATTATGGACCAGTTTCATAAGTTTCGGAATTTTCCCAATTTATTTCGAATTTAACCCCCTTAAAATTAACCCCATTTTCCAATGAGATTTTTTTATGATTTTTTCTGTATTCACGATTTTGTTTTAAACAAGTTACATAAGTTTAAGATTTTAGGCCAGATTTTCTCAATTCTGGACCACTGTGCAATGCATCGGTGTAAAATGACGAAAGTAATAATGTTTTGCGTTGTCACATGTGTCATCTTATACCGATACAGCGCTCACAGAATAACCCCAACAATAATTACTTCCCCAGAATTACTCCAAAAATTTGAAGGAGACATCCTCGGAACTATGTGAGCAAATATTTTCATCAAATTACATCCAGGAAGTGTGCAACTTCACTTTGAAAACTGCCAGTTTTGAAAATTGTTGGCAGTCCAAAGCGTCAGTGACACTGGTTCTAGGCACTGGTACTGTCAGACTGTCAAACTGGTGAGATCGGTCCCGAGGATTGCCCACGCCATCAATAAATACAGTAATATGGTGATGATTTCTAAATTTTTTTAGCTTTGTGGTTTAAAATTTTGAAAGAAGAAGAAATGGGTCGCTTATTTTTCATCGCAGACTGTAAATCAATAAAAATGAAACACTGAACATGATGTCCATTCTAGTGAGCGGAAGGGGATCCCTGAGGCAATGTAATCAGAGACATTATAAACACGCGGTGTGATGAGACATAATATCTAGTACAATTTTTATTTATAGAATATTTTGAATGAGGATCGCAATTTTGATTTCCGTTTCCCAGTGGCAAATTTAAACGCCCCGTGCGTTTAATATCCGTATAACCTAGCAGTGCGTGCGGCTTCATGGAAGATGGGGATTTGGTCTTTTGTCGTGTGTGATGAAAATGTATTAATATATATTTTTTTATATCGTTATGTATTGCCATGTCTTAGTCATATGCGACAGCACGACATAAATATTTATCACGTACATGACAGAGATATTTATTGCACAGAACGTGGAGGTGAACACTGTACGTATGCTTCACATATTTTCAAAGCCCAATTTGGAACGCCGAAGATCCATTTTAATCTTTTCTGCACACCGCACACTGCCAATTGAGCTGAGCTTGGGTGACAGGCTTTTTAGGAAAAATGCATATGCATGAGGTGAAGTTTAGTAATATAAATTACAAAACTGTGTCTTGCTAACACGAAAATATGAAAGTTGGGCTCGACCAAGCATCGCAACTGGGGCAATTTTGCGAAAAATAATACAATTCTCTATTATACACATCAGCTAAATTTAAAAATGAGAAAAAGACGTCCTATTTAATTATTCACTTCGGCTCGTTTCAAAGGAGGAGCGTTGCATTTTCTTGGGCATCTCTAAGTAAATATTTCAGAGAAGACGAAAGAGAAGTTATAAGATAAAACTCCGAGTCACTTTATAAAGATTGATTGCTTGCCGTCTAATGTTTAGGCACAGGAGGGAAATAAGGTGAATTTGAAACTTCCGAATGCTTTCTACAATAAAACACAAGATCCATCAAATTCCTCTGATTTTAAAGTGTTGCAGACACAATTTTCTCTCAGGCACCTGCTCAAGTGCTGGCATAGCTTTTTCATCGCGCTGGAAAATTGATATAAATTTGTATACTTACAACATCAATGAGTTGTGAGAGTTTGAGCTTAATTTTGACCGTGAGAGCATCTGTGACGTTGACCACAGGCCGTACCAATTTGTTGTAGTTCGACAGGAGATCATCGTACAATCGTTTGGCATCTGGATTACCGGAACATCCTGAAATCATAGAAATTTAAAAATAAGGATATTTATTCACAGAAAATCATAGAAAGATCGTATATTATACATAATGTGTAGCAAAGTTGAGAATGCCACTACCACAGCTGGGGCGTCAGATTAAATCCCAAATAAAAGTACAGTAAGATGACATAGTTTTTTTTTACCAATTTTTAACGGGCCATGATCGGCGACCGATACAAGTCAGTATACGTACAGTTACAAGTCTCGTATGTGCATATTTCAAAATATTTCAAAATGCGATTTTCTGTATTTAATAAAATAAATTTGAAATATGAGTTCGATGAAGAGGAAGTATCTACTCACTCCAAGTGGTCACAAGTTTGAAGCATTACCAATTTAGTTCCACCACAAAATGTATCACGAAATAGTCCGTGAAGCCATATTTAAAAACTTCAAAGTTTAAAAACGATTGGTCTCTCCAACATTAGGAGATAGAAAACACGTTGGTTTTTCAGGGTCATTTTTTGACGTTTTGACGTTAGTGACGTTTGTCACTGCAGCCTCCGAAACCATTTTCAAAGGAAAAGCATTTTTTATGTGTGGAAATTAATTTTATTAGGTCGCGGGAACAAAAATGGCGTGCTAAAGATGGGTATATGGCAGTGGCGCAGCCAAGGGGAGGGGCTAGGGGGCTATAGCCCCCCCCCCAGACAGTCGCGCTTTTTCACCAAAGCAATGAAAAATTTTGAACAAAATAAAAAAATTATTGTGTTCGACTGTTACCTTCTTTATCTTTATAGAAAATAGATCATTATTCTCTCTGTGTAAGAGTTGCACTGCGATTGGATTGCGCGTTTTTTTTCAATTGGTGCGGAGAGAGAAACTCTTCCGGTTTAAGGACGGAGTTGAATTAGTAAGATAAGCGTTGCGGAATCAATCCCTGTGGGTTTATTTCTTGACAGAATCTCACCATTTAGGTTTCTTCCGAAAGCTTCAAGGATGCACTTTGGTTTGATCCCATTGGCATTCCCAAAATCCAAAAATCAATTATTCATCCAAAAATAAAAAAAGATATTTTTAGATTTTGGAAATGCCAATGGGCTCAAACCAAACTGCATCCTTGTAGCTTTCGAGAGAGACCTAAATGATAAGATTCTGTCAAGGTATGAACCCACAGGGATTATTGATTCCACAACGCTTATTTTACCGATATAACTCTGTCATTAAGCAAGTATACTCACCTACCTATCAGGCTTATTTTATAACTTCTCGTTCACTAACGACTCGTTAGCGAACGATTATCGTTCAGACTGCCACTATCGATAGATTTAACAAGAGCACGAAAAACAGTATTTCGTGAACAGCTGCGTTCGGTCGTATCGTTTGTATGTGCCGAACGATCGTGTATGACGTTTCTACGTGCGCGCAGCGCAGCTGTCAGTTTGCAAGTGTCATTACTATCATTTATTACTGTCATTTTTCCCGAAAACCCGGGGAATACTGAATTTAATACTTCAATTTAAGGTAGGTAACATTGGTACCACAATAATAATACTCGAAAATAGGATGACCAAGGCCCTTTTTCCGGGAGGGGGGGGGGGGGGTTGCCTTTAGCGCAGCTCGCTCCGCTCGCGTTCGTTAGCCCCCCCCCCATGGCTAAATCTTGGCTGCGCCACTGGTATATGGTATGATGTTATTTTCACTAGTACGTACTTGTTGATACAAATCTCTTCAGTTGTAAAGTTGTAATAAATATATAGATTATTACATACAACACCTTTGATTATTAGACCTACAAGGATAATATTCACTTATCTAAATCCCACTGTCAATAGCAACGGAATAAAATTCATGTAAACAACAAAATCTGACAGCTGTCACTTCGGACTTCTTTTATGTAATAATCTTCAAAATATCACTTGTGCTCAAGATTTTCCCAGATAATTTTGGCCAGGCGTTTCCCTCGGGCTGATTGTCCCTGGATAAATGCCCTCCTCCTACGGAGTCGGGCATTTATCGCTACAATCAGCACTCGCGATCGCCTGACCAAAATTATCGTGAAAATCTAAGCACTTGTGATATTACTGTTGATAATTTATTGAACAATTATCGCTTTATCATAAAAATTATTGTGCTAAACTCAAGATTTAACTGAGTAATGTCAAAAACAAGCGAATCTCTACAGCGGTACTTTGGCACCCCCTAAGGCGCAAACGTAAGGCAAGAAGCTGGCAAGAGACGCTTCGTTCTCGGCTTCGTTGTGCCGGCGTGCCTGCAACGTTCCCAAAGCGGGTGCCAGGGTGACGGTTATGTTCCCGCGACCTATATACGGCTCAGCCACCACCGCATATGGCGTGCCCTTAGGCACAAATGTGACACAACTGACAGGTTTTTGTCTAGTTGTCACTGAAAAGGTGAAAACATACTTGAACTTGGCTTTCCACCGCATAGAACACAGTGAAGTGAAACCAGAAACGCAGTAACACCACAAAAATGGGTTATTTATGGTCATTTTTCCTTCTTTGGGTAGTGTTGTTGTAGGTCAAAAACGAAACGTCGTTGTGTCAATACCATGACCTCGATAAACCAACTTTGTGCATGACGTCACGGTAGAAAAAGACCTTGGACTTTTTTGTGACACATTTGGTTGTCTTCAAAACTGCAGTAATAGATTATGGGGTACTTGCCAATGAAACAGATTTGACTGAAAATACTTTTAATCATCAACAATAGTAATAAAGAGTATTTCCTGAAAATTTCCGGAAAATATATCCATTGGTTAAAAAGATTTTTTTTAATTTTGAATTTTTCAAAGGCTTGGTAACAATAGGGAAACGTCAGTGGGATTTTCATGTTTGTATTTTTCAAATATTGTAATGTTACTCTAACCGTTTTTAGAGTTTCCAATCCAACAGTGCTGTTGGTTCAGTTTTTAGTATATTTGTGACGTCACAAATATATTTTTAAAACACGCATCACGGCCGCAATTTTGGGAATTCAGGAAAAAGAAAAAATACGGGTACATTATTTTTGACCACACTATCGATTAAGCCAATAAAAAAAAATTGGGCAAGTACCCCTTGCGGCGTTTCACTTGAAAGACTTTGGTATGCAGTCCCGTTTTGCTGCGCGCCGGCGGGCATGAGCTTTGATCGGGTTTGGCCATAGCGAAACAAAGAAAACCGTCTCATGCGTCAGTGGTCTCATGTGAACCTTATCATGTAGTCAAGTGGAACTACATTAGTAATGCTTCAAACTTGTTACCATTTAGAGTACCTATTTGGTTTTCATCGAACTCAAATTTTTGAAACACGGTTGGCATTGCCAAACTTTCCTCTATCGAATACAGAAAATTGCAACTTAATATATCTTTTGATATATGAAAATCTTAAAAAAGCAGTGATTGACCGAGGTAACCTTGGTTGGATTTTGCAGATACAATCATGGCGTGCCAATATTTGGTATGTGAAGACTTCGTCCGTCCGCAGGTGATGGTTGCTGTTTCCTGGATAAAAGCTATGAATGGATGCAAAGAAAGGTCTGCGACGACGCTGATCATTGACGTAGGGCTAACCGGCTAAATAAAGAGCCTGAGGTTTATAGGAACAAAAAAAAAAAAAAGCGGCAGTGGAGTGCACAAGACAGAAAGTGACAGTTTTGACGTGCCTTCAACTGTCGTGACAGCCGACGTTGACTGGCGGCAACTCAAACCTCCTGAAGCAATTCACCCTTTCCGTTATTCAAGAAGTCGAAGTTGTCATGCGCAAATACCAAGTTTGGTTGTTTTGGTGGCGTGAGGTTAACACTGGAAGCCCTGGCAGCGATGTCAATTTTCAGACGAGCAACGTCAATTCGGCCATTTTGCTGTTCTTCCCGCCGAGTACCTATCGTACGTTTCAAATCAGTTCTTCTGTGTTAGTGGAAGTGTGATAGAGTGATAAACTGATAGGTAATCAGATCGAATAAATTAGTAATTATTTATAGCTAGTAGATCGTGAGTGGATTCAGCCATGGTCGTTGACAATCGTCCTCACTCACACTTGCGATCGACAATTTTGAAAATCTAGGATCCCTAGCTACTAACTCCCGCCAGTTTCGCCGCGCATGACAATTCACATTTTGCCAGGTGGTTAATCGCCTAGCATTTAGCAGAAAAAAGTTCAGTTAATCTGCAATCAGCCTTGATCGCTGATCATCTTTTTTGTGGAACTGACGGTTAGGGTTAGATATCTACGACCACGCATTAATTGAACTCTGATTGATTATCACCAACCAGGTGAGGTGCCACTAATTAATCAGCCTATAAGCAGACATTTCGCACACATTTCAGAAAATCAACCGGAGAATCAAAATTTCCCGGCCTTGTTAGGTACGTACTAATTGCAACCAGACGACAAAAGAACCCTGAATTGAGGAGGAACATCGTGGGTGGAATGCCAGCTAAAGTACAAACAAATTGAAATATCACCTTTGACGAAATTCCGAATTCAGAACCATCACGTCTCAGTAGAATACATTTGGATTGAACGCAAAAAACACAAAAAATATATTTTCCCGCAGATCCAACATGATTTATGCATTCTCGCCAGGTATAGGGGTTGGTCACCAATTTTTCTTTCTTTAGGAAGTTTGGCATCAGGGTGATTTGGCAAAAGATCGATGTGATATAAATGTTGAAACAATTTCCAACTTTGGTGGATGTTATGCTTTTAACTCATAATTGGTTGGTCCCTTGGGCATTATCCAAGTTATACGTTCGTCCCATGGAAGTTATCGAATCTGCTATTTTCACATAATAATAAATTAATGAAAAATGTTTTCTTTCCGGGAAAATGGCGAGGATACTCCAAGATCGTATATTTTCTGTATTTCCACTCCATTTTACTTCTCAGAGTTTAGGTATACAATAGCAATGAAGTACCTACTACCTATAAGTACTCGATGCATTAAGAGAAGCGTTGCACAAAGGGTGATCCATCAATTCCAAGTTGTTTTCAGGTAAACTGAGCTAACGACTTGAAACTTCTCATGAAGTTGAAAGTTGTTGGATGTATAGGTATTTACAATTTTTGGCATTCCTGGAAACTTCGCATAATAATTAATTATGAACAGGTAGGTAGGCACATACCTAGTTAGTAATCCACGGAACTTTCAAACGTATGGGTACTGAATGACTACATAGGTGCTTTGCTGTGAACTTCAGCATACTGTATGATACTGTATGGAAACTCATCGTGTTGGGTGTTGGGGCTGGGTCTAAATCCCAGATTGAGATTATTGTTTGCCCGGAATTTTGCAGGTGTAGTGTATTCTACTAGATCGTGTACTAGATACTATAATAACATTCACAATACCTACAAATAAGAGTCTTTGTAGAGGCCAAGAAAGTAGAGCCAGGAATATAGAAATTAAGTTTGTGGGGGTGGGCCAACATGCGTCGCAAACAGAGTTTGGAAGATAACGCTCAAGGTTGAAAAAGCTACAGAAAACATAAGGGGCTTATTAGAGCCCCAAACGACAAGACAACAAAAAAACACACCGATATCTGCATTTGTCACTTCGACATGAATACTATGTAACAAAACTCACAGGTTTGGTTGCTAAAGAAAATTAAATGGTCCAAAAGCTGAGTGAACAGCCAAGCTTGACTGGTACCGGCCAGAAATTTTTTTGAAAATTCATTGCGCCCGTCCGGGAAACGGTAGAAAACTCAAACTGCAAACTAAATTTGATTTTTTTTTGCCCGATTGCACAAAGGTGGCTTAAAATTTTAGCTCTGTACTAAACACGGGATCAAATTTTTGAAGTGGGACAAAATGCAAACTCAGTTACTTCAAGGGAAGATTATGATGGGAATACAAAATATGGCTCCCAGTGATTATTTGGATACCAAAACACAGGCGGGACAGCCTTTATTTTGGCTTGTAGAACAAATCTTGCGGGAACTGTCAGATCCTTTCTTTGTAATAAAAAATAATAAGCGACAAGTGCGTGTTACCCCAACTTTTTTTACGATCCAAATAATCGTAAGGGGCCATATTTTGTATTCCCATCATTTTCTTTCCTTGAAGTAATCGAATTTGCATTTTGTTTCACTTTTAAATATTTGATCCGCTGTTTGGTACCGAACTAAAATTTGATACCACGTTTGTGCAATCGGGCACTATTGTGTTGCTTGCCGTCGAATGTGGTTTCAATCCATCGAATAGATTTTGAATAGGTAATTAAATGGTATGAAGTTGATATTTTTTATTATTTTACAGATGACAGTTAGAGAAATGCTTCCAACTGTTCTGAATACAGTTTTTTCAAAAGCTTCCAAATGATATACTGCAAGTCAATTTCCGTAAGATATAGTTTTTCTGTCATTTGTTGATAGTGATATTTTTGTTTGACAGATGACACCCAAAAACTAATGGGACAGTGAAAACTGCAGAGCAAACTTCGACATGCGGTAAGCTTCGAGAAATATTCATTTCTTCAAGTGCAGACTTGCTGCGAGTCATAATTGGAGAGTGGACTACCTAATCAATTTTTAAGAAGAAAATTTTTGAAATCGAATAAATGGTTTTTGAGTTTTTATCCAGGAAAAACTGCAAATTTCCAACTTTTGATCCCGTGAACCCTTAACTATTAATCATCATGCCCCAAGATCTTTTGTCCGACGGCTTTACCTACATCTTCTTCAGGTAAAATATTTATAATGAAATACTTTGTGAATATTTTAGTTTCTTATTAAATAAATATGTTATGTTAAATGCAAAAGGTGGGTGTTTCTGTAAAACAACAGGTCTGTTTTACTCGCTGAAAGCAATTTTTCGGCCAAATAACCTCCAAATAACCATTGCAGAAAACTCAACAAGGTGATCGATGGGTTCCCAGGACTCCTGCCTCCACAATTTATATAAACTACTAGAACACAATCTTTGAGGATAAAGACATTTTAAAGAATTTTATTTTATTTGACATTTGACAACCAAAAGCTCAACAACCTTGGCGGATACCCACCATCAAACCAGTAAAGACAATGTCCCTTATCGTCCACAGTGCAAGCACTCCAAAGAAACTCACGATTCCTGGCGTATGCTCGAAAATTTTCACTTTCGCGTACATGACACCTCGACACAGTGAGAAGGTGTCACATTAAAAACTGCACGTCTAGACAACTGGCTGGCATCCACTTGTCATCGTATCATTCGTGCCAACACAACACATTTTTTACATAGCTTGCTCTAATACAGAAAGCCGTGAAATTGATTACCTATACACTTAGAATTCGTACATCTTGTAGTATCATTCAGAATGTCCAAATTGGTGTGGCGCATGCGCCCGAAACAACTTTTGAGAGAAGCATTGCTATTCGCGAGATATGGCCAATCAAAGTTTTCGGTGAAACACATTAATATCGGGGGCAATCTCAATTTGCCTGGAAAAACTTCATTTGCCCTTGAGCTAAGTCGGTTATTTCGTGGGACACCTCTGGTATCGAGTCTGGTATGTATGTAGATAATGAATTAGTATGTGCCTCCATGAACAAAAGCACGTTCGATTCAACCTTTACGTTACTTTTGTTTGTCTAACTAATTGTATTGATACAGTTCGAGGAGAATCTGCGATGATGGTGATATAACAGTCACCTCAAAAGGAACCCGATAAATTGATGAAAGGAACAACACTCCAACTTGAATATTTTGATGCTTTGCATCCGCGTGTCTGTCGATAGATTGAAAATACAAAGGGAACGAAAACGAAATTAGAGTACTTAGGTTGAGGTATCTAATTATGCTGATTTGCAAACCATCGCAATGCAAATATAGATATTTTGTGTGGAGAAACTTCATTGCAAATTGCAATAACTGTAAATTCCAGTGGCAGGTCTAGGCAGTGGATATAAATAAGCAATAAAATGACCTATCATGAGATGTTACCAATCTTTATAATGCATAATTGTTACTATTAACCACTTGAATCTATTGATAGTGATTTTATGCATGACGTAAAGCTGCCACTGACCGCTCAGAAGGTAAGTACCCAGGGGTGGAGGGGGTGACCTAAAACGGTCTAGGAAATAAGGAGAAGCGGCCCAAAAACAATAGCACCGCAGAAAAGTTCTACAAGTAATAATAATGATGTTGATAATAATAAGTGTTTTTCATCAAGATTAATCACCACAAAATTCAAGAATGTTCTTTGAAAAACCCCGGTGAAAATTGTGAATAAAAAAATACATAGGTATAGGTACCTATGATCAGTTTCACGTCTCTTTTCATTTGAGTGAGCTATGAAAAGAATGTGTTGTGTGGGCACGGATATTACGATGCTAACTTGATTTTGACGCCTTGATGGATGTGCTATGTATAATGTGATAGCTGTCACCGTCATCTCAATGCAATACACCCGCAAGTGAAACTTTTCGAGAATGCGCAGCGAAAGTAGGAAAACGAGAGCTCCCTGTAGTGGACGACAAGGGACAAGAGTTTATCAGTTTGAGTAGTATATCGAATGGACCCAAAATTACAGATTTTTAAGCAAGAAGGCCATCAAGAATGCCAAAAAGGCTAGAGCAACGGGCCTCGCTGGCGCACCGTAAGAATACTAGGTAACTGATGGGTGATGACGTACCTATCGAGTCAAAAATTTACGTTAGTTCACTCTCTGTGTTAGGATCATGATCTGTGATCGTAGTTCAGGTGAAGGTTTTATGTCATAGAGACAGAAAAACTCTAACGTAACCTCCCTTGTATCAAGATGACATTAAACATAAACAATCAGGGACACGAACAAAACTCAAAGTTTTCATGCCAAGCTGTGGTTTTATTAATCTTGGAATTAGATTTGTAACCGCATTAAAAATCGCACAACACAATCTAGCATTCAGCTTGCATAATTCAAGAACGATAATAATTGCAATAAAAGTTTGACAATACAATCTTTAGTGTATCTTTAGCATTAGTGAAGCAGTTTAGTCAAATAGGTAGGTAACTATGTAGTTAACACTTCTTCTGAATAACTCTTGAAAAGCTTCTAAATTTGTTGAACGAAATGTGGGCTTAATATGAAAATCAATTTCCAGATATCCTTAATTTCCGCGGCCTTCTTTGTCTTCATTTCTTTAGGTAACGGCAAAATATCATTGAAGAGGGGTAGAATGAGGCGCGCACAATTGAGCATTTAATTTGATTCCCTTTGGAATTCTGATTTATATTACCATTATCTCTCCTTTCTCAACAGCTAGTGATTACCCGCTTAGGTTACACATTTTTGCGTGGCTTTTATGAAACTGAAGGAAGGTATACCTACTTCAAGAGATATGGAGAGTATCCCATCGACGCTTGATGTCTGAATTTTCCTGATGATATCTGTCTTTATTGATTGGCAAAAGATGTCTATGAGAAAATAAATGGAGATGTTGCGTCACTAGCCTCCTCCTGCAAATAACCGAGGAAACTTCTCTTCCCGCTTCCGGCAGCGATACCCCAAGTACTTCCGATACTGAAAACGCCGTTAACCCAAGTAATCAACGTACCTACAACTATCACTTTTGCCAAAATTCTGAAAATAGGTATTACGGTTTCGGTTAGCAGGTATCTGTTCGCAGGATGTTTCCAAATAAATTTCTTTTAATAATTAAGGATTCGATTAGAAGGTAAGTAATCGCTACAATCATGCCAAGTTCACCAATAACGATAACACTGATCGCAAAGTATGGGGTCAGGTGTGACAAGAACGTGAAATGCCGTAGACGCGACTTCCAGTGGAATGAAAAACAAATGTGCGGAACCCTTAAAAACGCAAGGATGAAATAAACAGAGAAAGGATTGAAGTGGTCCACCCTAAGAATTCGTTCAGGTTCAAATGATGGTAATGTTGATTTGAGCGTTCTGTATACTATACAGGGTTATTCAAAAGTCCGGAATAAAATTCATAATTTTCTTCCATGTTTATTTCGGAAAAAACGCTCGAACCGGTCGATTTCTAAAAACGGTAAGCCGTTTTTTCATGACACGTGTCATGTTCTACCGTCAACCCCGTAACCCCAAGTCACCTTTAGTATTTTTTTTCAAATGGCACCCTATGCTATGGCTTGTGGGGGCTCGTTGGAAAGCTTGTCAAAATCTCTAATCAGATCTACCATTGAAAATTAGATCAGACGCTTCACCATGAAGTTTTGAGGAACCCCAGTTTTACTCAACAGTCCGGAATAAAATTCATAATTTTTTTTCATATTTACCTATTTCGGGAAAAATGCTCGAACAGGTCGATTTCTAAAAACGGTAAGTCGTTTTTTCATGACACGTGTCATGTTCTACCGTCAACCCCCCAACCCCAAGCCACCCTTAGTATTTTTTTTTTAAATGGCACCCTATGGCTTGTGGGGGCTCGTTGGAAAGCTTGTCAAAAACTCTATTCAGATCTACCATTGAAAATTAGATCGAATGTTTGACCATACAGGTTACCAATTAATCAAGAGCAATCTCCAGTACGCATTCGTCCGTATTCCTTCAAAAGTCATGGTCAAACGTGCGATCTAATTTTCAATGATAGATCTGAATAGAGTTTTTGACAAGCTTTCTAACGAGCCCCTACAAGCCATAGGGTGCCATTTGAAAAAAAATACTAAGGGTGGCTTGGGGCTAGGGGCTTGACGGGTAGAATATGACACGTGTCATGAAAAAACGGCTTACCGTTTTTAGGAATCGACCTGTTCGAGCGTTTTTTCCGAAATAAATAGGGAAAAAAATTATGAATTTTATTCCGGACTTTTGAATAACCCTGTATGATGATATACACGGCGACAACGGAAGGGGTGTAAAATGAACCATTTTTTAACGCTTGTATTTTTTTTGAAACATATGTAGATTTTATCTAATCTATAATGTAGAAAGCATTACATTAATAAGTATCTCGAAATGGTTTTTGACATTTTATCGCTCTCCATTTCTTGTACTACAGAGGGGTTCACGCAAGATTAGACCCCCTTATATCAATCGCGTCCCCTTTGAGATATTATAAGAAATAAAAACTAATTCTTGATAATTTTTACCGTAGTTTTGGATATGTTCATCGCAATTTTCCAAGTATCATAATTTTGAGAACGAATTTGCCTAGTTCGGTTCTCAAGTCTATAAGCTATTGTTATTCATCGAGAATATGATGAAATCCAGGAGGTAAAATACATATTTATAAAAAAGGCTTCCAATTTTCTGATTTTGTTTAAACTATGCACAAGTCAATACGTCGTTCCAAGAAATTTTGATTTTTTTCTTTTTCAATTTGATGTAACTTTGGACCAATACAATAAATTTGTATTCTGTTTAAAGTGCTCGCTGACTTAATCCCTTGGCTATCAGTCCGTAGTTTTGCAAAACATTGGGTCCTTCACATAAGGTTCACTTTGAGCTGCATCATTTAAGTCCGGTCTCGAAGACCCAGGCCGGTTTTACCTTTCAACCGGAAAATTCCCGGGAAAGTGGAAAAAATTGTTGGTAAATGTCCAAGAATCAGTTACCTCTTGTTAAAAAAAAATTGAAAATCTGTTCACGAGATAAAAAGTTGGAAAATTTGAGTTTTTTCACAAAGGAAAACTCGACAACCAAGGATTCGATTCCAGATGTTTTTCCTCCAAAAACTAATTCAATTCTTCTCTCCAACTTTCATTTTCTGCATGTCTGCACCTAAAATGAATCTTTCGTGGAGCTCACCACATGTCGAAGTTTGCACTGCTGTTTTTTCAAATTAACGGAAGTGCAAATGTCATTTTGAAAAAATTACCGCCGGAAAACCGGAACCGTGTCGATTTTGAAAATGGGTCTACACGATGCCCAAATCAATATACTTTCGATATAAGTCGGAATTTTTCAAAAAAATCGATCCCCGAGCAGGAATGAATTTTTGAGTAGAGTCCTGTATCAAAAGCGAGTCGTCCTGGTCAAAATACGGGGCGAGAGGCCCTCTCGGGTGGCAACGGCTAGGAGAAATTTTGAAAATTCATAACGCTCGATTGGAAAATGGTGGAGAATTGCAACTACAGACCTCATTTGACCCTTTTGTTGTGTTGCTTTCTGCCAAATGTGGTCCCAATCCATTGGACAGATTTTGAACAATTAAATGGTGAAGTTTTGAACTTTGACATTTTTTATTATTTGACGGATGACAGATAGGGCAAAACTTTTAACTATTCTAAATACAGTTTTTCCTGGTCTTTCAAATGATATATTGCGTAAGTTCAGTTACGTGAGATATAGCTTCTGCAATCTTCTGACATTTTGGATGACATCCAAAAACTAATGGGCTCATTCCACGGACCAGCAATGTCCGCAATATAAGATTTCAAGTCGATTAGGTCAACGGTTCGGCAGTTATCGTGAGAGATTACAGATATACACACGCGCGCACACACACACACCCACCCACTCAACCACCTACCTACAGACAGACAGACATCATTCTGAAAATGGTCTCAATCGTCTTATGGGACCTTAAAACGGATGTATCCGGTGAATTCTCAAAACTTTTTTTCTGCACAATTATGATAAATACTTTCTCTTCCATGTTGGTGGGGGTTCGGAAAAGTAAAATTATGTAGCAAAAAATTAGAGGTGAGTTCTTTTGAAAAAATCACCCTGTATTTCCACGTCCACATGAAAATGACTGGCACTATTATCCAATGGACTTGTCTGGTTCTTGCATTTGGACTCTTCAGCTAATCTTTATTAGGCTAGCTAGATTCTTTCAATTTTTATTACAAGCTCCAGCCCGCCCGTCAAAATCAATTAACAAAGCTCATCATAGAACGCTATTTTATGTACTTAATGTAAGATACTGTCACGAGCGGCGATTCTCGCGTGCATTCTGGAGCACACCAGGTCTTTCTAGACTGTTCGCATTGGAGCGCAGTGTACAAGTATGAAGCTCTAGTGCAGTCCAGAACATACGCGAAGGTTCGGACCGTTGAAATTTACGTGGAGACTTCAACAGCTGAGTAGAAAAGATCTGTCCATTTGGCGAAGGTGCCGGTTTCACAGCACGTTGGTAATGCACGCGAAAGGTGTGGAATTTTTCGGCAGTCGCCTTGTGGTGGAAGCACGCCGTCACTCGGTTACGAGGTTCATGTTTGTATACGAATTTTGCTAGCACGCCACTTTCGTGTTTCGTAAATATCACCCAACCCCTTGCCTCTCCTGCTTCGTGCACAGCCCACAAGCCAACTTTCGTTTCGTATCAAATACGACAACCTGTGGGCTTGCACAAAATTGCACCAACCTTGTCTGGCAGAATGTATCTCTTCACCTTCCCCCTTCGTCGCTGAAATTCTAATAGTACGGCGGCTTTCGACAGACGACAGCCCAGCGCATCTACGAGCACGACTTTTCACGATCGTTTCCGATTACAAAGCCGAAAGACGAGTTGGCAGTGGCGTGCTAGCAACTATACAATACGCAAGCTTCGTATACGAAATTCGTAAAGAAGACGGCGTGTTCCGTATACAGGGTGTCTCAAAACTCGCGCCTCAGAGAAAATGAGGCCAAACTAGACGGCATTCAGATGTGTAATACCGAGGGAAAAAATCTACCTCAAATGGTATTCGAAAAAAGACAAAGTTAAGTTAACCAATCAGAGACCTACACCTTTGAGGTGTGTTACCTCAACTTTAAGTTGCTGGGTTTTCTTTTATTAACAGTGAGCCAAACATTTATTGCAAAATGACAGGCAGCTGGTATTACTTTCGAAACTTAGCAACCGGTTGAATTTTGCAAATTTACCTCGAATTGACCCTTAGTCCGGTGGTTAAGCGTTCTAACTATGCATTTTGAGCTTAAGCAATGCGATTTTGGGGTTTGATTGGGGGTCCCTCAACTTTAATTTCAAGAGTTGGAGACATCGGTGCACTCGATGCGGAGGGGGTCTGGGGGGCCCTTGAAAGTTGAAGGTGCGAGGCTTCCCACAAAATCACCATACCACCACGTAATTCCTACTGGGAGGTCATCAAACGACTCTAACCTGTACATTGACAACATTTGTTACCATGTCCAAATAGTTCTTCACACTGAAAAAAATTAATTCTTATGATAGATCGGAAAAAACAGTTTTTCTCAATTCTTCATCCCCACAACGAATAAACTGCCAAGTGTGGTGTCATTTTGGAGTAAACGGCATCCTCTGATTCCATTCACCGAGTCAAAATGTTTGTGAGACCACCGTGCAAAGAATGGCACGCCAAGAAGTAAGCATTTTCAAGCACCTCATTTAACAGTAGTTTCTTGGGTGATACCAATCGATATGATTGATAATTTTGTCATGGATCAATAACTTGAACTCTTTTGTAACGGTAATGCATGTGAATGAAACTCGACACGACCGTGAAGGCCTAGGAAATTTTTTTTTCTCCAGCGGTCGAATTTTTTTTCACGCCTACTGAGCGTCAGTCCGCAGGGCTCAGGTAGGGAGCGTTTGGATAGTTTTGGAAGCAAAATTTCCATATCTATCTGAAAATTTGAGCTGTTTGATTCTGGAAATTGATTTATGAATCATCAATGATTGTTTTGCCGGTCAGTACCCACATGGGGGTTAACTGCAAAAGTGATGGCTAACGGCGGAGGGAATTCAACGCCCAAGATCTTATTCTCTGCCACTCTGACAGTCATTTTCACGGTTGTTTTTGTGAAATTATTTCTTCTCCAAACATAAGAAAACTTACACGTACAAAATGATAACAACCTTGAAGGTTGGTAGAGTATAAAAAGAAAATAACACTTTAAAAGTTGAATGCCCTCCGTCGCCAGCCATGATCTCTGTGCAGTTAATCCCCATGGGGGTACCTAGTGACTGTCAAAATAGTCTTTGATGATTCTCAGATCAGTTTCCAGAATTATGCTACTCAGCTTCAAAGACAGATATGAAAATTTTGTATCCAAATCTATCCAAACGCTGCCTGCCTGAGCCCAACAAACTAACGCTCAGTAGGCGTGAAATAAATTCGACCGCTGGAGAAAAATATTTTTTCCAGGCCTCCGCGCTCGTGTCGAGTTTCATTCACATGCATTACCGTTACAAAAGAGTTCAAGTTATTGATTCATGACAAAATTATCAATCATATCGATTGGTATCAGCCAAGAAACCACTGTTAAATGAGGTGCTCAAAAATGCTCACTTCTTGGCGTGCCATTCTTTGCACGGTGGTCTCACAAACATTTTGACTCGCTGAATGAAATCAGAGGATGCCGTTTACTTTAAAACGACACCAAACTTGGCAGTTCATTCGTTGTGGGGATGAAGAATTGAGAAAAACAGTTTTTTCCGATCTGTCATAAGAATTAATTTTTTTCAGTGTGAAGAACTGTTGGGACATGGTAACAAATGTTGTCAATGTGTAGGTTAGAGTCGTTTGATGACATCCAAGTAGGAATTACGTGATGGTATGGTGATTTGGTGGGAAACCTCGCACCTTCAACTTTCAAGGGCCCCCCAGACCCCCTCCGCATCGAGTGCACCGATGTCTCCAACTCTTGAAATTAAGGTTTGGGTATCCCCAATTGAACCCCAAAAGCGCATTGCTTAAGCTCAAAATGCATAGTTCGAGCTTTTTTTGGCGCTTAACCACCGTACTACCTCCGAGATTGGTGAATTCAAAAGACTCATGACTCCTTTATGCAAGCAGCAATAAACATTTTTCTTCCGTTTTCTGGGAACCTATTGTTGTCCGCACATGTCAGTGTTCCCTGAGGCGCGAGTTTTGAGACACCTGTAGACCTTCTCATAGAGGCGGCTCCCTTGTTCGTGCGCAAGTCTTCATATAGACAAGTTCGAAAAATATTCACGCATTTGTAGCCAAGTAGTGACGCGGACAGGGATCACGTGATACGAGTGCGACGCAATGCGAGCAAGCTCAAAAGCGCGCCCTCTGCAGTAGCCAATCGAATCCAACAAATTTGAATTTTTAGCAATTCGATTGGTTTATCCACCCGAAGCACTTCTCATATAAACCTATCAGCGCAAAGCTGGAGTATACAAGCTGCCCAGCGCCCCGAGTATCTTAGGTGAATGAGAATGGCTATACTGGAAACCGTATGCCGGGTCATTGTGGAATTTGTTGGAGGACCGGTGGAAGATTACAGAACAATAGTCGGAGCTATGAAAGTACCGATCCTCACGACCCACGGACCAGTATACAATCGGGAGCGATAACAGCGAGAAGTTGAAGCGATCTACCCACAATTGTTGACGTGTATTTTTATAGTAGTACTCAGTAATAAACAGTGTGTTATAGAACGATCGTCTCAATTATAAACAAATCGAAACGCGAATACCGTAACAAAACTATTCCGGTACACTTTGAACATTTATCAAAATCATCTTGCTTCTGCCCGTCCTTGTTGTATCTTATAACAATTTGAAGACACCTACATACTCTAATAATGTAAAAGCAGATCTCCTTTCGATACCTACGGTATCCTCTATCCTCTCAATTGTTTACTGTTCTGTTCGATGCAACAACGTTGATGACCATCCCCATGCGCCTGTGTAAATAAATAAGGTATCTACGTTGGATCTCCAAGTTGCCCAGCACCATGCCAACATGGCACTGTAGTAAAGATATCTACATTTTCCTACCCTTTGGTAGGTTTTATTAATGAAACGAGCAGTAAAAGAACGCGTGAAAAGTGGCACGAGAAATAATTTATTCGGCACGGAAGCAGAAAAAGTGACAATGCCATTAAAGAAAAGCAATCTAAAAGGCTTGATTTATTGCATAACCGGAATAAAGTCATCTTTTAACCAGATTTGACCATCATCGGTAAAGGTGCGAAATGAATAAAACAGCAATTTTGGTTATATCCCCTCGTCGTGTTGCCATCGTCAGCTCTTCTCTCTTCATCATCAATTCATCGCCCATATAAAACGGGATGTGCTCCGTGGTAGTGAGAAAATCAATATTTGAATATTTTTGTAAACCTGCTTCGGGTACCTAATGATTAAAAATGCTTTCGGTGTTGGTGGTCGTCCTATTTCTTTTTCTTCCTTTAAATAATTAGTTCAATAGTAAGTACCTATGTATAGTAGTAGGTGGAATTATACTGGTCACAATTTGAAGTGGGTCACCCAAAAAATGGTTCGGTTTTTACTCTCTGCCAATCTCTTGAAAATCATCGGATTTTGAAATAATTCACACCAACTTCAAGATAAATCCTTCTACTTTCACCATCTGCAAGTAATTGTTGGTTCGTGCCAGCGATATGTTAAATACAGGGTGATAAAGAATGCCTTGTAATTTTGTACTTTTTTGCAATGGTACAGGAGCTTTCGTGGCCACTCTGTGATTTTGAATTTTGCTGTATTTGGTAACCAATGGTATGAGGAACTCATTGTTTTTTTAGCTTGATGCTCCAGGTTGCATAGTTACAGAAATAGGATTTTTTTTTCATAAAGTGATTTTTCGCGCTACACTGCTTCTAATTTTCACAGGTGACTTCAAATATTCAATCAAGTAGATATTCAAGTTGAGTTGATTAATTTGACAGTTATTAATGTTGCTATAAACAGCTTTTCGTTTAGCAAAAATGACTTTGAAAACTGTAACATCGAAATATTAGGAATGAATCTTTCGTGAATAATTAAATCAACTCAATGATGTAGGAGCTTGTGGTGTGGTTAGTTAGCGCGTTCGACTACCACTCCAGAGGTCGCGGGTTCGATCTCCGCCGGGGACGGATTTTCGGCCTCGAAAACAAGCTCCTTGGTTTAGTTGGAATGCTTGCTAAATGCAAGACGCGCCGTGTGTCGCATAGCACGTAAAATACGAACGATGGTGCCGACCCCATGCAATGTTGGTGGTCGTTAAAAATCCCTACCCTGTGTTGGAACACACAGGGGTTCGGCAAAATTTCCGGTATAGTGGAGGAAAGCATTCACCGGCGTCGGTGTTAGGCCTCGTTGCGGAAATAGGCCGACGTTAAATAAACGAATAAAAAAAAACCTCAATGATGTGGCTAAACTTATCGCCCGATATCAATCCAATTGAGCACATATGAGATGCTCTCCAAAGAAGACTGTCAGCACTACCAGTATAACTCACTACAAGACAAGAACTTACTGGATGCTCTAACCGCGAAGTGGAGAGAAATCCATGTGACAACTATCAATAACCTGTTCAAAGGTATGTTTAGATCCTACTAAGAAGTAGTGCGGTGAGGAGCTTATGGTGTGGTTATTTAGCGCGTTCGACTACCACTCCAGAGGTCGCGGGTTCGATCTCCGCCGGGGACGGATTCTCGGCCTCGAAAAACAAGCTTCTTGGTTTAGTTGGAATGCTTGCTAAATGCAAGACGCGCCGTGTGTCGCATAGCACGTAAAATACGAACGATGGTGCCGACCCCATGCGATGTTGGTGGTCGTTAAAAATCCCTACCCTGTGTTGGGTATAATTTCCGGTATAGTGGAGGAAAGCATTCACCGGCGTCGGTGTTAGGCCTCGTTGCGGAAATAGGCCGACGTTAAATAAACGAATAAAAAAAAAAAAAGTAGTGCGGTCCAGACCAGGTCCAACTTTGTATTAAAATCTCTTGCCCTGTTCATTTTGATTGCTTATTATTTGAATATAATAAAAAAATGTTCGTATAAATCAACGTGATAAAGTAACTAAATAAGAAAAAAAACATATTTTTGTTACTAAGCAACGTAGAGCATCAAACTAAGAAAATATGAGTTCCTTATACTATTGACTACCCCATACAAAAAATCTCAAAATTATAGGGTGGCCACAAAAGTTCCTGCACCATTTCAAAAAAGTATAAAATTGCAAGGTATCCTTCACCACCCTGTATCAAGCCCATCGCTGTCACAAGCTAACAAGCATTCGCAGATGGTGATAGTAGGAAGATTTATCTTGAAATTGGTGTGAGTTATTTCAAAATCTGATGATTCTCAAGTGATTGACAGAGAATCAAAACCGAGCAATTTTTTGGGTGACCCACCTCAAATTGTGACCAGTATATTTGGTAGTAACTTTCTAATATATATTTCATTTACTTTGAATCACGTTTCAGGCATTTTCGTAGTTCAAAAGCAACACTGTAAATATGCTGTTTTATGTGCTAAGACATAAAATTCTTTAGAGCAGCAGATCAGAGTGGAGGAACCCTCGTATTGTGTTGCAAAACGTCTATCGCTATTCGCTCGGTCTATCGTACATTATGTATGTACGTACTTCTTCCCTTTTAGTGTGCTGGATTAGCTGCCCACTGTGTATTATTCTCCGAATTTATTGACCCTATATTTTAACTGAATTTCAATTAACATCAAATCTGATATGATTTTGCGGTCGCAATGTTCAACACAGAGTATGACATTTAGATTGGCCAGCACGTTGGTGTTGTTGACCACATTATTCACTGGACAAAAAGCACCTTACTGAAGTACCTATGTATCTATCTATCATCAAGTATACTTAGTAGGAAGAAAGGTTTTTCACAAAGAGGCTTCCTAGAACTCGACCGACAAGTAAGCCGAGATAACAGGAGGTTCAACGGGGCCATATAGATAAGACATGAAGGCACTAATGGGCGTAATAGAGTTTTGAAAAACCCAAAAAGGCACAATGCAGTTTTCTAAACTTTCACAAGGAGACTTGCCAGGACTTATCATATACTAGGTTCGATATTCGTTGGAGATTCCAACTTGGGGAAAAGCCACAAACCCCGTACAATTGGCGGAGGAGCTGTCGCTGCTGCTGCAGAGCTTTTCTGAAGCTCTCTCTCAACAACACAGATACTGGGATATGCCCGGGATGGAGTTGTCGCGACGAGAATTTTCAAAACTTCCGAGGCAAGAAGTACGAGAACATTCTGAAATCAATTTGGGAGGATGAAAAAAGAGCGAACCGAGGTGGGGAGTAACGAATACGGTCAATTAGTGATGACGTGGGTTGGTGTATGTCAGGGCGTCGTTTCCATGGCAGCCATGGATGCAAACCCTAAATAGCAGTTGACGTTGACATTACTTGCGTCAAAAATTATCAACAAATAAACGGTGTTGTGGTCTGTCAAATAACAAAATGTATATAAGGCCGTTCCAGGTAGAAATCAACCTTTTCTCAACGAAAGAAATAAATAGATGATATAGACTCGATAGATTTCATGGATCCCTCCTACCAATCCATTAGGACACACATTGTTAAATTTTCATCTTCAACCCCTTCGTTCTCACCCCACCCTAACCTATGTTGTGACACATCAAATTGAAGGAAATGAAATTCTCTTTCTGTCAAACATACTTTGAATTCTTTTATAACCACCGCAAACCCTTCTCAAAATTTTTCATTGTCAAATAAAGGGAAGTTCCCCCCGTATTAACTGCCGATCCTTGAGAAATAGATTTTCCAGCAAAAACAGGTCGATTTTTATTTTGAAGAAAACATCTAAGACACATATTGCCAAATTTTTATCTTCAACCCAATCAATCGCCTTCCAGTTAGGAGAATTTTTGAAAAGGGTTAAAGGGAGGTTTAGAAAACTTGAAATAATTTTTTATAGAAAGAGAATTTTATTACCTTCAGTCTGATGTATCACAATGTAAATAATGCTATTTAAAATTTTGAAGAGGGTATGGTGGGGACGGAGGGATTGAAGATGAAAATTTGGCAATACGTGTTTTAGATGTCTCCTTCGGAATAAGAATCGACCTGTTTTCGCAGAAAAATCTATTTTCCAAGAATCGGGAGTTGATAGGGAAAGCTTTCTTTTAATTGATATTGAGCGTATTTTGAGAAGGGTTGTGGGATGATTTGAAATAATTAAAATATGTTGGAAGAAAGAGAATTTTATTACCTTCAATTTGATGTATCACAACATAGGTAGTGCTTTTTGAAATTCTTAAGTAGGGTAGGGTGGGGGCGAAGGGTTGAAGATGAAAATTTGACAATGTGTGTCCTTGATGTCTCCCTCAAAATAAAATCGACCTGTTCCGGCGTTTTCCTGGAAACATTTTTGGAGGCAAGAAATCTGGGGTGGGTCTTTTTAAAAAAATCACCCTGTATACTGTACCACAAAACAAACTTCAACCTTCATGCCATGGCTTCATTCAACTAAAGCGAGGTTATTCCATTCTCTGACATGTGGATCCGTCAATTTCAGGTATTTTTAATGCCGTAATGTTTCAGCCCCCGATTTGTAAAGGGGTCACGTGACCCTCGCGCATCCCGGGTCAAATTTCGTCAGTAGAGTAATCGGTGAATTTGAAAACTAAAATGTATGCGACGGAAGTTGAGTCTCTGGAAGAACTTCGTCAAAGAATTACAGAAAAATGCCGTGTTATAACACCAGAAACACTTAGTAGGTACATAATATCCGTGATAATTTTGAACACTACTTTTTCATTGTACGGAAGTCACCGGAGGACATTTTGAACAATAATAAAGTGAAATAATTCTGAATACGTATACCACATCGCATTTAAATTTTTTAGAGTCAAAAAAAATTCAAGTCCTTAAAAATGATGTATCCCTCGACCTCTATGCCATTTAAATTTTTTCGAAAATCTAATAACCTCGGTTATGGGGGTGGAACATCATTACTAAATTTATGGTATTTCAATGCTCCTCCTTGAAAATTAAAATCGTCTGGGCTTTTTCTCTTTTTTATCGCTCTTTTCTCTCGAAAACTGGAGTGCATGGGAACTTTGCGTTGGACCAGCCTGTATATATTTTTGAATGTCCTATTTATCATAGTTGACATTATGCCAATACAAAAATACTGTAAAAATTTGCAACGAATCCAACGAAACGACTACGGAAATAGTATTTTTTGATACAAGAACGCATTTTAAGGCCCGAAGCCTTGTTTGCCATCATGAGGCGAAGCTGAATGCTGCAAAAGAGGCTGAGGGCCTGAAAAAGCACAGCGCTCGTGTGTCGAACAATGTTTTTCGTAATCGTTGCTGACATTGAGAGAAAACACGAATCTCTTGTAAATTTTGACACAATACTTTGGCAAATGTCAAGCAAGATACATAAACTGCAAAACTTATATTTTTGATTATTTATTACTTTGCGCGTTATGTATCTATGAAACGATTACGAAAATAAATATGCATGCAGTGCCTCAATTCTTGTTAAAAAAAGGTAATCCAACTTAGTAGAGAGAATTCTTACTGCTCAAAGCAACCTATTCTACAGGGTGGTCCAGGTTATAGTAGCAATAATTCACGATTCGATGGTCCATCAAAAACTAGGTCGACATGCATAATTCAATTTTTCTCCAAAACGCTTCCTAAGGGAGATATAGCCCTTCAAAGTTCAGTTTTTAAAATCATCTTTTTGCAATAACTCTCAAGTCATCAAAGCGATTTTCACTAAATTTGCTACAAATACTTATGAAATAGATACCCATCACTTGACGTGTATAACTTATATCAAAATTGTCTAGTGGCGTAGATACCGCGGGATTGCTCAACTTCTACCACCCCATTTTCTACGCCACTATTTTTGGAGAATTATACTTTTTTTGAAAACCTTGTTCAATTTAGAAAAAAAAGTTACTCTTTTAAAATTTTGATTATAGTTCGGAAAAAGTCCTGTTCGCTGCATTTTTGAGTAATGCAATGCCCTTTGGCACACATGTCCTTAGAACCCGTCTGAACAATTCTGTCTATCGCCGCAAGCAAAATTTTTGTTCAAATTCTGTATACAGGGTAAAGAAGAAAAACAATTTAAAAAAATTGCATCTTTTGAACAGACAAAGGTAGAGTATTGCAGGGCATGTCATATGATGCGCAATTTAATGATGGGTACACCAAATCATTTTGAAACAATAATTACCGTTTTTGAGATATTCTAAAAAACTGAGATCTGTCAAAAAAAAACATTGTCTCCATCATATCGCTTATTTATGAAGATATCGGAATGAAATTCAGTATTTGCCTTATAAAAGACGTCATAAATAAATAACAGCTGCAGTTATTTTCTAGGCCTACTATTTTCCTAAATAAGACAGTCAACTTTTTTGGAGGAGAGCCGCCATCTTGTTTTGTGAATATCAAACTGATGACCAAAAATATGACTGATAGTCATTAGGCTAGTATCATGCCATTACTCTATCATGTGAAAGATCACCTTGGATGGTCCATCATACCATTTTTGCTGAAAAAAAGATGATGCACGGATTTTATCGGATTCCTCAGAACTAGAGGATCTACTGCTGGCCATCGAGCCATTGCAAGTAATTGAACACCACGATTATGACCCTTGAACATTCTTCAGGTTGTCTACCAAGATTCATAGCCATGAGTTCAGCGGTTCGGCTTTAGCAGCTATTTAAATAAAATAGTGTCGATATTTCATGAGAAAAACAGAAAATCACGAGGTCTCTGGGTCATTTCTTAGGTCATTGGAAAAAGATCCTCCATGGAATTTTGATAAATTTATGCTGAATTATTAGAAAAAGTGCATTCTTCAGTATAGGTTTTAAAAAACTGGCACAGGATGTACTCATGTGATGTAGGAAGAACATGAAAGACTATCTTGCAGTAGGTAGGAAGCGAACAAATTATGCGGTAGGGCAACACTAATAATGGAGAGAACCTTTTAAATTTTGATGTCGCAATGTATTTTGGAATATATTCTACTCAGATTTCTCCTTCAACTTTGGGAAATGTTGGCATGATGGCGATCTATGCAGATGACATCACAGGGTGATAAGAAATTGAAGAATTTCATCCCATCATCTAAATAGGCTGGAAGCATGAAAATCGCCAAAAAGATCCATAATTTAACGCTTAACAAGACAAAAGAAACCGTTTTGAACAATTTTCAGCCGTTTCTTCGAACCTATGCTATAGAATGCACTTTTTTCTAATGATTTAGCATAAATTTATCAACATTCCGTGGAGGATCTTTTCCCAATGACCTAAGAGACCCAGAGATCTCGTAATTTTCAGTTTTTTTTTCACGAAAAGGCAACACTTCTTAATCCAAACAGCTGCTAAAACCGAACCGCTGCACTTATGGCTATGAATTTTGATGAGCAACCTGAGAAATAATCAGGGGTCATAAGTGCGGTGTTCAATTACTTGCAATGGCTCGATGGCTGGAAGTAGGTCCTCTAGTTCTGAGGAACCCGATAAAATCACTGCGTCATGTTTCTTTCAGCAAAAATGGTATGGTGGTTCATCCAAGGTGATCTTTCACAATATAGAGTAATGGCATGATACTAGCCTAATGACTATCAGTCATTTTTTTGGCCATCAGCTTGATATTCACAAAACAAGATGGCGGCTCCCCCCCCCCAAAAAGTTGACTGTCTTATTTAGGAAACTAGTAGGCCTAGAAAATAACTGCAGCTATTATTCATTTGTGACGTCTTTTATAAAGCAAATACCAAATTTCATTCAGATATCTTCATAAATAAGCGATATAATGAAGATAATGTTGTTTTTGACAGATCTCAGGTTTTTTTTCAAATATTTCGAAAACAGTTGATAATGTATCAAAATGGTTTGGTGTACCTCAACAACCATCAAATTCCGCATCATATGACATGCCCTGCAATACTCTACCTTTGTCCGTTCAAAAGATGCAATTTTTTTAAATTGTTTTTCTTCTTCATCCTGTATACAGGATCTGAACTAAAATTTCGCTTGCGGCGATGGACAAAATTGTTCAAACAGATGCTAAGAACATGTGTGCCAAAAGACATTGCATTACTCAAAAATGCAGCGTATAATACTGTACCGACCCCACTATTAGAGGCTTCATTTCCGAGATATTTGGGTTTGAAACTTTGGAAAACACCTCGAAATCGCGACTTTTAAAGGCCTAAAAACTAAAATCCAAGAAAACTCATGATTCCTCAACTGGAATAAGGTTTCTAGGTCGTTTAAGTTGATTTACTGCCATTTTTAGCTAAGAAAAGAAACGTTTTCAGAGAAAAGACAATTTGGGCTCTGGAAAGTGGCGATTTCGAGATGTTTTCCAAAGTTTAAAACCAAAATATCTCGAAAATTAAGCCTCTAATCAAAATTTTACAAGAGTAACTGTTTTTCTAAATTGAACAAGGAATCAATTCAAAAAAAGTATAATTTTCTAAAAATATCCAGTGGTGTAGAAAATGAGGTGGGAGAAGTTGAACAATCCCCCCCATCCATCTTGGTATCTACGCCACTGAACAATTTTGACAAAAGTTATCTGCGTCACGTGATGGGCATTTATTTTGTGAGTATTTGTACCAAATTTGGTCAAAATCGCTTTGATGACTTGAGAGTTATTGCAAAAAGAAGATTTTAAAGACTGAACTTTGAAGGGCTGTATTTCTCTTAGGAAGCGTTTTAGAAAAAAAAAAAATATGCATGTCGACCTAGTTTTCGATGGACTATCGAATGGTCAATTATTGCTACTATAACCTGGACCACCCTGTATAGGTAACACAGCTTTAGTTCTCTTGAGACAGGTAGCAGCCAGTGGCAAAAACTGATTGATACGACTATAATTGTCTTCCAGCTTCTATCCTAATGAACACTTCTAACTGGCACATACTCTCCAAATGACTTTGCTAGAGTAATGGCTCAGCATAATAAATTGAACACTTCGGAATGCTTTTGTGTTCATTTTAATAGGCTTGGGTTAATTAAGCGAATTGAATTTATTAATGTCATCATCCAACTACCTACCTCCAGTGTTACGGAAGGTGGTAATTCCTCTTTCCCGAGACTAATTTAGACAAATGGACTTTAAAGTACATTATGCTCACCTGATATGAGTACTAGAACGATCCACATGATTCCCACCAAACTCTTCATCATGCGACAACGGTCGAGTCATCTCCACATGGCGAACTTTTCAGTTTTCTGAAATGGAGAAGAGCTCGGATGAAATTGCGTCTTTTCTAAAATATTACGACCAAACAAAAAAAAAAGTTATTAACATTTCTTTTCAAACTCAAGCGGCAGAAGTTCATTCCAATTTTCCGTTTTCTATTACACAGTAACATTCTCCAGATCTATGAAGATGTGGGGAATGCGCATCCTTTCCTAGTTATTCGGTAAACTTTAGCGACGTATTCGGTATTGATATTGTGCTGAAGCAAGTTTATTACAAAAATCCTCTTTTGCAAGTTTGGATAGGGCGGATGAGCCTTTTTCGTTTCGGCTGACATGCGATGTCTCATACACTATTTATTTTCCGACAAAAGGTATCTCTTGGAAAAATTGCTGTTGCTTTAAAAAAAAAGTACAACATCTCATGTCACACTCACGCACCACCTCCACCTTGAGGGCATGCAAAATGGCTTTTCAATAAGGATGAAAAACTTCAAATAGAAATTATAAAAGTTGTGTGAAAGCAAACGAAATTGAGTTTATGTATACTTTATTTTCAAAAGTCATATACCTAACATAGAACTTACCACACTTGAGCGGCTTATAAATACTTATATACTCCGGCGGAACATAAAACAGCACGGCCAAACGTTTGTCACGATAAAAATCATAATGATCGACGAAGGCAGCCTAATTTTATTTTCGCTTCACCTTTTTCTGACATTCCAGGCAAGAAAAAAAAAACTTCAACTTGAATTATTTGGTAATAAAATACTGTATTGTATTTGGATATAAGTGCATATGACTCCATGTGACTCGTATCGTATGGATTTAATTCCATAATAATAGTGTCAAGAGTTGCGAGGCTCTAGTGTATAAGAGAGCATACGCATAGGCTCTGTACCATTCGAAATAACATGAAGATATCAACAACATATAATTTTGAATCAAAAATAAAGTGACAAGCTGGCGGGCAACGGCTGATGGCACCTGAAAGTTTTGGAGTAAAACTACCAGCGGCGATCAGCCGTATCCTTCTAGCGCTCCAGCTTGTCCTTTAATTTTTGCTCCAAAAAGTCATTCTACCAAAAATTAAAAGTAAACGGGATTTAGGGGATATATTTGGAGAAAGTGTGCAAGATCGTATGCCGAATTTTTTGGACATGGCAAGAAAGGTTTGACATGCGTGATGGACCACAGTGTGTGCAATTGAGAAGTTTCGCGCCTATCATAATGTACAGAAAGTAAGGTTTTCGTGGGTGTCGTAGGTAAACGTAATTTATCTTGTAGTGTGTATAGATTAGTATATATCTATCGTGTGATAGATATATTCCGGACATATTCCGATGATAGAACAAATTCCGGGATGTAAAGCTGCTTTTCGCCAGGGCACAGCTTACCATAATTCGGAATGGTTTGGATCACACGGTATAAAATTGTAATCGCTGATGTAATCAAATAGAGCTTTAGAAGTTTTGAGCATTAGGCATCTTAAGCAATATCAAATCATTTCGCTTATTTGATAAAAACCTGCTTTTTATGAGCGTTCGTTAGGTACCTACCTCCAACGTACCCAACTTTGCCATTCGGTAGCACTGGACTTTGGTTTTGAAATTAAAAGCTGCACCCCAACATGAAACATAGCAATACTCCTTTGTCAAAGTTTTAATAACGGAGTTAATTAATTAGCATGCGGTTTCGATAAATCTCTGAACTTCTGACACAAGAAAGTTAACTGTGATGACTCCTTTTTGCATTCTACAACTTCGTTACTGCCGTGGTCGAGATGGAGGCGTGCTTTTCATTCGATCTCGGAACATCAGCCACATTCAATTTGACTCAATTCAGCGGTATCGTCCTTTAGATATTCCGGCTTCTTGGTATTCGGGTAATGTAATTTCGCTAATAACACTTTGTTATGCGGGCATGTGGGCTAAAAACCCGCCCGTCCTTAATTGATGAATGACAACCGTCCAATCAACGACATGCCTGCGTCTAATTCATTTAATTGCAAATCACGAAAATCAAACCGAAAATGGAATAGGAAATATCGCATTGAGACGCCGCCACATTTCCGATATATAAATCGAACAGTTATCTCGCTTCCGACTTCTATTACGTATAGATGTGAGAAACATCACAGGAAATAACCGAAAACGTGATTTATTTCTCGATTGAGACTGAGAAAAATGAAAAATTATTTACCTTCTGTTTTTTTTATGCAGTAAGTATACATTTTTATTGCCATGTCCAACAGAAATATTATATATTAATATGAGTTGATATGGTCCAGGGTCCAGGGCACTCGCGTTCAAGGAAAATGCCGCCAGAATGGTATTTTTTATAGAAGAGATTTGGAAGAACATCGGTTAAGCTCAATCCAATGCGTGCTGATCGTCAAGAAACGACAATTTTGGCCGTAATAAAGCGTGTGCCCTTAAATGGTTTACTTGCGGTCCTTGCCAATGTTCCTTCCTAACAAGAAGCTGCAACCATCGCAAGGTCCAACGCTAACCTTATCGATAGTTATTGTAAGCCAAATCACCTACTATACATGCTGAGTTAAATAATAACCACGCGCTTCCCCATAATTAATTCTCATTGATACTATAATGCATTTAGCCCCAGCGTGATTTTAGCAGACTGAAAGTCTTGCCACGCGACGTATTTGGAGAGGAGAAATTCTGGAAACCATATCACACTAGAATCACATTGGGGTTGAACGGACTATACAGGTGATTTTTTGAACAAAATCCACTCCAGATTTCACGCTGTCAAAATCTTTTGAACCACCCTAAGCCCTTCTCAAAATGTTTTCATTGTCAAATGAAGGGAAGTTTTCCCCCTATTATTAACTGCCGATCCTTGAGAAATAGGTTTTCCAGCAGAAACAGGTCAATTTTTATTTTGAAGCGGATATCTAAGACACGTATTGCCAAATTTTTATCTTCAACCCCTTCGCCTCCCTATTAAGAGAATTTTTGAAAAGGGTTAGAGGGAGATTTAGAAAAGTTGAAATTATTTTTTACAGAGAGAGAATTTTATTACCTCCACTCTGATGTACCACAAGGTAGATGTTGTCATTTGAAATTAAAAAGTAGGGTAGGTGGGGGCGAAGGGATTGAAGATAAAAATTCTTTCAATTAGTGATGAGAGAATTTTGAGAAGAGTTGAACGGTGATTAAAAAAAAAATCAAAATATGTTTGACAGAAAGAGAATTTTATTACCTCCAATTTGATGTATCACAACATAGGTATAGACAATATAAATATATAGAGAAGACCATATGTCATCACGGATTTTTACGGTTGCGTAGGAACCAGGCGAGTCCATCATTCAAAAGAAAGTTGACTGATTTTTGATGCCCCAATATCCGTGACGACGGTGGTGATAACATATGGTCTTCTCTATTTGTATTGTCTATACCTAGTGCTATTTGGAATTCTAAAGTAGGGTAGGGTGGGGGCTAAGGAGCTGAAGATAAAAATTTGACAATATCTGTCCTAGATGTCCCCCTCAAAATAAAAACCGACCTGTTTCGGCGTTTTCCTGTAAAAAATTTTGGCTGTGAGAAATCTGGGGTGGGTCCTAAAATCACCCTGTGTATAATATATTTAGTGGTCTTGTTTATTATAGTGATGCAATCAAAACTTAATTTTGAAGAGAATTCCACAGGGTTATGCTGAGATTTAAGCACAAGGGGTTCACGCGGGATCGGACCCCCCTACTAATATTCCAGGAAGGAGTGAATTTTTTTGGTTAGATGCCCACAAGTGTCACACATTTTTGTAATCAGTACAAAAACTGCATGGACTACAATAATTAATTACGCAAAAGAGTGTAGCAAAATTTGTTTATATGTATAAAAAAAAATCTTCCAAAATATCTTGAAGGGAAAGCAATTGGGGAGGGGGACAACGCATGAACACCCTGTACCTACACCTACTCACAAGAAAATTGACCGATTTTGTGTGCGGTTTGCTTATAGGTTTGATTTGATACCTCAGATTATAGCCTGCCTACAGCTTGCTTTATTGCTATATACTTATGTGTTGAAGGAATTAAAACGATGGTAAATACCGAGGGTAATAGACTACCTCAGACAACAGACAGAACTCGGGCGTATGTTGCCCGAGGTTTTTGCCATATTTATGATAATTCCAGTGATACATAGATGGTTTTATTACATACCGAACAGACTTTTCCCCATTGAAAAGGTTACAGTTTTTAAAATTAATTTATTTCTGACAGTTAGCATGAGCTAGAAAGAATTATGGATTCAGAATTTCATAACTCCCGTGTTGATTGTAACCCCCTTAATATGTGTACCGTAAGTCAGTAACCAAGACCAAGTCATAATTAACCTGTAGGGAATAAAATTTTATTATTGAACCTAGGCTTTCAGGGTAGTCTGTTGCCCTCGGCATTTACCATCGTTATAGTTCCTTAATACATGAACAACTAGTTATTGAGTAGGTAGACTGAACCTTGAAGTCCTAGGACGAACTCCCTTGTTCCTAGTCCAGGAGTCCTAGAAGTTTCTGCTTGGAGTCCTCCCTTCTAGAGATCTCCTGTACGCCTGGGGACTTTTTGAGGGGGACTTTTGGAGGTTTCCAAGGCTTCGGCTTTCGAAGTTTCTTGTGCTCTCAAGTCATCCCACAATTTATATCCTTGTTGTGCGAAACTCGCTGGAGATCTCGACACGCGAATAAGACACACACCTGCACAATTGGCGGAGGAGCCGTGCATCGACAGCCTGCCAAATATTCGCGAAGCCGATGGACTTTTCTAGAGCCTTCGCTAATGATGTGACGGTCAATGTTGGAGCATACTTCCAGGATGCAGCATACTGGAACGATAGTAGAAGCGACAAGAACCTCCTTCTCGAAAGAAACTAAAATATTCTCGAATATAAGACGTTGGTATATAAGAGCGGCATGGTCGGGAAGCAGTGAAGCAGGGCAATCGATCGGCTGTTGCTAAGGTCTCAATTTTTAAAAGATGTTAACTGAAGTTACATTGTGAACAGTTAACGGGACAATGAAAAGCACGCCTAGTCATAATAAAAATTTGTTTTCTTCGAAAGATTGCTGGGACAGATGCATTGAGATCCTGTTGCGTCTGTGTCTTGGCTGTCTTGACAAAAATTTTTGAGCCATCTGGAATCTGGAAAGGGCGAATCAAAAACTACTTCCGAGCAAAGCAAGAGCAAGAGCAACATGACGGGTCATAGTTGAATTTCGTTCAAAATATTTTGAGGAGAATCTGTTATTTGCTCCACCATTCCAGCGATCTTTGTTTGACGCACGTAAAATGCGTGATACTCATTGGTCTCAGTCCAGATAATTAATAAATGTTGGAAATGCAATAAATAATCGATCTGAAGAACAGGTGTAGGTGGGTATGACTGCCTTGAGTTTTCATATCGCTCAAACCTATACCTAGTAAGGTACCAGGGAGAAAGAAACCGTGCTTTACGTATTTCATTTGAACAAGAAATTAACAGCAACTGTCCCGTTTCGCTCCCCTGATTTCCACAAAATAGATTCAATTTCCTTTCGACTTGTGATTTATTGTCAATACACTTTCCAGTTAGGTAGGTTTAGGTGGCATTTCATTCCATTTCACTCGGCTGCACTGTACTAAACAAAATAATATAAAGTGTATTCCCGTCAAGCTGTTCGCCTTTAGACTAGACATAAAGATAAGAATGTTGGGAAAACATTTTACTTTGGTATTTTTATTTGATACGGGGTGATTCATTCATAAGCGATTAAAATAGCAGAGCCCTGTTAGTCAATAATAATCTCGATCAAATGTATGCTAAACGGATGTAGCCTCTAGGTCTAGGTGCCGAAGTCAACTGGAACGGCTTCGCTTCTTTGGCAATGTAAACGTCGCTTATAACCAGGGGACCCAGGGGTGCGTTTAGAAACTCGGAGAATGTTATCCAGAGTGTACCCAAGTAGTTTATAGACACAGAGTCTGTCAGTGGAGATGTAACTTCGGGTTGCCGAGATGGAACTTGATATGGATGACTATCTTCGATTGAGATTTGTAGACATCGGACTTATAAACGCGAATGGGCACATTCTGGGTACGCCTGGTTCATCGTATAGAACAATAAACATTATGTCTCTCAGTTAAAGACAGAAAAAGTGAGAAATTGCTAAGGAACAAGAGTCAGACATCACTATCAACTGAGGTGAGAATATCTGAGATTGATGGCAAAAGGAATGCATCTATGAAAATTTTTCTCAGAGTCTCTCCTTAAGTGCCTCTGGTCCCTCTGGTCCCTCTTCGTCACAGTCAAAAACTAAATGTAAAAAGAGATGAAAAGTTATTGTATAATATTTTTGCAGAAATCTGACATAGTTATAGTTTCAATCCGCTCAGCAAAAGAAAAAAACCAATCGACAAAACTTGTGGGAAAACCCTGAAAACCAAAAATTTACATAAATATACCGTCTGATCCAAACCATTCCGAATTGGGGTAGGCTGTGCCTTAGCGAAAAGCAGCTTTGGCCCCATCCTGTAGGACCAAAAGTCGTAGACTCGAATGTCGTACAATCGAACGTCATACCGGGTGTTTATAAACATCTGTGATCGCATCGCCTTTGGAATCCCCTCTCGATCACTACAATTGCGCCTGTTACTACGTTTTTCGGCCTGACCCAAGCCTGCCGCGATCACAGTCTCTTATAAACACCCCGTACAATCGAACGGCGTACAATCGAAAATCCCGCCTTTTATCGTAAGGTCATCATGCCAGTGGCCGCCAACAAGTATACAAAATGTGGCTATAGTCCAGTCACTATGTCTTTCTTCTTCGGAAAAATTAGTAGAGGGTTGAAATTTTGTACACGCATTGCTTTGATTATCATGCACGGCCTGTGACAAGTCCCCCAAAATCCGAGCTTAGAACTTTGGATAATTGCCATCAAGTGTTAAAAAGTAGTTTTTTCGGCGAAAAAGTCAATTCTTTATTGCAAGATGGTCCTTTTTGTGATTGAATGATTGCGTATTACCATCTTGACAATCGCCATACATTATTTCTGCTTTTGCGTAGATGGCGGATCCAAGATGGCGGCCAAGAAGGAAAAACAGTTGACTGTCTTATTTGCATTAGTACATAGAAGACCTAAAAAATGTCTGATGATTGCATTTTATTTCTGACATTATTTACCATTCAAATACCAAGTTTTGCTTCAATATCTCAAAAAATCACTGATTTATTGAAAAAAGTTGACTTATGAAAAATTTCCAGTTTTTTCAGAATATTTCAAAAATGGTCCAAGATATTTCGCAACCGTTCACAATATCTAATAAGCATAAATAACGAATATATAGGGTGATTTTTATGTCTCCAGCGATTTTGGTTCCTGAAGATTTTTTTCTTCATTACTTTTCTCGACCCGTTTGGTATTACCGTTATTTAGTCTGAAGAAATTGCCACAATGCAAAAATTATTCACACATCATGTTTTCACTAGTTTTTGATTAATTGTAAATGTAGTTGCAGGGTGAATATCAGCTATACCCATGCAAACGCCATATTCAGCAGGTTGAGGGGAGTGAAATATAAAAAAAATACCCCAGGAACCAAAACAGCTGAAGACATTTAAATCACCCTATGTATTCGTATATTTATGCTTACGAGAATTTTGTGGACGGTTCCGAAATATCTGCGACCGTTTTTGAAATATTCTGAAAAATCTGAAATTTTTCCACAATTCAACTTTTTTAACTAAATCAGTGATTTCTTCAGATATTGGGGTATAATTTGGTATTTTCATGATGTATTATGTCCGAAATAAAATGCGATCATCCGACATTTTTTAAGTCTGCTACTATTGGAAATAAGACAATCAACTGTTTTTACTTCTTGATCGCCATCTTGGACCTACGCAAAAGTAGAAATAAGGTATGGTGATTGTCAAGATGGTAATACGCAATTATTGAATCACAAAAAGGACAATCTTGCTATAAAGTAATGACTTCTTCGCCGAAAAAACGACTTTTTAACACTTGATGGCGATTATCAAAAGTTCCTAAGCTTGGATTTCAGGAGGATTGTGCGTGAGTATGAGCAAATGGCAAGCCTTTATGAGTATTTATATGAAAAAATGACTGCAAAATCTTCACAAGCACCAACGCTATCGCTGATTGAAGTTCTATACCTTTAAAGAAAACACCTTTCACAAAGTGCTACACTTAAAATGTAGCCCCTTTCGATCTCCGACTTCCGAGACGTTACTTGATCAATCCGTTGATCTATCTATATCGATAGTTCTACATCGATTCGAAACTCCGGATCATTTGTGACAAATTCTGTCCTTTGGAAAATTGAGAAAAAACTTTTTATAAGCACGGCCGTTTTTTCGAAAAAGACACGTTCGAACCGTTCCGTCTGAATTCACGAACATTTTTCTCGGTTGATAGGGCACGGAAAACTCCAATCGAAGCTTTCCCAGATTTCATTTTTAAGAGGGCAATGGCCTGTTTCTGTTTCCTTAATGGATATCGTTTTTCCAAGAAAATGAACCACGGGTAGGAAATGGGCGCGCCGAGGAGCGCCGAAAATCGACTCGGAAATTTTCGAAAACCGATGACCGAAAATCGTTCTCCGGGTTATTACGGACATATTTTGTTCATTGAGAAATATAAGAAAAAAACCTTCTCCTTCCGGTGTTAGAAGATTTTGAAGAAATATTGAAGAGCGTCAAGTTCCCTAAGGCGCAGATTTCGTGCCTTGATAAATTGGTATCTTTGGGAACTTTTCATTTCAGATCATTTTCCAGAAATTTTGATTTCTGCTTGTTTTTATGGAAATTTGCAAATAGGAGAGGTATCTGAGCCGTCATCTTAATGTCAATTTTTTTTACCAGTTATGGCCTGATTAGCTTCGTTATCAACAAAAAAACCGGCCTAGTGTTCTAAAGACGGTTCATCACTTTGGAGTTTTGCTGATTTGAGTACGGTGAATATTTGAAGCTTCATCGTAACTTTGGGAAAATGAAAATTTTTCAATCATCTGGTCAGTTTCTGCCGTTTTCTTCTTATTCGGAGAAATAATTGAAAAAAATAAAAGAGCGTCAAGTTATCGAAGAACTTCTTGAACTTTTTTCTATCATAAAACATTAGCAAAAATCATTTTTACTCAAAAATCATCCAAAAGATACCAATTCTTCAAGACCGACGGGATCTTCGAGAACTTGACACTCAACACGACAACACCGAAAAGAGAAGTTCTTTCGATATTTCTCACAGAACAAAATATGTCCCAAATGACCCCAGAAACCATTTTCGGTCATCGGTTTTGAAAAATTTTCGAGTCTGTTTGTTTTCGTTGTTTATTTTCTTGGACAAACGATTTTTATCAAGGAAACGCAAACTTCCCGTTTTCCAATTAAAATTTTCTGAGCCCTATCAACCGAGCTGTGTTCGTAAACTCGGACGGGATAGTTCGAAGGTGTGTTTTTCGAAAAAAAAAAACGACCGTGCAAGGGAACGGGATGTTTTTCATTCACGTCATAAAACTACACACATCAAAAGAATCTAGGGGACAAGCAAATTCAGGCGATTCCTAAAATCATCATAACTTTTGATTTGCGTAAGCGATTTCATATCGGTATCTTCAGTGTTCGATAGCCCAATCTTTCGTTTTCATGCCTTGATCACGCCAAATACGAATAGTGTGTCATAAGGTTGCTACAGGGTGATCAATGGAACAGTGTAAAATTGCCGAAAGTTCAGTACGAGCGCGATTTCAAAAAAAAAAATTTCATGCATTCCAATATCACAGTTATGAAGATCGGTGTTTCAGCTTCAGTAACTTAGGTGACTTGCCAAATATAGTGATCATTTTGTGCCGCCATGCTGAACTTTCAAGAAAAAAGAAAGTGATCCGATTTCATTGAAACTTCCAACACACTCATGTCTGGTTCAAGTAATTGGAATTTCAAGGTCAAATGTCACTTTCGATCACTTTTCGAGCCGCTATATTGAACTTTTTACATGAATGATTCAATTTGAATGAAACTTGAAACACACTAGAATCGAATCATTTACATGAAAGTTTAATGTAGCGGCTTGGAAGTGACCGAGAAAGGCATTTGACCCTGAAATTCCAATTACTGGAACCAGACATGAGTGTGATCCAAGTTTCAATGAAGTCTGATCACTTTTTGGAAGCTCAACATGGCGGCACAAAATGATCAATATCTTTGGCAATTTACCTTCGATTTTCAAAATCCAAAAACGCCACTGAAGCTGAAATACCAGTCTTCATAACTGCGCTGTTGAAATGCATGGAATTTTTTTTGGGAAATCGCGCTTGTACTGAACTTTCGGCAATTTTACACTATTCCATTGATCACCCTGTAGAAACTTTATAAAACATTGTTCGTATTCGACGTGATCAAGACATGAAAACGAAAAATTGGGCTATCGAGCACTGAAAACAGATATGCAATCGCTGACGGCAATCAAAAGTTATGATGATTTTAGAAATCGTCTGAATTTGCTTGTCCCCTAGATTCTTTTGATGTGTGTACAATTAAATTCGTCATATATTTTTTTGGTTCTTTTTAATGATGTTATAGGTAGCGCTGAATTATGATTGAAGTATCAACAACAAAAAAAAAACAAATTGACCACTAACACAGCGCACAATCATGTCTGGTCAATCAATTGATGGCAAAAAGTGGGACGGCAGCCTGTCATTCAACTCTGTTCGGTTGATAACATAGGTAAATATCTTTTGGATTCCGATTCGATGGTTTGGGACTACTGTGAAGCTGGTGAAGCGCATGCGGGATTTTCGATTCTACGACGTTCGATTGTACGACGTTCGTTCCTACGACTTTCGATCCTACGGGTGGCAGCGGCAGCTTTACATCCCGGAATACGACCATGTCACAGCCTACCCCAATTCGGAATGGTTTGAATCACACGGTACAAGTCCACTGAGAGATGGCGGAACAATTCGTAAAAATTAGGAATGCAACTATTGACTAATCTTAATACCTGTTATGACTAGCATAAAGTGTCAACGATTTTGTTCTTTTAATATTTTCACGCGAGAACCCGCCTTAACGCGTCCGGATCGGACCAGGCTGGTGGCGGTGGTGTAACCCCGAAGGCCAATTTGAAATCATAAAGCATTAAAGCGGATGCTCGCGCTACTGGGAGTACTGGCGAAGAGACGAAGTAATTTGTAAAGAGCTCGGATGATTTTATCCTTACATAGAACTGAATTAACAGGTAGTTCGGACCGACGTAATTCCGATGAGGATGAGTTTCTCATTTATTCGGATAAAATAAATATTACTCGCTGCTTTTATAAACGTATTATCTCACGCAGGTCCCGCAGACAGCAGTGAACTTTGAGGGGCAATTTCATTTCTATACTCTTTCTTTTCGTGAGGTTTTGCGCCCCCGTCTCGAATCTTCTCGCCGCCGCCGCCGTCTGCCCAACAATGTTTGAGACATCATGTGATCCTCTATTTAGCAGTTCACCTATCGCCATCACTTGTGAAACCTGACGTTTAAAGCCTGGGTGCTACTACTAACCGCTTCTAGTGTTTCAGCACAGGAGAAGTAAGTGCATCGATTGGCCAACGCCACACGGTTGCTAAGGATACGACTACCTCGTCCATGTGGTGTCTTTTTCTGACACGTCACTGGTGTGTTCTGCACCCGGCTTCCTTTCTCGCTCCCTCGGGTGTTTGTTTAGAGTGTTTTGAGAGTAGCGGCATGCATGCGGAGCGCTTTCAGGTGGTTATTTTCTATATAAATAACGTATTGATGCGACGGACAGTGTGACGAAATAGAATTCTGAAGCTTAGTTTAGTGCAATTCATCCTGGTTTGAAATAGACGCGGAAATCGGTAGACCAAACCTAGAAATGAAGTCAAATAAAGTTCCGCATCACCCCTGAGCTCAGTTAGAATTTTTTTTCAAATTCCAATTTTAGTTCAATCATAATTGAGGTAAGCGGTGAGCCCCTAGGTAATTATTAGAGGAAATCAAAACTTTTACCCAATAATTACAGTGACCTGAATACGGCTGGTTTTCGAATCCATATCCATACTATTTACCATCTCCAATATCCATTGTCATCTCTAATAATTATTGTGAAATTCCAACCAGTGCAATAACATTTATGAATTTTATTCGCTGGAGATCATGACGCGCGAACAAGACACATCTGCACAATTGTCGGAAGAGCCGTACATCGAAAACGCCGGAACATTCGCGAATCCGATGGACTTTTCTAAAGCCCCTCCGCGTATGGACTGGCGGCAAATGCTGGAATATAGCGGGACAATGGAAGCAGCGAGAACCCTCGAGTCCTTTTCGGAAGATGCCTGAAATATTCGCGAATACAACATGCGGGTATATAAGGTGGCGGCATGGTCACGGAGAGTCAGGGTTGAATTCACAGCGACAGTGGTATGGGCTATGTGCGACACAAGTAGCGCCGCGTAGAGCACGAGCGTAAAGTGAAGCTTTCGTGGTATAATGCCTATAGATATACAAGAAATACGCCAGCGTAATGCGAACACCCTAAGCATCCCCTCCACTCTGCCAAGCCACAAATGGTTCTAATTATCAACACCATGGGCTCTGTGTCTCCTACGCCTTGATAGCTGAAGGTCATGCACGCTCCCCATAGTGATGCCGTCGAGACGAGACGGGACGAGACATGTCTATCAATTATTATGACAGCGTCAAGCTTGAGCTCTCAAACATCAGTGCAACTAACTGCCAAGTTCTAGGGAGTTTTCAAATTTCAGATATGAAAATTCATAACAAAATCTCACAGCCGACTAGAATCACGGTAGGAGTGAACGTACTATTATAGTACCTAGGTGGGCATATACCTAGTGAAATAGAGTTAACCCGCCTAGGATTAAGGAGGGGGACTTTGAGGAATGAAAAAATGTCGAAAAAATTAAGCCTTAATCCGGTCCTGGATTAACCAACCAGGTCTGAATGTTGTAATTTTATCTTTTATGTCTTTCAACAGAGCCCAAAGAAGAAGACCTGCGAGACTGTTTCGAAACGGAAATTTGACAAAGACAGGACAAGTTCATATGCGACCTGCATTTCCCACCAAAGAATGTGTAGAATGGCCAAAAAGTAAACACTCTCAATGGACTGAAAGTTAGGCTTTGGTCGACTTTGGAGTTGATCAACTATTTATATGAGAAATAGTCGGATTAGATTATTCGACGACATCTCGCTTGACTCAAGATGCATTTGAGGTGAGAAATCAATAACATTAAATTACAATTGTAAGTTCTCTAATTGTCGTTGTTTATCCCAGATATTGTTTGGTATAGCGGGAAATGCCTGTGGAAGCAACGACCATCCCCACCCAACACTACTTCAACAAGCTTTTCGGCTCCTGTGTTGATCAAACCTCCAAAGGTTCCATTGTTCAAGGTGCAGAGCTACTGAAGACGCCGATGCAGACAAAATCATCATTGGCTGCTTCAATAATTTCAAAATACCGTATGATCAAAAACTTTTCTACTTGCGGTAGAAAGTAGAGCCGGAAGATTATGTTCTCGATGAAATAACAAAGGCAGCTCGACAAAGAAAGCTTATTCTGAGAGCGAAGTGGAGTGTATATTGACCACAGATTACTGGCCGTGAACTCTGCCGGTCGCGAGTTCCGATCACGGTAGTAGCAGGTTTTCTCTTCAAAAAGGTTTTTTGTTAGTCTCACTTCTCAGATTACATTTTTAATGGGAAATTTCAAGACCTGATTTTGCTATTTTATAATAATTCTCCGGTAAGATTCTTTTAATATGATGGTTCATTGTTCTACGTCCATGGATATAACTAATCGTTGAGAAATATTGTGTATCACAATAGAAAAAACCTACCTATCTAAGCATCATAACAAGCCTACCTAGGTAAAGCCGGCAAAAGGCAATCAGATTTTCCATAGAGAGCACGATCTGGGCTTCTCTATTTGAGACCTTGGTCACTTTTTCTCAAAAGCTCGGAGATTATTGAAACCGCATCCATTAATGACGTCATTAAAACTTCCACCAATATAAACCCCCCGCCGGTGATGTTATGTGTGTGGGATAGCTTTTAATTTTAATTACAAAGGAGAGCTTATTCTGACCGGATGTAATAATAACTTCTCCTTTTGTCGTCGCAATCAAAAGTTGTGTAATAATTCCTTGTTTTTGCTTCTTTACGCGAACAGTGACGATTCGGGTTAGCCATGAAAACCTGACAGTTCCACATTTTGAATTATATGGCAGCCAGCAGCGGCAAGAGGAAAATGGCGTGTTGCCAAGATACCTACTGAACTGTACCAAGGTTGCAGCAATTGTCAGAGAACACCGGATATTTTGGACGAAACACCGATGCGAAATATCGCGGGAAACTGAAAAACTGCGTAGAAAAACAGGTGGGAGATGGCTTGAAGGCATCTTCAACCTTCCTTTTATCTCTCCTATATACATTCCCGTGTACACATGTGATGTCTCCGATAATTGAACGATAATAAGAGAAAAAAAGATGCAGTGACCAGTGAGGTCGGCGAGAAAGGGACAGAATATTATGGTCCCAGGTGCGCGACACATAAACTGTTTTCTCCCGATGCTCTTAGAGGTTCTGGTACAGGGTGTTGTATAAGAAAACCGACGTAGCGGCAAGGATGTAGAACGAGTTTTCTTCTGAGGATTTGATAGAGTTAAAATGTTCCCAAGGGTCTCCGTTTCGAAAATACGGTGATTTATGCTGTCTTGGTCTAAAACTTTGATAAGCAATATTTCTCAAATGAATAAATATCATCGATTGAAATTTGACACCCGTAAATTTTACAGTGTGGTCACGAGAAACGTACATCGAGAAACATCAATTACAATTCAATTTGCTCAAACATCATTTTATACACGTCACAGCCATCTGATCACAGGATAGTGGGTAGCTATGATAGTAACGGTCAGGAGTTATTTTTTATTCTCTAGTTTTTAACAAATATTTACATGGTAAATTCAAGAAAGATCCACATGCCGGTCTAGATTATACAGGTGTCCCACTTTTAATCGATTAGTGTTACGAGCGGCGATTCTGGAGAACACGCGATCTTTCTAGACTCTTCCCATTAGGTCGCAGCGTAGGTACAAGTGTGGAGCTCTGGACATTTCCAGAATAACGTATGGTTCGAAAGTTCTGGGAATTTTTTCAAAAGCTAATAACTTTTTTTTGAGTAGTTTTAATTTTGTAACTTGATATTGCAAAAACTAACATCATCTATAATAGCAATACCAAATTCATATTCAACATATTGAAGATGGGCCATTATCTTTGATGGCTCTCAGTTTTCTTCTGCCATGTTCGATCATTCTCTGGACAACAACAGGATTAATTTTTCTGAGCTCCTGCCTCCCAATGTAACCGCAAACTCGACCAATATAAGATTTTTGGCAAGTATTGAGCAGGATAGTATGCGACAAGGGATGGAAATCTGCAAATGAAGACCAATTACGGCGTCGCATTTTTCAATAACATTAGAGAATTCCGCATTGGAGAAATTGATCCCGGAGAATTATGGAACATGGCAGAAGAAAATTGAAATCCATCGAAGATAATGGTCCATTATCAATATGTTGAATATGAATTTGTTATTGTTATACAGGGTGTTTCAGGGATGATAGCAAAAAATTCAACTGTGGGTAGACCTCGTCGAAATATGACAAAAACCTATGTACCATTTTGCAAAGTTCGGCCTAATGACGAAGATACAGCCCTCCAAAGTTCACTTTTTTCGGATTTCAAAAATTTGTAACTCAGGAACGTTTCGACAAATTCAGCTTCAATTCAGCAAAAGCTGGTTTGTCATAATTATCTGTCAACCTGCCAAATTTGGGAAGAATCCAATCAGTGGTGTAGGAGTTATGAGGGTCAATAATTTAGAAGCATTCGAAGAAAAGTTGACTCAAGGTGACCCCTCATAACTTCTACGCCACTGATTGGATTCTTTCCAAATTTGGGAGCTCGATAGATAATTATGACAAACCAGCTTATGCTGAATTAAAGCTAAATTTGTCTAAACGTTCTTGAGTTACAAATGTTTGAAATCCGAAAAAAGTGAAATTTGGAGGGCTGTATCTTCGTCATTAGGCCGAACTTAGCAAAATGGTATATAGGTTTTCGTCATATTGTGACGAGATCTACTCACAATTGAATTTTTTGCTATCATTTCTGAAACACCCCGTATATGATTGTAATTTTTGCAGCATCAAGTTGAAAAATAAAGACTATTCAGAAAAAGTTATTAGCTTTAAACAATTCCCCAAAACTTTCGGACCATACGTTATACGCGATGGCTTGACAAATGGAATTTACGTGGAGACTTGAACATGCGAACAATACACATTCGTCAATTTTGGCGGAGGTGCCGGCTTCCTGCACGTTGGTAATGCGCGCAAAATGTGTAGATCTTTTCGGTAGTCGCCGCAAAAGCGTATCCCGGGTCACAGTGGAATTTGCTAGAGGACGATGGGATGTTCGAGAACGCTAATTGGAGGGATATATGAGCACCATATATCCCTCAGCACCAGTACTTTTTTTTTTTTTATTTGAAATCCCAAAATAATTACAATCTATCTGTTAGATAATAGGTAATTTGTATGTTTGTAAAAATCATGTGGGAGAATGCCCAGTGGCAAGCTCCCTTTCATACATCGCCGTCGGCGGTGAGTTGGACAGGTGGGCGTCTTCTTGATACTTGGATAAGTTTAATTAATCAGAATCTAGTTGGCAGATCAGTAGGAGCACAACGCTCAAGTCTTCGGTAGCCAGTCATTCGTCTGCGTAGATGGATCGCTAGTGTGTTGGGATGTGTAGTCAATCTTTGATGGTAGTTGGCACTGTAAGTCATGATTTCTTGTTTGACAGTTGCTACATTTAGGTCACGACGGATGATCTCGTTGGGCACAAACCATGGGGCGTTTACAATGATGCGGAGCACTTTTGACTGGAACCGTTCAAGTATGTCGATGTTGGAATTTGCGGCAGCTCCCCATAGCTGAATACCGTACGTCCATACTGGCTTTAAGATGGCTTTATAGATCAGCAGTTTGTTGTCCAGTGTTAGTTGGGATTTCCTTCCGATGATCCAATATAGTCTGCTCAATTTTAGTCCCAATTGTTTTCGTTTGCTGAAGATGTGCTTACGCCAGGTCATTCGTCGGTCGAGGTGGATGCCCAAATATCGGACGTCTTCTGCATGTGTCAGCATTTGGTTGTTGAGGCAGCACCAGTACTGAATGCAAAGTAGTGTTTCGGACGAGACGAGACGAGACGAGATTTTGATGATCTCGATCTCGATCTCGGAAAATCTCGAAAGTAACGATCTCGTCTCGATTTTCCGAGAATCTCGAGTATAAGATCTCGATCTCGATCTCGATCTCGCCGAGATCTCGACGAGATTATTAAAGATAAAAGATAAAACAAGAAGGTTTGCTTGAAGACAAATTGATTATTGTTTTACCATCCTTCAACCATATTTCTAGGAAGCTTGTCATTTGAGTCACTTTTGATCCAATCCCTTTTCCAGAATTCAGACTATCCAAAGTCAATTCCGATTCTTGATCCGTCTAACCTGAACCTTTAGCTTAATCAGGAGCCCTCATTTTCCAAAATCGGTCAATAACGAATAAAGTTATTACCGCGGAATCAAAAGGTTACATATTTGAAATCACCCTGTTATTGGAGGCGATAGACCCAAAATTTCAAAAACCGTCTCGAGGTATGGGAACATATCTCCCCTGAAACACTTGGAAAAAAACAAAAACCATTTTTTGTGGATAGCAAGCTATTCAAACTTTTCGATTTTTGAAGTACAGGGTGTTCACGATAAAATTCACCCCCCCTCCTCTAGGAGATTCACCTTTGAAATATTTTGAAAAACTAAAAACTTTTTCTCAACGATTCTTCCCAGGGATCTCGAATCGATTCTCCAAAAGTTTTTAATTGGTACCGTATACAGGGTGTGACATGTAACTTTCTTATTTCAAACGCAACATCCTATATTTTATTACGTCATTTGATGAAGCCTACCTTTCTGATTACAAAGATATATAACATTTATGATTTATTTTGACAAGGAAGCTGTCAAAAAAATAATAAAATAGGTGGTCAAATATAAAAATTAAAAATTACGCGACACCCTGTATTAGGAACAAATTAGACCATTTATCCATGCAGATATGAATTCTGCAGACAAAATGCTACGAGAATAACTTTATTTCAAGTGAGCTGTAGGAACCAAAGCCATCTTGCCGCGAAACAAAATTTGTTGACTACCTATTTTATTATTTTTCCGACAACTTACTTGGCAAAATAAATCGTAAGTGTCATATATATTTGTAATCAGAAAAAAAAGCTCCACCAAATAACGAAATAAAATATAGGGTGTTGCATTTAAAATAAAAAAGTTACATATTACACCTTGTATACGGTACCAATTAGAAACTTTTAGAGGATCGATTGCGGGTCCCTGGGAAAAATCGTGAGGGAAAAGTTTTTAGTTCTTCGAAAAATCTTGAAGGGGAATCTACTGGAGAGGGGTGAATTTTATCGTGAACACCCTGTACCTGATTGAGCACCGTGTCCGCGTATAATTAATACGAAAGACCTGCACCAAAAATGGCCTATGACAAGTTGTAGTTTACTACGTGATCTGATCAGTAAATAAAAAAATTATTACAAATAGTTCACCCATTCAAGAGTTATCACACCTTGAATGCGAATGCAATTTTTGGGTGGCCCACTTCAATTGGTGCGCAGTTTATTTATAGATGGCGCTCTTGGGTTTATCGAGATCTCGACCGAGATCTCGATCTCGACGAGATCTCGACATGATAGATCTCGTTCTCGACCTTGAAGGTTACAAGTGATCTCGATCTCGATCTCGTCTCGAAATCTCGACGAGATCGAGACGAGATCGAGATTTTTCTCGTCTCGTCCGAAACACTAATGCAAAGTGGTAGAGAGCGGATAGAAAGCGACTAGTAACCAGCGATATTCCCACGTAGTAATTGTTGGCGTGTATTTATTGTAGTACGCAGTAATAAACAGTGTGTTTTTTCAAAACGATCGTCTCAATTAGAAACGAACCCGTACGAGGAATACGTAACAATACCTAAGGAAAAAATTCTCCTGGTAGGTACTTCTGGTTCACAAAAAATACAACATTTTAGGCATCTCACTTCTTTTCTAAAGGAGATACAGAAATTACAGAATGTTCAAACTCATTTGTTTTTTGAACATTATACTAATGGTGCTATTCTGTAAGAAAGATACATTGATGTAAGCGCTGTATTTATTTATTTATTTATTTATTTATTTATTTATTTAATTGACTTATTTTACGAGGCTGTGAGATGACACATGTAACAATGCAAAACATTATTACTTTTGTCATTTTACAGCGATGTAGCGCTTACATCGATGTATCTTTTTTACAGAATAGCACCATAAGTCACGAACGGTTCAAAGAAATCAGCTGTAATTTAGTCGATTTCACCGAATCTTGAATCAGTTAGATACTAATGTTTAAAAACGTTTGAAAAACAAACAAAAATTGAAGTCTGATGTACCCTATATCTTTCTTAGAAAGTATAGCCCGGTGGATTAGCGCCAAAATGGAGGGACTGAAGGTAATTGGCACCTCGAAAACTTTCACAATAGACCATTTCCACATGACGTCAACATGATGTCAACTATACGTGACAGTTTGTCAAAACTTTGTGTCACCAGTGACTTTCACACACCGACGCCGACTGACAGATTGACATATTACCAATTTGACTGACGCACATGACTGACGTAGCCCACGTGCCCCGTGACAGATAACGCACATCTGACTGACGTTGCCCCGAATCAGCTGTTCAAGACGGAGCTGCGTGACGTCAATGGAAATGGTCGATAGCGACGATAATAGCAGAATCACGCCTGGTAGCTTTCATCTTAGTTTGTGTTGATAGAGAGAGGGAACACCATTCAAAAAGTTTGATTTTGACGAATTCCAAAGAATGATTGTACATCTTGAGCATCAGGGTGTTCACGTTAAGATTGACCCCCACACTAGCTGCCTTAAGCTTGGTTCCCAGTTGCGAATATTCGGACAGAAAATGCGATTTTGTATGTCAAATTTTGAATTGGAGGGCTCTGATTGGCCAACTTGACGACTTTGACGTAAAATTTCGCATTTTCTGTCCGATTATTCGCAACTGGGAATCCAGCTTTATCCCTGGGACAATTTCTAGAAGGGAAAACTAATTTTTAAAGGAGTTTTGCTAAATTTTTTGAATTTGCTCATAAAAATTTTCTAATCATCAATTTTTAGGGTGTCGCAATTTTTTTTTCATTAACATGCAGTTGATGCAGTCTTTTATTCTGATTAAAACGAAATATAGCACTTACGGGTTCATTCGAGGGTTCATTTAACAAATAAACTGTCAAAATATTAATAATGTAACAGTTTAAAATATAGAAAAATCACAGTGAAACCGATTTTTAGAATTTTTGTTCAACAATCTATAATTTTTTTCTGGAAATGAACGTATATATTTGTATTGAGGACAAAAGTCTGCATCCATTGCAATATTTAAATGAATGTGAATGTAATAAAACAGGGTCATTTTTTTGCGACACCCTGTATATTATGGATCTAATAGAAAAATTTTATGGGCAAATTCAGAAAATTTAGCAAAACTCCTTCAAGAATCAGTTTTCATTTTCGAAATTGGTTCAGGGATAAGCCGGCTTGTGGGGGGTCAATCTTAACGTGAACACCTTGTACAAGGAGTTTAAACGAAGTCACCCATCACAGAACATTGATTTTCCTAAATTTGTGATGCTACGTCGAAAACGACGTATTCTACAAAGTGCTGGTGGTACACATTCTGTTTTTGTTTGCAGAATTCATGAAAACGTGGAATTGATATCAGGTTAAAAAATTCCGTCGCTGTCACAAAACGAGTTTCCAACTTATCCGATTTAATAGGAAAACTGGTATGTAACGCAACTGCAGAGCAGTGCTTTTTGAATCCAGCGATCTTCATCTGCGATGAGAAATATAGCGAAGTAGGCAGAATCCACCGGATAAAGCCAGCAGATTCAGAAAAATAGTTTGACCGTTGGTCTCTGTATGTCCATTTTATGTTTTGACATCAGAACATTATTGATCTATTGATCATCAACTCAGAAAAAAATCTATGTTTGGCAGTGTAATAAAAATGTCATGGAATAAATCTGGAAAGCGATATCCTCTTCCCTACCGCAAGGAATGCGTCACCTGGAAACACCGCTCGAAAAGAAAGAGTTTTACTTTATTCTTTATCTCCAACCGGAGAGTCACACCCCCGGCATAACTACGGCCATCCTGAAAATGGCTTGAATTATTTCCGCGAGTAAGATATCTTGTAATGTGAGCATCAATAAAATCACCGACGACGGTGAAAGCTCCGGAAACAGGAGTTCCTTGTGAGTAAATCAGGTTATTCGCTCGCTATATGCCGTAAGATAGGGCTGTCTGCGCCCCAGTTACCATTATTTTTCCCTCTGTTTACCGGCAGATGACTATGCCTATTATTTGATAAATTATACTTGGCGGAGACTTTGGCCGGGTTTTGCTCAGCTGTCAGCTGCTCAGCTGCAAATATGTGTGTTGCCTGATGCCTGGATGTTCTGCCTGGATGCTACTGGTTTCCCAGATTCGATCCCGCCAGTGTATAGTTTGAATTATGATCATTGGTGGTTGATGTATCATTCCCATGTTGCGGAAAGATGATTCTCGCATTATTGCTGCGTCTCATTTATGCAAGCCCACTTCTGAGCGATACAACAGCAATTTATCAACGCGAAAATTTACCCGGCATAAATTCACAGCGAGGGCAGCGTAGCTCCACACCGCTCACACGGCGCAAACTTTAACGGACAGGAACAAATGAACGACCGAAACGAAAGTATAAAATCCCTAATTGTCTGCGCTGCTAAGACTCTTTATGCAACGTCCAATTTGAAATTGCAAAGTCTCGGCAAGACCTTGCATAGCACATTGCATGAAGATCACGTCATAATCTTCATCACGAGTCTCTAGCACAAACTTCAAACGCTTCTAATTTTCACCACTACCCCAGATAGGTAAATAAGGTACGGCATGGAAAGGTTCTGTGTCCTGTTAGGGCCTTTCCGGAAGAGGCTGGAGTATTCTCGAATACAAGACGCGAGAATATAAGACCGCGTTCGGGGGTTAAATACGGAAGTCAGGTCAAACCGTGCGCTTGTCGGCTCCAGTGCTTGTATGGACCGACCATCGAACATCCAGGCACCACTTTGCGGCTCGGTGAGTCCGGTTGATGGGGCACAATAAACTTAGTGTTTCAGCACAGGGGCAACCCAACCCATAACGAGGGACAACCCAATACATAACGTAACGTATGTAACGAGTGATCGAATATATTTCTCCTCAAGTCGCCTTCAATTCCTGAAAATCTGGCGAAAAAACATGGCTATTAGATCAAAGCCTGCTTTGAGGAGAAATTTATTTTATCACTCCGTATCTACACACATCAAAAAAATCTAGGGGACAAGCAAATTCAGACGATTTCTGAAATCATCATAACTTTTGATTGCCGTCAGCGAATTCATATCTGTTTCCAGTGTTCGATAGCCCAATCTTTCGTTTTCATGTCTTGATCACATCGAATATGAACAATGTTTTATGAAGTTTCTACAGGGTGATCAATAGAACAGTGTAAAATTGCCGAAAGTTCAGTAGCACAGTTATAAAGACTGGTATTTCAGCTTCAGTAGCGTTTTTGAATTTTAAAAATCGAAGGTGAATTGCCGAAGATATTGATCATTTTGTGCCGCCATGTTGAACTTCCAAGAAAGTGATCCGATTTCATTGAAACTTGGATTACACTCATATCTGGTTTCAGTAATTGGAATTCCAAGGTCAAATGTCTTTTTTGGTCACTTCCAAACCGCCACATCAAACTTTTATGTAAATGATTCGATTCTAGTGTGTTTCAAGTTTCATTCAAATTGAATCATTTATGTAAAAAACTCAATATAGCGGCTCAAAAGTGATTGGAAGTGACATTTGACCTTGAAGTTCCAATCACTTGAGCCAGACATGAGTGTGTTCCAAGTTTCAATAAAATCGGATCACTTTCTTCTTTCTTGGAAGTTCAACATGGCGGCACAAAATGATCAATATCTTTGGTAATTCACCTTCGTTTTTCAAAATTCGAAAACGTTACTGAAGCTGAGGCACCGATCTTCATAGCTGTGCTATCGCAATGCGTAAAATATTTTTTTTTGGAAATCGCGCTCTTACTGAACTTCCGGCAATTTTACACTGTTCCATTGATCACCCTGTAGCAACCTTTTGAAACACTGTTTGTGTTTGACGTGATCAAGGCATGAAAATGAAAGATTGGGCTATCGAACACCGAAAACCGATATGAAATCGCTTACGGGAATCAGAAGTTATGATGATTTTACAAATCGTCTGAATTTGATTGTCCCCTAGATTCTTTTGATGTGTGTACTTTCTCTGTCTAGTGATCTACCCGGAGCAGCTCCTGGCGCAAAACGGTAACGGCTTAACCCACCCCACGGTCTGCGTCGGTACGTTTCTGACTTCGTTCGTCTCCCTGACTACGCTGTCGGTTTTCCTGTACACATTGCCGTACTGCCGGTTGCAGGCATGATACTCGAGGGGTTTGCCCAGGGGAGGAACAATCTGCCACTCGAGGAGGAGTTCTCAGCCAGTCCAGAACCAGAGCTTCTCCTCCGAGGCCTTTCCGGAAGAAGCATTTTGGTATAGAATGCCACTTGGCGAGTGTTCTAAAAAAGCTCTGCAGTGTCTGCATAGTAAGCCCATTGTTATTAAGTTGCCATATTTTCAGAAAAGACCTATATAAAAATAAATTAGGATTACAAGTCTCAGATTGATCCTGCGCTAGATCCTGCGTAGGTTTATCCCACTCACTTTTTATTTTCAGTGGAATGACTTGACAGTGACAGTGGAGCGCTGAGAGGATACGGCCGATAGCCGCTGATGGTTTCGCTCCAAAACTTTGCAGGTTTCATCAGCCGTAGCCGAAGCCCCTCCAGCTTGTCACTTAATTTTTGCTCCAAATAGTCATTCTACTGAATTTAAAACTTAGCTTAGCAATAAAGTAGCTTGGACACAGTTTTATTCAGTATATTCTCAGTTTTTACAGGTAGTTCATAGGTTTCTACTAAGTACCGTACCTACCACAATATATTGTTACGAGCGGCGATTCTGGAGAGCACGCGATCTTTCTAGACTCTTCCCATTAGATCGCAGTGTACAAGTGCTTTAGTGCGTTCCAAAACGCGTGTAGGCTTTTGCCCGTGGAACTGAATGGAGCCTTCAGCAGTGGGTCAAGACACATCTGTCCATGTTGGTGGAGGTGCCGGATTCACCGCACGTTGGGATTGCACGCGAAAGGTGTAAGATTATTCGGGAGTCACCTAGAAGCCATATGCCTGGTCACTGTTAAATTTGCTGGAGGACCTATGGAACATTCGAGATTATTCAGTCGGACCTATATGAGGCACCGGTCCCTCAGCCTACACCAGTATTGAATTGGAAGTGATCGAAAACGATAGAAGCGTGAGTCCCAGCGATATTTCCAAGCGCAATAATTGTTGGCGTGTATTTATTGTAGTACGCAGTAATAAACAGGGTGTGTTCCAAAACGATGGTCTTAACTATAATCGAAACTGTACGCGAAATACGTAAAAATATTAGGTAGGTGGTACTCTCTTGAATACTCCATAGGGAATTTTTAATACTACCTAAAGCGATACCTACCTTCAAGGCAATTCTGAGCGGTAATCAACGCAGTTATTATTCAAAGGGATATTCCCTACAAATTAGGTCGCATTCAACACATTTGCATGACAAAGTATGCGTTGTTAATTTTTGCCACTAACAAACATGTCAAAACACGGAGAAAAAAGATACGCGCTCGCTGAAAGTTGAAAAGTGCTCAGTCTGCTGCGTGATTCAATTAGATCGTGCTCTTTTTTATTGTTTTCTGTTTGGTTTTTCGCTATTCCATTAGTGTGCTTACCCTCGCAGTAGGCATACAGGGTGTTTTTTTTTTGCCTATATGGATATCTTACGACAGATGAAGCGCATGATGGATGGTCAGAGCACTTCGAGGCGTTAGTACCTATATAATAACACCTTTGGTTTTGTTAGCGTTATTGTAAGTATAGGTGACGAGAAAACAACGAGAAGCTGTCAGGTGAAGTCAACAAAGGAAACTTCGAAAAGCTTTCTGCAAACCGAAACTCGATGAGATTCAGTGTAATGCACACACCGGAAGTAGCCTGGGAATATTGATATATATTTTTTTGAAACAACTCTCACTGCATGAGCAGTTGAGCACTCCTAGCCCTATCCCTTCTGTTCTGAAATTTAAATTTTATTGTCAACAAACCAAGGAACCATATATCAAAAATGCATAATTATTAACAGAGATTCTTTTTAATTAACTTCTAAACCAACAAACTGATTTTGCTCAAATCCTCAAATAAACTGCGTAACAAATATGTTGCCGCGAGGGAAAAATTGGTCCGAGTTTGAACCACAATAACTTTTGAATGACACAAACCATTTCAATTCTGTTTTGACGGTTAGCGAACTCAGTCTTTTCGTTATTCACCTTCAGGAGCTGGAGATCAGGAAGCTCCATGTAAAATATCTACAGGGTGAAATGTAATACAGTACAAAATTTTAGCAAATTCAACGGACCCCCATTTTCAGAATAATTTTTTTCTCAAACGCAAATGGAAGGATTATAAAGCGTCATGTTTAAGCTTGTGCCTAGTTTTGAAATTTTTGAAATCGAAAGTCTGGTTCTGACTGATTTTTTTCTCTTGGAGGATGCTGATTTATCCTATCCCTACAAAGAAGACCATGTTATATACTCTGACGATAGGAGGTTGCAATTCACGAATATTGTTGCTTGAACGGTTCTTAGCAACTTGACCCGCAGACCGTCTGGAATACCTTGATCAAGGCTTCAAAATGGGGGTTTATTCAAAATGGGCGACACAGATGTTTTCCTTAAAAATTGAATTTGATCAGATTTTCACAATTGAAACAAGCTTTCTTTGTCATTTTGACCTCCTGAACTTGATGCTGATGGCCAATTTTAGTTTTTGATGATGACAGGCTCCCTAGGCTAACATAGTCTTCCTTGTAGCGATAGGATAAATCAGCATCCTCCAAGAGAAAAAAAAATCATAAAGTCAGAACCAGAGTTCCGATTCAAAAAATTTCAAAACTGGGCGCAAGCCAAAACATCACGCTTTATGATCCTTACATTTACATTTGAGAAAAAAAATCATTCTGAAAATGGGGGTCCGTTGAATTTGCTAAAATTTTGTACTGTTTTACATTTCACCCTGTAGATATTTTACATGAAGCTTCCTGACCTTCACCTCCTGAATATAAATAACGGAAAAACTGAGCTCGCTAACCGTCAAAACAGAATCGAAATGGTTTGCGTTATTCAAAAGTTATTGTGGTCCAAAGTCGAACCAACTTTTCCCTTGCGACAACATATTTCTTGCGCAGTTTAGATGTCCGTCGATCACCTGATGAAGATTTTATCCAAAAGGCTCAGTGGTTTGAGGAAGTTGACCCTTTTCAACCCAATATTTTCGACGCCACTGGATTTTGTTGGAAAATCATCAGATTTTTCATTCATATCCCTATTGAATTTCGAAGAAAAAACTTATCTTATTTGTCAAATTTTCGTTACATCGGTGGCTTCGAAGCTCTTCAAAAACACTGCTGAATACACTTACTCTTCATTTTTATATTTTATTTTGAATCGGTAACTTGGTAACACGACAGAAACAAACTGTAACAGATTTTCAAAATGCATTTTCCTCAACTTTGACGAGTTATACTTTATCTCCGTTAAGGACGTCATTTCCTATTGTTTTTCCTCGTGTTTTTCGTTCTGCGACTCCCGGCTGAACCTGTCTGCCAAAAAAGTAAAAAAAATAGGGCCCAACTAAAATGACTGTGGCAACATAATGTATATTTTAAAATTTTAATTTTCCAAAAATTCGATTCAATTTTTCCGGAAATATATATTTTTTTATTCGAAAAAATACCCCTTTTTCTTGCCGGTTTTCGAATGAGTGTCTGTAATTTTTTTTACTCATAACCACTATGGTAATTGATTCATTACATACCTAGTAGGAGGTCGGGAAGTGACTCATTGCCGACCTCCCGAGAAAGTGAAGAAATGGTAGCTTTAGAAGGGAAATTTCAAAATTTGCATCCAACCAAACAATAAGTGTGTTAATCAGTATTTCCTGAACCACGTTTCAGCAAAATTATTCGGCCTATCTGGAAGTTATGACAAAAAGCTATTTTTAGATTTCAACTTTTGAACGCCTGTAATCCTGCAAGCTGAGTACATGGTTGTGAGAAAAATAGTATACATACTCTCGACGGTAAATACATAATTCCAGCTTCGGGCTAGAGCCTCCAGGCCTCAGCAGTAATGATGTATTTCCCGTCTCGGTATGTAATATACTATTGTTTTTTTCGGCAGACAGATTCAGCCGGGGGGCTCGACAGAAAAGTCTACCTGTGTCTCTTTCGCACTGCCGGTAGTCCGCAGTCTGTCCTGGTAATGGAAATGACAGCCTAATTATGCATTTCTGATGTACCTATGTTTATAGCGCATTTTCCATCTTGATGAAAATCGCTATTGCAGCCGCTTAGTCCGTCCGTCCGTCGGTTCTTCGAACTCCTCGCAAACTAGACGCTCTAGCTTTCTGATGTTTTCGCTTTTAAGTGTTACTATATACCTAGGCTGTCTTGATTTCTACATGATTCTAGTGAACTGTGATTGAGGCCGCGATCGGCCGATGACGGCCAGAAACACAGCTCACTCGAGTCATGTAGAAATCAGACAGCCTATAGCTACCACTCCCAAAGCTGAGCTAGGCTATATTAAATGTCTATATTGCGCCGCCAACATAGAGAAAACCGCCCCCGATCAACTTGAAATAACATGATATTGCATACAGACCTAATGCTCTGGTGTTCTCATTTCATGAATAATACATAGTTGCCACTTATAAACGTAAGCCCAGACAGAGATATCCTCACTTAAAATTGGAGCAAATTTTGGCATAACCTCAACTTATGACGAGCAATTTATTTTGAATTCCAGGTTTTTTGTAATTAAATGAACATGAAGAATGAATATGAAAATTGAAGATAGGTATGGCATGAAATTTTGTACACCGATCTAGTTTGAATATGAATCAAGTTCGAGCAATACTCCTGAAAAGAAAATCAGTTAGAGGCTTCCATGAATTCATAAGGAAAAAGACGTTTGCAAGAACCCACTATATTAGAAACGGATTTTTCTTCTAATAAAATTGTTGCTGATGAATCTTTCTCTTTATACCAACTTAGGAAGAAAGGACCCGCTAAGTGACCCCTATACTGGATCACCTAGCAAACGAGGCCTTCTTTTTTTTGCCATGGTGAAAAGGAGGAACACATTAATAGAATAATACATAACCAATTAATTTCCCACCGCAAAAGCGAAAGAGCCAGGTAGTGTAAATCTCGTATACTTATTTTACAAATGCATCGCCACTTAATCGCATGGTACATTTGCGTCTATTTCCGCTTATTTAGCCGCTCGTGTGCTTGGCGTTTGTGTCAATAAATCGTGGATCTTCCAATAACTTGTTCTCTACTAGAAGGAATCTGCACGGCAAAGTTCTGAATTGAACAATTAGGCCCTAGCAAACTTCTAGATTACTCGAAAACAGCCGCCAGAGCCGCCAACACAATCTCCGCCGTAATGGTCGGTAATAAAGACACAACAAGTTTCTCCAGAACCACAACCACAAACCCTTTGACGGATATATGCCAGAAGTACACCAAGATGCCAAATGCGGCCGATGATAATTGACTTTCGAATAAAAGATTAATTGGTTAGCGTGCTTTCGGGTAATAGAAGTGATTCCGTGTGATCACCTCGGCAGAATTGTCGAAATCGCCGTGATTTGTTGTGCGAACTGTGGAAGCTCTGCGATTAGATGTCAGGCACCTACCTATTATCGTTCAAAGGGGTGCTTATTGCAGTATGTGGATGATCAAAGTTTGTACCTAATGTGAAATCGCTATAATCAGAGCTTCTATGCAGATTGTAGTATTTATAGGGTGCATAATATCGCTTTGGTAGGTAATGCACTACTTAGTCTGTATTGTACAAAAACATGAACTATTCAGATTAAGAGCGGGTAATACCTGTCAGAAGTTGTACAGGGCACGATCGAAAACAAAATAAAGCACTCGAGATATACCTAAACGATTTATTTCATTTTATCCCTTAAAGGTGTCGTTCTGCTAAAACGGCTTTCCATAGGTAGTTGAATATACCGAATTTCTATAAACCGCCGTGTGTAGTAATTCAAGCAAAAAGTTGCTAAGGCACATCCAATGTATAAGGCACTATACATTGGATCTATTTAGTACGAAATCCCGAGACTCCCAAAATCCCGACCGTCTAAAGCATTATAAGTAGTGTTGCTGTCTAGACAAGACAAGACAAGAATTGCCCTACTCTTGTCTTGTCTTGAAATATCAAGATAATGCGCTTCAATAAAATATTCTACTTAGGTATACTTAAGTTCAAATTTCAAAACAATGACCCACTTTTATTGACCCTGTTTATCATTGGCGTGAATGCTAAAAGAAAAGGTTGACCTGACCTGTTAGTAGACGTATTTCTGCAGATTCTATAGCCGTAGGTTGATGCCTGAATAAATATAGTCAACTACTGTTCATCACAAGACATTAACATGATTCGACATATGGCATCTCATTGGCAACGCTTTCCCGTTCTCTGGTGCAAAATTGATGAATTCATAGTGAACTGCCATCACAAACCGAAAACCATGTCTTCCGTTATATAAAATTCACAATAAACAGAAAGATGCTTCTATGTGTTGTTTTGTTTTTCCTAGTTTTCAATCATAACTAGTGAATATCCATGGACTGTAGACTGCCTATCAGACACAGCCTGACAACGGTCAATGCATAATGACATGATGGCCTGCCTAGTGCGCAAGCGCAGAACAGGGTTTATTCTTCATTATTTTCTGAAAAAAGTAGGGACTTTTGAAATGAAATATTTTATATCGTCTGTAGTGATCTCGGTACTTTGATTTCAACAAATGAAAGAAATAGTATTTTATGTTACTAGCGCCAAAAAACCGGGCATAGCATAACGAACGTGAATGCAGCTCGAGGCCCTAGGCCGACAGCTGCATATAAGAGAGTTATGCTATGCCGTTTTCAGCGCGAGTAGCACACATCGTTTTTCATGCTGCTTTTAATAAAATTACATATAAAATATAAATAAGATCATATCGCAATAATCATTGGAATAAATTTCATTCCACCAATTTAACTGCATCCTTAACTTTAAGCTGAGTTAGTTGCTGTTACACGGCCAATAGCAAGGCCAGATGCTTAGCAACTAACTCAGATTAAAGTTAACCTCGAAGTTAACTATCGCTCATAAAACTTTTGGTGGAGCCCGCAGTTCGAGTTTGTTTTTGATACGAGCGATCAACTAGACACAGAAAATGGATGTAAAATTTTACCAGTGAAAAGTAATCTATGTCTTATTCACTACACTGGTATATAGAAAGAAACGTGCAAGGCAGCCACAAATTTATCTTGCACTATGCTACGAAACAACGGTGTGTAAGTATAAAGGTACCTATACCTACCTACCTATAAAAGAAAATAAAGTTGAGATCAACAGCAGCAGGCCTGGGGGATAGCATAGTGTGAACCACGTGTGAACCTATTACTGCTGCAGAGTTATTAGGTTTGTTTTGGCAGCGATACACAACCGTTTCCAACCGTTTGGATTCTGCGCGCTTCCGTTAAGCCGTTCGGGCAGTGTAAACTTCGAGTTGCCAACTGTTGGTAAGCTGTTTGGGCAGGTGCCTCCAACGGTTCGAAAACAGTTTGTGGACGGTCAGAGGAGTTTGAGAATTAAAAAGAAACTGGTGATCAGACGCATGCGTACGTCTTTCTTCGCAATCGGGCGATCTTTGATTGATGGCGTGGCGCGTAATGTGACAGTGTGACAGTAAAGGTAAATAAAGACGCATTTTCGAGGTTAATTTAAAATAGTTTTACCTGCTGAAAGTTGCATATTTACATTAATTCGGTAAATTTATTAAGGAGTTTCTGATGCGACTAACAAAGTTGTTGACGGGAATCGGTTTTATTTTTTTTTTCGTCAAGTAGAAACTCCTCCAAAAAGAAAATGTACGGATATTGCTATCAAATTTTGAAAATTTTTGATTTTGATTTTTGAAAATTCAAAAACTAGATAGCATCGACAATGTGTCTTTCCTCAAAAAAGTCGCATGCCAAATATGAACTTTTTATTTTCAAAAGAGGCACCAAAAATGATTTCTCGTAGACATGAAAAAGTGAATTAGTAGAAGTCATTTTTGGTACCTTTTTTTGAAAATAGAAAGTTCAAATTGCATGCGACTTTCTTGAGGAAAGATACATTGTCGATGCTATCTAGTTCTTGAATTTTCAAAAATCAAATTCAAATATTTTCAAAATATTTTGGAAATTTTCAAAATTTGATAGCAATGTCTGTACATTTTCTTTTTGGATGAGTTTGTACTTGACGAAAAAAATAAAATAAAACCGATTTCCGTCGACAACTTTTTTAGTCGCATCAGAAACCCCTTAAATAAGACCTCGGCTTGGCGGGGAAAACTTGACAAGTTGTTGTGTCCCTAGTTTCAACTGGAACCGCTCGCTACGCGTTCTTGCAGCGAAAACTTTCCAACCACTTGCAAACTGGTTGGAGTCGAGTATGCGCGCTGAATCACAGTTAGCAAACCGTCCGCAACTCGCTGCCAAAACAAACCTATTGTTATTTGTAGGAAGACATTTTCGGTTAATGTGGTCACTGTGTTCCAGAACCTCAGTATAGAGCATTTATCTTTGATAACGCTAAAAGATCAAAAGAAAATGTGAGTAATTGGGCTTTCTCAAGAATTTTGTTAGAACACATTGTTTTCAGTTCAACATCCGTTATTTACTGGAATTGTCTTGTACTTACATAGAGAGTGATAAATGTCCAACTAAAATCCCGCTTTCGCGCGTAGACCACGGCTGCTCATCCATCTACTCCTCCAATATCCTAAGACTTTTCCATAAACCCAGCCATTTTCCGGACTGTTATACGAAATTTACATTTTACATTGATTGGGCAATTCGTTTCGAACATTTCAAGGCTGTTTTTGAGTTACGATGAAGTCATCAATTTTTTTAAATGACAACCTCCAAATTTTTCCCATAAAATTGATAGCTTTGGTTTTCCTTCAAACAACAGTGTGAAAATTTTGATGCAGGACTTTACCACCACACTGTATATTCGGAACAAAGGCATGGTGACAGAAGTGAGATGTAGCAATAACAAAATCGTGCAAATTTTTCCCCAGGTAAGTTAATTTAGATTTTGTTGATTAAATTTTAGCTTGCATTTATAGGGCTTATAGGCTACCTATAACTGTGAACCTGATTGCGACGTAGTCCCGTCGCCGTGTATTTTGGGCAATGCTCCTCCCTGATGCTCTATATTGTTAGTCCAGTCAAATTAGGTTTTTATCTGGCATAACACCATAGGGCTCCAATTTCTTCAGGAATGTGTAGAAAGTGGTCCCCTGAACAACACCTAATAAAGTCTCTTCGATTTTAGGCGCCGCCGGGCGGGGAAGAGGGTGGTATGGCGCGATGTGACGGAGAAAAAGTGTCTGCCCTGAGCGGGATTCGAACCTGCGTCTTCCATTTGGCGGATGGATACTCTAACCACTAAGCTATCGGGGGAGACAACAGTTCCTCCGTCACATGCCCACATGAGAGCCGCCACAGTACTCCCCCTCCAGAGACGTCGTTCGTCTCGTATGTCATCTGTGTTCACCGTTCTTATAAACCGTTGTTCGGTACCCCCCAGCTAGGGCGACGGATAGGATGTGGGTGGACGTAGGCAGAGAAGTGGTCGTGCTGTTCAATTGTTTGCTGTTACTTGTTTATTTAAGTAGCGTGTTGCGTGCGTGTTATTGTTGTTCGGGGTCACCATTTATGGCGCGATGTGACGGAGAAAAAGTGTCTGCCCTGAGCGGGATTCGAATCTGCGTCTTCCATTTGCCGGATGGATACTCTAACCACTAAGCTATCGGGGGAGACAACAGTTCCTCCGTCACATGCCCACATGAGAGCCGCCACAGTGGCAAATGTCACTTTTGTCAGTTTTCGCCGTTCATCTCGAGAACGGTGTGTCGCACTGAAATTTTACGCCGATCTAAATTAAAGCTTATGAAATGTTTTACCTTAGTGTTACCGATTTTGGGATATGACTGATATGAGCCGTTGAACATGAAAATTTTTCAAAAAAGTGGTAGTCGAGTCGTTCAGGTACATCGTCAAGCTTTCTCTCAACTCAATGTTCGATAACTTCCAACTAATCTAACAGAAAACTCGTGGGGAAGAAACTTATACTGAACATTTCATGGTTGTACTAAACCTAGCAGTACAATTTCACCACCTTCAGCAACCTTCGAGAAATAGGGGTTTCACTCTCCTGGAGGGAGTTCCCTTTCCTGGGTCGAACCACCTGCTTCGCCGACCAGCCGACCCTAGACCCTATAACTGACGTGAGAAGCATTCAACTAGCAAAATGTTGAAACGTACCCCTGAACTTCAGAACGCTTCAACCATTTACCGGGTAGAGATGATAAGCTAGCATGACTAAATGTTTTTGAAGGAGATTATTTGCTCTTCAATATCTACCGAAGACGATATGGATAATCGATAGTCGTGAACAGCGAACGATACGTCGAAATGTTGCAAACGTTCCTGAGAGATGCCATCGGTCAACTTCACTTACCAGTAGTGTCGTCTCTTATGAAAATGGGGCTCCGGGCACAAGGTAATGGGGGGCCCCCTTGAAAAAGTGTAAAAAAAATATGGACTGGTCAGGATGCTTGGCCGCAGTTGTACTAAGCCTTTTGGCCAAAAGGGGCCCCAAAACTTGGTTTATGAGGGATCCCGCATTTCCGCATACAGAAGTTGGAAGAGAAATAGATAGATTCAATTTTGTTCTTGCTTTGAGGGAATCATCCTGAGCAGGAAAACCAAATATTGATGGTGATGGGGCTCTTTTCTGTTGATTTTTAAGATTCCTGAAGCATCCACCAGAACAGCGTATAACGGTTATTTATTAGGTTGAATTTCCAATCGCCTTTGCGCTGAGTTCCTAGGAGTTTTTGATTTCTTTTATCACGCGTTGTCAAGAAACCACTATGGGGGGCAGGCGCACGATCAGCTTAAAAAGTGACATAATTCAATATATTTATATGTATATTGAATCTTGAATATATATATATATATATTGAATATTTATATGTTTATTGAATTGTTCTTATATGGGATATAAGAACAGTTTTATTTTATAAAAATCGTCATGAGTTTTTTGAATTTATGAAGATTTGGGGATCCCCAAAAAAACCGGGGCCCTGGGCACAGGTCCTTGGGGCCATGCCTAAAGACGGCACTGCTTACCAGAGGACGTCATCTGGCACCAACAAGCTGAGGCGAGACCTCATGTGGCCAATTTTTGCGAGACATGTTTCCAGATCGACTTCTGTCTCAACGGGGAGATCAGTCGTGGCCAGCACGCTTTCCCGATTTGTCTGCTTCTAGACAAAAGTGTGATACCGAATGTTGAATTGGCTTTTCAAAAATGTAAAACACACTGAAATCCGCACTTCGCTGTCCACGTTACAGCCCCTGAACTGACACTGTAGTGCAGTAAAGATAGTCAAAAAAGACCCCAAACCTTGAAAAAATTAATTCATGAAATTTTATAGCAGATATCGATTCAGAATTTCATTCTCTATCACATACTCAAAATCCCCGAAAATCCCAGTTGAGCATTCTTCTTGCGGCGCTGTCAAAGTATATCATGTTTGCTGCAACTAGTCCGAAAATGGTATTCTTGTTTTTGTCACACTAGAGCTACATCGTTGGCTTAGAACTGTTGGTATATACTGCAGGGCATGACCAGACCTTCGTTTGAACCTCTAACTCGTATTTTCCGAAAAAATAACACGGAAGTCGCTTTAATTCCCAATTAACAGTGTTGATTAAGTATAATCCGAGGGTTAGTAACCAATTTTATTACAATCTGTTTGATTTGTGATAGAGACATGAAATTTAGTATGAGTGGTCTAAACATGACGCCTCGCCATATTTTGGTTAGGGGGGCCCAAGGACCGCCTTAAAAATTTGAGTCTCAGGAACTCTCACAAACCACCGGTAAATATAGTCACACATTTCAAAAAGTAATCATTTGACTCTACACCAAACCTTGATAAGAGACACAACAGTTGTCACCATGTAAACATTGTTCTTCGTGTTTAAAAAAAAATTCTTCAGTGTCAAAAAAAAAAACAGTTTCTATTGATTTTTTAATCTAAGAAACGGTGAGTTGATCTGCTGTGTATCATTGTTCACTGATTTGTATTTGCCGAAGCTATTCATAAAGTCTGTTTTTTGATATTGCCGTTCTAGAGATGACAGCTCCCGAAGAAATGAGCCAATTCAAGTGTGAAGTTCAACAGCGTTTTTCAATTGTTCCCAATCAATATGATCAACAATTTATGAATGGATGAATAGCTGAAACTGTTCTGTAACCTAATTTTATATGATACACAAGGAACCAAGCGCAAAAGCATAGGAATTTTTTTTTTCGCGCCGCTCACGATCATAAAATTTGTGTCCCTGGGATGTGTTGAAAATATTTCTATACCGTGTATTCACTCGAACTGAGTGCTTTGAAGTATTCTACGCCTCAATACTCATTATTCCAGAGAAAGTTCTTGAAATTCATCTCATTCAAGTTGGATGGTGTCTACCCTGATCGAGGTTGTTCCCAGGAGCTGCTGTTGCAGCGGTTTGGCTTCACTGCCCTCGAGCGACGCAGAGAGCTGCATTCGGTTGTTTTTTTACACAAGATCATTAACGGCCAGCTATGCATGCCCGATTTCTTGGCCCGAATACCTATCAACGTTCCTAGACTTGGACTGAGAGGCTCAGAAACGTTTTATATAAAAACCTCAAGGACGACCTTTAATTACAATTCACCTATTAACCGAATCTGTCTGAGCTACAACAAAATCCAGAAAATGTTCGACATCTTCCATGATGGGGTTCCCGGGTTGAAGGTTGTTTTCCAAGATAATTACCTAGTGGTATTGACCTATTACAGGACTGATAGTCTGTTGGTCAATCAGAGTAATAATAATAATAATCTAATTTTGATCTTAAAAGGATGACCCAATTACAGGAAGGCGTGAAGGTGTGATCTACGTAATAAAAGTTTTGTTCTTTCGCCGACGTTTCGTCTTTTATTCAGACATTATCTAGGCTGTAAACAATAAAACATAAATAGAACATATAATAGGGAACTGAAAATGTATGGAATTACCGTAAAAAACTTGTAAACGTGTAAAGATTTTTTGACATAAAATAAAATGTGACAAATTCAAAAATTCAACAATAAAACCACACAAAAACAGTTTTACAAAAAAGTGGTGTAGAGGTGTGTAAAGGTGTGAATGTGTATAAAGGTATGAAGGTGTAAAAGTGTATGAAAAACTATGGAAACATGATGAAATGATATACCTGAAACTCAACTACTATTATAAGACGTGATTAGACCTTTGTAAATTGCATGTAAATTCTCAACATCTCTCCGTAAATTACACGTGTTTTCTTTTTGAATGAAAATCATTTCAGATAATAAACGTTTTTTTAAATAAAATTCCCTGTCTAAAATTTTGACATCAACAAAATTAAAAATATGACCTGTGTCAGCAACGTGGTTGGCTAAAGCCGTTCTGTTGGGTTATTAATTATTATTATTATTATTATTCGTGCTTTCTACTTGACAATTGCAGATCGAATTGACGTTTGTCTATACTCTTTAGTCTGTATTTGCTGTTGTTTCGCCAAAGTAGCATGAAATTTGGTGCAATTCTAACAGTGATAGGTGGCTGTTGAGAAAAAAAAAAGTTCGGGGCTTTCGCGCATCACCCCTTATCTAGTTATACTCAATAAAATTATAAAACAGTTGAAGCTATCCACCCAATGATGAATTGTCATTCATATCAATTGGTAACATTGAAAAAAACGCTGCTGAAGTGAACACTTAAATTGGCTGGTTTCATCTGGAATTGTTGCTTCTAGATGTCAATATGAAGAAATGGACTTCATCAATGGCTTCGGCAGATACTAATTGGTGGATAATGATATGCGGAAGATAAATTTATTCCTCTATTACATGAAAAAATTATGAAAACCCGATTTTTTTTGACATTCCGAAGAATTTTTTTTTCATTATGAAGAACAGTGCGTACATGGTGACAACTAGCGTGTCTCTTGTTGAGGTTTAACGTAGAGTCGAATGATTACTTTTTGAGATAAGTGACAATTATTTCAATGGTGGTTTGCATGAGTTTCTGCAACTTCAATTTTCAAGGGGGTCCCTAAGGCCCCCTAACCAAAATATGGCGAGACGCCATGTCTACATTTGAAAAGGGGACCATAAAGACCACCCATACTAAATTTCATGCCATTATCACAAAAAGAACAGATTTTATCAAATTTGGTCACTAATCCCCGAACTACACTTGATTACCACTGGTAATTGCAGATTAAAGCGAGTTACGTGTTTTCTTTTGCGGGAAATAGGATTTCAGCGGTTCAGATGACGTTCTGGTTATGCCCTGGAGTATATACCAACAGCTCTGAACTAACAATATAGCTCTAATGTGACAAAAGCGAGGATACAATTTTCGGACTTGTTGCAGCAAACATGATATACTTTGACAGCGCCGCAAGAAAAATGCTCAAATGGGATTTTCGGGGATTTTGAGCACATGGTAGAGGATGAAATTCTGAATCGATAACAGTATTAAAATTTCATGAATTAATTTTTTCAACCCCAAAACCTATCTTTACTGCACTACTATGCAAATCGTTACGTAAAATCCGGAAATAAATTTTGAGTCATTTTCACTGCATTCTAGGAGACGCTGTATCTCAGACTATTGACCACAAAGTGATGAATTTAACACTGATCTCTTGAGAATTGAACAAGCTACATTTGCTTTGATGGTTTTTGTGTTCTAAAGGTGATAGTTTACAAGTTATTCAGTAAAAATCGAAAATTTCCAAGGATGGCGCTCTTTTATTGGTCCTAGAAGAAAAGCCAAGCCTTGGAATTTTCGGGAATTCCAGTATGTTATTCCACGTTGAATTCTGCATCGGTTCACCAAATTTCGTCACCTTCCGAATTTATTTCCGGTTAAAACCTATTTTGACTGGACTAACTGTTACGGTATTCGGGTTCGCCTATTTCGAAATTAAACGTGCTGATTTACTTGTAAACAAACTGCACTTTATTTACTACTACCGATACAACTAAATAACGCACAGAATTATTAATCGCTTAGAAATTCACAATGTCGCTGAAATGTGAACTCCACGGTCGCTCGATTCAAACTGTGTCTGATGCCAGGTCGAGTTCCTCTCTTATAGTGGCATCGAAGGTTCTGGATGCTTCCTGTTTGATCGTTGGTGTTCCCAGCACACAAGGATTTTTCTGGTATCTGCGTCGAGAATATATGCGTACCTTCTACGGCACCTCCACCAGAAGTCTCGACGTTCGTGACCTACCGCTGAAGTCTCTCGATGCTTACCGAATGCAACGCGGAAATCTAGATTTCTCTGGAAAGAGACGGGATGGTCGCGAGCTTCGTAACAATACTTAGACAGCTTAGGTAGATACAAGGTATGTATATCATTATACTGACCTGATTTAGGAACATGCCCTTGTGGCGGCTCTCATATGGGCATGTGGCGGAGGAGCTGTTGTCTCCCCCGATAGCTTAGTGGTCAGAGTATCCATCCGGCAAATGGAAGACCCGGGTTCGAGTCCCGGTCAGGGCAGACACTTTTTCTCCGTCACATCGCGCCATAAATGGTGACCCCGAACAAAAACAACACACATGCAACTCAGACAAACAGGTACAAAGCACGCAACGACGCACATGCAGAAGGCAAAGAGGTACAAAGCAAGCAACGAACAAATAAACAGCACCGCCACTTCCCTGTCCTACGTCCACCCACGTCCTATCAGTCGCCGTAGGTGGGGGGTACTGAACAACGGTCAATGATCCATAAGTACGGCGAACGCAGGGGTACATACGAGACGAACGACATCTCTGGAGGGGGGATACTGTGGCGGCTCTCATGTGGGCATGTGGCGGAGGAACTGTTGTCTCCCCTGATAGCTTAGTGGTCAGAGTATCCATCCGGCAAATGGAAGACCCGGGTTCGAGTCCCGGTCAGGGCAGACACTTTTTCTCCGTCACATCGCGCCATACCCTATAGAGAATCACGCCTGTGAAGACTATATAACACCTGTTTTACTGTGTTACATAGATAGGAAGTTAGGTATACATTGGCATACAACATACAACCTTGCAGATCTGTGTTTTTTTTTTCGTCTAAACCGCAAGCTTCTATGATAACTCCATCAACTCAACTACCGTGTATTGCGTGTTTTCAGATTCTCACCCGTGTTCAAGCGTATGCAGATAAAAACACGTTTTACGTAGAAATAAGTGAAACAATTTCAAAAGCTTTTTCTATTAAAATTACATGAAAACTGCTTAACGAACGTACATCTCGCACGGAGTCACGGCACACCCGAAATGGGGTAAACACCACCCAACTGTAACTGGCAGAATAAATAAATAATCCCAAGTTTATACCTACGGCGGACCAAAAGTCATTCGTTGTTGCAGTTCGTGCTGACTGCAAGCTCAACCGTAACCCAGTGTTTCGTAAAGCAAACTGCTGCTTTTTAATTATGCAATGCGGTATTACAGATTTCAGCAGCAAGACAATTAACTTTACGATACATGCAAAATGGAACAATACGCTGAAAGTTTTGAATTAATTATTGTGATTTTGGAATTCGCCTTCAGAATATGCTAATTAAGATGGGGGTTGAGTTAAATTTTAACACTTTGGTTGTCTCTCAGTACACCTACTGCGGGTCAGAGGAAAGGTCGAGGACTCAGATTGAAGCTCCAGTGTTCATGTTCATCGTGAAAATATCGATATAGCTGGCGAAGTTGTGCCATGTGAAATTAATTCCATTTTGCAGTATATAGCCGGGAAATCAAATACTAAAGCTGTTTGCTTTAACGAATTGGTGCGTCTCGCTGAACTATAATACGCAGGGGTTGAAAGGGCAAGAAAGAGCAAAATTATCATCCTGGAGATAGCCTCGGCCACTCATTATTATATGGTAGCTTTCAATGATTATTTCCATTAGTTCTACCGCTGAACGGGTACTATACTGGTCACAATTTGAAGTGGAACACCCGAAAAATCGACAAAATAGCCGTCAATAAAATTATCGAATTCTGAAGCGGCTTCCACCGACTTCGAGATAAATTTTTCTAATTTCACCATCTGCAATAATTGCTTGCTGGCTTGCGACAGCAATATGTTTATTACAGGATACAGGGTGATAAAGGATACCTTGCAATTTTGTACTTTTTTGAAATGGCACAGGAACTTTTGTGACCACCCTATAATTTTCAGTTCTGCTGTATGCGGTAGTTAATAACATGAGGAGCTTATATTTTCTTAGTTTGATGCTCTACTACGTTGCTTAGTCACAAAAACATGTATTTTTTCTTATTTAGTCACTTTTACGTTAAATTATACGAACGAGTTTTAAAATATTTAAATTATGAGAAATGAAAATGAACGAGGCAAAGTATTTCAATAGAGTATTGGACTTGGTCTGGACCGCACTACTTTTTGGTGGCGTCCAAACATGCCTTTGAACAGATTATTGATAGTTGCCAGTTGCCACAGGGATTTATCTCCACTTCGCGGCTATAGAGCTCTATAGAGCATCAATAAGTTCTTGTCTTGAAGTGAGTTGTACTGGTAGTGCTGACAGTCTTCTTTTGAGAGCATCCCATGTGTGCTCAATTGGACTGATGTCGGGCGATAAGTTTAGCCATATCATTGTGTTGATTTCATTATTCACGAAAAATTCATTCTCAATATTGCCATTTTACAGTTATTACCATTGTTATTGTTACAATAATTTTCAAAGTCATTTTCGCAAAACTCGAAGCAAAACTGTTTACAGCAACAGTAACAACTGTCAAATTGATCGACTCAACTTACGTACCTACTTGATTGGATATTTGAAGCCACCTGTGGAAATCGAAAGCAGTACAGTGCGAAAAATCATCTCATTTTTAGGGTGACCATGAAAGTTCCTGTACCATTGCAAAAAAGTATGAAATTACAAGGTATTCTTTATCACCCTGTATCGAACATTCCACTGTCGCAAGCCCACAAGCACTTGCAGACGGTTCTGATCATCAGGAAGTGAAGGGGTATTTTAAAATTAACATTGTAGCTTTGTTGAAATGATATGAAAAATCCGTCGCTAGCTCCCCGTCTATTACTTCGAGTTTCACCAAAATTTTACGAGCAGATTAAATCTATCACGCTGATATGTAGTTGCTATGAACCAGCCAATAGGATGGCCAGTTGCTTAGTTACTATGAGAGTGATAAAGTTATCGCGTTGATAAAACTTTGGTGGAACCGGAGGATAGGTAGGTAGATATTATTCTGTGCTAATACTGAAGTACGAATACTTACCATCCAGAACAAGTAATGGAGACTTTATACTTTATAAAACTGAATAAGTCATAAAAGGCTATAACTATACTGCCTATATTACCTAGTTTATGCCAGACAATCCACGTATCTTTTATCCCTATCTTCAAGTTTATTACATTCTAAATTCTGCCCTCCATATAATAAATAAAAGTCCGAAAATTAACGATTCTTGACTCAATTTTCGCTTTTACGGGCCATCGAGGTCTTTTTATTTCGCCGCGAATCCCCCAGCAGTAAAACACTGTGAAGTTAGCAAGCTAATTTTATTGTTAGTTCTGATGGAATTAGGTGAAGTTTAGATTGGGTACCTACCTACGTAAGCAGTGAGCTTAAGAAACCAGAGATTTCACCTACCATCTTGCAACCATTTCCATATTTGAATCAAGTAATTTTGAAAAAAAACAAGCGGGGAAGTTAGTTAAAATTTTCCAGATACGTACGTGACCAACAAGCTAGATATCTGCCTAAGTTGCGCATTCACTTCATGAGAGGTATCCTACTTTTAATCGAGTTTCAATCCAACCGCTACTTCTCGTTTGAGATTTTCGTAAACTTACCGGGTATAGTGGAACTGGGAACGAGTACCTACAGTTTCATCTAAGCAAAAACGTGGCACTTTAAAATAATAACCTGTATAAATAAGAAACTTCACGGACTTGGGGCTCAATTCTATAAGTCTGACTTGTAACCACGAAGTTGTAACCGACGCAAAGTTGCACTGTCAAATGTCAAAAAAATGGCAAAATTTTACGTCGATTTGAAGGGGCTGTATTGTTGAATTACGTTAGATGACATTAGACAAATGAACTTTTTATTATTCATTGTGATATCTAGCTAGCCCAGTTAGCAAAATAAAATCAAGATTTTCATTTTATCTTTAAGGAAAATAATATAGTATGAAACATGATGCAGGTACTGTTTAAAAAAAATTGTCCCCATTGTTACGTATTTCGCATACGGGCTCGAATATAATTGACCTTTCCAATTTCAGGAGATGGAAAATACATGGTTTTTCGAGGTCACCTTTGACGTTTTGACGTTTATGACGTTTGGACGTTTCGTTTCTGACTTTTGCGGGAATTTTGAATCGGATAGCTATACTGTTCCCATTATCATGTGGGGAAAGTCACTAGAGCCCATAAGGGAGTTTTTAATGGACGAAGTAATAGAGTTTTTTCGTAGTAAGATGCACCTGTCTGGTGCAGCGTGATCCCTGCTGGTGCTGGTGCAGCCACACTTCCATCAAGTTTGGGTCTTTCGTGAACCGGTGCATGGTTATGCTGGGTGTATTCGTCTTATTCTCGACTCGCATAGAGCGACACAACACCCTTGAACCATTTCTGTAAGTATCTTCTCAGTTTTCCACTACATATAACACACTTATTGGTAAGAACGAGGGTAAGAACAAGTGAAATAATGAAATCCATGCTGAAATCAAATAAATACACGACAGAGCGCTTGTCAGATTCGAAAAATTTCCCATTGTCAGAAACGAAATGTCATATCTCAAGAAACATAGGGCGCTTTCCAATAACTGCGACAAGACGGATACACAATGTCAAAGTGCACTTGCCACCTCAATTCTAAACTCAGCCTCGCCAATGTTTCGATTGTGTCGACATGTGGTGCTATTACTGCTATTGGAACGCTAGCTGTGTCAAATTGTGTTCATATGTGTCGAAGTGTGTCCTTATACGCCTTATTGGAAAGCGCCCAATGACCTCGATTAACCGTCTCTTATACGCATGACGTCACAGTAAAGAGAGACAACGGAAAATTGGAGACCTCAATTGAGACGGTTGTTTTAAAACACACGCAGTAACTACTACGTTGTAGTACGCAGTAATAAGCAGTACTGCGTACTACAATAAATACACGCCAACAATTATTTACTTAGGAATGAATATCGCTGTGATTACTAGTCGCTTTTATTCCGCTCGCTACCACTTCGCATTGCAATTCATAACTGCTCGTGAGCTGACGGTTGATGCCTTATATAGGCCTCCGATTAGTGTTCCCGAAGTTTCCATCATCTTCCAGCAAACTCGACAGTGACCCGGCAAACGATTTTCTAGGCGACTCCTGAATAATCCCACACATTTCGCGTAAAATTCTGCCGTGCTCTAGAGCCGGCGCCGCCGCCAAATGGACAGATGTGTCTTGATCAGGCGTTTGAGTCTCCATGTATTTCAATGCTATCACGTATGGACCGTTTTAGGTAGGTTCTACCTTGCAAAAGGTCGCGGAGAGTCGAAAATTTGCCGTCTGAAACAGTTTTGTGTTCTCATTAACATACTGAGTTTTCGAATTCGGTAAGCCGCCGCTCGGTCCTCCACATCGAAAAGTTGGTGCCGAAGGACCCAAAAAGAGCCACTTTTCACTAATCTGTTGTGCATCGCCGTTTGACTTACCGCAATGGAACCACATGACTGTAGTGAGGCCCTTGATAGCATTTACTGCCACGCCAGTGCGATTCTTCACGGATAAAAGGAAATAATTCCCTTGGCAAACGTCTAGTTTTCTTTGATTTTGCAAGAAAACTATAAACTTTGATTGGTATTGCAAGAAGTGTAAAATTGCCAAGACCAAATCAACAGTCTGCTTTTCATTATTGCTATCGATCAGGAATTTCAAATTCCACAGAAAATGATACCTTGGACTGTTTTCTGCTTATACAGCATGGACCGAATCCCCAAATGCCCATGGGAATACCGAAAAATAAATTCTTTTCAGAGTGCGCGTAAATCTGCAAAGTTGCATCTGAACACCTGAAAAGAGTCGTAACCAACACTACAAAACCCAAAACAATGAGTGACAGAAGAACCAGTTAAGGTTACTTATTGTGCAAATTTATGTTGTGTTGGTTACGACCATTTTCAGGTGTTTAGATGCGGTTTTGCTGATTAACGCGCGCAAAAAAAAAAAGATTTTTTCGTACTCCCACGTGAATTTCTAAATTCGATCGCATGCTGAATAAACAGGAAGCATTCCAAGCTATCAATTCCTGTTAAAATTGAGCTCCATGATCACCGGCAATTATGAAACAATGACTGTTGAATTTGGTGTTGGCAATTTAACACTTCTTGCAAAGCACCTTGTTAACAAATGATGTTATGAAAACTATGAGACCATAACTAGCGCAAGAAGAAAGAAGCTGATCGAAATTCACTTGGGTTAGGTCAGCTGGTCATATTTCCGCGTGAGAAATTTTTTTTTTCAGAATCAAGAAAAACTAGATGTTTTCCGAAGGAATTATTTGTCTTTAACCGCGAAGAATGAGACTGGCGTGGCAGCAAATGCATCAATAGTTTCAACAAAGTCATAGGTTTCCATTGCGGTAGGTGAGACGACGATAAACAGTGAATTGGTGAAAATTGGTTCTTTTTTGGTCCTTCGGCATCATCTCTCCAATGTGGAGGAGCGAGCGGCGGCTTGCCGAATTCGAAAACTTAGTGTGTTAATCCAGGACACAAAACTGTACCAGACTGCAAATTTTCGAATCTCCGCGACCTTTTGCAAGGTAAACCCTATTTTAATGTATCGGTCGACTGTACTACAAAATGAGATGCATTCTGGGTATATTGGTGCAGTCAGTCATCGGCCGGTAAAACTACGTCAAGTTGACATGGACAGAAAATGATTATACGATGGTTTGGGGTTCGCCTTCGGTCACATTGCTCGAAATGCTTACCACGTTCACGTGCTTTCTTTCCACGCTAGTCTGTGCTTTTACGTTCCGCTTTGGTGTGCCTGCTTATGGCACAATCATGTTCCCACAAGACCATTGATAGAGAGGTAGGTGGAAAACACCCATGTAACCACATTTTCCGAAGCAAATCGCCTTTCTTACACAATCTGCGATTTCGCCGCTCGATTTTAACACGACACTTGTGAGGACAACACGAATTATCACCTATAGTACAAGAAAGATAGATTCCAACCTCGGAAAAAATATGGACGTCTTGAAAATTTGATATTTTGTTCAGAATTGAGTGCTCTACAACATATCCAAAATCGCCAAAAATCGCACCCGGGGGTTTTGAGTTATTGGAGGGGGGGTAAAAAATTGCTGGTAAAAATTGAGGGGATGGAACCCGTCTACCCATTGGATGCGAATACATTATAGTTCGACGTATCATATCCCATTGATACCATTTTGGCACAAAAAGTGTCCATCATTGTTGAAGGGGAGTAGTGGGGGGGCGAAGCTCTGCTAGGTGGTCCATTTTGTTTTTATGGCCATGTAGAACCGATCACGACAAGTTTGATATCTTTTCCAACTAAATTTAATCTCATGAACTCGTATCCGATGTGTAAATTCGGATGAAAACAAGATTAAACAAGTTAACTTGAGAAAACTTGTTTTTTCTTTGACAATTTTGACGATTTTTTTTTACTGTTGGAGGTGTTCATTTTCAGAAAAATTTCAGGGACCATTGAATTGGAGTGTATTCTCCACAACAATCATCCACTCGATGTATAATTTTGTTTCTCGAGTTTAAAAAATCGATTTGAACTTGAGCCGGCGCGGCGCGTCGTCTACTACTGACCAGAACACTACAGCATGCACCGTTAAATGAAAACACCTCAAACTATTGAAGAAATAACAACTCATCTTTGAAAATTGAAGGACTTGTGGAGAATTGAATTCCCGATAACATGAACAAAATCGCCATGAATCGCACTGCAGGATTTTGAGTTATTCAAGGGGAGAAGTAACAGTTCATAGAGTATGAATCCTGTCAAAATGTTATCCTCCTCCTCGAATAACTCAAAATCCTGCATTGCGATTCATGGCGATTTTGTTCATGGTATAGGGAATTCAGTTTTGCACAAATCCTCCAATTTCCGAAGATAAGTTGTTATTTTTCCAATAGTTTGAGGTGTTTTCATTTAAAGGTGCATGCTGTAAAGTTCTGGTCAGTAGTAGACGACGCGCCGCGCCGGCTCAAGTTCAAATCAATTTTTTAAACTCGAGAAACAAAATTATACACCGAGTAAATGATTTTTGTAAAAATCACACTTCAATTTGATGGTCCCTGGAAATTTTCTAGAAATAAACGCGTTCACAAAATTCGTCAAAATTGTCAAAGAAAAAACAAGTTTTCTTAAGTTAACTTGTTCAAACTTGTTTTCATCCGAATTTACACATCGGATACGAGTTCAGGAGATTGAATTCAGTCGGAAAAGATACCAAACTTGTCGTGATTAGTTTTACATGGCCAGAAAAACAAAATGGACCACCTAGCAGAGCTGCGCCCCCCCACTACTCCCCTTCAACAATGATGGACACTTTTTGTGCCAAAATGGTATCAATGAGGTATGATACGTCGAACTATAATGTATCCGCATCCAATGGATTGACGGGTTCCATCCCCTCCATGTTGACCTGCAATTTTTTACTCCCCCTTCAATAACTCAAAACCCCCGAGTGCGATTTTTGGCGATTTTGAATATGTTGTAGAACACTCAATTCTGAACAGAAAATCAAATTTTCATGACGTCCATATTTATTCCGAGGTTTTGCCGATTTTTTTACTATTTTTCCTGTACTACTAGATATCCTCGTAGAACAGGCAAAACAATTTTTTGGGGGAAATTGGCAATTGTTTGACATTTTCAAGCACGTGAGTTGTCAACTTGGCAACTGAATTTCTTTATCAATCTATCAAATCCCCAACTCCCGCCAACTCGAATCTGAGCCATGGCAACGTCTCTACTGTACCGACCGATGACTGACTGCACCAATATACCCATAATGCACTTATTAAAACGGTCCATACTCTAGAAATGTCCAGAGCTCCGCGAATTTGTACACTGCGACTGTGGAAGAGCCTAGAAATATCGCGTGTTTACCAGAATGCACGGGAATCGTCGCTCGTAGCACTATTTTACAATACTCATAATCAAAAGTTATTCAAGGTGGATTTTGAACAAGTACTCTTGAATAAATGAACAGACTGTAGAGTGTAGGTGCACGTAACAAATTTTATATCATGATGCTTCGTTTTTCCAGTCGACTCAGTAAAGACAGACAGCTACAGGTTTCAGATAACGTAGCTATTCTAATGTTTTAAGATCGTTAAAAGGATAAAAGTCGCATGGAGGCAGAGTAAGTAACACGGTGTTTGTATTTCAGAGTGCCTACCGCACGAGATTAAATCTTATAAACTTCGTCATTGCAGCTGAATTTCAGAAATACCTACCCATCTGTACTGGCAGACTCACAAATTTATGTGAATGAATTTGATGTCATAGTAATCAATGGTTTGGTCAATAGTCATGTTTTCTCACCAGATTTTCAGGAATTACAGGCGGCTGACTTCAGATTATTCTATTGAACGCTCATTTAACTAGTGTCATTAATTCTCGATCTTTACCCCAATGAAACTGTGATGACTACGATACAGCAATAAGATACCTATACAGAGCTATATATGGCTATCAATTCAATAACACGAGAAGAGTATTTAAAAAAATTATTGACGTTTATTTCTGAAGATATGAGGATCAAAGGGTGGGACTTCGCTTCCCTCTGTTTCCGTAAGTCGAAGTGATCTTGGGGACCAGTTTGTGACAGACTAATCAGTGAAAATGATCAATGATCAACCACTGGCCACTGGTGCACTCAGAAGGGTGATTCCTCGGGTGATTGATATAAATATAACAAATATAAATATTGTTATGGCGATTCCCGTGCATTTTGGAGCACACCTGATCTTTCTAAACTCTTCCCATTAGAACGCAGTGTACAAGTGCGAAGCTCTGGGAATTTCCGGAATATACGCGATGGCTAAGCGGATGACATTTACATGGCGACTTCAACGGCCGAGTAGCACACATCTGTCTATTTGGCGGAGGTTCCGCATCTACGGCACGTTGGTAATGCACGCGAAATGTGTGGGATTTTTTGAGAGTCGTCTAGAAACCGTATGCCGGATTACTATGGAATTGCTGGAGAACCGATGGAAGGTTCGAAAATAATAGTTGGAGCTATATAGGGCCTACGGCCGATCCTCGGCCTATGAGCAGTATTGAATCCGAAGCGGTAGAGAGCGGATAGAGAGCGAGTAGTAACCAGCGATTTTCCCAAGCAGTAATTGTTGTTGTGTATTTATTGTAGTACGCAGTATTTAATAAACAGTGTGTGTTTTGAAATAATGGTCTCAATTATGAACGAACCTAAACGCGAAAGACGTAACAATATCAAAAACTCATTTTCCTTCGAAAACGCCACTAAATTTTTTTTATGAAAACGAAAAGAGACATAAATATCTTGTCCTCAATTATATTAGGGGTCATGGAATATTCTACAGACATAATTGAAGAAAACTGGGTTTTTATTTTCTATAACTTTGAACACAAACAATGCAATCAACCCAAAATTTGAACTAAACACATGAATGCTGAGGAAAAAATTGCCATTGAAAACCTTATGACTCACCTTATATCGTAAACAAAAATTCACTGCACACTTACTGATTAGTTTAAAATATTTTTACCGGGCGCTTTGATGGATTCCATATACCGCTCTGGACTCGGATGCCATACTTTTGAGATACCCTGTAATACCTGTATATTATAAAAGGCAATCAGATGGAAAAAATACTAAGATTAAGAGAAGCGAATAGAAAACTTGAAATCCTAAGTAGGTAGGCATTTTTATTAATTTTAATTGATTAATTTTACACATTGGCTCCCCTCCCCCTCTGCACAACACAATCGTACAAACAACATTTTGGATTTCACGATCCAAAATTAGTCGAAAAGGATTATCTATCACCTTATTGCAGTATAGTTACTGGAATTAAAATTTAAAACGTCATCTTGGAAAAGAGAGCAAAGAGACTTATTCCATTATCGATCTTAATGGCAGGAAGAAATGGCTTTTCGGGTCAAATAACTTGGATTGGCATACACTATCACCATGCAAAGTGCCAGTGGTGCATATTTATTATTATTGTTACGGATTTTGAGTTTGGGTTCTTCTATAATTGAGACGATCGTGTTGAAACACAAACTGTTTATTACTGCGTACTACTATAAATACACGTCAACAATTATTTGCGCTTAGATATATCGCTTCAACTTCGCCTTTCTACCCGCTCGTTGTCGCTTTGCATTTTATACTGGTCCGTCGGCCGAGCCATTTTTGTTTATATACCTCCGACTGTTATTCTGGAAGTTTCCACCGGTTCTCTAGCAAATTCCATATTGAGCCGCGGCATGTGGCTTAGGTTAGGTCGTCCCTGGAATAGTCTAATACTTAAATTTTTGCGTGTATTTACCAGCGTGTTATGAAGCGACGCCTTCGGGGATTGGGCAGATATTTCTTACTCGGTAATTGGGATCTCCATTTGAATCAAATAATCCAAACCTTCGCGTATGTTCTCGAATACACTTAAGCTTCGCAACTCGTAGCACTGCGATCTGATGCGAACGGTCTAGAAGGACCGCGTGTGTTCTCGAATGCACGCGAGGTTCACCATCCGTAATGCCCGCTCTATGCAAATTCGCAACGCAGAGCGCAACATTTCTGATTGGCTCGCAAGGTATAAGCAAAGCCATCGCAACGACGCGAAAAGCTTGCGAGCCAATCAGAACCTTGCGCCTTATAGGGTGATTGCATGTAGAGAGAGTTTATGGCAAAATGTCAATAGTGTCATTGTCATCTGTCAAGTTTCATCCCTGCGGAGTCAACGTCAACCGGAATAACCTCACTAAATACAGTCATTTTTACGTGTTTTGTTCACATGCTGGTTTGTTCGGCGTTTACAAGATTGAGATTGTGATTTCTATCATTCTAAAAATGCCTTACACCTGTTTTGTACCCCAATTCTTGTCTATGGCCCCAATGCAATTCCCTTACAAACGTCAAAACATAACTCGATCTTTTTGCGCTGCCTGATGCCGGTAATCAGGTGAACGAATTTCATGCAATCACCCTATTGCGTTGCGGTTGCAGCTGCGTTGCGTAATTTCATAAAGCGTCCTTTACGTTCTCATTAGATGCCGTTATTATTAGATGCTTATAACTTTTTAGGTGTACTGTACCACTGCAACTGTGTATATTAGGTACCTACTCGCCTAAACAGTTTGAAATTAAACTGATACAAAATTTATCTTCAAGATATTGTCGAAACTTGTTATTATCGTTATCGTTACTCACAGCACGATACCTTTATTAAACATGGCTCCTATCAGGTATATGCTCCTATCCCATCAATCTCAAGCCAGTTTTTCAGTTCGACCCTTCAGGTGACAGACAGGGCTTTATCTATTTTATTGAAAAAGTGACTGGGGCGCTAATATCGACGTGGGTTACATTTATTATTGATCAATTTTTCTCAAAAGACACCTACCCACGCAAGAAATTACATAGATATGTCTGATTGTTTTTCATCCAACTGAACATTCGTGACTCCTGTTCGTATTGTTTTCGTCTAGATCTATCAAGTATCAAGTACATAATATGCCAAAAGACTCTTTATTCAAGCTAGTTGAACGAAAATATCGGTTAGCATATAAATTAATGGATAAAGTTTAATTCGCGGGCAGGGAGGCTCACGCAAATTCCTTCCTTCTCGCCACACTCTCACACTGGTTTGATTGTCGAGTTGCTGTGAAAAAGTAAATGGCTCGCACTTTTACCGACTTCGCAAAGATGAAATTTCAACTCAATTGAATTTTTTTGATTGCATTTCTACGGTCGTGGAGAAAATTCTTTTGTTAGCTTTGGGTCGGGTTCGCTGTGGAGGTCCGAGCTCACGTCTCGTCTAAAAGCTGTTTTTTTTATTGTAGCGAAAATTCCCGATACATGGAAAGTTGCTTTTATTTGTGCTATGATATGATAATGGAGTTGCTATTTCTTTGTGACCTATGCAAAAAATGGAATCGGCTAACCTTTATAAGCGAAACAAGCAGTAGGTAGGTATCTAAATATAATGATAGAAGCTGGACAACATGTCACAGGGTTTCTAATGTGACTAAAAAAGTTTTTGACGGGAGTTGGGTTTTGCTTTTTTATTCAAGGTAGAAACTCCTTCAAACAGAAATATACGGGCAATGCTATTAAATTTTCAAAATTTCCAAAATTTTTTTGATTTTGTATTTTGAAAATTAGAGCAAACTAGAGAGCAATAAATTTTAAATTTAAATAAATTTTATTTTCCCATTTTAGTAACAGCAGAAAAAATCACACTTTACAAAATAACACAAACCACTTACATCAACAAAACACTAGCTGTACTGGGAAAAGAGTAAGCCTCACTTAGAGTTCCTCAAGGGAACTTTGTGTGTGAGTGCCATTGAATAGGCAACTATTGAAAATTCAAAAGACAGATACTTAAAATACAAACGGATAAAAAAAATTAAAAAAAAATCAAGATTGAGCAGAAAAGTTGAAAATGAGGTGAAAAAAGTCAAAGATCAAAAATTGGGTCAAAATCGATAGAGGTAAACGCCTCAGAGCAGTGTGGGCAGCATTTCCTTGATGTCACCCATTAAAATCCACTCTTTCAGTTCTGTACACTTTCGCTTATGATTTTTAATATTTTTTATTGAGTCTGGCACTTTATTGAATAGCCTAGGAGCCAGATAAACAAAACAGTTTTGGCCGACGGTCTTTTGGGCTTTGGGAACAGCGATTTCATTTTTGCTTCTCAAATTATGTTCGCAAATTTTCTTAGAGACATTACTCTGTTTAGATTGGTAAAGGAAGAGCTTTTCGGCATATATTTGCTTTATTTTGTAGATGTTGTTTTCTCGGAAAAGTGATTTACTGCTGTAGTGAATACCTTTTTTGAACATTATTTTCAAGAGTTTTTTGTGAGTCTGATGGAGTTGTTGCACATGAGTTTTATTCAGCCCACCCCAGACTAGTATTCCATACCTTAACACCGATTAGCCTATACATCTTTATTTAAGAAAGTCACATACCGAATCTGAAGTTCCTATTTTCAAAAAAAGGTATCAAAAATGGTTTCCCGTGAACATGAAAAAGTGGATAAGTAGAGTAGTGGGGTTGGTAGCCATTCCCATACGGCATTGGAACTATTTGCAACAATTCTGTCCGAGGTGCCCACGAAAATTATCGCTGCATCCAAAATGGCGGCCGTTTTCCAAAATGGCGACTTAAATATGTAAAAATGTCATATACGCCCCATTGTATCCCGCAGGGTGTCGATTTTCACACTAGCTGTTCTTATACTGTCGGTAACTACAGTAATTGTGACAGATGATCAATTTTCTTTATACAGGGTGTTCGCATGAGGTGAAACCTCCCCCCCCCCCACCAAACGCTTCTCCTTGGAGGTATTTTGAAAAAACAAAAACTAATCCTCCATAGTTTTTCCCGTAGTTCTTGAATATGTTCAATATTTATTTCTGTATCTTATAATATACAGGCTGTTCAAATTTTTTTTCAAATTTTGGCGACACCCTGTGATTTATTATTGTAGTCTATGTAGCTTTCTATGCTGATTACAAAAATGTTTGACACTTGTGGGTTTCTCCCCAAATAATTTCTGAAAAATGAATAAATTCAAATTGCCAAGACCGTATTTTAGGCAGCCAGGATGAGATACACTACACTTCATGTTAGAGGTATGAAACTTGCTACACTCCTTTTGGGGAACTGTTTGAAACAATTCTGTCCGAGGTGCCAATCAAAATTATGGCTGGGTACAAAATGGCGGTCGTTTTCCAATATGGCGGCCTACATATGTGAGAATCTCGTATTCGTCCTATTAAATCCCGCAGGATGTCGATTCCCATAGATTTAGCTATTCTGAAACTGACTGTAACCGCAACAATCGTGACAGATGCTCATTCTCCCATGTATAGGGTGTTTACGCGAGATGCCATAAAAAAGTACCCACTCAGCAAGAAAACATCTCTGTGACATGACTTAGATGTTCAAGTCACAACTGCGATGTTAACAAAAAAGTCTCTGCGATGTTAAGTGGACATCTCTGTTACTTCTTATGTCCGGGTAATTAGAACATGAATGAGATATCTCAAAGATGTCCAAATGTGACATACTATCTACATCGCTATTCCACATCTCGTAGATATCACTTTTTCACGTACATGATACGTCGCATTTTGATGTGTATTTTTAAATAAAAATTGATTTTTCACCACTTTTCAACATAGTTTCATGTCACAGGAGGTTGCGCACCTATTTTTACTAATTCTTACAATCTATACAGCACGTTTTTTCCTTAAGAAAAGTTCTTCTTCTATGGCGTCCTCCGCAGGATTCGAACCTGAGCGCCGTCTCAAGGGCTTCATAGTTAGGTCTTTCTTTCAATTTGAAATGACTGTACATGGGAAATTAGGCATTTGTCAAGATAGCTGTGTTTACCAAAAATCTCAGAATAGTTGAAAATATGAGAATCGACATCCTACGGGATATAATCGGACGAATACGAGATTCTCATGTATGTAAGCCGCCATATTGGAAAACGACCGTCATTTTGGACGCAGTCATAATTTTGATTGGCACCTCGGACAGAATTGTTTTAAACAGTTCCTCACAGGAATGTGACGAGTTCCCTACCTCTAACATGAAGTGTAGTGTATCTCCTGGCTGCCTGGCTCCAATCTGCGCAAGAGAGATTCATTCATTTTTTAGAGGTTATTTGAAAAGAAACTTATGAGTGTCAAACAATGCTGTGATCAGCATAGGAACCCACATAAATTACAATAATTATATACAGGGTGTCGCAAAAATTGTGATTTTTTGAACAGCCTGTATATTATGAGTTGAACAAATATATGATGAGCATATTCGAGAGCTACAGGAAAAATTATGATGGACTAGTTTTTGTTTTTTCGAAATAACTCCATGGAGAACCTTTTGGTAGAGGGGAGAGTTTCACTTCGCGCGTAGGTACATAGAAAATAGAACATCTGTCACGATTATTATGGTAACCGTCAGTTGAGGAAGAGCTAGTATGGAAATCGACATCCTGCGGTATACAATAGGGCGAATATGACATTTTCAAATATCAAAGTCGCCATTTTGGGAAACGGCCGTCATTTTGAAAGCAGCGATGATTTTCATGGGCACCTCGGACCGAATCGTTCCAAACAGTTCTCTGAAGAAGTGTACCAAATTTCATAGCTCTAACAATAAGTGCAGTAACTTTTCACGTAGCGGCCCTACTAATAATTTCATCATGATGGGGGTTGCTGGATTTTGATAAAAAAATATAAAATTCATGAACAGATATGCAGAAATAATTAGGCATACTATGCACCCCTTATGTCATACAAAAAATGCTAAATAGTGTGACTAGTTGAGTTTCATTTTATACTAAGGAATTCTAAAATTGAGCCGAACACTTAATCTACCCTAACTCTGTTGTAATTTTCTTAATGCATTTTAAACGAATAATCCTGGGATTTAGTTTCGTAAGGTGCTTACGATTTATAAATCTGGTGAAATTATCGACAAGCTGTCTCGATGTTAATTTGTTAAATTCGTCGTCTGTAAAGCACCCTTGTCAAAACGTGTTTCCCCAGCTCGCGCTTCATTCAGTGGGAGGATATTAGAATCGTAAAATTTAGTACGTGCAATACAACAGAACTTTATGTCGTATATAGCAGAGGTGTGCGAAATACATTATTGTACCGCGCTATAAAGAGGGTGAGAATCAACATAAAGTGGAGAAGATTGCATTATCACTATAAAACGATACCGCCACTACCAGGTCCCCAGCCCCATCAGCCCGGCCCTTATCATTTTTCTCGTCCTCTCTTTGCGCCCACTTATGTATTAATGGGTTCAGAAGCGGGTGAAATATTTTTTTATATCGCGCAGCTCGTAGACTTTTTCTCACGACGTCAATTGGGTAAGAAAAAGTAATTCGGTATCCCAATATACGTAAAATGGATCTTGACTATCTTTAGTATGGTACCCACGATACGCAAAAAGAATTCGAATTAGATGATTGTACCTATACTATCGTGTGATCAAAGGAATTTTTAAATAAAACAAGCGATGACCTGAAACACGGGTGCCGTGAAACGCATGCTTCACATAATCTACGTTTAAACATCAAATTTGACGTTCGGTGTTTTCATCTGTCAAGTTGCAGGAATATAATAGTATATTACATATCGAGGCGGGAAGCGCTCCATTACTGCCGAGAGCAAGATAGCTGCGAGCTAAGCTCGCAGCTAGGCTCGAAGCAGGAATGAAGCAATTACCGCCGAGAGTATGTATACTATTTTATTTACAACCATTTACCGTCAGTTCCACAAAAGAGATGATCAGCGATCAAGGCTGATTGCAGATTAACTGAACTTTTTTCTACTAAATGCTAGGTGATTAACCACAAAAAATGCCTGAAATCTGTACTAGACCCATCATCATTCCATTATTGACAGATAAACCAGCATTTCCATTGATCAGTAGGCTACAAATTGACAACAAAAATCGCGAATCAACTGATCTCGAATTATCTTTTTTGTGGAACCCAGGGTTAGAATGGTTAGAATTGAGATTCGGAGTTTAGATAGTGAATTAGGCTATTAGAATCATCAATAATTTTATCATAAACACCATACCTACCATAATAATAAGTGGCATACTTAACCTCACAAAACTGCGTTTGACTCTTCGATTCGAGCTCCTCCACACCTGTCATTCCGTCATCCATCTGTCAATTGTCAATCAGTCAAGGAGGCCATGCACTTTCCGCCCTCTAACCGGGGCGGAAAGTGATTTCGGAGGCGGAAAACAAAATCATCAACAAAGCGTCTTTTTCCAACTTTTTAAAAGTCAGTAATGAGTCTATTACTATAGTGGTTGTGAATAAAATCAGTGGTGAACCCGGCGTAATTGGCACCAGGGACGGACTATTCTGTGACCCCTCCCTGCCTACTCGAACCTACCTATCTTTTTTTCTTCGTTTATTGAACGTCAGACTAATTCTGCAACGAGGCCTGACGCCGGTGAATGCTTTCCCCCACTATACCGGAAATTTTGCCGACACTCCGTGTGTTCCAACACAGGGTAGGTATTTTTAACGTTCACCAGCATCGCATGGGGTCAGCACCATCGTTCACATTTTACCAACTATGCGACATTATACATGCCTCCAGCCGGCGGTACGACAATGTGTAGAGGATAACCGGCAACGTGGTCGGGAGGCAGACGAAGTCAGGAACACCGGCGCAGGGAGCGAGGATGTATCGGACATCCGCACCTGCGGTCTGAGGGTGAAAGACGTCAACCGTACGCTTGTCGGCCCCAGTGCTTGGATGGACTGATCATCAAACATCCAGGCACCACGTTGCGGCTCGGTGAGTCCGGCTGGTCTGGGAGAGGGGTACAATGGGCCCAATAATGAGGCCTACGTGCTAGGTGAAACTGTGTTCCACCGACTCCCTAAAATGGAATCCAGAATCCAGAACAGTGGGGAACTTTCAGTAGGGTTTCTATGTATGTATTTTTCAAATATAGTGATGTCATTTCAACAGTTTTTTGAGTTTTCAATCCAACGAGTAGTTGGTTTAGTTTTTAGTATATTTGTGACGTCACAAATATATTTTTAAAACGCGCATTATGGTCGCAGTTTTGGGAATTTAGGGAAAAGAAAAAATACGGGTACCTTTATTTTAACCATACTATCGATTATAGTGCGGCGGTTAGTGGCTGTTTTTGGGCTCAACCTTGCATTTTGCAGTAAGACATAGCCATTTGGTACGATGGTAGTACATATCCATACCTTACTTTTGAGAAGTGGTGCCACGGTGGCTCCACTTGCAGACGCCGTATACAGAGTGTTCAAAAATGCAAAAATTCCAACTCTTAAACCAAACGAGTTGGATACATGAAAATCATCAAGTAGTGTCACAATTTAATGCTTGTTAGGCTAAAATAAACCGCGTCTCAGTATCCTCAGCCGTTTCTAAAAAATCCTGAAATTAGTGGTCAGTTTCATGGAAAGTGATATTTTTCAATAAATCAGTGATTTTGCAAGATATTCGGATGAAATTTGACAGTTCCACGAGAAATTAAGTAAAGGATGAAATGCTGTGTGTTTCCACCTACATCCATGGTTGCCACCGACCCCGCCCACTATCTTCGAAAATCTGACAGTTGAAATTTCTCATTCTCTTGGCCGCCATCTTGAATTCGTCGCTTATTTTGGATGAGTGGGAAATCAATTGGTATGGGTGCTAATGGTCATAGGCAATAATCTGAATGTCAAAATAACCTTCCTCAGTTGATGACTTTCTTTTAAATTACAAAATGAGCTGTTGCGTCCATTTTCAGGAGTTTTACAGCATTTCGGCGATCACCATGGTCAAAATGACTGTTCAAAAGATGAATTATGGTGTTTAGAGCAATCGCTCATCTTTTAAGAGGTGTAATAAGATGATTTGGAAAAAAATTGAGGTTTTCCCGGAAAATTCGAATTTTTAAAATTTTCAATTTCTTGCAAATTACTTTCCAATATCTTTCTGTGGTGCCAGTTTCAGATCGTTCACCTTCATCCATATGCCAATGCTTCTGACTGCCTCACTCGCTGTTCTTTCTACATAATTTGGTTCCTTGTGGAAAACGGAAAACTGCAAATTTTTAACTTTTTAGCTTGTGAACAGACTTATACCAACTTTTCTGAAACAATGGGTGAGTGATTCTTGAACATTTTTAGGCAATTTCTCAAAAAATCCTTCACGTTTTCCGAGAGTTTTCCACTTCAAAATGAGTAACCTTATATCGAGACCCTTATCGATCCCTTATCAGAGAAAATATCTCAATTCTTCAATCTTTTTCTAAAATTCTAACTTCCCACCCGATGGGACGTCTCATAATAAAATTTCTATCCGTTTCTTGCTACTCGTCGAAGAAGTTTTGGGGTGACACAACCGATTTTTTATCTTGTGTAGTCAGGTTCTTACCTTCCTCCCGGATACTCAAAACCAAAACATTTAGTTCAGGAGCTTTATGTAATCTCGTGGGATTTTGAATGAAGAAGCAGAGCGACTAATACAATCCTCAGATGGACAGCAATCACACCTAATCGGGTGTTTGGCTTGAAGTTTTTGCGGATTTATACTGGGTGAAACAGAAAAAATTAATAAAGGTTCGTAGCTCCAGACTTACCGTGGGTTCCACCAAAATATTTAACCAGCTGATAGCTAACTCGAGATTTCTTTTGATGGATTTTGGCCAAATGATCAATGTAAATTTAGGTTTCATGCTAAGAAAATCATGAAAGGGTGGTATACTTGCGATTAACCATATTTTCCATAATGAATCTACCAGCATTGACCAGAAAAAAATCCGTTTAAACTCGGTTTAGTTTAAACCGCTCTTAAAATTTTTGGTGGAACCCGCGGTTAGTGGGTTTTCTCATGTTCATTTTTTGAGGCCCGTGTACAAGTTGAGACTAGAGTATAGTGGTTGGTGTCAAATTGTTCCTTAGATCATGCTGAACTAGGATCGCGATGGCGAACATCTGAGACCCGCGACTGGGTAGTGGGAGGGGGGGTAAAATGTGATGAAGACATAAAAAATGTTAAATCATGAACCGAAGGAGGTACAGTGATGAAATAAAGTTATCGTACGCATTCGCCATTTTACGCCAATGAAGGTTTAGCAAACCGATTTCAAAAATATCAATCGTTTCCAGAGATATTTCCAAGAATATAATTCTTTTTATGGATATTTTATTGTTAAAAAAATCGAAGAATTTTGAAGATCGAAAGATGAAAATTGATACATATTTTGACTATTAGGGATGTTAGAAATATAGTCGTGATTGGCAAAAATTCCTCGGCCTACTATTTTAGGAAACAAGACAGTCAACTGTTTTCACTCTGGTTTTCACCAGCTTGGCCGCCATCTTGGATTTCCTTTTGGTGCAGTAGTCGCAAAAACGACAGGGGACTGTGGGTATGGTAGCGTTAGATCATTTCAATATGAAAAGTAACTCCCCAGAGAGGGTATAATTACTTCTTTGTCGAAAAAAATTGCCATTTTGTTATCTCCGGCTCCTGCCGAATCCAGTGCCAATGATGGCTGAGTTGGAGATGGAAGCGGCACAATACGTTTTGTACCATAAAACTTGATATAATCCAGGCCCTAGCAGTACTTCTGTAGGAGAAACGATGTAATAATTTTTTTTTTTGAATCGTTAGAGCATCATTCCAGGACAAATAATCACTCGGGTGCTTTCGCGATTTCTGGTACATTTTCCAGCAATATCGCATCAAAGATGGCGGCTGGTCAATTCTTCAGTTCGCTGATATTTCTTGGAGTTTTTGCGATTTTCTTCAAATAAAAGTACTAATCTACCCAAAAAACAATTCTGGATCGACTGGTGATGTCAGATGTTGAGTACTTACGTTATACCGGGTGAAAAAAAAATTAAACGAGTTTTATAATTTTTTTCCAACTTTTTAGTTTCTTGGCCGATTTTCACAAACTTTATGTCAAAAGCTCGCTGACTAAATCGTCTACTCAAATAAATTGTCAATATAGTCAAATTATCAAAAATCAAGATGGCGGCGGCGAACCCAAAAAAATGTGTCGTATTTCGAGAATTTTTTTTTGATTTCTAAACTTTGTAAAGAACGACACTGATGGTGGATTCTGGAAGATTCAGCTTTCTTCTGCAATTTGGGACTAGATTCACTTGATTCGCACATTTCACTGTGAAAATATAGTGAATTAAAGGAAGGTCCACTTGTACTTTTTTCCAAATTCACAATAAATCAGCAGTTTAAAAACCTCCCGCGAATCCTTATTTCTGAAGCAATTTTTACACACTTGGTTGTGGTCGTAAGCTGTGTGCATAGGCTACAAATACCGTGTTGGTGCATGGCGGAAGTTTCGAAATTTTAAATGATAGATGACGTAAATGGTGGAGGTGCGCATGTCAAATATCGAATATTCTACTTTTTTGTTCTCACATGTTCTGAACGGAATTTCTATTAATGGTTGGCTTGATGGTCAGCTGAATAAACACGCAACGAGAGTCAAATGTTAAAAGAGTCGAAATGTAAAATTTTCAAATAGATGACTTTACTTCTTTGGAGAAAATAAAACGGTTCTATCCGTTAGTCCAGGAATTTTAGCTGTTAAAATCGCAAATAGCGAACAAACATGAAAGCCAGCCGGATTTTTTTATATCAGCTCAGTTAAGCATGTAGTTTAACATAAAAAAAGTTCTCAAGAATCCGGTGTGAGCTTCGGCCGTTGTGGCCTCGAGAAGAACTTGAGGATCAGTTTTTCGCGTATATCTCGTGAACAATGGCACTTGGGAAGAACGTGCTTGGGAAGAAATTTCGAAAATTTTATTGTCTATAAGAAAGTTCCTTACACATTCCATCGTCAGTCCACTATTTCCTCGTCAAAACACAAGAAAATTAAAATAATCCAGATGCTCGATGCTGAAGACTGTAGATACGGACCTTGAGTTTTATGATGGCGGAGTGCCACCTCGTAGAGGTGTTGGTTGGTCCACTATTTCTTGATTCAAACTTGAAGCTATCAACACGAACTATGCCGGCGGCATATACAGGGTGAAATAAAAATAAAAAGTAGAACATTTGTTCCTCAAGAACCAAAATAGGTGAAGACATGTAAATCGCCATAAATAATTCCGATTTCATGGTTATGAAGTCGTCGTAAACATGAATCAGATATCTTGAGCCGTTCTTGAAATATCTTCAAAAGACTGAAGTTGTTACCGAAAAAAATGATTTTTTCGTCTACTCATCAGAAAAAAAGTTGACTGTGTTTTTTTTCTAAAAGTAGTTGCCCTAGAGAGTTATTTTTACTATTATTTCATTTTAAATGTAATTTATCATTGTTTCGATTCAAAACACCAAGTCTCGATTCAATACCTGGAGAGTTACTGATATACGGAAAACTAGTTTTTTTTCGTAACGACTTCAGTCTTTTGAAGATATGTCAGAAACGGCTCAACATATTTGATCCAAATTTACGACGAGTTCATGACCATGAAATAAGAAATATTTTTGTCTTCACCTATTTTGATTCTTGAGGTACATTTCTTATTCATTTTCTTATTTTTATTTCACCCTGTATATGCCGCCGGCATAGAATTGGTATTGATGGCAAATAGTTTCAGTCAAAACAGAATAGATTGAACAACACCTCTACCAAGTGGCACTCCGCCATCATAAAACTCAAATTTTCAACAATTTCTTCCCATCAAGCCAACCATTTATAGAAATAGAAGTTTTCCAAGAGCTTTCAAGTGGCATTGCGAGTAAAGTTTCGTGACATATGCTTTCTGTTATTTTTGATGGTGACATTTCCGTCGGACAGATGACAACCAGAACGTAATAGGCTCATTCGACAGCAAAAACCATGTTCCTAAGATGGGTAAGGTTCGCATTCCGAATTTCAAGTCGATTGGATTAACGTTGCGGCTGTTATCGTGGAAGATTACAGACACAGCACACACAGGTCCGTCATCTTCTCTAAAAAACTTTGCCATTTGATTATTCAATATCTTTCAGTTATTGCAACTTTCCACCAATTCCCAGTTGGACGTTATGAGTTTTTAAATTTTCTCCTGGCCATAACCACCAGAGACGGCCGCTCGCTCGGATTTTGACCAGGACGACCCGTGTTTGGTGCAGGACTTAACTCGTCCGTCCATTCTTCGTGGGGGACCAGACTCTTTTCCAAAAAATTTCTACTAATATCGGAAGTAGATTGCATTGGGCGTCGTCTAGATTCATTTTCAAATCCGACACGGTTTTGGTTTTTCGACGGTGATTTTTTCAAAATAATAAATTAATTTTTCAAGTTTTTTTGATTCTCACTCTATTTACCACGAATGTCAATTTTTCAAGCAAAACCTTCAAATGCATCAAGTCGGGCATCCACCTGGTGATTTGTATATCCACCTTCTATGGCTTACGGAATATATTTTTGGAAGTGCCTCCGGAGCCGGCCCCGGCTACGTGTATTGTAGCCGGAGCCGGCTATTTGTATGGTGACCGGCACTGCCGGCCTCCGTATGGTAGCCGGCACCAAGCGAGTGACAGTGCTTCCTGCCTGCTTTTCGTATCATAACTTGCGATTCGCAAGCGATAGAGTTCCTCACCAGACCAGAAGGATCCTTGCTGAATTCCGGACGGACTCAAAAGGTGCGTTTAGTCAGCTTATTTAGCCGCAAGTTTTAGTTTTAGTCGTAAGCGCAGCAATGCTCATTGGCTGTCATGAACCAGCCTCCTCAGATCAGCCAATAAGCGATGCTGCGCTTACGACTAAAATTAAAACTTGCGGCTAAATAAGCTGACTGAACTCACCTTTAGCCGGAAGTTTTGATTTTAGCCGTAAGCGCTGCATCGCTTATTGGCTGTTCTGAGGAGGCTGGTTCGTAAGAGCCAATGGGCGTCGCTGCGCTTGCGACTGAAATTAAAACTTGCGGCTAAATAAGCTGACTGAACGCACCTTAATCTGTGGAACGGTGAGTGTATGCTACAATCATATTGGCTGATGCATGTATAATTATGTATAGTATGCACTTCAATTATTGCAGTAGCAGTATCAGTTTCAACTTGAGAATTCACAAATTTTCATGACTTTTCTTTTTAAGGGTGCTGATTTCTTGAGGCTCAAACGAAATCACGAAATCAAGTTTTTAGTTTCGACAGGCCCTGTACTATTTATACACTAATAGTGCTATTCTGTAAAAAATAACATTCCATAAACGCTCTTTTATGTAAAAATTTGTGTCGGCCATTGGCTGTAGCCTAGGTAATAACAACGTAACAGAGTCTTTATGGAATGTATTTTTTTAGAGAATCGCACCATATAGGTACCTAAGGTTGTAGCACCCGGGTCTCAGGAGATGACTTGATATCGAGAACGTGCCTGTAATAATTTTCAACCACAATCAACAACAGCTATCGATATCACAATCGACATAACTGAAGCAACGAAGTGCTCAAATTGGGGCTGTTCTAGTGAATTCGAGAGGTATTGAACCCAACAGATCGACATTAGCTGCTTTCCTTTTCCCACAAAACTCACTGATCTGATCTAAGTTAGAGAGAGAAAAAGCGAGAAATCACATGTGCGAAAGTGAGATACGATACCACTAACAACTTAGGTCAGAATACTTAGTTTAGGTTGTGAAAGGGAAGCACCTAATGTGGGAAAACATTAAAAAACACCACCATAAGGTGTCTGTTTGGACACAAGTTTGTTCTTCTAGGTTGGATAGTATCTAACTTTCTACCTTTTCAAAATTCTCAAGTTGAAACTGATAGTCTTACTGCAATAATTGAAGTACATAACTACATATACATGCATCAGCCAATATAATTGTAGTATACACTCACCTCTACACAGATTAAAGTCCGTCCGGAACTCCGGAAGAAGCCTTCTAGTCTGGTGAGAAATTCTGTCGCTTGCGATACGAAAAGCAGGCAGGAAGCACTGTCACCCACTTGGTGCTGGCTACAATACGGAGGCCGACAGCGCCGGTCACCATACAAATAGCCGGCTCCGGCTACAATACACGTAGCCGGGGCCGGCTACGGAGGCACTTCCTATATTTTTTTTCCTGTTTTACCCTGTATAAATCCCCTGCAAGAAATTCAAGCAAAACACCCGGTGAGCAGTGCCGGATCAACGTATTTGCCGCCCCTAGGCCTGCCTCAAGTTTGCCGCCACCCCTCCTCCTCCATAGCAAGCCAGGTTAGAGGTTAGCAAGTCATACCAACGCATGTTTACCGGTCACAACGAGCTCCTTTTTTCAACGAAAACTTTTATTATTTAAATAATTGCACAAATGTATCGCAAAGATCAAACTTCAAGATACGAAACTAAAACTCACTGGAATAGAAAACAAAAGAGAATGCTGAACCAACAATACATGGTAATGCATCAGACTGTCACAATGAAATTTTTATTAAAAAAAGATTTCGATTTCGAAGGTCTCGATTTTGCCGCCCCTAAAATTTTGCCGCCCTAGTCCCGGGCCTTGTTGGCCTAGGCGTTAATCCGGCACTGTCGGTGAGGTGTGATTGCTGCCCATTCAAGGAATGTATTCCGCACATGGTCGCTATGCTCCTTCATTAAAAATCCTACGGAATGCTTTTTAGTTACATAGTTACATAGTTCCTGGACTAGTAATAGGCCGTGAGCTAGCGGCCTTTGAGAGCTTGTCATTTCTGACCGCACCATACTACTTGTGGGTGATAGCCACCCACATGGTAGTTGCTGAAACGCCAGTCTGCCTCCCCAAAGCGAGTCGTCTCGGGAGCTGCCAGTTAGCAAAAGTCCCCCAAAAAACCCAATTTTGCACCGTTAATCCGATTGAATTGAAATTTGGTATACAGGCAGGGTCTTGCTGTCAAATGAGCTGATTAGTTTTTGGCTGTCATCTGTCAAATGGAAGTGTCATTATCAAAAAATGACAGAAGTTTAATTTCACAAAACTTGACTTGCATTATTTTATTTGTGCCCCAAAAAAAACTGTATCCAGAACAGTTTGAAGTTCCTACTCCTCTAACTAACTGTCATTTTTGAGTTAATAAAAAATATCAAACTTTAAAACTTTGACATTTATTTCTTCAAAATCTATCCGATGAACTGGCATCAAATCCGACATAAAGTAACAAACCAAAATAATCTAAATAAATCTGCAGTTGGAGTTTTCCACCATTTCCCAACAAGAAGTTACGAATTTTTCATTTTCTCTTGGCCGTTGCCACCCGAGAGGGCCGCTCACCCGGATTTTGACCAGGACGACACACGTTTAATGTGAGTAGAACGCAACTCAGACGGTCTTTCCTGCTCGGGGATCGACTTTTTTCTGAAAATTTCAACTGATAACAAAAGAAGATTGGATTGGGCGTTATGTATGCCTATTTTCAACTGCGACGCGTCTCCGGTTTTCCAACGGATATTAATCACGAAATGTGCAATTGCTTTTTGAAAAAATAGCCGCCGGAAGACCACGTCGCATTTGAAAATCCCCCTACATTACGACCAATCCAATCTACTTTCGATATCAAATGAAATTTTTGAGGAAAAGTCAATCCCCGAGCAGGGAAGACCACGTGAGTTGAGTTCTACACTAAACGTGTGTCGTCCTGGTCAGAATATGGTTGAGTGGCCCTCTAGGGTGACAACGGCCGAGAGAAAATTTAAAAATTCGTAATGGCTTGTTGGGAAATGGTGGAAAGCTCCAACTGCAGATTAATTTGGATCATTTTAGTTTGTAGCTTTATGCCGAATTTGATCTCAATCTATCAGATCGATTTTGAAGAATAAAATGTGAAAGTTTTGAACTTTGATATTTTTTATTTACTGACGAGATTACTGACGAATGAGAGTTGGAGGGATACTTTCAACTGTTCTAAATACAGTTTTTTAGGGCTTTCTAAGAACATACGGCAAGTCAAGTTTTGCGAAATAAAACTTCCTGTCATTTTTTGATGATGACACTTCCATTTAACAGATGACAGCCAAAAACTAATCAGCTCATTTGACAGCAAGACCCTGTCTGTATACGAAATTTCAAGTCGATCGGACTAACGGTGCAAAATTGGCTGTTTTTTGAGGGACTTTTGACAACTGGCAGCTCCCAAGACGACTCGCTTTGGGGAGGCAAACTGGCGTTACAGCAACTACCATGTGGGTGGCTATCACCACAAGAAGTATGGTGCGGTCAGAAATGACAAGCACTCAAAAAGGCTGCTGGCTCACGGTCTATAAGTATCTACGTTTCTGGATTCCGCCGGGGAAGTAGGTATTGAGGTGCCACAACATATTTTTTTACATTTCGCCCCCCCCCCCGCAGAATTTATACGGGAACTAGTACGGGAAGGAACATTTTTATATTCGCAAATAAAAATGTTATTAAAGGTCTACCTGAAATGTCGAAAATGCTTTGGTATGGAACCGTGCATACCTACCGCCATACCAGCAAGATATAAATCCGTTATTATAAAATTCAGCTGCGGATATTAGGATAATACCTGCCTGCCTACCCCTCAAAAAATTAAACAGCCTTGAGGGAAGTTTCATGCTGATGAAAATTCTTCCGCTGTTTCACGACTTTTAATGGAAACCTTATTATTTATAACAGAGTCATTGTGATTTTTTTCTTAAATTTTAAAGGTGATTTGTTAAATTTTAACCGGCAGGTATTTCAAGTGGAAAAGTTTGGGAAGTAATTTAAATTTTATTCGCGGTTTTACGTAGACTGCTGATAATTACTGGTACACTATGCTGGCTGCTGAAATTGACATTAAAATTGTATCATCGGATATCTACCATGTTCTGCTTTATTAAAATACCGATAAATTTAAAACTACCCTATTTTCATAGTATGAATATGATAGAATTTCAAGGAAAATTATCAAGGGGGTGAAGAAGGGTAGAAAACTTTTTTTTATCAGAAGGGAATTCCACAAGTTCCAAGGCCGCAGGAAAAACAAACAAAAGTACTCTAATTCAATTAATATTAATTTAGAATTATTGTGTCTCTGGGGTAGCTAAACCTACTGTTTTTTTAATTGCCAAATATGTTGATCACCGAGTTAAAGCCACTCCTTTGGCTATTATGTTGAAATTCACAACTACAAATAAAATTTTTACATTTCTGTTCCAGAGGAAAAACTCGATGGAAAAACATCACCACTCACCTTAAACAAAAATGCAGACGGGGTGCATTGATGTCTGAAAAATCAATTTCTGCTCAATGGGAGAGCAATCGGACTGGAAGCAACCGGAGCACTTCCTCTGACGGACCTCCAGTACCATCTATAGACAAGTCGGGATTTTCTGGTGTTCCAAAACGGACTGGATGTGAGGTGTCCTGCAGCAAACGAGAGCACGGCGCCCACTGAAACCCGGACCACCGCCACCGCCAAGAAGGATGCACTTACGACGCCGCCCCACGCACGCACGCGTATACTCAGCCCTAACTGCTACCAGCCGCCAACAACACTAATGTTAAAGGTACTCCTTAGGGGTAGAATAATGATGGATTAATAGCCACAAATTCGTGAGCTGAAACCCAAAGAAACCATCTCATGCGGGAAGAAAGTGTCTGTATTGTTCGAGGAATTGCCGGGGCAGTTGGGGCAGACTGAGATAGTATACCTATAGGACAGATTTCATTGATCCTAGCACTACGATGCGGTAATAGATTATAACACTACTCTTGTTCTCTCTAAGCTACTCAACGATTTTTCCAATCAGCCCCTATTGTCTTTAATTTTGGGAGCACGAGCGGCGACAGGGATCAATAAGGATCCGATCGGAAATTGGGCAACCAACACCACTTCTCTCTCGACTGTGTTTTAATCATAAAGGGCTCAAGCCAAATGGAACGGGGGTTTTGAAAGTTTTGTTGTTTTTGCTCGACACGACACTTCTTAACGACAGAGTACAGACAAGCAATTTTTCTTTGATGTAACTCTAAGTTCTGCATAATTAGTCTCAGGGGGCCTACGCGAGCTCCTTTTGGCCGAAGATTTTAGGTCAAGGAGATGGGTAAACCACAGTTCCTGACACTTAGCACGCAGCAAGTCAAGATGCGTAACAGAATAAACTACAGTTCTTTATTTTGAACTGAACATTGTCTCAAAGGTGAGAATGGTATGAGACTGACCTTCTTAGTAATTTGAAATTTTTAAAAACATACTAGAGAACATAAATTTGAAAATTAATTTTATTGCCATCGGAAGTCTGCGCCAACGCTATATTACTGATAGCCCAGTAAACGTAGGTTTCTACAGGGAACAAATTTGCCCAAAGCTGACTTTTGGTTCATTAAGTCCTAAGAACATGAGAACTCACCAGTCAATTTTCTCGGAATTTCTCACGTGTGCTTCATGTTCTTCCAGGTCATCAAATAACTCGTAATTCCACGCATCATATCCCGCTTATGCCATCTAAGCACAAAAAGTGTCGATCATTGTTGAAGGGGGGTCGTGGGGGGGGAGTCGAAGTTCGGCTAGGTGGTTCTTTTGTTTTCCTGGCCATATAGAACCGATCTTGACAAGTTTGGTATTTTTTTTTTTGAATAAATTCAAACGCCTGAACTTGAATCCGATGTGTAAAGAATAAAAACAACTTCGAACACGTTACTTGTGAAAACTTGTTTCTTTAATAGACAATAGTTTTTAAAATCTTTCTTTTAACTGTTAAAGGTGTTCATCTTTAAAAATGTTTCAGGGGGTCTTACATTGGAGTGTATCCTTTACAAAAATCATCCACACGATGTGTAATTTTGTTTTCCTAGATTAAAAATCGATTCGAACCTGAGCCGGCCCTCTACTACTGACCAGAACGCTACAGCGTGCACCTCCAAGTGAAAGTAGCTCAAACTATTGAAAAAATACTAACTCATGTTTGAAAGTTCGAAAATATGTGCAGAACCGAATTCCCTATAACATGAACAAAATCGCCATGAATCGCACTGCAGGGTTTTGAGTTATTTGAGGAGGGGGATAACTGTAGTGTTCTGGTCATTAGTAGACGCCACGCCACGCCGGCTCAGGTCCAAATCGATTTTTTAATCTTGGAAAACAAAACAATACATCGAGTGGATGATATTTGCAAAGAATACACTTGAATATGTTCAAACTCCCTTGAACATTTTAAAAAATAAAGAACTGGGGAGTTGAAAAAAAGTCAAAATTGTCAATAAAAAACAAGTTTTTTCAAGTAAACTTGTTCGAACTTATCTTTATCCACATTCACACATCGGATTCGAGTTCAGGGGATTGAATTCATTCGGAAACGATGCCAAACTTGTCCGGATCGGTTCCGTAGGTATATGGCTATGGCTCCATGACCCCCCTTCAACAATGATCGACACTTTTTGTGCTAAAATAGTATCAACGGGATATGATGCGTAGAATTACGACTTAATGAAATCATTTCTGCGGCCGTAGTGCGAATTCCAGGCGAGTACTGCAATTTACAGCGACTCGAAACATTCGAAGACCTGGAAGACCATGAAGCACACGCGAGAATGTCCGAGAAAATTGACTGGTGAGTTCTCATGGTCTAAGGACTAACTGAACCAAAATTCAGCTTTGAGCGAATTTTTTCCAGGTATTTATGATATAAGTCTAGATTGACTGAGTTATGATATTGTTACGAGCGGCGATCCCATGCATCCGGGTAAACACGCGATCTTTCTGGATTCTTCCAACCATCATGTAGCGGTGTAGATACAAGAGCGCTGCTCTGGACGTTTCCAGAAGTATACGCGATGGCTTGGCATTGGGAACCTTCAACGCTCGATCAAGGCACATCTGTCCATTTTGGCAGAGGTGCAGACATTCCGGAGCACACAGGAAACACGCGGAAGGTGTGTGATTATTCGGGAGTCGCCTAGAAAATCGTCTGCCAGGCCACTATGGAAATTGCTGGAGGATGATGGAAAGTTCGGGAACGCTATTTGGAGACCTATAAAAGGCATCAAACGTCAGCTCACGGGCAGTATTAGATTGGAATGCGAAGTGGTAGAGAGCGGATTAAAAGCGAGTTGTAATCACAGCGATAATTCCTGAGCAAATAATTTTTGGCGTGTATTGATTGTAGTAAGCAAGTAATCAACAGTGAGTGTTTTAAAACGATCGTCTCAATTATATTCGAACCCGTACGCGAAATACGTAACAATATTTAAAAATTTTTCATAAAATCAGGTGGTAGAGGGTAAACGTGCCTAAAGCCCACTTGCAACGTTCCAGTTTTCTGTACAAAAAACTGTGCAGTTTTTAATATTAAATTTCATACAAAATCTTGTAGTTTTCCGTCAAGAAAAATGTCACTTTTTTTATTAAAAGCAGGCAGAGTGTCAAAGCTTCAGTTCCACAGATCCAGAATCCGCAGAAAAATGCAAGAAAAAAAACGGCACCGGCTCAATTTTCAGTGATGAACAGTCTCAGAAATGAAAGCATAAGTTAGCAGAAAATTTGGCCAAAATTTCCCCCAAAACAATTCCTGCGCAGGCCTTTCTGCTCGTTATTTTCAGTCTGGCGATAAGGGGGTTTGATTTGTTGTTTGATTTTGTCTGGCTCTTTATTTTATATGTTAGGCTTTACGAAATATTATTCATTAAGTGCAGTGCATTAAGCTGCATTCATTATGCAGTATATTTTCAATATAAAGTGTACTTGGACATGCGCAAACGGTATGCCTTTTTTATTTGAACCGTTGCATAGTATAACGATTAATAACTCTCAATGGCGGCTTGTTCAGAATCGCGGAAAAATAAATTTTTTAAATGCAAATTCACCTGGCTGTGCCAACCTGTTGGACTCACGCAAACGGTATGCCCTATCATTTTGCAGGTAGCTTTTTCGTTGAATTTTATTTCAGTACGCATGGCAGCCTGAGTAAAATTGCATCAAAACGCTCATTTTGCGAACAAATGTTAACTAATTTTAATACATGAAGGACCCGGGATCACTCTTTGATTTATCCTTCGATATCATCGGAATACGCATTTTATGATACCCTCCAAAAGGCATATACTGCCTAAAATCACGTCCGCAAATCTGTCGCTATCTCCCGGTCTATACGGAAGTTGAAAGTTATCTATAGAGAAATCAACAGTTTTATTGGAATGTGGATTAGTCTATCCGCTAGCTACTATACCTATATTCTGTATTTTTCAAGAGGTCGAAAGGTTTTTTTTTAAACACCAATCAGTTGAGGTCCACTAAATCAGATTCTTTTGTGGCAACGTCCAAAAGTGGTGCGGTTACCTCGTGCACCCCCACGGGGGTCAACTCCTAGTTGATCGAATTTCATTTCTGTAACTCGGAGGATCGATACAGAATTGCAAAAAGTTCAGGATGACATGAAAAACTCCCTTAAAAACGATCCACAATGGAGATACAGCCCTTCAAATTAAAAAAAAGGCGATTTTCTTGGAGGTGCCTTGACGAAAATTTCAGATAAAAATTCCATTTGCTTTTATAATTTTCTATATGAAGGTAGTGGATCCTATATGTTATCATATAAGCTACGAGGTAATCACATAGTGAGCTTTATATGTTTTTATATGAAAACATAATACTTGGAATGTATCTGGAATTCATCATTGAATTTCTATAGGTTTTTATATGAAAAATCTCTATTATGAAAACCTTATATATTATTTATTAGCAAATGCTGATAGAATTTGTCTCCTGCGTTTCTATCATAAAATACTGATAGCTTTGGAAGATTTTGAATTTTCCGGGAACTGCCGATAATGCAGTGAGCAGTGCCAGTGACTCTGACTCAGCCATTTCTGCGTCTAGCTCTGTTTTTTTGGCCCCGCGGCATTTATTTCTGGGTTTGCTTCGTCTGCTTGTTTAGTTTACTGTTTATGTTGTTTCTGCTCGATGCGGGTGTGGTTTTCTATGAAGATAGACCCTCTGGAAGACCGAATAAGAACTCCACGATTCCACATTTCACAGGTTAGTGTATTCTCCTGCATGTTACATTTTTCAAAAATCGACGCAAAAAAAAGAATAAGTAAGTACATATATAATAGCTATTTACGATACAAGATTTAAAAGTGACATATTATTGATAAGACACTTAACGCGCGTGTATTTTATAACAAGATTTTATCTACAATGGTCTTTAAAATGTTTAGTAAATGTCATAATTTATTGGAAATATATGACAGGAACGCGCAGGATCATCACTTTTAGCACGTCGCCCATCGCGATTGGCTGAATTTTATATGAATCTATATGATTTTATATGCTATTTTACGTATCCTGTTCGAAACACGTATACAGTTTTATATGTTTTTATGTGCCAAATGCGATATCTTATATGCTTCTATATGTACCCTATAAGCTATTTTGCCTAATCCTATAAGTTTTTGCAGATAAAATTCTATATGTTTTCTATCTGCAAGCTACTGTTTCAAAAACCGAATACAGAACATATAGAAAACATATAGAATTCTATATGATTTTTCATATTTTACGATTTGATCTGAAATTTCCGACAGGGTTACGACTTCCACAATTTGCAACCGATTTCGCTGAAAATTTGGCCAGGTCCCTCTGTAACATGCATCCAGAATGAAGAATTTCAATTTCTGGATAAGTTGTTCGGTGGCAGAGCTACTGGAAATTTTGCCATAATCCCGTCCCCCATCAATTATCCGACCAGTTAAATTATAATATTCAATTTGCAGGAGCTGTGCACAATAAGCTCAGAGAAATCAAATCTACAACCCGACCTTGGCCCATAACGAACAAACGAACAGATGGTATTACCATGAAACGCTTTAGAATAAGACATAGTAAACTGACCCATTCTCATATTTTTAAAAGAGAACCTCCTCCAATATGTGAAATATGTAATACCACCATCTAAAAGTACGAACCACAAGAAAACAATCAGATCTCCCAGCTACCATCAAAAGACATTTCAAGTCCTTGTAATACGCGAAAAGATATACGTTTCTTAGAAATCAGTGATCGTATTTCTGAAATTCGAACAAACATTACAGTTCCGGCGCTAATAATCTAGCCATCGATGCGCCATAAAGAAAACATTAAAAATAAAAAATAAAGAAACCGGGCCGTATAAGCGTCATTTTCTTATTACGCTATGCGCTACCAAAACACACGCCCGTACTCGTACAGATTTTCAATTACGCCGAGCCGTAGCTTTGCGGTCGTTTTGAAAAATTCTAACTATTGACCCGGGGGTCGTATCGAAGTGAAGTTTTTGTCAAGAGATCTCCAATTCTTCTCTTAATATAACCCCGTACATGCGTGTATGTATTTCTATAAGAACATGTACTTCCCCGCATGTCATAACTTCTGAAATCTAATTTCGAATTTCAACACTTGATTAGCGTCGCCGCCCCACACTAAAATATTATTGGAGAGTTTGCGTGCACACGTACGATCGCGCGCAAAATAAACGGAGACAGTGTTTCGCGCGGAGTGTACTGATTCAATGAATTTTAGCCTTCTTGTCACTGTGACACCAAGCCAAAATTCCTCGCAAAATTCATAAAATCGGTACACTCCGCGCGAAACACTGTCTCCGTTTATTTTGCGTGCGATCGTACAGTCATTGCCCATTAAAAACGCGTGCAAGCTTTTGACACGGAGTGTGATGATTTGATTAATTTTGGCCTGGTGTCGCAGTGACAAGGGAGCCAAAATTGATCAAATCAGTAAAAGCGTTTTTAATGGGCAATTACCGTACGATCGCGCGCAAAATAAACGGAGACAGTGTTTCGCGCGGAGTGTACTGATTTATTGAATTTTAGCCCTCTTGTCACTGTGACACCAAGCCAAAATTCATTAAATCGGTACACTCCGCGCGAAACACTGTCTCCGTTTATTTTGCGTGCGATCGTACGTACGACGGAACGTCGTAAGTTCCAACGTGAAAATTCACAAGTTTGTTATTTGAAATTCCTTAGTTACAGGGAAGTTTTGACGTTCTACATTGTGTTGTTGTACGTTCAGTGAGATCGCAAACTCTCTGTTATTGTAATAATTGTTTATCCGAGTGTTTATCGTTATTTTGGAAAGATTTTTCTTGGTTCGCGTGCCAAGGCCATGAGCTACACATGTGAGTTGAAATCTCCTCTGTCTAGGATTTCGTCTCGTTCGGAGGAGAAGATATCAAGCGCCAGCAAGCAACGAATAATCATTTGCGGCCGAGCCGTAGCTTCGGGGTCATTTTCAAAAATTCGAAACTATTGACCCGTGGGTCGTACTGATGTGGAATTTTCGTTAAAATAAAGTTCAAAATCTCCTCTGAATACAGTTCAGTACATGCACTATTGTAAATTGATGAAAACGGGTACTTGCCCGCATGTCACAACTTTATAGATCTGGCAGGCCTCTTAAATTGTTGATGGTGAGCTGTTTGACTTGGGTAAGTACCACTGACGGTAAGTACAATGTGTTCAGGGCAGACAGGAATTTCGAGTTGTCTGGATTGCGCAGGGGCGGAGGGGTTCTGCTCGCCGTCGATTCCTTTTTGGGTGCTGCGCAGGTTGATCTGGGTGACGCTTGGTCTGGGGTTGGTGGGGTTGATGTGGTTGCGGTTGCGGTTGATTTGAGGTTTTGGAGGTTGTACATCCTTGTGCTTTATTTTCGTCCGTCCTGCACAGCTGGTGATTATAGAATGCTTTTCGATGCTCTAATGTCGGTTGAGTGTATTCTAGGGGGTAAGGTGTTGATCCTGGGAGACTTCAACATTCCTGACTTGGCTGGCTTTTATGATGGGCATCAGCGAACACCCTTGAGTTTAGTAATTTTATCGAGTATTGTGATCTCAGGCAGTGCAGCAGAGTGGTTAACTGTAATGACAGGTTGTTGGATTTGGTGGTGACTAATCTTGAGTGTTCCGTTGTGCATTCTGATCGTGTTCTGTTGCCGGAGGACGGCCATCATCCTGCGCTCGAGATTCACTTGCACGCTGTTTCAGATAATAAGCCTCTTCCCGTCACTTGTAGCAGTTAGTACAACTTTAGAAAGGCGAATTTTGTCGAGTTATATGACAGACTTGCTGGTCTCGACTGGCAACTGCAAGAGTTACGTAGCCTACCGGTCGAGGATGTCGTGGATAGATTTTATGAATTTCTTGCTTGGGCGTTCGTCTTGTGTGTGCCCTGTAAAAGAAAAACTTCCCGCACATATCCCCCCTGGTTCACTGGACAAATTATACGTGATATTAAGAAGAAGGAGCGGCTTAGAGTCAAATACAATAGAACCAGATGTGTTGAAATGTTCAATGAATATAGATTGTTGAGATCTCAGATTAAAGTGGACATTGCTGGATCGTTCGCTACTTATATCAGACAGACAGAGTCCAGCATTTCTAGTGATCCTAGCAAGTTTTGGTCCTCTGTGAGGTCAAAAAATGAATGTGGGAGCATACCAACCTCTATAGTACAAGAATGATAGATTTCAACCTCGGAAAAAATATGGACGTCCTGAAAATTTTATATTTTGTTCAGAACTGAGTGCTCTACAACATATCCAAAATCACCAAAAATCGCACCCGGGGGTTTTGAGTTATTGGAGGGGGGGTAAAAAATAGCAGGTAAAAATGGAGGGGATGGAATCCGTCAATCCATTGGATGCGAATACATTATAGTTCGACGTATCATATCCTATTGATACTATTTTGGCACAAAAAGTGTCCATCATTGTTGAAGGGAAGTAGTGGGGGGGCGAAGCTCTGCTAGGTGGTCGATTTTGTTTTTATAGCCATGTAGAACCGATCACGACAAGTTTGGTATCTTTTCCGACTAAATTCAATCTTCTGAACTCATATTCGATGTGTAAATTTGGATGAAAACAAGTTTGAACAAGTTATTTTGAGAAAACTTGTTTTTTCTTTGACAATTTTGACGAATTTTTGTTTTACTGTTGAAGGCGTTCATTTTCAGAAAATTTCCAGGGACCATTAAATTGAAGTGTATTCTCCACAAAAATCATCCACCCGATGTATAATTTTGTTTCTCAAGTTTAAAAAATCGATTTGAACTTGAGCCGGCGCGAAGCGTCGTCTACTACTGACCAGAACACTACAGCATGCACCTTTAAATGAAAACATCTCAAACTATTGAAGAAATAGCAATTCATCTTTGAAAATTGGAGGATCTGTGGAGAATTGAATTTGCTATAACATAAACAAAATCGCCATGAATCGCACCGCAGGGTTTTAAGTTATTCAAGTGGAGAGGTAACAGTTCATCGAGTGTGAATCCTGTCAAAGTGTTATCCTCCTCCTCGAATAACTCAAAATCCTGCATTGCGATTCATGGCGATTTTGTTCATGTTATAGGGAATTTAGTTATGCATAAATCCTCCAATTTTCAAAGATAAGTTGTTATTTCTTCAATAGTTCGAAGTGTTTTCATTTAAAGGTGCATGCTGTGGTGTTCTGGTCAGTAGTAGACGACGCGCCGTGTCGGCTCAAGTTCAAATCGATTTTTTAAACTCGAGAAACAAAATTATACATCGAGTGGATGATTTTTGTGGAGAATACACTTCAATTAAATGGTCCCTCAAAATTTTCTGAAAATCTACACCTCCAACAGTGAAAAAAAAATTCGTCAAAATTGTCAAAGAAAAAACAGGTTTTCTCAAGTTAACTTGTTCAAACTTGTTTTCATTCAAATTTACACATCGGATACGAGTTCAGGAGATTGAATTTAGTCGGAAAAGATGCCAAACTTGTCGTGATCGGTTCTACATGGCCAGAAAAACAAAATGGACCACCTAGCAGAGCTTCGCCTCCCCACTACTCCCCTGGAACAACGATGGACACTTTTTGTGCCAAAATGGTATCAAGGGGATATGATACGTCGAACTATAATGTATTTGCATCCAATGGATTGACGGGTTCCATCCCCTCCATTTTTATCTGCAATTTTTTACCCCCCCTTCAATAACTCAAAACCCCCGAGTGCGATTTTTGGCGATTTTGGATATGTTGTAGAGCACTCAATTCTGAACGGAATATCAAATTTTCATGACGTCCATATTTATTCCGAGGTTTTGCCGATTTTTTTACTATTTTTCCTGTACTACTATGACTTATGCTGGCAATGATATTGGGGGACCGTCAAGTATAGTTGATTCCTTTGCCGATTATTTCAGCAAGTCCTTCTCTTCTCCATCTAATGCTTCGCTTTACCCCGGTCTCTCGAGTTTTTCACGCCGTGGTGATGTCCTCAATTTTGATATGGTCTCTGAAGATGAGGTTCTTGAGGCTATTCGTAGTCTCCCATCTAAATCTACTGCAGGACCTGACTTGACCTTATTTTCGTTCCACACATTTCTGATGTGACTGCTGCTGCCTTCAGGAGTTTGGGTTTTGTCTTGAGAAATGTCCGGCCCTTTGCGAATCTTCAGACTGCCTGTCTCCTTTATTCGACATTTGTTAGGCCTCGTCTTGAGTATGCCTCTATCATTTGGAGTCCTTTATATTCGGTGCACGTTTCCGCTATCGAGAAAGTTCAGCGTCGATTCTTGAAGTTTTTGCATTTCAGAACTTGGGGTACTTATCCTCCTAGGGGATGTCCCCAGGACATGTTGCTGGCACGGACGCAGTTCGTCAGCCTACAGTCAAGACGATGTTCGCATTCCATTGTTTTTCTTTTTAAACTTGTCAATGGTTTACTCGACTCCAAGAATTTGGTGCAGAAATTGATGTTCAGGGTTCCACGCGTAAATTCAAGATGCACCGAGACCTTTTTCGTTTTACCTCTCTACTACTAATACTAATGTTCTTAAGGCTTCTCCCATATATCAAATGTGCTCTAATTATACGAGTGTCCAGGATCGAATTGACATATTCTCTTGTTCTGTTGGCCAGATCAGGTCTTGCTTTGACGGATCTGCTTCTGGTGGTGTTGAGTGATCGCGGTTCTTTTCTTGTTGTCTTTTTTTTCCTCTTCTCTCTTAGCTTGATGTGCGCCTCACTCTGTTAATGGGTATCTACCTGTTGAGTGGGAATCTCAATAATAATAATAATAATAATAATAATTATTATTATTTGCAGCACTCATCGGCGATGCCGCGCCACACTGAATTGTTATTGTTTCGTCAAGATTTTTCTTAGTTCGGTCCCATAGTCATGAGCTATAATACCCACTGGAGTTGAAATTTTCCGCAAACATTCTCTCGTCTAGGACTAGATGCTGTGACGGACGGACAGACGGATGACGGATAAAGCGAGGACATAAGCGCCTTCCCGTATGGAGAAGTGCGCTAAAAATCACAAGCATATGGTATTCCTGTATGCAGCAAAAAGACTTTGCATGACGATAGTGCTCGCGATAGTGTATGCCAATCTGAGTCATTTGACTCGAAGAGCCACTTTTTTCTACCACCAGGCCAGGATCGACGACGGCGCTCTTTTTTCGAAAATGGCGTTCAAGTTTCAACTTTTCCTTCAAGCAACGCAACGGTGATCGTTTTCGACTAACAGAGGAAGAAAGGATGTCAATTGACGAAAATAAGCGACGTGTTTTTGCTGTTGTCGAATATTCCACACCAGTAAGTGGTACACTCTGTATGGTACATATTGGCTATGTTTCCTGACTAATTCGAAGATTGAGAACACGAGTTATTCTTATATTTTGTCTTTATTGAACCTTAGTCAACTCCATACAATTTTGTTGAAAAAATATGACGCGTTTCGCCCTTGTCAAAAGGGCATCAACAGAATGGAAGAGATCGATAAATATTTAAAAGCGCGCGTAGGTGTATACACCTTCAGGTGTTATCTATCAATCGCCCTTTTGACAAGGGCGAAACGCGTCATATTTTTTCAACAAAATTGTGTAGAGTTGACTCAGGTTCAATAAAGACAAAATTTAAGTAATGCCTCCACTACTAGAGCGTCAATCAAACTTAGTTATTCTTTAGTGAAGTCGGCACGTTCGGAAATAGTAGTTTATACACCAAGGGACTAAAGTGAGTTTTTATTCCCGCAGGTGAAGTTTGATACCCGAGGGCCCCTAGAACGTCAGTCCCGTGGTGTATACAAGACTTTTCGCAACACCGGGGTGCCATTTTCATGTACCAGTACCATTCATTCTAAAAGTTTGGCGTTTGAAGGGAGCGTGCGCTCCAACATAATGGCTTATAGCGCCTTTATTTTTGAAACGCGACCCCATGTTATTCAAGATTTTTTGTTCACCGGAAATCGAGGAACATTTCGATGTAAGATTTTTCCAAATCGATATCGTGCAATCGAAAGTTATCGTGAATTGAACACAAACAATGAAAGATTTCGTAATCATTTTGCAGAATTTTCTCAAGTTTTTCCAGCAGATTGATAACAATGTGACTGAGTTGTGATACCTTGTGTGATTACCCAAGAAGAGACCTATTCAACAGTGCAAAAATGTAATGCCTCGTCTACAGACTTCCGAAGAAAATTAAGTTTTCGATTGCAGGAAAACCCTCGGGAAAACCAAGGGAATAAAAGTCTACTTTTTTCCGCTAACGGGGGAGAAAAAGTGCACTTTTCGTCCCAGCATTGCGAAAAAGTCCTGTACGCTGATTATTAGCGTATTTTTGAATAATGCACCCTTGGCACACATGTGCTTAGAACCTGTCTGACCATTAGTACTGCGTAGTAGGACTGTATGATTCGTAGAGCTATATTACTGTTTAATGTACCTAGTTATTGCACCTATGAAGCATCGATACGGGGTGACCACGAAAGTAGAACAAATCAAGGTGCGTTCAGTCAGCTTATTTAGCCGCAAGTTTCCCAAAATTGAAACTTGCCGCTAAATAAGCTGACTGAACGCACCTTTAGTGAATTCACGTTGGGTGGTAGAATAGGACTAGTAGCTAGGCATGTAAATAAATAGAAGACATTTCTATTATTGAAGTGAACTTGAAGAATGAACTAAGAGTAATTCAATGCATACCTACCATGAAGATAGGTTCGCGAGTTTTAGCGTGAGTACGTTCTTTTCGATGCATATTTTACATTATTACTTATTCACAGTGAGGGTCTTAAAAGCTTCCTGAAGTTTGCGTACTTGATACTTATTTAAACATTACGTTGAGTTTTATTTGGGATTTATACTCGGATCTATACTGAGGTACAGCCAGTTCCACCAGTTTTACGGGCGAATTAACTTCATCGAGCTCATAGTTACTATGCCACAACCAATAGTATGGCTAGTTGCTTAGTTACTATGAGACTTATGAGAGTGATAAAGTTAATTCGTTGATGAAAGTTTGGTGGAACTGGAGGTTAGTAGGTACCTACAAGTCTTATGATATGCTCGTCTTGAAATTTTAAATTCTGTTTTCTGCACGTCAAGTTTATAACGAACACAATTGAATTATTACAACCAAGGGGTGCGCTTGAGAGAGCAAGGAATGAACTGTCATCTACAACATTAGAATAATTTACATGTGCAAACAAATACGCAGTCAAAGTTACCTACGAGGAGAAAGATAGCATGATAAGAAGAAGCGCCCAGATGATGGAGCATGCCTACATTACCCAATACCTACAGGCAATTTTTCACATAATAATGTTACGAGCGGCGATTCTGGACAGCACGCGATCTTTCTAGACTCTTCCCATTAGGTCGCAGTGTACAAGTGCTGAGCTCTAGTGCATTCCAGAGCACGCGTGCAGGCTTTTGCCCGGAATTGAATAGAGCCTTCAACAGTGGGTCAAGACACATCTGTCCATTTTGGAGGAGGTGCCGGATTCATTGCACGTTGGGATTGCACGCGAAAGGTGTGAGATTATTCGGGAATCGCCTAGAAACCATATGCCGAGTCACAGTGTAATTTGCTAGAGGACCTATGGAACATTGGAGATTAATTAGTCGGACCTATATAAGGCACCGATCCCCGGCCTACAGAAGGATTGAATTGGAAGTGATCGAGTGCGATAGAAGCGAAGTAGTCTCAGCGATATTTCTAAGTAAATAATAATTGTTGGCGTGTATTCATTGTAGTACGCAGTAATAAACAGTGTGTGTTTTAAAACGATCCTCTCAATTATAAACGAACATATAAACCAAAATTCAGCTTTGCGCGAGTTTGTTATGGGTTATCACGATTTTTTGACTAAAATGCCTGGGCTAACTAGACAATGGTATAGACTTTCATGAAAATCGTTCCAGTAATAAAAGATTTCAATATGGCGGCGAAATGTTGAAATTTGGCTAGAAAATAAGAATGTTCATACGAGACAAGATATTATACGAAAAACAATATTATAATTATTATTTTTATTGTTATGAGGATTGAGGTAGGTACATACAGGGTGATTCAAAAGTGTCGGACCACCTTGAAGGTCCTGAAATTCTTTTTCTGAAAGTACCTGCAAACAGCCACATTGGTGCCATAAACCTTTGTAGATCACAATAGAACCCTAAAGACCCTATTTATTTTAATAGAATTCTATTGCTTCTGTTTTTTTAGGAAAACTAAATTTTTGCAGTTTATGATTCACCCTGTAAAGAAAACTAAAAATTCAGTACAGATTCAGGGGGTGATTTCTTGTCCTCCTTATTTCTCCATGAACAGTTTACTAAAATCTTTTGAAACAACGGAAATAGAAGCAATCGAACGACCAACTTTTGTCCCTCCATAACTTCAAAATTAAAAGACATCGAATTTTTTCAACAACTTCCCAGCACTCTACTACACCTCCATGGTCCGACACTTTTGAATCACTCTGTATATATACAGGGTGATTTTCTGAAAAGGGCCCACCCCAGATTTCCTGCCGCCAATTTTTCTCCAGGAAAACGCCGAAACAGGTCGGTTTTTATTTTGAGGGGGACATCTAGGACACACATTGTCAAATTTTTATCCTCAACCCCTTCGCCTTCTCCCTACCCTACTTTAGAACCCCTCCAACTCTTCTCAAAATTTTTTCATTGTTAATTAAAGGGCAGTTTTTTCCCTATCAACTGCCGATCCTTGAGAAATAGATTTTCCAACAGGTCGATTTTTATTTCGAAAAGGACATCTAAGACACGTAATGCCGAATTTTTATCTTTAGCCCCTTCGCTCCCAATCAAGAGCATTTTTGGAAAGGGTTAGACAGTGGTTGAAAAAACTTGAAATTATTTTTCACAGAAAGAGAGTTTTCTTACTTCCAGTCTATTTGAAATTTTAAAGTAGGGTAGGGTGGGGGCGAAGGGATTGGAGATCCCTGTGTTATATTGTCAAATTGTTATTCTGGGGAATGCGTCGCCGGTTTGCTCACTGACCTAAGTCGCTTTCTTTCGCAGATCATGTTCCTGGAACAGAGAGTGAATTAACGCACCTAGTTCTGAAGCCAGGGCCCTATCTGCGATATACGGCGATATATGGAGGAACTAGACTTATGTGTTTTTCAACAGAATCCCTTGTACAAATTACGAGATACCCGAGGAGATACCTATGCTTTGCACCCTGTTCATGTCGTCTTTGAATTCGGTCGTACCGCCTGTAGGTATCTACCCAATATTTAGCGACCTTTCGCGGTGTTTTCATGCGCCGTGCACTCGTGCCCGTACTGTTCGTAGGTAGATACTACGTAGGTACGAAAAGTTGAACAAAAAACTCCTAGTTTCACGTAATGACAGCATATTCACTTTGAGTGATACTCGGTGATACCTTGTGCTCGTGTCATACGGTCGAGCCTTCGATACGAACACTGCAAAGTTGCTTTGACGATGGCGGCACCTTATTATACGAGTATGGCTTCTTATATTTCTCGCCAACAAATTGACGACAAATAATGACGAATCACACAGTATCTACCATGGATGTGTATCTACCTACCTACCTACATACATGATACGAACATTATGCATCTTTTGGTTGTAAGGTAGCGGGTAGCCAAATACACAATATTGCGCGGAAGTGGCGCTCCGACACGGATGTCATGCGAACTAAGAAAACGGTGACAAGTTATCATCGCGCATGTTCAGGGCCGCTATCCTTGAATCGTGTGAGAAAAGTCCCTGGGAGTAAAATACATTCCGCAGTACACTGATGTAGCGAATGTTGCCTAAAATCGTGATTTTTAGGCAACTTTCGTTACAGAAGTGTAGTACGGATTATATAAAACTATATATAATATATAGCGGCCCAGAATTCGACAATGACCTTGATTTCTGTACTTGACGTTGACGTTTTGTTCAGTTTTATCAGCCACTTGTGAAGTCTTCCGATTTACAATATATATTCGGCAGTCAAAAAAGTGTGTGCCACTCAGAGGACCGTTGCCTAATATCGTGTTTCTTAGGCAACTTTGGCTACAACAGTGTAGTACGGATTATATAAAACTCCCATGGAGTATTATGCAATCCGCAGTACATGAATGTAGCAAGAGTTGCCTAAAACCGTGTGAGATTGGTTCTCGCCTAGCTTTGGGTAGGGCAGGCGCCTGTATTATATTAATTCTTTTATTTTAAGCAAGCCGAGATTTTGACCAACCAAATTCACAACTCGACTGAAAATAATAAAAATTCCAACAGCTTGGACAATTTAACCATTATTGATTAACATTGACATTTTGGAAGAAAACTTGAACACCAAATTTCATCAAAACATTAATTTCGTACATGGAAACTAACAAAAATGGCGATGAAAATTCTTGCGATATATCGCAGATGGGGGCCAGGCTTAACAAGGTGCCGCCGAGCTCAGGTAACGACATCACTTGCGACGAAATCACACTCTGGCGCTAGAAATGGTACTTCTCAGTCATGCATTTTCAAAACTCTATATTCTCACTGTTGCACCTCACCACTTCTCTTCTCCCAACAGTTCTGACAATCTTGACTTTCTCAATCCATCAACTTGGCAGATTGTCCAAAACTTGAAGAAAAAATATCATAGGCGGCTGTGGTTTTCTCAAGCTTGGAATGGATAATATGTGAAGAGCATTAAATGGAAAAATCATGTCATAGTAAGCTATTGTATGGTCGCTAGCCATGTTTTCGGACCAGATTTTCGGGAATCACAGGCGACTTGACGTGATTTTCCATTGAATGCGTCTCATTACATATTATCAACAGGCTGAGACACTGTATCATTCTATCCATTTTACGAAGCCAATTCCAATTAATAAAGAATAAGCTGCGTTTCAACTGAGATTTATTTTACAAATAATGATTATAAACAGTTTTGCATAATATTTGGTTTAAAACTTTTAAATAACAATAATAAAAACAAACGACTATTGTTGAGCGTAGACTAGTTTTCTGGTAACACTGATAGCAATATCATCGTTCGCAATGACTAATCTAATATTGGTATATCGTAGGTACGTAAAATTCAACCAACCTCTTTGGTTTATTTAGACTAGAACAAATGCGTAGACAATTTTCAACTCAACCTGGTTATTCCACTTTGTTTTTTTCAGTTTCTGAACCAATTTCATCCTTGTCTTCAGTTTGATCAGTTTTTTCATCAGGTATTTCAGTTATTTCAGCACAGTTTACATTATCCACAGAGCCGAGTCTTTCTTGATTAGAATCTAAGCTTTGTCGTTTAGCACTGAGCTTTCTTTTCAGTGCAACCATACCTGCAAAAAACTGAGTGTCACAAAAAACTCCACCAATAAGAGTTCCACTGGTGCTTACATTTCAGAGTCTGGACAACTATACTTCTATTTTTCGGTTTTCTCAGAGACATTACCCTAAAAACATATACATTCCATATGAATCTAGAGTTATTATTTGAACTGTACGAACAACGAGATACTACAGAAAAAGCTGATTTTTTTTATGAATCCGGATTTACTACAAGCCTGGATTCACTACATTTGCACATTGAACAAACTCAAATTTTTACAAGTAGGTAACATATTAAGGTAGAGCCTAAAGCGTGGTAGAGCTCACATTTTATTCCGGTTTTGACACACACAGGTAACACAGTTTTGTAGGAAAACTGGTTTGAAATGGTAGGCAAAAGACTGCTAGCTAACAATTCGCGAACAGAATCAGTCTGAATATACAGGTAGTGTTAACGTAATATCAGTGCAGTAACAGAGATAGCCTAGTTTAATGCATCTGCACTTTTGCAAATATATAGCTTCAATTTTCATTTCTAAAGGCAAAATTTCGAATATATTTTGAATCAATTTCTGCGCCCGGAAAACATCTTTTTTGTACTGACTACTGACCATACTGATTTCACAGCGTAGTGTGTTGGTTTGCACGGTTTACAGTCACGTCACCATGTGATGTGATGACCTTGAACCTTCACCTTGACAACCGCCACCGTCTGGAATGAGCAGCGACGTAGTGAGTATACGGGTGAATATTCAAACTTGCCGGCCTCAACCGCCCTCCCTTCTGTTTGGACTCACAACAACATAGTTTGTTTTGTATAATGATTATTATTGCAAGAGGCCCCGTACCCCCCTGAGGTTACCAATCCATGTATTTAGCACCGTTGAACACCTCATCACTACGCCATTGAGAATATACGATGTTACGCAGGGCATTAATCTGTTTTGAGGTAGAACAAAATAACCCTAGGACGGGTCCTTACCATACCGCCAGAAGCCCAGGACCCCAGGTGCATGGAAGTTGCCTACATAACAGTTTTTGGGTTTAAAATTCACAAAATAAAAGAACATGCAGATCTCAAGCAATGGAAAAAAAGTCGGACAGAGGCCCTATAGCCGCTTAGTCAAGACTCAAGCAAATTTCCAACATTCCAAAACTTGGTCCGATTATTTCAGAAATTGGAATTAATCGATTACACTGCATTTTGAACGCCATTCGATCTGTTTGTTTCAAGTTAGAAGCTGTGAAGCTGTGATTATAAAAATGATGATTACTGATCCAGTTTACCGTTTCCTTATAGAGGGTCAAGTCAAATTGGCATTGACGTTACGTCCTCAATGACGTGATGATTAGAGATAAAAAGTGGACTCATACCAGAAAAATAGGAACTCATACAGAAATTATAAATGCAGGACAACATCTTATGTGATATATGACAGCAATTTTAGATAAGTTACACCTTACCAAAGAAAAAGATGATCGCAGTGGACCAGCAAGTTATTGATTCAACGGAAAAGGTGCAGTTTTACAGTTAGGTTTGGGTTGGCGCCATGCACAATTGCACGTGTGCGTGCCAGAGCAATAGAAATCAAAATTGTGGAATGAACTCCTTCAAGTTTAGTTGGCACCGCTGATGAAATCGAGAAGATGAAATTTACATACTATCGTTTCCAGAAAGATGGGAGGTCCAAGTGTTCACATAGCACATGCCCTTGAGGACAGAAACGCCCATCAGTTTTTGTTCGAAATGAACAACCCCCGCGCCGGTGTCTTGCGAACTTTGATGACAATTCCAGTGTGCCTGCTGCCTAATAGGCCATCCACAATGATGTTAATGTTAACGTAATGTTATCGGCAATGGTAATGTTAGCATTCAAAGCAATGAGTTTCAAATGGTGACGTTCACAATCATGTTAGTGGCAATGGTAAGCATTAGAGTTAGCGTTGCTGTTGCTGTTACGGTTAAGGTCTATGTAAATGATACTTGAAACTGATAGATTGCACAGCAATCAAGGCAATGTACATTATCAAGGCAATAAAACTGATACCAGATTAAATGCTTTCACCACTTATTTTACAAATGACTATTAGATAATTATCATTTCTTGACATTGTGAGACGCTTCTTGGATCCCCTTAAATATATTTTTTTGTTTTGTTTGACCTTGGAAACGGAGTCTAGGCATATGGTCTAACCTTTCGAATAAAAGCGAAAAATGATTTTTTTTATTTGTCAAGTTTCAACTTTTAACCAGCCATGGTCAATATTATATTCAACAAGGGACAAGAATGCAAATTTTTTCAGAGTCTTTGAATCCCGAAGCTTTTGAGAAACAGACTCTACTCCCGTCGAGGGGAAAGAAAAATAAGGTTTGTTCAAATAACTGCACCCAAAAATGAAACTCATAAACTAGCTAAAGCTAAATAAACTTTGTGAGCTAGGATGGAGTGCTTTTAGAATAAATTTTACGTCTCCACTATATACAAGCTATATTGAGACTTGATCCTGCCTACACTATTAGTACTAGCGGTTCACAACATAATTTGGTACAATCCTGCATTTTGTGATACAAACAAGAACTTCGGCATGATTGTTCCTAGAACCAAATTGAATAATTTGGCCCGCTGTTCTTTTTGATTGTCCCCTGCTGGTCCGGGATTTGGGGGGTACAAGGGGGACATGACTATTTTTTGCTGCAAACACTAAACACTGCTATCGATTCATGTTTGATGTAATTTCTGAATAACTAGAGCCTGCTTATCACGATGTCGCCACTAACAGAATGATCCGCCTGGTAGAGCTGTCAGATTTACAATGGGGGCTCCCTGAAGTAATAAATTTTGGTCATCGAAGAGGATGTGTGGGGTATCATTTCTGACATAATGGAGGTCTGCAAACTCATTCCTTGTCAAAATTATGATTATTGATTATCAAACATTTACGATTCGCATTGAATCCACTTTTGTTGCACTTTTGATTAGGCTGAGCTAGCGAGTCACGATACCGCCATTGTCGAGGCGCTGCGTTCGCTAGAAGTCGAGTTATGACGGATTTATTGGAATTAAAAAAGTTCTTGGAAGTCGCTAGAGTGGTCATGCAAAAGAGAGTGGAATATAATTTTGACCGTCTTTAGACTCGGGGAGTCTACTTTTTTGCATTAAAATGGAATTCTGTCAATATTAAGGGGGCTCATGAAATGGGAATTTTGTACTTTTTGGTCCACAAGCACTCACCTTGAACCTTAAAAAAATACTTTCCAGCATAAAATGATGACGCTGATGGGATGCTGTCATCGCTGAAGCGATACGTCAACCAGAAGCCGAGTGGGGGCTGCAACTCTTTGTACTTGGGGTGCGTGTCTTGAATTAGGTTAGTTTGGTCTTGAAATATGATGTGTTGGGCATCATTTCTAATGTTTTTTTGGTCGCTGATTTCTTTTCTCAATGCAAAACTTTGATTTACTTACAAGCGGAGCTGTCGCTGTCTTAGAACATGGGAGATATTCCTCCTCTCCCCGAATTCTAACCCAATCAAAATTTTGCATTGAGAAATGAAATCAGCGACCTGGAAAACATTAGAAATGATGCCCCACACATCATATTTCAAGACCAATCTAACCTAATTCGAAACGCGCACCCCAAGTACAAAAAGTTACAGCCCCCACTCGGCTTCTGGTTGACGTATCGCTTCAGCGATGACAGCATCGCATCGGCGTCATCAATTTATGCTGAAATATATTTCTTCAAGGATTCAAACGAGTGCTTGCGTAGAAAAAAGCGAGAAATCTATATTTCATGAGCCCCCTTAATATTGACACAATTTTATCTTTAGGTAAAAAAGTAAGTTTGATGAGTCTAAAGGCGGCCGAAATTATATTCCACACTTTCCTTAACGGTCAATATTGCCAGTTTCAGGATTTTTTTTCAATTTGAAATTATTCGTCATAAGTCGACTTCTGGAGAGCTTGCAAGGACGGCATAATAATTCACTGACCCAGGCTAATAAAAAGGGCAACAAAACTCAGTTCAATGGGAATCGTAAATGTTTGATAATCGATAATCATAATTTTGGCCCCTCATATTTTCTACAGTTTCAAAGCAATCACATTTTTACACAAAGAAACGAGTTTGCAGACCTCGATTATGTCAGAAATGATACCCCTTACATCCCCTTCGATGACCAAAATTTGTTATTTCAGGGAGCCCCCACTGCAAATCTGACAGCTCTACCTTGTCTCTCGACAGGCGCATCATTCTGACAGTGGCGACATTGTGATCAGCAGGTTCTAGTTATTCAGAAATTACATCAAACATGAATCGATAGCAGTGTTTAGTGCTTGCAGCAAAAAATAGTCATGTCCCCCTTGTACCCCTCAAGTCCCGGACCAGCAGGGGGTAATCGAAAAGAACAGCGGGCCAAATTATTCATTTTGGTTCTAGGAACAATCATGCCGAAGTTCTTGTTTGTATCACAAAGTGCAGGATTCCTTTGTGTACCGCAAGTACTATATGAAAAAAAAATGAGTTTGCTTCAACACCAAACATCAATTAAAATTTATAACAGTGTGTTACTTTTATACGCTTTTGCTGTTTGCTGTTGCATGAGTGTAAATTGGCCTTTTTGATTTTTTGACAGGAAGGCCACAAATAACTTTTACTAACTTTTCTTCTCGATCCTTAATGCCTTTCCTGAGGATCAAGATAACGTAAGCCGTATCCCATCTGCCGTTGAACAGTGCACAATTCAACAGACCAGGGCATCTACTTACACCTGGTTTATGGTTGTATAGGTGAATAGCTGATTTGTAAATAGCCTGAAATTAAAAAAAAAAGTTATACTCGATCTAAACTGGGCCAAAATTGAAGTGGACCACCCCGAAATTTTGCTTCGGTAAAAATAGAGTTATCTCAAGAAAAAATTGCCCCATTCTGAAAATGTTTGTGGTGTTCGATAGAGCAATCTTTTGACTATGAGAAACCATCTTCAATCACCTGATTGTTGACCTTATGTACGATATACAGGGTGACAATGAAATAAGATGCAAAAGAGGCCTGATTTTAGCAAGATCCCGTTTCAAGAGAATAAGTCACAAGAATCTTGTAGGTCACATTTTTGGAAAGCATATCAATATCTCAAAACGGTTGTGCACTTTTGACCGTAATTTGTTTTTTTCACAAAGTTATTGTTTGTTTTGTGATTTATGGAATGAAAATTGAGCAGTAAGCACCCATCCATGATGGTACAAACTGGTGACTATGGCAATCTGGTTGCAACAGCTACTTGCCATTCTTGCATTTTGAACCATTCTGGACCATCTAACATGTAATGCATGTCACAGCATGCTTGATTTGCCATGGTTCCACAAGAGGTTTAGGTCCTCACCACTTCTGAGGGTCGGTGGGATCAAATTGTTTCATGGTACATTTGATACAGCTATTATGTACGTTCCTGAAAAATTTCAAGTATAAGCAACAGCCCTGGCAGAATCTATACCAAAAAATCCGAAAATCGCAAAAAAATTAATAACTTTTTGGAAAAACAAAATACGATCAAAAGTCCAAAAATATTTCGAGATATTGATGTAAGCTTTTCGAAAATATGACGAAAAAAATTCTGTGACTTGTTTTCTTGAAATGGCATCTTGCTGAAGTGTCCTAGATTATCAGAATTCATGGATTCGAAGTCAGAATTCAGGGATTTGAAATAGGAATACATGGAATCGAAATCAGAATCCATCAATTCGAAATTAGAGTCCTTCGAATCCATGGATTCTTTTCCAAACTGGGATTCGAATACCAATAATACTCTTTTCTTTCCAGGGATTCTATTACGGGTATTCGAATACCGAATAAGAATAAAAACAAGAAAATGTTGAAAATGAGCTTTCAGATTCAAGCGTTTATGCTCCAAAATAAGAAATAACGATAAGAATAAGGAACTTCATCTTTCCATTCACTGTTGCGTATTGAAGATGCGCAGATGTGTCAACAGTGGCGGCGTAAAAGAGCCTTTGAGGGCGAAATGTTTCCTAAATTCTGCACAAATCATCCTTAATGTTAATGAATAATCAAGTTACGCGGTTAACTTATGTAGAATAATATTCTACAATATGTTTAAAAGTTTTCCGTGGCTTGTGTTTCGACGAGATCCTAGCCCCTCCCAAAAAATACTTACTTATGCCGCTACTGCCCAAAAAATTTAAGAATAAAAATAACAATTTGGATATTTTCAACTTCTGCTCGAAGACAAGCCGAACGAGTGAAGAACGCAGTCGAGCTTTGCCGATGACCATGGGGGCTGCTTTTATGCAATCCGCAGTACATCGATGTAGCAATAAATGCCTGAAATCGCCTGTCTTTGGGTAGGCGAAAGACTCCCACGGGTTGCTTCGTAACGGCGGTCCAAACGTTGCGCCCTCTACCAGTTATCCCTATAAGTTCCCATCAGTGGTATTGGTGCTTTCCACCTAGACGGTACAAATACCACCAGACGGCACAAATACCACCAGACGGGACAAATACCACCAGACAGCACATGTTCCATAGTTTGGCACAAAATTTTAGGTCATCCAATGAACGGCATAGAACCGGGTAGAAACACGTAGATGGAAAGCACAGTTTGGCACCCGCACATGCGTAAATGGCAGGTGTATCAAACTTGGGGCTAGGTGGAAAGCACCCATTGTCTATTACTGCAATAATTCAGATTGAGAAGTAAACTGCTTGAGAACTGAACTGCAACACCTAAAAATTAGGTGCGTTTTCAAATTGAGATAGCTCGAAAAATATCTGACGGATTCCAGAAATTCAGGCATGTGGGGAAAGATCATTTCTTTGACTATCGAGTGCTGGTATTGATGATAAGTTTGATTGCACAATTTTTCATATACAGGGTGCCAACGGAGAGCGTGCAGATATGGGCAATCTTTCACCTTGTACAACTTTCGAAAAAAAAGTCCGAAATTTTTTCTATCGCCTGCTTTTAAAAGGTTGAGTCATTATGCCTAAACGGTTTTGGAATTTTGACCCTAACTTTTTTTTCAAAAAATTGTGCTCAACTTTCTGAAATATACACTTTCTGATTAAGAAAAAGAAATAGAGACATTGTTTGTTTTCAAACGGCGTCCATATTGAATTTGCTCACGAAGATTTTCATTTGAGCTTCCACATCCCCTAGAAACTACCCCTTTTGGGACACCGTCTCACAACAAGATATGCAATGCTTCATTTAAAAGGCCTAAGAAAAGTACTCATCAATAATTGGATTGAAATAAGTATACTACGATGACCCCTCACGTACAGCTCCCTAAAAACCACCCCTTGACTTCAAGGGACAGGGTTGGTGTGATAAGACATGCAATACATGAAAATTCCAAAAAACGTCGTTTTCAACTGTTCCACAAAAAAGTGATGCTATGTTAAATGAAGCATTGCATATCTTGTTGTGAGACGGTGTCCCAAAAGGGGTAGTTTCTAGGGGATGTGGAGGCTCAAATAAAAATCCTCGTAAGCAAATTCAATATCAACGCCGTTTGAAAACAAGCAATATCTCTATTTCTTTTTCTTAATCAGAAAGTGCATATTTCAGAAAATTGAGCACAATTTTTTGAAAAAAAAAATTAGGGTCAAAATTTCAAAACCGTTTTGGCATAATGATACCTTTCAAAAGCAGGCGATAGAGAAAATCTCGGATTTTTTTTCGAAAGTTGTACAATGTGAAAGATTGCCCATATCTGCACGCTTTACGTTGGCACCCTGTATATGACAAATTGTGCAATCAAACTCATCATCAATACCAGCACTCGATAGTCAAAGGAATGATCTTCCTTCACATGCCTGAATTTCTGGAATCCGTCAAATATTTTCCGAGCTATCTCAACTTGAAAACGCACCTAATTTTTAGGTGTTGCAGTTCAATTGTCAAGCAATTTAGATACCTACACTACACATGATATCAATTTGACATAATGCGATGTAAAAAAATTAATTTGTATACCTACATATTCAAGTATTATCTACAGATTGGTGATACTGTATGACTCTTAACAAAACAAGTAGGAAAACAACCGCAATAACAACAGCATAAAGCTAAAAACTGTAACTAAAAATTTTGACCACTGTCATTTTAATGCTTCGAGTGACACCTAGGAGCGATGTTTCAAACTATTTCTTATTCTTATTTTAATTTCTGGAGTATAAATGGGCAGTTGCCGTGCTTATTTTCGTTATTTTAATTCTTACCGTTATTTTTATTTTTATTCTTATTCTTATTTTTTGCGAGCATAAATCCACCTAAACTTGAATTCATAATCCCGAATATCGGCAAAGAAAAAGTAGCTGCATGAATACGAATACAGAATTCATGACTGTATTCGAATACGAATACTGTAGAAAGTAACTAAAGTAGGAATCAAGTTACTGAGTATTCAAATACTACCCAAGTCTGAAATCTACAGACAACATTTCAGACAAACAGTTTTTGTGATTGCGAACTTACTGAGGGAAATATCTCCAACACCAACCAACTAGGCATGACAGCCATTACCGCCAGAGGATTAGACTCTTGATACACAAAAAGACGTGAGTAAATCAACATGTAAGGGATGGCAACCATGTAGTTGAGACAGCTAAAAATTTCAAAACTTAGACAACGCCAGTTAAGAATTCAAAAGGCTTACAATATAAAAATATGCACACAAAAAGACACCCCTAAAATTATTTTGGACTTTGTGGTGTTGAGTTTCGATAGTTCTGCTTGAATTACAAGCAACCTTGTAATTTCTAAGCTTATGTTGACTATGCATATTAAAGAAGTAAATCTGAAGAAACCTTCACTAAACCTAAAAGAAAGTATACAGTTAGTCATCAAGGTTCAATCTCAGGTTCAATGAAATAAAGTTTTTTGAACTCAAGACTCGACTGCCATGTTGAGGTCAAGCGTTGTATTTACAAAAAAGACTTTTACCACTTTTTCTTTGATTATTGGGTCTTATTAGGATGCCTGACTGTAACAATAACAATATTGTCAAGGTCACAGATTTTAATAATCGCAAGCCATAGCATCAACTTGAGTACCTTGTTACGATACTTTTCAATATTGACAACAATTTGGTAGATACAATGCTTGGCCCTAGCACAGTACTCAGTAGCAAAGAGAAAGAGATCTCAATTGTTGTAACTTTACCTGAAAATATAAAGAAACACAATATTTAGTAATGTGGCTGAACTTGTGAGTGTTCCGAAGATATTATAATGTCGTGTTTGCTCCCAAAAAGCACTGTGGAGATAAAATGTTGCTACCAAGACAAATCCAAGCTGAATTTGTTCTGGAGCCAAGCTTTGCTTGAGGAAACTTCTAAAATCCATAAACCGAAGGCCTTGGGTGTACAGTGTGGCTTGAATGTAAATAAGAAATGTACTGTAAAAGCCTAAGTACCATACAGAACTCTTCAGCCGAATACGCAAGTACTCCTTGTACTTCATTTTCTTAAATAAAAGCTAGAACGAATGATCAGTGGTTGAAAAATCAGCGATAATATTGTTACTCACGTCCAAAGCATGGTCGAAGGTAATGTGCAGAATGTAAAACACCACAAACATCCAAGTGACCCCATTCAATAAAGCGTTATTGTAGGCCCTCCCGAAACACTTCCTTAATAGGCTGGGGATAAATGTGATTTCAGTCTTGAGGATAGAATTTATAGTAGATGTCATTTTCATAGATCTTGCCTAAATTTTCCTGCAGAAAAAACTGATGGGATGTAACCTAGAAATTTATAAACAGCATGGCTATTGAACTTACTTTGGTAGGGGTCGTATTTTTCATTCATCGATTGTTCATTTTTAAACCAGGTTGGGTGTCGAAATAAAAACTATTTTTGAATTGTGAACAAGTTTACTTCTCAGTCTCACATCTTCACCATTTGACATTTTGTTGACATATTAACATATATTCACAATCTCGTTCTGTCACTTCTGTCAGACTGTCAAGCCCCTGCGCATCCTGCGCCTTGCCCTCAGAGGAAACCAGAGGGCGAGGAAACGGGTGCGTCGGCTTGTTCCGCCTTATCATTGCTCCGACTCTCGCTTGGTCCGACCTTGGGTTGGCATCACTGGAGATGAAGTGAGGCTTCTGCACAGGCAATGGCCAGTGGCGTAGCGAAGGGGAGGGCCTGATTATGCTTCCTGCGTTTGGTCGCCAGATTACGCGAAATACATGAGCCAGATAGAGGACCGTCCAGAGAAAGTTATTAAAGTATCTCTCATTTTAAGCTGGACGGTGTCCCTGATCGAGGGACCTCATTCCCGGGAGCTGCTTTTGAGAAAGGTTTGGCTTCACTGCCTTTGAGTGGCGCATGCAGGTCCGATTTATTGGCCAGAATCGTATTAATAGATAAGGGCTCGATACCAAGTTCCAGGCGCAAAAGTTAGGACGGCGTAACTTGCCAAATAGAGCGGTCTGATTGGCCGTTGCGCCCGTTGCTATAGTAACCGCACTTACGGCGGTCTTAGCCCCAACTTGTAGGTCGTATGCAGTATTGTCACACGACTGGTTTTCGAAGGAAACCACACGGAAGAGTGTGATAATCACGGGTGATCATACGTCTTTTTAAAAGAGTATAGTAACTATAATACCCTTTATCACACAGAATGCCTAATGCTTATTGGCGGCTTTACAGAAGTTCGTTTGTCGCCGGCGACAATCCCCCCACTCCACTGTATGTAGTTGAATAATTTGAACGACACGACGACAGAAACTCGTGTCGCGGGGAGTTATGGAGGGAGGTAGGGGAGTACAGGCGGATCGAATCCTATTGGCCAGCGACACTGTCCCCGGCGACATACGAAGTTCTGTAAAAGCGGCTTATCAATTCCAAAAATATGCGCTCTTACAAGGTGGATTCTGTCACACATCACACACTAGACTCGCCTGCTTTGGTGAAAATAAAAGCTGAACGCATAATACGAAACAATTTGCCAGAAACATGCCAAAACCACCTAATTTGACGTCCTTCCTTTTATACTTTTCCGACCCCCCCCCCGACCAACATGGAAGGGAAAGTAAGTACGATCGCGCGCAAAATAAACGGAGACAGTGTTTCGCGCGGAGTGTACTGATTTAATGAATTTTAGCCTTCTTGTCACTGTGACACCAGGCCAAAATTCATAAAATCGGTACACTCCGCGCGAAACACTGTCTCCGTTTATTTTGCGTGCGATCGTACATATTGTAATCGTGCAGAAAAAAGTTTTTGAGATTTCCACGGATATATCCATTTGGAGGTCCCCCAAGACGACTAAGACCATTTCCAGAATGATGTCTGTCTATCTGTCTGTGTGTCTGTAATCTCTCACGGTAACTGCGAAACCGTCGATACGATCAACTTTTTTTTTGCCTTAGGACTGGTTTGTCCTTTTAGCCATTACACTAATTAAAACCAGAAGAAAATATAGGACTCATAAACAAACGCAATCAAGTTCAGACCTGCAAAATTAAAAACGTTATATGTTGAACGACTCTTCCTCTTCAAAAATTTTACCAAAGCAGAGTACACCTCAACTCTTCCTGTCTCAAGAATTTGTGACATACTTAGACTTGAAATTTGGTGTGCAGACATGGTTTTTCCGTGGAATGAGCCCAATAGTTTTTGACTGTCATCTGTCAAACAGAACTGTTCACTATCAACAAATGTCAGAAGCTATATATCCCACGGACGTTGAACCACGGATCTCGACTTGCAATATGTCATTTGAAAGCCCTGAAAAACTGTATTCAGCACAGTTGAATGTATTGTCCTATCTGTTATGTCGAATAATGAAAAATGTCAAAATTCAAAACTTCATCATTCAATTATATTTAAAACCTATCCGATGGATATTGGAATTAAATTTTGGCAGGAAGCAACACAACAAAAAAAGTTATATTACCGAGAGGGGCATTTCACCTGTGTTTTGACCAGGAGGACTCGCTTTTTGATCTCGAAAATTCATTCCCACTCGCGGGGATCGACTTTTTTTTAAAAATTCCAACTGATATCGAAAGTAGATGGAATTGAGCGTCGTGTAGACCCATTTTCAAAATTAACACGGTACCAGTTTTCTTACGGTAATTTTTCCACAATGAAATTAGCACATTTCGTGAATTTGAAAAAACTGCAATGCAGACTTTGACATGCAGTGTGAGCCCCACGAAATATTGATTTCAGGTGCAGACATGCTGGGAATTAAACTTGAAAAAAAGATTGAATTAATTTTTGGAAGAAAAACTTTTGAGAACGGACCCACGGTTTTCGAGTTTTCCTCTCTGGAAAAACTTGAAATTTTCCAACTTTTTCTCCCGTGAACAGATTTTCAGTGCTATTTTAAACAGGGGGTAACTGGGTCATGAACATTCTCCAACAATTTTTTCTCAACTTCACGAGAATTTTCCGGTTGAAAATGTAAAAACGGCCTGGGTTTTCGAAACCGGACTTGAATGATGGAGCTTGGAGTGAAGCTTTTAATTGATTATTTTTACAATGATTTGGAATAAGATTTGATGTTTTCCCGGAAAATTCAAATTTTCCTGACAAAATTTTCAATTTCTTGCAAATTATTTTCAATCTCTCTTTCTAATTCTAACTTTCCACCCGGAGGGGCGTTTCGAAAAAAAATTCCAGAGGTTCCTGGGTACTAGTCGGAAAAGTTTTGGGGTGACACAGCCGATTTTTTTAACGGTAGAAGCTAAAACAAATAACGAGCTGGAGTGAGAGCTAGAGTTATTTCACAACAGGGGATCTATGAACAGAAGAATAATACAAGGTTTAAAGTACGATTTCACTGTCTGGTAATTCCAAAAATGGGCGAAGATACCCCCGAAAAGATGAAAAACTCGAAAGAACGGAAAAACCGAAAATGCTGGAATAAAATGTTGCAGTGTCGTTTTTGAAGCCACAAGTCAGCGAAATGTGAAAAAAATTACCCCCGGAGCCTGGCGGCCTACCCTGGTATCGTGTGAAAATGAAGAATGAAGGGCTTATTCTAGAAGATTTTTGATCTAAGCCCGCGTTTTCAAGTTGAATTTATTTTTTTTGTCAGTTTTAGGCTATAAAAGATTTATCAAAAACCGGCCCCGGAGCCCTTTGGTCAGCTCTGGTATCATTAATCGTGCAGGGCTCCCGCTAATCTGGAAAACCTGGAGAATTCACTATTTGAAAATTTTGGTCAAGAAATGTCATGAAATTTTGAAAAAAAAAAAAAGAAAAAGTCAAGGTTTTTTTCTGAGGGTCAGGGAATTCGTAAACTGAGCAACTTTTTTTTCATTTTTCAAATCTGTTATCGCTCCTAGTCATCAATCATGCAGTTAACATGTTTTGTGTTTTCCGAAAAAATTGATCGCTTTATTTTACCTGCTACCCACAACTATTTCTTTTATTAGGTGCTTGAGAATTTCTTTACTCAGTAGTCAGGGAAAACTCACGACCATCCATGGTCTGTAAAATCAGAGAAAAAGTCAAAGAAATTTGACTCCATGCATTGACTAGCGAGAACCCTGTCGTGAGAATTTTCGTAAATCGGCAGAATCGAATGATCTCTTGTCTCATTTGGAGAATAAAATGCCGTTAGAAGATTTTTGATTAGAGCCTGCGTTTCCGATTTGCAAAGTTTTTTTTGAAAAAAATTGGTAATTTCGAAATTTTCCCGAAAAAATTGCTCGGTAGACCTTTCAGCACCTGAGATCCATGAAATTTTCGGGTTTTTTTACCGCAATTTTTTTTGCGTTCAATATAGGCTCATTCAAGAAAAAAATGCGATCTGTATTCTTAAAACGACCAGGTCATATTTTCAGTCAGCTGAACCCGAAAAATTTCGTTTGTTTTGCAAATATGTAAGGAATTAACCTAATTATGGAAATTGCGTCGTCGAATGTCGCTTTCGAGGCTACAAAGTCTGCGAAATGTCAAAAAAATCGACTCCGGAGCCCTTAGTCCGACCCTGGTATCATTATTCGTGAAATTTTTTGGGAATCGGTACCATGGCTTGATCCGCCGTTTCATTTGGAGGATAAAGTGCCGTTAGGAGATTTTTTATTAAAGCCCGCATTTTCAAGTTAGCACTGTTTTTTTTGCAAATTTAGACTTTCAGAAGATTTATCGGTTTATCTCAGCTTCAGTACCACCGAAAATTGTCCTTCAAGTACCTGATGCTGAAGTTTTCTAGAGCGCATCTGTACGCGATGGTCTCGATAACCGGGAAAATCGTTTTCGTGAACGTGAAGATACCATGGTCATGTCATCACAGCACCATAGACTCACAGCACATAGCGTCTACTCCTTGAATGGCTGTTAATGGCGACGGCATAACGGCTCGGAGCGAGTGTAACTCGGAGTACGGAGTGTAATTTCCATTTTTCGGCCAGTCGGAATCGAAAAATTCGGGGTTCTTCTGCAAATATAGGAGGGATTGACCCAACTGTGAATATTCCAACTACGATTGTCGTTTCTGAAACCCAAGAAGTCTGCGAAATGTGAAGAAAAAACGGCCTTGCGACCCCTGCTTTGGCTCGGTCCTGGTGTCACTATAATCTTCTGAATTTTCGGGAATCGGCACAATCAAATGATCCGTCGTCTCATCTTGAAGAATAAAGTACCGTTAGATTTTTCATGAAAGCCCCGCATTTTCGAGCTAGGACTGTTTCTTGAGGAAGGAAGGAAAGAGCATATAATTTGCCCCTTCGCAGTATAAGTTAGAGGTTATAGGAAGTGGATGACGTTAGTAGGATAGTAGGGTAGGGTTCACGCCACAAGGAACTTGACATAAAATATGAATCAATCACATTCGGTCATCTGTGTCCCACAGATATTATAATTTGGCGGATTTACCCATGGGCGCAGTGAACGCGCGCCCAGGGCCTAACGCGCGCTATCAAAGGGGCCCAGCGGAGGCCCCTTTTCATGACTGTTTTTTTTCCCTTCATTTTTGTAAATTCGAAGTTTGTAAGATTTTTTCTTAAATCGATGTATGCTAGTTTCTGGGCCCTGCCCCCTCCCCCCCTTCCGCCCTTTCAGTCTCATTACTTCAAACCTGCACATTCTCAACTTCACTTTATATACCTACTTCATTCACAAAACAAGAGGCCTCTGTTTGAGAGTTCGAGCAGGGCTTTGTTTTATATGTATTAATTTTTCATTTTTTCTTCATATAATAATATTAATGATGATTGATTGGTATATAATAATGCTCGGTATATAATGTGTATTTATGTAACCCGAGTTTAGTGGGGTAGCGGCCTAGCTAGGTGGCTGAGGGCCCCCGCGAAAACTGTTGGGAGAGGGCCCTTCTCCCCCACTTTTTTTAACCTTAAAAAAATCTGTTTTACATCTTTTTCCATTTTCATTTGCTTTTGAATTATATTTTGATTACCTGTTTTGTGTCGACTGTTGACTAAAAAACACTTATTACTATCAACATTCATATTATTATCTGCAAAAAAATTCTGCGCGGCACGCCCCCCTCCCCCAGACCCCCCTTGGGGGCCTCTAAAGGTGCGTTCTGTCAGCTTATTTAGCAGCAAGTTTCAATTTTCGTCGTAAGCGCAGCTCTTACGAACCAGCCTCCTCAGAACAGCCAATAAGCGGTGCTGCGCTTACGGCTGAAATTAAAACTTGCGACTAAATAAGCTGACTGAACGGGTAAATCCGCCACATACAATATATACTACTCCAAACTAGATGAGTGACTCTCAGATGCCCCCCCTCCCCATAAAAAATTTCGCATGACAAACAAAACTCCAACTGGGTCTGGTTGGTACCTACTTTAGTACCACCTACTACTAACTAACCAACTAATCCTACTAGAGGACTAGGACTAGGACTAGGAACTAGAAGTAACTAGAGTAGGTAACCAAATGATTGCTGCAGACAAAACCAAAAGCTTTGCTGTCTTCGCCTTGAGTCCTACCCTCCTACCTGTCTGCGATAAATGACCCTATATTTCTCTTTTCCGTCAGGCGGTGTTGATTACTTTGGCTCCCGCTTTGGCTCCATGTAAAAATTGGTCGTTATCGATTCTAGCTGCAATGGTCGCTGATGAAATAACTATTTTACATTTAAGGACAAAGTATTGGTGAAATAAAGACATTATTGCGGAATCAATCCGTGTGGGTTTTTTCTAAGAGAGAAATTTACCATTCAGGTCTTTTTGGAAAGCTACAAGGATGTAGGTACTTTAGTTTGAGCCTACAAACATTTTTATAATAGAAAAATAATTTTTTCAAAACTTGAATTTTTTTGGATTTTGAAAATGTCTATAAGCTCAAACCAAAATACATTCTTGTAACTTCCCAAAAAGACCTGAATGGTGAATTTCTGTCAAGGAATAGAAAGTAAGGCGAACAACAAGTGTGGGTACTTCTTTTGAAAGCCATGCAGATAGGTATAGGTTCAGCAGAATGCCTCCATATTATGCGGTTTTATCTAGGTACTGGTTTTTGAAAGTAAATTTACCTACATCTTCACAAAGCTGAACACATTACGGGAGTCCATACCACCGCCTCTGTTTATGTTTATGTGATAAGTATATGGTTTATGTTATCCCAGAATAGCGAATCCTCATGGCACCCCCGAGGTAAACGGCGATGTTTACCTAATGCAAAGTGCCGGTTTGTTGATTCTTCACTCCAGGCCAGGGTCCTCATGACAGTCACGTGATGCCGATGCCCCTGCCCTTGTATGCCCTGCCCGCGCCCGGTCTATGCCCTGCCCCAAACGGCTGGGGCTACGCCACTGCAGAACGTACCAGAAGCCTCACTTCATCTCCAGTGATGCCAACCCAAGGTCGGACCAAGCGAGAGTCGGAGCAATGATAAGTCGGAACAAGCCGACGCACCCGAGGAAACTTGCCTTGCGCATAACCATTGATGTAAATACAAATCAATAGAATGCTCCCACAAACCTTTCCAATTCTAGATAGATCACTAAAATTATCAACTTTGCTTTAACTGGCCTCTGGACGCTTAAAAAGGTTCTAAAGGTCGGTTCAGGGTGTACTCATTCGAGCGTCGCGTCGCGGCAGAGTCGAGGCGCGTCGCGCTGGGATGGGCAAGGTAGAGATAGCCCACTCTATTGGCGAAAATCTTTTCCGCGTGGTGGCGCTGTACGCAATAAAACATGGTGGCCCAAGAGGCCTTGACAAATAGGTAGTAAACGCAGTGCGCATTTACATCACAACAGCTGTCAACAGTGATAGCTGTCAGTGAAAGCGTAACAGTGGGCGCCGACTCTGTGCAGTGGGCTAAGAACTGGGGCTCGTTGGGAATGGAGTTTCGTTGCAGTATCTCTAACTTATTTTTGTTTTAGAAAATGCCGATAATACAGATTCATTTGCCCAATATTTATGGTCATGTTGGTGACCAAATCAGCCCCCTCTCGACAAAGTGCGAAGAAGTGATTGAGGCAGGTCATTTAATCGTGTGTGGGGTGACTGGGGCTCACTGCGACTGAGACTCTTGTGCTTTGTTATGTCTCATAAATGGATAATTGAAAACTATTTGGAGGCTAGGTTCTGTGGCCCAGTTGTTAGAACAGTGTTGTGAACTCGTGAAGCCATCTCCGATAAGCCAGTGAGAGCAGCCGAAGAGCCTGGACATCAACGCCAGCGGTATTGAGAGAAGATACCTGGCCTGCAAATCAGAATCCGTCACTCGCCTCATCAGTTCAGATTTAGAACAACTTAATCGATATGAAAATATTTTCCATTGTAGAAACACTAACATCAACCGATGAGCTATGATTAAACTTATGATTGAAGAATACTCAATTATTTTTGATAAACTATGATTTTTATTATTCTAGACAGCGGTAAATGTTTATTAGCTACTGAAATTTTACTTCACAGTCAATGTAATAGTCGTACGATTACTCCAAAAGAATGTTCATCTTTCTGGCCTAAACAATAATTATTGTTGGCTCATTTTCGTGATGCGTCCTGATGTACCTATGCCTTGTCTTGTGGGGGCTTAGTATTTCCACCTTGTGTGCAAGGGGCTCACACAACTCAACATCTGTAACGTAAATAAGCATTCCAGAGATTGCATTTTTCGGCCAGCATTTCACCAACTTACGTATCGGCTTTTGCTGCTGCATTGTGCATTGTGTCCATCGGCGTATACTAATGCAGTAATTCAAGTCAAATTACAACACTCACTCGCTCACATTCACGACGATGTGAAAAACAAGGAAGACAAAAAAATTTAATTATTTTTCAACTGTCAAAACTGTCAATATTTTCATGATTTGGAGTGGGCACTGTCAACTGTCGAGTGCTACTGCGCTAGTGCGCTGGGCTGTGCGCTGGGTACCTATTTGTCAAGGCCCCTTGGGCCACCATGTTTGACTGCGTTCAGCGCCTTCTGGTGGCCGCTGATTTTCGCCAATAGGCAATCAGCCGAACACGTTTCAAAGCGCCATCTCTGGACACTGCACATAACCAAAACCAAATTTCAACCAAAAAAAAATAGATTTCTGTAATTTGGGACGGCACGAATGTAGCGCGAAATTTGAAATATATATTAGTCGTATCCAATATTTGAGAGGACTTCCAGTCTTTAAGGAAAAGGGTCAGTAACTAACACTTTTTAGGTTTTAATACCAATATATTTATATATATTTATGTAGAAGCGGGAGTGACAACAGAAGATTTGGAGTTGGTTTCATGATAAAGAATAGCATACAAGGTACAGTTAAAGACTTCCAGGTACGATCGGATCGTTTGTGTAGTATACGAATTGAAGGAAAATGTCAAACAATTTCAGTGATTAATATACATGCACCCACAGAAGAAAAAGATGAAGATACTAAAGATAAATATTACGAAGAATTGGAATTGTTATTAGATGATATACCAAGACAGGATGTTCTGATGATAATGGGAGATGCTAATGCAAAAGTAGGCAGAGAAGAAGTATATGATATGGTAACAGGAGGTGAGAGCAAACATGCAGCAAACATGCAGTAAGCAATGACAATGGATTGAGGTTGATATCTCTAGCGATAGAGAGAGATATGAAGATAATGAGCACTCATTTTAAAAGAAAAGACATTCACAAAGGAACTTGGATGATACCGGGTAGAAATGAAACCAATCAGATAGATCACATACTGATCAAAGATAAATATGCAAAATTGATGACAAATGTAAGAACATACCGCAGTGCAGATGTTGACTCGGATCACTATTTAGTGGGAGGAAGACTGAAGTGCCCATACATAAAAACACGAAAGGATGGAAGAAGGACAGACTTGAGATACAATGTGGAGGAACTGAAGAACGAAGAAAAGGCGCAAGTGTACACGGACACGATAAGCAAAATTTATAACGACATGGCTCTGAATGATGAAGAAGGAGTTGAAGAAAGATGGAAGAAACTAGAAAGGGCAATGTTAGTAGCAACAGAAGAAAATTTTAATTAGAAAAAACCGCAAAGAAGAACAAAATGGTTCAACGAAGAGTGTAAAATGGAAATGAAGAAAAAAAGCATGCTTAGACAAAAGATGCTACAGAAAGGGACAGAAAGAGACTAAATAATGTATAATGAACAAAGGAGGAAAGTAAAACAGATGTGCAGAACCAGAAAAAGAGATTACATGGAAAAGGAAATGGAAGATATGGAAACAAAGTACGAAAAGAAAGAGATCAGGAATTTCTATAAGGACGTGAAGAAAGTAAGAAGTGGCTACCGACAAGAAACATCATATATCAGGGACAAAGATGGAAACCTTGTAGGCGGAGAAAGGGAGAAAGCGCAAAGATGGAAACAATATTTTGAGGAATTACTGGAAAGTGAGGAGTCAGAAGAAGGGAAGACTATAGAAACTCAGAAAATGGCAAAAGAAGTTATTATAATACTAGAGAAGTTACACAAAACGATTCATTTGAAGCTTAACATGAATTTGATTGTAAGAGACCTATAAAAAAAATGGACATAGGCTTTTTTTTGTACAAATATTACCAACTGCTGGCCAATCAAATCAGGACATAAATGATAAAAACTGTGAGAAACTGCAGAACATGTACTTTACTTGAACGAAAAAGATGCTGTATTGTAATTTGTTATTGAAAAAGCGTGTCGAAAATGTTTTTCATAAACCATATGTAGAAGGGTAGCAATGTACGTCGATCATCCAAAGCTGGTAATTTAGGATTTCCAGTCCTTTCAGACCAAATGTCGCGCACCCGCTTCTCTTTGGGTATCGAGTGCTTAAAAAAAACAAACAAGTTATCATATAAACTTAGAAAGCATGGAAGAAGAAACAGGTCCTTTGGGGTTATGTTTATGTAATTTTCAATTTGTTTTCATTTTTCGACTTACCTGGCCGCAGTTTTGTCCCCGCAACCAAAAACACACACGGTCTTTTTCTTGGCATCTTGGATGATCGAGATAAACGCAAAAAAATTCGAAAACACAACAGGATTAGGATATAAGTATCGTCACAATCAAAGCAAGAACGAACATGGCCGCTGAAATAGCCTCAGCGAAGGTCGAAAATGGCGTCGCGTCCGTGGAGCCAGTGCATGGCGTAACTTCGAAATTGCCCTCCCCCCCCCCGCAAGAACTGCCAGGGGCCCTTGCAGTGGCATATTCACGAGGGGGGCCCGGGGGGCTGCGGTCCCCAACATGAAGAGCCGCAGACTTTATTTTTGCAATATGGGGGACTGGCCACCTAAATCGCCCCTTTGTGCAACCAGCCTTGGATATTTTTGACAGTATGCCTTTACTATAAAAAAAATTTTAGAAACAAAAGAGCAATCACTTCCAATCCACCTTTTCCATGCGAGAAATTACTTGCGCGCATACCTGTGAGCGCAGGCTCCCGCTAATTCATTCGGCTACTACAGACCGCCAGTTGTACCCACACAGGTTTGCGTGACGTTCTCATGGGAAACGTGGATTCACTCGCATTAATTCGCATTTCCACTAAATCGGCAAAGTTCAATAATAAGAATAAGCTCAAGACTTCCAATAAAGAATAAATAGAAAGAGTGCCGAGTCTCGCCGAGTCGAATTATATAGGTCGCGGGAACAAAAATGACGTTGCTAAAGATGGGTATATGGTATAATGCTATTTTCACTAGTACTTGTGAATACCATTTTCTTTAGTCCTTATTCTTGAAAAGAGATGTCCACCAAGATTTGACTAGGAAAATACGCAGTAGATTCGGTCGGTCCTTTCTTTCTTTCTTTCTTTCTTTCTTTCTTTCGCATTGAGTACGATCATTCGTCTCACTCATACAGTCTCACTATTCAGCTCAGCGAAGGTTACTGTTCTGTTGTATGTTGTGTTGCCTCTTATTACGGTTGCTCCATGCAAGCTTATCGAAATTCGAAAGTAAAATGAGTACCTGTGCATCTCAAATTATCTAATTACGTTGTTATTGAGTGTTAGAACGGTCAATTAGAACACCAAAATTGCAATAGTGACTTTGTGAATATCTGGAATAGCGTTCTGACTGATCTAAATTGAAATTTTTGAAAATATTCCTGGAACATTTCAGTTACTTGTATTTTTTCTTCGAATCAGCCAAATAAGTGAGCCAAACAATTAAGGAATCGCATTTTATAGCATGTTTTATGGTGGCCTCCGAATCTTTTATCAGATTTTGGAAAGAAGAAATTTCAAGCTATGAAATGTTGATGATCTTAAAAATTGATTTCTTTTTCATTGTGTGTTCTACAATAACGGATAAAAAAGTAATGTTGAGGAGAAATTATAACTGGAGTAATATTAATAAGGGTGGGTATTCATTCTTTGAGATTATTCAATTTTCGAGATTATTTAATCTTCAAGTTTATTCAATGTTCAGGACCACCTGACTCTTAGTTGAAGGCGCGCTTGCCCTGTCTGCGCTTGCGCGAGCGTTTCATGTCAATAGGGTATCGACGATTGGGTACATGATACCGTATCGTCACATGACGTCACGAGGTGGTGACCTTGGAGAAAGATGGCGCGAAATCGAGTATCCTGACAACACTTGTCACTTTCCCCATATGACTCAATGCTAATGCGAAATGCTTTTATTTAAATTCTACGCCATTTTGACGGAAACGTATGCTTGAAGACGCTTGCTCATGTTTTATCTAAACTGCTCAACATTTGAAATGTCGGTATCGAAGATGTTGCCCTTTTTCAAAACGGTATAACTTTGGATTGTCTTGACCAATTCCGATTTTGTTTTCACGGTTGTTTAGATACATCTTCCAGCAGTCCACTGGATTGGCGAGATTTTTTGACTTATTCCAATTACATTCGTTACAGGGTGGAATGTGAAGCATTGTAAAATTGTGCTCACTTCAATAGATCCCCATTTTTGTACACTTTTTTTTTCAAATTCTAACGATATAATCATGAAGCCTGATGTCCTATCTCGAAATGGTTTTTGAATTTTCCAGATCAGAAGTCCAACAATAATAACATAATTTTTTTTGTAAAAGTTGCATTTCAGTCATTTTAGTTGGCAATAACATCGCATTTTAGATGATAGGAACCTGTAATTTCGCATGCTTGTTGCTTGGGCTGTTAAAAATAGAAACCATTTCCATTTCACTTTACCGGTTCGCGTTCTCGAATGAAAAGGAAAATATTGTGAACGCGCAAAAAATTTGTTTTCCGGATTTCGAAGAATAACTCTTTTTTAACGTCCATCTAATCGATTTATTTAGACAATTTTCAGATCAAAGTCGGTCTGTCTGCCTGTCTGTGTGTCTAACTCTGTATTATCGTCCATGATAACTCCCAAACGGTTCATCCAATTGAGCTGAAATTCGGTATGCGGCCATTGTATAGGCGTCTAATGAACTTGTGTGATTTTGGTTGGAATCCGCCATTAGAGGGCGCACTTATCGCATTGTATCAACATCGGAATTTTTGACGTACGGACCTCAAATTGAATATGTAGATGTTTTGTTGGTTCAGAAAAACACTCTATAATTTTAGTTTGAATATGTTTCAAGAATATAACCTCAATTTCTTATTTTTTGAAAAATGTCTAAACAGCAACTTTCACAAAAAAAATCATATCATCATTGTTGAACTTTTGATCTGGAAAATTCGGAAACCGTTTTGAAACAAAACATCAGGCTTCATGATTATATCGTTAGAATTTGAAAAAAAAAGTTGTTCACAAAAACGGGGACCCATTGAATTAAGCACAATTTTGCAATGCTTTACATTCCACCCTGTAACGAATGTAATTTCAATGAATTGGAGACTCTCGCCAACGAAGTAGATTGCTGAAAGATGTATCTAAGCAACCGTGAAGAAAAATCGGAATCGGTTGAGACCGAGGTTGAGACAATCCAAAGTTACACCATTTTGAAAAAGGGCAAAATTTTCGATACCGACATTTCAAATGTTGAGCAGTTTATATAGAGAGGGTCATTCAAGAAAGATGTCCACCCCCATTTTTCTCAAGATCCGTTGAAGCCAGTGCCGGATCTAGGCTTTTCTTTAGGGGGTGCAAAATCCAATTTTGCCGCCCCCCATCGATATGCGCGAAGCGAAGGGCGGCCTGGGACCAAGGAGGCCCCTAGTAGTGCCGCAGATGAAAATTGTTCGAATTTTAGAGGGACTACTTGAGCAAAATAGGTACCCCTTTTTCCCTATCAATTTTTCCCAAAATGAGAACATATACAAATTGCTGAGTCGACTGCCTGTCACCCATGCGCGCTGTTGCGGGATTCTGTTTTGAGATGTATTATCGTTTTGGGGAATTCTATTTGAATTCTTCTACAAAAAGATGGAGAGCAAATGAATAATGCTTTCATCAATTTTTTTTATTGATATAAAATTAGACCCATTTTTGCCGCCCCTTCATTTTGCCGCCCGGTGCATATGCCCCGGTTTGCGGCCCCCTAGATCCGGCGCTGGTTGAAGCTAGCGAGCTGCGGTAAAGACCGTTGGATTCAGTTGGTTTTTGTGATCAAATTTGATATGCCAACAAAACTACTTCACCAAAACTCTGATAGTGGGGTTGGTAGCCATTCCTATACGGCATTTAATGATACAGAAAATTCCTTTTGCATGAGTGTTCTACGAGGCCTAACGAACGATATTGGAAGGGGAAGCACGAAAGATTCCCCTTAGGGGGGCCGCAGGGGCCCTGTCAAGTTGACGGTCCAAGAACTCCTACCAAACCATCTTTCAATTTCGTTGTATCACTCAAATGGAGATGATGTGACTCAATTGTGAATCTCGATGGCATTGGTCGCCATCTCTCTTATCTTTCATCCTTCATGCTTGAAAAAATAATTTCTTCGGGAGGTCAGAGAAATTACTTTTTATTTTTTTATACATACAAGAGTATGCGAAGTTGGCATGTTTTGTGTCTTGACCTGTTATTTGGCATTCCCAAAATCCTATTAGGAAGTCAATTCTTCAAATTCTCAATTTTGGGCTGATTGGTAGCCTAAGAAGTAGGTATTTTTAAACATCCAGTTCAGACGTACTTTTTTTAATGTCCAACTGGAAGTTATTGAAATCATCATCAGGGGTGGATGGAATGAACTATTTTCTGAACATTATGCCGAGAAAATCAATTCTAAACCGCGCATAGAAAATACACAAATTATTTTTCTTTTGGTCAGTCGAATTGCGATGCTGGCGATACTCAGCGTTCTCCCTGACGGGCGTAGTAGGCATCCCAATTCGACCGACCAAAAGAAAAATAATTTGTATACTTTCTATGCGCGGTTTAGAATTGATTTTTTCGACATAATGTTCAGAAAATAGTTCAGTCTATCCACCCCCGATAATGATTTCAATAACCCCAGTTGGACATTGAAAAAAGTACGTGTCTGAACTGGATGTTGAAAAATACCTACTTCTCAACCTACCAATCAGCCCAAAATTGAGAATTTGAAAAACTGACTTCATAATAAGATTTTGGTAATGCCCAATAACGGGTTGAGACACAAAACATACCAACTTGGCATCCCTTGTATGTATAAAAAAAAAATAAAAAGTGATTTCTCTGACCTCCCGAAGAAATTATTTTTTCAAGCATGATGGATGAAAGACACATGGCGACCAATGCCATCGAGATTCACAATGGAGTCACATCATTCCCATTTGAGTGATACAACGAAATTGAAAGATGGTTTGGTAGGAGTTCTTGGACCGTCAACTTGACAGGGTCCCCTGCGGCCCCCCTAAGGGGAAGGTTTTGTGCTTCCCCTTCTAATATCGTTCGATAGATCTTGTAGAGCACTCATGCAAAAGGAATTTTCTGCATCAATAAATGCCGTATAGTAGGTACCGTTTTTTAATGTGTACCGACTCCACTATGAGTACGGGGGCACCTCAAAATCTTGGGCAATTTTTCTTACACTGCACAACATTGGGTGATATGTCATTGAAAAGCCCTTGAAAAGTTTCAATGGACAAGTGCAAAAAGTTTCCGAAAATTTCCAGCCGTGTCCGGTTGGCAATCTCACACTCCGTCGGCGTGCAGTTGCGCCAGCCCCAAGATGTCGCTTCCTGGAGCTCCACCAGTACCCCTGTCTACAGCGTCGGCTTGTAAGTACCTTCTAGCCATCTCCTTATTTTCCTCAGGTTGTTCTACATGCAATTCTTGCCATCAGAGGCCTTGAGCGCCGTTCATTGGGCGCTTTCCATTCACCGACACAAGTCAACTTGTGTCGTCACAAATCGGCACAAATGCGTTCCATTTCATTTGATTTGTGTTGCTGTGGGTCATCGACACAAGCTGACCCAAACTGACACAAACCGATACAAGGTGTTTCAAATGGGAAGCGCCCATTCCGTTTTTCTTTTAGTGTTCGCCATTGGCGTCGACTGCGTGCTTCCTACCGAGTAAATAATTTTGATTAAATTTTACTTGAATCTGTGAATGCAGCAACAGATGCGTTGTGTCATTGATGCGGAGTATCAATAAACGTTTTGTATTTTTTCATCCCCGTTGTTTATAATTACCTGTCCCCACCTGCTGTCAACGCTGCTTTTAGTTTTGAGCTATCTCATGATAGTTTTATGTCATCGCGACACAAATAAATAAATATACATATGAAATGAAAGGTTTATATAATATGCAGTGTAGATCCCTCATCTACAGCATTGAGTGAAATGTTACAGTTTGATCTAGGTGTGAGTTGTGAGTGGTAGGTATGGGTTGTAGTTACTAGCAAACAGAGCTGGGCATTATTCGCACTTATAAATACTTTTCAAATAATAAATACTTTTTTTCTATTTAAATACTCAGTCTCTGAATATTTTCTTGGAAAGAGCGAGATGTATTTATTATTTAAATACTCTTCAAAAGTATTTGCAAATACTTTCAAAGATACTTTTGCTTTATTTAAATACTTTTGTTAGATCATTTTCTGACCTGTCGCTATCACCCGGTGGATGACGCTACCTAGAGAATTAAAATCTGTTTCATAAATTATAAATTACCTTTCAAAGCTAGTATGTAATTTCATAAAGTCAATTCCGTCACACAGTGGGCGCTTTCCATTTAAAACATTTGTGTCGGTTTGTGTCAGCTTGTGTTAGCTTGTGTCGATGAGACAAAGGAACACAGATCAAATGGAACGCATTTGTGTCGATTTGTGTCGACACAAGTCGACTTGTGTCGGTAAATGGAAAACGCCCACTCTACCTACAGTCATCTTACCACTGGATTACTGCTAATCATTAACAGATGGCGCGCTCACACTTTCTTGTACCACTTATCTTGAACTTGTTTATCTGAACATCTCAAACTCGAATTTGGTTCTTTCTGACGCGGTAAATACAGCCACCCAAGTTTTCACTACTATCACAATTAGGCTGTAACTGGTAAGGAAGCAGAAATGAGAGAATGATTCAACAACAACATCCACAAAGATTGATACCGATACTTGAAATGTGCCTGAAATTCACACATCAAAGTAAAAGCGGAAAGTCATCTACCTCAGGGTGACCGCACCGACCACGACTTGAAATCGGTAAATGATAAGAATTGCTCAACGATGTATCGTTCATACAACGAAATATTCAGCCTCACAGCCGGAACTGTGCCAATAAAAACTGAACTATAAACAAAACTGTCATGGCTGTGGAAGTCACTATTCGGCCACTTTCCACGATTTTTTCTGTTGAATGGTTACGAAATGATAGGCGATTTTTCTTTTGCATATTTTTGGGTTAAGCAAGGAAGCCCTTAAATAATTTCAGATGTATTTACATAAACCAAAGTATTTAACTTCGAATATTGAAATACTTTCAAACTATTTAAATACATATTTGCAGTAGTCAAATACTTTGACAGTATTTAAATCCTTCAGAGATAAATACTTTTGAACTCGCTTTTGAATTATTTAAATATTTTATCATTATTTAAATGAAAAAAGTATTAAAATAACGAATTTTTTTGAATGTTTACAACTGCAACTTTGAAAATATTATTTATTTAAATATTATTTTGACCAGGAAATGAAAAGTATTTATTATTTTGATACTTTCCAAAAGTATTTTGCCCAGCTCTGCTAGCAAAGGAAAAATACTGAGACACAGGTACACACATTATTATTAATCACGTTTGAAGCAATGGAAAGTAATATGTTGGACTTATTAAGTTTCGTTCGTAATGTCCGGTACTTATGCCGCATGACGTTTGCCGTAGGATGTAGGATATAAACTTGACAGTACGGACCACGGTCTATAAATATAAAATATACACAGACTTGAAGGTTTTCGGAGTGGTAGTACTACTGGTAGTATAATAGTAGGACTAGTAGCTAGTAGTATTAGTTGGTACTAGTCCCTTGATCTTGGATGTATAGAACTTGAATCTTGGTCAAGTTTACAGAACGGCAATAACGGCATAAGTTGACATCCTATTTATTCCCTATTGTGGACCAAAACATTGATTTTCAACTGTTGAAGTTTCACGGTTACGGAATAAGTTAAAGTTAACAGCCGATATGAACACTGCTTTACAAACATCCGTAAGTATCACGATCTGTAAACTTTAAAAGTTACACCTGCAAAGCTACTGCTGTCAAAATATCACTGATAGGTACCTACTCTAGCCCCATAAATACAACAACTCAGGTAATTAACCCGGCCAGTAGCGCGGGGGACTTCGTCTTTTGAAGTAATTCCAGAGATAGTGGGTTCGAATCCGGCCTGGGCCAGGTGAAAATTTTCATGCGCTCTCTAGTACCTTGACGTGTACCACCGTGCGGTCACGTCAAAGGGAAAAGGGTAAAACGAGATGGACACCGAAAAAAGGGCGGTAATAACCTCGTTGTTGATGCGTCCATAAAATGTTGGGTGATGTGCGAATCACCCGGCACCGCTTTCAGAGTACTAAGGCGGGGCTTAGGAGGGACTGCCAGTGAGTACACGGATCCCCGCCCACCACCAAAAAAACAACAAAAAAACAAAAAAAAAACTCAGGTAATTTGCAATAGGTCTACTCCTAGGGTCTACATCCTTCACTACAATAAGATAAAAGTGAGTGACATATAGTTACATGCTATATTGGGTACTATCCTCGGTACTATCTCCCTCTTGCATAATAATTTTCAGTGCTTACATTTACAATTTGGATTTGGAATGTGATGATCGTGATGATGGTGATGATGATGCCAAAAATGTGGATGCAGTCCGTGATGGAAATGCAACCCTTTGTGCAAGAAAGCATTAATATTTGTCTTCTTGAACCAAAAACATTCAGCAATTAAACAAATTATCGCGGTTATGCTTCCAATGATGATCACTCCGAATGCGGTTGTCAGATCTGATAAATGTGCCCCAGAGAATTTCTTCGAGTTCTTTTTGCATTTCAACAAATCTGGGACTATCGATGAATGGATGTACCTGAATATTCCAGTTTCGTACATTTTCATTATGCTGAAACAAAAAAAATCAGTCTGCGATCTACATCCATTGTCTGTAGGTACGCATTACAAGATTTTTCACGATCTTTATTCTAGATCAAGTTTGTCATTCATAATAGAAGGAAGGTAGGTATACTCCGGTAGGTCAGAAACAAAATCGTGTAAGTGCCTATTACTATGCAAGATGTTTCGGCGATGATAGCAAACTATTTAACTGAAAACATATATATCTACCATTTTGCAAAGTTCGGCCTAATGACGAAGAAACAGCTCTTGAAAGTTCACTTTTTTCGAATTTCAAAAGTTTGTAACTTAGGAACGTTTTGACAAAATTAGCTTAAATTCAACATAAAGCTGGTTTATCAACATTATCTATCAACCTGTCAAATTTTGAAAGAATCCAATCAGTAGTGTAGAAATTAATGGGGGTCACCTCAAGTCAACTTTTCTTCGGATGCTTCTAAATTATTGACACTTGTAACTTCTACGCCACTGGCTGGATCATTTCAAAATTTATCCGAAAAAAATGAACTTAAAAGAGCTGTATCTTTATCATTAGGCCGAACTTAGCAAAATGTTATACAGGTTTTCGTCATATTTTGACGAGATTCCCACAGTTGAATTTTTTGATATCATCGCTGACATACCCTGTTTACTCAAGCTAGGTAAATCTCGAGGTAAATCCCTAATTAAATATCATAGGCACTGTTTTTTTCTGTATGTAGGTACATATTGGTAGGTACTGCCATCAGACGCAACGTATTTGTAAATTTTTCATTTGGTTTTTTGCATCTTCAGATTCTCAAGTTCATCTTAATCTGTCTGAGCTGATTTTTTTATATCTTCTTGAATTGTTACTTAATATCAATTTGAGAGCTGAGATAGGCCATTATAGGTGGTTATAGGTAAATTTGCTATTTCTTCGCAACCTGTCAGGTCATTTTTTTAATTTTAATTTTGAAATGTTGGCAAATAAAGTCTGTTCTACAGTTAACGTCACGGTTTGTCCCATTTTGACAACTTTCAATGAAAAATAAACTAGCGCAGGGTACCACCCTCGGTACTACCACTACTTCCTCAACCTCGGTAGGTATACATAACGTGCTATTTTCATTGATTCGTTTGAGTAAAGATCGTGATTGGACCCAAAATACTTCTACTTGGACTATTTACCTTAAATTCATGATCTTTTTATATGGCGATTTCTTCGACAAAGGAAAAGCGATTGTGTTGCGTGTCATTTGTAAAGGCATTTCTATGATATCATCGTTACATTTGTAATTATTTATGTTTTGTAATTCCTTCCTGGCAACACTACTAGACGCAAAAAATCCATAATGACCTTTGGCACTCTTCATTAAACCTTCAGTGACAGAATTAACAGTATTCTGTAGATATCCTCGGAGATAAATCTGTTGCAGTTGTGTGTTGTTCATGGACTGAAACAATACATTTTTCAAGTATGGTTTCTCTACATAAAAACTTATAAAAAATCGAAGATCTCTTGCCCCCTCCACGAAAAAGCCCACGGGATTACCAGTAATCCCTGACTATAAAGGTGTTCCGAACCAACCGTAAAAATGTACAGGGCAGTTTAAAGAAAACTGCCTTTCTGTTTCAAGAGTGCCGGAGGGACTTCAAACTTCAAGTCTCTTTATTTTCGTTACCGACTTTCGTAAATTCTTTAGAATCAATGAAAAAGCAAGCATTTATTTTGAACTGTTGGATGTCTTTTGAAATTTAATTTATTATGCAGGCGGATGGATGAGAAATTCTCAAAATCCATAGTTATTCTTCAAAAACACCAGCAGAAAATCCCACAAGATCTAAATCCGATGTCACAGCCGATGTAGACCAACAAACAACACGATTCGTTTCCATAGAAAACTTTCTGCGAGTATTTTTGAAAAAAACTTGGTTTTCAAAATGTATCCCTATAAACAATGACGTTAAGGGCCAGTAAATTACCAACACCACGTTCCGATCTCTGCAGGCGCTGGCACATTAGTTGCTTGCCGACACGGCCCAGAATCAATCTGTCCTGCTGGCCGTAACGTGGCCGCAAGTCACTAAGCCTGCAAGGTGTTCAACCGTGCCAGTCAAGGGCCACCACTTTCCCAGCGGTTGAAAGTGTTATTGTTCTGATTACTTACGTTGACTGGCCCTCTTCAGTCGGCAGGCAGTCCTCCGTGCGCGGCCCAGACTTTACCAGATCACTTGCCAGCACTTTGCCTCAAGTATTACAATTATTATAATAAATATGGAAACAATAATTTTCATTTCTGCTAGGTACACAAGTACCTATTTATTGTAAGAAATGGTAAATTGTAGAAATATAAGAAAGTTATTCAACATAAACAAGGCAAAATATAAAATAAAACAATACTCTGGTGACGTACGAACTGAAAACTTCATACACTAAGTACTCTCTAGTTTGGTAACATCACAGTCGCTTATTGCAGTGAGGAATCAGGCCGGCACAAAATATCACTTGGGCAAAATCAACAATTCTCTCGGACTCCCTGTCTCGGACAAACTGAAACAAAAATTACAAAAAATCTTGGAGGCAAAAAATCTACAAATAATTCATAGTGATTCCATAGTAATTATAAACTTATTCACCGATTCTGGGAAGTAAAGACGCACGCGCGTCTATGGCTAATTATTGCCTGCACCAACTTGTTGCTCTAAGTCCAACCATAACCAACAAACTCTCTCAGATAAACTAAAACCAGGGCTGGGCTGACGCCTGAAACAGAAATTACAAGAAAACACAATTTCTATTCATTCCACAGTAATTACAAATTTATTTACCGTTTCCGGAGAGCGAAGAATAATTCCATGCACGGACTAGGACGCTAACTGCCTAGCTGCCGCTGCAGTGCTGCACGCTGTACCCAAAGAATCAAGAATCCTGCACCTATGTCCTGCACCTGCACCACCTACACATGCCTACACTAACCGAACCGACGCCACCAGGAAAAATAGACGCCGCCGACTTGACTGCGTTGTGGTTGTGGATGTTTCTGTTCTTTCTGTCAATTATTGTCAAATATCCTAGTACCAACCTTAGAGTCACCAACCCAGAGACAAGCTATCAATAAAATTCACTAGGAATATTACACCATGCAGTGTATGCGACTGCAGCGCTATCTGGCAGTAAAGTCGGGAGTAGAATATTTAGTCTGCAACTCTTCATGCACTCGAATGCCACAACCTAGCCAGCAGCGGTACGGAAGCGTACAATAAAACTCAAAGTCTGCAATATTCTAGGAGACTATCCGCTTGCGGCCCATCACTACTGTGTAGTTACAGGGTAAAGTGGGTATGGCACGCCGCATGAGGCCCCCCTGCTTGGTTTTGGTGGCATTCGATTACTATATTGCTATGGCAGAATTCCTGTGGGCCACTGCTGTTTTCTTAGAGGCAAACGATGCCAGCAAGTCGCCAGCATCACGGATACTGGTCCGCTGCTGGGCCGTACATTCAATGTTTATAGGGATGACTCAACCTGTATAGTAGGTAAATGAAATTTCAAAACATATGCAACAGTTCAAAAAGATGCTTTTTCATTTGTCTTTTAAAGTTCACAGAAACGATACAGATGAGGACGATAAAAGGGTCTTAAGTCCCCCATACTTCCAAAAATGAAGAACAATTTTTTTTTAATTTTTCTTACATTCCTGAAGAATTTCAATAAACAGCTCAGTCACAGTCAGTTTTTACAGTCGGTTCGGAACAGCTTGTATATCAGAATGGTTTTTCAATTTCTCGATTATATTTTTCAGCTTCTGCACTACAATGATTTGAAAGAGAAGCATCTTTTTGTTTTTTTTATCATAACATTTTTCCTTATCGACTGATTCCGAGAATCTGAAGCTCAGGTTTAAACTAAAACTCTAGGTGATAAGACCCAAAGGTCAAAAATGGCCCAGTCAAATCTGAAACCCCTGAAATCCAGTTTGGAATGAGAATTTTATCAAAACCAATTTCGCTTCTGAACGAATCATTCAATTCATAATGAGTCATGATTTTTCTTGCTTGCCCGAGACAAGAATAATTGTGGGTGAAGGAATAACCCCTTGATCACCTGAAATTGCTCATAACCCATATGAATAGTTTTAAAATCAGAACAATGAGCGACAGACAAGCCAGTAGGTAATGATATTTGTAACGTAGGTCTCACTGATTTTCAAGTGAGCAAGGATACTGATTTTCCCCTGAAAACATGTACCATAATTTAATTCTCTCGCCGAGAAACCTTGTCTGGGTAGCTATTCTTGAAAGTGTGAAAGAAACTCCCTGGGAGTTTTATACAGGGTGGTCCGACTTTTATGTCATTAAATTGAGGGATCGATAGAGAATGAAAAATGAAGGGGACTTTCTCCAGAAAACATATTTGAGAAATGCTTAATAACAGAGATACAGCCCTTCAAAGTTGGAAATGAAGAATCGTTTTTTTCGCATAACTTTTAAACCGTTCAACCGATTTGATTATAAATAGAACCAAAGGTTCACTGAAATCATCCCCTGTCGAACAATCATAACATGTTCCATAAAAAAGTTTCAGGGGCTTAGACATTAGGGGGTGACCCTACCTTTCCCCTCCTATTTTTCACCTCCCTAGTTATTTTTGGAAACTGTTCATAATTTTGAATTCTACGTTCAATTTTGAAGAGAAAATCACTGGTGCAAAATTTTGATTCGAGGCTTTGTTTAGGAGATATTTGGGTTTGAAACTTTGAGAAACATCCCGAAATCGCCACTTTCAAAGGTCTAAAAATTAAAATCCAAAGAAACTCATGATTTCTCAGCTGAAATAGGTTTTCTAGAATTCCTAAGTTGATAAACCACCATTTTTTCCAAAACACGGGAAATTTTTAGGAAAAAAAATTTGGGTCCTGGAAAGTGGCGATTTCGGGATGTTTTCCAAAGATTCAAACTCGAATATCTCCTAAACGAAGCCTCTAATCAAAATTTTGCAAGAGTGACTTTTTCTTTTAAATTGAACGTAAAATTCAAAATTATGAACAGTTTTTAAAAAAATAATTGGTGGGTGAGAAATAGGGGGGGGGGAGTGGGAACACCCCCTGATATCTACGCTCCTGAAACTTTTTTATGGAACATGCTATGATTGTTCGACAGGGGATAACTTCAGTGAACCTTTGATTCTATTTCGAATGAAATCAATTGAACGGTTCAAAAGTTATGCGGAAAAAACGATTATTTATTTCCAACTTTGAAGGGCTGTGTCTCTGTTATTAGGCATTTCTCAAATATGTTTTCTTGAGAAAGTCCCTTTCATTTTTCATTCTCTATTGATCCTTAAATTTAATGACATTAAACGAGGACCACCTCGATGGGTCCTAATAAGACTAGCTTTATTCGCAGAGCCCGATGTGAAGTAACGTTTCTCGCAGAAGGTCTTTGTAACTAGCGCAATTCAAAATAGGTCGTTGTAACTGGCGCATCTCGAAATGAACGCAAGTGAATCACTTTTTCGTTTGACATTTCGGATCTTATTTCGACGGAAATCCACCAAATTTCTGAACTGGACGAGAAATGGTTGATGCACATTCAACGATTGGTGGTTTTTAGATGAATCGGGCATGCTTTTATCCACCAAAACACAATGAAGCAAGTGAATCACTTGCGTTCATTTCGAGATGCGCCAGTTACAACGACCTATTTTGAATTGCGCTAGTTACAAAGACCTTCTGCGAGAAACGTTACTTCACATCGGGCTCTGCGAATAAAGCTAGTCTTATTAGGACCCATCGACCTGTATAATCCGTACTACACTAGTGTAGCAGAAGTTGCCTAAAACACGATTTTAGGCAACATTCGTTACATCAGTGTATCTACTACGGAATTGTCTATGCTACGGAATGTATTTTACTCCCAGGAGTTCCAGGGATAGTTCCTCGCACACTTTCATGAATAGCTACCCTGGTACAAACCAAGTATAGGTCTTACATCTTGAACTGCTCATATTGGATGGTTCATTTGGAAACAAGTTGGTTTTCGGCGAGTTCTATCGTCAAATCTTATTTCGAGAGTGATTCAAATTAGCATCACTTTTGGTGCTGCCCGCCTTATTTCCAATTTTTCTCTTATATAAGATTACCTATTCTTGTTCCCTAAAGTTAAAGCTTCAACATGAACCTCAAATTTAGAAAATCGGCCAGCAAGGAAAATAGTTACAAAAAAGATATTCAAAAAATTGGAAAATCGTCCCCACATGTCGATTGGGGTATTAACCTCCCTGGGCTAGTTGAAAACATTCAGAAAAATATTTTTTGGAATATAAGTACTTATTGGAAGTTCTCAAAACTTTTTACTTTTTAGTTTTTACAGGACGTTGCGCGACACCCTGTGAAACAACTACGGAGGACTTGAACGAGATTCGGTATCTAGCCTGTGACAGGGGAAGAGGAGTGTTAGGGGAAAAAAGAACTTTCGAATCAATCAATTTGATATGGCTGTTTGAAACTTGAAAAGAGATGAAGATACCTGCCTCAAATAAAAATTAAACAACTCACCCTGAGATAAATTTCATCTTGACTACCTTTGGCATAGCCAATGTGATAGTCACTATCAAGCAGATCTCCTAGCGATCTAATATTTGTCAGTTGCACAGATAAAATTGAAGTTATGTAGGCCGAATATGCATTGTAGATTATCAAAGAAAAAAGCAAAGAGAAAAACAGAATTAGTTTTCCTGAAATTCTTTTGGGCTTCCAGCAGCTGCCTTGCATTGTAAAAATTCCCACGGTCCAGATGATTGCATCGTCCCATTTCATGCAATACGGCTTTTTGTCTGGTTTATCTTTTGATTCGTATTTGCTAGGATTCGTTTTGCTGATGAAAAGTGCAGAAATGACTATGAAAATCAGTATGAATGAAATGCACAAAAACAATCTTGTTTCGAAGGGGATGAGAAATATATCTCGTAGTTCATTGGACTTTTGCGGTTTTATGTAGATGTTACGCCTGCAAGATTATCGAATTGCAATGGAACAAGTGGAAAAAAGGGAAATCCTCACATGGATGTCATGATAGTGTGCGTGAACGTCATATCAGTTAACCTTTCTGGAGTTTTTATAACAGTATCTATTGCAACATCCACGTCTTCATTGACTACGGCTCCTAGCAAATCTGACCATTTACCATTGACGTCTTTGTATCCCAATTTCTGGAAGTAGACATTTTCTTCGCTGAAAATATATTTTTAATAAAAAATACAACAAATAAATGTTTAATTAAAATTCAGGTACCCAGCATTGAAAAACATTTTAAAATATTCAGATATTTCAGATAAGTTCTCCTCGTTGCCGTCATCTTCAATGCCGTTTTCCTGGGCTGTCATTGGAACGATGACGCTGGAGTTTTTCCGACCAAATTTCAAAGGGAATGAATGAAAATTCAATCTGAGCTCGACAGGTTTGAATGTTGCCAAGTTACTGTTGCCCTCAAAAAAATTCCAGGGGCCTGAAATTCATAGCGTGGAAAACTTCAAAAGGTTTCCCGAGCAAATTAGGTACCTACCCAAAGTATAGAGTACTAAAGATGTGTTCAATTCTTTTCTAATTTTATAAGCTTGGAGTAAACAGTAATTCTCCATTGTGGTATAGTTTGAGTTTTTACAAGCATTTTCATTTTCAACAGATCTATTATTTTTGGTCGGAACAATGGAGGGTAGAAAGTCCCGCCCTTTATCAGTTTCATTGCTCATAGCTACCTGGAGAAAATGATTGTTTATTATTATTATTATTAATTTATTGTATCACTCACTAAGTTATTTGTTTTTATGTATATTATGCATTATGCAATCAATAATAAAAATAGTAATTAAATTAAGTACCATTTGCGAATTTAAATGACATTGCGATAACTTTAACAGTTTTTCGAGTTAGGAAGGGCAAGTCAAGACTACGTGACTAATTTTGCGCTTTTGAAGTTCATCGAAGTGTATCAGATACGTTCATAAACATATATTTATTTTGTAACGAATTTGAAAGGGAAATTTTTACGAAAATTACATAGGATAAGCTATGCCAATGTGAGTGCGAAAAATAAGAGAATTGCGTTAATTCAACACAACGCAACAAAATAATTGCAATAACATGATATCTCCATGAGTGCATGGAATAATATCACTAAGATTGACGTTTATTTATATTCAAATGAGAAATAAGCCAAAACAAACTCAAAGAAACTCCATCCTATAACATGATCTCAATCTTCTTTTTACTGCGAAACAATTGAGGGGTTTCCGATGGGACTGAAAAAGTTGTTGGTGGGAATCGGTTTTTGTTCTTTTTTTTTTCAAGTATAAACTCCTTCAAAGAGGAATCTACGGGCAATGCTATTATATTTTCAAAATTTACATCAATTTGTGAAAATTTTTGATTTTGTTTTTTGAAATTTGAAAACTAGATAGCAACGCACCTTCATCTTTCCTCAAGAAAGTCGCATGCCGAATGTGAATTTTCTATTTAAAAAAAAGGTACCAAAAATTGTTTCTAATTCTCTTTTTCATGTTTACGGAAAACCATTTTTAGTACCTTTTTTTGACAATAGAAAGTTCAAATTTGGTATGCAACTGTCTTGAAGAAAGGTGAATGTGCGTTGCTATCTAGTTTTCAAATTTAAAAAAAAAAACAAACTCAAAAAGAATTCCCTTCGTGCTGGAGGCTTCCTCTTTGAGATAATTTGGAAAGAAAATATTTTTCTTGAACAATTTGTTCCACAGACTTCAAAATTGGAAACTATACCTAATAGTTTATAACCTGTAATTTATATACCTCTATAGAGGTTGTCGAAAAAACTTTCTTTGTTGATGCGACACCCTGTATATTCGAATTGCTGTCGCAATTATATACTACATTTTGAGTTATTTCCCAAGGCAAATTGTCTGAAAATTCACAAAAATCCCATGATCTAAACTTACGTTTATTAGGCTAAAAAAACTTCTTGAATTTGGCCTACAATATTCTTGAATAGTGCTAGGTCTATATTCGAGTTTCAAAAGATAATGTCCCGGAAAAACACCCGAGAGCCCGAGAACTTTTCTAGCCAAATCAACGGAAGTTTAGGTCAGTTCATGGGATTTTGGTGAATTTTTTGACGATTTGTTGCAACTACATAGATTGCAATAATTCGAATATACAGGGTGTGGCATCAACAAAAAAAAGTTTTTTGCTACACCCTATACCTTATTATACAGGGTGATTTTTTTAAAAGTTTCCACCTCTGATTTCTCGCCGCCAAAATTTTTTACAGGAAAACGCCGAAACAGGTCGATTTTTGTTTCGAGGGGGACATTTAGGGCACATATTACCAAATTTTTATCTTTAACCCCTTCGCCCCCACCCCACCCTGCTTTGAAATTTCAAATAGCATGACCTCTTTTGTGATACATCAAATTGAAGGCAATGAAATTCTCTTTCCGATAAACATATTTAAAAAAATTTCAAACCACCCCCTACCCTTGTGAAAATCCTCTTTCCGTTAATGAAAGGACAATGTTCCCCCTATAAACACTCGATTCTTGAGAAATGGACTTTCCAGCAAAAACAGGTCGATTTTTATTTTAGTGGGGTCATCTAAGACAAGTATGGCCAAACTTTTATCTTCAACCCCTTCGCCCCCACCCTACCCTACTTCAAAGGGGTGGTTTTAAAAAAATAGAAATATGTTTGACGGAAAGAGTTTTATTGCCTTCAATTTGATGTATCACAAGGTAGGTAATGCTATTCGAAATTTGAAAGTAGGGTGGGGTGGGGGCGAAGGGGTTGAAAATCAAAATTTGGCCACTCGTATCTAAGATGACCCCACTGAAATAAGAATCGACCTGTTTTTGCTGGGAAGTCTATTTCTCAAGAATCGAGAGTTTATAGGGGGAACATTGTCCTTTTATTACCGAAAAGAGGATTTTCAGAAGGGTTGGGGGTGGTTTCAAAAAGTTTGAAATATGTTTAACGGAAAGAGAATTTTATTGCCTTCAATTTGATGTATCACAAAATAGGTCATGCTATTTGAAATTTTAAAGCAGGGTGGGGTGGGGGCGAAGGGGTTCAAGATAAAAATTCGGTGATATGTGCCCTAGATGACCCCCTGGAAACAAAAATTGACCTGTTTCGGCGTTTTTCTGTAAAAAATTTTGGCGGCGAGAAATAAGGGGTAGAAACTTTTCAAAAAATCATCCTGTATGTATAATAGGTTGTGAAATGACACTGTAGATACTGGGTAAGTACCGGGTGTTTATAAATGTCTGTGATCGCATCGCCTTTGGAATCCGCTTTCGATCACTACAATTGCGCCTGTTACTGCGTTTTTCGGCCTGACCCAAGCCTGCCGCGATCACAGTTTCTCATAAACACCCCGTATTAATAAAAAATAAGCATAAGCATTAATTTGCTTGGATTTTCGAGGAGTTGCTAAGGAGACTTTCCCTGGCAACGTCTATGAAATCCAAGCAAATGCTGATGCTTATTTTCCATTAATACTACCCATTGTCTGTGTTTCTGTAGATTTTGAAATCTACGGAGAAAAAATTTCAAGAAGAGTTTTGTCCTTTTCAAATTCTCTGAAAGGGGTAACCTCCAGTATGGCGGGGGCAAAGATTCTGGCGTGATCACCCTGTACATTTTTCTTTGAAGGATTTTATACCTGAAGAAAAAATTAGCAAAATCCGATTTCAGTCAACAACTTTTTTAGTCACATCAGAAACCCCTTAACGTTGGCACAAAGTAGGGACTTTTTTCGAGTCAGTGTCAAACCTCATAAAAATAGGGTAAATTACATTCGACTTTTTTGACTCGATCAAAAAAATATATACCGAAAGACTCCAAAATGTTTTGATGAGGTTTGACACTGACAGCCGGAATGAATGCAGAATAAATAATTGTAATGTTGCAAGTTGCAAGCAGTAGGTAGGTACTACTTCAAGTCTAATGGTCTGATGGAAAAACAATTTGCTCACAAATTGATAAAATTACACACTTTACGCGTTTTGTATGATTTTTCGAATAACAGTTTTTTGAGATCTTTTGAATTGTAGGTATATCTATCAAAGAAACACATGTACCTAAAAACGTAAAAATTGAAACGTAAAATGAAAACTAAATCTGCCTGAAATGAAATTCGAGTTATTACGCTTTGAAGAAGTCTTGTTTCCCTGGAAAACCCTGTATTTGGTTACCAGGTGCTTTACTGACAAACATTATCGTTATTATCATGAAAAATTTTCCCTAGCAAACATTCTGCGATGATCGTTAGTCATTACCTTTCCACGTGAATAATTAATGCGAACTGCAATCACTAGATCGGAAACCAAACTTAAGGTCGTGAACCCAAGTCCATCCAAAATAATATCGGTTTCATTAGTAATCACCAACCACGCCACATAATCGTTGGACAAATCTACTGCGGAGAGAACCTGCAAAGGAACAGCAGAGGTTGAGCCAATCCAGAAGGATAGATTTTTAAGGTTTGAACTTTGCTACATGTGAGGAGAGAAGAAGTCACGCGACTTTCAACATCAATAATAATAATTGTGTCATTTTCTCTGTAGGTACTTACTTCATCATTGAATTGATGTAACAAATGATGATTGTGCTTATTTACAAAAGCCACAATGCCAACATTGCTGGTCGGAAGATTCACGGCATTTTTCAGGTGATTCGAACCCACCGAGTGGAATGATAAGAACGTGTCAGAATTCGAAAAGTGTTGCACTGCCGATTTTAGAACTTGCGTACTGCAAGCTGCAACATTTTCGAAAAATTAATTCCGCTACCTACATAAGCTATCGCAGGCCTTCATTCCTTGCGGTCTAATCATAGATATAACATGAGATCTAACCAATAGGTGATGAGAGTCCAGTTAAAATAAGTTCAATTAAATCCGAAACAATTCGGAAATTGAAGAAATTTAGCGAATCGATGCGGAATTCATTGTAGAATAACATACTAGAAATCCTGATAATTCCAAAGCTTGTTTTTTTTTTAGGGCCAATTAAAGAGCGCTATCCTTGAAAATTGGAAACACCAGTGACATAAGTGGAGATCGTTGAATTTTCAAGAGACCAATACCGAACTCATTTGTGGTTGGCACTATTTAAGAAAAAAGTGCCAACAAAAATGCAATGAGAATATCACTCGAAATTTATTTCCGAATTTCTCGTAACAATCTGCAAGAGGGTGTAACGTGACCACAAATGTGCGGATTTCGATGTGTTTCAGATGTGTGAAAATCCAAGTACTGTTGCAAAATTTTGATTAGAGGGTTCATTTTCGAAATATTTGGGTATGAAACTTCGGAAAACATCTCGAAATCTCTACTTCCAAGAGCCCAATTTTTCTTTCCTGGAAACTTTTCGTTTCTTGGGAAAAATGGTGGTTTATTAACTTAGAAAACCTATGTAGGCTGAAAAATCCTTAGTTTTTCTTATTTTAATTTTTAGACCTTGAAGATTTTTGACAGTGGCATTTCCGAGATGTTTTCACGAGTTTCAAATCCAAATATCTCAAAAACGAATCCTCTAATCAAAATTTTGCAAGAGTAACTTAATACTTATAAATTTCAACAAGTAGCGGCAGAGTTATAGAATTCGACTTTTTTGCGATTTTTTTATCAAGTAACCACCATCTTTTTAACTCCGTCGCCATTGGTTGAATTTTGTTAAAGTTAGACGGGTAGATAAAATATGTGTGTTAAGTAACCTAACGCCAAATTGAGGCTCAGTGACTTCCATCGTTTGAAATACAAATTTTCAAAAAAGGTCAAGTTTTGAAGCCGTATAATTGTGTTGAAAAGAAATTTTTCAAAAAAATCAGTACTTAAACCTTTATTTATCATGACTTTTTATAGCTCAGTTCAATTTTCTACTTCGAGACTTCAAACACCCTATAACTATAACGATACACATTTCATCAGAGGTATAAGGTATCAATGATTAGGGGGCTCAACTTTGGCAACTTCCAGTGGGTGCAGTGATAAGCCAATGAAGCATGAGAAAGCTCCGTGCTAGCTAGGTATCAAGAATACCGTTATGACATTATGGAATGTAGTTTTAATTAGTATTCGAGTTACTGCTATCATTTTTATTTATAATAACAATAATAATAATAATTACTTACAGTTATGTAATGGAGTATTATCAACAGTTGCTAAGTAAATTATATTTTATCCTATTTATTTTTAAACAGACTTTTGATTATTCTTATACTCACTTGTCCAAGCCTCGAGCACCAACCAGTACTTTATATTTCTCCATGAGGCGTAATCGGCAATCAATTGCAAGTTATTTGATGTCAAGTGTTCACTACAATGATGTGCGCTGTGGGTTGGCCCAATAAAAAGAGATACAATAACAAAAACGAAAGTCACGTTAAATGCAAACATTTCTTAACAGTTCAGCACCTTCCTTGGAGTATCACCTTGCATAATATGCCGCTCATCAAGAAAATGCTTATTGTATTATTTGGTTCAAGATATATCTACATAAGTCTTGACAAAGATGGATTTTGTCTTTGTCTTTGATTTCGTTGTCTCTCTGTTTTATATTAGGTATTGTCCTTTATGAGACAGATAAGTAAAGAAATGTAAAATCAATTTTGTTGGAAATAGATTCACAATGACAGGCACGCAATCTCTAGACTTAATTAAATCTTTACAAAATTGTATGATTACAAACCCACCGGTGGGGGTAGGTAATTATTAGGTATCTAACGAGTGATCAAATAAATTTCTCCTTAAGTCGTCTAGGATTCCTGAAAATCTGGCAGAAAAACCTGGCTGCCAAGAAGGCTGAGGCCTACACTTTGAGAAGAAAATTCGATCATTCTTTATATCATCAAAGTTTTCTGTTGTCCCTTCTCCCTTCGAAATAATTTTTACCCAATCACCTACAATACAAACAGTAACTTATCAGCTGGGTACGTACAGGTAGGTATAGTACAATTCAAAATGATGAAATGACATCTCAGGCGGCTGTGAAATTTGACGTGTGCGTTAGAAATAATGAATTTTCGCAGAGTCCGAAAAAGTTTTTTTGATGATAGATTCACATTACATCAAACGTTCACAAACTTATGATTAGCTTTTATCATGAAGTTGGTTTAACTTAGAAAACGTTTTATTTTTAGCTCAAATTTCAAATTTCACATCCGCCCAAGATGTCATTTAATTTGAATTGTACTATACCTAGTATTGAATAACCTAGTACCTACCTGCCTACCTACTCGGGTCTATAGGGCGTGACCTGCGACTCGAATGCCCTCAACATCACAGAACGAGGAAAAAAATTGCATGGAAGCAAAGAAAAACAAGATGGCGGCGAAATATCACTTGCCAAAAATCGGATGGATCTTTGAAGTTCACATCGCCTGCAAATTTCACTCAAATCGGACCACTTTCAGAAAAATTCAAAATGGCGGATCAAAGATGACAGCAAAGTAACAAAAAACCAAAAGTCAACTTGACATCCTGGACATAATGTACAGGTACTCTATGGTACAGGGTGTTCACAATAAAATTCACTCCCCTCCAGTAGATTCCCCTTCAAGATATTTCGAGGAATTAAAAACTTTTTCTTCACAATTTTTCCCAGGGATCTTGAATCGATCTTCTAAAAGTTTCTAATTGGTACCGTATACAGGGTGTGATATGTAACTTTTTTTATTTTAAATGCAACACCTTATATTTTATTCCATTATTTGATCAAGCCTTTTTTTCTGATTACAAATATATAATTACACTTATTATTTATTTTGACAAGTAAGTTGTCGAAAAAGTAATAAAATAGGTATAGTCAAATAATTTTGTTTCGCGGCAAGATGGCTTCGGTTTCTACAGTTCACTAAAAAAAAAAGTTATTCTCGCAGCATTTTATCTGCAGAATTCAACTCTGCATGAATAAATGGTCCAATTCGTTCCTAATACAGGGTGTCGCGTAATTTTTAATTCTAATTTATTTGAGTACCTATTTTATTATTTTTTCAACAGCTTCCTTGTCAAAATAAATCATAAATGTTATATATTTTTGCAATCAGAAAGAAAGGCTTCATCAAATGACGTAAAATATAGGGTGTTGTATTTGAATTAAAAAAGTTACATGTCACTGTAACTGTATACGGTACTAATTGCAAACTTTCAGACGATTGATTCAAGATCCCTGGGAAAAATTGTTGAGAAAAAGTTTTTAGTTTCTCAAAATATCTCAAAGTGAAATCTCCTAGAGGGGGGTGAATTTTATCGTGAACACCCTGTACTATTGATAAGCGTTTACACCACATCGATAGGTACCTATCTCCTTTTCCTGAAGAGTTATCCCGAGTACGGACGGACCGACAAAGTAAAGCTTGAAAGCTTCCCATTTTTTGGGGAATTGCGCTCAAAAATGGCATACCTACATGAATGTTCTGTTATTAGCCCAATAGATGGATTGATGGTTAGGGAGTTAGGGGCATAATTATTATGAATATGCATGCGTCCAGCATGATCACGATAATTGGGAAAACATCAATAATAAACACAATAAACATTCATAATCTTCAAAAATACCCGAGAAAATACCCAAGACTTGACCACCATTATGAATCGAAACGTTATAAAAAATTCGGCGAAAAGGAATAAAAAATGCATTAGAAAAATATGTATACTTACCTACTTAATGAAAAATGGAAATGGGTCTTCCCAATATTACTTTTCATCGAAGAAAGCAGTTGAGACAATCATGAATCTTGCTATTTCATGGCCCTAAAAACCCAAAAAATAAGATTTTGACTCTTTGCCTGCAATAATTGAATGCAATCAAAAAGTTGCACCCATTTTAAATTACCTACCTACTAATGGAGAAATTTGATTTGCTTTCGTTAGTATTTCTGATTATTACTGAAATACTCAGGTATCCAGGCAGTTCCATTGCTGGTGTTCTGAAAAAAATCTTATTCTGAATCTCGCCAAAATTGTTGTGATGAAATTTCACAATCTGGGAAAATTGATAATGATCTCAGCTTCGGGATTGGTGGACTCGCCGTCCAAGGTTCGGCATTTGCCAGGTTTCTGGGCCTGCACCTTGCTTGGTAGCTATCCCTTAGTTGGGGTCAGCATGTGGAACATGTTTGCGGAAAGTTGAATTCGGCGTTGTATGCTGTCCTGAAGTTGAGGTCCACGTTAAACCAACAGGACCTGCGGAATGTTTATTGAGAATGAATCGCAAGAGGTGCCCGTGAAGAAAGTTGAGGATGGCCGCGGCCCTCGAAGTTCAATTTTTAAAGTCGTTATTTCACCGTAAATTTTGAACCGTTCAACCAATTTTAATCAAAGTTTACTGAAATATGTCTCTGTCGAACAATAGCAACGCGTTTCATAAAATATTTTCATGTGCGAGGAAACAGAGGGTACCTACTCTCCTCTTTTCTCCCATATTATTTATTCCCCTAGTTTTTTTAAAAAATGGTCCCAATTTTTAAATTCTACGTTCAATTTAGGTGAAAAAGTTGCTCTTGATTTCTGATTAGAGGCTTTTTTCGAGATGTTTGGGTTTGAAACTTCCAAAAAGATCTCGAAAACACCATCACTTTCAAAAGGATATAAATTTAAATCCAAGAAACTCATGATTCCGCAACTGCGATAGGTTTTCCAGGTGTCATGAGTTGATTAACTACCATTTTTACTGCAGTGCTGACAAACAAGAAGTTTTTTTTGGATTTAAATTTTTAAGGACGGCATTTCCTAGCATAAAAAATGGCTGAAACAGACTGCGGGTTAGCTGCAGAGCGAAAGAGAAAGATAGATTCTTGTGGCGTGAGTTTCTGCCAAATCTGAGCAGCAAAAAATGTGACAAAAAATTAGTTATCCAAATCTAAGCTGGCAAGAGAATGAGGAACTTTTTTTGGAAAAAATATAAAAATTTTGAAAAAAAAATCGAGTTTTTCGAATTTTGGAATTTTTAAATACTTATTAATTTTCATTCTAGATTTTAGATAACTCTTCTTTTTTTTAAGTCTCTTACTCCACTGGTTCTCATGGAACTTACGTTTAAAGAAAAAGCACTAGGAAATGCCGTCCTTAAGCCTTTGAATAATACTTAATTATGGTGTTTCGAGATATTTTTCCAAGTTTCAAACCCAAATATCTCGAAAATGAAGCCTTGAATCAAAAATTTGCATGGGGATTTTTTTACCTAAATTGAACGTAGAATTCAAAAATTGGTACTAATAAAATGAAAAAAAAAAAGGTACCGTTTTCCAAAGTAACTAGGGACTAGGGTAATAAAAAACAGGAGAGAAAAGGAGTGGGTACCCCCATTATCTTTGCACCTGAAAATGTCTGATGGAATGGGTTATCAATGTTCGATAAGGACTTATTTCAGTAAACTTTGGTTAAAATTTGATTGAAATCGGTTCAACGGTTTAAAAGTTACGGTGAAAAAACTATACATATTTCAAAAACTCAATTTTGAGGGACCGTAACTTTTTTTGGAGGCATCTCTTGCAATTCATTCTTATCTCAAACTTCGTATATTTGGAAGCTGAATAAACGACGATATGCAGCTATGTACTTACTTTTGCAACACCCTGTTTATGACCAACAAGGGTTTATTGTTGGTCAGGGGAAATTTACGAAGTTTCGAAAAGAACGGTGAGCACCATGATCTCACAAGACATCGACGTTCATTAATCATTAACATTATCTGGTCATAACTCTAGTCAGTTTGTAAAATGTCTCAAGTACAGAGGACTCAAAATGTAGAATTATAAGTCATGCCATAAGAATTTAAAAATCTGTGTATTGAGAAATTCTCTACCTAGGTACGTCAAGAATATGATTCTCGCAAATTGCTTCTATTCCGTGAATGAATATTTCAATCATGGTTTTTTTCAATACATTGTCCTCTATGTCATTGTGATATGTCCAATATTTATTATTACTTAGCTTTATTTTTTGCCGGCATGAACTTCTTATATTGTATTATTCTTATTTAGTGTAAATAAAAAAAATTGAATTTGAATTATTGTTATGAAGCTCGCTGCGCTGGAAATCACGACGTGCGAATAAGACACACACCTGTAGAACTGGTGGAGGAGCCGAACATTGAGAGCTTGAAGCCGATGGACTTTTCTGCCGCTCTCGCGTACGAACGACTGCCGGCCGGCTAACACTGGAACGATAGAAGAAGCGACGAGAATTTTCCGGAAGAAGCTGAAATTTTTTCGAATATAAGACGCGAGTAAACAGGATGTTTCAGATTAGTCCGATGAAAATTCAAGGGTCACTCCAGAAACTTGGAGAAACCAGAAATCAGAAACCTCTGGACTATCAATCCAGAAACCATATTTGGAAAGTACCTATAATAACGAAGATATAGCCCTTCAAAGTTAAAAATGAATAATCTTTTTTTTTTCGCATAACTTATTCCGTTCAACAAATTGTTCATATTTGAATCAGAGTTAACTGAAATAAGTCTTGATTGAGTGGTATAATATCATGTTCCATCAAAAAATTTTCAGGGGCCTAGATAATTGGGGATATTTCCCTCTTCCTTCCCCAAATTTCTCGAAATAATTCAAATTTCTGAATCTGAATTTTGATTCGGGGCTTCACTTTCGAGATAGGTACTGCTCGTCATAAGTTAGGAATATGCCAAAATTTGCTCCAATTTCGAGTGAGGACATCTCTGGGAAAAAATATTCGATTTGGAAAAAGTTGATGACCTCTGATGAGTTTAGGAGAAAAACCCCAAGAAATTGTTGAGAAACGTTCAAGAACCAGTTACCTCTTAAAAAACATGGCGAAACACTGTTCACGGGATAGAAGGTTAGAAATTTGTAGTTTTTCCAGGATCGAAAACTTGAAAACAGTTAGTTCTATTTAAAAAATTGTCCCCTAACAAATGTATTCAATAATTTCTCCAACTATGACTCGCAGCAAGTATGCACCTAAAATGAATATTTCGTGGGGCTTACCGCATGTCGAAGTTTGCTCTGCAGTTTTTTTTGAAATAACGGAACGTGTAACGATGCCCTGTGTAACGACGGCCGTGTAACGGGCCTACACGACGCCCAATGCAATTTACTTTTGATCTCAATTGAAAGTCTTCAAAAGAAGTCGATCCCCGATCAGGACAGAGCGCCTGAACAAAGTCTTGCACCAAACGCGGGTCGTCCTGGTCGAAACCCGAGTGAGCGGGCCTCTCGGGTGGCAACGGCTGGGAGAAAATTTAAAAATTTATAGCACCCGATTTGGAAATGGTGGAAAACTGCAACTGCAGACTTGATTTGATATTCTTCTTCTGTGTTGCTTTCTGCCAAATTTGGTTCTAATCTGTTGGATAGATTTTTAAGAATTGAATTTCAAAGTTTTGAACTTTGACTATTTCTTAGTTATTAGATAGTTTGCGATCCCACTGAACGTACGACGTAACGAAACGTAGAACGGTCATTTTTTATAGTGACACTTCCATTTGACAGATGACAGCCAAAAACTAATCAGCTCATCGACATACAACTAGCGTATTTTCAATCTTTTCTTCCACCCTTCTAGGTAGGGTGACTATACCCTTTCAAAAAATTCAAATGGGAATAGGGGTCGAGTTGCACATCATTTTGAAGGTCTTTTAGTTCATAACAGTTGAGAAAAAAAATTGAAATCCGTCGAATCATTCTGAAGTTACGAATTCTTCAAGATCGGATTCCTTTTTTCCAGTGTTATTAACATTGTATCCGAGAAATCAGTTATGAACAGTAAACGTCGACATTGGAAGAAAACACGGACATCAAATTTAGGTGATCATTTTTCACCCCATGGTTGTAACTAAGCTGGTGTAGAAAGTGAAAATACCCTTCCAAAATTTTAAAACACAACAGAAGCTGAAATAAGTGATATCCTCTTTCGAAATTTAGGATAAGGGGTTGAAAATTTGCCCCAGACTCCTTCTACACCCCTTAGGTACCCTAACTTAGTCCAACTTCCAACCATGCATGGGTTGAGAAGCAATGATTGAAATGTGGTGTTCTGTTTTCCTTCCAATTTAAGTTGTTTACTAAAGGGATCAACTTTACTCGTTTTTACTTCTTATCAAATTCTTCGAAAAATGAGAAGTAAGCAAAGTAATTGCGAAAAAAGATTTTTAATTGTTTTTCCTTAGTCGTTTTCTTTATAACTCCCCATATGCTAAAATGTCGAGATCTGTCGAAAAAAATCCGTGTCGGTCGGTTTGTTAGTATATGTTAGTCTGTGTGTCAGGTTTTTTCTTGACCCCCCCGATTTACTTATTTCTAAACCGTCTGACCGATTTTGAGTAAATTTGGCAATCACGTAGGGTTTATGGCAGAAAAAAAAAAGATTTTCAACGTCATCTGTGAGTAAGCAGGAAATGTCACTATCAAAAAGCGACAGGAAATTTTGACGCAATGATTTTGATTTTTGATAGATCATTTTGATGCCCTTGGAAAACTCTATTCAGAACATGTCAAAGTTATGACATATCTCTTATCTGTCAAAAGTATAGCCTGTCAAAATAAAAACTCTGACGTTCAATAACTCGAGAAAGTACCGAGCTGATTTCAACCACATTTGGTTTGCAACAAGAGTACCCGCCAGGGACGTCACCTCGGACGTCACTGTCACTGTGACACAAAGCAAATATCATCATATCAGTTCACTCCACGCGAAACACTGTTCTCGTTTATTTTGCGTACGATGGTACCATACTGAAATATAGGCACTCTGCGGATTTGCTACAGCGCCAAAAGTTGCAATTTTTTCACACTTTCTGCAGGAAGTTATCTGTTCTCATGACAACAATGCCATTTACATAATCATACCAACTGCAAATGTCAATTTCAACAATTCATAAACTTCAATATTGACAATTTTCCTCACACATATGTTCGCAACTGCCGCATGAGGGTGCTGAAACGGGCGGGATACTCAAAATCTGAAGATACAGCCTATACAGAATTACTCATTTACTTCGGGTAGGTACGGTTGCGGCCAAAATAAAGTGGACGACAATGTCAACGAGTTGGCTTGCTGTCATGCGACGTTCAGGCCAGAATCCTGAAAAATCTGTCAACTGTCGTCCACTTTAAAAAGTCCGCAACAGTACATCAATAATCGAAGGCGAAAAATCACGTGATCGTAAATCTGGATCTGGATCGTACACCGAATAGTGCTGATCATAAATAAACACAACAATTTATTTTCATTGTAAAGAAAACATACTGTCTATTTAGTGCTAGTGAGTGTAGGCCTAGGTAGGTAACGAAAGTGTTGAATTTTTCATTTTGTTAGCAAAGTATTGGCTATTTTACAAAACAATGCTTAAAATGAATACACATAACACATTTCAGATTGGTGATTTGGGTACCTATGTAGTTAATTTACCCATAGCATGTCGCATTTTTATTATAAATAAATTAAATTATTATAAAGTACATACCAACACACCTAACTACAAGTACTTAAGTCATCAATTTCTTTTTGCAGTTTTATTAGTGGTGTCGAAATGTATTGAAGCTCTCATGAGGCATTGTTGCAATTCGTGATTTTAGTGATAATTTCCGCAATAATATAATGTTGGACATCAAAGGTTTATCATCGGATCATCTCATCAAGTAGGTACCTTACCAATTCTAATTTAAATTAAGAACATTGTTAGTGTCTCTTAGCTTTCTTTCGTTCTTACTTTATTGCTAACTCTATGTGTAAAGATACCAAGCAACAATAAGCGCGTAACTAACATTCTGTAGAATTCGTAATTGCAAGTTTTACAACGTTATAGGAGTTGATTTGTTTAAGAAGCAAGAGGAGAAAAAGATGTAATGATATGCATTCGGGTTTGTTGAATGTCGCACAGTTTTCAAGGTATGTTATTCTTCGCTGAAATTGCTGGATGTTATTATTTCCGATTTCCGACTAAATTAAATATTTATAATTCGTTTGTATTCTTGTCCTATTGGATGATATTAAAGTTCGGCGTATTTTGAGGGTTGAGGGACGATGAGTAAAACATTTTTCTTTGTTAACGCAAAAATAAATGTTCATCTATGTTGACTCAACAATGAAAACTTTTTCCGAGCAATTATTTGGGCAAAGAACGGAACGTCTTATTAAACGAGTGTAAGATACTGTTTCATTTATTTTGCCTAAAATATTTGAAAGAAGTGTTCGAGGAAGTGTTATTATTATTATAGTAGACCATGCAACAGACCGAAGTCCAATTACAGCATGGCAGAGATCCGCATTTGTTACCTTAGACCACAAATATCAGCCGCGGTGCAGTTGAAGTTGTCAAATCTTTCCTGTACGCCATTGTACGTCAGGGCAAGACGGTTAAGCGGAGAATTGAAGTAGAAGAGCCTTTAGGAGGATTTCACATAAAATGTGTCGCTCCGCCTCAAACCCTGTCTTGGAACATTCAAAGCAGTGCCGTCGAGAGGGTAGTTCAGGAGGTGATATTTTATCGGGGTCCGGAGCCCTATGAGAGGACCCGTGAGCGCTAGTATTTTTTTTTTCTGGATCCACTCACAAAAAAAGTGAAAAAGTTGAAAAACACAAAATCAAAAACCTGTTTTTCTTACTGCCTGGCCTGAAACAGCAGAATTCATTTTCAAAAATGTCAGAAATTCAAAGAAATGCAATTTCACACTGGCAGTAAGAGAAATTCACTAACAAGCTACTGCTTAGGTGAATGGGACTTCGCATCCGCTAAAGCTGGAGAATAAGCTTTTGTTTAGAGTTGAGCAAGAAGCTCGATTTTTGCTTGTTTTTGTTGTTCTTCTTGCTTCAGTTGGTGAAAATACGTAATATCATCAGTATTATTATTATTATTGAAAAAAATCTCGTCTGCAGCCCCCAGTTTGCTCACGACCTCAAAATATTTTCAAGAAGGGGGTAAGTGTTATCCAACATCGGGGCCCGGCGAAGCTCTCGGCGGCCCTGGTTCAAAGAAATTCCGAGAGGAGTCTAGGGGAGACCGCAGAACCCGTAATTAGTTTGTGCAAGAAGAGAAGGTAATCAAGAATTCTACGGCCCTCCAAACCTCTGTGATCAAACTTAGTAGGCAACGCGTGGTGCGAAAACCCAACACCCGGATGGACCCCATCATCCCATCAACCCTCCACGCCAACAACTTTAGGAAACGTCTCTGTATGTTCTCTAAGAATGAGATCTATTCATCTATCGTGATACAGGTACCGACGCATACCTACTCTAAACGTGGCAAAACCAGAGACTGAAAGATTCGTTGCATTGTTTCAATGTTGGAGAAATCTCAGGAATTGGGTGATATGAGACCCAGAGTAGCATAATATGCACTTTTGTGTATGGTGCTAATGTGCTCAGAAAATGAGAGTTTAGCGTCGAGGTCCCTAACAACACTAGGTCTAGCGAGGGTTTGGTCACTGATTTTATTCTAGAGAACTCTAGAGGTCCAGAGAATTTTGAAAAAAACATGACCATGCACTTTGCCACATTCAAGCCTAATCCATTGTTATTGCACCATCTCTCCACCTCATCCATTAACCATTAATCATTGAGAAGTTGAAAAATCCTAGAGGTAGCAATGCTTTTCAAAGTCATAAAAGTCAAGCGCTAGTACGACAAGCGTTTTTGTATCGGAAAGTGACCAGTACGATACGGGAGCAGATAAAAAATAGTAGGTATCTTTATTATGTACCAAGGTTGAGAAAGTATTATTAAAGGAGCTGAAGCTATTCTTGTTACGTATTTTGCGTATGGGTTCGAATATAATTGGGACGATCGTTTTAAAACACACATAATTACTGTGTACTACAATAAATACACGCCAACAATTATTTACTTGGAATATCGCAGGTTACTACTTCGCTTGTTTCGCACTCGATCGCTTCCAACTCATTACTGCCCGCGATCCGACGATTGATGCCTTATATAGCCGACTAATTCATCTCGAATGTCCCATGCGTTCTCCAGCAGTTTCCTCAGTGACCTGGCATACGATTTCGCGAAGACTCCCGAAAAATCCTACGCATTTCGCGTATACTTCTGCCGTGCTCTAGAGTCGGCGCCGCCAAATGGACAGATGTGTCTTGATCGAGCGTTGGAATCTCGCCATTCAGTTTCACGTACACGTACGCTCTGGAATGCACTAGAACGCTCCGCACTTATACACTGCAACCTAATGGAAGACTCTAGAAAGATCGCGTGTTTACCAGAATGCACGGGAATGAAAATGGAGATGTCCCGATCTTCCACAGCCGAAGCAACGCGGCCTTCCTCCAGTTCTTGGCTCGTCTTGGGATTTGTTGCAAAACAAAGCGTTGAGGGCACATCTTTGGCTGCCTCGCTTGAGCCAGTGCGTCGCTGATGTCGACTGGGTTTTTGATCATCACCATCTCACGCACGTATTGGTCTCGTATTCCATAGACAAAAGTATCTCTTATGATGTCTGTCAAGAGGTGCGCTTAGTACATTGGGTAAGCTAGAAGAGCCAGCCTTTGGATATCAGCTTCAAATTCCTGTAGGCTTTCTCCGCTTCTCTGCGTTCTTGCCGCAAAATTATCAGCAGCTTGATGAATCAGCCGTCCGCTATGATCCCCATAGCGGAGTTCCAGAACTTTGAGAAGCTTTTAGAGGTCCTTCTGCTCACTCTCCGGAAGCATTTGTAGCAGCTCCAACACTGGACCTCTCAAAGCAAGAATGAGTGCCTTAACTTTATCTTCGTCATTCCATCCGTTCACCTCGGCAACAACGTCAAATTACCTCTTGTAGGTCGTCCATGGGCTTTGTCCATCGAAATTTGGCAGTTTCACACGATGAATACCTGCCAAAGCTGCCATCGGGGCCACCGTATTACTTACGGCGATACTCTGGACACGTCGTTCTAGCTGCACCATGTTTGCCTCCATTGTTGCAATTTTTTCTGCTAGTTTTCTGACATTGTCGTCCAGGTATCGCTTGTGTTGTTCCATAGTCGCCATCAGCTCTTCCAAACGCTTCTTCTCTTTTTCTTTCTCTTCTACACGCTTCTTTTCCTGCTCTTCTAGAACATTCTTCAATTGCAGGATGAGAGCCGCAACGTCTTCGGCTCCTCTCTTCGACATACTTCTTGACTCCGGCATTCACGAATCAATTCCAATATTTCTTAACACCTTGTAGTCGCAGGCTAAATTACTCTCAATTATACCGCTTTCGGGTTCGAATATAACTGAGACGATCGTTTTAAAACACACATTGTTCATTACTGTGTACTACAATGAATACACGCCAACAATTATCTACTTGGAATATCGCAGGTTACTACTTCGCTTGTTTCGCACTCGATCGCTTCCAATTCATTACTGCCCGTGATCCGACGATTGATGCCTTATCTAGGTTCGACCAATTCATCTCGAATGTTCCATGCGTTCTCCAGCAGTTCCCTCAGTGACCCGGCATACGATTTCGCGACGTCTTCCGAAAAATCCTACACATTTCGCGTATAATTCTGCCGTGCTCTAGGGCCGGCGCCGCCGCTAAATGGACAGATGTATCTTGATCGAGCGTTGGAGTCTCTCCATTCAGTGTCACGTACACGCATGCTCTGGAATGCACTAGAACGCTTCGCATTTGTACACTGCAACCTAATGGGAAACTCTAGAAAGATCGCGCGATGTTCACCAAAATACACGGGAATCGCCGCTCGTAACACTCCAATAATTTTCTCGACCGTGGCTTATACAGGGTGTTGCATGAGGAAATCGACATAGCTCAAGAGTAGGTCCAGTTTTTCTAGGGGAACTAGGATCTCGCTTTGAAATTTTTCTTTCGCTTTTCGTTTTGATGTTACAGGGTGAATCATGTATTTTGTCGAAGTTTTTGATGAGCTATATCTTCCGAATGGCTTATTGGATTGGACTGAAATTTGATAGGTATGATCTCCTAATGATAGCTAATACATTGCACCATAAATTTGTTCAGAAGTTTTAGGGCCGGACTGATTTTTTTATTTTCAAAGTTTTTGTTGGAAAAGTCATATTTTTCAATATTTTTTTGCAAAACCAGTATCAGATTCAGAAACTACAGAAAAAATGCTACAAGGAACATCCTTCAATTTCTCCGGCACACCCAAAGTCTTCCAAGAAAAAAATATCTTTTGAGATTTGGGTCGGCTGCGATCTAGTGAAAATCAGTCAAGCACTCATTCTTTCACGGATCTTTGAGATGTTCATCCTCTAATTTAATGCTGTCACGGTTTTTTCACTTTTCCACATTAGTATCACTTGGCGTTACGGCAAAAGAGACAAAAGTTCAGGACCGGAGTCAAGTCTAGTGAACATTATTTCTAAAGATCCGATTTTTCAGTATTTAGTTGGAAATTTACAGCATAAAGTTATGGGGAAGTGGCTGAAAAATGCTCTTTTGTCTGCATTTGGAACCTCAGGTCACTTTAGAAACCAGCTGAACAAATTTCTTCTTTTGTTGATTTCAAGAATACAAATAATTATTTCCGAAACTTTTCGCGAACAAAATAAAAAGAAGCAAGAATGATAATTATTCAGAAACGTAATTTTAATGTGTAGAAAACGAACAATATCAATGTTAGTATGTTATGTTTATGTTGATGTTTATCAAATTTCGTTTGATAAACATACGTTTCAAATATAAGCTGTAGCAACATTTTTGAACCTTCCTGCAGAATGAGGATGGAACAATCCATTTCGGTTCAGCTCTGTCATTTCTCCCAACTCATTCAACAGATTTTCTTCAATCGGGTTCGATGGGACGACGTGATCCTGCCATCTTTGCCTTTGAATTGAAGCTCCGATCTATAGTGGAGTCGGTACGCGACAAATAGGTCCAGTTTCGTGCAATTTTGAGTGACGCAATGCCGTTTGATACAAATACTCTTTAGATCTTTCTTAAGAGATTTGACCCGTCGGGGCACTGTGGGGAACTGGAGGGGGGGGGGGTCGAAGTCGGGCTTCAAAAACTTCAACAAATGATCTTATTCGGCATTAATCCAGTTTTAAAGTGTCAAATGTCGAAGGGAAGGAGTTTTTTGAAAAAAACCATGCTCTCTGTCTCTGTTGAATTTTGAGGTGTCGCAGTTACAGTAACTCCATCGACGAAACAACGTGTTGAATTATTGAATGAAATATATTGGGTGAAAGTGGCTCGTCGGGCCAGTCAAAATTTCCATCAGGGGCGGGTGATATTTTAGTCGATACACAAAAATTGCGTGAAACTCGGAATGACGCAGAGTTGTTTTTGTTATACCGGCCGGGAGGCCGGACCACAAAAACATTGCATTGGGAGTATTTTAGGGGGGGGTCAAATTTCGCCCCAAAATATTCGATAAATAATTTTGCTTGACACTGATTGAATTCTTGAATATCCTAATAAGTAAGTATGTGATTATGCCAAGTCCTCTCAAAATGATGATGTAGTAATTTGACACAAAAACAAGAAGAGAGGGGTAATATTTGTTTTATTGGAAGATGAACCTACCGATATTCAAACTGATAATCGATAGTTGGAGAGATAGTGATTATTTTGCTACCTGCACATATGCTCATTGAAGTTTATTACCTACCTACTTATCTGTATTTTTAACCAATTATTTATTAGTATATAATTACCTGCATACTTAGTTAGCGATAACGTTATCGCTATTGTATATTATATATTGATTTTTGGAATTTTGGCTTGTTGGTGTTACCCGTCAAAATTCTCAAAATCAGTACACTTCGCTTCAACAGCTGTACGCGTTTTTAATGGTCAATGACCGTACATACTACGCACGCAGGTATACCTAACACAATTTCAATATTATCAATTTGAATATAATTAGTTTCGAACTTCCCTCGTAATTATCGTAATGTTCATATAATTTCTAATCAGAAGAAAATTAATTGTCCCAGAATAAATGAAAGTTCTCGAACCCTCCTCGAATCATTATTTTCAGAGTTATTTTCCTTTTAATGATCCGAGGATTCAGAATTAACTATATTTCTCAACCATTTTATTCTTCAGTTTTTCCATACAAAACTGTGACTTTTTTGCTGTTTCCTTTTTTCCCCAACTGTTTTTACAATGGAGTTTGCTTTGTGCTTCTGACGGCACTTAGTTATTAGGTACCTACCCTTCGTGATACGCCTCTACAGAGGCCTCTGCACAACATTTTTGTGCGGATTCCGGGAAATAAAGGTCAATGATATGTTAATGAGTAACCCACTAATTTGTATTGGCAGTTCTATATTCCTCTGAATTATAATTTCCTTATTGTCTATGGTTCTCGAAAGTGAAAAAATAGAGCTACGTAAACAATGTGAAAAGATGTCGTTGAGTCTACCGCGAGACCAATTATTGCAAATTTCTGTCCTTGCGATCTCCAAGTAATTTTTAAGGTAAATGCTTCTAAGGTAAATGCTTGTCATTTACCAAGGATTCTAAGAAGAACCTTGGAAGAAAACAATTTCTTACTTCGAAAATTTCAAGTACATAAATTTATTAGGTACATTTGGTAATAGACAGACAGGTTCAAGCTCTAGTGATTTCCTTCGAATTTTCACAATTGAGATATTATTTCCAACGTCCTAACACTCATACCTATACCTAACATGATGGAACAAATCACTTGCTTCCTTCAGGATGTGTTTACGAGTATGTATTTACAAATTAAATTATTTACAGAAAAAGAAATACTGCTGGCCAACAAAATATCACAGGCCAAGTATCTTATGAATATTGTATCTACAGCCGTATACATATCACAGTAAAAATAACCGCTAGGACATAATAAATAGATAAATAAATAAATAAATCAACAAAGTAATAATAATTGGCAATGAGAATCAACTAAAAAACAATGATATTCTCATAACTACTCCCTTTTTCTGTGTTTAATGACTGCATCTTGGTAGTCCTCAACGGGCTGGTCCTTGTCTCCCCATCCCCAAAGCTCGTGGCTACCATCACCGGTGCGCTCAACTCGTTTCTTGATCATCTCAGGGGAGACGGTTTTAAGATCGTACGCCCACCCAATCTTGGCAAAGAAGTCGATGAAAGCTGCCGAGAAGTTGACGCTGTACTTGCCCAATTCGGACGTCTTGTAGTCCCACGGGAATGTGTGATGGTAATTATGCCACCCTTCACCCAACGCCAAGATGGCGACGGACAAATTCTCCGAAGGGTTGATGAACTGGTCGTAGGGTCTTTGACCCCAGAGATGAGCCGCAGAATTGACGAGCCAAGTCACATTGAGAGTCAAACAGTATCTGAAGAGGTTCAAGCAGAAAGCGTTGAGGAAAGTTTCGTTCCATAAATACATTGGCATGACCGTTGGCCACACGAAGCACACCAAAACCATCAATATGATGTAGTATTTCTTCTGAAATGCTAGAATTGGATCGGCTTCCAAGTCAGAAAGGTCAAGCTTTTTGCCTTGCTCTTTCACTTGAGGGTGTTTGCGGCAAAGTAGCCATCCCACGTGGGCAAAGAAGAAACCTCTTTTGGCGTTGTGCGGGTCGGCGTCCGTCTCGCTGTACTTGTGATGAACCCTGTGATCTCTGGACCACTCAATGACGGAATTTTCAAAGGCCAGCGTATTGAAGAAGGTTAAAATGAGCCGCAGAGGCCATTTGGCTTTGTACGAGCGATGAGACCAAAGTCTGTGTGCACCTGCGGTAATTCCAATCCCCCCAAGTTGGTACAGCAATATAGCTGAAAAATAGAGTACAGTTTATATTTTCTCCAGAATCTGAAGTCGAATACGAAAAAAAAAGCAAAGCTTTAAACTTTGAAAAAAAACAATTCTACAAACCTTGAATGGATGTTGCAATTTTAGCTGAGGTGAACATTAAATAGATTCCGTAGAAGGCAAAAATATGGAGATATCCCATGAAGATCACATTCCGCCAGACTATTTCTGGTTTGCGATTGTCAGGTTTGGTCAAATCCTGTGGTACTTTCTGACCTACAACTTCATCATCTTGTTCGTGAAGAACGCCGGTAGGCATTGAAAAATTCGGTGGCATCTGTAAATTATTAAACATCTTTTATTAACTGAAAAGACTGATACGCTGAAGGGATTCAAGAGATATTTGGTATTGGTAGGTGGTTATAAATCAAAGAAGATGAGTTTTTAAAAGCAAGTATGTATAGGTATGTAATTATTATACTTACATTCAATCTGTGGAGTTTTTTTAAGAGATAAAATAATTCAGTGATGTTTGGCCGCAATTCAACAACTATTTATAACAATTCAAATACAACAAGTGTTATAGGTATATACTTTAAGTGGAGTAACCAGCAGTAAACTGAATTTTATTTGCAATCACTAACTATATATATTTGAACAGGATTGAGAGGAGTAGCAATAAGTTGATAGCGATGATTTTGTGATAAGATTAAAAAAGTGGGACCACTTGGTGAATTACACAGACTAAGTACAAAGACCGCATCGCTCTGGAGTAGGCATCACCTATAAGGTTTGGGTCTAAATCGGCGGAATTATCGAGCCGCTTGGGTCCGCAGGTCATTCCGATCATTTGACATCTCCATAATCTCCCAAGTTTTTCTCTAAGATTTAGCGATCAATAGCAGTGTGTCACTTGAAACTATTACAGGACTAGAGAGGTTACTACCTCTCATTGGTTCCATGGTGGATTCGTGATTCGAAATCATGTTTCCAGAAATATACGACCCATAAAGATATTTTACAGGGTCTCAGGAAAAGGGAATCACTTCGAAATTTTTCCCTGAAAAATTTTTCCCTTTCCTTTCCACTTTCCAGAGAATTTCTTCAAGGAGTTAGCGATCTTGACCTTTGTGATATGCCGGTGGGCTTGAAATTGGAAAAAAAAACGTTGAAAAAATCAGATTTTGGGGTGAATTTCTGAGTCCCTTTGGATTATCATGATGACGTAAAGGTAACGACAGAAAGGAAAAACTGTGCTGCCACACTAACCGTCAGTTCCACAAAAAGATGATCAGCGAAAGATTTCATACCTTAATTTAAAAACCACTTACCGGGAAACTGTCCAAATTGTCTTTATAAGATACAGTGATTATGCCATAAGCTAAAATTTGGCATCATTATAGATCCGAGGTGCCTTTTCCAAATTTCTATACTGTTTCACTTTGTACTATGAAATGTGCTTACGATGGGCAGCCAGAATAGTGATATAAAGTGCTCTATTTTCAGTAACACAAAGTAGCACTTTGTGACATTCTTTTTCACAAAAACAGTGCTACAAAGTAGTCATAGTATAACCGAAGACAAAGAGAATTTATTTGCCTACAAAATAACGTTTCCAGGTGTTGGAATCCGTTGGAAAACAAACGAGATACAGATACGGACAGTTCCTTTATTCACAGAAGGAGCCAATTGTGGCGCCGCCGCCATATTTGACTGCAGCAGATGCCTAGGCTCCAACATATTTTTTCATGATCCTTGATGGCCCAGAAACCGATTGAGATATATCCCAATATATTATCTTCACGAAGCTGCACCGGCACGACCTATGCCCTTCCCCCCCATACTAATTCAAATAGCAAGACAATTGTACTTTTTAATACATGAAATAATGAAGTGACCTGCGTTTACAACATTTTGTAGGTAAACAAGTAAAAGAAGGTATTATATAGGTTTGCCTCCTATAATACCATGAGGAAATTGAATAATTCAGAAATTAGTGATTAATTGAAGTATCCTATCGTTGACGTTGGAATTTCAAGTAACTTTTTTATTTAGCAGTTAAAGCAGCGTTTTCGACAAATTGAGCATTTTTCATAACACGCGAAATAGATACCTATTTTATAAATCGTATAAGTAGGTAGGGTACCTACTATAACTACCTACATCAGCATCTATACCGCGATATATGTATAAGTACAAGTGCGATTATTTTCATTATTTTGCAAACGTGCGGCATAGCACGTCATAGCAATCTTAGCATTATTGTTATTTGTTACTAAACAGGGTGCTTCCCTATTATAGTCGTTCTGATTCGAAAGCGAAATACTCGTACCTATCACGGCACATCGGCACAGCACAGTAGCACAGGTTCTGGAATGAATCTGATTCTACAAGTTTCATTAAAAAAATCGGTGTGAACTACAATCCCGTTTAAGAACTACAATCCCGTTTAAGGACGGAGTCATATTGGTAAAATAAGCGTTGCGAAATCAATCCGTGTGGGTTTATTCCTTGACGGATTCTTACCATTTTGATCTCTTTCAAAAGCTACAAGGATGTACTTTGGTTTGAGCCCATTGGCATTTGCAAAATCTAAAAAATAGAAAAATTATTTTCGATTAGCTGTTTTCCTTTGCTCTGGAAAAATCTATGGCGTCAAATTTAATTTGTCAATTGGGGTAAAAGTTTGCAATTCAAATTAGAACTTTACTCTAGTGCTAACTGCAGTGAAATCGAAACCCAGTATTTTATTGGTCTAAAACGCCCACAGAACGCAGGTAGGTCTAATAGGTCATAATAATACCTAATATTGAAACAATAATAAAGAGAATGTCAATATTTCCATTGTTTGTTGTTATTTTTCGCAACGTGGTTTATAAGAATTTTTTTCCTAATCTTTCTTATACCTATTTCAAATTTTTGTTTATTGTTTGAATTCACCAATCTAAAGCAGTTTCTCAGCAAATGATCTCATAATATACAGGAGGGGCAAAAGTATGAAACGAATTCACTGGAAAATTTCGCATTTTTTTCTCGATAAATTCCTCGAACAGGTCGATTTTGTTTTCCAATTCCGCATATTTTGATGTAAAATTTTCATATTTGCCGCCATTTTTGTAAAAGCTGTGACGTCATCAGCAATTTTTTCTCGAATTGAACCTCTCTTTTTTTTGCAGATTCGAATAGATTATGAAATTCTGATTTCAGCAATATGCACATGTACACATTTTGAACCAATAGTTTCCGAGATAATAATTATCAAAGGTGGTAAATTTCTAGTTTTTTGTTGATGATGTTTTGACAAAATAAAAACGTTTCTATCGTAGAAATGTTCATAAAATCCTTCAAAATATTTCACTCAAAGGTCAAACTTTTCCAGTGGCTCTTTAGTCATCCCTTCAGGTCACTATGCGCGACTTGTCCTTACTCTTTCGGACACCTGTTTTCCTGAAAGGTGGATTGGCAGACGAGGACCGATATATTGACCCGCGAGATCTCCGGATCTCAATCCCCTCGATTATTTCTTATATATCTTATATAAATACTTCAAATCACAACTCTACATCAACAGACCACAAAATTTGAAAGACTTGAAAGATCAAATTCGTGAGGAATGTCCCTTGATCAGTGTAGAAGTTATCTAAATGTTATCCGAGAATTTTCGGACAGGCTTGCGTACTGCCAAGAGACTAACGGGTGGCAGTTTGAGCATTTTATCCAATGAAAAGAGATCAAAATCAATTTTTGAGAATATAAAAAAATTTTTTTTTATTACAAATAAATTTAATAAATAAATTTACAGAAATAACTTTTTTTTTACAGAACTTTGGCATTTAATATGCCCGAAACTATCAGCCCAAGAAGTATGATGTGCATATTGCTCAAATCAGAATTTCATAATGTATTCGAATCTGCAAAAAAAAAGGAAGGGGGTTTGATTTCAAAAATGGCTGATGACGTCACAGCTTTTGCAAAAATTAGGGCAAATTTGGAAATTTTTTATCAAAATGTGCGGAATTGTAAAACAAAATCGACGTGCTCGAGGAATTTGTCGAGAGAAAAAAATGCGAAATTTTCTAGTGAATTTGTTCCATACTTTTGCCCCTCACTTTACAGGGTGTTCGGGTCTGGTTATTACAAACTTTGAGGGATGATTCCCCATCAAAAATACAGCCGAAAGAACACAGAGCTTATGTTCCTAAAATGCTTCCTTGAAAAGATACAGGGTGTTGGAGTTTATTTTTTTAAATCGTTTCTTCACCGTAACTTTTGAACCGTTGAACCGATTTTATTCAAATTTGAACCAGAGTTCAGTCAACTGAGTCTCCATCGAATAATAATACCACAATTTATTCAAAATTTCTGGGGGCGTGGATAATAGGAGACTGTCTCCTATTTTCGCCCCTATTTTTATCTCCCCTGATTATTTTTCAAAATTGTTGATATTTTTGTATTTTAAGTTCAATTTAGAAGAAAAAGTTACTCTTTCCAAATTTTGATTAGAGGCTTCATTTCCGGGATATTTGGTTTTTAAACTTTGGAAAACATCTCGAAATAGCCACTTTCCAGAGCCCAAATTGTTTTTCTCTGGAAACGCCTCGTTTCTTAGAAAAAAAGGGCGGTAAATCAACTTAAACGGCCTAAAAAACTTATTCCAGTTGAGGAATCATTAGTTTTTTTTTTATTTTAATTTTTAGGCCTTTGAAAGTCGCAATTTTGAGGCGTTTTCCAAAGTTTCAAACCCAAATATCTCGGAAATGAAGCCTGTAATCAAAATTTTGCAAGAGTAACTTTTTCTCCTAAATTGAAGGTGGAATTCGAAAATATCAATAATTTAGAAAAATAATTCGGGGAGATAAAAATAGGGGCGAAAATAGGGGGACAGTCCCCTATTATCTACGCCCCCAGAAATTTTTAATGAATTGTGGTATTATTCGATTGGGGGACTAGTTTGACTAAACTGTAGTTTGAATTTGATTAAAATCGGTCCAACGCAACGGTTCAGAAGTTACGGTGAAAAAACCATTTAAAAAAGTCAACTTCAACACCCTGTATCTTTTCAAGGAAGCATTTTAGGATCATGAGTTTTTTGTTTTTTCGTCCATATTTTTGATGGGGAATCATCCCTTAAAGTTTGTAATAACCAGACCCGAACAACCTGTATAATCAAAGGATTTTTTGTGTTTTTTTTTATAAGATTGAAAACCACGTCCATGCGTACTTTCACCCCGGTGCATAGGGCAAAAGAACGATTCTGCATGCATATGCCCACTTTTTCGTTGATAAATAGTGGAATTGGGATATAAATTGTAACACTTATCCAGTGCACTTATCCAAAGTGGAGTATCTGTATAAACCCCCTTGCAGTTATCTAGGAGGATTTGTATCGCAGAAGATTTTGCACGTCTGCAAACCATTATAGTGCGGGCGCTAAGAGCCAAAATCGGGATGAACCTTGCAAATGGTGATGAAAGCATGAAATTCGGTACACGTACTCAGAATGAGCACCTCTCTTATATAAGAGGTGGAGCCACGCCGAATTTTCACCGGAAGGGGGCTCGGGGGGCTCCTGAAAGTTTAAGGTGCTAGGGCTCCCACCAAACCGCTCATTAGTTCGTTTTATCAATTAAAAAGGAAACTTATGAATATATCGTAAAAATTGACGACGTTTATCGCCTTGTCCCGGGAATTTTTCATGATGAAAAAAAATAAGTTCTTCGGCAGAACACACAAATTGGTTTTATTTCATTTTCACCTACAAAGAATTAATAAGGAGATGTTCACTAGCTTTACTCTATGTTGTCTCTTTAAATCTAGGCTTTAATCTGTTATCGAACGAGGGATAGATATATCCCTAACACTTTCTATTTTCAGTAGAATGACTTTTTGGAGCAAAAATAAAGTAACAAGCTGGAGCGCTGGGAGAATGCGGACGATGGGGGCTGATAGTTTCGCCCCCAAACTTTGCAGGTGCCATCAGCCGTAGTCGTAACCCCCCAGCTTGTCACTTTATTTCTGTTCCAAAAAATCATTTTACTGAAAATAGAAAGTGTATGGGATATAGGTCCAGTTTATAATTTTCCGAAACCAAGTGAGTATTCAATATTTCTCAGAGCTGATAAAATCCTAAATGAGCCTGGTATATGAAAATTCCTTCCCAGAAGCACGTCTAATTAATTTTAAAATACAGAAAATTGGGGAACGGGTTAATAATGATCTATAATAATCGTTAATTCGTAAATCGACATGAACTTCTTGAATTTCAGTAAGCAGCTAGAAGCGAATACCTAATAGCCGGTAGATTGCATTATAATAATCAATAATTATTATCATAGCTCAAACTCGGGCTGCCATCCTTCAAATACTGAACTTGTCGAAAGAAACTGCAAGAAATTGCATCTCGACGCTCATTTTGCTGACAATCTTGAGAAGCGAGTAGGTACTTACATAAGCCATAAGTATTGTTATTGCAAATTTTATTTGAGTGGATACCTATCCAAGCACATTAATAAGATTTTACTATTGTCGCCTAATTACAGGTGCGCAGGTACCTACACCTCGAGGTACATCAAAGGTAGGTAACTCAATAACCTACTTAATTAAAGAGCTTGAGGTTAAGCATAGGTGAATAAGCGCATGTGTCAAGATTCATTAACATTTCTCCGCACAATACTTGAAAGCTTCCTATATATGTCTTCCTAACAAAAATTTAACCATTTGTTTGTGCCATCGTCTTCGTAATACTAGGTATATAGAGAGTGAATTGGTAAAGTTCTTCCGAAAAACAACCACCAAGAAGGATTTAATTGAGGTATGAATTTTGCTTCATTCGAAGAGCTTTTATGAATTATTGTTTGGTCACACTGCTGGGTTAGTTTTGATCTTTCTCAATTTAATTAATTTATTTTGAATATTACAATTCTGTTTATTGCATAAGAGCAGAGGGTAGAAGAGGCATCCGGGAGATGTGGAAACGGTGTACTTAGGTTTAGGTATCTATACTCGGTGTCTAAAATAAAGCAGAGTAATATTTTTGTCACTCATTTCTTGAAAACGTTCTTTTACTAAGATACCTACCCCTTTTTAATTTTTAACATAAACTTATTCTTTTACTCATTTTATTTGAAAATTTTGAGAAATAATTTTTAGACTTCACAGAGTGGAAGTGGTATCTACGAAAAACATCCCAAGAAATAAATCAGAATTCAATTTATTTGTTTCGTTTGCTTTTTTTGCCGGTCAATGCTAAGTTCGATAAAGAACCGTACTAAGGGCCGTTATGGAACTGTCAAGGCAGCACCTTCCGAAGTAGAAACAGAATGTCATGTATAGGGTGTTTACGCGAGCAGTGTAACAATAAAAAAGGTTTTATTGAATTTCTCAGTTTCAGAATATATTAAGTAGTTTACATGTTCAGATACGTAAACACATTACACATTAATCTTGCATTGGAACTAATAATAAAATAAATAAATAAATAAATAGAAATATACGGGGCATTACATGCACCCGGTACAAAACATCATAGGAACATAAAATTATAAGTTGATCTGCTGTGCCCTTGGCTTTATCTTAGGAACTACTGATACAAATCGCAGAGTATTAAGCAGTGGGAATTATGAACAAAATTCCAATTTTCTTCTATTTCCTTCTCTTGTGTTTGATAATTGCATCTTGATAGTCCTCAATAGGCTGGTCTTTGTCTCCCCATCCCCAAAGCTCGTGGCTACCATCACCGGTGCGCTCAACTCGTTTCTTGATCATCTCAGGTGACACTGTCTTAAGATCATAGGCCCATCCAATTTTGGCAAAGAAGTCAATAAATGCTGCCGAGAAGTTGACGCTGTACTTGCCCAATTCAGACGTCTTGTAATCCCACGGGAATGTGTGATGGTAATTATGCCACCCTTCACCCAACGCCAAGATGGCGACGGACAAATTTTCCGAAGGGTTGATGAACTGGTCGTACGGCCTTTGACCCCAGAGATGAGCAGCAGAATTGACGAGCCAAGTCACATTGAGAGTCAAACAGTATCTGAAGAGGTTCAAGCAGAAAGCGTTGAGGAAAGTTTCGTTCCATAAATACATTGGCATGATAGTTGGCCATACGAAGCACACCAAAACCATCAATATCATGTAGTACTTCTTTTGGAATGCTAGAACTGGATCTGCTTCCAAATCAGAAAGGTCGAGCTTTTTGCCTTGTTCTTTAACTTGGGGATGTTTGCGGCAAAGGAGCCATCCGACGTGGGCAAAGAAGAAACCTCTTTTGGCGTTGTGCGGGTCGGCGTCGGTCTCGCTGTATTTGTGATGAACTCTGTGATCTCTGGACCACTCAATGACCGAATTTTCAAACGCCAGCGTGTTAAAAAAAGTCAAAATCAGCCGCAAAGGCCATTTGGCTTTGTACGAGCGATGAGACCAAAGCCTGTGTGCGCCTGCGGTAATCCCAATGCCACCAAGTTGGTACAACAATATAGCTGGAAAATAAGACACAGTTCATACATTGTATTTTTCCCAGAGATGAAAATGAGGAAGACGGAAGAATATATTTGAAACTTAGAAAGAAAAGAAGGTGGTACACTACAAACCTTGAATAGATGTTGCAAGTTTTGCTGATGTGAACATCAAATAGATTCCGTAGACGGCAAGAATATGGAGATAGCCCATAAAGATGACATTTCGCCAGACTAATTCAGGTTTGCGGTTGTCGGGTTTGGTCAAGTCATGTGGTACTTTCTGAGCTACAACTTCATCATCCTGTTCATGAAGAACACCGGTAGGCATTGAAAAATTTGGTGCCATCTGCAAATATCAAAAATCTTCTATTAACTTAACAGTGAGAGTTTTGTTCAAGTCACCTCAGGTCATTTTGGTTGGTCGGTATAATTGAAAATGATTTACCCATACGTATATTGTATATCTGAAAACCAATAGGTACTAAAGGTATCATACTTACATTAAATCAATAGAGAGTGCTTCTGTAGGAACGAATATGTTTGGAAACAATTTAACAATTGCAATGCGAATGGAATAATCGCTGGAAAAGCGTTTCAAATTGAAGTAGTAGGTGTGTCTGTAGGTAGATGCTTCAGGTGAAGAAACCACAAGTAAACTGAATTTCATTTACAATCGGTTGACATATTTATTAAGAGATACAGTGACGGACTTTAAAATCGGACCACCTCGACAAAATACCGAATTAGATTTTCGTTGTTATTGGATTATTATCAAACAATACAAATTCGATTCCTTGATTTAGATGAGTAGTCCGATTTTAAAGTCCGCTACTGTACCTATCGAGAGGAGTGACTGCTACCTAAGTTATTGATTGATAGTTTAGATAGCAATCTAGCTAGAAATCTTGCGATTAGTCTGAAAAAATGGAATCATTTTGCGAATTTTATAAACCTACCTACTTAGTACAAAGATCATGTTTACTCTGGAGTAAAAATAGGTATTTACAGGTCTCGAGTCCCAATTGGCAATGGCGGAAATATCAATCCGTTTGGGTCCGCAGATCATTCAGATCATTCGACATATTTGTATAGGTATTAAGGTTTTGAGATTTCGATTTCATCCGCGATCAGTTTCTACTTTTAAAGGAGAAAACCCTTATAAACTAGATAGGTATCTACAACAAGGTGATTTATATGGATTCATACCAGAGGGCTTCTTGAAATTTCTCACCTATTTATTTCACCTAGAAATAAAATTCGCAGTTTTTTCTATGGTTCAACACTGCTCTACAGACAGTGTGCATCAAAACCGTTAAGTGAAAGTACTGAAAGTATACAAAGGGTGCTTTCCACCTAGTTCCAAATAATGAAACACCTACCGTCTGCGCCTGCGTATGTGCGGGTGCCAAGTGGTGCTTTATTCCATTAAGGTTTTCTTCGCAGTTTCTGTACCGTTCGGTAGATCACCTAAAATTTGGTGCCTAACTGACAAGACACGTTTCATCTGATGGTATTTGTACCGTTTAGATGAAAAGCTCCCAAAAAGGCTCCATGGCGATCATAGGGCGCTAGATGGCCACGCTACAAGCAACTTCTGGAACCAGCTTTGCAGCGGATCGTTTTCCTATACAAAGGGTGTCAAATCGAAAACTTACAATTGCCTGTATCAAGTGTTGAACAAAAGCAGATGTCGAAAATCACCAAAAACCGTTTCGACAGAATGGAGGGGGAACCATAATAGTGGGGTCGGTGACTCACCCCCATTCCGTGTCTGAGCCCCAGCCCCCCCCCACTGATTTTTTCAAATGGCAACCCCCCACTTGTGATACATCATAGAAAAGCCCTTGAAAAATGCTTTCCAGTGATACCAGTTATTTCATATTTGGTTTGATGAGTAGTTTTTGATCAATTTGGACAAAAACTGTCTAATGGGTTTACATTGATTTGAATGAGTTCACTCCACAATGAATCAAATTGTGACTACTTCAAGTCAAAAATAAATACTGAATGATCACAATAAGTGTTCAAAATTATTGTCGTTGTTTTCAAGGCAATAATAAAGACTGTTCTCAAACTCTTGTCGAACGTTTTTGAAGGTTAGCAGTTCTTTTATCGACCCCGGCTGACTTTTAATAACAACAGAATTCAAGTGATCCCACGGAAAGAAGTCTGGAGGATTCAAGTCCCGTGATTTGGGATGCCATTCAATGAGCCCTCTTCTTACAATCCACCGATCTGTATAATGATCATCTAACCATTGACTAACTAGACATAGTGAGGTGGAGCTCCACCTTGTTGGAAATGGACTCGGAAATGGAGTAAGTCCTCGGTCTAATTGGGGTTCCTATCTAGGTCCATCTGATTTCCTAATTCCAGAACTATTAGGAACTTGGAGATGATAGTCTTGATAGGCGGATTGAGTTTTGTGAATCTATGAAGCAACAAATCACCGCAGAAGCTCAACTCGTAAAAAATATTTGTTTCAGTGAATCTACTTTTTACTTGAATGGTCATGTAAACAAACAAAATTGTTGCTACTGAAGTGACGATGAACCTCACGTTTTCCCGAAAGGGCATATCCACTACCAAGTACCCTGAAAACCTAATTTCTGGGCAGAAATATTGAGAAACGCAATCATCGGCCTAATATTCATAGACGGTAATTTGAATAATGCGCTTTATGCAGAAATTTTGGGAACCTCCATCCACCCTGTATAAAAAGTGAAGTACTGGAGTAACTGGTACTGGTGTCAGTTTGCCCTTCATTTTTGAAACATTCTCCGGAATAAAGCCACAGTTTTCACCTCACCATGTAGGTTACAGCAAGCGATGCCTTGTCAAAACCATCACCAGTGTCACAAATGTCACCGGTGGCGACTCTTGTAATTTTTCACTTAACAATCAAACAAAAGCAATTGCTAAAGTCTGCATGAGTTTGATTCTCCATAGCGCGCTCTCCTATTGCCTAATTACAAATGAGTAGCTAATAAGATATAAAGCTCTATTGAAATAAAATTTAGGGAATACCTACATACGTATTCACGTGATCAGCCAAGAAGGAAAGAACGATTTCTTGAAAATAATAATCTAGCAGAGCGAGTAGTGGAGTCCTCATACGACAAAAAACGTTAAATAACAGTAAAATTCCTCGTAAAATCATAATCGAGATGAATCCAAACGATTCAGGTCGCCAAAATTTGAGACGGCGCACAGTCAGTTGAGAGTGAACATTTTGTGGCGGAAACTCTCAAATTCACAGGACTGGTCTAGAATAAGCTTGGGATTCCAGAAAAAAAAATGAAAAAAATCTAATCGAAAAATTGGACAAATACAAGCTTCCTATCGTCCAATTAGCCTACTGCCGGTGCTATCGAAGGCAGGCGCGTGCTGGCCCGCCGGGCAGCCAGGCATTTCCCGGTAGATCCTCAGCCGTAGGCCCTCGAGGGGCCTTTCTTGTCTTTTTTTCATGTATTTTTGAATTTTTCAAAAATTGGATGAATTTTTTTGGAGCATTAAGTTGACTAGTGAGTGAATATAAGGCCTGAAACCCTTGTGATAGTATGGGGTCTTATTTCATTTTTATAATTTTTGATTTCTTTCTATGGATGAAAATGAAAATATGATACTGAAAAGCCTTGTTTTACTTGTAAGGTGAAGGGGGTAAGGTTGCCAGACCAGACGTCACGATGTAGACGGGATTTGTCCCTCTTTCAATGTCAATCTCCTCAGCCAACTTCACTGGAATGTTTGGATTTTTCAAGTTTCGCCTATATCGCCCTAATTTTTCATTTTCTCTTCTCTTCATTAGACAATTTTGTTACAAAACTGTCGCAAACGCGGTTTGCCAAAGGTTTTTACTGCACTGCATTTGCTTGTGTGGTAATGTAGTTGTGATGTGGTGCAAACAAAGAAATGAGAAAGATGTCAGCTGCACCCTGCACGATGATTTGCAGGACGCAGAATCGTGTCTCCTGGTACTCATTCCCTTGCGAGTGAGATCCCTGACTGAGATTTTGATTAGTGAAGTTATGATAATATGACATTTTAAATTTTGAAGGGGGTAACAATCAACAACGGTGAGAAATGAGGATTATCTGATTGATACAGTGTTCTTTGTTTGGACGTGCCGAAACAGTTACGATTTACAGAATGTTGAATTAAAGAAAAATAAGAGAGTGGAAATAGGAGAAACTAGTAGGTACCTGTTTGAAATTCGCTTTCAGCATTATTATTATCAACATCCCAGAAAATTTTCGTCTACGGCGCCGTTCTCCTTGCTTCGCTCTCATTTTAAAAAATTGGTGTAATCTTTTCACTTTTCTTATTCAGAAATTCCCGTTTTGATTTTGATTTTTCAAAACTGGCAACTTTAGTCGAGAGGGGAGAGGGGCCTTTTGCCATGAATTTTCCCAGGCCCTCTTGAGGGTCCCAGCACGCGCCTGATCGAAGGTGTTCGAGAGAATTCTGCTGACCAAAATCCAGCCAATGTTGGAAGAAAAGAAAGCTAATCCCAAACTATCAGTTTGGTCTTAGAGTCCGATACTCTACAGTTGAGCAGGTCCATGGTCCACAGGGTTAAAAAAATTATAAGAGGGCCTCGAGGAGGGCCTCTAGAAAAAAGTGGTGTTCAGCCCCCTTCATCAACATTTCACAAGCTGCTGATAAGGTGTGGCACATGGGCCTTCTCCATAAAATCAAAGAAAAGTTACCCCATCACTACTATCAAATCCTAAAATCTTACATGACAGAAAGATACTTTCTGGTGAAGGTTGGTGAAGCTTACTCATCGCTGATGCCAGTACAATCAGGTGTGCCACAGGGCAGCATCTTAGAACCGCTCCTATGCTGCTATATCTGTTATATACTGCTGGTCTGCCAAGTAACACCACCAACGTCGAAATTGCAACTTTTGCTGATGACACGGCTATACTGGCTTCACAACAGGATCTGGTAGATAGTGAATAGATCATAATATGTGAAATACTCACCTAGGTATGAGTGCGATCGAAATGTTTACCATGACAATGTTTTAGTCAAAGTCTAATAGTGAAAATGCTGTAGGTACAACCATGTCTTACCAGAGCTTGAAAAGGTGATCCCCTATTATGTAGGTAGATGAGAGGTGCTTTCTAAGGAGGGTGGCAGAATTTAGATTACCTTTCAACGAAACCGTGCGGGACATTTTGATCGCAACTGAAATTGAAGCCTTGCATTCTCCTGAGACTTGTTGAGCCGTAGTGCTTTCTGATGGTTGTAGACGTAGACAGACACCAGCTGGTTTTCCAAGATACTTAACAAGTTTTGATTTGAAAATTTTAGTTGGTGCCACAACAGATTTTTTGTTTAATACTTTATCTGATTAATTTTCTCGTGGACTTGGCCAGTAATACTTGGTCATATTAATATTTATGATATAAATCTATATAGCGCTATCATGCTGTATTTTTTGTTCCAATTTCAAATGCCCTTGTTGTACGCGAAATGCATGTTGTTTCTTCTTCAAGCTGAACAATGATCAGAGTAAAGCGAGGTATTTAGCCACAAAAGTGGCAATAACTTCGTAACGACCAAACGAAATATAGCGTCATTTGGACCTAGTCACTGTTTTAGTTCAGTATGAATTGATATTTTTTGAATTGTTGTTCCTTTACTCCTATACATATAGGTAATTTCGAAACTTGCAGGTGCCTAGGTACAAATTGTCAGAGCACTTCACAAGACATTGTGCACACATTGTCATTTTTTCAACTACACTACCTATTTCTGTTATTTATGGGTGTTGATTTCCTTTTTTTCACTATTGAATATTGTTTTACATTACCTTTTCGACGACCTTTCATAACATACTAGCAGTTTCTAGTTCAGTGTCTTGTTTTAATTGAGAATCTTCCATCTGATTTTTATTTTTATTTTTCATAGATTATGTGGCTACTAGCTATTTACAAAAAAATACATAATACATCAAGTATCAATAATTTAAACTATGCATCATCACTCATTAGTCATCAGTTCATCACTGTAACTAATAATAAATAAATAAATAAATAAATAAATAAATAAAATAAGAGAGATTGGACAATAACAATATCAATTCCTCACGAACAATTTTATACAGATCACAGCGTTTGACAGTGAGAATCACCGAAAAACACTTTCAATTATATTTTCAACTATTCTTTTTTTCTGTGTTGGATAATTGCATCTTGGTAGTCCTCAATAGGCTGGTCTTTGTCTCCCCATCCCCAAAGCTCGTGGCTGCCATCACCAGTACGCTCAACTCGTTTCTTGATCATCTCAGGTGAGACGGTTTTAAGATCGTACGCCCACCCAATCTTGGCAAAGAAGTCTATAAAAGCTGCCGAGAAGTTGACGCTGTACTTGCCCAATTCGGATGTCTTGTAGTCCCACGGGAATGTGTGATGGTAATTATGCCACCCTTCACCCAACGCCAAGATGGCGACGGACAAATTTTCCGAAGGGTTGATGAACTGGTCGTACGGCCTTTGACCCCAGAGATGAGCAGCGGAATTGACGAGCCAAGTCGCATTGAGAGTCAAACAGTATCTGAAGAGGTTCAAGCAGAAAGCGTTGAGGAAAGTTTCATTCCATAAATACATTGGCATGATAGTTGGCCACACGAAGCACACCAAAACCATCAATATCATGTAGTATTTCTTCTGGAATGCTAGAATTGGATCTGCTTCCAAATCAGAAAGGTCGAGCTTTTTGCCTTGCTCTTTCACTTGAGGGTGTTTGCGGCAAAGTAGCCATCCCACGTGGGCAAAGAAGAAACCTCTTTTGGCGTTGTGCGGGTCGGCGTCCGTCTCGCTGTACTTGTGATGAACCCTATGATCTCTGGACCACTCAATGACGGAATTTTCAAAGGCCAGCGTATTGAAGAAGGTCAAAATGAGCCGCAGAGGCCATTTGGCTTTGTACGAGCGATGAGACCAAAGTCTGTGTGCACCAGCCGTGATTCCAATTCCACCAAGTTGGTATAACAATAGAGCTGGAAAATAGAAAACAGTCAATACATATTCACCCCGGAACTAAAGAGAAAAGAAGAACAATACAAACCTTGAATAGATGTTGCCAGTTTTGCTGAAGTGAACATCAAGTAGATTCCGTAGACGGCAAAAAGATGTAGATAGCCCATGAAGATGATATTTCGCCAGACTAATTCTGGTTTGCGATTGTCGGGTTTGGTCAAATCCTGTGGTACTTTTTGAGCTACAACTTCGTCATCTTGTTCGTGAAGAACACCGGTAGGCATTGAAAAGTTTGGTGCCATCTGCAATTATTATAAAAGTGTTTTACTTATAATAATTAGTGAAAAGTAACGGATTATGTCCTCAAGTCCAGACATTTACATTGATTGCTGAACATTGAAATATATAGGTATATTTATAATTTATTTTGCACATCTGTAGCTGTACGTATTGTAAGTAGGTACTCACTTTTAACTGGAGTGAAGAAATTCAAAATTGTTCACTTATGTTTAGCAACAATCAAAAAAAAAAAGTGCTAGATGCAATTCGTTTTGATAGCGGTTGAAATTTGAGCACGTATGTACGTTCTTTAGGTAAACTAACTAGCAGTAAACTGAATATTATTTGAAAACAGTGACATATTTATTGAAACGGAAAAGAGAGAAGTACCCTAATAGTCGATAGCGATGATGTTATGATTAGATTAAAAAAGTGGAACCACTTTGTGAATTACACAGGCTGAATACAAAGATTAATTCTGAAGTAGGTTTCCTAGGTCTGGATTCACCGGCGTCTTGGGTCCGCAGTTCAGTGGATCATTTCCATACATTATCTGCCAAGTTTGTTCAGATACTGCATTGGTTATTTTGATTTTTCAATCTCTGCGTGACTTCTACAGAACACATTTTCTTGGTTCCATGGGTGGATTGGATAGAATATAGTACGAATAGATATTTAATATACATTGCTCGGTACTTGGTACTCTGTTCCATTTCCAGCAATGAATTATTTGCATAGACTCTGTAACAAGTTAGAGTTAAACTAAGATTAGAAAAACATTACCACTTATTTCGTCGCTTGATGAGACAGTGGACTTGTTGAGGGACCTCCTGTCCAGTTCGTTCAGATCTGCGAGTGACCTGGCACATGGATGCCGATGATATCTACAGTTTGTTAGTGGTCTGCTCCAAGCAGAACTATTTCAGATTCAAAGGGAAAATCCGCTGCTCTGTCTGAATCCCCCAGAGTTTTCCATTTACTTTCTTTCGAAATGTGTTCACCACTTTGCTAAGGCGATTTAGAAATGCAAGCTGATATAAATGTGTGTTTTAGGTCCTCCACTTCTTTAGGCTTCTTGCCACCTTGGTGCTTTCATAATTCAAGGTGATAATACAACATCCAAAAATAATTGTTTTCATGTCCCTTGTAGAAAAATTTGGGCCAGTCATGTGTACATTGGGGTACACCCAATATACCGGGACCCGGTGTTTTTTTTCATATTGTGAATTAGGGCAGGCTAAGCCTAGGCCGAATGCAGGGGAATGAAGCTGTGCTCGCAGGCTCTAATTCATAATTAAGGGGTTTCTGATACGACTAAAAAAGTTGTTGGCGGGAATCGGTTTTATTTAATTTTTTTCGTCAAACTTCTCCAAAAAGAAGATGTAAATGTAATGCTATAAAATTTTGAAAATCTCGAAAAAAATTTGAAAAGTTTTGATTTTGATTTTTGAAAATTCAAAAACTAGATAGCATCGACAATACAACTTTTCTCAAGAAAGTCGCATGTCAAATTTGAACTTTCTATTTCCAAAAAAAAGGTACTGAAAATGATTTCTTCTCGGATTTCTCGTAGACATGAAAAAGTGAATTAGCACAAATCATTTTTGGTATCTTTTTTTTAAAAATAGAAAGTTCAAATTTGGCATGCGACTTTATTGAGAAAAGGTGCATTGTCGATGCTATCTAGTTTTTGAATTTTCAAAAATCAAAGTCAAAAATTTCAATTTTTTTTTTTGGAGATTTTCAAAATTTGATAGCAATGCCCGTACATTTTCTTTTTGGAGGAGTTTCTACTTGACGAAAAAAATAAAATAAAACCGATTCCCGTCAATAACTTTTTTAGTCGCATTAGAAAGCCTTTAAAAAAAACACCTCGGAAATACATACCCATATGCATAATGGGGATGTGGTCAATGGGGTACTTGCCAATGAAACAGATTTGACTGGAAACACCTTCAATCATCAACAAGAGTAATAAATAGTATTTTCTGAAAATTTCCGGAAAATATATCCATTGATTAAAAAGATATTTTTTTCGATTTTTTTTTTCAAAAGGTTGGTAAAAGTCGGGAATCTTTAGTGAAATTTTTCTGTCTGTATCTTTCAAATATTGTTAAGCCACTCTAACTGTTTTTTGAGTTTTCAACCCAACAGTGCTGTTTGTTTAGTTTTTAGTATATTTGTGACGTCACAAATATATTTTTCAAACAGACACTACGGCCGCAATTTTGGGAATTTAGGAAAAAGAAAAAATACGGGTACAATATTTTTGCCCATACTTTCGATTAAGCCAATAAAAAAAATTTGGGCAAGTAGCCCATTCTAAATGCTTGCAGGTATACTCCTATTGTATATATATTATTATTTAATTTGAATCTCTTTGAAGGTTCAATCCATGCGAGATGCCACCATCGATAACTCTCGTAACCAACCAGTTGGAGACCGTTTCTTCGTCAAGCGAAGTGATTAAAGCCAAACATTCCAGTGAATTATTAAAAGATGGAAGATTACTCAAAGAAAAAATTAAATATGAACGACAAGACGAAGCAGAAGACATACCTCAGAAACAATTGGAACTCCCAGGAGAAAAACCTTATGCAGAACAAAAAGAAAATTCGAAAATAAACGCGGCAGCACAATCGCAAGAAAAAACTCATCACAAAGAAATATACCATAACTACTTATTCGGTCCCACACCGACCCCCTTAAAATGGATCAACATAATTTCAATAGCCATAGTCCATGGGATAGCTCTGGCGGGCTTCATCACATTTCCATATCTTACACGTCCCTGGACGTTGCTTACTGGTAAGTATTCTAATATCCTGATAGGTAGATAGTCCAGGAACGCTTGATAACTTTATATTGTGGAAGTGAACATTATTGATATAAAGCTATAAGCTTTTGATAGTCAAAAAATCGTGCAGCAATGAATAAATTAATGACAAATCATAGATAATACAGTCCTGTGCGTTAACTTCCGGTGCGAACTGAAAAACCCGCCGGCGCCGTATTGATAGTTGACGACGTGTGCTTTTTCAACAATACCAAATCATCTCGACTTATTGACAAGCCAGAAGGTCTCATCTTTCGTGGGTAAAGACTAAAGCCCACGGCTTCTGGGCAGACGACGGAACAGGTGTCCAAGTTTTTGTTCACGACTCCACTACGAAAAACTAAATTTTCGCCAGAGCCGCACTCATATAAAAAATGTCCACCACATTTTAGAACTGTCCTGGACTAGACTAATAGGAATTTTTCTCCTAAGATGGAATGATATTAATTTTCAAGAGTTTTTTCCAGAAATCTGTTTTGGATTGCTGTCGGGATTCGGCGTGACAGGTGGAGCACACAGGCTGTGGTGTCACAGAACCTACAAAGCGAAACTCCCATTACGGATATTATTAGCCATTTGCTACTCCATAGCTGGTCAAGTACGTGTATCTAATAAATATTTCAAGATTTTTACGCCAAATATCATTTTCACCAAAAAAAGTAGGTGATTTTTTTAAAAGAATAACTCACCCCAGATTTCTCGCTGCCAATTTTTTTCCCAGAAAAACGCCGAAACAAGTCAATTCTCTCATTTTGAGGGGGACGTCTAGGGCACACATTTTCAAATTTTCATCTTCAACCTCTTCGCCCCCACCCTACCCTACTCAAGAATTTCAAATAGCACTACCTATGTTGTGATACATCAAATTGAAGGTAAAAAAATTCTCTTTCTATCAAACATATTTTAATTTTTTTCAAAAGACCCCACAACCCTTCTCAAATATCTCTCAATAATAATTAAGAAAGCTTTTCCACTATTAACTCCCGATTCTTGGAAAATAGAAGTCGGCTGGATTTCAGAAATATTAGCTGCTTGGATTGTTCTTGAATGCCAGTTTTGATTGAGATTTATCGTGATCAAAACTGGCATTCAAGAACGATCCAAGCCAAGCAGCTAACATTTCTGAACATTCAGCCAACTTCCCAGCGGTGCCGTATGAATAATTTCGCTCCCAACTGTATCTACATGATATAATTTTTGTTGTCCAGCCTTCTGATCAAATGTTCTTTGATTTCTAAATGTTTGTGTTCCGCTGTTCTAGCTGTTCTACATTTCATAAGGATTTTTGTGTGGGTTTTCGTGTGGGTTTTTTGTGTAGGTTTTTGTGTGGGTTTTTGCGTGGGTTTTTGATAAAAATCCAAGGTGGGCTTTTGTGTCAAAAACCTGGTGGGTTTTACGAGTTGGTTTTATTCCGTGCCATCCCTGCATCTAAGACACGTATCGCCAGATTTTTATTTCCACTCCCTTCGCCCCAACCCTACCCTACTTTAAAATTTCAAATATCAACATTTACCTTGTGATACATCAGACTGAAGGTAGTAATATTCTCTTTCTGTAAAAAATAATTTCAAGTTTTCTGAACCTCCCTTCAACCCTTTCCAAAAATTCCCTTAATAGGGAAGCAAAGGGGTTGGAGATGAAAATTTGGCAATATGCGTCTTAGATGTCTCCCTCGATGTCTCCCTCCAAATAAAAATCGACCTGTTTTCGCTGGATTATCTATTTTTCAAGGATCGGCAGTTGATATTACTTATACATATAAACTTACCTTCATCTGACAATGAAAAAATTTTGAGAAGGGTTTGGGGTAGTTTAAAAGAATTCAAAGTATATTTGACAGAAAGAGAATTTTATTACCTTTAATTTGATGTTTCACAACATAGGTAATACTATTTGAAATTTTAAAGTAGGGTAGGATGGGGGCGAAGGGGTTGAAGATGAAAATTTGACAAAGTGTGACCCAAATGTCCCACTTAAAATAAAAATCGACCTATTTCAGCGCTTTTTTTGGAAAAAAATTGGCAGCAAGAAATCTAGGGTGGGTCCTTCTCAAAAAATCCTGTATACATACTGCAACAGCAAAATCCTTCTTGATGACGCGGGTGACGACTTCAGTGATTTTGCTTTGGTTGTGGTGTGTTCGATCACACGATGCATTCCTATAATATTTGAACCTTTTTGGATTTTTTGTGAAGATCGATGCGACATAATAATATTATGATTAATTTATTCAAAGTGTCATTGAGCCTTGAAGAGGTGTTTTACATCTAAATACTGGCAAAAGCACAGTAAAAATCACTTAATACAATGTTAATGCTGACATACAAAAATTAAATCACAATTCTAATCATAGGTAATATAAGTTCTAGGTACTTTGGTAGGTAGTTACTCTTCTCAACAGGCATTTATTAATCTATTGCAGAATCGACTTCATGAATGGGTACGGGACCATAGGGTGCATCACAAGTTCACGGAAACTGATGCAGATCCGCATAATTCAAATAGAGGCTTCTTCTTTGCCCACGTGGGTTGGTTGATGATGCGAAAGCACCCAGATGTGATCAATAAAGGCAAACAAGTGGATTGTAGCGATCTGTGGAACGATCCTGTGGTAGTGTTCTTTGAAAAGTAAGTATGATGTATTAGATTGACAAGTCCACAATTGACTCAGGTCGGCAAGTCTTGCAACAGCTGCTGCAAGAAGTGCCTGTTACATTGTAATAATAATAGTGAGCAGAGCGATTTGTATAGAATTTGGTCCTGGTCGACTGATGTGACAATACCTATAGTTTTTGCCCTTTGCATCTTTACTTTCAATTGCAATATCAGTTATATCAAGTCAGGTGTGTTTACACTAATCAATGTCGTGATATCAAAGTTTGGCTGCATGTAGGATTGTGCGTGCTGTTCAACGCAATACACAAAAATATTTCTGAACTTGTTGTTTGTCAATAAGTTTTGATCCCGATGAGAACATCGTTGAGAGCTTTTCAAATTATCAAATCCGAATCTTCAAGCAGGCACTTCAGATTAATCCTTCGTGTCATTGCGTTAGGTTAAAAGGGCGTCCTTTTTAAAATCGAACAGTGAATGTCAAGGATAAATTACTTTGTTCGAATTAGGCGTGATCAGGTCAAAGATCAATTTGGTACGTGTGTTTTGAGATTTTCCTAGGGACGCACTTGACTTCATTACGGCACACTTGAGTTTTCTACGCAAGATTCCAAAATATTATCACACCACACAATTCACACCTCATTGTAGATTGTAGATTAGACGTGGTCATTTGGTCTTAGAGGATCATTCCTGCACTGCAATCTATACGATTTTTTGTGCGTAACCATGATTTCATTGATTGTCCCAGGAAACCTACTTCTTCACTAAATCGGATAATTTCCTTCGGAAACTTACCTCTGATATCTGCGGTGTCACCTCTCACCTCCCAGCAGTGTAAGTCTGTCCTGTGCCAGTGCTTTGCTTCCGTAGAATAAGTGCACGGTGGTTTCGTCTGCCTTCCTCACCTATTTCTTGTAGAAAACCCATCTCACTCCGCAATGACCAGTGAGTAGACCCGTGAGTAGTCTTATTTTGTTCTTGGAGAGCGATAAGATGAGCTGCGTCTTTGTTTTAGAGACCGCAATGAGCTGTTTGGCTTGTCGTTGGCCTGTTATTTTTTTGCCTGTTTCCCATTTATCGACTTCTTTCCTTATTAGAGATGGCGACATCCCACATGTGAGCCCCGGTCCAATAAATGTTGTTTGAGCTCCTTTTTTTGCAAGGGCATCCGCCTCTTCATTTCTCTCGATACCCTGGTGAGCAGGTATCCACATTAAAGTGAGTTTGTTGCTCTCAGCCAGCTGTGTGAGTGATCTTCTTGAAGTTCCAGGTGGTCTTTAACTTACAGTCGTAGGCCTCCAAGTGCCTTAAAGCCGCCTGGGAAGCAAATTCTTGTTCCTTTGTACTGTCTGGATAGACATACCTGGGCACACCTTTCCATTACCCATATTCTGGTTTATAGAGCGAAAAGAAACCTTCCTACAGGCAGTGATTCCCTATACTTCGGGTCATATATATGCCTGTACCGGCTCCTTCCCCTCTTACGAATCAGTCTGTGTGCCAGATCATGCTGTTTTTCTACAGCTGGGCCATCCTTCGAGCGCTTTCCTGGCGATCACTTATGACCACTTCATTTGGCTCGTGAGAAACTGTTCCCTTATTCACTTCAATACTTTCAAGTGTCTTCTTCTTAGGTTTTTTGGTCCTAATCTAAGATCACTCACTAGTCCTTCTTTTTCTACTTGTTTGTGCAGTGGAAGTAGGTACAGTAAAACCTCCACTGCTGCTGTAAAAGTGGTGAACATACCTCCTGTGATACCTAGACAAGCAAGCCTCGGAAGTTTCTGCAACTTCTGTTGGCTTGTCTTTTGTCTAGTTTTATCCCACCAAACGGGTGAGGCGTACGTAATGATGGGTGTCTGACAACCGTCATGTACGACCAATAGATTATACCTGGTTTTAGCCACCAAATTCTTCTGAAGAGTTTGCGGCGTATCCAGAAGGCCGCTGTGGACTTCGAAATTGTCTTGTTCAGGTGAGAGTTCCAAGTGAGCATTTTATCCAGGATGATTCCCAAATATTTGACATACCTACTCGGAAAACCTAATTTTAGTTCCCTTCAGTACCGAAACAGTCAGTTCGACTCTTCTGCGGCTTGTGAACGGAACTATCACAGTACAGTTATGAAAGTGAATGAATAAAACAAGGCAAAATTGTATCCACCCTACGTGGTCAAACAGGAAAATCAGTTTTAGCAAAATATTACGCCGGTCAGTAACCGATCTAAGTATAAAGAAAGACAATGTCCTACGACTATTGAATAAATTATTGAATGTAGGTATATGTATTATAGTTCTTTATTTTGAAACCATCAAGATCAGTACCTACCTACATAAATAGGTACTAAATTGTGTTTTTTTTCTATTTTTAGTTACCTACATACTTGACAACTCTCGGAATAACTACTCATGTACTCACGAGTAGGCACTTGAAAGATTACATACTCAATTATAATAAATAATAGGGAGTGCCTCCGTATATCCGGCCCCGACCAATTCAGGTAACGTAGGTATCCGGAGCCGGCTCCAAATCTAACTGTCCTCCAAGCACCCCATATATGTAGCGCCGAGTGTAGCGTCAATCGAGGCGCCAATTTTTGGAGATAATAATTTCCATTACTTACCTACGCTAATTGGATAGAATGGCAAGTTCCTCTATATTTATCTATTAATTTCTTTTTACTTTCAGGCACTTCATACCGTTGAAAATATTTTGGTGTTTCTTCCTGCCCACTTGGATACCTTGGTACTTTTGCAATGAAACACTGGGTTGGTCGTTCATCGCATGTCTTGCGAGATACGTGTGGTGTTTAAACTCGACTTGGCTCGTCAACAGTGCAGCCCATATTTGGGGAAACCGTCCATTTAACAGGTGAACATCAACTTTAAAAACAATTATTCTAGGTACAGTGCCACCAAGTTTACATAAGCCGCGGAAAATACGCAAACTAACTCGAATTTGAGTTGATCTGACGAAATATCACCCGAACTGTCACAAAGTCAGAGCGATGGCAGCGCGGGTTTTGTTGATGTTTAAATTTTTTACAATGAGCTGGCTTTGTACCCGAATCATAGACATTTTTGAAGAGCCCTCAACGTGCAGTAAAGTAACATGATACCATCATGAAGTACCATCGTGAGCAAATCAAAGAGCTCCCTGGTGTCTGGTGACGACGTCAAAAATATACAGGAAAAATCAGACAAATTTGAGTGTTCTTATTTATTTTGGTCACGATGGTACGTACCCTTCATCCTAAGCTGGCCAAAAAGCTTACCAAAGAAAAGTTCATGTCGCAAAAGGTCGAAAACCGTACACGACTGATTTGAACAATTTCCTACGGCCTTGAATTTACAAAACACTCTGACTGCTCTTTCAATAATAATTGCTATACCATCAGCTCCTAGTTTGGTTTAGGTACCCCAATTGCAATTGAGTACCTAAATAATAATAATATTATGATATGGCTGTTTTCAGAAGTATACAACCCGTCGAGAACAGACTAGTGTCAGTTTTTGCTTTGGGAGAAGGATGGCACAACTACCACCATACTTTTCCATGGGACTACAAAGCGGCGGAACTAGGAACGCCAACAAATCTGACCACAATACTATTGAATTTCTTTGCTAAGATCGGTTGGGCCTACGACCTAAGAAGTCCTTCAGAGGGTATGATTCGGAAAGTCATACTGGCCAAGGGCGATGGAACTTACTCTAAGTTGGGAAAAGAAGAACCAGGAAGTAAAAACGTGGACCATTACCATTAAGCTAAAAAAATACTAAAGCCTGTACTTATTATTTTATTGCCTAACTTTATCTATTTAATAATAAAATTCAAAACTTGTGTTTGTTTTCCTTTGATTGACTGAAACAGTTTATCGCTATTTTCCCTTTGGCCCCTCTAGTAATTTACCTTTCCAAAAATAAAAGATAGATAATGGTTTCGACAGTTGTCTCAATCCACGCAAAATTTGCGCAAGATGTCATGTTACCGTTAGATTCCAGAGGGTTTTCAAAATCGCTGTTTGGTTTAGTCAAAAAAAAAAACCTCCAATGAAGTGCGCATTGGGAAAAAGACCTTCCAATGGATCAAAAAAGTATCAGAAGAAGCAATCGGGGAAGACAGATAGCTTTCTCAAATAGACGGGTGCAAAACTAGTGCGTATCTATTTTGGCAAGGCTGTGCCTCGACAACTTCATTGTTATTGTTCATTCACCTCTGGGGTTAGTGGTTGCAGAGGATTTATCAATTCATTATCGGTGGCAACTTAGTTGGTTAGAGGGTTCTCAGGTGCCTCAATAGTGGATTTTATCCTAATTTTGACAGTGTGACGAATGCGCACTTCTTCGAACAAAGTAACTATGAGTGGCCTTGCCTTAAAATAGTTGTATGATTTTTGTTGCCTTTTTTATCGCTTACTGGCTGGTTTTCGAAGAAATATTCAAACAGCGAACAATCAGTCAATCGAAAGAATATGCTTTTATGGACCATGTCTATTCACTGCCCATCACAGCCATCAATGATCGCGTCGGTCTATATCGATTCCTACAGTATCCCACTTGTGACTTGTGTTATGCAACAATGGTTATGCTTTCTTCTGCGTATCTGGTGTAATCAGGGTCGTAATTATAGCATGGACTTTGAGAGCAGAGTTTGTCTCTTCGAAACTGTAAAGAAGTCATCTTCAGCTTCTTTCATTTCATTTTTCAAAGTGCCGTAGAAGTGAAGTGTAAAGTGAAAAATTTCCATTTTAGCATATTGTGAAGAAATATTATCAGTGATAATATAACAAGTGGTATGATTATCATCGATGATAATTTCGAATGAAATCGTGCCTGCAGGTTCAACAACTGTGGAGCACTGCGGTAGCAGTGCGTAGCAGGAGTTGAATGTGCAGCATCGATTCCATGACAGGGCAATAAGTACCGAGCGTTCATAAATTAAATGGGTCAAGGGTGCCTGTGACTTTGAAAACATCTGTCGGAACTAGCATCGTTCATTTGATGTCTGTAATTTTTTGGTTATCGTAATTTGTCAAACCAGTCGCAGTTTTCGTTTTCGGGACATTTTAAATGTGATTTTACGGCAGGGCACAAAACCTACATGATCGAGGAGTATTTTCGAACTTGAAGTATTCTCGTAAACTTACGGCAGATCAGAGATCAATAATATGGGACGTAACTTGTCAAAGTTTGACAAATTTAATACAAAAGGATTACGCTAGTTTCGACAGACGTTTTTGAATTCACAGGCACCCTTGACCCATTTAATTAATGAACTCTCGGTATAAGGATAAGGGGAACTACGAAAATTATTCGCGGAGTAGGCTTAGAATGGATGGGTCAGGTATTTGGATAGTTATATTATGTATTATGTATTCATGTTCCATACCTTTTCCTTCCACACATTTTACATTATCGTTTATTTATTTTATATAATTTTGTAATTTCCCGTAAAAATAAAAATCGAAAGTAAACAGTGGACCAAAGACCAAATAAGTTTGATTATATAATTTAGAATTAATAATAATAGTAGGTACATACTTTGGTTTGCAGAACCCCATAACTCAGCTCAGAAATTTTTCGAATCAATCTGACGATGAATGAATTCTTGGCCGCTGGTGAATATAAAAGCTCTGCACTCCCTCCCAGACATGTTTATTTGGTGCTTTCTTGACTTGTTCTGGTCATAGAGCCAATTGATGGATGAGAAGCTGTCTGAGATCCATAATTCTGCTCTCATCAAAAAGAGCTACAGGGAGATACAATCATGTAATCTTCATTGAATATTATTCTGATTATCAGCTTTTGTAAAATTTCCAAAGGTTCAACATATAAGTACATTCAGCCAGGGTCAGCAACAATAGTGGTGCTGATGTGCTCGAGCACCGCACGTAATCCGAAGATGTGGTGCTGAGCACCACATATTAAAAATGCAAAAATTGAAATTAGCGATAGCACTCCAATTCACCAATTTCGAGAATTATTGTTTTATTTTGAAAGTTTTATTCATGTATTATACCTATTATACAGGTGTCCCAGAATGAAGTAGACAACGGCCTATGGAAGTCCAGAAGACACAAAAAGACCTCTATATTATTTTTTTGCGTAGGCTCAATATTAACCGAGATACAGCTGTTCAAAATTTGACTTTTTTTTATTGTTTTTCATTAATAATTCATAAACGGGTCGAAGTATTCGGCTGAAATTTGCCAGAGACTTGTTTTGAATGATTCATCACTTATTGGCATAATTTCACTTGATTTCAACCAGTAGTAAAACAATAATTTGAATTAAAAAAAAATAAAAAAAATCGAGGGCCGAAAAAAATATGTAGGGGCATCTAATTTTTTCCCACCTATCTCCCATTATGCGTTTGGCTATTAGTACAGGAATTTTAGCTGAAATATCACTTCAACTTCAAAAAAATACTGTAGTCGTGAAAATCACAGGTTCTGTTCAGAATTTTGTGCTCTTTCCAAATTTTTGGGTTTCAAGAAAATCCCAGCGGAGGCTTTTTTTAGAGTTGTCAAAAGTCTGAAGACTGATAATTCTGAACAATTTCAAATTAAGCTCAATTTTTCATGAGATTTCAAGTATACACGTTATGTGGAGACTGCAAATGTTGAGAATAAACATATGAACAATTCTGAACCAAACACGATGGAAAGTTTCATAGTTCTGTTGGAATATTTTGATTTTTTCTGTCAAATGTATATGATACAGGAAAAACATTAAAAAATCGCTAAAACCTTGGAAACAATATGGACGTCCTGAAAATTTGATTTTCAGTGCAGAATTGAATGCCCTTCTACATACCTAAAATTGACAGAAATCCCACCCCGGGCTTTTAAGTTATTGGAGGGGGGGTGATCAGTTGCAACTCGGATGGAGGTGATGAAACCCGTTAATCCATTGGATGCAATACATCGCAATTCGACGCATCATATCTCGTTGATACCATTTTGGCACAAAAAGTGTCGATCATTGTTGAGGGGGGGGGTCGTGGGAGGGGCGGAACTCGGCTAGGTGATTCTTTTTGTTTTCCTGATCATACATAGCCGATCCCGACAAGTTTGGTATCTTTTCCGACTGAATTGAAACTCCTGACCTCGAATCCGACGTGTAAATTTGAATAGAAACAAGTTTGAACAAGTTAACTTGGAAAAACTTGTTTTTTTCTTTGACAATTTTGACAGTTTTTTTTTCACTGTTAGAGGTCTGAATCCCTCGAGAATCGTTCATGGTCCATTAGATTGAAGTGTCTTTTTTACGAAATCATCTACTCGATGTACTATTTTGTTTCTGGATATTAAGAAATCAATTTAAACCTGTGAGTCGGTCCGGCGCGGTTTTTACTAATAACCAGAACACTACAACATGCACCTGCCAATAAAACTAGCTCAAACTATTGAACAAATGATAACTTATCTTTGAAAGTTCGAGGACCTCTGCAGAATTGAATTTGCTATAACATAAAACAAAATCGCTATGGATCGCTCTGCAGGGTTTTGAGTTTGAGCTATTTATATTTGCAGGTGCATGTTGTAGTGTTCTGGTCAGTAGTAGACACCACGCCGGATCGACTCACAGGTTCAAATTGATTTTTTGATATCAAAAAACAAAATGATACGTTGAGTGAATGATTTTCGTGAAAAAGACACTTCAATCCAATGGCTCTTGAAATATTTTTGAGGATTTCAGACCTCTAACAGTGAAACAAAACTACCAAAATTGCCAAAGAAAAAAACAAGTTTTTTCAAGTTAACTTGTTCAAACTTGTTTTTAATGAAATTTACACATCGGATTCGAGGTCAGGAGTTTGAATTTAGTCGGAAAAGATACCAAACTTGTCGTGATGGGTTCTATATGACCAGGAAAACAAAACGAACCACCTAGCTGAGCTTCGCCCCTCTCACGACCCCCCTCAACAATGATCGACACTTTTTGTGCCAAAATGGTATCAACGAGATATGATGCGTCGAATTGCGATGTATTTGCATCCAGTAAATCAACAGGTTTCATCCCCTCCATTCTGAGTTGCAATTGATTACCCCCCCTCCGATAACTCAAGATCCCGGGGTGGGATTTCTGTCAATTTTGGATATGTAGTAGGGCATTCAAGTCTAAACAGAATGTCAAATTTTCAGGACGTCTATATTTTTTTCAAGGTTCTAGCGATTCTTTCACTATTTTTCCTATATCATATACATTTGACAGAACAAATCGAAATATTTCAATAGAACTATGGAATTTTTCATCGTGTTTGGTTCAGAATTGTTCAAATGTTCATTCTCAACATTTGCAGTCTCCACATTATTGTGTTTACTTGAAATCTCATGAAAAATTGAGCTTAATTTGAAATTGTTCGGAATTATGAGTTTTCAGATTTTTGACAGCTCTAAAAAAAAAAGCCTTCGATGGGATTTTTCTGAAACCCAAAAATTTGGAAAGAGCACAAAATTGTGAATAAAACCTATGATTTTCACGACTACAGTATTTTTTTTGAGGTCAAAATTTATTTTTCTTGGGTTATACTTTATTTAGGTTCAGACTCTCTGAACTTCAAAAAAAAAAATCGCCTGCGACGGTGGCATCCCTCCTCCCTATTCCTTTTTCTGAAATATTCAACAGTCAGCACCACACGTTCAAATCCAAAGTTGCCGGCCCTGCATTCAGCACTCCTCCACATCCAATCAATCCATATCTGAAGTAAGACTCCACAAACGAATTGTGAATCATGAGTCATGACTGAATATAATAGTTTCCGCTCCAACAAAGAGACAATAATGATTAATGATATTGTAATGAAAGGGGTACCTTTTCTAAAAGTGTAAATCGGCACCAATGCAATGCTGTCAATCTCCCAGATTGGGCTTGATCTGTTTGTTGAAAACTTGCAAATCAAAGCCGTAACATACCTGAGAAGAAATGCGCCATTTTTGAATCGCCCTTTGTAACAGTAATTTCAAATAACTTCTGATCAAGCACAGCAAAATATGCTTCAAACGCCCATATTTTATATGTTTTGAGATGCATCCTGTTTGTTGGGTACCGATCGTACCTAGTTTAAAGTTTATTATTTGATTTATATTTTTTGTACATAGGTTTTATATGGTAATTGCATATATATATATATATATATATTCGCGTTAGATTCTAATAGATATTCATAGTTTAATTTCTATCTTTTGCCTTCACAATGTGTGTATTTCGTATGGACCCCTTCGTTCGGCGGTCACTCACAACACATATGGAAGTTAACTACCCTTGGCTCTCGTCTGAAAAGGGACGAGAGGACACTTATCAACCAGTCGTGGAAGACAAACCATCTCGTGTTTTGTTAGAATCGTTTAAGGTGCATCGGTACCTAATCATGTGATCAGAAAACTTTAAAAGTGACCTTACGGCTGAAACAACATCTCATCGGTAAGTCCTTGTTTGCACTAATTGTGGAGATCACTTTGTTTTTTTTTTGTCGTATTTTTCGTATTTGTTTTCGAAGGTAATTATTGAAAATTAAACCAGCTGGACAAAGTCAACTGTCATACTGTCAAGTTGGCGGAAACACTGGTAATAACCATCCTGGCGATGCACAAGGAGTTATTGGTTTCTATGCGATCTCAAGTACCTTGGCGTGTACTAACCGAGCGGTCACGTCAAGGGAAAAAGGGTGAAACGGAGAAAGTCGCCGCAAGGGCGCTAATGAGCTAGTACTCGATGCGCCCATAAACACCCAATTGAAAAAAAAATGTGTTCCGTAGAAATCACGAAGTGATTGAAAAATCAAAATAACCAATACAATGCCCAAACAAACTTGGCAGATAAGGTATTGAAATGATCAACTGAGCTGCGGACCCAAGCCGACGGTGAATCCAGACCTAGGAAGCCTACTCCAGAGTTAATCTTTGTACTTAGCCTGTGTAATTCACAAAGTGGTTCCACTTTTTTAATCTAATCATAACATCATCGCTATCGACTATTAGGTATACCTATACATTGGTACTTCTCTCTTTGCCGTTTCAATAAATATGTCACTATTTGCAAATTAAATTCAGTTTACTGCTGGTTACTTTACCAGAAGTACGTTAATACCTGCTCAAATTTTAATCGCTATCATAACGATTTGCATCTCGCATAATTTTTTGAATTGCTGTTGAACATCAGTGAACAGTTTTGAATTTCTACACTCTATACCGATTAAAAGTGAGTACCTACTTACAATACGTACAGCTACAGATGTGCAAAATAAATTATGAATATACTTATACATTTCAATGTTTAGCAATCAATGTAAATGTTTGAACTTGAGGACATAATCCTTACTTTTCAATAATTATTATAGGTAAAACACTTTTATAACAATTGCAGATGGCACCAAACTTCTCAATGCCTACCGGTGTTCTTCACGAACAAGATGACGAAGTTGTAGCTCAAAAAGTACCACAGGATTTGACCAAACCCGACAATCGAAAACCAGAATTAGTCTGGCGAAATATCATCTTCATGGGCTATCTACATCTTTTTGCAGTCTACGGAATCTACTTAATGTTCACCTCAGCAAAACTTGCAACATCTATTCAAGGTTTCTATTGTTCTTCTTCCTCTCCAAGTTTCAAAGGGCCGTATTCATATCTCGCTTTTAAGCTAAAAGCGCTATTAGAGCGATGCGCATTTAGGGGCATTTCTCATATTTCAGTGTTCAAAAATACAAATTAACTCGCAAATTAATTGCAATTAAGTACATACAATCGCTCCCAATCGCAATAATGTATTTTTGAACACGTGTATATGAGAACTGCCCCTAAATGCGCATCGCTCTAATAGCGCTTTTAGCTTGAAAGCGAGGTATGAATACGACTCAAAAAGTTTGTCCCTTCTTTTTATTAGACTTTCGGGGGAAATCATGTATTAACTGTGTTCTTATTTTCAGCTCTATTGTTGTACCAACTTGGTGGAATTGGAATTACGGCAGGTGCACACAGACTTTGGTCTCATCGCTCGTACAAAGCCAAATGGCCTTTGCGGCTGATTTTAACATTCTTCAATACATTGGCTTTTGAAAATTCCGTCATTGAGTGGTCCCGAGATCACAGGGTTCATCACAAATACAGCGAAACGGACGCCGACCCGCACAACGCCAAAAGAGGTTTCTTCTTTGCCCACGTGGGATGGCTACTTTGCCGCAAACACCCTCAAGTGAAAGAGCAAGGCAAAAAGCTCGACCTTTCTGATTTGGAAGCGGATCCAATTCTAGCATTCCAGAAGAAATACTACATGATATTGATGGTTTTGGTGTGCTTCGTGTGGCCAACTATCATGCCAATGTATTTATGGAATGAAACTTTCCTCAACGCTTTCTGCTTGAACCTCTTTAGATACTGTTTGACTCTCAATGCGACTTGGCTCGTCAATTCCGCTGCTCATCTCTGGGGTCAAAGGCCATACGACCAGTTCATCAATCCTTCTGAAAATCTGATTGTTGCTGTGTTGGCTGTGGGCGAGGGTTGGCACAATTATCACCACACATTTCCGTGGGACTACAAGACGTCTGAATTGGGCAAGTACAGCGTGAACTTCTCGGCAGCTTTTATCGACTTCTTTGCCAAAATTGGATGGGCGTATGATCTTAAGACAGTCTCACCTGAGATGATCAAGAAACGAGTTGAGCGCACCGGTGATGGTAGCCACGAGCTTTGGGGATGGGGAGACAAAGACCAGCCTATTGAGGACTACCAAGATGCAATCATCCAACACAGAAAAAAAGAATAGCTAAAAGTAAATTGGAAATATTTTTCAATGATTCTCACTGTCAAACGCTGTGATTTGTATAAACTACCTAGTTCGTAAGGCACGGCAGAGATTGATATTGTTATTGTCCAATTTATTTGTTTTGCATGTTTCACTCAATTTATTTATACATTATTAGTTATACTGATGATATTTATTTATATTTGCTGTATTATGTATTTTTCTGTAAATAGCTAGAAGTTACGACATTATCTACGGAAATAAAAAATTAAAATCAGATGAAAGATTGTCATTTGAAACAAGAACTTACAAGAGCTAGCAGATCTTGATACGTCATCAAAAAAGTGAAACAAAACACTATACAAGTATTCAATGGTGCAGAAAGTGAAATATCAACACCCATAAAAAATCAAGTTAGGTAGTGTAGTTAGGAAAATGACAAGTGTGCGTGTGCACAATATCTTGAAAAGTACCCTAACAATGTAGCTAGGTAACTGCAAGTCTCGAAAGTATGTATGTATAGGAACAACAACAACAACAATTTGAAAAATATTGACAAAAGTAAAAAAAATCACATGCCTTGTTTTCTATATCTCAGAAATGGCACAAAACTTCCTCAATTGAACCAACTCTCCATTTCCTATACAGGTGTTTCCCCCAGGTTTTGTTTCGATAAAAAGATATCAATCATAGAGTCTTCAAATGATGCCAATGGTACCTACTCAACACTCATCCTGAACTAAAATAATGACTTGGGCGAAAATGACGCTATATCACTTCTGGTCGTTACGAAATGATTGCCAATTTCCAGATTTTTTGCCCTGCGGCCAGCTCCTAACATTCATCTCTTACTTTGAGGGCGGCGTGTGGGACCGGCAGCATTCGGTGGTAAAGTAACTGTTGCACAGTTTTAGTTGTGAGTTTCTAAATCTTTGAGGTAACATTGGCATCCAAATCAGTGAAAATTGTTGAAAATTGTACTTTTTTTTCTTTTGGGAGCGGAAGCTGGAGGCGGCGCTATATCAGAAGTAGCCTATCCTTTCCCATCTTTATTCAGCTATCCATATAGCGAGATACTTAGATCGCTATATCATCGGGTTTATGTTTTTCATTTTTCTCGAGATTCATCTCTTACTTTGGGGGCGGCGCGGCGTGTGGGAGCGGCAGCGTTGGGCTAAGCAAATGTTGCACAGTTTGAGTTGGCGGTTTTTAAATGTTTGAGAAAACATACCAGTAACAATTATTGTGAAAGTTGCCCTTTTTTTCGTTTGGAGGCGGAATCTGGGGGCGGCGACTAACCAAAAGTAGCCTATCGTTTCTTATTGTTAGTCAGCTATTCATATAGCGAGAGAATTAGATCGCTATGTCTTCGGGTTTATGTTTTTCATTTCAAAGTGATTGGGGGCGGTCTTTAGCAATTTTTTCATGCCGGCGGCGCATATTGAAGATGGAATGTTTCTGGGTTTACGTTTATAAGTGGCAACTATGTATTATACATAAAATAAGAAGCATTAGGTCTGGGAGAAATTGCAGCATCATGTTATTTCAAGTTGATTGGGGGCGGTTTTCTCTATGTTGGCGGCGCGATATAGACATTCAATATAGAATAGCCACGCTTTGGGGGAGGGAGGGGGGGTTGGCAGCTATGTAACAGTGAAAAAATAAAAAACCTAGGGCTTCTAGTTTGCGAGGGGTTCGAGGAAACTCCTCGAAAAAAAGGACGGACGGACGGACAAAGCAGCTGCAATAGCGATTTTCCTCAAGATGGAAAATGCGCTAAAAAAAAGCGGCCAGGAATAGCCTCCGCCACTTCGTTTGGCGAGGCCTTAAAAACCAGAACATTCTCTAGCTAACGGAATAAAGATGGCAGCAAGATGTTCGGCAGAGGCCAAAGTCTTTTTGGTGTCTGTTCTGGTCCACTTGTTCGCTGCAGTTTTAATAGGAGGTATGGGTATTTGGTAATACATACTAGGTATAATAGTACAGGAAAAATAGTAAAAAAAATTGGCAAAACCTCGGAATAAATATGGACGTCATGGAAATTTGATATTCTGTTCAGAATTAAGTGCTCTACAACATATCCAAAATCGCCAAAAATCGCACCTGGGAGTTTTGAGTTATTGGAGGGGGGGTAAAAAATTGCAGGTAAAAATGGAGGGGATGGAACCCATCAATCCATTGGATGCGAATACATTATAGTTCGACGTATCATATCCCCTTGATACGATTTTGGCACAAAAAGTGTCCATCATTGTTGAAGGGGAGTAGTGGGGGGGCGAAGCTCTGCTAGGTGGTCCATTTAGTTTTTCTGGCCATGTAGAACCGATCACGACAAGTTTGGTATCTTTTCCGACTAAATTCAATCTCCTGAACTCGTATCCGATGTGTAAAGTCGAATGAGAACAAGTTTGAACAAGTCAACTTGAGAAAACTTGTTTTTTCTTTGACAATTTTGACGCATTTTTTTTTACTGTTGGAGGTGATAATTTTTAGAAAATTTTCAGGGACTATTAAATTGGAGTGTATTCTCCACAAAAATCAACCACTCGATGTATAATTTTGTTTCTCGTGTTTAAAAAATCGATTTGAACTTGAGCCGGCACGGCGCGTCGTCTACTACTGACCAGAACACTACAACATGCACCTTTAAATGAAAACACCTCAAACTAATGAAGAAATGACAACTCATCTTTGAAAATTGGAGGATTTGTGCAGAACTGAATTCCCTATAACATGAACAGAATCACCATGAATCGCAATGCAGGATGCCGGATTTTGAGTTATTCGAGGAGGAGGATAACACTTTGACAGGATTCATACTCTATGAACGGTTACCTCTCCACTTAAATAACTCAAAACTCTGTAGTGCGATTCATGGCGATTTTGTTTATGTTATAGGAAATTCAATTCTCCACAGATCCTCCATAGTTGCAGCGGTACGCTTTTTGATTCTGCATTTTGTGATACTGCAATGAAATTTGGCATATGCAAACTACATAAAATTTCAAGTGATTTGACCCGCAGCACTCAAAAATTTGTCCGATTGGGGGCTACTGGGGCCCCCTCAAAATTTCAAGATGTCTGATTTTTTCCCATGCGCCATTCAGTACCGCCCTATCTACCGTACAGGTCCTAAACAACTTTGTTCTTGACCATCATAACATTTTTCGTCATGTCAATTCCATTCTTCTTATAGAAAAAAATAATATCTTTGCCTGGTCAACGAATTGAAAAATAATTTTTTTCTCTGGACCACCAATAGATTGTTGAGTAGTTTTTGTGCGATCATCGATAAATCCGCATCCCTTTGATTCGTTTATGAGAAGAAAATTTTTGCAGTGCTATTTTGCAACAAAGGAGTAACTTCAACTTACCATTATTTTCAACATTACCTTTTTCAATGTTTTACCCCGGTAAGTATGATTATTGCTATACTAATATACAGCTTGAAGTTCTTTTTAACGATGTGGATGATGAAACTGCCTCAGATTTCACCTGGAAGCCGTACATAATAGTTTTTCTGCAAGGCCGTCAAATTTGGCATTTTTGATTTTCTAGCGGGAGCGGCCAAAATGTCAATACACACCACTCCGCCCAAGAGCATCGGTTTGCTCTAGGGGAAAACGATATTCACGCCTAACAATTTTGCATTTTGTAATACTGAAATGAGAGTTGGTGCGAAAGTACCGCAACCGGTGCTCTTGGGCGGAGTGGTGTGTATTGACATTTTGGCCGCTCCCGGTAGAAAATCAAAAATGCCAAATTTGACGGCCTTGCAGAAAAATTAATATGCACGGCTTCCAGGTGGAATCTGAGGTCGTTTCATCATCCACACCGTTGAAGAAAACTTCAAGCTATATATTAGTACAATAATAATCATATTTTTAGGGATAAAACATTGAAATAGGTAATGTTGAAAATAATGGTAAGTTGAGGTCACCTCTTCGTTAAAAAAATAGAACAGCAAAACTTTTGTTTCCATAAATAAACCAAGGGGATGTGGATTTATCGATGATCACACAAAAACGACTCAACAATCTATTTGTGGTCCAAAAATATATATATTTCTCGACTTGTTGACCAGACAAAGAAATAATTTTTTTCTCTAAGAAGAATGGAATTGACATGACGAAAAATGTTATGATGGTCAAGAACAAAGTTGTTTAGGTCCTGTACGGTAGATAGGGCGGTACTGAATGGTGCATGGTAAAAACTCTGACATCTTAAAATTTGGAGGGGCCCCCAGTCGCCCCCTAATGGACAAATTTTTGAGTGCTGCGGGTCAAATCACTTGAAACTCTTCGTAGTTTGCATATGCCAAATTCCATTGCAGTATCACAAAATGCAGAATCAGGGTCATTTTGCTAGCGTACCGCTGCAACTACCAATTTTCAAAGATGAGTTGTTATTTCTTCAATAGTTTGAGGTGTTTTCATTTAAAGGTGCATGCTGTAGTGTTCTGGTTAGTAGTAGACGACACGCCGCGCCGGCTCAAGTTCAAATCGATTTTTTAAACTCGAGAAACAAAATTATACATCGAGTGGATGATTTTTGTGGAGAATACACTTCAATTTATTGGTCCCTGGAAGTTTACTAAAAATGAACGCCTTCAAGAGTAAAACAAAAATTCGTCAAAATTGTCAAAGAAAAAACAAGTTTTCTTAAGTTAACTTGTTTAAACTTGTTTTCATCCGTATTTACACATCGAATATGAGTTCAGGAGATTGAATTTAGTCGGAAAAGATACCAAACTTGTCGTGATCGGTTCTACATGGCCAGAAAAACAAAATGGACCACCTAGCAGAGCTTCGCCCCCCCCACTACTCCTCTTCAACAATGATGGACACTTTTTGTGCAAAAATAGTATCAATAGGATATGATACGTCGGACTATAATGTATTCGTATCTAATGGATTGACGGGCTCCATCCCCTCCATTTTTACCTGCAATTTTTTACCCCCCCTCCAATAACTCAAAACCCCCGGGTGCGATTTTTGGCGATTTTGGATTTGTTGTAGGGCACTCAATTCTGAACAAAATATCAAATTTTCAGGACGTCCATATTTTTTCCGAGGTTGAAATCTATCTTTCTTGTACTATAATGGAGTATTACTAGGAAACCGGAAATTATTAGTGTAGGTACAGCATGTCGGTCTGCGGTTTACTCCTTGGAAAGGAGTTATCATACGAGAATATTCTCAAAGAATCACTCTACAAAATAAAAGTCGTCGGAATCCATCAATCTGTTCAAAAAATATCGAATATCAAACTTGTGAAAAATTTTGTGTGTCAAAAACGTGAAATTTTGGTGTGGTTAATTTGAAATCGACTTTGGCTATACTCCCAGCTGCACCTGGCATGACTAAGCCAAACTGTGAACTAAACATAAATAAATACTCATAGCAAAATAGTCGCGAAAAATCTAATTCTATAATTGAATATTTCGAGTACCTATGGAAAAGTGGAAAAATGTGGCATGAGCGTCTAAAGTTCAAGTGGAGGATGGCTGGAGAAGCAACATGCTTAGCAAAATATTTAGAACATAATCGGCTACTGTTAAAATAATGCACGATAAAGACTGAAAGTAGGTAATTCCTAATAATAATAAAGCCAGGTGATAGGTTGTAGATAGTCCAAAGGTCAAAGTCAAGCGTAAAAAACACTTCACCACTCGTATTGTTGTAGGATAGGTGGATACAGATAGGTAGGAACTATAATTAGGTGCATAATAATTTATAGGTTCTATATCTTGCCTAATTAGGCGTGCAAGACATGCATGCAAATAAATAAATACCTAATACCTATATGATAAAACAGCGTGAAAACAACTGGAAAATTCCGGACGTAAAACTTCCTACCATTTTCTTTAATTTCAGTAGGTACTAGACTTTGTACTTTTCAAAGAAAAAGTTTGCCATAAGTTTCGGTAAAAAAAAATGTAGGGTCTATGACTCGTTATTTAGGAGATACAAGACGGGCGGTTGGAAGCGCCCGCTAATAAGGAATTCCCAAAAGGAAAAGTGCGCTAAAAAATCACGCACCAAGGAGGACTTGTCCTGGAAGTTTTTGGAAACTCATAGAACTGAATCTGTGTGCTTACCACTATTGCGATTTGACGACTGCAGCTGATAATGATGAATCAGTAAATCTGCGAAGCAAATTAAAAACACTTTTCAATAATAATAATAATAATAATAATAATAATAATAATAATAATAACAATAATAATTTTAATAATAATAATCATTGTAGGTACTCAGACAACTATTACCACACATTACATAGAGTATTCCCATTGTATCGCAGGGTTTAAAATAGGCACCCAATGAGCTGTGCTGGTATGCAATAGGTACCTATGTGCTGAGAAACAATTAACAATGGATAAATATAATAGTGAGCGCGTTTTCAATTTGAGGACGGCATTTCCTAGCATAAAAAATAGCTGAAACAGACTGCTGATTAGATGCAGAGCGAAAGAGAAACAGATAGATTCTTGTGGCGTGAATTTCTGTCAAATCTGTGCAGCAAAAAATATCACAAAAAAATGGGTTATTCAAATCTGGGCTGGCAAGAGAATAAAGGTCTTTTTTCAAAAAAAATACAAGAATTTTGAAAAAAAATTCGAGTCTTTCGAATTTTGAAATTTTGACATAGGTACTTTATTCGTACTTTATGCTTGATTGAAAATTACGCTTCTTGAAAATGCCGTCGGACAGAGTTAAATTGGTGAAATCAGCCGTTGCGAAATTAAATTAGGCAGCCTCACCCTTACACAGCCTTGAGAGAAATTTACTTTTGATTTGTTTCTCCCGTAAAAAGACAAGATTTTTCGGCCTGAAGCATGAAATCGGTAGGCACGTATTATCACGGTTAAAAAAGTGTGACAATTAATTATTGGCCTGTGGCGATAGTGTCAGGTCAGGTAAAAATCTACACTTCAAAATCCGACAATTTTTTGACTGTCATTAATGGTACCTATGGTGTCTTTTCCCAGAAGACAAAAACCAACACAAAAACCTATAAGTACAGGCATAGGTACTACCTGCTCCCATACTGATTCACACTCTCAATCTCAAATGGATTTTTTATTCTGTCATAATTATTATAGGGATGCACTTTACTGTGCATAAGTACCTATAGGTAATAAATCGACATAAATAATTATTCAGATTACAATGCTCAATATCCACGTGCGCAAATATGGAAAGAAACAATAGAATAGAATAATCATAAGAGTTACCTACTATTACATGAGAATGCGGATTCATTTTACTTCCCCGGCCTCCCATCGACATGGAAGGGAAAGTATTGTAATCGTGCAGAAAGAAAGTTTTGAGATTTTGACGGATATATCCATTTTGAGGTCCTCCAAAACGATTAAGACCCTTTCCAGAATGATGTCTGGCTGTGTGTCTGTGATCTTTCACGATAACTGTCGAACCGTTGATCCGATCGACTTAAATTTGGTATGTGGACTTTGCTTTTCCGTGGAATGAGCCCAATAGTTTTTTGCTGTCATCTGTCAAACAGAACTATCACTATCAACAAAAATGTCAGAGGCTATTACGCTCGGAACTCGGCTTGCAATATGTTATTTGAAAGCCCTTGAAAAACTGTGTTCAGAACTGTTGAAAGTATTGCTTTATCTGTCATCTGTCGACTAATAAAACATGTCCAAGTTCAATACTTTACCATTTAATTATTCAAAATCTATCCGATGGATTGGAACCAAATTTAGCAGAGAGCAACACATGACACAAGAGTCAAATTAGGTCTGCAGCTGCATATTCTCATCATTTTCCAGCAGGGCGTTATGAATTTGAAAAATTTTCCTAGCCGTTGCCGCCCGGGAGGGCCTCTCGCCCGTGTTTTGATCAGGACAATTCGCTTTTGATGCAGGACTCCACTCAATAATTCATTTCTGCTCGGGGATCAACCTTTTCGGAAAAATTACAACTGATCAAAAGTAGATTGGATTGGGCGTCGTGTGGATCCATTTTTAAAATCGACACGGTTCCGGTTTTCCGACGGTAATTTTTTCAAAATAAAATTTACACATTCCGTAAACTTAAAAAAACTGCAGTGCAAACTTTGGCATGCAGTGAGCCCCACGGAATATTCATTTTAGGTGCATCAAAGATGCTTGGAATGGAAGTGGGGAAAAGATTGAATAAATTTTTGGAGAGAAAACTTTTGAAATCACGGTTTTCGAGTTTTCCTTTCTGGAAAAGCTGCAAATCTTCCAACTTTTCATCCCGTGAACAGATTTCCACTTTTTTTCTTTAAACAAGAGGTAACGAACGACCATAAACAAGAGGTAACTGGTTCTTGGATATTTCCAAGCAATTTTTAGCGCATTTTCGTAAGAAAATGACGCTTATATGGCCGGTTTGTCTGTCTGTCCGTCCGTCTGTCTGTCCGTCTGTCTGTCTGTCCGTGTAGAAATTAAGAAGTTGTACTCCTCCTCGAGGAATGAAGCTAGAGCCTAAGAACTTTTTTTGATAGATAGCTGATGTCCCCAAGGGTGGGCAATGGGCAATTTTTTTTTCATTTCCCGGGAATTTTCCGGTTGAAAATGTAAAACCGGCCTGGGTTCTCGAGACCGGACTTGAATGATAGAGCTCAAAGTGAAGCCTTAATTGACAATTTTTACAATGAGTGGGAGTAAGATTTGAGGCTTTCGCGAAAAATTCAAATTTTCCTGACAAAATTTCCAATTTCCTGCAAAATATTTTCAATCTTCTCTCTAATTCTAACTTTCCACCCGGAAAGGCGTTTCGAATGAAAATTCCCATATGTTCCTGGCTACTAGTCGGGAAAGTCTTGGGGTGACACAACCGATTTTTATTTTAGTGAGATATCCAAGATATCTCCAAGACTATCTTTGGGAGAATACTTTCTACAGTGTTGACGAGTTTCTTAGCTGAAACCTGAATCTCGAATGCTTTTAATTTGTACATTGTTCGTCTAAATATTTGTCATTATGTGGTATTGTTATTTATATTGTTGATGTTTTATTATTATCTTCGTCATGTTCGACTTTTCCTGTAATTGTTATTGCAGCGAATAAATTTTCTATCTATCTATTCCACCATCTATTCCACCCCAAAAGTAAAGGTATAGCCAGTGTTTGTCCAGGCTCAGGTACCTTTGTATCATTCACATGTCTTGGTAATTTTTTCATTTCGTGTCGAATCTGAGTTAGCCAAAGTTGGTAACATTTGTAGCCTGAATGTCGCTGTTTTTGAGCCTTCCGTATCCACTCTGTATATTGCAAAGAGGTCAAGTTCACCTCCAATGGTTGATAATAATTTCTACTAAATAGTCTTTCACAAACAGTTCCCCGAAATCACTTTGAAAAATGGAAAGAGAAGGGACTAAGGAAGTAAAATCTCACCATTTTCTCACTACCCCCCCCCCCTCCGAAATGACTCTCCAAAAATAGTTATTTTGCGAATTGTTTTGAGTCCGCAAAATACGTCTTTAGCGGACTAGTCCTTTAAAGGTAACCAGGCAACACTTTAGAGGAATGAACTATTTGTTTATTGGAATATGCCATTCAACATCTTCATTCACAATACATATTCATGCACACCATTTTTCTTTTTCCATTCGATGAATAAATCATATTCTCGCTCATATTGCGTGCAAGACTTTGCTGGAAGAAAATGGAGGACAATGCTGTTTGCTTTTCCCGAAATATCTATTGGAACGTCATCCATTTTTTTTGTTCGATTTGAAAACTAGTCATGATAAAATAGGTTGCCATACCACAACAATTCAGTCAGCGTGATTATGGGTAAAATTCATGTAAATTCCTGCTTGAACTACAACAGCTAATAGGTACTGCTTCAAGAAGTTGAAGAGGGTTTGGAGAGCTTATACCAAAAAACATTGTATGCAACACGTACGCAAAATGCTTTAGCGGACTCATCCGCCCTTAGAGACTCGGCTTTCAACTTCTTCAAGCAGTACCCATTAGCTGTTGTAGTTCAAGCAGGAGTTTACATGAATTTGTTTCATAATCACTCTGGCTGAATTATTACAGTGTTATATGGCAACCTATTTTATTATGACTAGTTTTCAAATCGAACAAAAAAAATTGGATGAAGTTCCAATAGATATTTTTTGGAAAAAGCAAAGAACATTGTCCCCGATTTTCTTCCAGCAAAGTCTTGCACGCAAAATGAGCGAGAATATGATTTATTCATCGAATGGAAAAAGAAAAATAGTGTGACTATTGTGAATGAAGATGTTGAATGGCAAATTCCAATAAACAAATAATTCAGTCCTCTAAAGTGTTGCCTAGTTACCTTTAAAGGACTAGTCCGCTAAAGACGTATTTTGCGGACTCAAAACAATTCGCGAAATAACCATTTTGGAGAGCGTATACAAAAAAAAATTCCAACCCTTGGAATTTTCGGGAATTTCAGTATGTTGTTCTACGTTAAATTCTGCGTCGATTCAGTAAATTTCGTTGACTTCCGAATTTATTTTCGGTTTGGCCCGACTTTTGCTTAATTTGACTGGACTAGTGTTCCTCTCAAAAAATTCCTCCACGATCAAGTACCGAGCTCTACACCAGGTGGCGTTTTTTAAATGTAAATCGCCCATAGCTAGACACCACCAATTGCGCGGTACGAACGCGCACGCATCTGTCTCTCTTTTCCGAAAAGGTCTATTGGCGAGCTATTTGGGTGCGTGCCAGTGCCGTGCCAAAAGTTTAAAGTTTGCAAACATTGGCAACAACTGGCAACGGCTTAGCACGCGTGGTACACGCCATTTTTGTATCTGAATGATTGTATTTATTTACATGGTTCAAACTTTATGCAATAGCACTGCACGACAACAGCACTGCACAACCCCTTGTATGAATGTAGCTTAACGGTGCACAATGCCTTCTAAAAAGTTCAACAACTTACCGTCAGTTCCACAAAAAGATATTGTTATGAGCGGCGATCCCGTGCATATTGGAGCGTGCGTGTACATGAAACTTATTGGGGACTCAAACGCTCGATCAGGGCACATCTGTCCACTTTGGCGGAGGTGCAGACATTCCGGAGCACACGGAAAACACGCGGAAGGTGTGTGATTATTCAGGAGTGCTCTAGAAACTGCATATGCCGGGCCGCCATGGAAATTGCTGGAAGACTATAGAAAGTTCGGGAACGCTATTCGGAGACCTATATAAGGCATCAATCGTTGCCCCACAGTCAGTATTGAATTGGAAGAGACAGCGAGCGGATAAGCGAGCGATAGTCACAGCGATAATTCAAGTAGATAATTGTTGGCGTGTAATATTGTAGTACGCAGTAATAAACAGTTTGTGTTTTAAAACGATCGTCTCAATTATATTCGAACCCGTACGCGAAATATCGTAACAATATGATCAGCGATCAGGCTGATTGCAGATTGACTGGACTTTTTTCTGCGGAATGCTAGTCCATTAACAATAAAAAATGCCTGAAACCTGAACTAGACCCATCATATTTGCACAAATCAGTGATAAACCAGCATTTCCATTGGTCAGTCAGCTACAGATTGACAAACAGAAATCGCGAATTGCTTGATCTCTTATTATTTTTTGTGGAACCCACGGTTGAATTCAAACAAAATTTTTCCCTCAGATTGTTTGATTGACTGATGACTGAGTATCGACTTTTTGTCCTTCTGGCTCTTCAACCGCAAAAACGTCCCCGCAAAAAGGTTTCCGGAAGAAAACGTGCGAAGAAGTCGAGAAGCACGCAAGAGATGGTTGGCGCTGGAATGCCAAGGATTGAGGGTGAGGGTGTAGAACGACGCCTTGTGTAGCGTTCCTGTTGTTATTATTATTATAATATTTGGTTTTGAAATGTTTTTTGTTGTATTTGGTGTGTGATGCTCTTCTTAAAGTAAGGCAAGTAAATCACTGATTTGATCCAAATAACTGAATTGGCAGGTGTGCCGTGATCATTAGTACAAGATTATGTTGAATTAAAGTCGCACTTGAATTAAATGGGGTACAATCTTTATTATGAATGTTCAGATGTTTAAACCAGTTACAGTCAATGTCAGATTTATTCTAAATTCACGAAGTAAGTTACATGGGTTTTACCCACCTGTAGTTTCGGTTGCGGCCAAAATAAAGTGGACGACAATGTCAACGAGTTGGCTTGCTGTCATGCGACGTTCAGGCCAGAATCGTGAAAAATCTGTCAACTGTCGTCCACTTTAAAAAGTCCGCAATGGTACAGGTGCTTCAAATTGGCTTTGCTTTCTTTCTCTCTGCGGTCAACCCTTTTTCAGGTCAGACTAGCATTAGTCAGTGCGTTAAAATTGTAAGCTCCAAAAGGGGTAATCAACAGATGATTCCCGCGACAGGAGGGACTAGACCCGAACCGTCTGAAAGAATGTTTGTAGTCAATAAAAACTTCAGTAGCCCGGAAACAACGCGACGCGTCAGTAATGATTGCGGAAATTGCGGTAATAGGTCGTTTCGTTTGATTGTGCGCATATGTGGCGCAAATTTCATAGTTTTGTACACAGTTATTGAAAATTAACACTATAAAATCTTGTAGTGCACCTAAAATTCCACAAATTATTTGGGGTGTGTGTAAAAGTGACAGCCAGGAACCAGTAGCTGGTCAGAGGGGTAGACAGAGCATGAACAGCGTTGCCATTCAACTGACTGGTGTACGAAAGTTTTCAAAATTTGGCGCCTTTACGCATGCGCACCTGCCCAAACGAAATCAGCCTATTAGGAAAATTCAAGGCGCGAGGAAGTCTTACACACAAACCCTGAAAAGCCAAGTCATTTAAAGCTATCTGATACAGGATCCGAACTAAAGTTCACTCATGTCTTAACACCTGTAGCAAACCACCAGCCGATTATCTAGTTTGGATGTATGGTGTAAACAGAGCTGGGCATTATTTGCACTTATGGATACTTTTCAAATAATAAATACTTTTTTCATTTAAATACTGAGTATTTAAATATTTTCTCGGGAAGAGCGAGATGTATTTATCAGTTAAATACTTTTCAGAAGTATTTAGTATTTATTATTCGAAAAAGTATTTGCAAATACTTTCAAAGATACTTTTGCGCTATTTGAATACTTTTGCGTTATTTGAATACTTTTTGTGATTCAAATACTTTGTGAATTGTATTTAAATACTCTTGTTATACTGGGTGGTATTAATAAAAAATAAGCATAAGCATTTGCTTAGATTGTTCATGCTTACTTGAGTTGCTAAGCAAACTTTCCCTGACAACGGCTATGAAATTCAAGCAAATGCTTATGCTTATTTTTTCACTAATACTACCCACTATTAGATCGAAATAATTGAGAGTGAGTCATTCACATCCACAGTGGGTGTGAGTGAGTAAGTGAACACTTGGAGCGTTGCGGCGAAGAACGTGGAACTAGGATGGGAAGTATGAGTCACTCTCAGTTATCCACGCTCCAAGTGTCCACTTACTCACGAACACTCACTGTGGATGTGGATGACTCACTCTCAATTATTGCGATCCAATAGTATAGACCATTTTCTGATTTGTCGCTGTCATCCGGTAGATGACGCTACCAAGAGAATTCAAATCTGTTGAATAAATTACCTTTTAAAGCTAGTAATTAATTCTGTCATACACTGTACCTACAGTGATCTTACCAGTGGATTACTGCTATTATTTAACAGATGGCGCGCTCACACTTGCTTGTTTAGGGAACCTAATTATCACGCGACCGGTCGGCCGGCGTAAGGGTACCGCATTCTGGCCGAGCGTTTGTTTACCGATCGGCCTCACGGAGTTAGGGACTGACGTCTGTCGGCCTCACGGAAGGCCATAGGCGTCCGTCTCAACGGGCTCTAGCTGTCAAGAGCGTGTTTATTTTGGATTTAGGTGTACAAATTCGTGTGAGAGGTGGATATGACTTGCCCGATGAGTTTCAAAACACGTCTTTTATGCCGCTATATGAATGAAATTTTCATGTATGTTCGCTTGCGGACATCAAGCAACAGCACCGGACCCCGCAAATTTCCTTTTCTCTCCGCTCATGATAAATTTTGACACATAGCTGAATTTTAGCCCCTCCCATCGGCCCTTAGCAACGGATGATTGCGTAACCCTTGTACAGCCAAAGCTGTCAATAATCTAGCAACCCTATGCTTGTTCACTATCTTGAGCTTGATTATCTGAACCTGAATATCAAACTTCAATTTGGTCCTATCTGACGCGGTAAATACAGCCACCCGAGTTTTCACTACTATCACAATAGGCTATAACTGGTGAGGAAGCAGAAATGAGGGAATGATTCAACAACACGATTCACAAAGATTGATACCGATGACTTGAAACGTGCCTGAAATTCACACATCAAAGTAAAAGCGGGAAGCCATCTACCTTAGGGTGACTGCACTGACCACGACTTGAAATCGGAAATGATGAAAATTGCTCAACGATGTATCGTTCATACAACGAAATATTCGGCCTCATAGCCGGAACTGTGCCAATAAAAACTAAACTAGAAAGAAAACTGTCAAGTTCATGGCTGTGGAAGCCACTATTCATCCACCTTTCACGATTTTTTCTGTTGAATGGTTACGAAATAATAGGCGATTTTCCTTTCGCATTTTTTTGGGTTAAGCAAGGAAGCCCTTGCATAATTTCGAATGTATTTAAATAAACCAAAGTATTTAACTTCGAATATTGAAATACTTTCAAAGTATTTAAATACATTTGCAGTAGTCAAATACTTTGAAAGTATTTAAATACTCAAGAGATAAATACTTTGGAATTATTTAAATACTTTCTCATTATTAAAATAAAAAAAGTATTCAAATAACGAAAATATTCAAATATTTACAACTGCAACTTTAAAAATATTATTTATTATTTAAATATTATTTTGACCAGGAAACAGGAAATAAAAAGTATTTAGTATTTAAATACTTTCCAAAAGTATTTTGCCCAGCTCTGGGTGTAAACTGACGACATATGATGATAATTGGGAGCCGACAAAACTTGACAGTTATTGCAATGATGAACATTTTCACTTTCAACTCTTTCAATCGATAACCCTTTGAATTATAAATTTGCCATGCTATTAGAAATGTAATTGGATATATGAAATGTATATACTTAGATGTATAATATATACTCAATATATACGTATAAAATAAAATGTATACCTACGGAATACGTATTCTAAACCAGCACAATCGCGTATTTTGAACATATTGAAAACGTTTATTGGAATGGACTCGTGGGTCGTATATGTAAAGTTTTTGCTAATAGAATCTGCAAAATCTTAAATGTACTCAAGTATGTAATCTGTTCAAATTCGATAATAATGCGGGGGCGTTTGGAAAATCGTGCACGATTCGAATAAACGAAGGAAGGCATTCTAGGCTCTAAGTTTAATACGATTAATGATAACTTTGTGAACAGACTGTATGTAGAGTGCAAATCAATATGATAAAATGTAGGACTGTAGGAGACAGTGGGAGGCGAAGTAAATTTCCATAATCAAGCCCGATCATCAGAAGGAAAAGGATAAGGAAGAGGTAATTTGGCGGGTGATGCGCGGAAGAGGCCTCTCCGGACATCGTTGTAAAGGCTGACCTCAACAGAGCACGGCATCTACACACTGCTAACCTGCATATCCAGCGCCGGCACGTTGGGGGGAACGTGATCACGCCACTGAACTGCCAAATCACCGGTGCCCGCGAACTCTGAAGATATCGCGTGATTCTGCGATCCCATGCATTGGGACAATGCCGCCGACCTAGACCTACACGTAGTCCCGAATCGGTCTTTGGACTCGTGCAATCCACGAAAAGTTATTAAACTATAGACATTAATCTAATCATACAATCATCTGCACAACTGTCGATATTATTGCAATATATATAAGCGACTGTTTGCACGTTAGAATTCAGTTTATGCATGGTCCGTTTACCTATAGTAGCTACATTGTGCAGTTGCTAAAAGATCTGCACTTGGTTTGGATTTTACCTCGGATTTTACCAACATAATCGGTCTTGTGTTTGCAAGTCAGTGAATAATCCGGCAAGTGTTCCGTTTCCTCAAAAGTCTTCGTAACTGCAACCTCCTCCGGATTTAACGTGAGTACTTTTCTTGCTTCGATCATATTTTTTACGGATTTTAGACAACTCACAAAAAAAATTCTGCACAATTAGGTACCTACAAGTAAAATTATAATTTTTTTTATAGAAATTCAAATTACTTGACTCAGTACACTTTAGTAGGTATTTAGTCACTGGTTCGTTGTTTTTCTTGAACTGAGAAAACGTAAATTTAGAAAATGCACAAATATTTTCAAAATACAAAAAAAATGCCGTAACATTCTCTTTCTCTACTTTCAAGTAAATGCACAAACATTTTCAATATACAAAGAAAATTGCCTGGCCATCCCTTTATTCTTTTCTTTCGTACTATTTGCTCTTTCAAATTACTTGACTCAGTACACTTTAGTAGGTATTTAGTCACTGGTTCGTTGTTTCTCTTGAACTGAGAAAACGTAAATTTAGAAAATGCAGAAATATTTTCAATATACAAAAAAAAAGCCGTAACATTCTCTTTCTCTACTTTCAAGTAAATGCACAAACATTTTCAATATACAAAGAAAATTGCCTGGCCATCCCTTTCTTTTCTTTCGTACTATTTGCTCTAACAGGTCTAGAAAAATGAACAACTCTAACATCTATTTCATAAATTCAATAAATAGGTACATAAATTTTATAAATAAATAAATTTAGATTACTTTTTGCAATAAAAACACGCATGTCTTCAGGAGAATTACACCCCTCGAAATATACCCTGAGAATAAGAAAAATACAAGAAAATCTTCATGTTCCGTAATTTGGTATCAAAATTATAGAAATATCATCTGAAAAAAATCAAGATAATTTCCCCCTCTCAGTTCGATTCACCCCTGAAAGAAGTTCTCCAAATTATTTTTATATATCTAGTCTAATTAGGTATAAAAAGATTTGTGACTATACCAGATTTCATTGTTTCAACTTTTTGAACAGTTTTAAAGATATCAGATATTCAGTATTAACCGCATCTTCAGGGCCGAAACATTAAGGGACTATAGCTCAGCGGGCATAAGCATTTTTCGACCCATGCCTATGTGAACTTTTTTAAATGACCTCAGGAATCACCCCCTAGAATCTTTCGCAGTATTTATGAAACACCCTGTATTATAAAAGAGTAAAAAAATTATATCTACTTATCGATCATTATGGAGCACCATGAGGCATTTTCAATCACCTCTCGTATCAAATATACATCATGCATCGAACTTGTGAACTCAAAATGATATGACCTCTAATAATTATTACCTATTATTATTAGTATTACTATTAGGAAATATGTAATACCAAAACGGATGATTGTTCAAAAATCAAGTAGGTTTTCATATCTTGTGATCTACAATCATGTCACTTGAAACACATCTTGTGTTCGAATCTCTGAGGACTTTTTCATCCATTATCCGTTTTAGCGGAATTTCGTTTTCGAAAACGTGCTCTATTGTAACCGGTTTGTCTGTTTCGTCCACGGTCTATTCAGGCGTATTTTTACCAAAGATTTCACCAATATGTTGAATTATACCTAAGCCCTAAGAACAGAATGCGCACATCTGTATGTCTGTCTGTCTTAGTACAAAGTTTTGGACTTGAACTCCTTCTCGAGGAATAAAGGCTGAAGCTCTGATTTTTTCGATAGCTTATACCCGGGAGGGGTTCCAGTCCAGTCGAGAGTCCAGTGGTAATTTTTGTTTGTCAACCGATTTTGATGAAATTAAGATAGAACTAATAGTGAAAAAAAAAAGATTGAAAAATATCAACTACTGGGAGAGTGCTAGATTTCCATTCACTATACAGGGTGATTCATGAAGTAAAAAATCCAGTTTCTTCAAAATAATCCTCTAAACAAAATCTCTTGCTACAAAACCGTGAGTTCTTCCGCTCTGCATCAGTTAAGGGATCAACCAGATAGTTCAGAGGCATTTTTGAAGGAAAATAATTTTCGAGGTTTCTGACTCACCCTGTATAAAAAACAGGAATTCAATACCTATCCAAGGGTTGATATTTCTGATTCATAGTTCTGTCACCAACCGTTCACTGAAATCTTCCGAAATGACGAAACTAGAAGGGTTCGAAGGACCCCCCTTTCACCCTTCAAAACTTTAAAAGTAAAAGTCAAAGAATTTTTTTAATATTTTTTTTGGGCTTCATAAAATATTCCATACACCATGCATTATTTTGGTCCGACACTTTTGAATCGCCCTGTACATCGTTCTTGTATAAATGAATATCCATGATTTTGAGGTTGGTTCTACGATTCGCTAACATCTTGGTCCGCCACATCGACTTTCTCACAAGTCAACCAGTATTTATACCAATTTCTTCTACAATTTTTCAAACAATCTGTCAAAATGGTGCCAAAAAACAATGAACTTGATTGTTTGACTGACCGATTGTTCTAAAAATTGTGCAAGAAATTCTATAATGTACGTTCTATTGTTTGAATACGGCTTTTACAGAAACTTGTTGAATCACTATGCAGATCCACCTGGAAAAAAAACGTTGTGACGGCATTTTCACTGGTTTTTGTGTAATTAAAAATCGCTGGAAAATTATTTGGCTACTATATTACAGGGTAGTCGAAAAGCAGGTCGAAACCTATTCAACTGACTTGGGAAACCGGAATCAGTGATCATTCAAAAATACAGGTTTTACAGTCAATGTTAATGGAAAAAATTATAAAAACTCAAAAAGGTAGGTATAGCGACTTTAGATCTACAAGGTGACCTCTCGACCAAAAATCGGCAAAATTGAATAGGACATTAAACATAACGCTGGACATGCTTTTACCTATCAAACAATAAGAAAAAGTTTTATTGTTCCTCTACGAGAGTAATACTGATATCAAGAAAATTCAACGTCAACAGCAGCATTAGCATTGAAAGTTAGCTGCATGGTCAAGGTGATGTCTTTGAAGGCCATAAAAATAAAGTTCCATTAAGTTTCTTCATCGCAGTTCATTATTCATGCAAAATCAATACAATAACTTGTTGCATTCATGTAAAAAAACCTCTTCCATAATACCTGTATAAGTGTATAATTAATGCTCTCTATCAAAATAATTTCACCCAGAAATCGCTGTTGTAAGTACCTACGTCGTTTTACCTACACAGGCTCGTTCAAGTTTAGCACTAAATATTGTGACAAGATATTTTCCTCGTAGTTTTGATTAGGAAAATCTATGGTAGTTTGCCCCTCACTCGCTCACCAAGAAAGATACAGGGTGTCAAAGTCATTTTTTTCGTTTTTTCGAACGGTTCGATAAAATTCGCTGTTATTTATTTAGCCTAGGTTAGTTTGAAAACCGAGTTGCAAACACTGTGCCTTTCAAGTCAATAAAATCCAACCAGTGACATCGGAGTCACCGGAGCTGCTGAAAAAAAAAACAAGTCATTTAATTTGCTAATCCTGGGTAATTCCGATGCCACTTGTTGTATTTAATTGAAACTTGATAAGCAGGTAGGCAGAGCCTGCGAACTAACCTAGGCTAAATTAGGGCGAATTTTACTGAACCGTTCATGACCTATAAATTTCCAAAAACGAATAAACTTCGATGAATTCAACTTTGGCACCCTGTATTTTTATTAGAACGCAAGGTCATAAATTTTCCGAATCAAAACAATGAGGAGAATATCTCACTACAATATTCAATGTTAAATCTGAACCACCCTGTATGTATTTTCTCAAACCCATAGTAAACTTACTGATCCAAAATCAATAAACTAAAAAAAATTATTTGTAACCGGCTGCACAGTCATGTCAAGAAGAGGCCATATATTATATAATTTGCCGAAACGATCAAATGATATACCTCCTAGGTAGGTGAAAATATTTAATGTAATATGAAAATTCAAAACACGACCAGTGATTGATTTATTGATAGTATTTGAACAAAATAGGTACCCAACTTATATTGATATCATAATAAAAATATTTTTTCATTGTTACAGATGCCTCCCAACATTTCAATGCCTACTGGCGTTCTACACGAGCAAGACGATGAAGTTTCCGCTTTGAACGTCCCACAAGATTTGTCGAAACCCGACAACCGCAAATTACAAATCGTTTGGCGAAATGTCATCCTCATGGGCTACCTTCACATGCTTGGAGTCGTTGGGTTTTACTTGATGTTCACTTCGGCTAAGCTCGCAACTTCTATTCAAGGTATTTTTTTTACTTGTTTTTTTTTTTAATATCGTGTAAAATTTCTTCTGTAGTAGGTATCTACCTACATTTATCATATTTGCACAAACAAAAATTTTAGTTCCTAATTCTTTTACAGCTATATTGTTGTACCAACTCGGTGGATTTGGAATCACAGCAGGAGCGCATCGACTTTGGGCCCATCGCTCGTACAAAGCCAAATGGCCTCTTCGCCTCATTTTGACTTTCTGCAACACCCTGGCTTTCGAAGATTCCGTCATTGACTGGGCCAGGGATCACCGTGTTCATCACAAATTCAGCGAAACTGACGCCGACCCGCACAACGCCAAGAGAGGTTTCTTCTTCTCCCATGTCGGCTGGCTTCTTTGCCGCAAACATCCCCAAGTCAAGGAGCAAGGCAAAAAAATCGACCTCTCAGATTTGAGAGCAGATCCGATTCTTGCGTTCCAAAAGGAGCACTATAAGAAACTGATGCTACTGGTTTGCTTCGTGTGGCCAACAGCAATGTCGATGTACTTTTGGAACGAAACCTTCCTCAACGCATTCTGCGTCAACCTCTTCAGATACATTTTGACCCTCAACGCCACTTGGCTCGTCAATTCCGCCGCTCACCTGTGGGGCCAGAGACCGTACGACAAGTTCATCAATCCTTCTGAAAATCTGTCCGTCGCTGTTTTGGCTTTGGGCGAAGGATGGCACAATTACCATCATACCTTCCCATGGGACTACAAGACTTCGGAATTGGGCAAATATAGCGTCAACTTTTCGGCCGCCTTCATTGACTTCTTTGCTAAGATCGGATGGGCGTACGATCTCAAGACTGTCTCAACTGAGATGATCCAGAAACGAGTTGAGCGAACTGGCGATGGCACTCACGAGATCTGGGGGTGGGGAGACAAAGATCAGCCTATTGACGACTACCGAGATGCCATTATCACACACAGGAAAGAAAATTGAGTTAGGATAATGAAATCGTGGCTGTGATTGCCAATGAAAGTGTGATTATAAACCATAGTTCGTAAGACTCGACTGACCTTCTGCATAACTTACCAAAGGCTGTTATGTTTTTATACCTGTATTAAAAATATCTACAAAACCCTAAATTAGGTTGCTGTAGTTCAACTTCACTAACTGTCACTAACTGTAGTAATTGTATCAAGTTGTACTAAAGTACTAAAGAACATGGTGTTTGAATTAACATGGTATATAGGCTTAGTTTCTTCTGTCTTTTCTTAGACGATAGAATTTCGATATTGTACAATTTAGTGGTAAGATTTATTCATTCATGTTTAAATGATGAAATTCAAGTGATATTTGATTCCTATCGTATATTTAAATATAGGTATTTATTTCTTTGTTGCTAAGATCTAATTAGAATAAATTTGAAATTAACAATAAACTTTACCAGTGAAACTTCAATTTTACTTCAATGTTCCTACTTGCACCTTATTTTAGTCTTTTATGGGTAGAAGGGAGGCTTATTTGCTGCATTTTTTGCCGAGGTTATAATTATTACTTAATTGTATACTGGGCCTGACCACTGCTAAATTTGGATTTGTTAAAAGGAGAACAATTGTTACAACAATCAGATTGATGACAACAAAACGAAGTTGAGAATAGACCTTTCCAATTTTACCTGTTAGGTTTCGTCAGTGGAGTCGGCATATTTTCGAAGAGTGGCAATTCAAAATAAATTTGTCAGAAGTAACAGCCAGTGTGTGAATTATGTAGGAAGTGCTCGGTAACGTCTACCAGATTTGTGTGCTTGAGCCTGCAGCCTGAGTCCTGTTAGTTCATACCGAATCTAGTGACCAATACAATTCTATTTAAGTAATAAAATACTCTCTTCTCCAGCAATATCGTTTAAACGAATTCAATAACATTCTTAACATCGTGGCAAATCCATTATTGATGGAGTTCCCTTGGTAGAGGTTTATTGATGAAAGAGTTAGAATCGAAAGTGTTCACCCTTGCGATAACTACCAACTTTGGTCGTTTCATAATTACATTCCTATGTCGTCAGTTTAAGGAATCACCTGTCGATTTCTTTCTTTGTTATGGGTAATTGTTGCCTTGGTTTCGCTTCGTTGCTTGATGCCATAATATGTTACCACGTTCTTTGTGGAGACAGAGCGCCGAGCGTCTGGTTCGTACGTTCCTGACGTCAAGCTGTGGTGTTTATTTATTTCGCAATGCCGCACCTGGTTCAACCCTTTTTCGCGCGTCCATGATCCTACTTCTAATGACTTCTGGGCTTACAATTTGACGCACTAACTAATGCTAGTCTTACCTGGAAAAGGGTTGACCACCGTGACTACACAGAGAAAGAAAAGTAAAGCCAATTTGACGCATCTGTACAGGTGAAAAAGCCCACAGAACTTGCTTCGTGATGCAATTCGATTAAATCTGACACAAGAGTGCTATTTATTTACGACCATTGAAACATTATTAATAAAGATTGTACACCACTTAATTAAAGTGCGACTTTTGTTTCGACAATAACTCGTGCAAATAAATTTCTGCACACCTGACACTTCAATTACTATGATCAAATCAGTGATGTTCCGTCAAGAGCACAATCTTACTAACATCAAAATTTTTGTCATTATAAAAAAGCGACAAGATCTTGCATAATTGAAATTATAGCCTGATAGTATATGAGCCTGATACAATAAAAGGCTTGGTTCCTAGCTTCATGTACTTCGCAAGGTCTCCTTCGTGGCTATGTCACTTTTTTCGAGTTACAAAAAATTATATGTATGTAATACAGTGCTCTTGACAGTACTTTTTCTTTCTTTTTTTTTTCTTCGGGAGGCGAAGAATGCTTTTTACGCACACTCCGGCTAGGTGCACCGGGGTAGTGTGGGACTCGGCAAGCGTCTTTCGCTCAACCCCTACCCACTAAACTCCGCCTCAGACCTGATGGTTAACCCTCTCCCTGGAGCCGCGTGAGCGTATAATCGGGGGGCGGCTGGTCTTGATTAAGGTCTCTCAAGTTTCTTGTCGATTATGTCACTTTCCTGCCACATCTTCGCTGTTTTTGCTCATCAGTACCGCATTGCATTGCACCAGTCCTTTACCACCTCCACTTTTTCCCATCCTTCAGCATTGTTTCCACTACGTTTTCTGGTGTAACTTTTTGTTTTAAGCTCGTTTCCGCTCCATTTCTTTCCTCTTCCCATCTTTTGCATTCAAAGAACGTGTCACTGTGTCGATGGCTTCACAGTATGAGAATTCGGTGACGTCCTTTTCTTCATCCTGTGGAGATATCCATTGAAGCAGCCGTGTCCTGTTAGAAACTACGTAGTGAAGTAATCGACGTCTCCTTCTTTTCGGTTCATCCATAATGTTACGTCCGGGATCATCATATGTGTCCATCTGCCCTTGCTACTCGTATCCCACTCTAGCTGCCATAATTCTATCTTAACAGTACTTGCCTTGACTTCAAGAAGATTACCACACCAATCACAAGCATTTAATCAATAAAATAACAATAATAAGAACTCGTAACAAGTTGTCTTTGACACCCCACTAATCGTTTTTAAAACTACCAAACACATTCTAGCTTTTTTGCTCCTTATCACACCTCTCTGTGCGTTGCTCTTCGACTTGTCTTCTCCTGAGCGGCTCAGCCCCCCTCTTCTACTACTACTCTCACCAGATGCATCTCCTCTTGCATCGTAACTTAACACATCACAATACATATAGGAAGTTATACATATTCAGAAGTGAATTTGAACTTTCTTTCAAGAAAAATTCCATATCGGTACGAATGGTACGACCTACGGGTCAATAGTTGTGATTTTTTAAAATGACCCATTTACATTTACATTTATCTCTTACTTTGGGGGGCGGCGTGTGGGAGCGGCAGCGTTTGGCAAAGAAACTATTGCACAGTTTGAGTTGGAAGTTTCTAAATGTTTGAGGTAAATTGACAATTGTTAAAAGTTGCACTTTTTTGGGGAGCTGAAGCTCGAGGCGGCGCCATATCAAAAGTAGCCTACCCTCTCCCATCTTGATTCAGCTATCCATATAGCGAAAGAATTAAATCGTTATGAGACAAGTTTCTGTTTTTCATTTTAAAGTGATTGGGGGCGGTTTTTAGCAATTTTTTTCATGCCGGCGGCGCATATTGAAGATGGGATGTTTCTGGGTTTACGGTTATAAATGGCAACTATGTATTATTCATAAAATTAGAACACCAGAGCATTAGGTCTGGGTCTGGGAGAAATTTCAACATCATGTTATTTCAAGTTGATCGGGGGTGGTTTTCTCTATGTTGGCGGCGTGATATAAACATCCAATATACCTTAGCCACGCTTTGGGGGTGGCAGCTATGTAACAGCGAAAAAATCAGAAAGCTAGGGCGTCTAGTTTGCGAGGAGTTCGAGGAACGGACGGACGGACGGACAGACAAAGCGGCTGCAATAGCGATTTACATCAAGATGGAAAATGCGCCAAGAAGGTACATCATTCGAACCCTTCAAGTTTCGTCATTTCAACATATTTTAGTGAACTTTTGATGACTGAATTAAGTACCTACCTATAAGTAAGAAATACCAACCACCAGATATGCACTGGATTTCTGCTTTCTATACAGACTACAGAGTCAAAAACGAGGTCGAAAACCTCGAAAATGATTTTTCTTTAGAAATACCTCTGAACCATTCGGTTGGTCCCTCCACCGATGTAGAGCCGAAGAAAACGCGGTTTTGTAGTAGGAATTTTATTTTTCACTTCATGAAATACCCTGCATAGTAAATGGAAATCAAGAGTGCACATCAGCAAACTTAGTAGTTGATATTTTTTTTATTCATAATTCTTGTAGGTAGGTATCTACCAACAGTTTACAAAATTTTGTTGAAATAATTTTATTGAAAAATAAATAGATGTAGGCGGAACGTAACAACAACATAACAAGCTACGTTATAAATCTCCTATTTCGTATTATTCCCCTGGACAACCGAGCAGTAGTCGTCATTCACCATCGCACCGCAGATCATCAGCTCAGCCCGAGCTTAGCCAACATCAGCCAGCACCAGCGACCATACAGTAATTTATTATTTATTATTATTGTAGCAATACAGTAGGTACCAGCCAATGTCCCAAACTGCTTGTTACCAGAGGATCTTGCCCATGTACAGGTGATTCAGAAGTTATGGACCACCTTGAAGGTATATAGAGATGTAGTCAAGAGATGGAAAGTTGTTGAAAAAACACTATGTTTCTTAATTTTGAAGTTATGGAGAGACAAAGGTTGGTCCTTCGATAATTTCAAAATATTCTGACAAGTTGCTAAAGGCGGAATAATTAACATACAATATCAACCACTGGATCTGCATTGAATCTTTTTTTCTCTACAAGGTGAGTTAATGAATCCTGAAAATGAAATTGTTCCTCGAAGTGCCTGCAATACAATCACACAGTGGTCCCATAACCTATGTGAAGTACTATAAAACACATTTCATTTCCAAGAACCTTTTTCATTCCGTTCATTTTTTTTAGGAAAACAAAATTTTTGAAGTTTATGGATCACTCTTTATAGAAAACAGAAATTTAATACAAATTCAGTGGCTGATCAGTCTTTTGAAGTGACGAAAATAGAAAAGAGTTCGACAGACCAACCTTTGTTCCTTCATAACTTCAAAATTAAAAGACATAGAATTTTTTCTTTCACAATTTTCAACCACTCGACTTACATCCCTATTTTTCACACCTTCAAGGTGGCCCGACGCTTTGAATCACCCTGTGCAAAACAGATATGAAGAGAAATAGTTGCATTTTCTTGATCTTATATTGCAAGAATATTGATATCTCGAACCGTTTTCAAGATACATATAGAAATTATCATTCGAACATTCTACATCCCTAACAACTATCTGGGAACTGATCAGCCTGACTTGAGTCCATCGTGCAAATGCAAAGACGCTTCCGTCATGAATTCAATCTGATAACTGGAGTCCCTTCAAGAAATGCCATTTTGATATGGGGAAAGTCAAATAGCCCACTTTACCTCACCAATCTCAAGATTGCATTTCTTGATAGGACTTCACCGTGCACTGGCAAATTAAATCCATGACAGAAGCGTATCTGCATTTGCATGATGGAATGGGTCAGAATAAATGATTTTACAGCATGAATCCGTTGATTAACCGGACAGTTTGCTATTGTACAAAAAAACTTCCATCAGTAATAAGGTACAACTCTGTCACTGTTCGAGTACGAGTTTCAGATAAACAGTATTTCCACAGCGGCCTTTTAAAGACCATTAAATTATATTATTATGTTGCCGGACCCTGCATAATTGCTCCAATAACAGCCATCATCGTTATCATGTTGATCTTCTTGCAGATGCCTCCGGATTTTTCAATGCCTACCGGCGTTCTACACGAACAAGATGATGAAATTGAATTTCATGAAGTACCGCAAGTTTTCACTAAGCCGGACAAGCGTAAACTAGAAATAGTCTGGCGAAATGTGATACTCATGGGCTCCCTTCATCTTTTGGCAATCAATGGTATATATTTAATGTTCACCTCAGCAAAACTTGCAACATCTGCTAATGGTGTGTATATCTCCACATTTTTATCGAAATACATTGAAATTGTAATTCCATAACAAGTTAGTGCCGCTTCGTATCATTCAGTCGAAAATCGACCATGGTCGAGTGCAGACATTTTTTTCTTTTCCTCTTCTTCACTTCTTCCTGCAATTTTTTTTTCAACTTTCTGTTATTTTTGCAGCTATACTGTTGTACCAACTTGGCTCAATTGGAATCACCGCAGGCGCCCACCGACTTTGGTCTCATCGCTCATACAAAGCCAAGTTGCCTCTGAGACTGATTTTGACTTTCTTAGACACCCTGGCCTATCAAAACTCGGTCATTGAGTGGTGCAGAGATCACAGGGTTCATCACAAATACAGCGAAACGGATGCTGACCCACATAACGCTAAAAGAGGTTTTTTCTTCTCTCATGTCGGCTGGCTTCTTTGCCGCAAACACCCTCAAGTAAAAGAGCAAGGAAAGAAGCTCGACCTTTCTGACTTGGAAGCAGATCCAATCCTGGTATTCCAGAAGAAATACTACAAAACCCTGATGGTTTTGGTGTGCTTTGTATGGCCAACTCTTATGCCCATGTACCTCTGGAACGAAACATTTCACAACGCCTTCTGCGTCAACCTCTTCAGGTACATGTTGGCTCTTCATGCCACTTGGCTAGTGAATTCCGCCGCTCACCTCTGGGGTCAAAGACCATACGACCAGTTTATTAATCCGTCTGAAAATTTTATTGTCGCTGTTTTGGCTATGGGAGAGGGCTGGCATAATTACCACCACACGTTCCCATGGGACTACAAGACGTCTGAATTGGGCAAGTACAGCGTCAACTTTTCGGCAGCTTTCATCGACTTCTTTGCTAAAATTGGATGGGCATATAATCTAAAGACTGTCTCACATGACATCATTAAAAAACGGGTTGAGCGCACTGGTGATGGCAGCCACGAGCTTTGGGGATGGGGAGACAAAGACCAGGCAATAGAGGACTACTACCGAGATGCGATCATTACACACAAGAAAAAAGAATGATTATTACTGAAATAAACATGTACTATTGTTTTAATTATTTAATTCTCAAGTTGAATTTGTTGCTCATGTTCCCATATAGTCCGGACGTTGAGGTCACAGTTTAGGGGCCACCCTTCACTATAACAAGCAATGCCACTTGGCATAACTGTTGCCGAGATCATGTTTGACCGATTAGGATCAGGAGCCAAAGTCGCAAGTAATGCATGCGTGTTCATATAGAAAACAAGTGGTAAATATCCCCTCACGTGCGTGAGTCGCAATAGCGCATTTTCTTAGTGCAGATCTGTCATTGATAGAAATGAAGTCCGGCTTGAAAATTAAATGTTCATGGGAGACAAGAGTAAGTTTCACGTTTCATGACAATCGTTCCACTAATGAGAAATTTCAATATGGCGGCCAAGATAGCGGCGGAATCATGAAATTCAACTCGAAAATAAGAATGATTATACGAGACAAGGCGACAAAGGTGAGTTCCAAGTTTCATGACAATCCCTCCACTAATAACAGATCTCAATATAAAAGCCAAGATGCGGCGGCGAAATCATGAAATTCATCTTGGAAATGAGAATGTTCATACAAGACAAGAGTACCCAAGTTCCAAGTTTGATGTCAAATCGTTCCACTAATAAGAGATTTCAATATGGCGGCCAAGATGGCGGCGGAATCATGAAATTCAGCTTGAAAATGAGAATGTTAATACCGAGGTTAATACAAGACAAGAATAAGTTTCAAGTTTCATGACAATCGTTCCACTAGTAAGAGATTTCAATATGACGGTCAAGATGGCGGCGGAATCATGAAATTTAGCTTGAGAATAAGAATGATCACACGTGACAAGGGTAAGTTCCAAGTTTCATGGAAATCGTTCCACTAATAAGAAATTTCAATATGGCGGCCAAGATGGCGGCGCAACCATGAAATCCAATCTGCCCACTGGCCACCCTTGAGAACCTAAGCTATCCATCGGAATAAGTTCCAGGGCTCTAGGTTCATTCCCCGAGGAGGAGTTCAATTTCTTAGAAGGGTACAGGAAATCTTTCTTTTTTGATAATAATACTGATAACTATGTATGTATAGAAAAAATGATAATGCCCATTGGCCACCCTTGGGGATATCAGCTATCCATCGGACAAAGTTCCAAGGCTCTAGCTTCATTCCCGGAGGATTTTAACTTCTTGGAAGTGCACAGTAAATCTTTGTTTTTTTGATAATAATGATAATAACTACGATATGTATGGATGAAAAAAATAATGCCCATTGGCCACCCTTGGGGACATCAGCTATCATTCAAAAAAAGCTCCAAGGCTCTAAGTTCATTCCCCGAGGAAGAGTACAACTTCTTAATTTCTACACGGACAGACAGACAGACAGACGGACAGACAGACAGACAAACCGGCCATACAAGCGTCATTTTCTCACGAAAATGCACTAAAAAGTGAACAATTCGTGTATCATTAATTCATTAACCAAACCAGATGGATTCACGTGAATAAGCACATGTATATCCGCAATATATTACCATCAAGTAAGAGTCAACCAGTTTTGGAAAATCTTGAGCGGTTCTTGGAATATTCTGGAAAAACTGAAATTTCTTCTGAATATTTTATTTCTCGGTAAATCAGTGTATTTTCAAAATATCGAAGTGCAACTTGGTAGTTTTACAGCGAGTATTGTCATGAATAAAAAACTATCAGGAGCCAAATGCAAGGCCTGCTATTTCCAGAAATAAGAAAGTCAACTTTTTTTTCTTCACGACCACCATCTTGAATCTCCGTTTCACTCAATAGTTTGAAAAGTGACAGTCGAATGTGAGTTGGCATTCTGTCACCCAGCTTTTTTTCGGCTATAGGAGTTCGCCTTTATTACTAATACATTTTATAATGCGGAAAAACTGCAGTGTGAGACGAACACACACCCAGACTACAGTGGGAATCGAACCCGCAAACCTCTACACCACAGGCAGATAAATACTGACCACCTGTGCTAAGGGGCCGTCTATATGAATATATAATTTAGATTATTCCAAAAATTGTAGAATTTCCTTGAAGGATATCTAGTGATATAGGTATACCAACACACTATCCAGACGAAATTTTTTAAGAGCTGGCCAAGGCTCTAAGGCGGCTCGATATTATCATTTGATTGATCGACTATAATTATTATTATCATACCTACTTGATAAAATGTATTTATGTTCTATTTTTCGAATATTTTTGCTCTTTTATGTGACATGCCAAGAGTCGAAAGCTCGATCGATTCCCACCGAGGGCGGTCGGTATTTCATCTCGAAAACAAGCTTCTTGGTTTGTGTGTCGCATAGCACATAAAATGTGAGCAATGGTGCCGACCCCATGCGATGTTGGTGGTCGTTAAAAATCCCTACCCTGTGTTGGAACACACAAGGGTTCGGCAAAATTCTCGGTAGAGTATAGGAAAGCATTACTGGCGTCGGTGGTAGGCCTCGTTGCAAAAATAGGCCGACGTTGAATAAATGAAAGAAAAACAACAAATGAATTGAGGAGGTTCCTCTTGTGTGCTTATCATTGTCAGTATTATTATTATAGCAGGAAATTTTTGCCTGCGGTGCTGTTTTTTTTTACTTAAGTCGTCTAGTTCGGACTTTCGAAACATGCACTAGAGCTTCTCGCCACCCTTGGGCTTCCCTGTCAATAAGTCTGGGCACGCCACTGGTCACTAACTATAATAATAATCGGCATTTTAGGATATTTCAACCCTCCCCCCACCCCGGTTTCGGCCCGGCCCTGAACATATTATAAACCTAGTCACCCTGTCTGGGGGAGGGAGTTCAAAGGCAGGATTGAGCCTACGCTAGTTATACAGGATTATTCAAAAGTCCGAAATAAAACTAATAATTTTTGATCATATTTTTTTCTGGAAAAAACGCTCGAACAGGTCGATTTCTGAAAAAGACAAGCCGTTTTTTTATGACACGTGCCTTGATCTACCGTCAACCCCTTGACCCCTAGCCACCCCTAGTATATTTTTTAAATGGCACCCTAAGACTTGTGGGGGCTCGTTTGAAAGCTCGTCAAAAACTGTATTCAGATCTACCATTGGAAGTTATATCGAACGCTCCACCATGAAGTTTTGAGAAACCCCAGAATCACTCAAAAGTCCGGAACAAAATTCATAATTCATTACCATATTTTTTCAAAAAAAAAAACGGTCGAACAGGTCGATTTTTAAAAACGGTAGTTGTTTCTCCGTGATACGTGTCATGATCTACCGTCAACCCCTAACCCCCCGCCACCCTTAGTATTTTTTTGAATCGCATCCTATGGTTTGTGGAGGTTCGTTGGAAAGCTTGTCAAAAACTGTGTTCAGATCTACCTTTAAAAGTGGTTGGACGCTTAAGGGGTTAAGGGTCAAGGGCTCAAGGGTTAAGGGGTTGACGGTAGATCATGACACGTATAATGGAAAAATGCCTTACCGCTTTTAAAAATCGACCTGTTCGAGCGTTTTTTTCGGAAAAAAGTATGGTAAGAAATTATGAATTTTGTTCCGGACTTTTTTCATGGTGAAGCGCTCGATATAATTTTCAATGGTAGATCTGAATACAGTTTTTGACAAGCTTTTCAACAAGCCCCCCTAAGCCATGGGGTGCCATTACAAAAAAATACTAAGGGTGGCTAGGGGTCAAGGGGTTGACGGTAGATCATGACACTTGTGATGGAAAAACGGCTTGCCCTTTTTAGAAATCGACCTGTTCGAGCATTTTTCCCGAATAAAATATGGTCAAAAATTATGAATTTTATTCCGGACTTTTGAATAACCCTGTATGTTTCCCTCGAAAAGAAAATCGACCTGTTTCGGCTTTTTTTCAAAAAAAAATTACACACCAAGAATCGAAGGTGGGTCCTTGTTAAAAAAATCGTTGAAATTTGTAGGAAGTGAAAACGGCCAAGCGTCCAAAAAGGGTGGTCCTTGGGTCCTTGTTTGTGCTGAGTTTCATTCCGGTCGGGTGTTTTAATTTTCATTACCCAATTTGTCGATTTCTTGGCGGCACATTAATAATAATATAAATAATAAAATAATAATAGTAACATCATCTGTCTAGACATCTGTCTGGTCCGTCAGCCCGTAGATAAAGTAATACCCGAAGCTTAAACTCCTGCGACTCTAGTGAGCACACCCGAGCAGCCAGTTAGCGTTTATTCGTACCTACATACTTCATAATAATGAGATATCGGATGATTCTATACGGACGAGTGGAGAAGCCGCTGAATCTAGACTTATTAGACTCACATAGGTACGTACTCCAGAGTCGATCGATCTTTGGACTTACCGTCTACCCGAGTATAATTCCCAAAAGTGGTTCGATTATTTTTTATCCAGTCAGTCACCAGTTACAATCAACTGTGAGACCTCTCGATTTTGTTGCAATGAATAAAACACCACTTGCTTCCTCAACTTAGTACAGTTTTAATTTGCCATTCAACAGTACATATCTACCTACCTCGATATCTATATAGGAGTCGTAGAAGATTTATCATATTTAATAGGTACCTGTACCTACGTCCTAAATCAGTTCTAGTAGCCACCCTCTTACATTCAGTCGGTTGAATTCCTGCTAAATCTGTGAATAGTGCCAGGTGGAAGTTGACGCCTTTAGGGCTGAAGAATTCAAGTGAATCAACAAAAATCTCCCCCAAGGATTTGAAAAATAAATGTAAGTACCTACTAAGTATGTTAGTGTACTTTTCATGTTAGGCATAACTCTTTTTGAATTCAAAATGATGAATGAAATCAAAGTTATGCCTGGTTCAGACACCAAATTGAATAACGCTTGGATTTAGGAGTAACGTCTAAAAAGCAGGCCAATTACCCTAGCAATCAGTTTCCTCCGGTCTAATACTTAGGCCTTACTCCTTAATACTCGAGTTAATACTTATGCCTTGAATTTGGTGTATGAACCGGGCAATAAATAGGTACTTACGTTTTGAATATTTATCTGTTTTTGTGGTGCTCTATGCGAGCTTTATGCCTTATGAAGAATTCAATTTTTGCGAATAAATTAAGGAAAGGTAGGTCCTTAAAACTGTGATAAGACCTACCTACCTGATCACACTATGAGAAAATAAAACAAAGGTGGTAGGTACATACATACCCGGTGGTAGCCGATTTGAACACATTTGTACGTCTAACTCAACTCTTTTGCAGATGCCACCAAACTTTTCAATGCCAACCGGTGTTCTTCACGAACAAGATGATGAAGTTGAAGCTAAAAAAGTACCACAAGATTTGACCAAACCAGACAATCGTAAACCAGAAATAGTCTGGCGAAATGTTATTTTCATGGGCTCTCTCCACATTCTGGCCGTCTACGGTATCTATTTAATGTTCACCTCTGCAAAACTAGCAACATCTATCCAAGGTTTATATTGTTTTTATTTTTCTGAAATCTTAGTTTCAATTTTTTGTAGAAAAAATTTCAACTTTCTGTTCTTTTACAGCTATATTGCTGTACCAACTTGGTTCGATTGGAGTTACCGCAGGCGCCCACAGACTTTGGTCTCATCGCTCATACAAAGCCAAATGGCCTTTACGACTGATTTTGACTTTCTTAAACACTCTGGCCTATGAAAACTCTGTCATTGAGTGGTCCAGAGATCACAGGGTTCATCACAAGTACAGCGAGACAGATGCCGATCCGCATAACGCCAAGAGAGGTTTCTTCTTCTCTCACGTCGGCTGGCTCCTATGTCGCAAACATCCTCAAGTGAAGGAACAAGGCAAGAAGCTCGATCTCTCTGACTTGGAAGCAGATCCAATTCTGGCATTCCAGAAGAAATACTACAAGACTCTGATGATTTTGGTCTGCTTCGTATGGCCAACTCTTATGCCCATGTATCTCTGGAACGAAACTTTCCTCAACGCCTTTTGCGTCAACCTCTTCAGGTACGGTATGACCCTAAATGCCACTTGGCTGGTAAATTCTGCGGCTCATCTCTGGGGTCAAAGGCCATACGACCAGTTCATCAATCCTTCTGAAAATCTGATTGTTGCTGTGTTGGCTGTGGGCGAGGGTTGGCACAATTATCACCACACATTTCCGTGGGACTACAAGACATCTGAATTGGGCAAATACAGCGTCAACTTCTCGGCTGCTTTCATAGACTTCTTTGCTAAAATTGGATGGGCATATGATCTCAAGACTGTCTCACCTGAGATGATCAGAAAGCGAGTTGAGCGCACTGGTGATGGCAGTCATGAGCTTTGGGGATGGGGAGACAAGGACCAGACAATCGAGGACTACCGAGATGCAGTCATCTCACATAAAAAAGAATAATAAGGAACCTACAAGGGTACCTCTGTACTTGAATAATTATTGTAATAATTTTTTGGAAATGTGTTCCTATTTTATATGCCAAGTTAAGTGTATGTTGTTTATTTGAATAGCTTGCAAGGCACGACTGAATTTTATTGTTTTTATGCTTAGGATCGTGCTTAGGATTAATTAATGAAATTTATCGTAGCATGTATCATGTATTGTGACTACCTACTTACTAACTTAGGATTAATTTCTACGATTAAAACTTTTATAAATTGTAGGTGTTTCACTTGCAAAGACTTCACAGATTTCACAAGAAAATTTTATAAAATCCAAACAAAAAATCTCCTGTGGTGTGATTGTCAAAAGACTGTGCTCTCGGGTCTACCGCAACAAACTTATTTTGTCAAGCTTTCATGGTTTGCTATTCACGATTTCAAAAATCTAGACGACCCCTGACGGCTGAAATGGCAAACCTAGTTTGTAAGTTTCTACGTCATTTCTTTTCTGTCACTTCTGTCAGATAGCCATCGACGATCGCGCGAATTCACAAAATACCCGTATGGATGATCGAGTTATTCAAGAAAATGAACTTTTGTTAACTATCAATAAATAATTAACCCAAATACCACAAATACAACCGTTGTACAACGCACGATGACAGGTGACAGAAAAACTTACAATCCTCCATCTTGTTTACAGCGCCCCCATCGGTAGTTAAAATCGCGATAAGACGCAGTTTACCCTATAGATACGCCAATGCCAATGTACCTTATCGAAACTTCCCCACACCATGTTGGGGAGACTAGAACATCCTCTGTGAACATTCTCCAGAAATGTGCGCTGTCAGAAGTAGGTACCGTTGAGTAAACAATCAAAGTGATCGCCGAATCACTTATTGGAGAAAATAGTATTGGACAGGGAGCTGGTGCCTCAAAACTTACGTCATAAGGTATAGGCTGTCTGATTTCTACATGATTCTAGTGGGCTGTAGAATCATGTAGAAATCAGACAGCCTATACCTACACATGATTTTAACCCTGTAGGTCAATGGGCGTTGACAAGGTTGTAAAAATTTCTTTGTCTTACATGTCAGACCGGGGGCTTTGGGCTGGTATAGGCTTGTCAATTTTCGAAAAATGTCAAAAATTCATGTCATAAGGTACATGAATGAAACCAACAGGCTTTTGTGTGGAAACATTCCCCTCAATCAAAAATCGGGTCATGAGACAAAATTCTTGGGGGCTCTCGGTCCATAAGACAAGTTTGAAATTTTGAAAAAGACGAAAATTTACCTCTTCCTGGAGACGTCTTCTCTGGCATAATTTTAGGAATGAAAAACGATTCTCACATGATTTTTTTACGCAAATTTCGAATCTGTCCACAAAAATGTTATCGTTGAAAATGAAATGAAAAAAATGAATCGTTTACAGGGTGCAACATCGAAAAAAATTTCTCAAATCGTACACCCTGTATTTTAACATGGAAATCGATCCCGTTTTCCATCCTGATTACAAATATATATCACACTTGGTGGGTTGGTCAACAAAACGTCTGTGAAAAAATTGATAAATTTTGGTCCTTTTTCGAAAATTTCAAACTTGTCTTATGGACCGAAAGCCTCCAAAAATTTTGTCTTACGACCGGATTTTTGATCAAGGGGATGTTCCCACACAAAATCCAGTTGGTTTTATTCATGTACCTACCTTATGTTATGACGTAAATTTTTTGCCATTTTTCCGAAAATTGACAAGCCCATACCAGCCTAAAGCCCCCGGTCTGACATGTAAGACAAAGCAATTTTTAAGGACGGAATCGCAGGTACGAGTTGCAAGACTTGCCGCCGGCAGCACCAGTTTTGTGTTGGTGCCATTCGTGCCCGTGAAATTTCTGGCTAAATACCGCAAATCACTCGCTCGGCAGTCCGACTCTCTCCTCGTCGATTATTGCCAAGTTTGTGAACTACTATTGTCATATCAACGTCAGTTCCATAAATTTTGAGTACTTATTCAGACCTCTTGGTTCATTTGGAGTCTTCTGGGACCTTTTCTGAAAATTTTTAGAAGCGCCGAACCTATTTGCTATCGGCTCTGGTCAAAACTGAGCTACTTAATTGCAGGTACAGCATTCCATGAAATATCATTTTGTTTCCAATGAATTCCATTTCTTTTGCCGTTTCTTTTGATAATTATTCCTCTCTATGTAGGTATAGCTTGGGTAATTGGATGACAATTTACATTCCAGCATCCATATTCCATACATCTACCAACAAAATAAATAACACTCAAGTTATTGTTTGGTTCAGGTTGTATGGAAAAATAATGTAACCAAACCAATTTTTCGGCCAACAAGAAACTCCTTCCATTCCAAGACGAAAGAAACACCCATTACTCGTTATTTATTATATTTATTTGAGTTTATAATAACGAATATTACAATGCATAGTACCCAAATCCCAATTATTTTTCAAATCCGAGCTAGGCTTTTTGAGGCAAAAATAAAATGACAAACTGAGAGGCTGAGGCTACGGCTACACAGTTGATTGATGGCACCTTCAGCAGCAACCAGACGGTCGCGGCCATCAGCTGCAGTCGTAGCCGTAGCCTCCAGGCCCAGTCCTCCGGCCACTTTATTTTTGATTTTGATTCAGAAAGTCCCAGTTCTGAATTTGCAAGTGGAAGGGTATTATTTTATTACTCAGACACTATCTCTTTCAGCGGTCAAAATTGAGCACGGTTTTAAAAGCTACATGTTCTTTGAAGAACTACAAAGTCTAGGTGGGAAGCATTTGTTCGCTGCATAGCTCTTCGAGATGACTGTGACGGATGCCAGTTGATGAAGTTGCCTGTACTGCTGGTCCGTTGAGAGGATTTTCCTTCCGTGTTCCACCAGGTTTTATTGTCGGTTTGATTTCTCGATCGCACAATGTGCACTTGAAAGTCAAAGAACTTATGCTATAACTCATTTCTAACTTCTTTGAAACGGTATTATCTACCGGTGGGGCTATAGTCCAGGAATTTTAGCTGTTTAAATCGCAAATAGCGAACAAAAATGAAAGCCAGCCAGGTTGAAATCATGTACTTTTTGACGTGAGTTTTGAGGCACCAGCTCCCTGTCCATAAATACCAACAAATTTCCAGAGGGCGCCCCTGTAGCTGGAGTAACTAGACTACTCAACAATTGAAGGACCTACTACGAAGGATATTCAATGAAGTTCAAAGTGCCCTAGCTCCCGAAAAAAAAAAATGACTAATTCAAAAGTATTTTGTTTTAAATAAATAGCTGCGTACTTTGTCCATCAGAGGCTAGATACAGACTTGAGTTCAGGTCCTCCGTGTTTGTTATACAGGGCGTCGCGTAAGACCCTGCAAAAACTCAAAAGTTCGAGTAATTCCCAAATTAGGGTTTCCAAATTTTTCGTTTTCTTTTTCTACCTGTGCATGTTGTGACGTCATGCACAACATTGGTTTATCGAGGTCATGGTATTGACACACGACGTTTCGTTTCTGACCGATATCAAAACTATACCCAAAGAAGGGAAAAGGACAATCAATAACCTCTGGTTTCACTTCACTGTGTTTTATGCGTTGGAAAACCAAGTTCAAGTGTGTTTTCACCTTTTCACTGGCAACTAGACGACAAACTTTCAGATTTGTCACAGTGGTGCCTAATGGCACGCCACATGCGGTGGTGGCTGAGCCTACGTATATTAAAATTAACTTCCACGCATGAAAAATGCTTTGTCCGTTGAAAATAGTTTCGGTGGCTGCAGTGACTTTCCCCACATGATAAATGAGTGATTTTAAAATTGCTGCTGCTATAGGTCGCGGGAACATAACCGTCACCCTGGCACCCGCTATGGCAACGTTACAGGCACGCCGGCACAATGAAGCCGAGAACGAAGCGCCTCTTGCCAGCTTCTTGCCTGCGTTTGCGCCTGAGGGGGTGCCAAAGTACCGCTGTAGAGATTCGCTGGTTTTTGACATTACTCAGTTAGATCCTGAGTTTAGCACATTACTTTTTATGATGAAGCGATAATTGTTCAATAAATTATCTAGGTATATATTTATTATAACTTTACAACTGAGGGAAAATTGTATCAACAAGTACGTACTGGTGAAAATAACATCATACATATACCCATCTTTAGCACGCCATTTTTGTTCCCGCGACCTATACTTCTCCGGAACAATTCCACCACATTCTCAGAACGAAACGTCATTAACGTCAAAACGTCAAAAGATGACCCTGAAAAACCGACTTGTTTTCTATCTCCTAAAATTGAGAAGGTCAATCCCGAAAAAAAAGTTTTCAAAAAAGTAGTTTAGTTTACGATACGAGTTGGCTGTTACATAAATGGTTTCCAAACACGAAGCCGAAATTTGCACTTGCAATTTGCACAATAAGAGGCCGAGTGTAGTAAAGCATCTTGTGTAACCAGCCACAAGTATGTTGTAGACTATTTCACTTGTTTTTCCATTGCAAATTGTAATTTTTTTGTAATTTTTTGTTAATCTGACAAGTGTCAACTTGAATGCATGAACTGTAATATCAATTATACAACTTATATGAAAATCATTACATCTTATGTATTAACACAACAAACACGTAAATATATTTCTAACTGGTCCAGGGAGGTTTATAACACCGAAAACCGAAAACTGAAAAACCGTTTCGAGATATGCTAGAAACGGTTTTTCAGTTTTCCGTTTATCTTTCCTAACTACAGGGTGATTCGAAAAAATAACTTTTTGGTTTTTTGGTCATACCTTTTTCCTTGTTGACCGATTTTGATATTCTGTGGGTCATCTTGAAGCTGAAAGCAATTGTACAAGAAATTGTGAAGTGTAATTCTACAGCTATAATACAAGGATATTTTTTTTGTAAATTTTCCAGAAAATGCTCAAGTAAATTATTTGACATCTGCTCTAAATATTCTTTGACAATGTCCGTAACCAACACTACGAGAATCAGAACAATGAGTAATCTAAACTGGTTTGTCTGTTACTCATTGTTCTGATTTTGGTAGTGCTGGTTACGATTGTTTTCTGATGTTTAGATGCGGCTTTGCAGATTCACGCGCGGTCTGAAAAAAACCGGTGTACAGACTCACTCTGTGCAATGATTGGTCTGTCTTTTGCACCTTGTATCATAAATGGATCACTCATAATTCCCCCCGAAAATGTTTCCAAAATTTTCTTGAATAACCAAAATATTAGAGGTTAAATTTTTTCCCTTTGACCCCCCCATATTTTTTGAAGTGAAGGCCAAATTTTTTTATATTATTATATTATTCATTAACGAAGATTGACCAAACAGCACTGCATTTCCTTTTTTAGTGTTTCTTCAAAAACACTGCGAGAAATCTCTCCACGACTCACACCTGACGCTCACAGGCCAATTTCTCCGAAGTTATGACAGATACGTGAAAGTGATACGCAACTTTTTTGTTAGACAATTTGATGGCCTTTCATTTGAACCAAGCCGTTTTTTGATGGGATCGCCTTTAATCGAGATGATTGCAAAAAATACTTCAAATGTAGCAATAACCCAAGATGGCGGCGATTCCACACCCCCTATCGATAGGGACTTTCTACACAGTAATCAGCAAGCTTTCGAGAACATATCTACCAATTTCCAAAGCTACACTGATTTATTTTCGCTATTCTCCTAAATTATGCTTTCATTGACTGGGCTATCAGTAGGTAGAATGACTTTTTGGAGCAACAATAAAGTGACAAGCTGGAGCGGTGGGAGGATACAGCTGATGGCCGCATAGTTTCGCTCTAAAACTTTAAAGGTGTCATCAGCCGTAGCCATAGCCCCCCAGCTTGTCACTTTATTTTTGCTCCGAAATGTCATTTCTACTGAATTTGAAACGTGAACGGCAAAAAAAAACGTAAAACATTCATTATTCCATTAGAGCTACAGCGTCCGCCCCCAGGCTTCGTGCCTGGAGGCCTCGTTGGACGCTCTTTTTACTCTTTAGTCTCTTTCTTTGCCCTCAGGAGTGAGCTTTCTGATTCTGACTCGGATTCTGATGTAGGTTAAGGACGGAGTTATATGTTGGTAGAATGAACGTTGCGGAATCAATCCCTGTGGGTTTATTCCTTGACAGAATCTTACCATCTAGGTCTCTTTCGAAAGCTGCAAGAATGTACTTTGGTTTGTACTTTGGTTTGTACTTTGACATTTCCAAAATCTAAAAATAAATTTTTTGATTTCCGGATTTTTAAAATGCCAATGAGCTCAAACCAAACTACATCCTTGTAGCTTTTGGAAGAGACCAAAATGGTAAGAATCCGTCAAGGAATAAACCCACACGGATTGATTTTGCAACGCTTATTATTTTACCAAGTGGAGAGTGGAGTGCTATAATGGTGGAGTGGCAGTGGCAGTTGGCACTGTTGGCAGTAAATCATAGTGATTGATAAGCACAGGGTAGGCCGCAATAAGTAAAAAGTGAAAGTAATGCTTACCTGGCTGTGGCTGATTCTACGTGTATGGCACGATGATTGTGCGTATGGCAATTTGGCAATAGGTACGTATAGACAATACAAATAGAGAAGACCATATGTTATCACCACCGTCGTCACGGATATTGGGGCATCAAAAATCAGCCAACCTTTTTTTGAATGATGGACTCGCCTGATTCCTACGCAACCGTAAAAATCCGTGATGACATAGAGTGCGTTCCACTAAACGATCGCAACGCCCACGCCCACGACCGCAGATTTTCCCGTTCCACTAGCTTGCAAACGCCCGCGGTCGTTGTGAGCGGAAACTCAAGTGGAACGGGCGTGCGGTCGTCGTGGCGTGGTGTGTCGAGTCACTCAAGTCACGTCTTTTCTGTGGTCAGGGAGCCACATGACATGACAGTTGAACGTCAACTCAAATCACAACAACAATATGGCTATTAACGCTGCATTAATGGTTATGCGAATGCATGTCACGTTCTCCGTTGAACAGTGTTAATTTCATTTTTTTGAGTTCGCCATAAGGATACCGTATGGGAATTATGGATGGGATACCGGCACAACTTTTTTGTTTGACGCATGGGTTTGACGTTTGTAGAGAAAATTGCAGCGACAGTGTTGCCGGTTTTACGCCGCTGATGCGTAGCCAAACTAGTGTTGCGCGAAATCGCAGTGCCCTGCCAATGGTCTCCATCTTTTAAATGAAGTTGCGTAAAATCATGTGGAAGGAGGCAAAATTAAAAAAAAAATCGTTATAGAACTGATTGAACTTTAAAGTCGTCACTTAAGGTCGCCATTGCCAAATCAAAAAAGGAAGTCGCAATTTCCAATATAAATTGCTAGAGCTGGCAACATTGCCGCTAACGACCAGAAGACGACCGCAACGCCTCACCTTTTCAGCGCGATCGTTGTGGGCTTGGAGTGGTCGCGATGTATGACGTCATTCGTGACGTAGCAACGACCGCAACACACGACCGCGGCTATAAGTGGAACGGGTAGACGGGCGTTGCGGTCGTTGCGGTCGTTTAGTGGAACGCACTCATAATGGTCTTTTCTAAACTGCTCAACAATTGAAGTGGTCCACTCGAAAATTTCGCCCGATTTCAAATACGAATATCTCGGAGAAAAATTTACCGATTTCAAAAAATGCAGTGTTTTTGGATAGCTTATTCTTTTCACTATAAGGTGCGATAATAGGCCAAGCAATTGAATACATGATGCATGATATACAGGGTGACAACGAAAGGAGTGTTAAAATGTTGCATTTTAAAGCACGTCCCAGTTTTTCCAAAAGAATCGCCGAGTCTTTCTGATAACATTTTTAAGTAGTGCACATCCATGGCACAGTGGGACGAATGGCTACATTGACTGGGCAAAAGTATTCCGATCCAATTTTCAAATTCAGAGCGGGTTCGAATCCTGGCGTCGGATTTTTTTTTTCAAAATTTTCTCGAAGAAGCTTGCTCAAGTGTTATACTTTTTTTTCAAAGTAGTTTTTATGAGCTACAATACCACGAAGTTTCATTTAATTATGATCAGTTTTGTAGAAATTATCTCGTGTTTCGATTTCAACACGCATGGCCATGAAAAAATAGTTTAGGCAGTAACTGGCAGCCAATTCTTTGTACACATGATTAGGAAGGATCAATCTGTTCAGTAAAACAAAAAAATCATTGGAAACTCGTGGAAGTTTTTTATAACAAGCTTCCAAAGTTTGACAAACATTTTCTGAACGTGAGTCATAAAGTTAATGTGGACCAGAAAGAGTGAGACCAGAATACATGAGCTTCTGATGAATAAGACTAAATTACCTCTTTTATGGACGTCCATTTCATGAAATGAAGCCACTTTTCAAAAATGTATTACAGTTTTTGAGCTGAGATCGTCAAAATCTCGATGAACCCAATTTCTGGATAAATGGTATATCAATGTTTACTGATCTGTTAAAGTCGTTGCATTTGTTTCAGTACCTGTCTATCATGATTTTTAATACACTACAGGTATTGGGAATAGAACCAAAAGAATATACATCAAATCCCAGCGTCTTGCATTCCTTGACTTTTGTCCAGCTAGAATGATGATTTAGCCCACTGTGCATGGCTCGGAACGGTTTTTGAAATTCACGCTTATCTTCTTTGGTTACAGGGTGATGTAAAATGAAACAACTTTTTGTTTTTATACTGGTAACTTTTTTGTTTGTTAACCGATTTTCACAATTTGGAGCTTATGTTGAAGCGAAGACCTCAGCCAAGAGGAATCGAATCACAGAATTGAATAACCACATCATTTCAAAAAAAGGTTGGATCAAATGTGACCTAAGCATGAAATGAGGCCGAGAGCCGATTTGGGGGGATTTTTTAACAAGAATCAACTTGTCGTTGAAGGAACCACTCATTGCGAGCATCTTAAGATCAGTCTCGCTTATATAAGGCAACAATTAACGACGAAAAACCCAAATTGAGACTGCATGTTTTCACAGAATAACTGATGGCTTTGCTCACCTGAAAACACACGTATTTATTGTTACTTTTGACTGTTTCTGTCGACCCTCTGTTGACCCTGCTGTTGACTGTCCAAATCGCGAAGGAAACTCGATCAGTGATTCTCGTAACATAGGTTACGTGTATTTTCAGGTGAGCAAGAGCATCGGTTCTCCTGTGAAAACATGCAGTCTTAATTTGGGTTTTCCGTCGTTAATTGTTGCCCCAAATAAGCGAAACTGATCTCAAAATGTTCGTAATGAGTGATTTCTTTAACGACAAGTTGATTCTTCTTGAAAAATTCCCCCAAATCGGATTTTGGCCTTATTTCATGCTTAGGTCACATTTGATGCAACCCCCCTTTTTTAAATGATGTGTTAATTCAATTATGTTAATCGATTCCTCTTACCTGAGGTCTTCGCTTCAACATAAGATCCAAATTTTGGAAATCGGTCAACAAATAAAAAAGTTACCACTATAAAAACAAAAAGTTGTTTCTTTCACATCACCCTGTAACCAAAGAAGATAGGCGGAAATTTCAAAAACCTTTTCGAGCCATGGATGTGCACTTTTAAAAAATGTACTCGGAAAGACTCAGCGAATTTTTTGCAAAAGTGGGACGTGCTTTAAAATGAAACATTTCAACACTGTTTTTGTTGTCGCCCTGTATATTATGCAATATGTGATTAATTGTCTGGTCTATCAGCGCACCTTATAGTGAAAAGAATAAGCTATCGAAAAACACTGCCCTTTTGAGAATCGGTCGATTTGTTTCCAAGATATTTGTATTTGAAATCGGGCGAAATTTTCGAGTGGACCACTTCAATGGGGTGTTTCGCCACTGAAGAAGACGATAGATGGCAGCAGGGGCCAATCCGGGTTTATCACTAGGTTACTGTTGGTTGGTAAGCCTACCTGCTCCATGTTGGTATCTCGTATCTCTTCAGCCTGTTTGTGTGTCTGTCAGGGATGTGTCTGTGTGTGTATGCGTAACGCTATAGGCGATTGACCTTATTGGGGAAAATGGCCGTTTCGTCGAGGAAGTTTTAGGGAATTAATTTTTAGAACTGGTGTAAGTTGCCGTCCGGCAACGGCGGTGGTTACGTCAATTGGTGGCATGTCAAAACTGTCACTTTGCTGTCTTGTGCAGTACGCTACAAGCAAACTTTCGTTCCTGTGAACCCTTGGGACCCCACAGGCTCGTTATTGGGCGTCATGTTGATGACCAGCGTCGTCGCAGACCTTTCTCTAAATCATCCATAGCTTCCGCCCAAGGAAGAGCAACAGACTCTGTCACACCCGCACGGAGGGAAACACACAAGCCCGTCGACCAGCCTGCCAGCCAAGAAAAAATCACCTCGGGCTGGCCGTGCAGAGTCAACCACCACCTACCTTTTTTCCTCGCTTTTTTCTAAAGATTTCCTGCTTTGACTTCAGCTGGAGATCCGCATTTTTCATTCTAACAAGCTCGCCGTAGCTACCTCTGTGTTCGCGACGTAAACGTTGTCTTTTTTATCGCAATAATGTAGTGCATTGCTGGGGGCGTAGTCTTTCAGCTGCGCACCTCTGGAGCTAGATCTACAAACCTGCTAAATACGCTATGCTAACCATAACATGAAATAAGAGACACAAATGCAAATCCCTTTTTCAGATTATTTCTACTTGTCAAATTTCCATGTCAATATGTGGGTATTACAGGTATCCACTAGTGCCCACCTAGGCTACTAGACGTCGGAGTATGTTTTCCTCGCAAAAACGTCCTCGACGATCAAGTACCGAGCTCTACACCAGGTGGCGTTTTTTAAATGTAAATCGCCTATATTGCCTAGCAGCATCATGCTACACCCAGCAGTCCCAGCACTTTGTCACCTGCCACTGATCACTCCAACAATGAAGATGACAGCAACGACCATATGACTGACATTTGCTGAAAAAAAATATTGAACGTGGGGTTGTACTGGTCGATTTTGGTGATTTTCGAGGGCTGAAAGGGCCCAATGACCGTGCAAATGTTTGCCAGAGGGACCGTCCGGGAGACAGCACTCGAAGAGTAGTTCGCGGGCACGCCGGCGCCGGCCGATTTGAAACCTATTGCAACCTACCTGCCACCGTGCCGTGTGCCCCACTGTCCATGTTCAAGAATACAATCATGCTCTTCTTCAAAAACATCTATATTAAAGACCTCTACTCTGAAAGCCAAGTGTGTAGTTTTTTCCATCTAATTCCTTCCTCACCTCTGACGACACACATCCATACTTGACTTGACATGACAGCCGACCCGGCAGGCAGACACCAAAGTCAAGAGGAAAACCCCCTCCATGAGAGAACCGTTCAAAAAGTAGTGGGAAAATAACCCGGGTTGGCCCCTGCTGCCATCTACTTGACAACTTGACAACTGCAGAGAAAACACCCCATTGTTGAGCAGTTTATTTGTATTGTCTATATCCAGCACTTCCATCATTATATTATGTTTGTATGCATTCGGTAAATGGGTATATTATTATGTATAATATATGTATACGGTATAAATGGGTATATCGCGTATATTCCGCCCTCAAAAATAAAGGTCAAAAGATATAGACATTTTGATGGGATTCCATTGAATGTTTGTCCACCTTGCTTCGGTTTGGATTACCCCATATTTTTTTAGGAGCCCAATAGCCTTAAAACACTAGAAAAGTTTCTAAAGGATTTTTGTGAAGGGACATTTTGTGACAAACAAAAAAATCATCAACTGTTTTATAATTTTGAGAGACGTAGAAAATTAAGTACAGAGCCGTTTTTTGAAAAAAGTTGTAAACAAAACAGAAAAAAATTTGTTTCTACATAATTGAAAAGACTGAGGAAAAAACGCTCGGTGCTCAATTTTTAAATACACTCCGTGTACTGTGTAAAAAAAATTGAGTTTTCATCTCCATTTTTGAGGGAGAAATCCTCAAGATAGTTTTGGCCTGCTGAGAATACAGCCTCAAGGACGGTATTTCCTGCTGTTTCAGGAAATTTTTTCAAAATTGTTATATATTTTTCTAAAAAATACCCTCATTCTTTTGCCAGCCCAGATTTGAATACTTAACTAATTGTTTTTGTTATATTTTTAGCTGCACAGATTTGGCAGAAATTTACGCCACAAGAATCTATCTGTTTCTCTTTCGCTCTGCAGCTAATCCGCAGTCTGTTTCAGCCATTTTTTATGCTGTTCAGTCAGCAGTCAGCTTATTTAGCCGCAAGTTTTAATTTTAGCCGTAAGCGCTGCATCGCTTATTGGCTGTTCTGAGGAGGCTGGTTCATAAGAGCCTGGTGTCTCTGCGTTTGCGACTAACATTGAAACTTGCTGCTAAATAAACTGACTTGAGCGCACCTTAAGGACGGCATTTCCTAGTGTTTTTTCTTTAAACGTGAGCTTCATGAGAATCAGTGGAGTAAGAGACTTGAAAAAAAGCAGAGTAATCTAAAATCTAGGATGAAAATTATCAAGTATTTAAAAATTCCAGAATTCGAAGAACTCAAAAAAAAAATCAAAATTTTTATATTTTTTTCAAAAAAAGTCCTTCGTTCTCTTGCCAGCCCAAATTTGAATGACTCTTTTTTTTCTTGCATTTTTAGCTGCTCAGATTTGGCAGAAACTCACGCCACAAGAATCTATCTGTTCTATTTCGCTCTGCAGCTTATCCGCAGTCTGTTTCAGTCATTTTTTATGCTAGGAAATGCCGTCCTTAAGGACGGTGTTCAATGGGTAAAACAAGCATTGCGAAATCAATCCCTGTGGGTTTATTCCTTGACGGATTGTTACCATTTTGGTCTCCTTCGAAAGCGACAAGGATGTACTTTGGTTTGAGCCCATTGGCATTTCCGAAATCTAAAATTTTTTTGAAAATTTTGACATTTGAAAAAATTATTTTTGGATTTTGGAAATGCCAATGGGCTCAAACCAAAATACATCCTTGTAGCTTTCGAAAGAGACCAAAATGGTAAGAATCCGTCAAGGAATAAACCCACACGGATTGATTTCGCAACGCTTATTATTATTTTACCAATATGACTCCGTCCTCAATAGTGGAGCGGTTGAAGCTCGCTAACGCGTCTCCTTAACGAGTTATTTTTTTTAGAGTATAACACTCTGGAACCATCACCATTCGATTGAGAAAACATCAGGCTTCAGAATATATAAATTTCAGCAAAATCGCGAGGTACCGACATCGAGTTTATTGCCATCAAACCTCGAGAAGGCCCGATTTTTCAAGGGATTTCATCACTTACAAAAACTAAATTTTCTCGAAAAATATACGGTCTTGATGGCAGGTTCTGACATCAATTTATAGAGAATTTTTTGGGCAACACTTTGATGTACGTCACTCTCACTCTGTTTGCCTAATTAACCCGGAAAACAAAAAAATGTGCAGAAAACAGCGACAAAATTTGTCAGTGTCCGCGTTCCCTTTACGATAACTTTCGAATTCACGATATCAAATTAAGATTTTTTTACACAGAAATGTTTCTCAATTTATTCTGAAGATATAATCCCGCATAACATATAGTCGCGTTTCAAAAATAAAGGCGTCAGAAGCAAAAACATTGGAGCGCGCGCTCCCGTTAAACTGTCAGCCACCCAGTATTTGGAACATGGGCTATGAGGTGTAAAAATTTTTCTCGACGTTATTTTAGATGATTGAGTGATGAAACTTTATATAATGGTTTTATAGATAATTACCTCTCCCTTTGCAAATTATTGGGACCATACCATCCTGCAGAGCCCCTACAAGGTCGCTGCAAGGGCTTCGTTTTCGTTCTCTTCGTTTTTTTTTATACGTCACTTCTTATTCAGAACTGTATGATCTAAAATATGTAATGCCAAGTGGTAATCAGACTCCAATACCAAAGCAGTATTGAAGGAAATACCTACCTTACACTTCTGCGTGATTATCTGAATAGATACCTATATATCGAAGTTCTATAAATTCAGCGGTGCAGCCAAGTGGTGGGCTACGGGACTATAGCCTCTTCTCAGATTACCAATTCTTCGCCCTTTTTTTCGAGAATTTTAGTCCTTTCTCGAGTTTCGAAGGGACATTTCGTTCCCAGTTATTGGCTCAGCCTCCCACGACAAAATCCTGTCTGCGCCACTGAGTATCTGAAGTCAGGTTTCTATGTTTTGTATATTTATCGCAATGTCTGCATGAGACACAATGGTTCATGATCAATTTTAATGGGAAATAAGTGGAAAATTAAATCCATCAAACGAATGAAATGTCCTCATCGTCATCGGCATCATTATCGCCATCGTTCTCATTTTGAATTATTATTATTTTTGATTGGTTTTCGCAACCTTTCCATTTGCAAGCCTCAGTGCATTTTAAATGTTCCTTCAGGCACTGGCATTTCAATGTTGAGCAGTTTTTGTCTTTGCAGAGAATGTCCAACATCTCCCGGACTTCATTTGGGATGAGAGGCCTTAGCGAGATAGTTGGTGAAATATAATTTTTTTGATGTATTTTCCCAACCGAAACGAAAAATGTCCAATCCAGGCAATGAGCCCACATTGCTGTTTCACCTTATGTGACATACGCCCTTACAGATCATAATAGAAATTTTTATTGTAGAAAAGAAGTATAATTATAATAATTTGACAGGATGCGACACTACGAATGGCTTTTTCAAAATTGGAAAGAAAACGGCATTCGATGTTGCTAGGACGAGACTAAATGAAGCTAAATCGCTAGCGCATTTTGCTGAAAATGTACATGATGTTTCTGGCAATATTGAAATCTCGAGACGATTCATCAAGATTTTGTCCAGATGAAAAAATGACATCAAAACACTTGACGATTTGCGACGTCACCTCACCCTTGACAAGCTCAAGCCGTCTTCCGAAATTCCTCCAACGGAGGACGCATTTCGGCAGCACGCCTTAAGGTAGCCATTTACTTGCCTGTATCAAAAATTTCTTTTCAGATGTATGTTGCAGTGTCACATATGGCGAAACAGTGATGTGGGCTCATTGCCTGAATTGGACATTTTTCGTTTCGGTTGGGAAAATACGAGGGAAAATACATCAAATTATATTTCACAAACTATCTCCGTACAGCCTCTCATCCCAAATGAAGTCTGGGAGATGTTGGACATTTTCTGCAAAGACAAAAACTGCTCAACATCGAAATGCCAGTGCCTGAAGGAACATTTAAAATGCACTGAGGCTTGCAAATGGAAAGGTTGCGAAAACCAATCAAAAATAATAATAATTCAAAATGAGAACGATGGCGATAATGATGCCGATGACGATGAGGACATTTCATTCGTTTGATGGATTTAATTTTCCACTTATTTCCCATTAAAATTGATCATGAACCATTGTGTCTCATGCAGACATTGCGATAAATATACAAAACATAGAAACCTGACTTCAGATACTCAGTGGCGCAGACAGGATTTTGTCGTGGGAGGCTGAGCCAATAACTGGGAACGAAATGTCCCTTCGAAACTCGAGAAAGGACTAAAATTCTCGAAAAAAAGGGCGAAGAATTGGTAATCTGGGGAGAGGCTATAGTCCCGTAGCCCATCACTTGGCTGCACCGCTGAATTTATAGAACTTCGATATATAGGTATCTATTTAGATAATCACGCAGAAGTGTAAGGTAGGTATTTCCTTCAATACTGCTTTGGTATTGGAGTCTGATTACCACTTGGCATCCACATATTTAAGATCATACCGTTCTGAATAAGAAGTGACGTATAAAAAAAAATGAAGAGAAAAAAAAACAAAAATATCTGCTCTGCAGTAGAAGAGCGGTAATTTTTTAAACCAAAGAAGCCCTTGCAGCGACCTTGTAGGGGCTCTGCAGGATGGTATGGTCCCAATAGTTGGCAAAAGGAGAGGTAATTGTCCATTAAACCATTATATAAAGTTTCATCACTCAATTATCTAAAATAACGTCGAGAAAAATTTTTACACCTCATAGCCCATGTTCCAAATACTGGGCGGCTGACAGTTTGACGGGAGCGCGCGCTCCGATGTTTTTGCTTCTGACGCCTTTATTTTTGAAACGCGACTATATGTTATGGGAGATTATATTTTCAGAATAAATTGAGGAACATTTCTGTGTAAAAAAATCTTAATTTGATATCGTGAATTCGAAAGTTATCGTAAAGGAAACGCGGACACTGACAAATTTCATCGCTGTTTTCTGCACATTTTTTTGTTTTCCGGGTTAATTAGGAAAACAGAGTGAGAGTGACGTACATCAAAATGTTGCCCAAGAAATTCTCTATGAATTGACGTCAGAACCTGCCATCAAGACCGTATATTTTTCGAGAAAATTGAGTTTTTGTAAGTGATGAAATCCCTTGAAAAATCTGGCCTTCTCGAGGTTTGATGGCAAAAAACTCGATGTCGGTACCTCGCGATTTTGCTGAAATTTATATATTATGAAGCCTGATGTTTTCTCAATCGAATGATGATGGTTCCAGAGTGTTATACTCTAAAAAAAATAACTCGTTAAGGAGACGCGTTAGCGAGCTTCAACCGCTCCACTACAAGTGGAGAGTGGAGTGCAGAGGGCAGGTGGAGTGCTATAATGGTGGAGTGGCAGTGGCAGTTGGCACTGTTGGCAGTAAATCATAGTGATTGATAAGCACAGGGTAGGCCGCGATAAGTGAAAAGTGAAAGTGATGCTTACTTGGCTGTGGCTGATTCTACGTGTAGGTAGAACGGTAGGAACGAATAGGTACGTATCCTCGTATCCAGCACTTCCATCATTATACATCATTATGGTATTATGTTTGTATGCATTCGGTAAATGGGCCGAATTCGCTCCTTCAAAACCAGATTCATCATCCCGTTATTTTCCGTTTCAAACAAACATTTCAAACCACGTGTTTTTGTAGAAATCTTGGAGCAACAAGCACACCCGAGAGCACACCGAAACCAGAGAATAACTGAAACTACCCGCTACTTCGCTACTAGTCGAAACAATAAATTCACACGTATGAGCAGTGGTCCAGACCATGGCCATGGTGCGGACAAAAAAAAATCAAACAATGAATAACGCCAGTATTAGGACTAGGGCTCCCCCTACACGAACACAAAAAACAAAAAACATCAACCACTAGGAGATAGGTACTGACACCCCGATTTTGTGCCACACAAACACCAGGGACCAGGGACCAGGAACCAGGCGCTCTATTTCTAGGAAGGATGTGATAGATCGCCTCCCTGATTTGCGCAGATAATGAGGGCGCATCGTTCTCTCGGTTTGGGTTTAGATCATGCGATCATGCGAACGAGATCGCATCCTTTGCCTTGAGTTTACGGATGGCAACGATATATCGATATGTTTTTTACATCGATATACACATCAAAAGAATCTAGGAAACAAGCAAATTCAGACGATTTCTAAAATCATCATAGCTTTTGATTGGCATCAGCGATTTCATATCGGTTTTCGGTATTCGATAGCTCAACCCAATCTTTTGTTTTCATGCTTTGATCACGTCGAGTACGAACAATGTTTCATTAAGATTCTACAGGGTGATCAATGGAACAGTGTAAAATTGGCAAAAGTTCAGTACGAGCGCGATTTCCCAAAAAAAAAGTATGCATTCCAATAGCAAATGATCAATATCTTTGGCAATTTACCTTCGATTTCCAAAATTCACACCAGTTATAAAGACTGGTATTTCAGCTTCAGTAACGTTTTTGAATTTTGGAAATCGAAGGTAAATTGCCAAAGATATTGATCATTTTGTGCCGCCATGTTGAACTTCCAAGAAAGTGATCCGATTTTATTGAAACTTGGAACACACTCATGACTGATTCAAGTAATTGGAATTTCAAGGTCAAATATGTCACTTTCGATCACTTTCGAGCCGCTATATTGAACTTTTCACATTTCACAATGATTCGATTCTAATGTGTTTCAAAGTTTCATTCAAATCGAATCATTTATGTAAAAAGTTCAATATAGCGGCTCGAAAGTGATCGAAAGTGACATTTGACCTTAAAATTCCAATTACTTGAACCTGACATGTGTGTGTTCCAAGTTTCAATAAAATCAAAATCGGATCACTTTTTTCTTTCTTGGAATAAGTTCAAGACGGTGGCATAAAATGAACAATATCTTTGGCAATTCACCTTCAATTTCTAAAATTCAAAAACGTCACTGAAGCTGAAACACTGATCTTTATAACTGTGCTATTAAAATGCATGCATTTTTTGGAGAAATCGCGCTCGTACTGAACTTTCGGCAATTTTACACTGTTCCATTGATCACCCTGCAGCAACTTCATAAAGCATTGTTCGTATTTGACGTGATCAAGGCACGAAGAAGAAAAATTGAGCTATCGAACACTGGGAACCGATATAATATGAAATCGCTGACGGGAATCAAAAGTTATGATGATTTTAGAAATTGTCTGAATTTGCTTGTCCCCTAGATTCTTTTATAAATCGATATTTTTATATCGATATATCACTGCCGATATATCGAAAGAAATATCGATCGAGATATCGAACAAAATTTAGAAACTAGATTCACTTTCTAAAAATAAATAATGATGGAAAAAGCTGTCTTTCACGGCTTAGCACTCTACACTAATCTAGTAAGTTTAGGAAAATCTGTGTTTGTCCATATACCTAACAGTTTGGTCACATTCATTTTTAATAAGAATTTTATGAATTCATTGGAAGTTGACTCGATCTTGAAACTTTTGGTGGTAGTAAAAAATTATTCGATATATCGACATAAATATATCGATATATCGACATAAATATATCGATATATCGACACAAATATATCGATATATCGAAAAATTCTCGCCTGCGGCGCTAAAGGGGGGCTTGCGCCCCACCCACGTGCCCCCTTTTTAAAGGTTTTCTTTAGAAATATCGATATATCGTATAAATCGATATGTTTGTGGCGATATATTGAGATATCGATATACACTTTTCGATATATCATTCGATACGATACAGTGGCGTAACTAAAGGGGGGGTTTTGGGGTCCAAACCCCCTCCATTGGCCACAGAATTTCTTAAAAATGTTCCAAATGCGGTGCTTTTTTGTTTGCTTTGCTCGCATTCTCGCAGATTTTTCAGTCGTGACCCCCTCCCATCGGACACTTCTAGTTACGCCACTATTACGATATATCGATGTAATATTTTTTTCTGCCATCCCTTTGGGTTCGGTTGCACGGTCGTATGGCATGACATTGGAAAGTTTGGCACATTTAACATCCTGTGATTGGTCAGCACTCACTGCGCCTAGAAATACCAGTCCTAGACATATAGTGGGGACGGTACGCGACGAAAATCCCTTGGGTACTGCACTTTTGAGTAGAGTTTTGAAACTTGGCACATAGTTTCTAGGGACCATAAGAAGAAATTTCGCCCGATGTTCCCAAAAAAATTCTCGACGGAATCCGTTATATAGGCCCCTCTTTCCAAAATGGCGTCCAAATTTTGAAAATTGGTGATTGGTCGTACAGTGGCGCTCAAAGTATCAATTCCTAACATTTTGATTATAACGAGTTAATTTGAGCCACTCCTAACTCGATCTGACTGATGTTTTGGCCATTTGGGCCTTTTTTCCAAAATGGCAGTCAAACTTCGAAAATTGAAATTTGGTCGTGTAGTGGCCTGCAAGGTATCAATTCTCGACATTTCGACCATCACAAGTCGATTAAAGCCTACCCCGACTCTACCCAACCTAGGTTTTGGCCTCAATACTCAATTAAAGTGCTGATTTAGAATTTTTTTTTCATCTTGAGAAGGGTTGTAGAAAACCCGAGGAAAAACCACTTTTTGGACTTTCTGTGTGTCCAACATGTGAGTAATCCGGAGAGCAGAATCCGAGGCAGAATCACTACATTTTTCCGAAGGAATGAAAGGCTCCCCCCAGTGACAAAACCTATTTCACGCATGTATCAAACTGTGACAACCATAAAAAAAAACGTCGAAAGTACATACCTACATACCAACTGCAAGTTGTTTCAGAAAATTTTCATTAGTGCAGAAGAAATTTGGCATGTTGATTAGGAATAAATTCTTGCAAGGTTTGATTTTCTGCATTAGAAAGCGTCCCACTGATGTAGAGCATCCGAGTCGACTGTGCACTGATATGTGGTGCAATTTATTTGGAAATTTGCACGTTTGCACGAACTATCCATTCGTAACATTTTAACTATGTCGAGTCGATTCCAGCCACCTCTGACTCGATTCGGCTGATGTTTGAGCCATTGGGGCCTTTTTTCCAAAATGGCAGCCAAACCTCGAAAATCGGCAAGTGGTCGTATAGGGGCACACAATGTATCCATTCCTGGACATTTGGACCATTGCGTGTCGATTAATACCCTTCCCGACTCGACTTGACTCAAATTTTGGCCTCAATCCCCATTTATAGTCCTGTCCTCCTGTCAGTGAAGATATCGTGGCATCAAAACCGCGAGAAATTTCGAAGTGCAAGTTGTTTGAATATGTTCGAGAAGGAATCGAGATAAGCGATTTTTGCAGATTTATAAGTCGATAAGAGTTGTACTTGAAGAGATTTGAGCAGGAGACAATCACAATGTAACTCTTATTGAATCATAGTACTGTTTATAAAAATTTCTGCAAGTTTCTAGTGTGTCCAAGGCACAAAGATCTCTCCTATGGGTCTTAGTCTGTCCCATGTGACACATTTTTGGCAAAAAATGTAGGTATGCAGTGTTATATGCAGTTTCATACATGCGTGAAATAGGTTTTTTCAGTGGGGGGGCTTCTATTTCATTTTTTCGGAAAAAATTTAGTGATTCTGCTCTCCGGATTACTCACATATTGGACACACAGAAAATCCAAGAAGTGGTTCTCCACAACCCTTCTAAAAATTGAAAAATAAATTTTAGTATCAGCAATATAATTGAGTATTGAGGCCAAAATTCAGGTTGGATGGAGTCGGGGTAGGCTTTAATCGACTTGTCATGGTCGAAATGTCAAGAATTGATACCTTGCAGGCCACTATATGATCAAATGCCAACTTCCAAAGTTTAGCTGCCATTTCGGAAAAAAGGCCCAAATGGCCAAAATATCAGACGGATCAAGTCAGGGGTGGCTTAAATCAACTGGTCATGGTCAAAATGTTAGGAATTGATACTTTACGCGCCACTGTACGACCAATCGCCAATTTTCAAAAGGTCGCCATTTTGGAAAAAGGGGCCTATATAACGGATTCCGTCGAAAAAATTTTTGGGAACATCGGACGAAATTTCTTCCAATGGCCCCTAGAAACTATATGCCAAGTTTTATAACTCTACTCAAAAGTGCAGTATCCAAAATCGTATCGACCCCACTAATACCAGTTACACTTTTCATTGCCAGGGATCCGATCGGCTGCACCGCGATCGCCTGGCGGCAACCGCAGGGCACTTTCAATTTTGTCTTTTGCCCCCGGTGCAGTACTCAAGCTTCGGTCTAACGGAGGTCTTGTACAGGGTGGTCAATGCTGCGGTACCCAGAAATTCACGGCAATTTCTATACATACCGGGTGATCATTTGAAAACTATCCACCTACACAATAACTCCCGATTCCTGGTGAAGATGTCTTCGAGCAAAAAACAGGTCGATTTTTATATCGAGGGGGACATTTAAAACATACGTGATATGTTTTACGCTTTTGGCGAATTTCTATCTTTAGCCCCCTGGCCCCCACCCACCAGAACTTTCAAATAACACCACCTTTTTTGCGATACAATAAATTGACGAGAAATAAATTCTATTCCTGAAAAAATATTTATAACATTTTTAACCCCACACCCCTTGTTCCTGAAATTCTCTGTGTCCAATAATTTAATATTCTTGACCTCTCAATTTTTTTCAGTGCAGTCAACGTCATCCTACATGGCATCGGAAGAGAACATTTTCTGTGGAAAAAATGCCACCCAAATTTCACTCTTTCGCTCCCTCCACCTCATCTTAAAAATCTAAAATGGCAAAACCTACTTTGTGATACATCAAATTAAAGGAAATTAAATTCTTTTCCTGAGCAAAAATTTTTTAAAATTTTTAAAACCTTCCCATTTCCCTCCTAAAATACTCCAAATGTCTAATTTATGAGAAGAAGGGTTGCAAATTTCAAAAAAATTGTTCTTAGAAAGAGAATTCAATTCCCTTTAATTTGATGTAACTATCACAAAGTTGGTGGGAGAGCAAAGGGATGAATTTGGGTAGCACTTTGTCCACCGAAAATTCTTATCTTCGATGCTTTCTAGGATGACGCTGACTGCATTGAAAAGAATTGAGGGGTCCAGAATTGAAAATAAGAAACTCAGAGAATTTTTAGGGAGAAGGAAGGTGAGGTTCAAAGTTTTGAAAATATTATTTCAGAAAAAAAATCAAATTCTCTTTAGTTTGATTTTTCGCAAGGTAGATCATCTGAAATTTCAAAGTTGGGGTGAGTGGGGGCGAAGGAGCTGAAGATAAAAATTTGACATTGTATGATTTAGATGTCCCCCTCGATATAAGAATCGACCTGTTTTTGATCGAAAAAATATTCACTAGGAATCGGGAGTTATTGCAGGTGAATAGTTTCCAAATGATCACCCGAGATGTATAGAAATTGCGGTGAATTTCCGGGTACCGCAGCATTGGCCACCCTGTCCAAGACCCTCGTCAGACCGAAGCTTGGAGTACTGCTGCATTATATGGTCTCCACAATACGAGAAATACGCCAATCAACAATCAATTAGAGTCCATCCAAAGAAGATTTCTGAAGTTTGTCCACTGACTCCACTGTCACGTGACTGCGGAGACTGGAGTCTATCCTGAGAGGGGCCATCCGCACGACCAGCTCCTTGGAGATGTTCGGTTTCGATTCTCTGATCCAGCGGCGAGAAAATGTTTGATGCCATATTTTTGTACAACTATGCAATAATGTTGTAGACGCTCCCGCTTTGCTAAAATGCATAAAATGTTTCGTGTACCCAAGGGCGTTCCTAGGCGTGGTGCTTATTGTGCGAACAACAAGGGCAGCCAAATTTAGGGGCAGCATTTTTTTGGCTAAGTGCTGATGCAGAATGATCTCTGATCAAAATCTGTAATAGGTACATCATTATTTATTAAAGTAAAAGTAGAAAACGGAAAAAAAGAAAAAGACAGAACTTCACACTCCAGGTGTTATTTATTATTCATTATTCACAATTTTAGATTGTAGTCAGTCTAGGATGTCAACAGAGTCTAGCAAATCGATCTGAATGCCGCTTGAAACAAGTTAGTATAGTGTGACACTCTGAAATTTGTCTTCTCTCAAAAATTGATAAACTTGGATTGGTAGTTTGAACGATTTGACTTCTGTTGAGACGGTTTGATAGCCCATGGATAGCCCAGTCTTGGGTATCAGTCTGTCTCTCTACGAAACATCGAGCTACACATCATATCACTACAGCGTGTTGAGTAATATAGTGCAAAATATCTAAAAATATCATAGATCCTTCCATTCGACGTCAGAGGCATAAAGACAGACCTCATATCTCCGATATTCTTTGAGTCTTGTTGTAACTCCGCAATTACAGGGCAATCTTCAAAGATCCATCTGTCTGGTTTCGTAGTGACAACCTTTGATCTTCTTTCACCGATTTTCAGAGTCTATAGCTTATGGTGAAGTTGAAACTTCAAACAAGAGGAAGCGAGGATGACGATAAACTCAAGACAAACATTTCAAGTACAAAGTTGCTTTGATAACAGGCATTGGATTTTTTGTTTCAACTTGCAAACTTTATGAAGAAAAGTTCTAAGAGTTGCCTCATGTCACTTTTATTCTCCCTCTGCATTATAATATGTATTTCCTGATTGATGATTGGGTTGTCCTCCCAATTTAGATGGAAATGACCGATTTTCGACTTCTCTGATTCCCTTTGTACTTTCTTAGAAAAAATTCCCTTCCACTTTCTCTTCCCATTCCTTTCCTATCACGATCACGTTGGTCTTTTTCAATAATTTCATTTCAAAGAAGTTGGGAGGTAATTGAAATCTTGAAAAAGCCGTGATCCCCTAGTGGTTGCCCTCGAACCTCCCCCCTCCTCATTCGCTCTGCATTTTCCATCTAGATGGGCAGTGAAATTTCACTTCGCACAAGGGCAGCAAAATTTCACTTCGCACAAGGGCAGCGAAAGCCGTAGGAACGCCCCTGCGTGTACCACGTCTTGAGTCGAGGCATGCAGTTCTCTTCCAAGTTCCGGTCGCCAGAACGAATATTCTGCATGCTTCCCCGATATACGGAAATTGTCAAACTATCAATCAATTGTTGACGAAGATAAAATCTACTCGACTGGATATACACGACGTAAATGTAACCTCTTTTGAAAGTCATTTCCAAATTTTAACTGTATCGTCTTGATGTTTATGTTATGTTTAATGTTTTATACACCTTTATTTTCTGTGTAACTGGATATTAAATTTAGGGCATTCATCATCACCTAGGGACAACCAGCCTGAGGGAATCGCTTGACCAAAATCATCTGGAAAAACCTCGAGCATGAGTAATATTTTGATGATTATTGCAAGGAAGAAGTCCGAAGTGACAGCTGTCAGATTTTGTTGTTCACATCCACTTTATTCCGTTGCCATTGACAGTGGGATTTAGATAAATGAATATTATCCTTGTAGGTCTAATAATCGGTGGCCGGACAATTCTTCGCGCGGACAATTCTTCGCGGACAATTCTTCGCGGACAATTCTTCGCACGGACAATTCTTCGCACGGACAATTCTTCGCCGGACAATTCTTCGCGCGGACAATTCTTCGCCGGACAATTCTTCGCGGGGAACTTTGGAGCTCTTAAAGGCCTAGTGTGATTGTGATATTCAGAGCCCTATCCCCCACTAAGTTTTTTCGTAGAGTTTCAAGCCTTGCTGGGCCCCCTTGTCTCTACAAGTGTCGTTTGGGGTCTTGATGAACCCCCTTGGGTATCTTCAAATTTTCTGGATATTTGCTTCGCCCTTATGCCTTGGACGGCTTTTCAGAGCCCTATCAGCCCCCCCCTGTCTTCATGTTGCATTTGTAGCCCTGCTGAGCCCCTTTTTCATTGTTTCAGTTTTCAAAGCTCTAGTAAGCTCCTGTGAATCTTTATGTGTTGGTTGAATTCCTATGGGGCCCCCTTTGTGTCTCTTAGTGTCATTTGGAGGCCTAGTGAGCCCCACCAGGCCTTCTTGCGATTTTCAGAGCCCTATTTTCACTTGTGTTCTACATCAAAGCATTTCAAGCCCTGCTGAGCCCCCTTGTGTTTTAAATACCGTTTGGAGCCGTATTGCGCCCTCTTGCGTCTTCAGTCATCGTTTGTAGCCCAGGTGACCCCTTTCTGATTTCTCAAAGATTCTGGAAGCTTAAAGAACTCCCTTGTGCTCCTTTTAAAGTTTCTCGGAGCCCTATATGTGCCCCCCTAGTGTCTTTGTGTTTCATTTGTAGCCCTGCTGAGCCCCTTTTTCATTGCTCCAGTCTCCGAAGCTCTTGTTAGCTCCTGTGAGTCTTTATGTGTTGTTGAAGTCCTACAGGGCCCCCTTTGTGTCTCTAAGTGTCATTTGGAGCCCTAGTGAGCCCCGCCAGGCCTTCTTGCAATTTTCAGAGCTCTATTCTCCCTTGTGCTCTACATCAAAGCATTTCAAGCCCTCCTGAGCCTCTTTGTGTCTTTAAGATCATTTGGAGCCCTATTGCGCCCCCTTGTGTCTTCAATTATCGTTTGCAGCCCAGGTGACCCCCTTCAGATTTCTTGAATATTCTGGAACTTTAGAAAGCTCTCTTTCACTTCTTTTTAGATTTCTCGGAGCCCTATGTGGCCCCCTTGTGTTTTCATGTTTCACTTGTAGCCCTGCTGAGCCACTTCTTCATACTCCAGTTTCCGAAGCTCTAGTTAGCTCTTGTGAGTCATAATGTGTTGGTTGAAGTCCTACAGGGCCCCCTTTGTGTCTTCAAGTGTCATTTGGAGCCCTAGTGAGCTCCGCCAGGCCTTCTTGCGATTTACAGAGCCCCCTCCTCCCTTGCGCTCTACATCAGAGCATTTCAAGCCCTGCTGAGCCCCCTTGTGTCTTCAAGTATTGTTTGGAGCCCTATTGAGCCCCCTTGTGTCTTCAATTATCGTTTACAACCCAGGTGACTCCTTCTGTCTTCTCGAGTTTCTGGAATTTTCTGGAAGATCCCTTGTGCCCCTTCTCAGGTTTCTTGGAGCCCTATGTGAGCCCTCTGTGTTTCCATGTTTCATATAGCCCTGCAGAGCCCCTTTGTATATTGTGTCATTTTTTAAAGCTCTTGTTAGCTCCTGTGAGTCTTCATGTGTTGGTTAAAGTTCTTCAGGGCCCCCTTCGTGTCTCTTAGTGTCATTTGGAGCCCTAGTGAGCCCCGCCAAGCCTTCTTGCGATTTCCAGATCCCTGTTCTTTCTTGTGTTCTACATCAGAATAGTTCAAGCAATGCTGAGCCCCCTTGTGTCTTCAAGTATCGTTTGGAGCCCTATCGAGCCCCCTTGTGTCTTCAATTATCGTTTGCAGCCCCAGTGAGCCTCCCCAGGCCTCCGTCCGATTTTTAGAGGCTTCTGCTCCGAGTTCTGCTCTCTTGTGTCTACATTGAAGCGTTTCAAGCCCTACTGAGCCCCCTTGTATCTTCAAGTATTGTTTGAAGCCCTATTGAGCCCCCTTGTGTCCTCAATTGTTGTTTGTAGCCCCGGTGATCCCCTTCTGACTTAGCGATATTTCTGGCATCTAAGAAAGCTCCCTTGTGCCTTCTCAGATTTCTCAGAGCCCTATTAGGCCCCCTTATGTTTTTGTGTGTCATCTGTGGCCCTGTTGAGCCCCTTTTCAACCTGTCTTTGTTTCTGTGTTCTAGTAAGCTCCTGTTGTCTTCATGTGTTGATCGGAGCCCTGTAGCCCCCCTTGTGCCTTAAAGTGTCGTTTGGAGCCCCATTGAGCCCCTAATGCCTTTTTGTGTAACTCGAAGCCCTATCTATTTTTTTTTAATAGCCTTGTGTCTACATTGTGGCGATTTGAGCTCCACTAGCCCCCTTGTTACTAAAGTATTGCTGGGGGCCCTAGTGAGCCCTGCCAGGTCTTCTTGTGATATTAAGAGCCCTATCCTCCTTTGTGCCTACGTTGTAGGATTTCAAGTCCTGCTGAGCCCTCTTGTGTCTCAAAGTGTCTTTCAGAGCCCCAATAAGCCCGGTCATGCGCGGGCGCAATGCTTGCGAAGAATTGTCCTGCGAAGAATTGTCCGTGCGAAGAATTGTCCGGCGAAGAATTGTCCTGCGAAGAATTGTCCGCGCGAAGAATTGTCCGCGAAGAATTGTCCGCGCGAAGAATTGTCCGCGCGAAGAATTGTCCGCGCGAAGAATTGTCCGCGCGAAGAATTGTCCGCGCGAAGAATTGTCCTAGCACCTAATAATCAAGGGCGTTGTATGTAATAATCAACAGTAATATCACAAGTGCTTAGATTTTCACGATAATTTTGGTCAGGCGATCGCGAGTGCTGATTGTAGCGATAAATGCCCGACTCCGTAGGAGGAGGGCATTTATCCAGAGACAATCAGCCCGAGGGAAACGCCTGGTCAAAATTATCTGGGAAAATCTCGAGCACGAGTGATATTTTGGTGATTATTGCAAAAAAGAAGTCCGAAGTGACAGCTGTCAGATTTTGTTGTTTACATCAATTTCATTCCGTTGCCATTGACAGTGGGATTTAGATAAGTGAATATAGTCCTTGTAATATGTCCTTGTAGGTCTTATAATCAAGGGCGTTGTATGTAATAATCAACAGTAATATCACAAGTGCTTAGATTTTCACGATAATTTTGGTCAGGCGATCGCGAGTGCTGATTGTAGCGATAAATGCCCGACTCCGTAGGAGGAGGGCATTTATCCAGGGACAATCAGCCCGAGGGAAACGCCTGGCCAAAATTATCTGGGAAAATCTCGAGCACGAGTGATATTTTGAAGATTATTACATAAAAGAAGTCCGAAGTGACAGCTGTCAGATTTTGTTGTTTACATCAATTTTATTCCGTTGCTATTGACAGTGGGATTTAGATAAGTGAATATTATCCTTGTAGGTCTAATAATCAAGGGCGTTGTATGTAATAATCAAGAGAAACGTTCAAGTGCTATTCATTCACCTCTGCAGTTTTCATCCCCTTAGCCGGGGTGAAAGCTCCTTCGAAAATTGCAAATGACAATTGGGCTTGAGTGACACGACATCAAAATGCGATCACGACTGGTTTCGCTGGACTGGTTTAAATTGATTTTTTTTTACAACGACCGTATTGACGCGACGTGTCCACTGTTTGGTAATCGTAAGCGTATCCACATGAATATGACTGGAGGCCGTCTGAATAGGTGATTATTATTGTGTAGTTGAAAAGTTTATTTGACAATGAAATACTTATAATACAAATTATTGATAGTACTTAATTATAAAGGTACTCCTTTAATGTTGTTGAATGGTAGGCATTCTCTTCAACTACAAAAACTTCGCTGGAATCAGATAATGATCCACTGGTATATTATTGCTTTCATTGTGCACTTTGGTTAAACATTCGGCAATTGATTTATTTTCGGCAACGGACATGGCCAAAGCTTCTCGCACAGTTTGACTGTCTGTCGTTTTCAAGTCTGTCGCCAATTCCAGGGCGGCACAGACGCGGATGAATTTGGATGTGCAGTCACATCCATATTTACCGAATTCACCTGTCTGATAGTCCCAAGGGGTCAAGTAGTGATAGGAGAGCCAGTAGGTTTTGTTGATGAAAAAGACCAAGTTGCTGTCTTGAGACGATCTGAAAATGTATATTGAAACCCTTCATTCGAATTGCTTCAGTGTGACTTACTTTTCATCTCCGGTGATATCCCAAATCTTGGTAGCGCTATGGATCAATGCTGAGACGTGATTCAAAATTCCGTAGCGAACCCAACCAGCTATGAAGAGTGAGTTCAAAATACTCTCACCCCAATATTCAGCAGGTGCGTTTATTGGCAACAACAGGGTCACTATGACGAACAGAAACCAATAATATCTGTAGGAAAGCAAATGAATAAAAATAATGTAGGAACCAGACACAAAAAAGATGATTCCAAACATTTTGAGATCTGGGGCCTATTTCATAAGAAGTTTTTGCAATTTTCAACTTGCACGAAATGCAAAGTGAAAAATTGCTAATATAATAGTCAGGACGTTCACAAAAAGTCCTGTAGACTACATTTTTGAGTAATGCAATGCTCTTTTGCACACATGATCCTAGAACCTACCTAAAAAATTATGTTTATCGCCGCAAGCGAAATTCTACTTTATATCCTGTACAGAGTTAAATAGAGAATTAATTTGGAAATCTGTGTATTTTGAACCGAAAAAGGTAGAGTAAAGCAGGGTACGTCATATGATGCATACTTTTAGGATTGTCAAGGTGCATCAAACAAGTTTGAGACTTTTCTAACGGTTTTCGAGATATTTTGAAAAGACTGAAATCTGCCAAATAATACATTATTTCCATTAAATCGCCTATTTTCAAAGATATCAGAGTGAAATGTGGTATTTGCCTAATAAGTGACGTCAAAAATGAATAACCCTCGGAATAACCATTGCAATTAGTGTCTAGGACCACCTTTTCTTTTAATAAGTTGGTCAACTTTTTTTGGGGGTCTCTTGGTTCATGTTATCAATTTGATGATCAAAAAAGTGACTAATCTCGTGACTAATAGTCATTAGGTAAATATATACCATTGCCTCACCCATCATGTAAAAGATTAACTTAAATGGGCATCATATCATATCATCTCTGCTGAAAGGAAAATAATGCCAATTGTATCGTATTCTCTACAACTGGATTGCCTTCTGCTAACTATTTATTAAGCCATGGAAGTAATGGAACACCGTGATTATGACTCTTATAACTTGTGTTCCAGGTTGGTTACCATGATCCGTAGCAATCTTTTGAACGCTTATTTGGTCTCAGCAGCTGTTTGAACAAAAAAGTGTCGCTTCTTTGAGGAATAATAAGAGAATTAGGTACATGAATATACCGAATCATCAGTCAAAGTTCATTCTATAGCATAGATTTGAAGAAAACTGGCACAAAATGTACCCTAATGTGATGTAGGAAGAACATGAATCTACCCACTGGCAATTTTCATGCATCCAGGGCTATTGAGTCATAGAATAAAGCTACTACATTTTTAATTACCTTATTCACGTCATCTGCATAGATCGCCATCGTCTATGCAGCAGTCTATCCACCATTTCCTGAACTTTCAGGAGATGTCTGAATAGAAATTATGCCGAATGGCATCGGGATATCAAAAGGACCCCGCACATTCCTTATGGGATCTGGCTCCTTGGGAGATTAGGCTCAAACTTTGATATGTTGTAGCCCTTGTTCCCTTGTTGAGGTGATCAAACTTTATCATGGAATGCCGGTGGTCACAGAACTAATTTATTTCAATTATAAGCTTTAATGAGCAAAAGGTAAATCTATTTCAACGCCACGAAGTGCTTCTAGGGTTATACTTGCCATAACTCCAAGCTGGTCCAAATATCTCATAGACCCCTATTTTTAGAACCACCCCTAGCATTTCGAAAAAAGACTGAACATTCAAAGTCGAATAACGACCAAAATAAACGGAAAATTATTTTAAATTTCTAACATGGTATGTTTAGAGTGTTGCCATTATTGGTATTTCACCCTTTCACAGTATTTCTTGCGTACCACCCCCTAAAATCTGGCGTTCACCCTCCAATAAATTATGAACTTCTGCTCTGCGCTACCAGAAATAAATTGTTTTTTGATATAAGTTACAATGAATTTCTACTACTTTAGCATATTATATCTAGGAAAAGGTGGTATACATTCATCCCTTATGTCTACCCACCCTTGCCCTTATAGCCCCTATACCACTGAGTGCTTCCACTGCTAATTTGGGAAAAACTACTAGAGTATAGGGGCTATAGGGGTGAGGGGTAGACATAAGAGGTCAATATGAACCACCCTTTCTAACACATGATATGTTACAATCGTAGAAACTTATTTTAACTTATCAAGAAACAATTTATTTCCAGTAGCGCAGAGCAGAGGTTCATAATTTATTGGAGGGTGAACGCCAGATTTAAAGGGTTGGTACGCAAGAAATACTTGATTAGCAACACTTTGAACATACCGTGTCAGAAATTCAAAACAATTTCCTGTTTATTTTGTAGTCCATCCGCTAGGTACTATTCTGTATTTTTTCAGAGGTCGAAAAGGTTTTTTTTGGGAATTCCAATCAGTTAAGGTCCACAGAATCATATTTTTTTGGTGGCAACGCTCAAAAGTGGTGCGGTCACCCTGTGCACCCCCATGAGGGCCAGCCCCCAGTTAATCGAATTTCAGTTCTGTAACCCGGAGGATCGACACAGAATTGCAAAAAATTCAGGATGTCATGAAAAATGTCCCTCAAAAGTCATCCACAATGAAGATACAGCCCTTCAAGTTTCAAAAAAGGCGATTTCCGTGGAGGTACAATTTCCACAATTTTCAACCGATTTTGCTGAAAATTTGGCCAGGCCCCTCTGTAACAAGTATCCAGAAGGGGGAATTCCATTTTCTGGATAAATTGTCCCGTGGCGGAGCAACTGGAAATTTTGACATAATGCCGTCCCTCTTCATTCCTCAAGTCCCTGGTCAACTTTGAACTCTGAAACTTTCACTATGTATTGAATATATTGTTCAGCTAAGATGTTCCCAAAAGAATTAGAATCAGAGCTGGTTTCTGGGTTTAATGTTGAATATAGAAGAGGGGATTTGCTTTCATTTTTTTTAGCTGAATATCCTAGTATTCTTTTTATATAAAAAAATTGTGTTCTAATTTTTTGGTTTTTTTTGGGAACATCGTAGCTGAATAATGTATTCGATACATAGTGAAAGTTTCAGGGTCCAAAGTTGACCAGGGATTTGAGAAATGAGGAGGGACGGCATTATGTCAAAATTTCCAGTTGTTCCGCCACTGGACAATTTATCCAGAAAATGAAATTCCCCCTTCTAGATGCTTGTTACAGAGGGGCTTAGCCAAATTTTCAGCAAAATCGGTTGAAAATTGTGGAAATTGTACCTCCACGGAAATCGCCTTTTTTGAAACTTGAAAGGCTGTATCTTTATTATGGATGACTTTTGAGGGAGTTTTTTCATGACATCCTGAATTTTTTGTAATTCTGTGTCGATCCTCCGAGTTACAGAACTGGAATTCTATTAACTGGGGGCTGGCCCCCATGGGGGTGCACAGGGTGACCGCACCACTTTTGAGCGTTGCCACCAAAAAAATATGATTCTGTGGACCTTAACTAATTGGAATTCCAAAAAAAACCTTCTCGACCTCTAAAAAAATACAGAATAGTACCTAGCGGATGGACTATTGGTCGTTATTCGACTTTTCAGTCATTTTTCAAAATGCTAGGGGTGGTTCTAAGAATAGGGGTCTATGAGATATTTGGACCAGCTTGAAGTTATGGCAAGTACCAGTAACCCTAGAAGCACCTCGGACGTTGAAATAGATCCACCTTTTACTCATTAAAGCCTATAATTGCAATAAATTATTTCTGTGACCACCGGCATTCCACCCCCTCTAGAGGGTGAACCGTTGAGCTTAGAGGATTTGATTGGATTGATTTTCACCTCAATAAGGGCTACAACCTATCAAAGTTTGAGCCAAATCCCCCGAGGAGCCAAATCCCATAAGGAATGTGCGGGGTCCTTTATAAGGCTTCGTCCATTATTGTTGTTGTCCTATCGCACAATTTTGTTCGCTCTCTACCTTCTGCAGAATGTCTCACGTTCTTCCTACATCACATGTATAACATCTTGTACCAGTTTTTCCAAACCTATATTATAGAATGACTTTTTTCAACAATTCGGTATAAATTCAGTTGAACTTAGCAAGAGATTTCATAGGCTAATAATAGGCTAAGAAATAGCCCAGAGATTTCGTGATTCTGTGTTTTTTTCCCCTAAAAAAAGAAAAAAGTAACATTTTTTTGTTCAAACATCTGCTAAAATCAAACCGCTCAATTGATTACTACGAATCCTCGTACGAATCTTACAGCCAGTTCCACCAGCGAATTTAATCATTGTTAGCTAATTGAGAGATTTTCTCTGGTGAATATTGGCTTAGTTACCACAGAAAACACAAGTTTCACACGAAAGATTGTGGAAATATGTTTAGACCACAACAGCTTGTATGCATTTTCCGTGGTCATTCAACCAGCACTGACCTAGAATCCATCAGAGAAAATGTCTCAATTAGCTAACAATAATTAAATTCGCTGGTGGAACTGGATGTTAGTGAACTACCTGGAAAACGGTTCAGGGTTATACTCGCAGTGTTCTATTTTTTCCATGGCCTATTAGTTAGCACAAACAGAATGCCATCCAGTTGTGAGAAACACGATAAAATCCTTGATATAATCAGTGTGTCATTTTTCTCACAGCAGAGGTGGTACGATGGTTCATTCTTCATTCAATGTGATCTTTCACATGATGCGTGATGCCATGGTATTCGCCTTATGACTATTAGTCACTTTTTCGATCATTGAACTGATAATCATGAACCAAGATGGCTACCCCCTCCAAAAGTTGACTGCCTTATTACAAAAAAAGGTCGGTCTAGACACTAATAATTGCAAATTGTTATTCATTTCACTCACTTATTTAGCAAATACCAAGTTCCAACTCCTCAATGATCTTTTAAAATGACCGATTTAATGGAGATGAAGTATTTTTTACTTTCAGATTTCAGTTTTTCAAAAATACCTTGAAAACGGTCAAAAATGTTTCTAAATTGTTTACATTTTAGATCTAACTGTCACATTAATGTTCATGAAATTATGCGTCATATGACGTGCCTGCATCACTCTACCTTTTTCGGTCCAGAAGATACAATTTCTCTCAATTATTTTATTCAGGGTGTTTCATTGGAAACAAGCCACCATGAATAAATTTCTGCGTCTGGTGGAATTTAGGAAATTTCCCGAAACCGGTCGATTTTTATTTTGAGGCAGACATCTAAAGCATACATTGACAAGTTTCTATCTTCAACCTTCAATCCTCTCACCGCCACCCGACCCAACTTCAGAATTTCAAATGACAACACCTTCCTTGCTATACATCCAATTGAAGAGAACTACATTTTCCTTTTGAAAAAAAATTCCTTTATTTTTCAACACCACCCCTCTTTTTCCTAAAATTCTCTTGAGTGTCCAATTACATATTCTAGACCCAATAACTCTCTTCAATTTAGTCGGTTTCATCCTAGATAGCATCAAAGAAGAGAATTTTTGGTGGAAAAAGTGCTACCCAAATTCACCCCCTTGCTCTTCCCCACCCCAACTTCAAAATTTACCAAGACACCACCTATCTTGTGCTATATCGGATTTAAGGGAATTTAATTTTTTCTCTGAAAACCATTTTTCTTTGGAAGCAAAGAGTGTTTTTGAAAGTCAAGAAAATATTTTTTTCGGAAAGAGAATTCAATTCTCTTCAATTTGATGTATCACAAGTAGGTGTTGTGCCATTTTAGATTTTGAAGTTGGGGCCGGGGGAGCGGAGGGGTGAATTTAGATGGCACTTTTTCTATAGAAAATCTTCTCTCTCGATGCTTGGGGGTGAATGGGGTTGAAGATAGTAACTCGCCAATGTATGCTTTAGATGTCCCCATCGAAAGAAAAATCGACGGGTCTCGGGAAATTTTCTAAATTTCACCTGACAAAAATTTATTCAAGGTGGCTTGTTTCCATTGAAACACCCCGTATTTCACCCTGTATGCAGGATCTGGACTGGAATTTCGCTTGTGGTGATAGAGTTGTTCAGATAGGTTCTATGAACATGTACCTATGCAAAAGAGCATTGCATTATTACTCAAAAATGCAGCGTATAATAGGTACTGTACCGACTCCAATATAGGTATTTTCAATCAATAGGTCCCTGACCTCGGACGTTCTGACTTACTTTTTTTGGAACATTACAATTTTGTCTGCCTCAATATCGGACATATCGATCTCTTCCAAAGCTTTTTCTTGGGCTGGACTGAGTTTGAGGACGTTGGCCAAGAAATGGGAATATATGAATCCTTTCTTTGGGTTATAGGGATCGAGATCTGTACCGAAGTGTCTGTGGTGTAACCTGTGGTAGCGAACCCAACTGTAGATTGTTCCCTGAAATTCAAGAGGTGATTATCTATCTCATTACAAATAATTTTTATTATGTAGGTATTGGTACCCAAGTATATAATAATAGTATATTATATACCAAGGTTGAGAAAGTATTATTATAGCTTATAGCTGCGCCAGTTTAGATCCCGAAGCGCAGCTGAACACCCAGATTTACAGGGTGAAAACTGAAGATGTCCCGAAATGGTCACTTGTGAATCATGAGTTTGAATCGATTGTTTTTGTTTTGAACTTTTCCCCAAACCGGTTCCCGAGGGTACTTGACATTTGGGTCATGTTTCATGCAGATCCTTGTTTTGAGTCGATTCTGATTCTTGGGCTTGTTTGCCCAAAGAATTAGCTACAATTCAACATCCATATTTTAAGAATAGGATAACAAGGAGCTTCATTATCAGCGTAAAACCAAAAAGATGTTTTTTAAGATCACTCTGTAATTGAAAGAGATAGGCGGAAATTTGGAAAATCGTTTGAAGATATCGACTAAAACTTCCTGGAAATTAAGTCGGGAAAATCTGATATTTTGTTGCAAAAGTTAGGTACGCATAATTCACAATTGACGCGCCTGCTTGTATTAGGATACAGATACAATAATAGGTAGCTATGTATGCAAGAGTAGAAAGTGTCAAGAGCATGTATTGTACACAATATCACCAACTCGATCACCAAGAAAATGTCGTAACCTATTAGCGAGCGTATTGAGTAAATTTTTATCATTTTATCATAGAATTAACGACAAAAAACACGCCACATCGAAAGTGCAGCCAGAGAAGTTTACATTTTTAGCTTGAAGCAGCTCAAATTTTTTTCATTCGCCTTTGCATTTTTTTTTTTTGGTTTACCGTCGGTCAAGCCGTCGGTCTTATTCCGCAAGGAGGCTTGCTTAATGCTTTCTTCCTCCACTATACCGGAAATTTTACCGAACCCCGGTGTGTTCTAACACAGGGTAGGGATTTTTAACGACCACCAACATCGCAGGGGGTCTGCACCATCGCTCATATTTTAAGTGCTATACGACATATGGTGCTCAGCAAGCACTCCAACTAAATCAAGGAACTTATTTTTGGATGCATACTGTGTTAGACTCAATATCCCAAAACGGAAAACCAGTGGTTTATTAATTATTCAAAGGATAAAGGTTACAGGGTGTCTCAAAAATATCGCATTCCGAGTCCAGCGCGACATATGGAATCCACTGAAGAACACAAAAAAAAAATAAAAAAAGATGTTCATTTTTGAAGATATGGGGGGGGGGGAGTTGAAGGGTGCGGCTTCGCTGTCTTCTTTTTTCGTTCCTTCTAATTGATTTTGGAGAACTTTTTGTGATAGAGTAATCAGTAAAAATGATCGACCACTGGGTGTGTCTGAACTTCTGTTTAATACACAGGGTGATTAATAAATCTCAAAAATTGATTTTTCTTCAAAAACGCCATTAAAAAATCTTCTACGGAAACGAAAATAGTTATGCTTGTTCTCAATTGATTAAGAAGAGACCAATAGAAAATTTAACAGGCATCTTTCATCTTTACTAATTAGTCTATCACAAACAGTTCCCAAAAAATCACTTTAAATAACTGGAATAGTGAGTGGCGAAGTCCTAACCTTCAACCCCCCATATCTTAAAAAAAAAACGTCATCATGTTCTTGAGTGGATTTTATACACCGTTCTGGACTCGGAATTCGATGACAGGTAGAAGACGAGCTAAATTCATGACGTCATACTAGGTCACCTAGAAGGAGCCTATTAGAACGATAAACGATAATTATGGTTGTCAGGAAACGTGACGTCACGATTCTCGTTATACCAACTACTTGTCATAAAATGATCCCTTCAAGTTGCCTAGCAACCATCACCCTGATAGGCTGCTGCTAAGCAACCTGACCCTGACGTCACTAATGTAAAATTATTCTACTTGTGAGAGATTCCTAGACTGTTAGGTAGGTACGTATACGTTGTTTCAGAAATATTGCTATCCCAGTAGGTCATGAAAATCTAAATGCAGCTTTAGATTTAGTTACAAAAAACGTCAAATCAAAAGTGTAAATATCATGGAAACTTCATTATTTATTTTCAGGTTATAAGTCAGATCTTTCACTCCTTTCAGTCAGAAAGTATTTCTTCAGTTTTTTATCAAGTATCACGTGCGGCACCCCATTCAAGGTGCACTTGAAGAAAGATACATGCAGTTTTGATGTCGAACCGTCTCTGTTTCCGATCTCAGGACTAAAAAAAATAGGCACCTGGGGACTCAGCAGATTTCGTTCTTGCCACAGTCTCAATCAACATTGTGCACATATCACACAGGTAGATAGCAAAGCAGTAAAGCAAAGTCCATGGCCTTGAGAGGGATCAGATATCAAGGAAGATCTGCTTCTAAAGCCGAGTTACGCTGTTCTACTTCAACTGAGCCTCTTAGTGAAGACAGAAGCACGAAATCTGGTAGGATATGGCACAACAGACTGTACTGTACCTACTCTTTTGATTGAGAACGGGCGCCTGGCTGATTTTTTTCTTGACTGGGCTCAGGGATCCACAGCCACTTTTTGGTTTAAGTAGTGACGATCTGGCTTCTTTTTGCCAGTATGCGTTTGACCGTGCAAAACGTTACTAAAGATCAAAGCAACGCGCTGAATGCTGGCAGCTGCATTGTTGGAATCTCTGAAGAATTCTTCGTAACAGCGTCAAAGTATTTCACGTTCTCTCGCAGATAAACGAACTGGATCCCCACTCATGGCGTGAAAATTATCAGGTAATCAAAACCAATAAAGGAACAACACAACAGTAACAGTAGGTATAACGTAACAGGAACAACGATAACTGTATAAGTAACACGTACAGATTCTTAAAACTTGCGTCGATAGGTGCTTATTACGGTTTTCTTTCCAAAAGCTATCTAGGTGGACAGAAACATGACAGTTTGGATGACAGTAAAAAACTTCGCGGTTGAATTTGATTGAGATGTCACACTGACTTGGGACTAAAACAATAAACGTTTTAGAACTAGACAAAGCTAAAGCGACTTTTACCATATACTTCCAATGCCTACTGAGATAGCAATCAATCTGAAACAACGTATATTATGCATTCAGCTTTTATTTGCAACAAAGCAGGCCTTGGAATTTTGTTTTTATGTTTTTTAAAATTAAAAATAACCAGACACTTCAGCTATTACAGCTGCCAGTCAGTGTCAGTGTTAATACTCTGTCAGCTATACCAGCTGATATGAAGCAATGTTGTCTTTTCCCTTGCCGCTTAATTTTTGTGCTCACATCAGGGTAGGTGCTCACTGTGCTTGATAAAAAAAAGCCTGATGTTTCTGACAGTTTCTGATGTCAAAGCAGTTACACAGTTGGTGTAAGATGGATTTTGATCTTTGGGTGTGGTTGAAGGAAGATTGGAATAACGTGAGAAAATCTTTTTGAAGATCACAAGATGTGAAAGCTGTTATTCTGCCTACACACATTTTGTGAAACTCCTTTCTTCAGTACTTTTTGGCTAGCTACTTACAGTGCTCAGTGAAGCTAGCAGTGAAATGAAAAAATCAATGAAGATGAAAACGGAGCGAGGACCTAGCTGATGGAAGTCCGTTTCAGACAGGATTGCTGAAAAGAAACTAAGAAGCTTGTTCGATCATGTTGCGAGCTCAAGTGATGGACAGTCCCTACCTATCTCCACAAATTTCCGGAGTCCGAAATGTTCCGAGTTCAAGTACCTTGTTTCTAAAAGTACCTACCCTAATAAAAATTAATAGGCCAGAGCCGTCATTCGTTTCAATTCAAAGGTCTTCACTTTTATTGTTATTGGTAGTAGATGCCAGTATCGACTGAAAGAAACACGGCTTTCATGACACAGCTTCCTTGTTAAATACAGCCAAATTTTAAATTTCTCTTCTCACTTTGTATAGCACCGCCTGTACAACTTCGTTTGTTCCATATGTAGAATGAGGAAGAACTTCTCCACTACGACGCTTGAAGAATGACAAGCGGTTGATAGTCTATGTCATTCGGACATTCAATCAATCAGAAATTAACTCGCAACACTGTTCTGGATTTTGAAGTAAAGCGATAACCCCAGAAAATAATTCATAACCTAAACTGTGGCATTCCACTGACAGCACTTTTACAGAGTGGATTCTGTCAAACTAGGCTCGCCTGCTTTGTTGCAAATAAAAGCTGAATGCATAATATGTAAGTACCGAGAGTTCATAAATTAAATGGGTCAAGGGTGCCTGTGGATTCAAAAACGTCTGTCGAAACTAGCGTAATCTTTTTGTAATAAATTTGTCAAACTTTGACAAGTTACGTCCCATATCATTGATTTCTGATCTGCCATAAGTGCACGAGAATACTTCAAGTTCAAAAATACTCCTCGATCATGTAGGTTTTGTGCCCTGTCGTGAAAACCACATTTAAAATGTTCCGAAAACGAAAACTACGACTGGTTTGACAAATTACGATAACCAAAAAATTACAGACATCAAATGAACGATGCTAGTTCCGACAGATGTTTTCGAACTCATAGGCACCCTTGACCCATTTAATTTATGAACGCTCGGTAGATACCTCATTTGATTTTCAAGTTTGAAACCGGAAATAAAATGTAAAAAAAATAAACACAATCTCGAATTAAATTATACTCACATTACCAATCAAAGTTTGACAAAGCATCAAGAATATTTTCAAAGTAGTGTTTGCACTGTAAGATTGGTGTGCCCATAATCTATGTGAGCCAGCTGTTACACCCAAAATTCCTAAAAGGACCAGCAAAAAACCTGCGAACAATAATATCCTCAATTATTCAGTTGGTCAATTACTGAGAGAATCTTGACAATCTTCTTATTTCATTTAATTCAGATAGAAAAATTAATGATACAATCTAACGTTTTGAGGGTAGGAACTAATAATCACTTACTAAAAAGAGTGGTAACTAGATAAGCATCGTAGACGATAAGGTGAAGTCCGCAGAAGAACGAAATGTATATTTGAAGATTCCAGATCACCCATAACCAGTCCGTTTCCCTCTTCAGTGACAGTGTGTTCTCTTTCGTGGTGGACGACATCTTTCCCAAAAAATCACTAATAATTCTCGAGCACAGACCGTGCGACCATCCGACCAGATCGTCACCTACCTTAGGACTGTACACCAACTAAATAAAGTAGAAAGCTTTCAACGACAGGAAGCTCTACAGTTTACCAGACCATTTTGATTATTGTGCGTACATGGTGCTTCATTTCTATGATAATGAAAACACAAGGCTACCACTCTGCATTTTCCAGAGTGGTCAATTTGATTGCAAGGATTTAATTCAACTTTTTGGCGATGAGTCGTAGTTCATGGACTTATTACAATTTGCGTCAGCAAACAAATAATGGCGTTGTGTCCTAATTTTTTGCACATTTTCCAAATTGCTTAATTTTGGCCGGTTTATCTGTCTGTGCCACAGTCTATTTAAGAGTAATTCCACCAGAAAAGGGCATCTATATGATTAAGATATGATCAGTCATAAGTTCTAAGATCACTGGTGGAACCACGAGCACTCAACAGTTGTCGATCTCGACAATTTCCCCTTTTCTAAAGGTGCGTTCAGTCAGCTTATTTAGTCGCTGTTTTAGTTTTAGTCGTTGTCGTAACAGAGAAGAGCGTTCATACAGCAAGATTTAGTCGTAAGAATTGACCAATAGGAGCTCGATGATACTGCGCGAACCTTCATCTTCATACGGTCCGTGTTCATAATGGGTAGTATTAATGAAAAAACTCGTAAATAAATAAGCATAAATAAGTATTTGCTTACATTTATGAGGAGTACAACTCCTCTGAAATCGAAGCAAATGCTTATGCTATTTTTTTTATTGATACATACAACCCATTACCATCACCATCCATGCTCATACCTTATACCGGTAATTACGCAACCTGCAAGTCGGCATCATACGACAAAGTTCGGAATTCTTACGACTAAAATTAAAACTAAAACTCTGTATGAACGCCGCGCATATGACGCGTGCTTTCTACTTTCAAATTTACGACAACGACTACGACTAAAACTAAAACCAAGCTGACTGAACCCACCTTAAGGCTAAAGGGGACTGAAATTGAGTACCAAGTGTGCGACAGAGAGAAAATACATCAAAAGTAATAAAATGTTTTTGGGAGAACTATCAATCCGATTTCAGATCTGAAAAAAGGGTTATACTCAGATTTTGAATCTATTTGATGCACTAGTCGAAAAAAAATTCCAAAAAATTTTTCCAATTTTTTTTTCAATTCCACAAATTAATTTTGATTTTTTTGAAAATCGCAGGTAGTCATTTTGAAGTACTAAAAATATCAAACATTAATCCCTTTTTAGAATTTCTTCACCACAAATGGTGCCCTCCGTAACACATTTTGAAAATCTCTCTTTGTTATTTGCCGCTCGCTGCAGCTGTTCTCCGCGATGAGTCATTTACGATATAGGTAGTGATAACTTTCTGCACACATGGTGTTATGATGTTTTCTGAGAAATAGGCGATGTAAATAGCAGTAGTAAAGATTTGTGACATCGTGGTACTACGCCGATTTATTTCGTTGCTACGATTTTTGAAATTGTAATTTTTTTCAAGCTGATTATTTATCTCACGTGATCACACTATCTAGATTTACAACCTACTGATACTCGATATTTACATCCAATTACAAAGGGACAAACATTGTGAAATCATTTCGCAATTTCAAAACAAGAGGCTGCACAAATGTATTTAAAACTATATGTATACACTGGAAGTGAATAACAAAACTGCAAAGAACTACTACTACTACTACTCCTACTCCGTCTGAAGTATGTCTGTCTGTCTGTCCGTCCGTTTGACTCCTGTGTGAATATCTGTCTGTTTGTTTGTGTGCCTGGCTGTCTGTGTGGTTATCTTCGTGAATGACCTCAGCTTATTTGATGAAATTGTTCCATGAGAATGCACTCGTTCCGTATAAAATTCCTATTACGTACCGTATTACGTATCGTAGTACGATACGCGTTTGAGTGTCGAAAAGTGGCCAGTAAGAACCGTTGATGGGAAAAAAGCCATGGCATTCCAAGTTTTCCAAATGGGCATGCTCCTACAAGCTCGCAGTCAGTCAATTTTGTTTTTATTTTGTCAGTCCAATAATAATTATGTCTTTGTACTTGAAAATAGTGATTGTGTGTCCGTTTTAGCTGAGAATTTCTCTCTAAACAAAATTGTTGATTGGTCTGTATAGCTTCCTGTATGGTCTTTTGTTTTGCCGACTTAGGACATTTCACCCTGATGATAGTACCATTCTGATAAGGAAGAAGCCCGTCTGGCGATTCCGCAAGATATCCATGGGTCGGGTCCACAGACAGGCCTCATAGTTCAACTTAATTCCGTTAAAGTCAGTTCTAATCAAACCATACATTTTTTTTCTTATGGTGCGATTCTCTGAAAAATTAAGTTCCATAAAGGCTCTGTTAGGTTGTTATTACCCAGGCAACAGCCAATGGGGTACTTGCCAATGAAAGTGATAAAGAGTGATTCCTGAAAATTTCCGAAAAAAATATCCATTGGTCAGCAAAAAAAAAGTTTTTGATTTTTTTTTAATGGTTGGTGACAGTTGAGAAACTTCAGTGGGATTTTCATGTCTGTATTTTACAAATATGGTTATGCTACTCTAACAGTTTTTTGAGTTTTCAATCCAACAATTCTGTTTGTTTAGTTTTTTGTATATTTGTGACGTCACAAATATATTTTCAAAACACGCATCACGGCCACAGTTTTGGGAATTTAGGGAAAAAAAATACAGATACATTTTTTTTACCATACTATCCATGGAGCCAATGAAAAAAAGTTGTACAAGTACCCCATTGCCGACACGAATTTTTACATAACAGAGCGTTTATGAAATGTTATTTTTCACAGAATAGCACTATTTTTTTTTTCTATCTTGAACGGTAAGGCCGCCATGGGATAATTACGCTAGGATCGACCACTCTGTATAAAATCAAAGATTGAAATTGGCTGCTCCCTATGGGCGACAGACTGCTGAGATAAGGTGCTTGTACTTGCACCAGGGTGCACCGTTGGTTTATGGGTGATTTTTTTTTTAATTTTCGAATATTTCAAGAATTTGATTTCAACAAAAAATAGTTTTTGTCATTTTGTGGGCTGCAGTTTTCTATAACATTTGAAAAGTATACATCTCTGTAACTGTTACTTTTTGATTCACAGGCCAACTTGACGGATATAGTTTTCCATCTCCGTTATACAGGGTGTCCCGGAATTAGTGTTATAAAACTCACAGTGAAAATTGAGAAATAAGGGGACTTTTGTCAATAAACATACCCTTGCAAACGCATATTAACGGAGCTACAGGCCTTCAAAGTTGTTTTTTAAAAACAGTTTTTTTTGCATAACTTTTGAACCGTTCATCCGATCTTATTCAAATTCAAACCAAGGTTTACTAATACAAGTGTTTATTGAACAATGATAACGAATTTCATCAGACATTTTCAGGGCCGAAGATAATAGGGGGCATCTGCCCCCTTTCCTCCCTATTTTCAACCCCCGCTGAATATTTTTGACAACGGTCAAATTTTTAAATTCTGCGTTCAATTTACGAAAAAAGTTACTCATGCAAAATTTTGATTTGATGCTTCATTTTCAAGATATTTGGGTTTGAAATATTGGGAAACATCTCGAAATTGCCACTTTCTAGGGTCCAAATTGTTTTTTTCTGAAGAATTCCATGTTTCTCAGCGAAAATGGTGGTTTATCAACTTAAAACACCCAGAAAACTTATTTCAGCTGACGAATCATAAGTTTTTTGAATTTTAATTTCTAGGCCCAGGAAAGTTGCGATTTCGAGATGTTTTCCAATGTTTCAATCCCAGATATCTCCCAGATATCTCGAAACGAAGTCTCTAATCAAAATTTTGCGGGAGTAACTTCTTTGTTTGAATTAAACGTAGAATTCAAAAATTGAAACAATTCCCAAAAATATTTGGGGAAGTCAAAAATAGAGAGAAAAGGGGGAGGGCTATTATTGTAGGGGGAATAGGGGCTATTACCTTCGCCCCTGAAAATGTTTTAAGAAATGCGTTACTATAGTTCAATAGAGACCTGTTTTGGTGAACTTTCGTTCAAAGTTGAGTAAAACCGGTTGAACGATTCAAAAGTTATGCAAGAAAAACTGTTTTTAAAAAACAATTCCGACGGCCTGTATCTCCGTTATTATGCGTTTGCGGGGGTATGTTAATCAAAGAAAGTCCCCTTATTTTTCAATTTTCTATCTCCCTGTGAGTTTTGTAACACTTCTTCTGGGACACCTGTATACATTTTGTGCATAAAACAAAATAAAGCCTCCTACTGCACTTTTTTTCTTGATAGTAATTTCTCACTTATCTTATTTATTTATTTCTGGAGTATATTCCATTGATATCGAGTGACGAAGCCATTAATAATTGAAATTAGAAAAGTAACCGATTAGGTATTACCCAGTTGCTTGTTACACTGTTGGGATTTTCTACGGGACTGAAGATACAGTCCAGGCATTAACTCTGCAATACGACAGAGGTCTTATTTTTTGCGGACGATAAATATTGTATGATGATACCGGACGGGAACCGCTCGGGCTTGCAGGCGGCGGCACGCGGTGAACTTCAAAGGGAAATATTCAACATTGATTTCGGTCAATACTATTCATGATATTTGAATTTTGAAAAAAGGTCAATATACCATATTCACCACAGAATAAAATGACTACCTTAGATTTTCTCAATTTTTTTCGAAACTTTGGGAAAATCAAAATTTTTTTTCCGAAAAATACAAAAACTGAAATTTTTGACTACAGCATCAAATAGTTATATATTCTTGAAATAATAACGTTTGAATTTTCAAAATCGGTCTATCGAGTGAATTTTGAGAATGTTAATAGTTTCCGCGCCATCTCGCGTCTCAGAAACACATTATTTTATCGTCCCCTTTAGCCTTAAAGGGTGAAGGGTGTAGAGGAGATAGGGGAAATCAGGGTGAAGTGTGCAGAAGGAAAGGGGGGAATTGTCGAGATCGACAACTTTTGAGTGTTCGTGGTTCCACCACTGATCTGTCAGTCTACCTCTCTGTCTGTGTAAAATAGTAGTTGACGATACAAGTTGGCTGTTACATAAGCGGTTTTCAGACACGAAGCCGAAATTTGCAGTATACCGGTGGTTAGCCGTCCCAACCTTGCACTTTTGAGTACAGCCTCGAGTACAGCCAGAGTATTAAAATTTGGCACAGTTGAAGTACATACCTATACCTTATTGCTTTCAAGAAGTGCAGCCCTAATGGCACTACTTGCAGACGCCGTATACCTAAAATCCTGAAAGTAGTGGTCAGTTTCATGAAAATTGATATTATTCAATAAATGAGTGATTTTTCAAGATATTCGAGTGGAACTCAGTAGTCCCATGAAGAGTGAAGTCAAGAATGAAAATGCCGTGTGTTGCCTTCGTTCCCATCGACCATCTTCGAAAAATTTGACAATCAACTGTTTTTAGCGCATTTTCGTAAGAAAATGACGCTTATATGGCCGGTTTGTCTGTCTGTCCGTCCGTCTGTCTGTCTGTCTGTCCGTGTAGAAATGAAGAAGTTGTACTCCTCTCGAGGAATAAAGCCTCGAGCCTCGAATAAAGCCTTAGAACTTTTTTTGATAGATAGCTGATGTCCCCAAGGGTGGCCAATAGGCATTATTTTTTTTATCCATGCATAGTTATCATTACTATTATCAAAACACAGATATTTACTGTGTACTTCCAAGAAGTTGAACTCCTCCTCGGGGAATCAAGCTAGGGCCTTGGAACTTCTTCCGATGGATAGCTGATGTCCCCAAGGGTGGCCAATGGGCATTATTTTTTTTTATACATTCATAGTTGTCATTATTATTATCATCACAAAACGAAGATTTCCTGTGCACTTTAAGAAGTTGAACTTCTCCTCGGGGAATCAATCTAGAGCCCTGGAACTTTCTCCAATGGATAACTCAGGTCCTTGTGGGTGGCCAGTGGGCAGATTAGATTTCATAGTTGCGCCGCCATCTTGGCCGCCTTATTGAAATTTCTTATTAGTGGAACGATTTCCATGAAACTTGAAAGTTACTCTTGTCTTGTATGATCATTCTTATTTTCGAGCTGAATTCCATGATTTCGCCGCCATCTTGGCCGCCATATTGAAATTCCTCATCAGTGGAACAATTTCTATGGAACTTGGAAGTTACACTTGTCTTGTATGATCATTCTTATTTTCAAGCTAAATTTAATGATTTTTGCCGCCATCTTGGCCACCATATTGGAATTTCTCGCTAGTGGAACGATTCTCACGGGAACTTGAAACTCAACTTTGTCACGTATGATCATTCTTATTTCCAAGCTAAATTTCATGATTCCGCTGCCATCTTGGCCGCCATATTGAAATCTGTTATCAGTGAAGGGATTGTCATGAAACTTGGAACTTACTCTTGTCTTGTGTAAACATTCTGATTTTCAAGGTGTATTTCATGATTCCGCCGTCATCTTGGTCGCCATATTGAAATCTGTTATTAATGGAGGGATTGTCATGGAACTTGGCACTTACTCTTGTCTTGTATAAACATTCTTATTTTCAAGCTGAATTTTATGATTTGGCCGCCATCTTGACCGCCATATGGAAATTTCCAATTAGTGGAACGATTGTCATGAAACGTGAAACTTACTCGTCTCGTATGAACATTCAATTTTCAAGCTGGACTTCATTCCTATCAATGACAGACCTGGCACTAAGAAAATGCGCTATTGAGACTCACGCACGTGAGGGCATATTCACTTGTTCTTCTCATTGCCCGGTGGTTAGCGGTACCAACCTTGCACTTTTGAGTACAGCAAAACTTGAACTGAGACTTGGCACAGTTGAAGCACATACATATAGCTTACTTTCAAGAAGTGGTGCCCAGATGGCACTACTTGCAGACGCCGTATACAGTGTGTTCAATAATGCAAAAATTCTAAATTTTTCACCGGAATTCGGAATTTTTGCATTATTCAACGGCGTCTGCAAGTAGTGCCATCTGAGCATCACTTCTTGAAAGTAAGGCATAGGTATGTACTTCAACTGTGCCAGGTCTCAATGCTGTACTCAAAAATGCAAGGTTGCTACCGCCGCTAACCACCGCACAATGAGAAGAAAAACAGTTGATTGTCAAATTTTTCGAAAATGATAATAAATAAATGGGGACGATATGGTAACACACGGCATTCCATTTTTGACTTCGTTCTTCATGGGACTACCGAGTTTCACTCGAATATCTTGGAAGATCACTGATTTATTGAAAAATATCAATTTTCATGAAACTGACCACTACCTACTTTCAGAATTGTCCAGGAACAGCTGAAGATATTGAAACGCGGTTTGTTTAATCTTAACAAGCATTGAATTGTGAATCTACATGGTGACTTCCATGACTTTAACCCTTTTGGTTATTGGAGTTTTTGCATTATTGTATAAGGCGTCTGCAAGTAGTGCCTTGATATGTCAAATCGAGATTCAAATGTTCATATACATTATTATTCTCTTGGGTTTAGGTCCGTACCGTTGCACTGAAACAACAGTTTATTGTGCCCCTTTATATACACATAAAAGAACATTCAATCCTCCACAATTTGACACCTGAACGATCTCTGTGCGATTCGGGATTCTTGAGCTAGAGCTTCCGAAAGTATCAATTCTCGGTATTGAAAAGTTACCGCGCCTACTTGACTCCACAACTGGATCACCGCTATGTCAAAATCAGGTTACCCATCAATCATACGTCGTCATTCATCACAAATCATGAACATTGGTGAACCTTGCACAGCCCCAAGAGGTGATTTTTGATTATTTTGGCACCGAAAATTGATACTTCCAGAAGGTCTAGCTCGAGAACCGCGGATCGCACGAAGCTAGTTCAAATGTTAAACCGTGGAGAATTGAATGTGCTTTTATAGGTATGTATATATGTCCTTTCAATGTCACGACATGGACTGAAATTCAGATATTGTGAAAAACCTCTTTTCAGCTATCATTTTTTCAATATGACAGCGCGCGCTGCGAATATATAAATCGGAAAAGTGCAAATTGAGAAAGGGCACATCATTGTCTACAAATAAGGCAAATTTCATAAAAATAAAAAAAATATTCAAAATCTTTTTTTCCCAACTATTTTTTAATTTTTTTTTCAACATTCCTCGATGTCTTTTTTCAATGGAAGGTATGAGACAACAAGGAGAACTCACTTTTCCGCAAAATGAGATATGTTGTGCTAGAATCCGTTGAAAAATAAAAATGTTACAGCAATTTTCTTATGACCGTACTAAATTTATCTTGGCACCTCCACCAAATTTGTCTGCGGCAGATGTCAATGTTCCACCTTTTTTTTTCATTGTCTTTGATATCCCATAAACCGATTGGGGTAAAAGCACTGCGGATCAAATCGTTTATTTTGGTCTCAATTGTAATCCTGCAAAGTGGTTTGCCTTTATCATCATTTGCAACTTATGTTATGAGTGGCGATCCTGTGCATACTGGTGAACACGCGATCTTTCTGGATTCTTCCATCTATTAGATCGCAGTGTACAAGTGCGGAATGCTCTTGTGCATTCCAGAGCGTGCGTGTTGTACGTGAAACTGAATGGGGACTCCAACGCTCGATCAGGACACATCTGTCCATTTTGGCGGAAGTGCAGATTCCAGAAACCACGGAAAGCACGCGAAAGGTGTGTGTGTGTGTGTGATTATTCAGGAGTCGTCTAGAAACCGCATATGCCAGGCCACTATGGAAATTGCTGGAAGATGACGGAAAGATCGGGAACACTATTCGGAGGCCTATAGTGTAGGCATCAACCGGCAGCTCACGGGCAGTATTGAATTGGAAGAGACAGCGAGCGGATAAGCGAGCGATAATCACGGCGATATTCCAAGTAGATGATAATTGTTGTCGTGTATTTATTTTAGTACGCAGAAATAAACAGTGTGTGTTTTAAATCGTTCTTCCCAATCATATTCGAACCTGTACGCGAAATACGTAACATTTTTATTATTTAGGTTGTACAACGTCCACTAGTAAGAATTTCTGTATCGAGCGAAATTTTTTTGGCATGGTCAATATTTTTTTTTCAAAACAAACATTTAAAGTTGGAAAAAATTTAGATAATTAATAATAATTAATCGGGAGTTACAATTTCATGATTATTCCCCAATCCCTTGACATGTCAGCAACAATAACCTGTTCAAAGAAATGACTTAGTTTCAAAAATACCCTGCACAGTCAGTGCTTCTTAATTTGGGAGCCCGCTAGCTCTTCGGCTTAGTCTCTCCCTGAGTTTTATCAAGAGTCTCAAATTTTTGGAAGACATGACCCAGCATTTAATGGTGCGCATATCAATAATTGAATTAATTAGAAAAATGTAGGTATTGACCCCTTTTCATTGTATGATAATTGCAATATTACACTGCTTCCTTTTAAAAGTCGTCTATTTTGTAGTTTATGTTGAAGGTAGAGGTTACTTATAGGTATATTATTTTCCCCTTTATCGTTTATGACACATTCCACTTACAATCCAATACAGTTGATTAAGAAAACATTTCCCGATTTTGGAAACTTATGGTCCCCATCTATTATTTCCGGAAAATTTGACAATCAACTGTTTTTGTTCTCATTGTGCGGTGCGGCTAGAAGGGCTTGGCTGAAAAAAAAATTCCAGAGCCGACCATTTTTTTCAATGACAAATTCGAGAGTGAAACACAAAATTAGTTCGATTTGGTCGTAAAAATAATCTTCGGCTATTGAATTTTTCTTTCAACCAAGTCCTCTTCTATTCCACAGAGACAAACCAAAAAATGAATTTGAATGAATTCAATCGAACAATGAGTCCATTATGTCCGGTCGAAAATTGAAACTTGCCCACAAATTTCACTTTTAATTTTATTGTCGGAACGGTTTATGTGTGCCATCTAAATTGAAGAAAGATTTTTGAAGCATTTTTCCTTAGCTTTTTGAATCCGAAAGCAGTTTTCTAGAAAAGCGATCAGGAAATGTACTTTTTGATCAAATAACAAAGGAACACATTTTTTTTAGTCCGACCCTGGATTTTGACTTAAACGGTATGGCTTCTGGATAACTTTCAACAGAGAAATATTACTGATAAATTTCAGCAAAACATATCTTGCCGTTTCAGAAATATCGCTTGTCAAAGTTTCATACGAAACACACAAAGCACCCTGTATCTTCGTAACCAATGGAGAAAACAAAATTTCTTCTGTAGATCCGGATTCGCCTCGAAGTCCTCTATCTCCCATAAGCCTATGTAAGGTCACCCATGAATCACCCTATGTAGACGACTAGCCCACCGACGCTGCAACACGTCACGCAAGCGGCCGATAAGCAATTATTGTAATTCACTGCAGACCATCCGTTTGTCATACCAAAAACTGCTGTGGAATAAACTAATAACTTTCTATTGAAGCTGTATCACGATCAACACGATACTAGAACCCATGTCGACGCACTGTGATTTCTCAGATTTCCTGGTAATGGGATAAAAAAAATCTCCCGATTTAAGAGGTCACGATAGTAAGGACCCATACCTACATGTGCGATACATTTTTGACTTCAAAATGAAATTTTCTGTTCTATGCCAAATGAAGTTGAATTTTTACGACGGCCCCGTGGCTGCCTGCGGCCATGGAGGCTCCGGGTCCGATTCCCGGTAAAGTCTGGCTGTTTGTGTTGTCCAATCTGCAATTTTTCTGTTTATGTATCGGTTATATAATAAAGGGCAAAAACTGTTGTGGCCAGTGCAGGCCGATGAGAGGAAAACATTAATCAAATTAATTGAATTATAAGACATACCTAAACCACTCAGAATAGTGTTATTTAAACTGAGAATTCAGAATAAAAAATGCGGTGACCATACATGCAGCTTCTTGTTTTTCCCTATTTACTGTGATGCTAATAGTAATCATAAATGAAGCGTCTGTGGGGACGGGAGCAACTAGAAGAAGGGGGAAAGGGGGAGGGACGGACCACACATCGTACAGTCCTATTGTATGGCGTGCACTGGAGAAAATAGTGCGACGCAATTTTTTTGTTTTGTTTATTCAAACGTCGGCCTATTTCCGCAACGAGGCCTGATACCGACGCTGGTGAATGCTTTCCTCCACTATGCCGGAAATTTTTTCGAACCCCTGTCTGTCCCAACACATATGGTAGGGGGTTTTCAACGACCACCAACATCGCATGGGGTCGGCACCATCGTTCGTATTTTACGTGCTATGCGACACACATTGCATTTAGCAAGCATTCCAACTAAATCAAAGAGCTTGTTTTCGAGACGAGAATCTGAGCGCTCACAGTGGGACTCGAACCCACGACTCCTGGCGTGGTAGTCGAACGCGCTGACCACCACAGCACCAGCTCCTCTACATTTGAGTCATCATCTTGGAATCAGGACGTTTCTCATCAACACAACGGCTTGTGCCTAGTTGAAAAAGGAATTTTGTGCAGATGCTAAGCGGTGCACAATGCTTTGTGAGCGGTGAAATACGGGACATCTCTGTATTATCCTTCTGTAGATGATATGGTAAGGCAACCGTACTCGCAACCGTGAACCGTATGTCGTTTTCTTGTGTCCCAAACCAACAGTCACACAAATCTCGACGTTTAGCGCATGGGGATCGATTCCATAAAACGAATAGATTTTCAATTTTTCTCTTGCAATTACCATCATACCTACCTTCAATTTTCCGAAATTTTTTTTAGCTTTTTCGAGTCATTAGAACCGAGCTACTTCAGCTCAAAAATCGCTATCGCTGATGGGCCCGGGATTTTCGAGAACCAATCAAATCCCCTGATTTTAGAGCTGAACTGGTTCGGTTGTAGTGACTTGAAAACGCTATTAGAAAATATTATTAGTTATTACAGATCCCAAAGGATTCCTTAATTGACAAAAATTTGTTCAGAACGGCAAAAATAAAGCGGGAAACATCTTCAAGGTGGAAACTCTGTACCTACTACCTATGGCATTTTTGCATAATAAATTAATCATGAAAGAGCTCATTTCAACTACAATGCGTTTAATAAAAAAATATTGTACAATTAATCAACAAAAAATAGTGTTCACTAATATAAAACTAAAAAAGAACATAAAAACAGAAGTGTTAAGTTGAAGTTGTACAGGCTTGACTAAACTTACTTACACAGAAAGGAAGTCTTGTGAAAATTCTACTCTTGCAAAGCTCAAACAGTGATTGTGGAACAAGACGACAGGCAGTTCTAGGAGTTCTAAAGAATTGGAAGTGTACGTAAGAAGTTTCTGGTTCATCACAAGACAACTTCTCTGGCAATCACTGGAATTACTTAGAACAGGAACTGTTTTTTAAAGTACAGCACTAAGTCAAACAAGAATTACTTATATTATTGATCAACAACTTATAAATTTATTTATCAATAGATGCATAGATTTTGCACCATGAACAGCAAAGCAGTGTTCTGCATTTGGTATATTTTACAGTCAAGAAAATAGTATTTATATTATTATACATACAAGCACTTAAGTTTATTAGTATGCAGGCACAATGGCTCATCATAAAATTCTTCAAGACGAACTCGCAAGTCAACAACATGGAATTGTAAATCACATAATTTACCTGAATATTCAATTATTATAAAGCACAATATAAATATTGTAGTTGTTAATTTGCTGCTTTTATATTACTAAGATATAGGCTAAAATCTGATATTCATCAAAGTTGGCACTTTTTCAAGTAATGACGACTATTCTTAATGGTGAATTCACTTGGCAGCTCCAGTGCTGCTCAGCTGCAACAGTCGTCAAAGAGCAGCAATGGAGCAGCCAAGTGAATTTGCCATTATTTTTACACCAAGAAAAAACATGATGCTTGATACAAAACAAAGCAGGCTCAGTAATAATACTTCAACTGAAAAAACCATTAAAATGCCCAATTGTTCAGTTCAAGTTTCACTCTAAACGAACAGGTAAGTAGGTATATGTACTAAACCAAGGTGGAGTTCATCTCAAACTGATCAACTGGGCCTAAAAGAGAAGAGCAAAACTAACAACTATCTAGAAGTAGCACAAATGAAACAAAACTAAAAATATCAACATTCTATGCTTTACCTAATTTATTTGCAGAACCATGTGTGTAGGTACTTAAAAACTGAAAAGTCTAACAATAAAAGCTGGCTTCAACAACAATTATTTTCTCTTTTATACTACTGGCTAATACTGGTCGTTGGCAAAGGCGTATCTACGCTTCTTTATTTTTCAATCCTTCCGACATTTCCAGTTCTTCGAGATCTTCTTTTTCGATGTCGACATCTCCATAGCCCCACACAAAGCTGCCGTCGCCGCTTTTTTTGGCCCTCCTTGCGATCATTTTGTGCGAGGCGGATTTCAGATCGTACGCCCATCCGATCTTGGCAAAGAAGTCGATGAAAGTGGTCGACGGATTGTACGAGTTGCCCAGTTCACCAGTTCTGTAGTCCCACGGGAAGACGTGATGGTAATTGTGCCATCCTTCGCCCAAGGCTGCCAAAGAAACTGCCAAATTCTCAACCGGACTGATGTACCTGGAAGTTCACTGAGGTCAGCAAAATGAAACAGTTTTTTTTTTTCGTTTATTGAACGTCGGCCTATTTCCGTAACGAGGCCTAGCACCGACGCCGGTGAATGGTTCGGAGTGTGTTCCCACACAGGGTAGGAATTTTCAACGACCACCAACATCGCATGGGGTCGGCACAATCGTTCGTATTTTACGTGCTATGTGACACACGGTGCGTCTTGCATTTAACAAGCATTACAACTAATTCGAGAAGCTTGTTTTTGAGGCGAAAATTCGACTGGCCCCGGCGGAAATCGAACCCGCGACTTTTGGCATGGTAGTCGAACGCGCTGACCACCACATCATAATAAGCTCCTCAATTAAACAGTTGATTTTGCGAAAATGACTCTGATTGTCATTCTGATTGAGTCTAAATGACTCATTGTGCACGATTACGATTGTATATAGTATCATGTATATCTATTTTTCTGTGCCAATACATAAATGAATAAAAATGAATGTTCTGTGATGAGCATGTCAAAAATTGCTGCATTTCCATGATTCCTATGTAATAATTTTGCGCGCTTATGTACCCACTATTTTCTCTGCGCAGCAACAGAGTCGCGTAGGTAGAAACCTGGAGCATAGGGCAAATTTGAAATGTTGAGCAAGTTGGCCGAGAGCGAAAAAGTGAGAGTTGCATAGATCAAAATGTCAGCTATACGTTATAAATTGTGACTAGAAAAAGCTCGCAATATCGAAAATTCTCTACCAGAGATATTAGTATGGCGAAATGAGAACGGTAATTTTGGATTCACTGTTCCAAAAAGCGAATGGAGAAAATATGACAGTTTCATCCACAAGTTTTTGAAATGTTCGTATTTCAGAGCTTCTCTGTTTTTACTAACCTCCAGCACAAAAAGGTCTTTGCATTAGGTTTTCAGATTAAAACTTTTCACACATCGAACGCGATGCGAGGTGCAGCATAAACTAACTATGGCACCACCCACTTTTGCAATTATGCAAATACAAACTTCACGTGGATTTAGCCAGTCACCATCAAAATTGAGTCTATATATACAGGCGGGTCATTTAAAAAAGATGTCCATGTGCAAAAAGTTTCCGAAAATTTCCAGCGGTTTTCATTTTATGGTAGAAAATAAAAAACTGGAAAAACACGTTTTCATGTATAAAATGATAATCAATGAGAATGTTTCCAAACTAGAACTGCAAACTGCATTCAATGGAAATCATCAAAACGGTCAGTATGATGTGTAACTCAATATGCAATGACTATTTTGGAATTTTAAGATTTTCTGAAATGAAGATTTTGATGGGTAAAATTGAATTGCCTCAAATTTTAAAATAGCTATTGCAAATTGAGTTGATCATCATACTGACCGTTTAGATGAGTTCTATTGAATACAGTTTGCAGTTTGAGAAAGTTCTCATTTATTTTCATTTCATACATAAAAACGTGTTTTTTCAGGTTTTTGTTTTCTGTCATAAAATGAAAACCGCTGGACATTTTCGGAAACTTTTTGCACTTGTCCATTGAAACTTTTAAAGGTTTTTTGCGTATATTGTGCAAGATAAAAAAATTGCTCAGAATTTTGAGGTGCCCCCGTACTCAGAATTTTGGTGAAGTAGTTTTATTGACATATCAAAGCTCAGAAAACCCAGCTGAGTCTTACGGTCTTTACCGAAACTCGCTAGCTTCAACGGATCTTGAGAAAAATGGGGGTGGGGGTGGACATCTTTTTTGAATGACCCTGTATAATAAACGCATTTCTGACTACATGCTTTCTTGTTAGTTTCTACCAGTTACAGCTACGACTACAGCTAAGGGTTCAATTTCAAGTCAGATGAAGGTGGCGCAGAGATGGGTCTGTGCAAATTACCAGATAAAGCGACCTGATTAGCTGAATCTTTAGGCTGCGCTTTGCTTATTATTGCAATTATATATAGATAACAAGCGGTACCTGCGCCCACCTGCTAGAAATTTGAAGCCTTTTACAGTGTTGATTTTTTTTTATTTCAACACTTGTTGACGAAAGAAACGTCTAACTTTTGCTTAAGTTTTTTCGAAGTTTTCAGGATTAAAAAAAATACAAAAGTACTATTTTACTATTGTGATTCATCTTATTATTATTCGAGGTTTGTACTTGAAAGAGTAGGCGTCGAAATTGTTTGGTTTCCGAAGCCAACTGAGTATAGGTACGCCACTGGATTGGGCGAAATCTAGTGAGAAACTAGTGTGTAAGTAAAGGAAAGGCTGACTGGCGTCTTTAAATTTGGCAAAATTTGAGTGAAGGGTGAGGTGCTGAGGTGAATGTGAGAGACTGTGAGTGTGCGATGAGTGTCGTCTCTGAATTTGAGGGTATTTATTGATCTTGGCAACCGCTGCCATAAGACAGGACGTGTGCGGGGTTTAAATACAATAACATCTCACTTGTCGTAGGGCTTTTGACCCCACATGTGCGCTATGCTGTTGACGAAGAACGCAATGTTCAAGGTGACGCAGAATCTGAAGTTGAAGTTGATCCAGAACGAGTTCCACAACGTCTCGTCCCAGTAGTAATACGGAATAGCGACGGGCAAAAAAATGTTGAATATGAAAAACAGCGGAGGATACAGCTTTTTCTGCCACACAACGATCTGGTCTTGTTCCAAGTCGCTCATGTCGACGGCCTTCCGTTTCTCGACGACGTCCGGATGCGGGGTCAACACCAGCCAGCCGACGTGCGAAAACCAGAATCCCCTTTTGGCGTTGTGAGGATCCGCATCGCTTTCGCTGTACTTGTGGTGCACCCTGTGGTCCAAGGCCCAAGCATACACGTGTCTCTGAAAAAGCAAATTCATTTTAATTGGCTGCGTCTATTACAATAACTACCTATACTCTATAAATTATATTCGAAATGTATCTGCAACAGAAGAGTCGCGGTCTGAATTGCGTACACCGACCAGCATTAACGTCAATGCAATCCAACATCCTTCTAAGTAAATAGTTAATTGATAAAAAATAATCAAACAGCTGCAGCTTAGGTGGAAATTTCAAAACTACTTAGTAACTCTAATTATAATCAGTAGGATGAAGTTTCATGATAACTGTATCAACATTTCTGTTATTACCCCATTGTTAGCGCGGTACACATAAAGACGGCAGCCTTCCGATGAAGGCTGCATTAAAACAATAACTCTTGGATTAGGAAAGCAGCAAGCGACAGTCAGAAATAAAATTCACAACAACAATCAAAAACTTTAATGCAAAACAAAGAAAAAAAAACACAAACAGACAGAATTACAAAACAATAAAAAAAAAAAACAATGTGAATTAAATGAAATGAAAAATCCGAGTGGTTCTGATCGGGGGCAGATTCGCTGGCGCCGAGTGGCGTCCTGAAAACGAGACGAACTGCACTGAAGGTATACACCCCGGCAAACGGGAATAAACGGTAAATGGTAAAAACAATGGAAAATATGGAACTTACGGGATCTTATTCGGTGGCGGCGTCGTCCTGGCGGAGTCCGAAGGCGGCGTCGTGGTGGATGGCCGTTCTGGTGGTGGATTTCCTGGTGAAATGCACGAGTGCCCGTGTTCGTCACCAAAATGGCGGACGAACGACTCGATCCCGTCCGAAACTGGAGCTTTGTGTGCGGCTGGCTGATCCAAGCCGCTCCCCGGTGAAAGCGGTGAAAACTGCCGCTTTCTGGACTTGGAGATGCTGCAGAGCTCCTCCAGGAGTCACTATCGGACGCGATGGGCCTTGGATGGGCTTCTGGTCGAGTACGAATGTACGCCGATGGCACGACAAGATGGCCGCGAGAACGATGACCAAAAAAAAGACGGCGTGGCTTCCCGCTCGACGTACGGAGATCAACGCCGCTTCGAACGAAGCGGTAAAGGCACGAGCGGAAAGAAAGCCGAAGAATGCCGAAGACGGCCGAAGAAAGTGCTGGAGCTCGTTTACGCTTGCGCCTGACAGCCAAGTGCCAGGCACACCGAACAGGGGGTGAGGGGTGAGGACTTGGACGACACAGGGATATTTTGGGTTGCATACCCTCAGTGCACACGAATGCAGTGTTCAATGAACGGGGCCGAGACATACTCCCCACCAAAATACCACTCGGGGTATTTTCAAAGTTCAAAAATTAATGAAATCAAACATGATACAAAAAGAAAGAGCATAGTGAAAACAATGACGGAAGTGAAAACACAGAATGCTCACTGTCCTGAAGGGAGGGGACAAAGTTTGACCATTGGGCGTCGCAGAACGTCGCGTTGAGTACGGACATCTGCGACACGACAAATGCCATCTTTGCCGGGGAAGAGTTTTGAAATTCTGCCTAACCTCCACTTCAGAGGGGGAGCGTTTTCGTCCTTGATGAGGACTAAAGACCCCACATCTGCGGATTCAAGGTGACGTGACTTGTGCCACTTGCCGCGTTGGTACAGCGTGTGTAGATATTCGTCGCGCCAACGCGCCCAGAAACGCTGTTGCATGGATTGGACCAACTGCCATCGCGACAACCTGCTGATCTTGAGGTGGGACAAATCTGGGTCAGGTGGGGCCGTTAACGGCTCGAGCGTCAAAAAATGACCAGGCGTCAATGGGCACAGATCATTTGGATCCGAGCTCAGCTCCGAAAGTGGCCGTGAGTTGAGCAACGCTTCAACTTGGGTGACCAACGTGGTCAGCTCTTCAAAGGTGAGTATTTGATCACCTATCACGCGAGATAGATGAGTTTTGACAGCTTTTATGCCGCTTTCCCACAGCCCGCCAAAGTGGGGACTGGAGGGAGGAATGAAGCGCCAAGTGATGGCTTCGGATTCCGCGGCGAGTTGCATTGACGTCGTCAATTGCCTATGAGCTCCGACAAAGTTTGTGCCATTGTCGCTATAGATGGTAGAGCAGCGACCGCGCCGGGCAATGAATCTGCGCAAGGCAGCGAGGAAAGCATCTGTTGAGAGATCGGAGGCAACCTCGACGTGCAATGCCTTGGTGGCGAAGCACACGAAAAGACAGATGTACGCCTTCGTAGTTCTGACACCGCGAGCGCGTGACATGAGGATTGGAAAAGGGCCACCATAGTCGAGCCCGACGCAGCTAAAAGGTTTTAGCTGAGAAATTCGCGCCGAGGGGAGGTCGCCCATGGTGGGAGAAAAAGTTTGCGGCTTAGTCCGGAAGCACCGGTAACACGATGCAAGATAGTGCCGTACCGCGCGTCGCGTGGACAATATCCAAAAATTTTGCTGCAGGAGATAGCAGGTATTGTTGAGTCCCGGGTGGCAATGTCGGGAATGAACTTGTCGAATGACGAGTCCTGTCAAGACGTGACGAGATGGAAGAAGAGCAGGGTGTCTGGTTGCAAATGGCAACTCATGACAATGCTTCAAACGTCCGCCGACGCGGAGAACATCGTCACGATCGAGAAAGGGTGAAAGTTTTCGAAAGGGTCTTGAACAGGGTTTGCCGTTGCGTAACGACGCGATTTCGACGGCAAATACCTTCTGCTGTACATGTTTGACAATGTACAACAAGGCAAAATGGAGTTCTGTATCCGAGAGAGGTCCTGTGAACTTCTCATCGGACTTGCATTTGCAGAACCGATAGAAATAGGCGACAGCGCCCTGAATCTTCCGTAAGGAGGATATGCGCAAAAAGAGGTCGTCGATGTCAATCGGCGGCGGCTGCGGCACACGCACGACCAAAGCGAGCTTTCGCTCTTCAGACGCAATGTCTGGGGAGGACACGGAGAATTTGTCATCCGGCCATGTGTCATCCGCTGATGACAGAAAAGGTGGGCCAGACCACCAGAGGGAGCACGAAAGCATGTCTTCGGGAAACAATCCGCGCGAAGCTGGGTCGGCGGGATTGTCCGATGTTGAGACATGTCTCCAACACTGAGGCGGGACACGCTGTTGAATATGCTCAACACGGTGAGCAACAAATGTTTTCCAGCGGTGCGAAGAGGAACGCAGCCAGCTGAGAACAACCGTAGAATCGGTCCACGCAAATATGGCATCGAACTGTACGGTTCCTGCGAGCGCTGCAACGGTGAAGGCAACGAGATTGGAAAGTAGGACCGCTGCACACAATTCGAGACGGGGTACGGTCAGCAATTTGACTGGAGCCACCTTTGATTTGGCGGTTAGGAGACGAATGGTGGGAACACCATTTCGAAGGTAACGAACGTACAACACGCTCGCGTACCCAGATTCAGATGCGTCGCAAAAGGCGTGCAACTGGCACCTGTCTGCAGGCGACGGAAAAGTATGCCGTGGAATTTGCAACCGCGAAAGTTGCGATAGCTCGGATTGAAAACGCAACCACTGCTGACATACGATGTCTGGAGGGGTGTCGTCCCAATCAAGGCCAAGTTTCCATAACCGTTGGATTAAATGTTTGGCGAAAAATGCAACAGGGCACAGAAAGCCGAGCGGATCGTAAATCCGAGCCACCTCCGACAAGATGGACCGTTTTGTGCACGGTAGTTCATTTGGATGAACCGTGAATGAAAAGGTGTCTGTTGCCGCTTGCCACTGGAGGCCAAGAATTTTTACAGTATTGTCAGCAACGTCACTGAAAGTGGACGGCTGAGTTCGAACGTGATCAAGTGGTATGTCTTGCAGCACATCAGGGTGATTGCTTGCCCACTTGCGCAATTCAAAGCAACCCGATTGGAGCAGGTTGATTAGCTGCGTTTGTAATTCCCGTGCTGATTCCACGGAGTTCGCACCGCAAAGTAGATCGTCTACATACAAATTACGGCGAATTGCCTGCGAAGCCAATGGAAACTTCGAGGCGCTTTGTTCTGCCAAGTGAAGCAACGTGCGAACCGCTAGAAACGGTGCCGAAGAAACGCCATATGTAATGGTGTTCAATTGGTACGTTTCAATGGGTCGATCAGGGGAGAAACGAAAGCGAATGAGTTGATACTTGCGATGTTCGGGCGAGATAAGTATCTGCCGATACATCTGACGGATGTCACAAGTAAAAACGATCGGCTCACACCGAAACTGCAGTAGCAAAGCTGCTATGTCCTGTTGTAACTTAGGACCGACGAGAAGCGTCTCGTTGAGAGATAAATGATTCGGCGCTTGCGCCGAAGCATCAAAAACGACGCGAATTTTCGGCTTGTCGTCTTCGATCTTGACGATCGGATGATGAGGGATGTAATACGCCTCAGAATCTGGAGGTTCTGCGTCCAGCAAGGTCATGTGACCTAGGTCGAGGTAGTCGCGCATGAATGCTATGTACAGATCACGGAGTGTGTCCTGACGGACCAGGCGACGTTCGATAGCTAACCAACGGCGGTCAGCCATAGACCTGCAATGTTCAAAGGTGGGGGACTCCCTTTTGAAGGGAAGCGAAACCCCAAAACGACCTGACGGACAACGGTAGACAGAGTCCCGGAAACAAATTTCTGCACGTTCATCATCTGGGGACAAACGTGTTTTGGACGATGGTGACGAGATTTCCTCTACTTCCCAAAATTTGTGCAGAGACTCGTCGATTCCAGTTGGAGTGCAAACCAAAAAGGAATGCAGAGGTTTTGACGGGGTTTGAAAGGGACCGAGAAGAGCCCAGCCAAAAATGGTGTTTATGGCAACAGGCTGTGACGGACCTGACGAGACGATTCCCTCTTTCACGACTGACGGATAAACGTCGGCGCCCAACAACACTTGAATGGGGCCTGGCTTGAACCATGTGGGATCCGCCAGATTCGATAAGTTCAAGTGGAATTGATCCGGGTTCAAAGCGGTGTCTGGCAGGTTACCACAAATCCTGCGCAGGACAATTAACTCCAATTCAGGGATTGGGAGAGACTCATCATCAGCCTTGACCTGGCAAGTGACTGTGCCACACGTCGAATTGGCGGGGGTGAGACCCAAGCCAAAAACGGGCACATTGTGATTTGATGGGGATAGACCCAATTTGCGCACGCAGGAGTCCAAAATAAACGATGCCTGACTGGCAGGGTCTATGAGCGCACGGAGGCTTTGGTAGCCTCCCCACCGGTCACGAACGTGAACGATTGCCGTGGCCAACAAAACATGAGCTGCCTTGAGGCTTGAGGCGAGATTCGTCACCGAATTCGCGACATTTTCTGGAAGACCAGGGGAAACGATTTGCGGTAATTCAACTGGATTCGATAAAGAACTGGGTGACTCATGACCTGCAGTTCTATGTGGCTTGGGGAAGTGCAGCAAGGTGTGATGCCTTGCGTGGCACTGCCGACACGAATACGACGATGGACATTTTGGAGCGCCGTGATTGGTGCTCAAGCAGTTGAGACAGAGCCTTTTCTGTTTGACCGCCAAATATCTGTCATTTGGGGACATTGACAGAAAAGTCTTGCACGCGGTGACTCTATGACTTCTCGCCCCACAATGAGAACATGCTGACTCATGCGACGTCGCTGGGGCAGATGAAGTCTGAGACACCAACGTATGTGAGGCCCACGACTTGCGGCTGACCTCGGGCTTCACGGCAACGGTGTTTGCCCGTGTGGAGCGGGAGTTCGATTGCGTTTTAGAATTTAAGGCAGTTGCCTCGAAAGCCTTGCATTGGTCGAGCACGAAAGACTTGACGTCTTCGTATTTGGGGAAGGGGGTGCCAGCTGACTGCACCTCGAAACGTTTTCGCGTCGACTCATCGAGTTTCTGGAGCAGCATGCTCGACAGGGTGAAATCCCACAGGTCGATATGCGGATACTGCTCGAGCGCCACTAAATTTTCGTTGAACGTGTTCACAAGATGGCGAAGCGCTTGCGCGGAGTCAGATGTGACGGAGGAGGCGTTCATCATCGACTGCCAGTAAAAAGTGACTAGCACGCGGTCGTTCTGGTATCTCTCAACCAACGAGTCGAACGCAATTATGTAATTATCTCCCGTCAATGGCAGGTGTTTAACCATTGAGAGAGGTTCACCAGATAAAGACGAGATCAGATACTGAAACCGTTCAATATCTGAGAGAGACTGGTTTCTGTGTATTAACGCCGTGAATAGATCATAGTATGGTGGCCATGATTTTAACTTTCCGTCGAACAACGGCAACGCGATTTTTGGCAATCGGACATTGCTCCGGCCTGTCTCGAACCAAGTTTGCGAGGCTTGGCGAGAGAGCGAGGAAGTCGGCTCTGAATTCGCAAACGAGGCTTTTACCGCAGCAAGTTTGCCATACAAGCTGTCTGCCCGGAGTGTACGTTCAAGAAATGTAGCCTTCTGCTCCTCGGAGGCACTGGGGAGAGGGGCAGTGTTGACCGTGCTCTTGAAACCGTTGTAAATTTCCGCCGCAATGTCAAACGTGGCTAAAAATGCCGGTTGGAGGCTTGGCTCGGTGGTAGCTGTGACGCCTTGTTCCAGAAGGGGCTCAAGGCGCGCAATAGCTATCGCGATGGACGATAAAGTTGCGTCCATTGTGTACGACACAAAGAAAAATGAAAACAAAGCAACTGACCCTTAGGTTGGCGTACCTGAATGGCGAACCCAACCCAGGTGAAAAAGTGCGAATGAGACGGGCGAAAAACGAATTGATCAACACGCTGGACCAACGCACAAGTGTCACGTGGGTTTGACCCGTGACTTTAAAGTTTCAATAGTGAGGTGAATTAAATTCCTGACTGTACCATGCTTAGCCTGTATCCGGCTACGAAGGACCAATTTATATGTTAGCGCGGTACACATAAAGACGGCAGCCTTCCGATGAAGGCTGCATTAAAACAATAACTCTTGGATTAGGAAAGCAGCAAGCGACAGTCAGAAATAAAATTCACAACAACAATCAAAAACTTTAATGCAAAACAAAGAAAAAAAAACACAAACAGACAGAATTACAAAACAATAAAAAAAAAAAACAATGTGAATTAAATGAAATGAAAAATCCGAGTGGTTCTGATCGGGGGCAGATTCGCTGGCGCCGAGTGGCGTCCTGAAAACGAGACGAACTGCACTGAAGGTATACACCCCGGCAAACGGGAATAAACGGTAAATGGTAAAAACAATGGAAAATATGGAACTTACGGGATCTTATTCGGTGGCGGCGTCGTCCTGGCGGAGTCCGAAGGCGGCGTCGTGGTGGATGGCCGTTCTGGTGGTGGATTTCCTGGTGAAATGCACGAGTGCCCGTGTTCGTCACCAAAATGGCGGACGAACGACTCGATCCCGTCCGAAACTGGAGCTTTGTGTGCGGCTGGCTGATCCAAGCCGCTCCCCGGTGAAAGCGGTGAAAACTGCCGCTTTCTGGACTTGGAGATGCTGCAGAGCTCCTCCAGGAGTCACTATCGGACGCGATGGGCCTTGGATGGGCTTCTGGTCGAGTACGAATGTACGCCGATGGCACGACAAGATGGCCGCGAGAACGATGACCAAAAAAAAGACGGCGTGGCTTCCCGCTCGACGTACGGAGATCAACGCCGCTTCGAACGAAGCGGTAAAGGCACGAGCGGAAAGAAAGCCGAAGAATGCCGAAGACGGCCGAAGAAAGTGCTGGAGCTCGTTTACGCTTGCGCCTGACAGCCAAGTGCCAGGCACACCGAACAGGGGGTGAGGGGTGAGGACTTGGACGACACAGGGATATTTTGGGTTGCATACCCTCAGTGCACACGAATGCAGTGTTCAATGAACGGGGCCGAGACACCCATTGTTAAAGACTTTTCACATTGTAAAACTGAAGATAACCAGCCAATAGTAATTATAATATCTATCTGCGCGTAGGCCTTGACGTAGGTATGGATATATGGACCGCAGGTCTGGCCAAATGAATGTGATGTCTAGCTGATGATAAACTGATACTGTTAACAACTGGCTAGGATCTCGTTCCAAATCCTCGCCCGCGGCCCAGCAACCGTGGATAAGAGTGTAAAATTCACACTCCTACAATTATTATGTATTGGCTAACGTCGGGTAATTGCATTTCAGGATAAATCAATTTTCGCCTTTATATATTTTTTCGTAACACGCCATTTGATCATTTGTACTTGTAGGTAGAATTTACAGACGTAAACTACAACAACTGACAGATAATAATGTGATGCGAATAAAGCGAGGAATGAAGGTAACATCAATATTGATAGGAAATCAATTTGTTATCATGTGTGCAAGGTGATTCATGGGGATGACTCTTCAGTCACAGGAACCGATAGTCATACAAAAATAGATAACGATAGGGAAGTACCTACTAGTACCCAAAAATCAATATTTAAAAAAGTACTTTGCCTAATGGCATATTATCACATGCTGAATATTTTATTGTTGTTTTTCTAGTTCTTTACATGCTAGGATCAATGGATCCTACATGCTTTACATGCCAATCAAAACTCAATGGATGACCTATATTTCGAATCTCTTATTCGTTAATTGTGTAAAGTAAATTAATTTGGCACTCACCTGACCCGTAATGGTAAATAGGAAGACTAGAATTAATCTAAGCGGCCACTTGGCTTTGTACGCTCGATGTGACCATAGCCTATGGGCACCTGCTGTGATGCCAAACCCTGAGATGTATATCGTTATAAAAGCTGAAAAAAAACCACAATTTTAGTGAATAATGAATAGGGCATAGTAGGTAACACGGAAAACCCAACGAGGGCGGGTTTGTTATTTACTGACTTGAGGTTGAGGGGAGCTCCCTCACTAAATAAGAAGGGTGTTTTTAATGGCGCATTCCTCAATACATCATGCCTTTTCCTAAATCCTAATGTTTAACGTTTCACGTCTCAAATTTCGTATTTACAAATAAGTGCTAATATTATTAGAAAACAAATAATAATAACATGTTAACCGATAACGTTGTTCCTCCGAGTAGTTACCTTCGATATCAATGAATAACAAAATAATGTGTACACAGCTTGCGCTGTAAAAAGGTTAGCAAGTATGCTTACGTGAAAAATTACACATCGCCATCTATCGAACCCAAACATCGATCGAATCTAATAGTTATCTTATCATGAAAAAGGAAAACAAGCAAAACCCCTTTTAGCCTAACATACCATCTGACTTTCCATAACATGTGATTCTAGAAAGCAAAAGCTATGAAATACATATCATGTATGAAGATCTGAAACTGATAATAATAATTCTTAGTAGTAGCACGTAGTAAGCAATAAAAATGGGGTATCTTTGCCTCTGCTGCATCGAACATTCTTCGAAACTTGGATTTCATCTTCATCTTGCAATTCACACATAGAGAATTGAAGAAAAAAAACATGATCGCGATCATTTTCGCTAAAATCGTTGAATTTAGCATTTAGTTTGAACTATTTTTAGTGACATGCCATTTAGTTAAAACTGACAGAACTGACATAAAAATCAGTTCCACGGCATCGTGTCCATCTGAGGAATAGTAAAGGTGCGTTCAGTCAGCTTGTTTAGCTGCAAGTTTCAATTTTAGTCGCAAGCGCAGCAATGTCCATTGGCTCTTATGAACCAGCCTCCTCAGAACAGCCAATAACCGATGCACTGCTTACGGCTGAAATTGAAACTTGCGGCTAAATAAGCTGACTGAACGCACCTTTATCTCAACCTCACTGGGGCACTGGGCATTTTTATTCCATTTCCTCTAGTACCTGCTGCCGCGTTTCGGCATCATTTTCTTCAAATATTGAAGAGCCACCAACCAATAGGGACGATATCACTTACCGACCGAAGTTTTCACTCGAAGAAAAGTCACGTTTTTCTATTTGTGCTGCATAATTTCGAAAACTTCCACTTATGCGTACATCACGTCGTGATGAAGGCTAAATGGTGCAGCTGCGACGACGTTAGCATAATCGCATCAACAAATATTTGTCAAAGCTTACTTTGAGAAACACCGTTAAATTGATGATACATCACTATGGATTTTACAAAATTGATCAACTATTCATAAAGATACGCAACCGAACTTGTTGTGATTGGCCTGCCAGGAGTGCCAGGTGACGCCGCAGTAAAGTTTGTGCAAGCAGCTTTCGATTCCAGCTTTGCAACTAAGCATTATTCGTCAGTCTAATGTGAAAATGATGAAGTAAAGAGGTACAGTCATTGCCCATTAAAACTGCGTACAAGCTTTTGAGACGGAGTGTACTGATTTGATCAACTTTGGCCTAGTGTCACAGTGACCGTACGTTCTCTTTCGTCATCCGTCGTCGGCTCGTCGGGCGAGATGTGACGTCACTAATGGAAATATGATCGTCGAACGCTGCGCTTTCCAGGCTGCGCATTCACGCTTTATTGCTATTGGTCGAGGGATACGGAAAAAGGCGCCATGACAGTTTTCTAACCAATCATCGAACAATGTGATGGGATCCATCTCCACACACATTTCAAAATTAGACACTCTGGGGCCCTATTTCTGGAAAGGATGTGATCCGTTCACGTTGTGAAGTAGCTAGACAACCGGGTCTGTGATTGGCTGACTCCGATCGCTTTTTTCTAGAAATAAGGCCCCGTGAACGAGTTCGACGCAAGATCGTTTGGTGTTCGGTTCGAATTTTGACAAATGGACTTTACTACACAATTAACCTTACTTTTCCGATCCCGATGAAGTCCAAAATGGTGACTTTAAACGTCAAAATTCGAAATTCGAACAATGCTTATCGATTATCCTTCAAAAGTACATGTTGACTTAAAATATCAAGTGAATCGGTTGGAAACTGTAAGAGTTCAAGATGGCAGTTTCTTAGGCAATGAAATTTTTTGATCGATTTTTCTTGAAACCCATGCATTTTATCCAAATTCAACAAGAGCAATTTTCCTCTGTAAAAATATTCGAAAATTCATCTTGTTTTGTTCAACTTTGAAAAAATTCACACGCAAGAAAGTTGGAGGGGATTTTACTCCTCCCTTAATCAGTTTGACACCCTCTGAGGTGAAATTTTGAAACGGGCTAACGTCGTATTGTGAAGCATAAAAACCTGAGTGACTACAAAGTTCCGTTTCTCTATCACGAATGGTTTCGGAGATATGCCATAAAAACTACATCCAAAAGTCAACTTTGGAGGCCTGTATCTCTCTTAGGAAGCATTTTGGTACAGAGGTAAGTTTGGTTGAATCGACCAATTTTGTTGTCAGGAATATGTGATGACTTTTTGTGTACTCATTTCTGGGACACCTGTATAGTATAGTAACGGCATCTACTTCGTTTTATGCATGCCACCAGTCAAGGGTCAAAATCATGTTCAATGAGTCAAGGGTCGAAATATTGTTCGCAAGGCTTGGAAGCTCAACCAGCTTTATTAGAAAGCCCCCTATGACAAAGTCACACTAATTCGTACTGTTAAAGTTGAAATTTTATTTTATGCCAGCCAGTGTAGACAATTCATGAACCTAACATGATTGAATCGAGAACAAGATTAAATTTCATCACATTGAATCACTGATTGAATTATTATGAACTTCGCCGTATTGGACTTAGCAGGGTCTTAGCAGTGTCTAGCTTAGGGTTTGAGTACTTAGGAATTATGATAAAAAAAATACTATTAGTAAATAAGGGCCTTGATTGATGCCACAATCAAAAAACAAAATAATAGGCAACAAAACTCTTATCTATACTTGTAAGAATATCTTTTGTAACATTTCGACAGTGTTCTCGATAAAAATGTCTGGCTCATACTATGTACAGTTGGGAGCGAAATGATTCATACGGCACCGCTAGGAAGTCGACTGGATTTCAGAAATGTTAGCTGCTTCGATTGTTCTTGAATGCCAGTTTTGATTGGAGATTGATCTTGATCAAAACTGGCATTCAAGAACGATCCAAGCAGCTAACATTTCTGAAATACAGTCGACTTCCTAGCGGTGCCGTATGAATCATTTCGCTCCCAACTGTACATATTATTTAATATGAATTGCTTTTATTTAGTCACAAAACATTCCCGACTCAAAAAAAAATGGTTTAGGTTGACACAACCACGTGTGACAGTTTACGGATAACACAATCGTGGTCTAAATTTATTCATTAATTAAAATGTGTCGATATATTGTCCACGACCACGAGTGGTGTATTCTAGATAAAAACAAATTGAGCACAGCAGCTATTCAAGTCAACGTCCAAGTAACAATAATAGAAAGGCATGCCAGACAACAATAAATGAGAGTAACAACAAATCATCTGTTTTGAGTTATGTAATGAAATCTTCTGGACGGAAATGTAACTGTAATAGCAGGTTTACCTCGTAACAGAGACCTATAGCAGGTATATGTATAATGAATGATCATGCTAATTTGGTTTTGATGAGAAAAAAAAAGATAAGCAGGTGTTGAAAATTATAATCATGACGTGCATAGGTCATGGTCATTCTACATATACTAAAAGCAGAAGTTATTCATGATCTTCATTCTTGTCAACTTGCTTCTACATAATAGTTTTTTTCGAATTTTCAGTTCCTCCTACAAATCTTTGCACTGCACTACCTCAGTTCAGAGCAGTTGTGTTGTAGGCAAAGCGATTTGAATTTTCCAACCAATAACTGTAATTCTATAAAATTTGAACATCGTTTAGTAAATAGTTAACAACAAACTATTTACGTGGTAACCTATGTTAATTTTTCTTTACGGGCGTGCTAGAACTTGTGGGACGAGCAACGAGGGAGTGAGTCTCATAATCCAGCGAGCCCAATAAAGATTGATTGTAAAGCGTGCCGCGTACTAATGTTATTTTCGCCCCCCCAAAGCGCCTTTCCATTGAAATTTACTCAAATTTTTAAAAACGCCAAGTCATCGATGGTCCGGAATTTCTTCACCCAATTTAGAATTGAATTCCGCGATGGCGCCAGGCCCCCGCGATAGTCATCACCATATATACGTTTTGAAATTCTCATTGAACGCGCACAACTGAAAAACTTCGCAAATATGCACAGCACAAATTCACTCTTGACGCGACTACGGCTCCATTTTCACCGTAATGACAAGCATATCATAAATACAAAGCTTCCGAGATTTGAATACATGAAAAATGTTGTGAATCGCAAAAGTTGAAACGATTTCAAAACCGTCAGCCTCCTGCCTGATGCTCTGCACCCTGTATTTATTGAAAAAAAGCCTAATTTTTACATCCTGTATCTTGAAAACTAAGCCGTTCACGACAAATTTGTTTTGAGGGTTTGTCAAGTCAAGGAATCTACCCTTGGAAGAGACTTCCCAAGCAGTGAATCACCCTGTATATTTTACCCACTTTACAAACATTTTGGCAATGGATAAAACAACGTTTCACCTGCCTTTTTCAGATTGTCTGTCTCTTCAAATTGGAAACTGGCGGATGACAGGTAATCCTATTTCTCATCAGCAGTGCAAATTTTCAACTCGAAAATGCTATAAGAAAATTTCTTTCGACATTGGTTTGACACTTTTTTATTCTTATTTTTGGACATCCCAATAACAAAACTGCAAGACCTACTATAACTACGTTTCAATGGGGTATTGAGTTCGAACTGAATACCGATTTGGTACTGGATACTCCATGTAAACGCTTGCAGTTTTGGATCTAAACTGTATCCAAGTTTAAGGTCGATTCGCTACATTCTGGGATCGTATCGGGATTGAAATTGCATGTAGACGCTTGCGAACTGAAAACAGTTTCGAACTGACGTTCATAACATATATGTACTGTCAAAATACTAGTCATAACCTTAATCCTTATTCATTAAGTCTTTTCTTGACAACTCAAGTCACAGTCACATAATTCACCATCGTGTTGTGTTTCACTCTCACGTCGTCCACCCACATACTTTGAAATATATTTATATACATATTAGTGTGACTTTTGCCACCGATTTGTCAGATGTCAAAAAGAAATTCAGGCAGGATCCAAAGTAATTTCAAAACGATTTGAATGGAAACAGGTACAGTATTTAACACTGGATGGACTCAGTTCATATTCGATACCCCATAAAAACGTAGTATGTATTATGTTGCTATCGATTGCAAAAAGACTGGAAGTAAAATGTTCTGGGGCTCTATTTCTAGAAAGGATGTGATCCGTTCACATGTGAAGTTGCTAAACAACCAGGGCTGTGATTGGATGCATCGCAATCACCCGGTGATCGTTCCCTCTAGAAATAAGGTCCTTGTATTAAAAATTAGGATGTGCCTCCGTGGCCAGTCTCGGCTTCAGGTATCGTAGCTGGAGCCAGCTATCTGAATTGCCGTTTAAAAATTACGTGTTCCTGATACCACAGAATCTAATACTACAGATTTGAATGTTTCAAGATTGTAAGTAGGTATGTATGACTTGAATAAGTGGATGTAGAAACTCACCATAAAGCGTTGTGTAAAATTTAGCTGAGACAAGGCACAGAAACAGTCCATACAAACATCCTAAATGAATAAATAATTGTGCAGTCAGGTCAGGCCACCGAAGTTTTGGATGGAATTCTGTTGCTTGTTTCGTCGGTGCAGAAGGCGTGGCGGACGCTTCCTTCATTTTTTCCATTTTTTGCAGTGCATTTAATCGACAGGTCTTCACTTCCGGTGAAGCTTCTTTCGGGTGTCCATCATTGCCCTCCGTCATGGCTGAAAACAAACCAAATCTATAAGATCACAATCATGGAGGAAATTCATACGTTTTTGTATTTTTTTTTTCAAAATGTATCTATCGTTCCGCATCGAGGCAGCTTCAAAAAGAGCTGATTTGCATGGTGTTTACGGGCAGGTGGCACGCTCTAAATATTCAAATATTAGACAGGTAGGCAATAGAGGTTAAAATACTCGGGTACCTACATGGGAACAGTGAACAGTAACAGTTAAATCAGTGCTGAACGTAGCTTTTAATGAATAATTTCCTAAGGTACCTACTTCCACATAATATCCACGATAAGTAAGTGAAAAAAAATTGTCAAGTCATTTGATGTCGAGTCTCTAAAATGCCGAAGTAATGGAAATGAACGTTCGTGTATTAACACTACACCAATAAAATGATTCTTTGTGTTCTTCCAGTAAATTTTTTAAATGCAACTACCTACTCGTAGTTTTCAGTCGGTCAAGATCAATGAAACCTGGTCTAAACTCGAAATGATCAACTGGGCCTAATATAAATAATTCTATTTCTATTTTATCAAAACCATTCACTGGAAAGAGTTTCGAAATTGTACTCAAGTTGGCAATTGATTCCTTAACTTACAGGCAGATGCCAGAGACGGATTAGCGTTCTGTTACGGTTGCAAGACGTAACGTAGGTGAAATGGTGATTTTTTTATGAATGCAGGGGTGTATTATTTAAGAGTGACCTTGTCCCAAGAGTGACAAAAATTGACCTGAGGGAATTCGAAGGAAAAGAACTTCCATATCGACAAGATGACAAGGAAAATCTTATGTTATTGTTATTATAGTGTTTCGGACAAAACCAGATTGCAAAATTGGAAGTTAAAGACAGCCGGCAGGTCGCTGCAAATAAATTGTAGGTTAGTGCAACAAGTCGCCGCTCAAATCTGTTTTGCATGTGAATTTTATAAGTAAGCAAGTCTAGAGTTTGAGATTCTAATTTGTTAGGTCTGGTATTTTTGAATGTTTCGTAATTTTTTTTTAAATTCAATCAAATAATATGACAGTGGTTTTCAACAAGAAATTAAGTTTTACTATAATTATTGGTACAATTATTATGATATCTGGTATTGCCATCTGACCATTTGGCTGCGAACTGCAGTCATGGATACCAGTGGTTGTATTCGCGATTTCAAAAATCTAGACGCCCTCTGGCGGCTGAAATGGCGAACCTAGTTTGTAAGTTTTTACGTCATTTCTGTTCTGTGTTTACGTCGCTCCTGTCAGATAGCCATTGAAAATCGCGCGAATTGCCAAAATACTCGTATAGGTGATCAAGTTATTCAAGAAAATGAACTTTTGTTAAATAGCGATTAATAATTATTCAACCCAAATACCACAAATACAACCGTTATACAACGCACGATGACAGGTGACAGAAAAACTTACAAGCCTCCATCTTGTTTACAGCGCCCCCATCGGTAGTTAAAATCGCGAATAGGTTATCTGATTTCTACACTCGTTTCTACAGTGGGCAGGCCGCGATCCACCGATGGCGACCAGAAACACAGCCCACTCGAGTCATGTAGAAATCAGACAGCCTTACTATTGATTACTCGGCACAACAGAAGTAGGTAGGTATAGTGGCGGTCGAAAGTTTGGAAGTATTATTTACATCTTGTCATTTTTTTTTTTTTTTAATTTAAATTGCACACTTCGAAAATGTGATCTAACCGTCAGTTCCACCAAAAGATGATCAGCGATCAGGCTGATTGCAGATAAACTCAATTTTTTCTGCTGAATGCTAGTCGATTAACCACAAAAAAAATGCCAGGAATCTGTACTAGACCATTATGCATTATTATGTCTATTCACGAAATAAATAGCACTCTCGTCTTGGCCAGATGATGCGGAAATTTACACTTGTCAAGACCTATTTCACCGACTGCCGCCGTGTTAGTCCTGACAGATAGATGGGGGGCTATATTAGATGCCGGGCCCGTACTCGGACCAGTTCCTCTATTTGAATCCCGAACAAATAATTTCACTCCTCTTTATAGGGGTGACGAGATGGACTGGTCTAACCAAAACAAAACAAATTTTCTGTCAGCACTTTTCTAATCGACTAATTAGGTAGGTACTTAACTAAAATCTTACATGAATCACGTCCTTGTGAAATTCTAATAATCTCTATCTACTCTACTAGCCCAATTTCGCTGTGATATTTGCGTCGAAATCGTTGCGTTTATCATTGATTGAAATGAAAATGTGTGAAATAAAAATAAAACTTGATTCTCTAATGAATAAAAGCAAGTACATCATTGTCCTTGGCATTGTCAATGGCGCCGCCGTCGTATTGTTTTCGGCGCCCAAGAGCAATTTACCGAATGGAATTATCCAGTTCCCTTTCCACTACACCCCACAACATCGCCCTAAAACTGAAGATGTGGAACGCTTCGTGTTTTCCATTTATGTAGGAAAGAAACTGCTTATGAATTTATAACAGACAACGCATAAAATATTGAACTATAAAATATTAGGTCATCAAGTTTTCCGTTAATTAGATATTAATAAACGAGTTAGTAACGTGATATATTATATACCTATTTTTATTTTGATGGAAAAAACTCACGTTGTGGGACAGCTCCAGCTCAAACTATAAGAATGTGATAAATTGAAGTCAGTTTACTTTCATCAATTGATAGGAATTAAGCTTTAGTGCAGCTGTTGGTCGATTTCCGCGCTGTGAAAAAATAAACTTTTTTATTTGAAATCGATGATTGCAAAAGATGGTGCCTAAATTTACTGCTCAACTATAAAACTTTATGATGTAGGTAGGTACCTATGTGCTGTATTACTCACACTTCATACGAGACCACTGTGCGCTATTTTCCATAAGGAGAAACGACTGCAATAATGACGATCGGATCAGGTACGACGATGCTGTCATCGGATGTTACATCAACGGTGAAAATAATTCACAGAATTTCCTACTAATTCGATTAGCTCAATTTTTAGAATAAATCTCGTTGCGGTCGCATATAAAACACAGTACCTACCCATAGATAGGTACTGTGGACACAACTTGATCAAATAAATTTTTTTACATCATATTCCCATTAAGTACACAACAATATACTATAATCCAGATGATACACATTCGATACAAATATTTGGATTGCAATTTGCAATGTTCGATACTTATATGGGAGACCCTAGAGCTCTGAAATTGAGCTGTATTTTTAGCGCACTTCTCCAAACGGGAAGGCGCTTTTGTCCTCGCTTTGTCCGTCCGTCCGTCACAGCATCTAGTCCTAGACGAAAAGGTTTTTGCGAAAATTTTTTACTCCATTGGGTAGCTCATGACCTTGTATCCCGAGCCAAGAAAAATCTTGACGAAATAATAATAAACAATGACAATAATAACAATTTAGTGTGACGCGGCATCGCCGTTGAATGCTGCATTTCAGAAGCCGGCCTGATCTCGAAAGTTATCACATGCGAGGAAGTACCCGATCTTATCATTTTACCATAATACATATGGGGAGTTATATTTAGAGGATGATTTGAACTTCATTTTAATGAAAATTTCACATCGGTGCGAGGTGCAGGCCAATAGTTATTAATTTTTGAAAATGACTCCGAAACTACGGCTCGGCCGCTGGTGCTTGCTTGCTTGCTGCTGGTGCTGGTGCTTGATATCCTTCCCTCCGAACAAAACGAAATTCAATACAGAAAATATTTCAACTCGAATGGGTAGCTCATGGCCTTGGTACGCGAATCAAGAAAAATTTTGCCGAAATAATCATGAACAATTACAAAAATAACATTTTGGTGTAGGGCGGCTTCGCCGATCAAGTGCTGGCATTCGCGGTAAGATGTAGAAAGTTGCGATATGCAGGCAACTACAATTTCTTAATGAAATACATCACTGCATGTACGGCATTATATTTAGAGAACAATTTGAACTTTCTTTAACAAAAACCCCACTTCGATCCGACCGTCGCCGTCGGGTCAATTGTTATCAATTTTTGAAAACGACCGCAAAGCCACGGCTCGGCGCATATTACACGACCCTACAAATTTAAAATCAGACGTGCCGAAATAGTAATTGAACATTTTGAAATAGCCAATACTAGGTACCTGAAGGATAATGGCACTCAAATTACGAAACATGTTCGCTCAATAACAAAAAAAAAAAGTAGGTAGGTATCACTACAAATCATGTGACAGGCTACCATTTTTTCGGTTTTTCGATAAAAAAGAAATGTTCCAATTCAAAAGTGAACCAGATATTCGTGTTCAAGAGGTCAAAATCAGTTGGAGAACATTTTTTTATATAAGTAACAGAATGACGCTTATGTGGCCGGTTTGTCTGTCTGTCTGTCTGTCTGTCCGAGTCCGTGCAGAAATTAAGACGCTGTACTCCTTCTCGAGAATTGAAACAAGAGTCTTGGAACTTTTTTCCGATCAATAGCTGATGTCCCCAAGGGTGGCCAATGGGCACTATTTTTGTTATCCATACATCGTTATCATTATTCTCAAAAAACAGAGATCTCCTGTGCACTTCGATGAAGTTGAACTTCTCCTCGGGAAATAAAGCTACAGCCCTTGAAGATTGAGTTTTATCCGGTGGATAGCTTAGGTCCTCAAGGACCAAATAGGCAGGTTGGCTTTCATAATTCGGCCGCCATCTTGGCTGCCATATTGAAATTTCTTATTAGTGGAACGATTGTCATGAAACTTGAAACTTACCCTTGTCTAGTACGATCATTCTTATTTTCAAGCCAAATTTCATGATTGCCCCACCATCTTGGCCGCCATATTGAAATCTCTTATAAGTGGAAGGATTTTCATGAAACTTGAGAGTTACGCTTGTCTCATACGATCATTCCTATTTTCAAGCTGAGTTCAATAATTCTGCCGCCATATTGGCCGCCATATTGAAATCTCTTGTTAGTGGAACGATTTTCATGAAACTTGGAACTTACCCTTGTCTAGTACGATCATTTTGATTTTCAAGCCAAATTTCATGATTCTATCGATATTTTGGCCGCCATATTGGAATTTTTTGCCCAAGACGGTAGAACCCCAATCACTTAACATCTTGCGTTCACTAATCCTCCAAAAAGGAAGTGCGCTACTGAGCCTCATGCCCATGAGGCGTATTCGCTTGTCTTTGTTTCTCAGTGCTGAGTGTCCCCCAAAAATCCCGGCTCCAAATCTCGGTTGTCATATACAACCAGTATACAACGTTCATATCCCATCCCATCCACGTTCTAAATTTAGTAATGTCACTTTTTGACTTGATCGTGCCCTCTTCCATGAAGGGATGCGAAATATTTTTTGTCACTTGGCCGCCATCTTCGATCCGCCATTTTGAATTTCTCTGAAAGTGGTCCGATTTGAGTGAAATTTGCAGGCGATGTGAACTTCATCAGGATACATCCAATTTTTGACAATTGATGCCCAGTCGCCATCTTGTATTCTCCATATTAAACATGTTTCAAAGTGATAGAACTAGGAGAATTATGCCTCAACGAAAAGAGATATCAATGTGGTGCAAACGCCAATCGAATGCGTATGTGACCACTATATAAAGTTGACCAATGATTTTTGTCACTTGATCGCCATCTTTGATCCGCCATTTTGAATTTCTCTGAAAGTGGTCCGATTTGAGTAAAACTTACAGGCGATGTGAACTTCATCAAGTTACATCTAATTTTTGACAATTGATGCCCCGCCGCCATCTTGTATTCTCCACATTGAACATGTTTCAAAATGATAGAACTAGGAGAATTATGCCTCAACGAAAAGAGATATCGATGTGATGCGAATGCCAATCAAATGCGTACGTGTCCACCATATAAATTTGATTAATGATTTTTGTCACTTGGCCGCATCTTTGGTCCGCCATTTTGATTTTTTCTGAAAGTGGTCCGATTTGAGTGAAATTCACAGGCGATGTGAACTTCATCAAAATACATCCGATTTTGGACAAATGATGCTCTCCCGCCATCTTGGCCGCTATATTGAAATTTCTCATCACTCAACGATTTTCATCGAGCTTGGGACTTACCTTTGTTTCACCTTTGTTTCGTATGATCATTCTTATTCTCCAGCCAAATTCCAACATTCTGCCACCCTCTTGGCCGCCATATTGAAATCTCTCATTAGTGGAACGATTTTCATGAAACTTGGAGCTTACCCTTGTCTATAGTACAATCATTTCGATTTTTAAGCCAAATTTTATGAATCTAACGCTATTTCGGCCGCCATATTGAAATTTCTGCCCAAATAACGGTAGAACCCTAACTAACATCTTGCGTTCACTAACCCTTCAAAAAGAAGTGCGCTACTGAGCCTCATGCCCATGAGGCATATTCGCTTGTTCTCTATCACTTGTGAACGGTGCATCCTAAGAAAAATGCAACAGGCATAAAAGTTCAGGTTTGAAATAGTCTGTCCAAATATTCAAACAAAATAAAGTAACTAGAACCTGATCCAAATCGTCTCCAAATCTCCTCAACTCCACCATCACTGGTTAAATTTGTTTAAAATCTTGTCCGTACACTACATTAATACTGTGACAAAAACTTCCCTATAAATAATTAAAACCTCTGTTCTACTTTGCACTTTGAGGGTTTGTAAATCTTTCGAAATTTACAAAAGCATCGTAGAGGTAACAATAATTACTTTTTTCGATTTCTTTTTTTTTAAGGAATCACCTTTCGAAGTTTAATGCAAGGTCACCGAAACCCCTGTATAAGTACCTACATATCTTAAATAGAAACAAACATCTGGGGATGATGCATGCAATGTGATATTCCATCAGTTCTAAACCTTACCCAAATATTTGTTAAAGACCTAGTATCAGTAAAACCTAACTATTTTGTTGACAATTACACACAAATAATAATGATTTCTACAGCCTTGAATTATCTCATAACCACCTAGTTTAAATAATGATTCATAGACAATAAATATGTGCTTTTGTAGTTTGGTGCCCATGAGCACAAGCATCCGACCAAAGTCAAATTTTGATTCCCAACACATTTTTATCTATTAACCGGGAGAAAATTGAAGGAGCTCAAACTTCAACTGTGGTTAGCATGCAAATCACAATGAGAATTATTATCATCGGGCATGGTCCTGTAAAAAACTTGGGGGGTCGCTGCTGCTGCTGCTGCTGCTGTTACTATGTGTAGTCTTGTGAGTTCTACTTCTGATCTGGCCCTAAACATTCTTTCTAATGCAAAAGATCTCCCTGATCCTGACCACCAAATGACAGACTACGACAGAAAATTCCAGAGATCTCAAACCACGACAATGTTGAGACATTTGCAAGAACGCGTGTGACTGTGAGGGTCCCTGGCTAGGCTAGTTAGTTCCTCGCCCAGGAGCCGTATTCTCTAACTCGCTATGCACTCAAACCGACAGATATCGCTATCGGTAGTCAGGCAAAAGCCAATCACAATGGTGCTTGTCTAGCTACCGACAGCGATATCTGTCGGTTCGAGTGCATAGCTAGTTAGAGAATACGGCTCCTGGGACCTGGGGCCTTATTTTCGGAACCGGGGAACAGCTCATCAGGTGATGTTGCCTAGGTGACAGCCAATCACGGCCCTGGTTGCCTTGCAACTTCGCATGCGAACGGATCACACGTCTCCCGAAAATAAGGCCCCAGTCTTTATAAAAGATCTCTGGGAGCTCGCTGTGATAATTTCATAGTGCGATATTATCGTATAAGCGACTCGTGATTGGTTGAATTATGAGAAATTATTGCCTTCAATAGGGAGTAATACAAATATGACATCTGAATTCCCTACAAAAGCCCTAGTGGCGTAGATTTTGGGGGGTTGCCCCTTTCCACCCCCATATTTTAGTCGCTACAGGATTTTGTTGAAAAATCATCAAATTTTTGACATGCTCAGTTCATTTAAAAGCAGAAACTTATTTGTTAAATTTTCATCCGATCAGTGGTTTCGGAGATATTTGAGTTCGAAATTTCAAAAACACTGAGGACACGGAACTCTTTATTTGTATCATATTTTATTTTGAATCGGTAACTTGGTAACACGACAGAAACAAACTGTAACAGATTTTCAAAATGCACTTCCTTAGCATCCAAACACATGTGAAAACTATTTTTTTATCAATAGGTTCAGTTTTTTACATTCAACTTTAACGGGCTCTATCTCCGTTAATATGCATTTTTGATACATAGTTTTTGGGTTTGTTCATACTGTTTTCTTCTGTTCTATCGATCATTGAAATTTTGCAGAATAATCCTTGACCATCCTGTATAAATAAATAATAGGTGTATAAAATCATTACTAGGTTTTGACTGGGGCTGGACGATACTGAAATTCCAATATCGAATATCGACGTCAGACAAATATCGAAAAATTGATTCATCAAAATATCGAGATATCGATAGATCAAAATATCGATATCTTAATATTATATCGATCCCTGGAAATGTTGAAATGGTATATCGATATTCTGCCCAGGCCTACCTAAAGCGCCAAAGCACAAGAAATTTCAACCGCTAAATAATGCTTCCAAATTTGAAATACTCCAGCCACTGCAGCGCCGTCTGGCGAGAGAAAATTTGGTATTTGCCCCCATTGGCTAAAACTATAGGTACTGGAATGGCATTGTGAGTGAAATATAAGCCACCCAATCGATTTTAAAGCTATTATAATTATGATTGTATAGTAAAAAGAACCTAGAAGCAAAAAACTGGATAATGCCCACGCACATCTACTACATGAACTGAGCATTTCAAAAATTGGTGATATCAAAGTTTGCGTGTCTAAATCAACACATTGCCCTGTAGTTTTACAGCCTTAATTAGACAATGCAGAATAGAGCGGTTGTGTGGTAGATTTTGATTTTGTTTGTTGATAGTAAAGGCATACAATTAAATACGCATTTAAATGTCACAGTGGAAAATTATTCTATCATTACTGAATAGTAGATAATGGATCGCTTGTTATGGAAGTACAATTAATCTTTTCCTATTGAACAGTATAATGTATCCTATATACAGGGTCTTTTTTAGCAATGTCACTATCCGGAAGCTTCTGTTAAACAAAGTACGCAACTTTTTGACAAGGGTATGGCAGCATCTTGTAGTTCACAGTTTCAAGTTTTGTTTGATACTACAACCATGGTTGGCAGTCGTCAACTTCGTGTACACGGTGCCAAGAGCCTCCAAGTTGCAAATTTTTTTGTTTCTCCATTTTGAAATTCAAAATTCTCCTCCATTTCTGTACTAATTCACTTGAAACTTGTAACAAATTGAAACGTAGAATTTGAAGTTTGATACGGTGAAAGTTGTCTTCGTGCAACTTTAGGGCGATGGCCGCCGTTCCCCAAAAAAGTCTTTAATCAGAAATACAGTGTTCGGCGGGTGTCACAGAATCTCGAGACGTAACTTCAGTGCAGATATTTTTAATTATCTTCTCAAGATCACGAATGTCCCTGATTATGTCTGTGAATACCTGGTCTTTGAGAATGACTACAAAGAAAAAACCAAGCGACTTTTCAACACTGTTTCCTTCTATGGCCAAGCACAACATTTTATTCTGTCGCATCGTGCAGACAAAGTTGATGGCTGACAACTGTGGTTGTAGTGTCAAACAAAACTTGAAACTATAAGTTACAAGATGCTGCCATGCCTCTGTTGACAAGTTTCTTACTTTGCCTGTCAGAAGCCATTGAAATGATGAGATCCATAAAAAAAGATCCTGTGTGTATAATTGGAGTGGAGTCATTCTGGGATATTGGCGCTCAGATCACCATGTTCTGTTTGTTATAAAATATTGAAAAGGGATTGAGATATGTTGGTATACGCCGAGTCGACGTTATTCAAGTGTGTTGAGTAATTCGGCTTCAAAACATAGATTTCCACAAATAAATATGATGTGAAACAAACTGGCTGAAATGTGGGCATTTTACAAAAAAAAAATTAAGTACCGATGTAGACTTGGACAGGCACTTCGCAACGTTTTCACCTTTGGGAGGCACTGCTGGAGGGGGGTCTCAGGTATCGCCCTGGAGATATTTTCATTGTTATACATTCTGGGAATGGACATGGAAAAAATTAGTGGCGAGTTTTCTAGAGCCATTTTATGGAACAAGGCGTGCATGATGGCTGTCATGGAACAGTTGTGTGAAACAAGAAACCCTTGTAAAAGCCGTTCGAGAGACTTTTTTTTACTTACTGTATATCTTTCACTATTACGACGGATAGGCAATGTACCTATAATATATAGGAAATTCAGAGAAGCTTGTGGTGTGGTGGTTAGCGCGTCCAACTGTCATACCAAAGGAAGTGGGTTCGATTCCCACAGAAGGCGGTCGGATTTCCGCCCCGAAAACAAGTTTCTTGATTTAGTTGGAATGCATGCTAAATGCCGTGTATCGCACAGCACGTAAAATGTGGATAGTGCCGACCCCTTGCGATGTTGGTGGTCGTTAAAAATCACTGTCCAGTGTTGGAACACGATATAGTGGAGGAAAGCGTTCACCACACTGTTATCTATCTGTGGTCAATAAGATACCATGAATAACATTGACTTATAAAAAAGCGAACCTGTGCTCATTGTTGATTTCTCATCACTGATTTCGCACAAACTATAATTATGAGTTCCTATCACACACGTAAACTCTTATAACGTAGAAGGGTGACTAAAATGTCTCCTATCATGATTTTCAGATTTCACTTCGTATTCGTAGCAGGTACATACCTAAAGGAATGACGACATAGACAAGAGATGAAAGATCTTGATGATTGTAAATGACCCACTTGAGATAATAGAAAAAAACAGAAAATAACGCAAAATGCTGGTACGGAAACTTTCTGTGTCATCATACTCCTCCTAATATTGACTTTCAGAAATGTTTGGCATGAATAGAGATCCTGGAACATTACTCACATGTTTGGCGTCGTCTGTTTTTCATCATCACAGATAGTAGAAAATATTCACAAAGAATTGAGAAATTCGTGTATCTCGTCACATAACAGTTGACTCGACTCATTTCAGATAAGACGTTTTGTGCTGTAAATATCAAATGATAATCCAATCCGCGATTTCCTACAGGTTTAAAAACCAATTACTTACAGAAATTTGTACATAGAAAGAAATGTAGGTATATTTCGTCACGATGTTATGCAGTTGAGCAGTTGTATGTCACATTCTGAACTTGAAGTGCGCCATTACGTGAAGGGATGCGATGGCCACAACCTGTTTTTTTTTAAGTCAAGATTGGAGGAAACCTGAATTTACTCACGTAAACTTCACTAATAGTCCGGCTGTTAAGAGGAACCACCTTGCATTTTAGAGACAAGCGACGAAATTTGGCACACTTGTTTACTAGACCCTACTTCTCGATTTAAGAAATGTTGCCACCATCTGCGGTCGTGTGGACACTTTATACAGGGTTCAGTAGAAAAAATTTGTTGAAAAATCGTAAATCGTGAACCATAACCGGTGGACGTATGTTAATCAGGATATTGATGACTGATTCCATGCCCATGGAGATGCTGCAAACAGTTTTGAAATATCTTGAGGCGTTTCCGAAATATTTTGGAAGAAGTGAAATTTCTTCAACTTTTTCTTTTTTCAATAAATCAGTTGTTTTTGGAGATATTGAGCAGCAACTTGATATTCCGGCAAACAAATATGTTTTCAATGAAACGCGATGTGGAGCCATCGACAAAGCCTGCTAGATTCGAAACTTAGATCTTCAACTTTTTTTCCATCATGAGCGCCATCTTCAAATTGCCCTTCGTGAAATTGTTGAAAAAACAACAGGTAACGACTTTATTGGACACACACGATGTTTCATCATGAAAAACCAGGTACTCTACAGGTAATGACCTCTTCGCCCAAGAAACGTTATCAAGTTCGTTTTTCCTGTTTTTCCTCAACTTACATGGCAGTCATGACCAAATCAAACTTTGGATCAAATGAATGTTTGCGATAATTCAATCAACATTGTTTTTCAACGTCAGTCACCAAATTTCATCATCATCAGTTAAGTGGTGTTCTTTTGGCAAACAGTTGAACAAAAAGTTTGCTTGAATATTTGTGAAAATGGCAAAAATGCAGGGTCACCTTCTGCCCTCGAACCCGATTAAAGAAAATATGTACCCAAAAGTGCTACCAACAGATACTGAAATGATTCGGAGGAATGTGCTCCGTAGTTTAAAGCCAAGCTCAAACTGATTGTTACATTTTAGTTCGCAGGAAGGACGTGAAAAGTGTTGCTACAGCTTATATTTGAAGCGTTTCTGGCAATATTCAACAAAAAACGTGTCAAATATTAAGCTGTGGCAACACTTTCGACGTCCCTCCTGCCGAAGTAGGATGGAAAAATCCATTTCGGTTCAACTTGAAACTACAGCAGACATTCCTCCGAACTCTTCCAGTATCAATTGGTAGCATTCTTGGTAGCAGATTTTCTTTAATCTGGTTTGAAGGGACGACGTGGACCTGCCGTTTTTGTTTTTTTTCACAAAAATCGAAGCGAACTTTTTGTTCAACTGTTTGCGAAAAGAACACCACTTAGCTGATGAGGATGAAATTCAGTGACTGGCTGCACAAAATAATGTGGATAATAATGTCGTCAACATCTAATCGATCCAAAGTTCCATTTGGTGATGGTTATCACCTAAGTTGAGGGAAATCAAGAAAAACTAACTTAATAACGTTTCTTGACCGAAGAGGTCGTTGCTGCAATGCAGGAACTGGTTTTTCGTTATAAAATGAACGCGTGTGTCCAATTAAGTTACCTGTTGTTTTTTCAACAATTTCACTTAGGGCAATTTGAAGATGGCGCTCACGATGGAAAAAAAGTTGAAGATCTTAGTTTCGAATCTAGCAGGCTTTGTCGATGGCTTTACATCGCGTTTCATGAAAAACATATTTGTTTGCCGGAATATCAAGTTGCAGCTCAATATCTCCAGAAACAACTGATTTATTGAAAAAAGAAAAAAGGTGAAGAAATTTCACTTCTTCCAGCGTATTTCGGAAACGCCTCAAGATATTTCACAACTATTTGCAGCATCTCCATGGGCATGGAATCAGTCATCAATATCCTGATTTATATACGTCCACCGGTTATGGTTCACGATTTACGATTTTTCAACAAATTTTTTTTACTGAACCCTGTATAAAAAGTCTGCACGATTTCCTCAGATGGTGGCAACATTTCTTAAATCGAAGAGTAGGGTCTAGTGAACAAGTGTGCCAAATTTCGTCGCTTGTCTCTAAAATGCAAGGTGGGTCCCATATTTGTAGCTTAACGTCCGGACTATAAGAGGAGGCAATCATTATCAATTCTTGCAAAAAATCACTTTATTTCGGTTACACTTTGTGCAACTCTTTTTTTTGTTTGTATCTGGGGCTGGCAAGAACTTTGGCTGCTAGGCAAGCTTGAAATATGAATTTTCACTGTTTGACTTTTTACAATGGTCATATTGTCCGAGTTTTCACCGACATAACCGACGGTCGGACTCTCGCCTCGAAAACAAGCCTCTCGATTTAGTTGGAATAATGGTTGCTGAATGCAAGACGCACCGCGCCGTGTGCCGCAAAAAACGTGAAATACGAACGATGGTGCCGACCCCATGCGATGTTGGTGGTCGTTAAAAATCACTACCCTGTGTTGGAACACACAGGGATTCGGCGAAATTTCCGGTACAGTATAGGGAAGCATTCACCGGCGCCGGTGTTGGGCCTCATTGCAGAAATAGGCAGACGTTGAATAAACGAAAAAAAACAACATGTTTGCAAAAGAAAAACAAGCTGGTTCGTCCAAATGTCCATAGTAGACATTTGGATGGGAGAGAATACGGGATGGTATCACTTCTGAATTATTAACCGTTCAATCGTATCAGTATACCAACAGGCAACCATCACGGATCACGACATGTTAAAGTTAGATGACCTCGAGGATGACCTAGACTTACCTACTACTGAAGTAATGAACTTATGAACAAGATGGGAGAGTGAAGTTACCATGCACAGAGTGGAAGTAGCCTAGTATATTATACTGTTATTATTTGAGCTTCTGTGAAAACTTACCAGTCTGGCGTTTGAGAAATTGGGAAAAAAGTTGAAACAGGTGGTAGAGAGGAACTCAATTAGGCAGATGCTACGAAAAGGGAGAAGAGATGCTAGGATGATTTCCCCTGGCCCGGACTGTTTTGAGGACCGAAAACGCATTATAATAACTTGAGAATCAGGGGGTGGAAATTTGGTAATATCTACGTATCTGAATACTAACCTATCTAATACTGTGCTCATAGGCTACTTCGTTTGGGCAGCTGCGCATGCTTAAAGGCTCCAAATTTTGAAAACTTTCGTAAACCTATCAGTTGAATGGCAACGCTGCATGCTCTGTCTAGCCGCCTGACCAACAACTGGTTCCTGGCTGTCACTTTTATACATACCGTAAATGCATCTATTTGTAGCTTATTTGAACTTCTTTCTCGGTACAGCCATTTTCAACAGGTTCTGTTCTTTCGTCAAAACATGAGCAAATGAAATGTAGGTCAGGTAGAAACAAGAAGTGTGATCATAATTGTCACAAGTGACAGTTGGCGCCGATGCCTTGTTGTTATGAGCGCTGTTGCCTTTTTCGTTGTTCCTGAACTTCCACAAATGATCATTGAATTTAATTTCAATGAAACATTTCCTCTAAATATAAAAAATGGTATCTAACATTCAACCAAATTATTTGTGAAATTTTAGGTGCACCACAATATTTTTGTGTGTTAATTTTCAATATTGGTGTACGAAACTATGAAATTCGCGCCAGACATGCGCACTCAAAAAAACCGAAACGAAGGGACCTATTGCTCATGTCACCTACCTATGTCAGAATTTAATTTTCAATATCATCGAAAGTCGCAATGGTTCCAGGTTTCACCTCGTATAGACCTAAGAAAATGTAAGTGATTTTGAAATATTGTGTGATTTGTGATTCAAATGAATTCCTTATTCAGGCAGGCTGTAGCCTGGTCAAATTCAGGAGTGGAAAGCTGCGTTTAACTAGGGCACAGCCTGCCTAAATGATGAATTTATTTTATCGCACAATAGAAGACTTTATTGTAATTTTTCATAACTGCTCCTCGACATTTCCGAGGCCGATAACACAATTATTGAAAACAGTTTATCACTGCGAATTCACATTTAAAACCCGCAATAAGTCTTAATCCATAACTTTAAATGGAGTTGAATATTAGGATACCAACTCACTGAACTAGATCCTCATTATCGTGGCACTTTTGGCATGTTTCTAAGTCGGCCGTCCAAACTCACAAGTGAGAAGTTCTTGAATAACAAACAAAAAACCTAATTTAATTATCTACTCTGAAGCCCGCGCTAATTTGTCTAGTGTAGTGTTTATCGCACCTTAACGTGTCTATTTCATGTATACAGACCAATATCAATCCTTCATTTATCGATCGTTTCAGATGTCTACATTCTATGGCATATAGGCATGCTTGGCTTTCGGCTGTCATGAAAGCAGGAATGGATTGAGTTTTGAATTTTATTGCTTGAAAAAATTTATCACTTCGTCGTTTTTGTGGTCTATAAAATTGAAAAATGGCCTCTGAAAAAATGGAGTGGGTACTTATACCTACCTACCAACGAGCCTACCAACTATACATAATTTCAAGTCAAGGCAAGGAGTTTTAATAACTAGTTAAATAGGTACCTATGTACAATACTAATCACCGACTTGAAACATTGCAGTGAACAGAAAGAAAAGTTGAATTATTATAGGTACCTACATATCCTTTCGAGTGCAAATTCTTACAATAAAATCGTCGTCATAAAACACCACACATTACATTTAATTGACGCACAAATATTTTTGCAAATTGTTACATCATAATTGGGTACCTATTAACCCTTAGTTCCAACCCAACACGTTCCATGAATCTCAATTATTGAATTTTATCATGGAGTTGTTATATTTTGTATCCTTACACTCAACAGGTAAGCAAGAGTATTTTGATAATATAATAATTATATAATCATGGAGGTGAAGTTCAACACGAGGGCTGCTTCCGTCAATTTCATTATAACTGTATCCAACAGGAGCATGATTGAACACTCAAACACTCAAACTGATGTTTTGTAAGTTCATTTTGAGATCTTTGACTTATTTCACAAGTTTATAATAGTATATTACACACCGAGGCGGGAAGTGCTTTATTTACCGCTGAGAGCAAAGATAGCTATGCTCGAAGCGGTAAATAAAGCTCTTACCGCCGAGAGTATATGTACCTATACGATTTTATTCACAACCCTTTTGAACACCTAATAGCAAAATTAGTACATGAAAATTTATTAGGCTTTATTGTGCTTCATTTTATGTTCACAAACCCATCAATATCAGTAGGCTTTGCCCGCAAGCTATTTTGACATTTCAGTTGATTAAAACAAACTGACTGTCGTAATCAGATATAACGTTATGAAGTTTTCTGAAATGTCCACCAGTAGTAGCGATGTACAGATTATAATGAGCTGTTCTTATTATTCCACAACTCCAGAGTTAATACCCAACGTCCCGGGGTGACTCGGAGAATGAAGTCACTCATTTTGCATTTCCGAACTCACCATGAGCTGAGCTCGCAGGCTATTTTTTGTCAACTCAACACTCAACAGTTTCAACTGTCACTCAGTCAAGAAGGCCATGCATTTTGCACCCGGGGTGGAAAGTGGTTACCGTGACCGTGGTTACGCGTAGGCGGAAATTAAAAGTCAACAATTCATCTCTTTCCAACTTTTTAAAAGTCAGTAATAAGTCTATTACAATAATAGTTGTGAATAAAGATATTTTGACGAAATCTTCTCTCGGTCTCGGTTAAAAAAAAACTGAGACAGTACCTAACCTATTCTAACACTAACCGTCAGTTCCACAAAAAAATATGATCAGCGATCAGGCTGATTGCAGATTAACTGAACTCTTCTCTGCTGAATGCTAGTCGATTATCAACAAAAAAAGCTTGAAGTCTGTACTAGACCCATCAGCTTTTTACTATTGACAGATGAAGCATTTCCATTGATCAGTCAGCTACAAATTGACAAACAAAAATCGCGAATCAACTGATCCAGCATTATCGTCTTTGTGGAGATACAGGGAGTTATTGACTTGGCTTGGTGTCACATCAACAAAAAAGCCAAAATTCATAAAAGCAGTACCTACACGTGAAAAATACTGTCGAAAACCCCGCTCGGATCCTTATGGAAAAAAGGTCCCCGATTTGCGTCAAATTTTGGTTCGTTACAGCTCTCGTGAACTTGACAAAAAATATCATTACTCTAACTCTCAGAAACCAACGGTACACTCCCAGAGTAGGTTGAATGTATATTATCGCCTTGAAATGTTTTCTCCATTTTCAAGACGTTTCATACTTATTTTCTTGATTTCTTACCCGCCCAGCAACCCAATTTGCTCCGTGGTTTCGTAACTTAAATGGAGAAAGCTAAAAACCGAGTGGTTAGTGATTTTATTCGACAAAGTTTGACAAATGGGCTAGAAGAACCAAGACCCAAGAGATATTTTTTATCTACTACTGTGTCGATTTCTGGGTCCTCCAGCTCCTTCAAGAAAACTTTCACCCTCAAGTCCTAATACAAGCATCGCTTATTTTTTGGGTGGCAGCCATTTCCTGCTTTTTCAAGCTTTGCGCCTAGAGAATTTTGCTTTTCGGAATTGCTCCCACACTTGTATAGGTTGTACAGCAAACACGTGCGTCATGGTATGGTAAATGGTAAGAGACATTATGGCGAACTCACTTGACTGCTCCAGAGCTGCTCGGCCGCTCTCGTTGTCAGGGAGCAGATGATTCCATTGGAGTTTCCCTGACAACAAGAGCGGTCGAGCAGCTAAGGAACGGTGAAGTGAATTCGCCATTAGATATGGCATAGATTGTGAAGAGAAACAGGAACAATAATGACAAGCGGAATGGGTTTACCACCATATTTAGTCTTGAGTGGCCAACATCGCAGATTTTATCATTGTTCTTTTTTTTTACAGTGCACGGACTCGGACAGTATTAGACCTTTTGCCGAGAAAGATGACCAATCTGTCCCGTCAAGGCGCTTTGACGGGACAGATCCCTAAACTTACAGCATTACTTACAGTACTCACAGCATACAAGCTGTACTGTAACGCTGAGGATTTTTCCACTTCATTGGAATGGCCTGCAACTTTGAACGCGATTAACGGCTCAACTGAAGAAGTCATGCCTTCGGAGACTTTTTTTGTAGATCATTCAATTCTTTACAACTTTGTGACAGACAATTTTGATATATCTCTTTCCGTTCGCCCATGTTCCAGAATAAAGACCGCGGCGTATAATTTTCCCATCTTCTTAATTTTATCATACCATGGTTACGGAGGTCACACAAGGTTATAAATTTGGATGTTTCATTAGGAGCCCCAAATGTACCTGAAAAAAGTGGGACTTTTTGCAAGCATTTGCCTTTTTTCGCCGCTACTGGTCATAGCGGCTAAACTGAAGAAGTTAAACATATTCCCCCCCCCCCCCCCCCCCCGACTTTTTTGTAGATCATTGAATTGGCGAAAATCAGCGGCCACCAGAATGCGCTGAACGCAGTCAAACATGGTGGCCCAAGGGGCCTTGACAAATAGGTACCCAGCGCACAGCCCAGCGCCGTAGCGCAGTAGCACTCGACAGTTGACAGTACCTACTCCAAATATGCTCCAAATCATAGGAATATTGACAGTTTTGACAGTTGAAAATAATTAATTTTTTTGTTTGTTTTTGTTAATTAATTGTCTTCCTTGTTTTCCACATCGTCGTGAATGTGAGCGAGTGAGTGTTGTAGTTTGACTTGAATTAACTGCGTTAGTATACGCCGATGGACACAATGCACAATGCAGCAGCAAAAAACGATACGTAAGTTGGTGAAACGCTGGCCGAAAAATGCAATCTCTGAATGCTTATTTTACATTACAGGTTACAGGTGTTGAGTTGTGTGAGCCCCTTGCACACAAGGTGGAAATACTAAGCCCCCACAAGACAAGGCATAGGTACAACAGGACGCATCACGAAAATGTGCCAACAATTACCGTTTAGGCCAGAAAGATGAACATTCTTTTGGAGTAATCGTACGACCATTGTATAACTATTACTAGTAGGTCAGCCTCGAATTTGGGATTTTGTCACTAGATGTCGCCTAGAGCAATTAGCTCGCAAGAAATCATCAGCGCATATGAGAAAAATTAAAATTTCTGTACCAAACCATCAACATCTATCAGTAAGTTGGGCGCCACGTTGAAATTTGAAGACAGCGTGATTTATAACTAATTTGAGCGACCAAACGACAAATGCTGAACACGCCACCTGCCCGTGCTTTCCGAAAATTGCACAATTTGAACGGCGGCTGGCCTACTAGGAGTAGTTATACAATGGTACGACTCATACAATGACTGTAAAGTGAAATTTCAGTAGCTAATAAGCATTTTCCGCTGTCTAGAATAATAAAAATCATAGTTTATCAATAATAATTGAGTATTCTTCAATCATAAGTTTAATCATAGCTCATCGGTTGATGTTAGTGTTTCTACAATGGAAAATATTTTCATAACGATTAAGTTGTTCTAAATCTGAACTGATGAGGCGAGTGACGGATTCTAATTTGCAGGCCAGGTATCTTCTCTCAATACCGCTGGCGTTGATCTCCAGGCTCTCCGTCTGCTCTCACTGGCTTATCGGAGATGGCTTCACGAGTTCACAACACTGTTCTAACAACTGGTCCACAGAACCCAACCTCCAAATGGTTTTCAATTATCCATTTATGAGACATAACAAAGCACAAGAGTCTCAGTCACAGTGAGCCCCAGTCACCCCACACACGATTAAATGACCTGCCTCAATCACTTCTTCGCACTTTGTCGAGAGAGGGCTGAGTTGGTCACCAACATGACCATAAATATTGGGCAAATGAATCTGTATTATCGGCATTTTCTAAAACAAAAATAAGTTAGAGATACTGCAACGAAATTCCATTCCCAACGAACCCCCAGTTCTTGGCCCACTGTTACAAGTTCGTGACTGTTACGCTTTCACTGACAGCTATCACTGTTGACGACAGCTGTTGTGATGTAAATGCGCACTGCGTTTACTACCTATTTGTCAAGGCCTCTTGGGCCACCATGTTCCGGAAATTTCTTTTGAGCGACCGATCATGATACTTATTGTTTTTTTTTCATGATATATACGTGATTTATGTTATTTTGTTTATTATATACATATTTTTTGTTATATGTTTATTGTTGTATTGTTGTGGTTGTATGGAAGAGCAGCTTCGCTGAATACCGCCAATAAAGACATTTTATTATTATTATTATTATGTTTTATTGCGTACAGCGCCACCACGCGGAAAAGATTTTCGCCAATCCTCAACGATTTTGTTACTGGCACTTTTTATGTATCTCGTTCCATTCCTCCATTCTTCCAGGAGGAAGACAGCAGCACAGCGGGTCTCGTAATCGTTTTCGTTTTCGTATCCTCCTGCTACTGGCCTGTAAATTTCATCGAAAAGAGCAATGAATAATTTTCGATAACTAACGAAAGGACTGAGTTCCACAACTTCAATAATACTTAGGAGGTACTAGGTCGAGTGTTGTTAGTCATTGCTTTTACACAATAATTTAGTTTCAAACACCCCACCCCCACACTGTTTGTTATTTTCTCCGCAAAACCATTATCTCCTTCCACTGTTTGACTTCTAGGTATGTTTATGGAATATAATATGCTCGATTTATCACGAGCTGTCGCACACTATTTATTGATACTAAGGATATATACAAATTTTCACAAAATGACTTTTCTGTTCCATACTCTTAAGGCTACGGTGCGACGGGTGTAGTGTGCTTGACGCCATCGATTTTTCATAAAAAACTGTATTTTGTGCTTCGCATTAGGTTGGAAGGTAGGTATGGTAAGTACTAAGGTAGCTAGAGCATGTATCGAACGTTCAATAAAAGAAGTGCTTCTTTTGTAGTCAGGTTGCAACGATCAGGAGTTCAGGTTATAACTACTGAGTGGAAAAGTAGGTTTATTCAAAGAATGAAAAATGTTAAGTAATAGGCGATTGACCTCATTGGGAAAAATGGCCCATTCGTGTAGGAAGATTTGGGGAATTAATTGTTTGAAGAGGTCTAAGTTGCCGTCAGGCAACGTCGGTTGTCACGTCAGTTGAAGACACGTCAAACTGTCACTTTGCTGTCTTGTCAATGCACTGCCGCAAATTTTTTGTTCCTGTGAACCCTTGGGACCCCGCAGGCTCTTTATTGGGTCCTAGATCGATGGACAGCGTCGTCGTAGACCTTTCTTCGTCCCTAGCTTTCACCCAAGGAACAGCAACAGCAACAGCGACTGTCACCTCTCAGCGGACCGAGTTCTCTGCACACACCAACTGTTTGCACGCCAGAAAAGATCACATTGAGCTGGCCTCGTCGTCAATCACCTTTTTCCAAAGATTTTCTGCTTGGACCTCACCTGGAGATCCGCATTCTATATTCTGCAGTTCGCTACCTTTGTAATTGGGACGCAAACATTTGTTGTGTCCCCGCGCTGTCAAGATCCAGGTTTAAGCTCGTTTTGTGCTTTGACTCATTGAGCTTGTTTACGCGAGGCTTAGCAGAGATTTTAACAGTAGTTAGTTAGAAGTGTTCACGCGCACCGACCAAAATGACAACCGACAGCCCCTTTACCTGGGCCGCTATTCTTGAATCGTGTGAGAAAAGTCCCTGGGAGTAAAATACATTCCGCAGTACACTGATGTAGCGGATGTTGCCTAAAATCGTGGTTTTTAGGCAACTTTCGCTGCAGAAGTGTACTGCGGAATGGATTTTACTCCCAGGGTAACAATTAGTTTCCGCTTCACAGAAATAATTGTTCAAAAATAAATTGGAAATAAGTAAGCACCTTAATATCAAATTGTAACGCTTATCGCAAGTCCGAGGTTTTGTGCGAACAGAAGAAGGTAGGGAAAAAAAGGTAGGTATATAGATAACAGCAGCGGAACCGATAGCCACGCTCGGCGTTTTCCTCCAGCCAAAATTGGGAAATAGTACCCATCCAGTGGTTTTCTGGGATATAATTGGCGGAAGGAAATCGGAAAAAGGACCGAACCGGTGTTAGGTTGAGTCCCACGCCAAGTTTAGGCGGATATATTTTGTCGACGCTACGTTATCTTCAACACTTAAATTGAAAAACTTGAACATCGCACCTAGTTTCTTCTGGTAAGGTTTTCTAACTCTTTCGCATACAAATGAAATCTAATTCATCCAAAACTTTTAGTTCTGAGTGCGCTTCAATTTCCACGTGGAAATTCTATCGATTATTCCATCGATCACGCTTCGCCTTCGCCATTCGCCATTCGCCATACGCCACGGTCGTAGAAAGCACGCGGAAGAAAGCGTAGAAAGCGGAAAAACGGCTGGGAAAGACCACTCAGAAGGGGTTATCTTTCCTGGAAAATCAAGGAAGAAAGTAAACGTATATTGGGAAAGTTGACCGCCATTTTGTGGAACCCACGTGATATACGGGAGATTCGATTTGAGACGCGAGATTGCGTCGTAATGTGGATAGTCGTTTACGTGCGATTGCCAACACTTGTTTGCTTACTAAATGCAATTTAAAATCACATTTAGCTAAGCTTAACAGCTGTTGCGAAACTTGCGTTTAGAGGTGTTTATGCGGACGAGATAACATTTATGTTACGGACCTTGACACCAGTTTTAAACCTCGCGTAAACAAGGCCATTGGAGATTGAGGGATATCAGTAGGCACTGAATGACAGGAATGGCAGGGACTGAAGCTACTAGCAGAGCAGAAGCACTATACCATGCTTGCACTGTCTGCGGAAGGTGTAATGTAACAGTCACCAGTCGCAATTTTTCCACCGCCATTGCTGGTAGTTCCAGCCCCTCACCTCTACAATACTACTAGCCTGCTGAATACGCTAACCATAAGATCAAAATAGGGGACACAAAAGCAAACCCCCTTCCACATTATTCCTACTTGTCAAATTTCATGTCATTGATGTGGGTATTGGAGGTATCTACTAGTGCCTAACTGCCTACCTAGACTACTAGACGTCCGAATATGTGTTCCTCTCAAAAAAGTTCCTGCACGATCAAGTACCGAGCTTCACACCAGGTGGAGTTTTTTCAATATAAATCGCCTATAAAATAGATTTCAACTGTCGCTCTCACTGTTCTCATAGTCTAGGTTTCCCAACCTTTCTTTTGTTGAGTCGCCCCGGATAATAAAATAGTATATTATAATACAAGTTGTACAAGACATCGTATTGTCACACGCGTCATTTTGAAGCACGAGAAGCGAAGCAACGAGTGATTCAATTGACGAGTGTGACAATACGTCTTATAAAACGTATGTTATATACAATTTTTTCTATTTTGCAACTATTCCATGTTTTTTTTCGATAGAAAAATGTAAAATATGTGCCTCTGCTAACAAAATTGTTGGGAATTGCTCTTGGTGGTGAAAGCACAGTTTATCATCAGAAATAAGACGTATTTTTCTGAAATAAACCCCTTCTGCGAAGTGATGTCACCTAAGCTGTTTCGTCTGTCAGTGAGTGCTGTCATGTCGATGTCATGCCTGCTGATATTGCCAACATTTGGGGGTAAAAAAATGCGTATCGTAATGGAGCTTCTTACGATACGCGAATGACGTCATTTGCATATCGTAATGACTTTCTTGTGAGCGCAAAACAGAAAAAATATTTCTATGCCACCTGGTTGCGCCGCAGGCAAATTTTTTTCGGATTGAGTATAAATACTTTTGAGTTTTTAATGTATGAGATATTGCGATGTTTAATTTACGCGTTGAATTATTTTTTCCTTTGAAAAGGCAAACGTGTTCCGTCCCCCCTTGACATCTCTCTACACCCCCCTGGTTGGGAACTCCTGGTCTATAGTAACCGAACTCGTTGCAATGTGCCATACATTTTCGTGGCATAATTCGATACCGGAAACAGAAGAAACACTGCATCAGCATTCTCATTATTCCCAACTCGATTTTCAACAACAATGTAAAATATAGGTAGGTAGGTACTCTCCTAACTATCTCTGTAGTATTGGTAATAATACTAACTTGTTGCTGATAGTGAATTTTGTTATGTGGGGAGGTTGAAAGTGCTCAGCCGCAAATTTTCTCGGACGGCGGCAATTCAAACGATTCGTGTAAATTTCCATTTTTACATGGAGTATTTGCCAAATCAGTACTTATCCAAATAATGGTTCCACGTGTAGGTACCTTATTTCTTAAGAATAAAATCAATACAATTCCTAATTGTACACTACACGTGTACTTGTGATAACTACACATACTAATCTTACTACACGTGATAAACATAACAATATTTTTTTAAATCCAGCATTTTACAAATAAAAAAATGTTCAGCATGCTTTTCTGCCATCCAGAGTCACCGAACACAATACCGATCGACCGTGCCCCGACTACTAGCAATAGCATGAGTTGCGCAAAAAAAACAGTGTTTATTTGATCCCTTACTCGATCCCAGACTACTTTTGTCGATTTCCATTCTGCACCAACCACTGAATACACAACCTATAATCCGCGAACTGGTCAAAATAGTAAATATTTAAATAGCAAATAATATTTTTAATCTTGCAGTTGTGAATATTTAAATACGCATTTGACTACTTCAAATGTATTTGAATACTTCGAAAGTATTTCAATATTCGAAGTTGAATACTTTGGGTTATTCAAATACATGCAAAATTATTCAAGGGCTCCGCTCCCTTGCAACTCACAAATATACAAAAGGAAAATCGCCTATATTTCGTAACCATTCAACAACAAAAATCGTGGAAAACGGCTGAATGGTGGCTGGCTCCTTTCACAGCCATGAACTTACAATTTTCTTTCTAGTTCCGATTCTATTGGTGCAGTTCCGATATATCGTATGAACGATACGATAAACGATACATCGTTGAGGAATTCTTATCATCTACCGATTTCAAGTCGTGGTCAGTGTAGACACCCTGAGGTCGATGGCTTACCGCTTTTACTTTGATTTGTGAATTTTAGGCACGTTTCAAGTCATCGGTATCATTTTTTGTGAATAGTGTTGTTGAATCACTCTCTCATTTCTGCTTCCTTACCAGTTATAGACTATTGTGATAGTGAAAACTTCGCTGCTGTATTTACCGCATCAGAAGAGACAAAATTGAATTGTAAAATGTTCAGATAATCAAGTTCAAGATGAGCGGTACAGGCAAGTGCGAGCGCGCCATTTGGTAATTAATAGCAGTAATCCAGTGGTAAAGAGTTCTGTTTTGTGAACCTACCTAGTGTATGACTGAATTGATTTTAGGCAATTACTAGCTTTGAAAGGTAATTTATTAAGCAGATTTGAATTCTCTAGGTAGCGTCATCCACCGGATGACAGCGACATATCAGAAAAATGACCTAACAAAAGTATTTAAATAACGCAAAAGTATTTAAATCGAGATTAGGATCGAGATTTAAATAAAGCAAACGTTTTTGAAAAGCGCAAGAGTTTATTCGAAAGTATTTGCAAATACTTTTCCAAATAATAAATACTAACTACATTTGGAAAGTATTTAAATAATTAATTAATAATTAATTATTTGAAAAGTATTTATAAGTACAAATAATGTCCAGCTCTCGATCCAGCTCTAACTAAACTTACGAATTTATCCCAAAAACCAACAATCACTGTTATTTAAGGAATTCCCACGTATTTCACTACGTGATCGAACTATACCAATACTTCCATAATACTTTGTGCAGGCGCCAGGATGCCAGGAATAAAGGCAAATCAAAATGGGTTACTCACTTGATCGTATTTTACACAGTAATAAATATGGGTTCTCTTATTGACAAAACCAAATCTTGTTCAGGACTATGTACTATTGCGGACTTTTTAAAGTGGACGACAGTTGACAGATTCTCCAGGATTCTGGCCTGAACGTCGCATGACAGCACGCCAACTCGTTGACATTATCGTCCACTTTATTTTGGCCGCAACCGTAATATCTATGTATTCCATGGTGACAAAAGAACACACGAAGTTTATTGAGTTAATCCTGGGGTTAGTCTGGGAGAGTTGAGATAAGATCTAAAGATTTAGGACTTGTGGCTTGTGCCATACACGAGGCAATGCTAATTCAAGGCCCTCGCTTTATTAAGTTTCACTGGAAGTTTCATTCAGACCACGAAGCTATTTGGGAATTAAGGATTCTGGAAGCACTTTCATTGTTCCAATTTACAAGAATATGGTGGAGAAAATAATGGTTGCAAAAAAAATGAAACAAAACGGTTGATGAAGCGATTTTATTGAAAACATTTCTTTCATGACTGAACCTTGATGAAAATTTGATACGTTGCCCTAATCGACTTTAGTAGAACCTCGAGTAGAACCATTCTAGGACCCCTGTATGGGTACTTTGTTTTTTGTTTATTCAACGTCGGCCTATTTTCGCTAAGAGGCCTAACACCGACGCCGGTGAATGCTTTTCTCCACTATAGTAGGTTCACTTGTACTGTGACTCTAGTTGGCTGGGCAAATTTTCTACTTTAGCACTGTAGACTTGCCGCCTTTTTACCTGGTGTAAAACTGACTTCTCTAGAAGTGACGTTATATTTCTTATCAAATTGATATTAAAATCTTGGAAAACTGACCTTGTCATAAGTGGAAATGCGACTAGAGGGGCGCAGAACTGTATTACCGTCATTTAGACACATCAGAACCCTACGTGACCGCTTTCAATTTAAGATATCTTGACGGCGCGGCGGCCATTCAAGGTTCAAGGCCGACAAAAACTCGTTCCGCCAAAGTTTAAAACGGAAGCAATTTGAAAAATGAAAGTACTCACATGAATTTCGGTCCAATACACAACTTTGAGTGGCTGAGTTTTTTGAAATTCGGTTTATTAAACTGTTTACACGTAAATCCTGCTGCAACAGCAGACCTGCTGGGATGTTCCTTGTCTTGCCAATAGTAAGTCGAAAAATTACTACATTTTCCAATAAAATGGAAAAAAGCTTCAGACATCACGTCCTGCAAAAATGTTCCGTCTATTTGCAGAGGAAATTCGTAAAAAATGTGTTCCAAAAGTGGTCCGAACGACTTCGTGTTTCTTCGTGAATTATTGTGTCAAATGAAGCCAGAGCAGCCAACCGCAAAGTTTTGGGGATTTCCTATCTTTCAGATTTGGCGAGAGATTTGGAAACTTGAAAACCTCGTTGAAAACAAAATCTCACAGCCGACTAGAATCACGCTACAAGTGAATATACTATAATATACCTTCTCATATAGGCGGTTCCCTTTACTCGCAGCTCGTGCGCAGGTCTTCCCATAGACTAAACTCACTGGTTCAATTTGCTGTTTAACCGGGAGCACTTATCGGTCGGGATGGATAAGGTTGGGGTTGGCGACGGCACTAATATAATATCTGAACCTGCGCCTCGAGAACACCAGGTAAATGAGAATGGCTATATACCGGAAATTTTACTGAGCCCCTGTGTGTTCCAACATGGGGTAAGGATTTTTAACGACTACCAACATCACATGGGGTCGGCACCATCGTTCACATTTTATGTGCTAGATGCGACACACTTTGCAGTTAGCAAAACCGCTACTCGATCATGGTCGAACTAAATTCACGACGTAGTGATAAAAAAGCTCATAATCTCCCTTTGAAACGTTGGAGCCAAGAAGAATCGCTAATTTTGACGTCCAGTACATAACAATATTATTTCATCTACTTTGCGTTACTAATGAATCCATTATTACATCGAAGACAGTGCTCTAACGGAGCATATTATGGAACTGTTTTTCAACCAATAGGAACAATTTATTGCCAATAATAGTTTTCTGCTGAAATTAATTCAAACAAAAACGATTTTTTAATTTTTTCACCATGGCACAAGCTTTCAGTCCGCCTCTTCAACATATCAATAGTCCTCAACTCCGAACTGCTACAAATCAGTATACAGGGTGGAAGTTATCATTTTTCTTCACTATCTTCTTTTCTTGAAAATTTTATGACCGGAAAAAACGGTTTTAGGCTAGTTTGATAGACTACAGTCTTCCAATAAAGATATCAAAAATATACCACCCAGCGACTGCTGTGTATCAAGTTACAGGGTGAACACGTACCAAACTGCTGGACAACGAAGTTGTCGGTATCAGAAAGATGGTTCGACTTTGAAGACCAATAACTTCCGATTGCCGGATGCGATTTTCGTTTTGTTTATTGTGTTGAATGCTCCCGTGACCTATCCTGTGAAAGTGAATGTTGAGAAACTTCATGTAAAATTTCTACAGGGTGATGCGTAAAATGCTGCAAAATTGTATCGACTTCATCGTACCCCCATTTGCCCAATTTTTTTTTATGTATTCTAACACAAAAATCATGAAGTGTGGTGTCTTACCTCGAAACAGTATTGAAATTATCCGGATTGGAAGTCTAACATCAAAGATATACTGTTTTATTTTGAAGGTTACAGAGATGTTGACATTAAGCAAGATTGTTCGTACAACAGTCCAGGACAATTTCACTCTCAACACAACCCGAATATTTGGTGTGGGGTCAAGCAGGGGGCCCTTTTTAAAGTGGTAGTCCCTTCCTGTTTTTCGTACGTTGGATTTCGTCAGAATTTCATCAGAATTTTAGACATGGAACATGTTCTATTTGCAGATCTAAGCCCCTGAACATGGCAACGATGTGAAACTTCAGTGTCCGAGTGAAGTAAAGCCCCCCTGGACGTTATACTTTTTGTGCTTGTGCTATGCCTGAGTTTTGTTAATCTGCAACATTCAACATAAAAATTTATATCTTCAATGTTAGACTTTGAATCCGGGAAATTCCAAAACCCTTTCGAGATAAGACACCACACTTCATAATTTTTGTATTAGAAAATTAAAAAAATATATTTTTGAAAATGGGGGTACGATGAAGTTGTTGCAATTTTGCAATGTTTTACGTATCATCCTGTTGAAAATTTACATCAAGTTTCTCAAAATCCACAATCATAGGATGGGTTACGGAAAGATTGAGCTAGTTAACACAACAAACAAATAGGAAATCGCAATCGGCAATCGAGAGATACTGACCTTCCTCCAAAGTCGGACCATTTTTCCGGTACCGACATCTTCGTTGTCCAGCAGTTTATTTTTCATCTTTAATTTTTTCTTGGTGGAATTGATCTAGATTGAAGCTTCCAGTTCTTTTGCAAGCTTATAATGTCATACTGAACATATAAAAAAGATGCATCTCTGTAACTGCTGCTTTTTAATTTACAGAGTGAAAAGTCATTTTCATGCTTCTATTTTTTTCTTGGTGAAATCGGCTCACACAACAGTTTTCACCCCGTGACTTGATACACAGCAATTGCTGGGTGGTATATTTTTATAGTCTATCAAACTAGCCAAAACTATTTTTCCCGGTCATCAATTTTTCAAGAAAGAAAGTAAAGGAAAATGATAAACTTTCACCCTGTATACTGATTTGTAGCAGTCCCAGAGATGAGGAGACTTTCGATATGTTGAAGAGGGGACTGAAAGCTTGTCATAGTAAAAAACCGTTTTTGTTTGAATTAATTCCAGCAAAGCACCAATTTTTTTTCTATTTCCAATATACTAGTACCCAATAATATTAGGTATTTCGAGAAGTGCTAGTGGGAGATTTCATCTGGAAATTTCAGTTATTTCGAAACCAAATCAAACAGAATAAATAGTATGGTAGAGACGACAATTTGAACAAGATAAGTGAAAATAAACACTCGACACCTTGAATAAGGTCCAAGATACCCTAATCGCCGCATCGACTTATCGAGTGTTAAAAAGGGTACCGGTACCTACTAGGCTACCTACCTACGCAGTGTCAAAAAAGAAACGCCATGCCTTCAGAAACTTTTTCAAGATTATCAACGCTTACTAAAAACTGCGGTGCACACCACAATTTCTATACTTAGCACATGAATTTACTCTTTTTTTTTGTTACATTTTTAACTATTTTAAACTGTCGCACCAAATTTCCGGGTGCCATGCCATCTGAAAATAAGTACCGCTGATTCTCAAAAGCAAACGAACCTACCTGCAGTGTTTCAGAACGAAACCTCTTTTGCAAGACCAGTAGACGACAGACACGACGATAAAAAAACTCCTTTATTTGGAAACCTCGCACATAATTCCATTCACAATGTTGTTGTTATTTCATTCACCGATTCGGAACATTTTTTTCGATCACTGTAAGCCACACAAGCTTTGATTTTCGGCGGAGCGAATAAAGCCTCTCGGTACAGGCACGCGGGCAAAAAAAAACGGTACTTTTCAGACGCGGACAGGAATTGTAACGTGATCCACAGCACCGTCAGCTGAGATCTGGCATTTGAAATGTTTTGGTGAGATTGTGAACCGGCGGGCAGGAAAGGAAAGACCGACCGACCACCTAATGCCAGATAGTATGCGTGCTCGACGAGCACGCTCTATCTGTGCCACGCCTTCAACAACCTGTGGATATGACGTAATGGTCGAACGAAAGTCTTCAATATTGCGTTAATAGGTAGAGTGAGGAGACTGCGAGAGGGCCAGAAACTTGGCACTCTGGTTCGGCATTTCGAAATCCATAAGCCAGTGACCTCAAATACCCAAATGCAATTTCACATAACATCTAAGTACCTATACGGTCTGTGAATCCTGTGATGTATCTTCAGCTGGATTTTTTGTGTGTACGCTTCGGTGCCAGCACAGACAGACTCGGCGAAATATCGGAAGCAGAAGCGGCTTGAGGAGATTACGGGCCCTAGCGACTTGTCCCGATCTACTTTTAGACGTGCCCAAGTCGACGCGCTCCGCACCCTAATTAATTAGACTGTCGGAGGGAAGCGGCTTGTGTGGGTGAGGATGCAGAACCAACATTGGGATGGGCAAAATCAGGAGGGATTTCTTTGTATTAGCGTGAGCTGACGGAAAGGTAAAAGGTAGAAATAAGCAGGTGGTTTTACTAAGTATAAATAACTGTTCGTTTGCACTAGGGGTAACGGTATCGGTATCCTGCATTTTAAAGTCGATGCTCTGTCTTTTGAGTGAATATAGGTAGATCTAAAATTGATCGGTTGATCAAAAACTCATTAGAGAGGCTTGAAATGATGTAGGGTAGAGAAAGCTATAAGTACAGGTGTCTCGGGTTTAACAATCTTCACTTTGCGAGTTGATAGAGAATCAAAAAACAAAAGGCTTTCTCAGGAACAATAGAAAATAACGAAGATTAGTCTGGGGACATAGGGTCAAAAAAGGCTTGGCAGTGTGCAGCTTCGTGAAGATAATATAGGGATATGTCCTAATCGATTCCTGGGCGATCAAGGACCATGAAAAATTATGGTGGAATATTGACATCTGCTGCAGGCAAATATGGTGGAGGCGCCAAAATGGGCTACATCTGATGATAAGAAACTGGCTGTAGCTCGTTTGTTTTTCAACGGATTTCAACATCTGGAACATCATGTTGTAGACAAAAAAATTCTCTTCTTATTTCATGCCTAAATTCACAAAAGTCATTTCGGGAAACTGTCAAAATTGTCTTCATAAGATATGCTAAATTCGGGCCTTTTTTCAAGGTTATCTGATATTTTTGAAACTTGGCAGTATTATAGATCTTGAGGTGCCCTTTCCGAATTTCCACTTTTCCACTTCGTATATTTGCCGTTTTGGCCGCCATATTGGAAAGATGGCGCCCAAAAAACAGTTTTTTGTCAATATCTTCATTTCAGTCAATGTGAGGTGGAAGCGTTTGTATGCGAATGGAAGCTCATTCAATTCTCTACAATTTGACATCTTACTCGTGTACGTGCTATTTCCGGTTCTTGCGTTATGGCTTCTAGAGCTCCCTGAAGCATCAACTTTTGTCATTCAATCAGCATGTCAAGTTGAGCTTACCTCCACGTGGCAGTCAGATTAACCATAAATAATGATAAACTGTCAACCACAGACCATTAATATCCAGAAAATTGACCATGGTAACGGTTGCTATGCAACTACAGGGTGAACTCTAAGGGAAAATTGGCTTTGAGAAGGTATAGCTTGAGAACCGTAAGTCGCACATGAGTGATTCAGATATCAAATTATAGAGAATTTAATAGATCTTATCTTTTTACATGAATTCTAAAATTTTATGACAAATTTTTCAAATTTTTTTCGAAAATGTTTTTTTGGGCGTCATTTTTTCAAAATTATGGCCAAAACAGCAAAGATACGAAATGGAAAAGTGGATATTCTGAATGATGGCCCCAAATTTCATCATAATAATAAGTTTCGAATGTATCTGATATCCTTCAAATGCTATATTACCTTTATTTCTTTCTAAAGTCAGTTTGCTTTCACAGTTCACCCTGTAATTACACAAATAACATCACCATGATCGATTTTCTAAATTTTTATTATCTGTGGTTAACGGCCAAGAGCTATTGATGAGTTAGTTGCCTACTACATGACGGTGGCATCAATTTAACATGCTGATTGAATGCCGAAAGTTGATGCTTCCGGAAGTTCTGAAAGCTCTAACTCAAGAACCGTACATCGCACATGAATGACTGATATGTCAAATTGTAGAGATTAGAATGGGCTTTCCTCGGCATATACACATTTCGATCTTGAGCCAGTTAAATTCAAGATATTGACAACAAACTGTTTTTCGAGCGCCATTTTTTCAATATGGCGGCCAAAACGGCAAAGATACGGAGTGGAAAAGTGGAAATTCGGAAAAAGCACTTCAAGATCTATGATACTGCCAGGTTTCAAAAAAATCGGATAACCTTCAAAAAAGGGCGGAATTTAGCATGTCTTATAAATACAGTTTTGACAGTTTCACGAAATGACGTTTGTAAATTTGGGTATTAAATAAAAGAAGAATTTTTTTGTCTACAAAATGACGTTCCAGATGTTGAAATCCGTTGAAAAACAAACGAGCTACAGCCAGTTTCTTATTACCAGATGAAGCCCATTTTGGCGCCTCCACCATATTTGTCTGCAGTAGATACGAATATTCCACCATAATTTTTCATGGTCCTTGATCCCCCAGGGATCGACTAAGACATAACTCTATATATCTTCACGAGGCTGCACACGGCACGACCTATGCCCCCATACTAGATACAGAGTACAGACCTCCAAAGTGTGAAATCTTTTTTTTTATATTTCTGAACCTATCTACGCCACTGGAGTTTTTTGGAAAAATGGTTATAAGTAAGTTGTTCACTAGGCAGTTCATGATTCAGTATTAATTACTTTTTCTGAACTATCTATGTGAAATTCGAGCTAAACCGGTCGAACGGTTCAGAAGTTATGAAAACAAGTGAATATTCCCTCACGTGCGTGAGTCGCAATAGCGCATTTTCTTGGTGCAGATCTGCCATTGATAGAAATGAAGTCCGGCTTGAAAATTGAATGTTCATGCGAGATAAGAGTAAATTTCACGTTTCATGTCAATCGTTCCACTAATGAGAAATTTCAATATGGCGGCCAAGATAGCGGCGGAATCATGAAATTCAACTCGAAAATAAGAATGATTATACGAGACAATAAGGCGCAAGGGTGAGTTTCAAGTTTCATGACAATCCCTCCACTAATAACAGATTTCAATATAAAGGCCAAGATAGCGGCGAAATCATGAAATTCAGCTTGAAAATAAGAATGTTCATACAAGACAAGAGTAAGTTACAAAATTCATGTGAATTGTTCCACTAATAAGAGATTTCCATATGGCGGTCAAGATGGCGCCGAAATCATGAAATTCATTTTGAAAATAAAAATGTTCATACAAGACAAGGGTAAGTTCCAAGTTTGATGTCAATCGTTCCTCCAATAAGAGATTTCAATATGGCGGCCAAGGTGGCAGCGGAATCATAAAGTTCAGCTTGAAAATAAGAATGTTCATATAAGGCAAGGATAAGTTCCAAGTTTGATGTTAATCGTTCCACTAATAAGAGATTTCAAAATAGCGGCCAAGATGGCGGCGGAATCATGAAATTCAGCTTGAAAATAAGAATGATCACACATGACAAGGGTAAGTTCCAAGTTCCATAAAAATCGTTCCACTGATAAGAAATTTCAATATGGCGGCCAAGATGGCGGCGGAATCATGAAATTCAGCTTGAAAATAAGAATTTTCATACAAGACAAGAATAAGTTCCAAGTTTCATGACAATCGTTCCACTAATAAGAGATTTCAAAATGGCGGCCAAGATGGCGACGGAATCATGAAAGTTAGCTTGAAAATAAGAATGATCACACGTGACAAGGGTAAGTTCCAAGTTCCATGAAAATCGTTCCATTAATAAGAAATTTCAATATGGCGGCCAAGATGGCGGCGCAACTATGAAATCCAATCTGCCCAACGGCCACACTTGAGAGCCTATAGGCTACCTATCGGAAGAAGTTCCAGGGCTCTAGGTTTATTCCCCGAGGAGGAGTTCAATTTCTTGGAAGGGCACCAGGAAATCTTAGTTTTCTGATAATAGTAGTGATAACTATGTATGTATAAAAAAAAATTATGCCCATTGGCCACCCTTGGGGATATCAGCTATCCATCGGACAAAGTTTCAAGGCTCTAGCCGAGGCTCTAGCTTCATTCCCGGAGGAGGAGTTCAACTTCTTAGAAACGCACAGTAAATCTTCGTTTTTTTACACGTTTACACAGTTTTTCTACAGTTTTACACTTTGAAGCTCTGCTGTACTTCCTTTGATTTCCACTGTTTCTTATTTTCCTGAGAAAGCCCTTCGACCTGGAGGGGGGGGCTTGAAATTTAAAAGTGCTGGAGCTTCTACGGAACAACTTTTTGATATCGTTATGCATACCTAATATAGAGGAAACGTATGACTAATTAGTAAACCTTAACAGAATCAGTCGCCATGTCGCTATCATTCTTCACTGTTGAAAAAAATTAAGTCTTTGGCTACTGCGAACAATTTGTTTTAATTTTTTTTTTACTCACAGGAACATGGAAAATTGGCGCGTTTTATGTGTTTTCCTACATTTTCGCACCAGCCCTTCCCATTAATGAAGTCGAAATTACGACAGACCCACGACAGAACTATTTTTTGGAGAATGCCAGCCAAAAAAGTAAGCAATTTTCACTGCCCAGTTCAACAGCGTTTTTTCAATGTTCTCAGTCGATATTACTGATTTTAGTACTACAGAAAAATAGGTTGGACTGTCCTCTAATAATTTTTCAAGATTTCAAATGCGGAACCGCACGCAAAAATCGCGTAGAATAATTCTGGTCATGAGCGGTAAGAACGTTTTAAGCTCTAAGTTGTACCCATTTTGGGCAAAATGGAGCAGGCAGTTGCAAAAGTTTTTTGCACAACTGGTTTTCACGGCAAGCCGTACTATTATTATTTTGGACCGGCATCCTACTTTTTAACTTTACTCGAGTAGATCCTTTTATGAAGTCCTGGTCCTTGACATTGACTGTTAAAGTCGCACGTCCTGAGCAAAGTACTTTTGCCAGTCTCTATTACGTACTCGCACAGTGCTAGAAGCATTTTACCGCCCTCAATAAAAATTACTGTATAGGATTTTTGCGTGCAGTTCCGCATTTAGAATCTTGAAATATTGTTAGAGAACAGTCCAACCTATTTTTCCCTGGTAATGAATTAATGATATCAGTAATATCGAATGAGAAGATTAAAGAAAACGCTGTTGAACTGGGCAATGTAAATTGCTCACTTCTTTGCTGGGCATTCTTTCAAAAATAGGTCTGTCGCGATTTTGATTTTCAATTAATGGAAAGGGCTGATGCGAAAATGTGGGAAAAGATATAAAACGCGCCAATTTTTCATGTTCCTGTAGCCCAGTCAATGAAAGCATATTTTAGGAGAATAGCGAAAATGAATAAGGTGTAGTTTTGATTGAAAATTGGTAGAGATGTTCTCGGAAGCTTACTGTGTGAAAAGTCCCCATCGATAGGTGATGTCGAGTCGCCGCCATCTTGGATTGTTGGTACAGCTCAAGTATTTTTTGCAGTTACCTCGATAAATAGCGATGCCATCGAAGAACGGCTCGGTTCAAATGAAAGTCCATCAAATTGCCCACAAAAAAGTTGCTCATCACTTTCACGTATCTGTCAGAGTTTTAGAGAAATTGGACTGTGAACGTCGGGTGTGAGTCCTGAAGGCGATATTTTCATTTCTCACGGTGTCTTTGGAGAATCGCGCGAAGCTGCAACGCAATGCTGTTGAGGTAACTTTCGTTATTGAAGAAAAAATCAAAAAACAATTTTTGGCCTTTACTTCAAAAAATATGGAGGGTCCAAAGGGGGAAAATTGAACCTCCAATATTTTGGTTATTTAAAAAAATTTCAAGGAACAATTCGGTGGAAATAATGTGTGAACCATTCATGATACTAAGTGCGAACGACAAAACATTCATTTTAAAGGGTGAGTCATAAATCATGAGAACTTACTTTTTCTCAAGAGAGCCAGAGTGCAAAAAGTTCTAGTCGTTCCTAAACCGATCTGAATGACAAGATAGCATGGACATTTTTTGACCAAAAAATTTGGCTATATTTTGAGTAAACTGTATTTTTCATAGCACACGTAAATCTGCAAAGTCGCATCTTAACGCATCTAAACACCTGAAAATGTTCGTAACCAACACTACGAGAATTAGAACAATGAGTAACTAAACTGTTTTGTCTGTCACTCATTGTTCTGCTTTTGGTAGCTTTGGTTACGATTATTTTCAGGTGTTTAGGTACGGCTTTGCAGATTTACGTGAACTCTGAAAAATTCAGTTTTCTCAAAATACAGACTTTTTTTGAGAGAATGTACATGCCATCTTGTGATTTATATCGTTCAGAAAACGACTCGCACTTTTCGCACTCTAGATCTCTTGAGAAACAGTAGATTCTCATGATGTATGCCTCACCTTGTATATTGAATATTTTGCCTTTAATAACGAAAGTCACCTCAATAGCATTGCGTTGCAGCTTTGCGTGATCTTTCAGACACCGTGAGAAATGAAATATCGCCTCCAGGACTCACACCCGACGTTCACAGGCCAATTTTTCTGAGTAATCAGCAAGCTTTCGAGAACATCTCTACCAATTTTTGAAACTACACTATTTATTTTTCCAATTTTTGACTTGGCTACAGGGTAAAAGAAAATAAAACAAATTTTTCGAAGAAGCCGAAGACTTTATTTTTTTTTTAACAGTGAAGAATGATATCGACATGGCACTTTCCCCAAAAAAATCTGCGAGGCGCTTCGTCTCAATCGATAGAGCATGGTCTTGTGGGCCATCCTACCAATTCTCGTGCTTTTGTCACGAAGTGCAAGGTTCACTTGATTTTTGGTCACTAACCTCCGGACTATTAGGTTGCTCAAACTCAGCAAAGAAAGGGTCTCGGATAGTGCGGTTTCCGACGGACAGGAAGAAGTGGTAAGAATGGGAATGGCTTGAAAAAATGAGGTGGAACAATGACCATAAACACCAGCCACTCCTGCTTATGTGAAATGCATTTTGAGCTTGAAATATAGGAGGAGACCAGGATAAGTACATACCTATTGCTCCTTCCAGATCTTCATTTCAAAGCAGGTAAGTACACTATTTGAAATTAAATCTTCATTTCAAAGCAGGTAAGTACACTATTTGAAATTAAATCAACAAAACCAACCGGTTAAATCAATGTGACAACTGTGACAACCACGATGATGGCAACAATGTTGTTTGACAATTTGTTGTCATTGTCAGACAACTTATCAATCCTAAAAGCACGTGTTTAGCCCATGGTCCATAGTTTAGCCCAAAAATGGCGGATTTTCTGTGGTGGGGTCTAGGAGGGAGAGTGGGGTGAAACTTCAGCGGTGGATTCTTTTATGCTCAGAGCTAACTTGTTATAGTCCGGAGGTTAGTGAAGTTTTCGGCTAGTGTGAAAAATTTGTTTCAATTTTTTCTTCACCTACAAGAACATGGAAAATTGGCGCTTTTGATGTACCTATTTTCCCACATTTCCACATCTGCTTATTCCATTCATGAAGTCGAAAATGCGAGAGGCCTATCTTCGGAGGAATGCCAAGCAACGAAGTGAGCAATTTTCACAACCCAGTTCCACAGTGTTTTTTTAATATTCCCAATCGATATTACTTATTACTGATACCATTACTAGGGAAAAATAGGTTGGACTGTCCTCTAACAATATTTCAAGACTTTAAATGCGGAACCAGACGTAAGAATCCTGTAGAAATTTTTTTATCGAGAGCGGTAAGAAGGTTTACTCACAACCACTATGGTAATTGATGCATTACATACCTAGTAGGAGGTCGGGAAGTGACCCATTGCCGACCTCCCGAGAAAGTGAAGAAATGGTAGCTTTAGAAGGGAAATTTCAAAATATGCATCCAACCAAACAATAAGTGTGTTAATAAAATTAATCGGCCTCTATCTGGAAGTTATGACAAAAAGTTAATTTTCAGATTTCAACTTTTGAACGCCTATAATCCTGCAAGCTAAGTACATGGTTGTGAGTAAAATAGTATACATACTCTCGACGGTAAATACATCATTCCAGCTTCGGGCTGATGCCTCCAGGCAATGCCGGAGGCAGAGAGGCAGGATGCCTCTCTGTGCCCTCAGCAGTAATGATGTATTTCCCGTCTCGGTATGTAATATACTATTTCAGTTGTACCCATTCAGGGCAAAATGAAGCAGGTAGCTGCAAAAGTTTTCTGCACAACTGGTTTTCACGGCAAGCAGTACTATTATTATTTTGGACCGGCATCCTACTTTTTAACCTTACTCGTTCAAGGCCCGTTAATGAGGTTCTGGTCCTTGAAGTCTACGGAATTTTTGCGTTCGGTTCCGCATTTCCAATCTCGAAATATTGTTAGAGGACAGTCCAACCTATTTTTCCCTAGTAATGGTATCAGTAATATCGAGTGGGAATATTTATAAAAAAAGAAACAAAAAAAAACGTTGAACTGGGCAGTGAAAATTGCTCACTTCTTTGCTTGGCATTCTCCCGAAAATAGATCTCTCGCATTTTCGACTTCATAAATGAGATAAGCTGATGCGGAAATGTGGTTCGTGATAATAGAGTTAATAATTCTTATTGTGAAACGAAGAAGGAACAACGTAGTTGAACCAGTAAACTATCCTATCTACAGGGTGTCCCGTTTTTCAACGCTCACTATTGGTATCTCGGAAACGGTTAGAGATACAAAGTCGGTTAAATTACAAAAAAGTTACGCAATTTTATGGCTATTTCAAAAATGTCAAAATATCGAAGATATCTTTGGTCATTTTTGAAATATCTCAAAAAAACTGAAAAATGCCGAATTCCAAAAATGTAAATAACTTTTTTATTATGACAGCTATCAATTTGAAAATTAGTATCCTGACATTTTTTAAAGTCCTTGATTGACTCACGTCAATAATTTTTTCCTGCACTCACTAGTTTTTGAGATATGACAGTTGGCTTCATTTTTTCTTATGGACACCATATGATTTATTCACCCCATAAAACTCATCTTCTTTTTCTCTTTACGAAGATATAAAACACTTGTAGCATTTTTGTCAAAATAACCTGTAAAAATTGGAAAAACCATTTCTAGGGCGAATAAATCTAGTTACCGGTTCGGTTGCCATGCTCACGTGGCATAATAACAATGGCATTCGGTTGCCATGGTCGGTTGATTTTGGAAAAAGTTGAGTTACATTCCGTTTTTAAGTATTTGATAATGATAATAAATAACAATAAAACAAATACAAAACCAAATATAGCACAAGATGACATAACAATAGCAATAAACATTTATAATTCACAATTACTCGAAATGGGGTCCATTTTGCGGGGAACGCTCAAAGATTGAATTTGTGGTTCATGAAAGAACCTCCCAAAGCAACCAAGAGCTGGAAGCAAGGAGTTGATGATGCGTTTCAGTCAGTTAATAACCCGCACGATATCAGCGCAGCCGTTGAAAACATGGCTAAGAGGCACACAACTCTGCATAGAGCAAAATGGACTCCCAATTCGAGCAATTGTAAATTATGAATGTTTATTGCTATTGCTATGTCATTTTGTGTTATACTTGGTTCTGTATTTGCTTTATTGTTATTTATTATCATTATCCAATGCACAAAAACGGAATGTAACTCAACTTTTTCCGAAATCAAGAGATCATAGCAACCAAATGCCATTGTTTATATGCCACAAGAGCATGGCAACCGAAGCGGTAACTTGATTTTTCGCCTCAGAAACGGTTTTTTGAATTTTTACAGGTTATTTTGACAAAAATGCTACAAGTGTTTCATATCTTTGTAAAGAAAAAGAAAAGATGAGTTTTATGCAGTGGATTAATGATATGGTGTCCATAAGAAAAAATGAAGTTAACTGTCATAACTCAAAAACTAGTGAGCGCAGGAAAAAATTATTAACGTCAGTCGATCAAGGACCTTCAAAAATGTCAAGGTACCAATTTTCAAATTGATAGCTGTTATAATAAAGAAATGATATGAAATTTTCGAATTCGGCATTTTTCAGTTTTTTTGCAATATTTCAGAAATGACCAAAGATATCTTGGATATCTTGACATATTTGAGATAGTCATAAAATTGCGCAACTTTTTTGTAATTTAACCGACTTTGTATCTCTTACCGTTTCCGAGATACCAATAGTGAGCTTTGAAAAACGGGACACGCTGTATAGTGAAATAATAGGAGATAGTTACCTAATAAGTAGGTACCTACCTACCTATTACCGCTATCTATTCAGTTAGTATGGTTCCTTAAGTGGTTCCTTACCTATATGAAACCGTTCGCGACAGATAGTGAAATAACCTTCCGTCAATATAGGGATACCTACGCAAGTACATTATCTCTAGAATTCAAATTTCAACATTCAAACAGTCTACGTGACTCATGACCCACATCGATTCACCTACAGTCTCACACTAAGCTATTCGACCATTCTAGACGATTATTTTGTTGTTGTAATGCGTGTTTCCAGAGAATTCTACTAAAATTGATCCTTATACCTCGAACCTCGGAGTGAGGGCGAGCTGCTTATCTACACTTTATGAAACAAGAATAAATCACAAGTTTTATTCAAAGCATTAGTTCATAAGCCTTACCCATACGTATGTGAGCCTCTTAAGGACGGTGTTGGATTGGTAAAATAAGCGTTGCGAAATCAATCCGTCTGGGTTTATTCCTTGACGAATTTCTACCATTTTGATCTCTTTCGAAAGCTACAAGGATGTACTTTGGTTTTAGCTCATTGACATTTCCAAAATCTATTTTTTTTTTAAATTTTTGGATATGCCAATGGGCTCACAGCCGACTAGAATCACGGTACAAGTGAACATACTATATAAACGTCTGAAAGTGTGTTATTTGGGTCACCAAGCTCAATTTATTCACATAATATTGAGAACCTTTGATAACTTACAGAGAATCATAGTAAGTCAGTAATTATCGAGGTAATTATTGTTACAAAGCTCGCGACCATCCCGGCTCTTTCCGGAGAAATCTAGATTCCCGCGTCGAATTCGGGAAGCATCGAGAGACTGCAGCGGTAGGTCACGACACGTCGAGACTTCTGGTGGAGGTGCCGTAGAAGGTACGCGTATATTCCATTCGGCTCTGGAATCCATCTCGACGCAAATACCAGAAAAATCCTTGAGTGCTGGAAACTCCAACGATCAAACAGGAAGCATCCAGAACCTTCGATGCCACTATAAGAGAGGAACTCGACCTGACATCGAGAGAGAGTTGGAATCGAGCGACCGTGGCGATAACATCTCAAGCGACATTGTGAATTTCTAAGCGATTACTAATTGTGTGCGTTATTCAGTTGTATCGGTAGTAGAGAATAAAGTGCAGTTTGTTTACAAGTAAATCAGCGCGTTCAATAGGGTCCTTGCATGAAATTTTTTTCTCACTCCAATAGAATGCCCTTGAGTCACTTAATAATATGTTCTATCTTAATTGTGATATACCTTTGTATTTTTGTTGAAATTTTCAATTAAAGTTTGAAAAAATTGAGTGTAGGCAACATCCTTACATGTTTCACAAATGCATAAGTTTACGCCCTCCTCTACACCGATTTAAAGAAGTTTAGAAGCTTAAATTTACTTCACAATTCTCAATGTGTAAAATGTGTGAAAATGCCATTTTACCTCATTATGAAAATATTATAATAGAACAGGGTTTGACTATTTGTTCTGAAGATCCTTCAAATTCATTGATACGACTTGAAATTAAGTGAAACGCACACCTCTTCAGCCTAAATGCGCAGCATGACAGCAACCGCCAAACGAAACGTCAAGCCGAAAAATTTGAAAGCCGTAATCGCTGTGTTGTGTTTTGTGTGAAATGGGATGACGATGGAGAAAGGTTTTGTTCAGGCGGAATCCGACCATTTGCCGATGGTTAACTTCGTGATGGAGGAAGAGTTCTTCGCGAAGAACGAAAAATTTAAAGCAGCAGAAGAAGAGTCAAAGCTCACAGCGAAGCTCACAGGTAGATGTTCGATTTCTTTGATATCATTAGCCGCTTTTCAGATGAGCAGAATGAGATACCCCTAACAAGATTTGATCGGGTGACCTCAACGGAGTCATGATTAGTAGTTGTGAAATCATTTGCATGGAAGACGCCTAAGTGAAAACGATTTAGATCTATTCTGTAATTTTTTGTATTTCTAGAGCTGGTAGAGGCAACTATGCGAACTCCGCCGTTGGATATGTACCTACAGCTTGATTTTGATGATCCTCACACAGGCAAAAGTCGAGGCAAAAGTGGTATAAGGCGATAGATATTGGCGTTTTAGCACTTCGTGCCAACGTTGTCTTCGTGGTGAATCTTGGGGCATTTGAATTAAACCTTTATTAGGTGTGGAAGTTGAATCGTTTGGCCACCAACTCATCAAGCAACACTCATTGAGGTCAACAACTCTGGAAGGCATGTTGAAAATATAGCTGCGCGAAGGAGCTCAAAAGTGACAATCACTTCCAGCGGACAGTGACAAAAAAAAAAGTGCCAAGCATAGAAGTGCCAAGTCAGTCTGATGCCAAGGACGTCTGTCTGATGCAAAAACAACACAGCTGCGCTGTCGTTCTAAATATCCCCAGAATATCCCCAGCATGTCTGACGTCATGGCTGTTTTTGGGCGCGAAAATAAATTCAAATTATTGGAAACTTTACTATTTTAATAAAAAGCTTCAAAAATTTTTTTCAGTTTTTTCCTTCAACTGTATGACTATGTACAACATAGCGCATGTTTCTACATAGAAATTTCTGATTTTGAAAATTTGTGCAAGGACCCTATTTCGAAATAGGTGAACCCGAATACCGTAACATTTGGTGGTAGATATTTTGAAATTTGCTGATTTCAACTGCTGATTTCGAGGTAATCGATTAGTGACTACGCTGATTGTCGGAACATTCGAGAAATCGTTTGATGACGACCAGAACATGACACAAAAAGAAACGGAAAGAGCTTTAGCGAGCATCATGGCGATGATGCAAGAACAAAAAAAAAGAACGTCTCGAAGAGAAGGAAGAATTGAAGAGAGTTCTAGAACAGCAGGAGCAGAGACGGCTCGAAGAAAAGATGGAATTGGAGAAAGTTCTAGAACAGCAGGAGCAGAGACGGCTCGAAGAAAAGATGGAATTGAAGTAAGTTCTGGAAGCGCAGGAGCAGAGTAGCAAGAAAGAATTCTAGAACACCAAGAGCAGAGACAGCTTGAGGAGAAGGAAGAATTTAAGAAAGTTCTCGAAGAGCAGAAAACAGAGCTCAGAGAGTACTGGAGGGTCAAATGCATTATATAGAGGAGAAAGAAGAGAAGTTGAAAGCTTACATTCTATATATTGTACATGAACAGATACAAGACGTGCATGGACAGATGAGGGATCAAATACAAAAGGTCCAGGGATTTGTCCATGAGAAAATGGCAGCGATGGAGGCAAACGTTTTGCAACTGGAACAACGTGTTAGAAGAACTGCATTTTCCAGTTCAGCGACGAGCACGGGCGGAATCCATCGCATGAAGCTGCCGAATTTTGATGGAAAAAGCCCATGGTCCACTTACAAAAGGCAATTCGACGCAGCAGCCGAAGCCAACGGATGGATGGACGAGAAAAAGGCTACTGCACTGGTTCTTGCTCTCAGGGGTCCGGCATTAGAGCTGCTTCAGACGATACCTGAGAACCAACAGAAGTGTTTCGAAACAATGGTGAAGGTGCTGGAACTTCGCTACGGTCATTGGTGAAGGTGCTGGAACTTCGCTACGGTGACAACCATGTGTAGCAGATACTTACACCAGACCCGTCTGAGAACCAGGGTCCAGAAGAGCGGAGAAAGCCTGCAGGAGTTCGAGGCCGAAGTCTTGAGGCTGATTAACCTTGCTTATTCAGCTTATCCATCAAGTCTACTGGCCAATATTGCGAAAGAAACCTTCATCAATGGACTGAGGGACAACGAGTTGCGCCAGATGGTCACAATCAGCAGCCCAGCGACGCTCACCGATGCCTTAATCCACGCGATTCGCATCGAAGCAGCCAAGGATTCTCCACGTCACTTCAGAATCAGAGAAGCGACATTGGAGCACCCGAGAATCCAACAGTCAGGAAGGCCAGCGATTCACAGTCCCCGTCAGTCCAGGAGATGTTCCAGAAAATTCTCATCGCTTTGGAAAATAAGGAAGCAAGGACAGGGGGCAGGCCGCGTTGCTTCGGCTGTGGAAAACCGGGACATCTGCGTCGGGACTGCAGGCAATGGTTGAGTCCAGCATACCGTTCCATAGTGGAACGGGGAACTGCTGATCGAGAAAATCACCAACCGAGAGAAAGTTATCGTAGAGGAGGAAGACCACGTTGCTTTGAATGTGGAAAGGACGGACATCTGCAACGCGCCTGAAGGCGACGATACGCTTTAGCAGACCGTTTCTTGCTGAAACGGGAAGCTGATGATCGAGGAAGTCAAGTAGACCGTTTCGTGCTGGAACGGGGGCTTGCTGATCGAGGAGGTCAAGCTGACTGTTTCATGCTGGAACGGAGAGCTGCTGATCGAGGAAGTCAACTTAGTCCTTGAAAGAGTCATGGCAATGGCAATGGCAATAAGGATGCTCTTTCTCGAAGACCGTGCAAAGAGGATTGCAAGCATTGCAAAAGAGTGTACCAGCAGAACGGAAACGTTGTGGTCAAAGCAATCGTTGTTGCAACCCCGAGAAATTGGACTACAGCTGAACTCAGCAAAGAACAACGAGAAGATCCGGCTATGGGTGCACTTGCTGAACGCAAGGAGAATGGTCAGGACAGACCAGAGTGGGCTGAAATCTCTGGGAAAGGGCCTGAATTTAAAGCTCTCTGGGCCCAATGGAAATCTTTGAAAACAGAGAACGGTCTGCTGAGAGAGAGAGAGAGAGAGAGAGAGAGAGAGAGAGAGAGAGAGAGGAATCGAGCGACCGTGGCGATAACATCTCAAGCGACATTGTGAATTCATTCAATTAATAATTGTGTGCGTTATTTAGTTGCACCGGTAGTAGTGAATAAAGTGCAGTTTGTTTACAAGTAAATCAGCGCGTTTAATTTCGAAATAGGTGAACCCGAATACCGTAACATTATTAGATATTGTTCCCATCACAGGGTGATATTAACTGCGGAAATGCGAACTGTTGGACTGTGAGGGCGAAGGGCCTGTGTTATGGGAATACTTGGAGTACTTGGACCTACTTATCTTTTTGGAAAATTATCGCATCTGCAGTCCACCTTAACTAACCCCCCTCGATTGATTTCGATTATTTCCCAAACCATAGTAGAGTGGGATGCTTAATGCTTATTGTGCTACGCGAACACTGACCTATATCTACAAAGAGCTTTAACCTCAAAATACGGGAAAATAACAATCATGATGTCAAAAAATCATTTCCAGCAGACATAAAATCTACCAAATCTGTGTCATTGGCTAACCGTGCCTTCGACCCGCGACCTAAGAACTAGATTCAACCCAACTCGTCCACGTGACGTAAACGATAACGGACAATGATCAAGTAGCTTATTGGGTTAGGTCAGTTGTAAGCCGTGAACTGACTTGATTTAGTCTGGACCAAAGATGCTGTGTAAACGGTATCGGATCGAACCAAGCCGCAGAAATCTGTACTATGTAGACTCAGTTGGCCGGTAGTCAACCAACCTGACTGTCGAGGCTATGTAATCTCTGGTCGAGTATTCTGTCTGACAGAGATTTCTTTGTTTGATGGCAGAAAAGAAGATTGTTATGGACCAAATCTGGACTGTATATCAAAATAGGCTCTACCGGTGTAAACGCTGGAAGAGAAGAACTAGGCATTTTAAGTGGAATTTGGCTCACTACTTAGGTTAGTCCGGCTTGTGGAGTCCTCCGGTGTAAACGTAGCCATTGAATATATTTTCTCATCACGCCACGCCCACTTTGAATGACCCTCGCCTCGTGGAAGTCGTGGTGAGTGAGTTCAGAATGCCACTGCAGTTTTCAATTGCCCAACTTCATTTGTAGAGAAGTAGGAGGAGATAATTGAGTAAGTACCTACCTAGTGTAACATTTAAAGAAAAACCCCGGACGCGCTATAACTCTTCGCGCCGCCGCCGGTTTACCTACATCGTTAAAATAGAGAAGAGGCCACAAGTATTAGATTAGGTACCTACCTACTTGTTGACGCGGTTCGGTGTCTTCTCTGTTCAAATGAGCTGTTATAATAAAAGTATAATGGAACTAAGAGGTCACCTATGATCCTGTAATGATCTGCCTGCAGTTTCATTGGATGGTCTCTTATCACTAATCTGGCGTCTGGAAAATATCAATCTTCACTGAACTGATGTGATGTAGTTTTCTACGTAGTGGACTGACGCGCCTTTAGGTGTCTGTATCAGAAAGTAAGCCCTGGCATCCCCACTAATTCCTCATGCTTGTGTGTTTTTCTTGTGTTATTAAGTTCTTTTATCGATTATTTTTTATGGTGTCGGAACATAAATGGATAATAGCTGTCGGAAAAGTTTCCTAGTCGATGCTTGCATGTCGAAGCTCAAAAGCCAAAGCACCTAAAGCACCGCTTACGTGATTCGTGTCATGAGTAATGTATCCTCGTCACGGTGGTGGCGGCCGGGGGGTGGATACATGGAAATCACTTGCATTAATAAAAGCGGGCGAAAAGTGGGGAGGAAAAACCTAAGACCTAAGGGTGACTAACCACAACAAACATGGCTAGGCTCTTGATGTAGTAAAGCTATATTCACAAAGAAGTTGTGCAGTGCTGTTGCCGTGCAATGCTGTTACATAAAGATAAAGTTAGAACCATGTATTTAAATAGATCATCACATCAGATCACAATCATTCAGATACAAAAATGGTGTGTACCTCGCGTGCTAAGCCGTTGCCAGTTGGTGTCAATGTTTGCAAACTTCAAACTTTTGACACAGCACTGGCACGCACCCAAATAGCACGCCAATAGGCGAGCAACCCTTGAAGAACTCAAGCGTGCCGGCCAATCACAGCGCAGCGTGAGCTGTTGGCTGCTGCTGGCAGGATCAGGACGCGGTGGGCAGAGAGTGATAACGCTGTCATTTGGACTTGAAATTTTTTTCGATTGTGTCGATTCTTATCTTGATGGTACACCTATTTTTTTTTGGCGTCTTCAACGTGCAAATAATACGGCAACCGACTGAAAACATCCCTGTTGGAAACGTGCATCAATGGAAAGCAGAAGGAGTAGACAGTTATAGTAGCTGATAGTAAACACTAGACAGCTGACATTGATGTCATAGTCACTAGTTACACCAATACTACCAAACAAAAATAACTAGAGATCTTTGTGGGTTCTAAAATCAAAGGTTCTAAACTTCCAAAAGTCTATCTCGAGGTCTATCTGAACGAACCCTACTAAATGCTACAAGGCAACCAACCGCACTACCACGGCACAGCAACGCTCCAGCACTACACAACTCCTTATGTGAATGTAGCTTAAGAGTGTACTACGTCAAGTAGGTGCTGTGAAAGCGTTACAAGATAATAATACGCAATACTTGCACCTCGACTTGCACTTTGTTATATGTCAACAGCGTGGGAATGATATTATTACGACTGATAACAACCACAGTTTTGAATGAAAATCACAATGAACTTACCAACGCTGTCGGGAATGACATGAATAGACGACAGGAAAATTGTGAATAATGCTCACATTTTTGATATCAGGGGCCTATTTCATAAAGCTACTTTGCATTTGCAACTTTTCACTTTGCGCCTTGTCAAAATTCCAAGGAGTTGCTAAAAAAATACTATACTACCTATAGCAACTCCTCGAGTTTTTGGAAAGTGCAAATAAGTAGTTTTATGAAATGGACCACCCTGATAATGATTGCAGTGATTGCATGGAAACTAAAAAGAAGATCCTTAATCTGAGAACCAGTGCTATCCTATACAGGGTGATTCATGAGTGACCTTACATAGGCTAATGGTAGATAGAGGACTTCAAGGCGAGTCAGGATTCACTGAAGAATTTTTGTTTTCTTTATTGGTTCGGAAGATACAGGGTGTTTTGTGTATTTCGTATGAAACGTTGATAAGGGATATTTCTGAAACAGCTGGAGATATTTTGTTGAAATTTACCAGTAATATTTCTCCAGAAGCCATATCGGGTAGGCCAAAATCCAGGGCCGAACTAGAAAAAATGTGCCCCTTTGTTGTTAGATCAAAAAGTACAATTTCTGACCGCTTTTTTAAAAAACTGCTATCGGATTCGAAAAGCTAAGGGAAAATGCCTAAAGAGTCACTCTTCAATTTAGATGACACACCTAAACCGTTTCGACAATGAAATTAAAAGTAAAATTTGTGGGTAAGTTTCCACTCTCAACCGGACATAATTGACTCATTGTTTCATTGAATTCATTCAACTTCATTTTTTAGCTTATCTCTGTTGAATAGAAGCACCTTTTTTTTAATGACAATTTCGAGAGTGAAACACAAAATTGGACTGGATTTGGTCGTAAAAAAATGTCTTCGGCTATTGAATTTTTTTTCAACTTAGCCCTTCTATTCCACAGAGACAAGCTGAAAAATGAATTTGGATAAATTCAATCAAACAATAAGTCGATTATGTCCGGTCGAAAATGGAAACTTACCCACAAATTTCACTTATAATTTTATTGTCGAAAAGGTTCAGGTGTGCCATCTAAATTGAAGAGTGATTCTTGGAGCATTTTTTCCTAGCTTTTCGAATTCGATAGCAGTTTTTTAGAAAAGCGGTCAGAAAATGTACTTTTTGATCAAAAAAACAAAGGGGCGCATTTTCTCTAGCCCGGCCCTGGATTTGGACTTACCCGGTATGGCTTCTGGTTAAGTTTCAGCAGAGAAATATTACTGGTGAATTTCAATAAAATATCTCTAGCCGTTTCAGAAATATCGCTCATCAATGTTTCGTACGAAACAAACAAAACACCCTGTATCTTCGTTACAAACTGAGAAAGCCAAATTTCTTCTGCAGATCCTGACTCGCCTCGAAGTCCTCTATCTCCCATTAGCCTATGTAAGGTCATTCATGGATCACCCTGTATAACATACAATAAGTACTTACCAAGAAATTCATTCCGTTTCCGAAATGAGCTTGGCGAGTTTAATGTTGATATAGGTCATGATCGATGTTGCGATAAAATATTGATAATTATTTGGAACGTGTGGAGCTTTTCCATTTCCAGAGTGGTGAGGTGAGTCATTTTAAAAATCGAATGCTGGTAGGAACCTAGGAACAAGTGAATGCGCCTCACGGGCATTATTTATACCCACCTGAAAAAAAAAAGGTGCCGTACCTACCGATAGGTGCTACTATCTCGGAAACATCCCGGATCTCAGACTTCTAAAATATGTAAAAGTTAGATTCTCTCACCTATAGGTATACCTAGGTAAGTACCCGGATCTCCCGGATCTCCGGGTCTTCCCTGGTCGCGTATAGGTCACAAAGTAGTAAGCAGCAACTCCTTCCTGGCAGAAGTGCTTGAAGCGATAGCAAGAATAAAACAAACCCCCCGGTTACGGCCAAGGCCTTCACTTCTCTCATTTATTCTTCAAGGAAGCCCCATGTTATGAACCCCCAGAACTCCGAGACCTGCCTCTGAATGGAAAGAAGTTGCTGGGTAAAATACTTGCAAAAAAGGATACTGCAGTACCTATAGAGGAGTTTCTAGTCAACACCGATTTTAATTTGTACTTGGTTGTGTTGTACATTTTAGATATAATGTATGAATAATATGTTTTCCATATCTTCTAATATTTTTTTCTTAATATCAACGCTCACGGGCATTGTGTATTTACACATGAACTAATGAAGTCTATCTATTTATTTACCTATGAACTTTTTGTTTCAATAAATCGTGACCTGCTTGAACTGACATGAAAATTCCAGGTACACGTACCTAGGTGAAATTTTCCTGTAGCGGTATTCTTGTTATCAAAAGTACTTCTCTTCTGATCGCAACACTCAACACCCAAGATCATCTTGTTTGAGGACGGTGTTGAATTGGTAAAATAAGCGTTGCGAAATCAATCCGTGTGGGTTTATTCCTTGACGGATTCTTACCATTTTGGTCTCTTTCGAAAGCTACAAGGATGTACTTTGGTTTGAGCCCATTGGCATTCCCAAAATCCAAAAATAATTTTTTCAAATGTCAAAATTTAAATATTTTTCTTAGATTTCGGAAATGCCAATGGGCTCAAACCAAAGTACATGCTTGTAGCTTTCGAAAGAGACCAAAATGGTAAGAATCCGTCAAGGAATAAACCCACACGGATTGATTTCGCAACGCGTATTTCACCAATATGACTCCGTCCTTAACAGGGAAGTCGCCAACATGCATGTTTCTTGTAATTGCTGGTGGACTAACACGATTATATGGTGTACGGTTGGTTGCATATATAATTAGACTTCTGGGCTCAGATGTTATAATGATTCTGTATCACATCTGCTAAAATTTATCTTTATAAAGCTTACTTTGTTAAATTTTGCCCAAATATTGTCTGGACTCGCGCCCTATATGTGGTGTGACTTCGAACAGAGCTTTGTTTAGTAAGTAGGTACTATCGAAGTGAATACTACAAAAATTGATACAATACATAATTCGGTGACTGTTTATGCCCTATTGAAAAAACGTGGCATCAAACAGGGGATAAAACGAGGGATAAAATGTTCAACAGTGGAATAAAATGGAAATCTGATCAGGTATACCTACTTCAATTAAAGAACATGATGGGAATACAAAATATAGCTTCATGCGATTATTTTTGTATGCCGAAACAATGTGGGGTAACACACACTTATTGCCTATTTTTTATTGCAAAAGAAGATCTAACAGTTCCAATAAAATGTATTCTGCAAACCAAAACAAGGGCTGTGTCTCACGTGGGTTTTGATTAACAAATAATCGTTTATTGGAGGTATATTTTGTATTTCCATCATATTCTTTCGTCAAGTTCCAAATTTATTTTGGGTTGAAACTTACGTTGACTGGACTACAATAAGGGTCTCTGAATAAAATTCTTTCAGAGATTTGCCAACACTTCGAAATTAGATCGGATTTTCCCTTTCAGAACTGTAATGAAAATTAAAATGAAATTTCCGAAAACACATTAGCTGCTTTTCTTTAACCATCTGAACCCACATACTTGAATAGCTATACTACTCAAAAAAGACGTCCGACACTGACAATACTGGGCGCCGCCATATTGATGGCTATTTGGCCGTTACCTTGACCGCGACAAACAGTAACGGGGGCCCGACCAGGACCAGCTAAGGAAGTCATAGGGGGGTGCAAGGAAAGCATGGCATCCCGACGCCGACCAGAAACAGGAGCTAGGCACCGGTAATCTTTTGGAGAATTAAAAAACATAGGATGAGAAGTTCCTCTATTCTTTCTTGGAAATTCTTTGAGTAACAAAGACTCGAAGGTTTGACCGGAAGTTCGTTATTTACAAATAAAATGTGAACAATATGACACTGTGACATATATGCCGATCACGTTTTAAATTCAGCAGAAAATAAAACGCGGTTGGCCATGTTGCCTAGAGTGCAACGGACGCTCATAGACCAAGTTGCGCGAAAACGGGCTGAGCTCAAAGAGGTTAGAAAATTTTGACAAGAAATGCCAGTTCTGGCGTCTCCTTGCATCATATCCGCTGCCCTGTTGCCTTGGCCGTTGTTTGTCATGATGTCAGGTGAGTGTCATAGTTGTTTACATTCCTGGGAAAATTTCATTAAGTGTTCTGCCCTCGGTTCTGCTATTGCTATATTCATGGTTCTGCCTGTATATTTATAAGGTAAGTACGAGTAACACTCTTGTCTGAGTACTCAAGTTCATGTAAATTTTTTCTTTCATTCAAAGTTGACTTCAGATGCAAATGATCATGGGGTGAATCCTCGGGTGAATTACTGGGACATCAGAACGTTCAACGGATTGTGATGGATTGCCACGGGATTACCACGGGATTTCCACCGGATACGATTTCTTCAAATTAAATGGATAGCCACGGGATTCCAGGGAATTTCCACAAATTGCCAACGGCTTGGGGCCACGCATGAATCACCACCAGAGAAAGGCGCTCTTGCTTTGCGGTGCTTATTATCACCTGAGGTCTCCACGCTATAAGGTTATTCATTAACGTTACATAGACCAATGGCAGATAGGGGATTTCAATTTTGTTTAGATTTACCAGCAATATTCCTCTGTTAAAACTTGTCAATAATTACTGGGTAAATCAAAGTCTAGGGCCGCAGATTCGGAAAAATGTATCCCTGTGTTATTTGGTCAAATTTACATTTTTGGGAATACTGTTATCGGGTTCGAGCCATATTGAGGCAAATTTAATGGTTGACCTGCGATGTGACTCGATTGAAAAAAGTTGGCTTCTGTAATTTTAGCTTTTTAGGCCAGCCCTTCTGTCAACAGAGACAAGCCATGAAATGAATTTGAACCATTTCAGTCGAACAGTGAGTAGATTATGACCAGCCAAAAATGAAAACTTGATCCAAAGTTTTATCTTGTATTTTTTTGTCAAAACTGAAAACGAACTTTTTGGACAAATAACACAGATGTGCAAAATAAAAACCCGCCGATTCTGTGATTTTTCACTATGATATTTCTGCACATAATAAATATGTATTACGATTTTCCAACAGAATTTTGTCATCTTTCAGAAATGAGGATTGAATCCGAACTCTCTGGAGATAGAGACTAGAGCCATTCATCTGAACGACAGAAGCAGTTCGTCACCTCAATGTCAGCTTTGATGGCCGGACTTCATCTGCAGCACAGTCCCACTCCAAGTACCTCGGTGGGACCTTCGACCAAACATTATCCTTCAAGATCAACTTGGAGAGACTCACTGCCAAGACGAAGACACGAATGAACCTGGTTCAGAGACTTGCGAGAACTACATGGAGTGTCGACGCCACTACTCTTCGGATATCCACCATTGTCTTGGTCTAGTCGACAGCGGAATACTACGCTCCTGTTTGGATGAATAGCACACACACACACAACATCATTGACGTCATTCTTAACCAAGCATTGAGAATCATTGCTGGAGTTGTCAAATCTACCCAGACTTTCTGGCTGCCAATTTTGAACATCGCAGCCAAAAATCCATGCTGCAGATTTCGAGATGAAAAGACACTGGAAGGAAATATGGGATACTGAAGCCGCCGTCAAGAACAGAGCGATTGTAGAGGATCCGAAGAGCTTCTCCCTTCCAAGGAAAGTATGGATTCAATAGGATACGAACAGGGCAGGGAAAATGCAGATTTCAGTTCTATCAGTGAGGATATGTAGAAGATCCGAGTTCTGAGTGTGGAACTGAGAACCAGACCATGAACCACATCGTCGCGGAGTAGGTTTCCGCGGACAATGGCTATCAAAAACTGCATCTGAGCTAGACCTGTAGTTCCTCAACATCTCCATCGTCAACTTCGCACTCGCCCACTTGCTGCATCTACTCTACCCTCTGTTCCCTAAGATGGCCACTGATATCAGCCTCGCTGACATCTTTTCCTTTTTTTTTGCAATTAAGCTACGTCGAGCAGTTTTTCTGTGGTTTGCCTATAGATCTTCGAGCGAATGCTGTAGCTGAAGTTAATTCATCTCACAGGTTTTCAAGAATTGTTGTATATATTTAGTTAGAGTATCAATGTATCTTAAGTACCTACATATAGTGATACTAGGTACTATTGCACTATATAAGTTGATTTATGTTGTCACTAATATTGTATCCTTAGTACAGGCATAGCAATTAATTCAGAAAAATTGTGAAATTTTCGATTATTACCTTCGAGAGCTTGTAAAATCTATCACCTAGTGTTAAATTTAAAAGGCACAGATTAATTTTAGATATCAGCTATTGACCTTTATTTTTGACCAAAAATTAGAACAGTTTCCTCAACGTAATTTATTATTTTATTTGAAAAAACATTCCACCAGTCGCCCATTTAAACTGGCGAAAATCTACCAAAATCAAGACGCCTTGAACGTTTATACAGTCTTGCAACAGCGCTGTACTCGATTGACAATAAAAATTCAAGGTCATCTAGGGAAAAAGTGATCCAACATTACAAATTTGAGCATCCCCAATTATCGCAGAATTGCCAACTTGGCGTAAGAAAATTACCGTTCTAGTGCTGAATTTAAAAGCTGATCGGCATATAGATATGATGCAATGTTTTTTATCTCCGTTTCTTATTGATTCCAAGCAAAACATTTTCAAATCAAGTAAAAACTTTTTGTTCAGTTCAATTTTGAAAGTTGAAAAGTTTTCAAAGTGTAGAAATTTTGTAATAATAATAATAATAATAATAATAATAATAATAGCGTTTATTTCCGATCATGAATACATGAAGTTGGATCGTCGATGTCGAAGCCTATATTAAATGTCGTGCACAATGACAAATTTGTTAAGATTATCATAAAATACGAACAAAAACAAGAAAAAAAAACAGATTAAAAGACAGATTAAAAACATGAAGGTATAAGTGGATAAAAATATCGCAATCACAGATCGATCATTAAATATGGAAGGTTTAAACCATGGAGCCCAGGCTGAAAAACTCTTGCACGTCGTAAAAACCACCCTTTATCAATATTTCTTTGACTTCCCTCTTGAACAAGACGACGCTGGCTGCCCGTCTCACATTCAGTGGGAGCGCATTGAAGTTAAACATTTTTCTCTAATTTCTTCTGGCCAGGACTTCTGGAAATTTGGCAGAAAGCAACAAAACAAAAGAGTCAAATTAAGTCTGCAGTTGCAATCTTCCATCATTTTCCAATCGAGCGTTATGAATTTTCAAAATTTCTCCTAGCCGTTGCCACCCAAGAGGGGCCTGCTCTCGCATGTATTTTGACCAGGATGACTCGCCTCTGATGCAGGACTCCACTCAAAAATTCATTCCTGCTCGGGGACCGACTTTTTTCGAAAACGTCAAACCGATATTGGAAGTATATTGGATTGGGCGTCGTGTAGACCCATTTTCAAAAATCAGCACGGTTCCGGTTTTCCAACAGTCATTTTTTCAAAATGAAATTTTACCATTCCGTGAATTTTAAAAACTGCAATGCAAACTTTGACATGCGGTAAGCCGCGTGGGTGAGTCTTAAGCCCCACGAAATATTAATTTAAGGTGCAAACATGCTGAGAATGAAAGTTGGAGAAAAGATTGAATTCATTTTTAGAGGGAAAATTTTCGAAATCGAACCCACGGTTTCCGAGTTTTCATCTCTGGAAAAACTGGAAATTTTCAAACTTTTTATTCCGTGAACAGATTATCACCATTTTTTTTAAACAGGAGGTAACTGGCTCTTAAAACATTTTCCAATAATTTTCTCTTCAATTTCCTGGGAATTTCTCTGTTGAAAATGAACAACACGCCTGGGTTATCGAAACCGGACTTAAATGATGGAGCTTGAAGTGAAGCCGTAATTGACGATCTTCATAATGAGATGATTTGGAAAAAGATTTAGGGTTTTCCAGGAAAATTCAAATTTTCAATTTCCCGCAAATTATTTTCAATCTTTCTGTGGTGCCAGTTTTAAATCGTTCACCTTTATCCATGTACCAATGCATCTGATTGCCTCATTCGCTTTTCTTTCCACATAGTTTGGTTCCTGATGAAAAACTGCAAATTTCTTACTTTTTAGCTTGCAAACAAAACAAAGGGTATTTGATTGTTGAACATTTTCAGACAATTTCTCTTGAAATTTTTTCCGAGAGTTTTCTACTTAAAAATGAGTAACCGGCCTAGATTATCGGGACCAGCCTCATTATGATGTAACTCTAAATGGATCCCTTATTAGAGAAAACATATCAATTCTTCAATCTTTTTCTCAAATTCTAACTTCTCACCCGAAGGGACGCTCATAATAAAATTTCCATCCATTCCTTGCTATTCGTCGGGGAAGTTTTGGGGTGACACAACCGATTTTTTTACTCTTTTGCGTTATAATCTAGGAGTATGATTCAAGAATGATACCTACTTATGGTACATTTTGAGCTGAAAAAGTTAAAAGGAGAAGAAAAAAATTAAAAAAAAGAAGAAAATTTGGAGTATTAGTTTCTTTTCCCTTGTTTCCATAGCACATTTCGTGGAACTTATGCGCAAGCGTGATATCGAACATTGACGGATAAGCGAGTCTGCCGTCAACTGTCGAATTTTGCGCGAGTTCCGTTCTCTCAGAGACTCTCACCAGGGCCGCTATTCTTGAATCGTGTGAAAAAAGTCCCTGGGAGTTTTATATAATCCGTACTACACTTCTGTAGCGAAAGTTGCCCAAAAACCACGATTTTAGGCAACATTCGCTACATCAGTGTACTGCGGAATGTATTTTACTCCCAGGGACTTTTCTCACACGATTCAAGAATAGCGGCCCTGCTCTCTGTTTCGTGATGCGTGATGGCTTTATCCTCCAAGAAAGTGCGAATTCGCTCAAGTGAACATGATGTGCCGGCTGTCTGATTTGCAGCCCCCAAAAGCGCACCATTTTGTAGCGCCTTGTTTAAAACGATGCACGTTCATTTCCATGTGGAAATTAGCACGTTGGAATTTCACGCTTTGCTGGTTATGTCGGTTTGTTATTGTTATTGACTCGCAGAACTGTCATTTTCTGCCAAAAATCTCGTGCATGCGCTCAGCTCCGTGCAAAAAGTGTGACCTTGAAAATTCCATGAAATGACCTATTGATAGGGTATCAATTATACATTATTTATATTGTTAATAGTATAAACATACCATATTTTTTTGGTATAATTATGAATCATCCTGTATGAAAACATTCGGATAAAAAAAAATCGCTTAGGTCAGAAAAAAGTCTAATACATATAATAGAAATCGCTTATAATACAATAGTCGATTCTCCTATAATTCAACTTAATAAAAGTGGGTTTATGGTGCAATTCTGTAAGAAGTAACATTACACTAAGGCTCTGTGACGCTGTTATTGCCTAGGCAACAGTTAATAGCCGATAACATTTCTTACATAACAGATAAGCGTTTATGGTAATAAACGCGTGGAAAAAGCTAGTACCCCAAATGGGTTAACTGATGTGTACTTAATAGCCCGATTATGATGAAATCTCAAAATGGCACAAGTGTCCAGTACCTACCTTATTCCGCTGTCAGATTCCAGTTTCAGATATGTAGTAATAAATTCCTTGGAGAACAAAAATTTTAAAAATAAGTCTCGCGAATATTTTAGTGGAATCCAAGTAGATAGATCTCAGGATAGATACATATAGGTACTGACACCCGCAGATATCAGAGGTAAGTCTCCCAAGGAATTCATCCGATTCAGCGAAGAGGTAATTTCCTGGGACATTAAATAGAAGCATGGTTACGCACAAAATTTCTTATAGGTCGCAGTGCAGAAAGAATCCTCCAAGGCCAAACGACCACCTCTAATCTACAATCTACTCCATACATGCGCTACAGGATTCATCTCTGAAGGCAAAAGTGGCCAATCCATTCACTCAATATCGTGATCCATCAAAAGCTCATTGACGATATAAGCGCGGTGCAGTCGAGCATTGTCGTCGAATAGGATGAGTTCGACGCCGAAATTTCAAACGTAAGGGATCATGACATCCCTAACACACAAATCTCTATATTTCAGCATTCGTACTTTCTCTTCCCAAAATCACCAATTCACTCTTACTAGTCATCGACACTCCAGCCTTAACAGTTCTCCACCTTCACCTGGAGGAAAACCGGAGGTGGTCAGGAAGGCTGACGAAGTCAGGAACGTACCGGCGCCGGCGCAGCGTGTGGATGTGTCGGTCATCCGCACCTGCGGTTTGTCAACAACTGTTCGCTTGCCGGCTCCAGTGCTTGGATGGACCGACCACCAAACATCCGGCACCACATTGTGGCTCGGTGAGTCTGCCTGGTCAGGGAAAGGGTACAATGGGTCCAATAGTGGGACCTGCGTGCCAGGTGGAACTACGTCCCATCAACTCCCCCAATAAATCCAGAATAAGGAAGTTCAAAGCAAATCGACAATATCTCGAGTACTGCGTAGCCACGTTCACTCACACTCATTCGTTGAACTATTATTATCAATATTGGATTTCATCCTAATTTTGAGAGTGTGGCGCATGGGCACTTTTTTTCGAACGAAGTCACAAAGTAAACATGCCTACATCTGTGCCAATATTGTCAACCTAACGAGCCAACCAGCCGGTTTGCAAGATTTACAAAGACAACTGTGATACTGTGAAATTTTGATTAGATATATTCGAAGCCTCCTTGCCGTAGTATTTTTTTTAGTTCGGACATACTTATTGGAACAGCATTTATATAAATTCTTCTTATCAGTCGAAACATATAAGCAAATGAAGCTGATCCCAATTCATCAGAAGTGGAAGACGACAATGCTGACTGCAGGTAGCTTAGGCAGGTGATTACTCATTTTCACAATAATTATTCATCTAAAATTTCAATTTTCTTTTTAGTCTCATCAAAAAATCTCGAGGCACTTGAGAACTTTCTCAATGGCGCCTTACAGTTAAAGTCGTAAAACTATTGTTATTGTTCGTAGTTATGTCTCGACGCGACATCAAGTAGATACCTGCGTAATTATAGGTAGGTGATGAACTAATGGATACGAAAGTGATAATGATGAAGAAGGTGAATTTTATTTTTGAAAATACAGAACTTGTTTCTTTTTCACTTCTTTAGCGTTGCCGTCTAGACCAAGACAAGAGTTGTCCTTCTCTTGTCTTGAAATATCAAGATCATTTCAAAATTTGAAGACAAGACTCCGACTCTTGAAACTGAATTACTATAAAATCACGGAGTAAACGGGCAGCCCACTTTATGGTTAAATAAAGTTTTCTCTCTCTCCTCTTCCAATAAAAATACGTGACAGAAATGTAAACATCTTTCAACAAGAAAAACAGAGAAACTGTGAAAAGCAAGGAGCACCCTTCGAATGGAGACTGCGCTCCAATAAAATATTCTACTTGGGTATACTTACGTTCAAATTTTTCAAAACAAAGACCCACTTTTATTGACACTGAAATTTATCATTAGTGTAAGTGCTGGAAGAAAAGGTTGCCGCCGCCACCCCTGTCCTGTTAGTAGACGTATTTCTGCAAGGATGTCTTAACTACTGTTCAGTTAATAAAAGTATTCAAAAAATCTGGCACTGCGGAAGAAAATAGAAATTCAGCTCACCGCAGTCGATCGGCTCAAATTGAGTGAATAAGCAAGCCAAGAACAGTACCAGATTGCCACATCAACGTCGAGAAACAGTCAACGAAAAAGAGTCACAGTCAAAGAAAATGTCAATCAATCAACTTAAATATTTACTGTTTGGTGTTCGAAACATTGCTGTTTGCACGGAGAAATGTAAATAATCGGGTTTAAGCAGGACCCAGAGTTCCCAGATGTCGTGGTGGGGACGTGGTCCAATATTTTTGTCGAAAATATACCGATTGTTTGCAGACCTGTGTCAGGTTCCCGCTTGTGTCAACCTGACGCGGACAAGAAGACTCACTTAGCTCAAGTTGTATAAAGAACACCAGCATAATCGGTTTCCCTTTTATTGGCGAGAAACACTTTGTTTTGCAGCTATTGACCGAAAGTCTTATCGAGCGACCTAATTTCTTGGAAGTTGCGATCTGAGAAGGCGGAGCTATTTTTTGGAGAAGTAGAAATGAGGATGTTGGAGCAGCCCTTGAAAGAAAAATCACTTGGACGAAACTTTCGCATGGGAACCAGAACAACCAGTAGAGACAAACAAAGTCTGAAGGAGATAGGTATAATGTGAATATACAGGGTGGTCCAGGTTATAGTAGCAATAATTCACCATTCGATAGTCCATCGAAAACTAGGTCAACATGCATAATTTAATTTTTTTCTAAAACGCTTCTTAAGAGAGATACAGCCTTTCAAAGTTCAGTTTTTGGAATCTTCTTTTTGCAATAACTCTAAAGTCATCAAAGCGATTTTGAACAAATTTGGTACAAATACTTACGAAATAAATATCCATCACTTGACGTAGATAACTTTTGTCAAAATTGTCCAGTGGCGTAGATACCGGAGGGTTGTTCAACTTCTCCCACCCCATTTTCTACGCCACTGAATATTTTTGGAAAATTGTACTTTTTTTGAATTCCTTGTTCAATTTAGAAAAAAAAGTTACTTCTGTAAAATTTTGATTAGAGGCTTAATTTTTGAGATATTTGGGTTTTAAACTTTGGAAAACATCTCGAAATCGCCACTTTCTAGAGCCCAAATTTTCTTTTCTCTGGAAACGCCTCGTTTCTTTGCTGAAACTGGCACTAAATCAACTCAAACGACCTAAAAACCTTATTCCAGTTGAGGAATCATGAGTTTTCTTGGATTTTAGTTTTTAGGCCTTTGAAAGTCGCGATTTTGAGGTGTTTTCCAAAGCTTCAAACCCAAATATCTCGGAAATGAAGCCTCTAATCAAAATTTTTCAAGAGTAACTTTTTTTCTAAATTGAACAAGGAATTCAAAAAAAGTATAATTTTCCAAAAATATCTAGTGGCGTAGAAAATGGGGTGGGAGGAGTTGAGCAGTCTCCCGGTATCTACGCCACTGGACAATTTTGACAAAAGTTATCTACAGTACGTTTTTTAATTGAAAAACCACCAACGTCGCATTCTACCCCCAAAAGAACAACGGCAACGCTGTCTAGTGTGGAAATTTAGGAATATTTTTGACACTGTTGAGAGTACAGACGGTCTGTAATTATTTAGGTTATTGTCGCACTTCACACTGACACAGGTTTATGTCAAAAAAATATGCTGTGTGAAGTTTGTAGATAATTTGCGGTGCCCGTGAATACTGCGATCGCGCTAATATCCTTGTCGTCATTATCAGAAGTTCCAGTAGCAACCTCATGTGCATCACCAGATTCATCTTCAAAGTCTGAAGCAGAAGAATCAGCCAATTCTGCATCCGATGTGTCGGATTCTGACAAACTTATTATAATTGGTGGAATGTCCTTGATGCTAAAATTCCCCATGTCTCTGTCCCAGTCTCTATAAATCAATTTTCTGCAGTGAGGGATATTTTTTTTGCCACTGTTCTGCTGAAAAACTTGACGAGTGCCTCTTGCCAAAGGTTGGCGACACAATTTTTATCTTCTGTTTCGACCGTAATAGATTTAACCAACGATATTTTCAACTCGCGTTTCAATTTCTCGGCATACTAAGTATGTATGTCGGGAAATACTTAGGAAAAACCAAGTCTTGTCAAAGCGGCTTTTTGAGTTTTGAATTTGAATGACCTGACGGGCCTGACACCCCTGACATTTTTTCTTTTTTGACCTAACGTCAACATAACAACATTAATCGTGCAACAGGAATTTTTTCCTTCTACCAACTGAAAGCAACAGGTGGTGGTTTTTTGATTGAAAAACGTACTGTAAGTCAAGTGATGAGTATTTATTTCATAAGTATTTGTACCAAATTTGGTAAAAATCGCTTTGATAATTTGAGAGTTATTGCAAGAAGATGATTTTAAAAACTGAACTTTGAAGGGCTATATCTCCCTTAGGAAGCGTTTTGGAGAAAAATTAAATCATGCATGTCGACTTAGTTTTTGATGGACCATCGAATGGTGAATTATTGCTACTATAACCTGGATCACCCTGTATAATCACAAGACATGAACAGAATGCGACATGGCATCTCTCTGGCAACGCTTCCCCGTTCTCTGATGCAGAATTGATGAATTTATAGTGAACTGCCACCATAAACCAAAAATCAAATTGTCTTTATTGATATACATAACTACATAAAAATCACTATACAGGGTGGTCCAGGTTATAGTAGCAATAATTCACCATTCGCATTCATTGAAAACTTTCGTTTCCAATCGCGTCGTGGAAATTCACGACAATTTTCCCACCGCTACTTGGCGGTACATCTCGACTGATTTGAATCCAGCTGATTGCGCCACTCGCGGCCTTGTGCCTTCGCAGCTGCTTTCTCACTCGCTCTGGTGGAACGGCCCTTCCTTTTTGGTTCAACCCGAATCACTCTGGCCGCCCTCTTCCATTGCCGTTTTGAAATCGATTCCTGAGCTGAAAGAGCCAATGGCTGCTTTGGTTACTCGTGATCAACCTATGCCTCCTTTTCTCGAATTGATAAACAAGCACTCCTCTTTGTCAAAACTGCAGCGAGTGTTGGCGTATGTTTTGCGTTTCATTCATAATTGTCGCACACCTCAGAAAGATAGACTGCTTGGTCCCCTTCTACCCACTGAATACACCAAGTCTTTGAATCACTGTGTCCAAGTTGTGCAAAGTTTTTACCTTGCCGACGACATCAAATCCTTGCAGCATGACAAACCCTGTAGCAGCCAACTGCGGATGCTGTCTCCATTTCTTTCACCCGAGGGTCTTGTCATGGTGGGGGGTCGACTTCGACATTCTGGCCTGCCAAACTTGTCTCGTCACCCCTATCTTATACCCCGGCGGAGTCATTTGGCTGTTTTGATTGTCGAGTTCTTTCATCAGGTCAGTCTGCATGGAGGCCCAAGACTTGTGTCATCACTTATTCATCGACAATTCTGGATATCAGGTCTACGGAGCTTGATTCGTAGCCGTATTTTTCGTTGCTTGCGGTGTTACCGTTTTTCAGCCAAGCCTTCTCAACCCTTGATGGGTGACTTACCCCCTTCTCGTGTCGAACCAGGACGTTGTTTTGCCAACACAGGGCTAGATTTGGCTGGGCCTTTTCTCCTCAAGGAAAGTTCCCGCCGGAATGCGAAACTTTTCAAATGTTACGTCGCTCTTTTTGTGTGCATGGCCACGAAAGCCATCCACGTGGAGTTGGTTAGCGCTCTGACTTCTGAATCTTGTCTGGCCGCCTTGCATCGATTCTTTTCTCGCCGTGGGTTGTCCACTAACATTTTTTGTGACCAGGGAAGAAATTTCAGAGGTGCTGCCCGTCACATGGATGAAGTCTACAACTTCTTGAAAGAGTCGAATGCAGATCTGGCACAGTCATTATCGTCCCGTCATGTGAAGTAGAATTTTAATCCTCCCTACGCTCCCAATTTCGGTGGTCTCTGGGAAGCCGGCGTGAAATCGGTTAAACACCACCTAAAAAGAGTTATCGGCGAACAACATTTTACCTTTGAAGAATTTTCCACTCTACTGTGCCGCATCGAAGCCATCTTAAACTCGCGACCCTTGGGTCCGATCTCGTCTTTATCCGATGATGGTCTAAACTGTTTGACCCCAGCTCATTTTTTGACCGGCGGTTGTCTTATGTCGCCTGTAGAAGAAAATTTGATTGACAACCCTCCTCGCCTGTTGACTCGTTGGCAACTTGTGACTCAAAGCACTCAGCGATTCTGAAAAGTTTGGTCACAAGATTTCCTGAACAGTCTCATGCAACGTCCTAAATGGACAACATCCATTCGATAGTCTATCGAAAACGAGGTCGACATGCATAATTTAATTTTTCTCCAAAACGCTTCCTAAGGGAGATATCGCCCTTCAAAGTTCAGTTTTTAAAAACATCTTTTTGCAATAACTTTCAAGTCATCAAAGCGATTTTTGCCAAATTTGGTACAACTACTTATGTAATAAATACCCATCACTTGACGTAGATAACTTCTGTCAAAATTGTCCAGTGGCGTAGATATCGGAGGATTGCTCAACTTCTCTCACTCCATTTTCTACGCCACTGAATATTTTTAAAAAATTATACTTTTTTTGAATTTCTTGTTCAATTTAAAAGAAAAAGTTACTCTTGTAAAATTTTGATTAGAGGCTTCATTTCCGAGATATTTGGGTTTGAAACTTTGGAAAACACCTCGAAATCGCGACTTTCAAAGGCCTAAAAACTAAAATCCAAGAAAAACTCATGATTCCTCAATTGGAATAAGGTTTCTAGGTCGTTCAAGTTGATTTACTGCCATTTTTAGCTGAGAAACGAGGCGTTTTCAGAAAAAAGACAATTTGGGCTCTGGAAAGTGGCGATTTCGAGGTGTTTTCCAAAGTTTTAAACCCAAATATCTCGGAAATGAAGCCTCTAATCAAAATTTTACAAGAGTAACTTTTTCTTTTAAATTGAACAAGAAATTCAAAAAAAGTGTAATTTTTCAAAAATATCCAGTGGCGTAGAGAATGGGGTGGGAGAAGTTGAACAATCTCCTGGTATCTACGCCACTGGACAATTTTGACAAAAGTTATCTACGTCAAGTGATGGGTATTTATTTCGTAAATATTTGTACCAAATTTGGTCAAAAGCGCTTCGATGACTTGAGAGTTATTGCAAAAAGAAGATTTTGAAAACTGAACTTTGAAGGGCTGTATCTCTCTTGGGAAGCGTTTTAGAAAAAAATTAAATTATGCATGTCAACCTAGTTTTCGATGGACCATCGAATGGTGAATTATTGCTACTATAACCTGGACCACCCTGTATACAGAAAGATGCTTCATTGTGTTGTTTTTCCTGATTTTTAATAGTAACTAGTGAATATCCTTGGACTGAAGACTGCCTATCGAATACAGCTTGACAACGACGGCAAATGCATAATGACATGATGGCCTGCCTAGAGCGCAAGCGTAGAATAGGTTCATGACTTCATTATTCTTCCAATTTAAACTCCCAAATTCCCAGATTTTTCCTGAAAAAAGTAGGAACTTTTAGACGAGATATTTTAAAACGTCTGTAGTGATCTCGGTACTTTGGTTCCAACAAATGAAAGAAAAATAGTACAAGAACCCACTGTAATCATTTTCATTTCAGATAGATATAGTTATATCTATGTATCTAATAGTATTTTGTCATACCTTTTACCCTTATTTATGTTATTTCTGTTGTCAATAAACTCTGTAAGAAATCTACAAGCAAATCACACATTCAGAGTGGACACTAAAAACCGTCAACAGAGAGAAATATATATATATATATATATATATATATATATATATATATATATATATATATATATATATATATATATATATATATATCTGATGTTTTCTATTTTTCTTATCAAGATCTTGACAGCTCTACTCTTGTCTTGTCTCGAAATTTGAAGACAAGAGTTTCTAGAGGTCTTCTTTGGACAACAAGACTTAGGTCTTGACGCCTTTTCAAGCCAAGAGTCTAGAAAGTCTAACTCTAGACGGCAACACTACTTCTACCTGATAAAGATTCAAATTCAGTCTGTACAAGAGATTGAAACTAATGTATACAGGGTGTCCTAGGCAACATCGAAAGTATTTTAGCCATAGAGTCATCGGTTGATGTTAAGGGTGACGATTCGCAGTGAAGGAGAGACCATATCATATCATGAGTGATGAGGAAGAGATAGAGATAGAATTGTTCTCTGCGGTTTCGGCTCCAAATACAAAAAGAAAAAAAGGTATTTCTGAAATTGAATTGGCTAGTTTAATAGCTATTTGTCATTTTTTAATCAAGAGCGACTGTCAAGTTTTTCTCGTCTAAAAATTCGACTTCGACGATCTCTTTTTCATTACTTATGTCATTCAACTTCAGACCCGCTAGAACCTGAAAGTAGATATTCAGTCAAAACAAAACATCAAATTGGAGCCTAGTACGTGGAGCCGTGCCGTTTATAAGTTAATCGCAAAAAAAACATGGTAAAAAGCTGAACTTTGCTGGTGACTTTGAGGTGAATTTTGGAAAAAAGAATTACGCAGGAATTCATAACATCAAAAAAGGATCGAGTCTTATAGGTTGAAATACCGTATGATCAAAAACTTTTCTACTTGCGGTAGGCTGCGGCCTAGTCATTGGCAGGAAAACGAAGCTGATTTTGGCCAGGCCACAGCCTACCATAAGTAGAAAAGTTTTTGATCATGCGGTACTTATTCCGATAATTTCTGGGATACCCTGCATGAATAAACTACGCAACATTAATAACATGGCACCCCAAAATTTTGCCTTTCTTCAAATCGGGATAGGTTTTAACAGCTATGAAAGGTGAAAGATTTCACTTCTGTTTGAACGGTTCGCTACCCCAATTCTTCGGCTATCAGTTCGTAGTACTTGCAAAACATTAGCCTTTTCATATATAATTTCTACCGCGTGTTGGCTAAAACAGTGCAAAATTAAACGGTTTCTCTGGATTCTAACACTAAAGGCCTCATTGACCTTTAGTGACCTTCATGACCCTCATTATCTCGGTGACAACTTTGTTTGTAGTCCAGTAAAATGAGGCGATTTTTAGGCCAAAGTTGGAACAAATTAGGGGCAGGATGGAAAAAATATGGCGATGTAGAGAATGGAAAACTGAATAAGAAAAACTAAAGTTTCATTTCCAGTCATTCCGGGAACCATGGAAAAAAAATGGAGAAGATGGAAAAACATGCGCCGCGATCTTTCTTTTGAAACGGTGAGAGAACAGTGAGAGATATGTGAAAACTGTCAGGAACAAAGTTGTAGGGAATTCAATAATCCACAAAAAAGTCCCTGGGAGCATATGTCTAACTTTTTCAGTTTAGCCGTTTATCGCAGTCAAAGCTGCGCGCCGGTCTAGTGCAGTGGAAAAACTGTCCGCGTGACCTTCCTTCTTGGATGCTGTGAGAACGATAGGAGATACCAAAAAATTGTGAGCGACACAGTTGTAGAGAATTGAATGCTCCACTAGAAAATCTTAAAGGCCAATTATTATCTCTTCTAGTTCAACCGTGAACCACGTTCAAAGTTGCGCGACAATCCTGTTGATAAAGTGGTTCTTCTGGAAAACTTACAAAAACCCTAGACTCGATGAAAAAACTATGACAATGTAGAGGATAAAAAACTGGATCCAAGAAACTAAAGTTTCATTTCACACCGTTTCGGGAAATCCAAGAAAAAAAAGAAAAAGTTGGAAAAAAGTGATTTGCACTCCCAGCTTCCTCATTAAATACTGAAATAAACTTAATGAATATGGAAAATCTGAACAAACTAACTTGTAGAGGATTAAATCATCTATAGAAAATGCCCTGATGACAAGTATGCATCTTTGTCGACTTAGCTGCGGAGCGCTATCAAAGTTGGGGTACATGACTAGTGACGCGTCGCATATGTGGTCAAACTGGCACGACGTTGCGGTCATTGTTCAATTGATTATAGAACATGATTGGATGATTTGAAAAAAATTGCGTGCTTTGTTGAACGTCTGGTAACTATTGTTGGAAATGTAACTCCGCGGATGAACGCTTTGTTATGTATAAAGTTTCTTGTTTGGCAAAATTGAAGTCGTGAGTGTCACTGTACTATTTTCGTCATATTTTCATTCTAGAAATCTAGGACGAGAGACTAGGTTGCTAGGGAATTTCTGAATTTGTCGTTTCTAATCATATATTTATAGCATGAAAATAGTACGAAAATAGTATCGTGACACTCAAGCCTAAAACTGAGAAAGTACTCGTATTTTGTAGCACAATATGTATAATAATTGAAAAACGTGATTCACGTTAGATAATGAGATGTTTTTCAACTGATTTCTGATGAACAATGATCATTCAACAACAGCCCGGAGATAATAACTAACTGTCCACCTGAACAATGGGGTTGAAAATTAAACATTTTTCTGTTGATGCCTATTAGAAATTAGGACCCAGGATAACGTAACTCTCGAAAATCTGCTACAGCTGATTTCCTGCAGATGCTTGAAAAACTGCGAAAAGCTTTGTGGATGCAGAAAAGCTGACCTCAAGTGTACCAAGTTTTGCCACCACTGCGGTGGAGCCACCTGTTCTGCGCTTCCTGCATTGTTGTTTAGGAAGACAATGATGATGACTACAATGATAATTCAAACAATAAGTAGCTACCCAGATGTTGAACAAAGCACGCAATTTTTTCAAATCATTTGATCATGTTTCATAATCAATTGAACAATGACCGCAACGTCGTGCCAGTTTTAACACATATGCGACGCGTCACGAGTCATGTACCCTAACTTTGATAGCGCTCCGCAGCTAAGTCGACAAAGATGCATACATGACATCACGGGATTTTCTATAGATAGTTTAATCCTCTACAAGCTGGTTTGTTCAGATTTTCCATATTCATTACGTTTATTTCAGTATTCAATGAGGAAGCTGAAAGTGCAAATCACTATTTTTCAAGTTTTTCTTTTTTTCTCAGATTTCCCGAAACGGTGTGAAATGAAACTTTGGTTTTTTAGATCCAGTTTTTCATCCTCTACATTATCATAGTTTTTTCATCGAGTCTAGAGTTTTTGTAAGTTTTCCAGAAGAACCACTTTATCAACAGGATTGTCGCGCAACTTCGAACTTGGTTCACAGCTAAACTAGGAGAGATAATAATTTGCCTTGATCATTTTCTAGTGGAGCATTCAATTATCTACAACTTTGTCGCTCACAATTTTTTGATATCTCTTGTCGTTCTCACAGCATCCAAGAAGGAAGGTCACGCGGACAGTGTTTCCACTTCACTAGACCGGCACGCAACTTTGACTGCGATAAACGGCCGAACTGAAGAAGTTAGACATATGCCCCCAGGGACTTTTTTGTAGATTATTGAATTCCCTACAACTTTGTCCCTGAAAGTTTTCACACATCTTTCACCGTTCTCTCACCGTTTCAAAAGAAAGATCGCGGCGCATGTTTTTCCATCTTCTCCATTTTTTTTTTTTCCATGGTTCCCGGGATGACTGGAAATGAAACTTTAGTTTTTCTTATTCAGTTTTTCATTATCTACATCGCCATATTTTTTTCATCCTGCCCCTAATTAGTTCCAAGTTAAATCCTTATTTTACTGGACTATTGGGCTTTTATAACTTTCCACGTTCAACAATTCGTAAAATGAAGGCCTCATGTAGCGTGGCAGCAAGAATTTCATGTAGTCGGGGTGCTACGATTTTGAATACCGCAAATGAATTAGACGGGATGCCCTTTGGCATGATAACTACTCATACCAAGGTGATCAATTTTCTCCAAGGATGCGTCAACATTTCCCACTCAGAAAAAAAGATGGCGACGATTTTTGACAGGACCTGAATTTTTGTAAAACATAGGCATGTGGGATATGGTTTCTTACTAATTTTGACCTCCTGAACACGAATATCGAGTTTATTTTCACATTAGAAATCAAATCGACCTCATATTTCACATCTGAAAACCGCAAAAATAGCAGACTCTCGCTTATTTTCGAATTGAAAATTTTGTGTGCCATTTACAGCGATTTCTAGCCTTGAGCTTGTTAAATAGATCCCACAGAACAAGTTAACAGTGTAAGTTCTGCAAAATAACTCTACAAACATCGCCAGGGTGCGCCCCAAAACATACAAAATATGGGCTCTGGGAGCACATTTTTCTGCGGCTGATTAAGAAATGTAATTGTGAAATGGAAAATGTTTTGTAATATATTTTACTGTTTTATATAGTAAACTTACATATACTAAGCATTTATCAACATACCATGGCAATTTAAAACAAAATATAGAAAACAAATTTTCATGATTTGTTCATAACTTTTTTATAACAGGTACAATTGATACCAAAAAAACGTAGCTTTGATTTTGATGATGATGTTTTTATCAAGGTAAATACATCAAGAGACCTTTCTCACCTGAAACAACCACTTTAGCTCAAAGTTGCGGTGTAGCGACTCATGATTATTGAAACATTTTCGTCAGACTTGCGGTTGCCAAACATCTAGAAAAGCGTCTTTTGATTTTAAAGTTTTGTCTTTAAACTTGTTCTGGGATGCAACATACGGCTGATGGTGAATCTTCGGTTCAAAGTTTTCTATGAGTATTTCTATCTTTCCTATGAACTCATTCAGGTGTCTGGAAATTTTCGGACTGGATATGAACCAACGGCAAAGGGCAGTAGGATCTTCAGTGTTATTACTATGGCACCAATTCAAAATTTGTTGTCTTGTGTGTGTTGGAATTTGCGAGAATGGAAGTATAGTGTTTTCAGTGAAGGCGAAAAAACACTTAGGACGTGAACAGGCATAGAAAACGGACGTGGAAAACATATGAAAAAGTGATCAGGTAGGCACCAAGACCTCGACCAAGACCTTTTCAACATTTCAACTCTTATTTGCAACTATAGAACCTATAATACATGGTGTATGTTATCATGCTCTGTGGCTTGTCCATGTCCTAGACGCTTTTGAGCCTCCATTGATAGCTCATTACTTCCATTCTCGCAAACTTCTGTCACACACAAGACAACAAATTTTAAGTTGGTGGCATAGGAATACGAATAACACTGAAGATCCTACTGACCATTGCCGTTGGTGCATATTATCCAGTCCAGAAGTTTCTAGACATGAATGAGTTCACGGGCGAGACAGAAAACTTTAAGCCAAAGCTTAACCATCAGCGTTATGCATTCCAGAACAAGTTCAAAGAGGGACTTTAAAATTATTAAAAGACGCTTTTCTGATGTTTGACAATCGCGGATCTGACGAAAATGTTTTATATTATATGAAACTTTAAGCTAGAGTGGTTGTTCCAGGTGAGAAAGGTCTCTTGATGTATTTACCTTGATAAAAACATCATCATCAAAATCAAAGCTACGTTTTTTTGGTATCAATTGTACCTGTTATAAAAAAGTTATGAACAAATCATGAAAATTTGTTTTCTATATTTTGTTTTAAATTGCCATGGTATGTTGATAAATGCTTAGTATATGTAAGTTTACTATATAAAACAGTAAAATATATTACAAAACATTTTCCATTTCACAATTACATTTCTTAATCAGCCGCAGAAAAATGTGCTCCCAGAGCCCATATTTTGTATGTTTTGGGGCGCACCCTGGCGATGTTTGTAGAGTTATTTTGCAGAACTTACACTGTTAACTTGTTCTGTGGGATCTATTCACCAAGCTCAAGGCTGGAAATCGCTGTAAATGGCACAAAAAATTTTCAATTCGAAAATAAGCGAGAGTCTGCTATTTTTGCGGTTTTCAGATGTGAAATATGAGGTCGATTTGATTTCTAATGTGAAAATAAACTCGATATTCGTGTTCAGGAGGTCAAAATTAGTAAGAAACCATATCCCGCATGACAATGTTTTACAAAAATTCAGGTCCTGTCAAAAATCGTCGCCATCTTTTTTTCTGAGTGGGAAATGTTGACGCATCCTTGGCGAAAATTAATCACCTTGGTATAAGTAGTCATCATACCAAAGGGCATCCCGTCTAATTCATTTGCGGTATTTTGCCATTTTATGTCGCGTACCACACCGACTAATGTGAAACAGCCTGAATATCAAAACTAACTCAAAACAAACACTCAAAATCAAAGATGACTCAAATCTGAAACGCCCTCAAAATCCAGTTAGGGCGGGAATTCCGAGGGGAATTTAATAAAACCATCTTTGCTTTCGAACCGAGTTTCGAACGAATCAAGGAATTCTGAATACGTTCAAATCTCTTATGAGTTAAGGTTGTAGTTTCCTAACTTACAAATCAGCGAAAACTTTGTACTCATCATTCCTCAAAACCAATAAATGGAAAGTGATGAAAACAGTCACAAATTTCTAAAATACCATAATGAAGAGTATGATACATGTGAGATTTTGAATTTCTTCAGATTTTAGAAAATTGGAATAGAATTTTAGCAGTACCTCCAAAAAAATTATATTACTCGCTAGCCATTTACATTGCAGGGTTTTTTATTTTTCTTTACAATCTTGGCGCACGAATAGGCCCACCTAGTGAGTACAAAATGTACGTTTCCGTCTCTTTCGTTTCACCACTTTATGTATATGCCGATCACGTTTTAAATTCAGTAGAAATTAAAACACGGTTGGCCATGTTCCCTAGGGTGTACCGGACGCTGACAGACCAAGTCACGTGAAAACGGGCTTTTTGTGGCAAAGTCCAATGAGGTTAGAAAATTTTGACATGAAATGCCAATTCTGGCGTCTCCTTGCATCATATTCCGATACAGTGTTGCCTTGGCTGTTATGACTGTTATCTTGTCAGAATGGCAGGTAAGTGACAGAGTGCCGAGCCGCTCTAGGTTTTAGACACTAGGCCTTCATTTCTGACCATACATTAGAACAGTTTTCTCAACCTAGCATATGATATGATGGTATATTATGATTCACTATTTTATTCAAAAAAACTGTTCACCAGTCGCCCATTTAAACTGGAGAAAGTCTATCAAAATCAAGACGTCTTGAGCGTTCATATACAATCTTGCAACAGCGGTGTACTCGATTGACAATACGAATTCAAGGTCATCTGGGGAAATATTGATCCAACATTACAAATTTGAGCATCCCCAAATATCGCAGAATTGCCAACTTGGCGGGCAAAAATTACCGTTCTAGTGCTGAATTTAAAAGATGATCGGCATATACAGGTTCTTCAAAAGTCCGGAATAAAATTCATAATATTTTTCCATATTTATTGCGGAAAAAACGCTTGCACAGGTCGATTTCTGAAAACGATAAGCCGTTTTTTCATGACACGTGTCATGTTCTACTGTCATCCCCCTAACCCCAAGCCACCCTTAGTATTTTTTTTCAAATGGCACCCTATGGGTTGTGGGGGCTCGTTGGAAAGCTAATCAAAAACTCTATTCAGATCAACCATTGAAAATTAGATCGGACGCTTCACCATGAAGTTTTGAGGAACCCCAGTTCTACTTAACAGTCCGGAACAAAAGTTATAATTTCTTACCATATTCTTCCAGACAAAAACGCTCGAACAGGTCGATTTCTAAAAACGGTAAGCCGTTTTTTCATGACACGTGTCATGTTCTACCGTCAACCCCCTAACCCCAAGCATTCCTTAGTATTTTTTTTCAAATAGCACCCTATGGCTTGTGGGGGCTCGTTGGAAAGCTTGTCAAAAACTCTATTCAGATCTACCATTGAAAATTAGATCGGACGCTTCACCATGAAGTTTTGAGGAACTTCATGGTGGCTTGGGGTTGGGAGGTTGACGGTAGAACATGACACGTGTCATGAAAAAACGGCTTATCGTTTTTAGAAATCGACCGGTTCGAGCGTTTTTTCCGAAATAAATATGGAAAAAAAATATGAATTTTATTCCGGACTTTTGAATAACCCTGTATGAGTCTGTGTTATATGCGAAGGAAAGTCCATTCAAATCTCTACAATTTGACATATCAATCATTTATATGCGACTAACGGTTCTTGAGTTGAGGCTTTCAGAACTTTCGAAAGCATCAACTTTCGACATTAAGTCAGCATGTCAAATTGACACCACCAATACCACCATCACGTCAATCAATAAATTAACCATAAATAGCCCTCAGCTATTAACCGTAGATAATAAAAATTTAGAAAATCGATCGTGGTGATGTCAGTTGTGTCTTCACATGGTAAACTGTGAAGATAAACTGATTTAAGGAAGGAAGGAATACTCAAAGGTAATATAGCATTTGGAGGATATCAAATATGTATTTACATTTGAAACTCATTATTATAATTTAATTTGGAGTCACCATTCAAAATATCCAATTTTCCACTTCGTATCTCTGCCGTTCCGGCCATAATTTTGAGAAGATGTCGCCCAAACAAAAAAGAAATAGAAAATTTTTTTAGTTCGTCATAAAATTTTGAAAATATCAAAATGAAGGTCCATTGAATTCTCTGAAGCAAAGCCTGGTTCTTAAACAATATCTTTTCAAAGTCAATTTGCATAACAACCATTATCATGATTGATTTCTGGATATTAATGATCCAGACCAGTGGTTGACAACTGATCATTATTTATAGTTAATTTGGCTGCCACGTGGAGTTGGGATCAGCTTGAAATGCTGATTGGATGCCAAAAGTTGATGCTTCAGAGAGCTCTAGAAGCCATAACCCAAAAACCGGAAGAAGCACGTAGACGAGTAAGGTGTCAAATTGTAGAGAATTCAATGATCTTCCATTCGCATCTAAATGCTTCCATATACCTCACTTTGACTGAAATGAAGATATTGACAAAAAACAGTTTTTTGGTGTTGTGGAAAAGTGAAAATTCGGGAAGAACACCTCAAGATCTCAAATAATTACTGCCAAGTTCCAGAAATATCGGATAATCTTAAGAAAATGCCGGAGTTTAGCATAGGTATCTTGAAGAAGACCACAACACAAAGATCGAGTCTAAATTTCATTTGACTAATTTATGGGGAAGGTATAGCTTAAGAGTATACGGAACAAATCGAAGTTTTTCATACGAGTCCGATCAGCCGATAAAACTTCCAGTGGGAGCTGTACACAAAATGATACTGCATTTTAGAGTAGAGTAACGAGATTTTGCATGGGCATACCTTATACCAAAACAAGCGATTTGACCCGCAGCACTCCATATTTCGTCCCTTAGGGGGCCCATGGGGGCCCTCCACATTTTCAAGCTGCAAGAACTTTCACGAAACGAGCATCGAGTATCGAAGTCTTTTTTTTTAAACCATTCGTCTGATTTGAGAAATTCTCTTTCGGGTGAAAGGTTGATTCCTCAAGAATAACAGTGTCTCAGAAATAATCGAAGAAAGTCAATAATGGCCATATACCGGGTGTGACATTGGTAGTGTGTTTTTTCCCATATTTTTGGAGTCTCGCATGGAGACTACTAGCGACAGTGAAAGATCACGATTATTGGCCAACTGTACCCTGGTCTTTTCTTTACATTCCTGTTTTTGTTTCATCTCATTATGTCAATTTTTAAGGAAGATACAATTCTTTTCTTTCCACATCATGCTTTTTCTCATTTTGAGGGTTAGTCACTATTCAAGTGGAAGAATGTGTCCATTGCACATGTAATTCTCGTCACAAAATTGCACCGGATGGTACCCGCTCACAAAAATCTGTACCTCCCCACTTTTGGTTATATACCGGGTGTGACATTGGTGTTGTGTTTTACCTCTCATCTTTGAAGCCCCACATGGAGGCTCAAAGGCTCACCCCCATTTTATACCGGCAAAAGTATAAAATGGCAATTCAAGGCAAACTGTACCTACCTTTATCCTTTATTGATATTTTTTTGTTTTCTCCAAATATCCACGTTTTAGGGGATACAAATAGGTATTTCTGAATTTAACGGAATTTCTCGTATGGCGTATTTCATAGTGGGTAGCTGAGCATCCACACTAATGATGCCACATCCGGTACATAGCCTAAAATTTAGGGGATGAAGATTTTTGTAAGCGGGCACCATCCAGTGCAACTTTGTGACAAGAATTATAAGAGCAATGGACATTGGACATATTCCTATTTCTCCTCTTGAATAGTGACTAACACTCAAAATGAGAAAAAGCATGATGTGGGAAGAAAAAAATTGTATCTTCCTTAAAAATTGACACAATGAAATGAAACAAAAACAAATCTCAACAAAAGGGAATGTTGAGAAAAGACAAGGGTACAGTTGGCCATGAATGGTGATCTTTTACTGTGGATGGTACTCTCCATGCGAGGCTCCAAAAATATGGTAAAAAACACAACACCAATGTCACACCCGGTATAAAGCCATTATTGACTTTTTTCAACTATTTCTCACACGGTGTTATTCTTCAGGAATCAGCCTTTCACCCAAAAGAAGAATTTCTCAAATCAGACGGATGATGGTTTGAAAAAAAAACCGACTTCAAAGTTATGGCAAAATTTTAGTGTTGCGTTAATAATTTTGCACGTCAGTGAATTTTCGTAACGTCACTTGGGAAGATGTTTTCACCTAGATTTTCACCTCCGATTTTCACCTATGACGTTCCCATGGTCTTGTTATTGCTGTTGTCGTTTTGACAAACGTCATTGTTTTCAAACAATCAATAATAATTATGGCAGACTTGAAACCGTCATCGTCTCATCGGCAACGAAATCAGGTACAGGTATGCCCGTGAGTAGCTATAGGTAGCCCGTGAAAATTTGCTTCTATTACGTCATTGTCGTTCTTATAATAATTATAACCACAGCGCCTGCTACGAGATAAGTAAATTTACAAGATCCTATGTAATCGTTCTAGTTTTTTCAACTTTTTCATCTGAGACCAACTTGTATTTTGTGTTGTGGTCTCTTTTAAAAAGACAATTTTGAAATTTTCCCGGAATGACATTTGTAAATTCAGATATGAAATAATAAAGAGAATTTATTTGTCTACAAAATAACGGTTCAAGTGTTGACATCTTTTGAAAAACAAACGAGGTACAGCCCATTTTTTACTACCAGATAGAGCCCATACTGGCGCCTCCACCATATTGGCTTGCAGCAGATCTCAATGTTCCACCATAATTTTTCACGATCCTTCGCGGTCTAGGACATGAGTGAGGTATAGCTACCTACTTATATCTTCACCTCGATCATCACAAAGTTGCACACGGCCAAGCCTTTTTTGACCCTATGCCCCAGGACTAATTGGTCGATCTGTCGATCAGGTCGATTAACCACATTCAATCCAAAAAATCTCGAATTAGTTATTCCATAATTAACTCTTTTGATCGAACCCGTGGTAAAACTTCCACTCTCGCTTGTTGGAGAAAAAATCCTTCGTTAAAAATCAGCGATAATGGAAAGCCAAACCCTGTAGTTATGCCAATTAAAAGCAAAATTACTATAGCTCGAGGAGTTCTTCAGCCGGTTCATGGAACCAACGAAGGATATGTATAGCAAGTGACTATGTGACGCACCGTGCGTAGTGTGAAGACTGCGAAAGTGGCTACAAAGCGTTCTTGACCCACATAAAAGTTCAAATCGCAGGAGAAATTTCTCGATCGGAAATCAAGTACCCACCTTGTCTTGTACCTTTGCAGATGCGTGACAGAGATTACCCACTGACCTAGCTAGATGATAGACAGAGACGGCGAGAATTTCGCGTTCGTTGTACCAAGAAAATTCATATCCACCGAAAAGAGAAGGATCTCAGTGTAGCAAGTACCTATGCCATTGCAGCAAGTTCAATGTTATATAGCCTTGCGAAAGTACTATTCTTTTGCATTCGTGTTGTAGATGTAGTGCCATTCAAAAGCGAAGCCTCATTCGTGAAGTTGAACGAAGCTTCGACTTAGGTTTGTGTGCAGCAGCACTGGTTTTTTGAAAATAAATAGGTAAGCTGTGTGCTGAATCATTCAACATTTCACCCGCATATTTGCAAAAAACATTACAACTTACGAAACGTTCTTTGTTTTAAGCCTGTGATAAGATGAGAGAAATGTTGCTGAATTTCAGTTTTAATAACATCGCATTCATAGGTACCTAGAGTCCTAGAAAAACTGCACTAGTATGCGAGATATTCATGTGCTGTTTCATGTGAAAAATGCACGTGGTGTAGTTGCATTTGAATTGCCAGTGTGAATAATAGTGGTGTGCAGATCTATCTATACCTGGGCTCGTAAGTACAAGTACCTACATATCTATTTTTACTGAAGGGTTCAAGAGTTGAACAAAATAGAAGTAATAGAACCAAATAATTCATTCAGTTCTTGCAAAGTTGCGCCTTCAAAATATTCTTACTGTGTGCTCCAAGCTTGCTTTTATTGAAGAGCGGCAGCGTTTCCCTCGGTCATCATAATGAGTGTCACTTCGCAAAACCCTCCTTTGGAGCTAACACATGCCCCAAGCGTGTTCAATAGGATTTAAATCAGGGGTTTTGCGCGGGTGTTAAGATAGCTAAGCGACTCTTTCTGCGATATTTGTGTTCATGGGAAAAGTCTTTGACAACTCGCGACGTGCCTGTAGAATGAACGCGGACGGATGTCGCGGCATTTTTTTGTTAGAAGATGACGTGTTGTCCAGTTTCGGCTACAATTGGTCAGATGAACTCTTCCAGAACTCCAGTAAGTTTTTTGGACGACCTCGTCTGACTGACAAAGTACTTCGCTCTATCTACGACGGATATATTTTTTGCATTTTGCTCATGATCAGAGTCTGGCACCAATCACAAAACGTTATATTCCGTGTCAACATACTATTATCCCAGTTTTATTTGATCGCAACAGCAGATTCATTGGGGAATGAATGAGAGGCAACGGCTTGACGAATATTGACGTGTATACAAGGTGTTCATTTATGTTGAAAACCGCCGCTAACAGCGAAAGTATCAATTTTATAGTGAGTCAAAAACTCCTGTTTGGATAGCAACACCTCAAGCCCCAATCTCGCAAAACAAACGTGACAACTTGCCGGATAGTTCATCATGACTAATGGCGAATGTCAAATTTCCGTCAGATCTCAAGATGAAGTTATTCTGATCCTGATTTCGGTTTGTTATGTAACTATCCTCACTGTCCTTCACTGTAATTTGCTAACCTTGAATTGTTGTAGCCTTACCATCAATGATATGATGTGAAGAAAAAGCTAATCATTCAAAATTCGTCATTGACTTTGACACTGCAAAAGCTTTATCGAAGAAAGAAATGGGCATAATAAAAGGCACACCTACTTTAGTTTGCCTCTCCCATCTTGAATATTGACGTTTTAGCCATCATGGTGTCTGTCACTTGTAGTCAATTCATTCATCTTCAGCTATCTAAGTATACTGGTCACAATTTGAAGTGCGGGTCACCCAAAAAACTGTTCGGTTTTTAATCTCTGTCAATCACTTGAAAATCATCAGATTTTAAAACAACTCACAACAACTTCAAGATAAATCCTTCTACTTCCACCATCTACAAGTGCTTGGTGGCTCGTGACAGCGATATGTTTAATACAGGGTGATAAAGGATGCTTTGTAATTTTGTACTTTTTTTGCAATGGTACAGGAACTTTCGTGACCACCATTGAGTATGACGAGCTCATTGTTTCTTAGTTTGATGCTCTACGTTGCTAAGTTACGAAAATATGTTTTTTTCTTATTTAGTTACTTTATTACGTTAATTTATGCGAACATTTTTTTTTTAGATTTAAATTATGAGCAATGAAAATGAACGGGGTAAAATATTTCAAAAGAAAGTTGGACCTGGTCTGGACTGCACTACTTTTCAGTAGGATCTGAACATACCTTTCAACAGGTTATTGATAGTTGCCACAGAAATTTCTCTCCACTTCGCGGTTAGAGCATCCAATAAGTTCTTGTCTTGTGATGAGTTGTACTGGTAGTGCTGACAGTCATCTTTGGAGAGCATCCCATATGTGCTCAATTGGATTGATATCGGGCGATAAGTTTAGCCATATCATTGTATTGATTTCAATATTTACGAAAGAATAATTCCTAATATTGCCATGTTACATTTATTATTATTGTTATTGTTACAATTTTCAAAATAATTTTCTGCTAAACTCAGAGAAAAACTGATTATAGCAACATTAATAACTGTCAAATTGATCGACTCAACTTGAATACCTACTTGATTAGATATTTGAAGCCACCTGTGAAAATTAAAAGCAGTGCAGCGCGAAAAATCACCTCATGAAAAAAAATCGTATTTGTGTAACTATGCAACCTGGAGCATCAAGCTAAGAAGTAATGAGTTCCTCATGCTATTGGTTACCAAATAGAGCAAAATCCAAAATGACAGGGTGGCCACAAACGTTCCTGTACCATTGCAAAAAAGTACAAAATTACAAGGCATTCTTTATCACCCTGTATTAAACATATCACTGTCACGAGCCAACAATCACTTGCAGATGGTAAAAGTAGAAGGATTTATCTTGAAATTGGTGTAAGTTATTTCGAAATCTGATAATTTTCGAGTGATTGACAGAGATTAAAAACCGAACAATTTTCTGGGTGACCCACTTCAAATTGTGACCAGGGCAGGGGTGCGATTCTCGAACGTGTTCGAAAAGTTTTCGTATACGGATTCTCCTTTCCGACAGCCCAAATGCACACGAAACCAAGGAGATTCGTATATGAAAAGTCATTCGAATAACTCGAGAATCGCACCCCAGTATATTAATACCAAGTTTGTTGAAATCGGATACGAAATAAAATTGGCGGTAAAAATGAACCTGTCCGACTTTATTTTGGCTCACCCAATATATTTTCAGTTGTCAGCTTGCTGTTCTATCATAAGAGTGTACGCTGTAAATAACATCAGAATCACATTTTCTCTACACTCATCCAAAATCTAAATACACACCAGCGCAAAATTCCACGACTCGAAAAGATGCTCAACATTGATGGCCAATAACTTTCAAATGAATTGATTGATCTTGAAACTTCTTTTAGCACTGAAAAAATTGTCTCTTTGGTAGTCAATATTATGGTCAATATACCATGTTTTGTCTAGTTCTGGTGGTCATTATCTGGCATACAGAATTCAAACACGTCATGTCAGTTCTGTCAGTGGTAGAAAAAATCAATTTTAATGAGTGATCACACTGCATCAAAACTGAGATATTATCCAATTTTAACGAATGATCGTATCACAACGAAAACGTTGAGGTCTGCAATGGTTAGTTCTCTATATGTATGAACATTCAAAAATTGGTACAATTCTATGTGTGCAATCGTCGATTCTCATTTTTCAGAATAGTTAAATACCTGTAATACCCAACTGGGAAACTTGATAGGTAGTCGTTTTTTCGGTTACCTTAGATAATAATAATGAAGCATAATCTTCTTGAGGTATGTGTGTGCATCACAGCGTTAAGTAATTTGTAGCTTCAGTTATTGTTGTATCTTTGCTTAATTTATTCCAATAAATATCCATTCCACACTCATCATTTCGGTCAATGGCTACAAAAATTTGAAATTCGAAATCATGTAGGTATAGGTAGTGGGTTAGGTACGACAACAATATAAAGTACCTAGGTACTTCCGAATTTCAGGGAACTTCACGTTCATTATTTCAAATAAATGAACCAAATAAACACCTAAATTCAACAGAAAATATACAAGGACAATAAGTAGAAACATGTACAGATTACAGATACGGTGTTATTATTTTGATTTATGTCTGTCATGTCATCGCTGTCAATGCTGTCACTGTAAATGTGAATATTGGGGAATAAACCTATTTTATCCCATCCTATTGAATAGTGCACGCATTATCACGTGCATACATCCCTGCATTTCTCAATAAAACTGGATAAAGCATAGTATTATACTCGCGGGTAATGGCTATTACTCATTCGGGTGCTTTACGACACTCGCCAAGGCTCGTGTCGGCAAACTGCATCCTCATGAGTAAGAAGCAATCATTACCCGCTTGTTGAATAATATACTATTATCCAATCCTATTGGATAATGCACGCATCATCACGCGCATACATGCCTGCATTTTTCAATAAGACTGGATAAAGCATAATATTCTACTCGCGGGTCGGCAAACTGTATCCTCATGAGTAAGAAGCAATCATTACCCGCTTTTTTTTTTTTTTTTTTTTGTTAATTGGTTGGCTTTGAGGGCTTGCTCTTTAGCCAAACCCGCTTGTTGAATAATATACCATTATTAAACGCTATACGTCACTGACTTACTGCTCAATGTGCGTGCAGCTTTGTCACTCTTGAACTCCTGCTACATCAATAATTGCATTAAACTCCCAGAGAGTTTCACACACAGTTTCAAGAATAGCGGCCCTGTTTATGTCGGTAAATTGGAACCGCTCGGAAAATAAATCAATTTTCTAGACTACAAAGTGGATGCCGCGCTTGGATCATACGTGATATTGCTAGCAAACAGTCTGAGCTTTCCATAACTTATAGAATATTTGCCAATGGTTCTTGATGTTTGCTTTATGGCGCATCAATTGCTAAGATTATTAGCGCCAGTTCGCCAATGGTGAAATTGAAAAAAGTGCTACTGAACAAACTGGTACAAATTATTCACTTCTTAGCAGGCAAAATCTTCAAAAATGCTGTAATTGGAATTTTGACACCACAAGTGGTTCAATGGATTCGAATGATTCAAATATCACTGGAAACGTGATGCCCCATCATTTTCTTGTTGAAAAAAAATTAAAACTGATTTCTCTGATCCAAACAAAGAAATTTTTCACAACAGTATGGATGGCATCCAGATGATGATTCCAGTATTGGCATAAGAGGTGTAAGTTTGCGCTAAGACCAGTATAACAAAAAACCGGTTCTCTCAACCGGTTGCAAAAATAACAATCATTGTTTTGATAAGTACATATTATTGTTCAGGATAAGCTTTTTTGTAGACTATTTATGTTTTTCAAGAGTTTTATTTCAAATTGTCTCGACGAATCACAATTTTAAAATTGTAAATATTTCTTCTAATTTGAATTAAAAAAAATCACTGACATACAACATAGGGAAGTGAACGGGGGAGCCCTCCCAATACTACGCCACTGATCTATTTTTAAAATTCCCTATTTCCTTCGAGTCTCTTCAAAATTTTGGTTGTAAGTTAGGAATCTACCGGTTGAATGTTAATAAATATCATGTCTGAAATACTTCACATGAATGAGTGGGTTCACGGCAGTAAAATAACAATTTCCCGTGCGCAAGAAAAGTTGCAGCACTAACTCATTTTTCGCATAGATTTTCGTAACAACTTTTTCTTTTTGTGAAAATAATAAAGCTATCAGCACGCTGTACCAAATTGACGTTCAAACATCAATTCTTATGTCCTCCTTTTCGTAACGTACAAGCGACGTCTAGGATGGCATGTACTTATAGTCAGCCGCAAGAAGTAATGAATCCGTATGATATAAATTTGACACAGATATTCACAATGGACATTTTCAATACCTACCTCCTAAAACGGTGTCAGTAACTTCCTTTACATAGTCGATAATTGAAATCGATGAAAAATCAATTCTTGTTGCCGGAACCATCCGTTAACAGATGGTTCAACTAACCTAATCTTAATATTATACAATGTAGTCTCATTAGGTAGGTGCCTACAAGGGAAGTTTTTTTTTAAAATATACCTATCCACCGAAATACTATCAATTAATTTATTATTTATTGATTATTTATTAATTTTTGGATTTATACAGGTTTTTTCGCGAGGCCAATACTCGCTTATAAATTGAGATAGAGAGGTGGATCAAAAACACAAGAAAGCTCATTCCATGCTATTATCTACCATATGGTCACTTTCCGGAAAAACCATTTGTTTCAATGCACACCGCGAGGCATTACAAAAGTCTTACAAAATTCCTCGTTTTTCAACTTACTGCATAGATTCGCTTGTTTTCTGTCTGTTTTCGTCCAAATTCATTCCGAATGACTCAAAAATGTCTTGGAAATTTTGACAGATAGATAGATAGATAGGTTTCATTTCACGTGCCATATTTTTTCTACTAGTTTCCTGGGCGTTCGTTCAATTTCAAAAAATTCATTCTCGAGACATTCAATGGCCGGCGAGATCAGCCGATCTCACGTCCTCAGATTTCTACATGATTGTGGGGTTTCTTGTCAGCACTATTTGGGGCTGACGAGTCCCGCATAGGTACTAGAAGAACTGAAAACCAGTTTTCGAGCAGAAATCAGAGCGATCGGTGGTGGCTGTTGAGGAGCAGAATTTTCACCTGAGAGTGCAACGATGTTTTAAATCTCGAGGTACGCACTTGACCGATGTAACTTTAAGGAATTGAATATATTGTTGGAAATGGCTTGTTATCAGCTTTCGTTTGCTCTTTAATTAATCTCTCTACCTCTATTCATAACCGGGTATTAGCTTCGCGGAAAGTGGGCATTCTCACTGATTGTACAACCCTGTATCAAATCTTGCTCGGATATTTATTCATTCCCAAAGTTTATTATTTATTTCCATTGAAATTTTTATTTTCCAGAAGTCCAATGGCGCCCAATCTCCTTGGAAATTCATCCCTGTTCTTGGGCGAGGGCAATTCAGCGGAGCCAGTGCAAATTATCAGTACCAAGCCGGATGTACAATATGAAATTCGACCGAAGACACAAGTTACCGCACAAAAATCAACAGAGCCGCAGTACAGGTGGCAGATAGTATGGCGAAATGTTTTAATTTTCATTTACCTGCATTCAATAGCCATTTATGGATTGTACCAAATTTTCACTGGTAACGTTCCATGGAGAACGGTACTGTGGGGTAAGTCATTATACTTATACCAAAAATTACAAGAGACTTTTCAAACATTCAGAGATGGGTTAGGTGGGAATGATAAGCGATACTTTCAGAATTTTATGACATCAGCAGGACAGCAGGTCACCAGACTAGCATTTAGTTTGACATGTTACAATGATACTTAAGTGTTGAAGACGAGATAGATGTGATTGAGTTGAAGCCATAGTTTCAATTTGGTCAACCAACAAAAATAATTAGTAGTCAAGTAAATGGTGGTGTGACTCGGGTTTATAAAATCCAGATTTACAAACTGGATCACATCGCGACAAACTTCTCTTTTCTGGGTGCGAAAAATTTACATCTTCAGCACCGCTAAGTTTGATTCTCTTTATCAAACTATATTTTGCAGACTCGACTAATTTTTGTCGACTTGGTTCACCCCCGACACCCTCCCCTCTAATTCTAAAAAAGATTTATTGAGAATACGATATTGTTGGGCCCTACACTTCATTGATTACTTTGTGACTTCGCACTGGCAGAAGAACTAGCTCCTATTTGAAGTAGCCTATTGTCAAGTAGTCGAATGTAAATTTGCGAAATATGTAGGCTACTTTGTCAAATGCAAAAATGACATATGTACTGGATTTCAATTGCAGCCTCTTTGAACAGGAATTTGCGTCCTTCAATCGACTTCGGTTATCAACGTAACCCTTATAAGGGTTTCAAGCAGAATAACAGAGTGCTAGCTTCGCTCCCACATGGCAAAACTTTTATGAATTTTGTCTTGTGTTGAGAAAAAAAAAACATATATTATTATTATTATTATTATTATTATTATTATTAACCCTCACATACAAAACAACCAAAACAAAAAACACCTGGTGGATTCCAATTCAGAGCTTTCCACCATTGCATGCATTCATCACGTTCTTTGATCAGCTTCAACTGACCAGACCTCGCCCATTGATAATATCGAGGGATAACATGCAGGGTTGATTCGTATTCGTTGCCTAAGTATAGGTATTCCTCATGTGAAACGCCATTCTAAAACAATACGAAAAACACAATATGTTGGCAGATTTCAATTGTAACCTATCCACCATCAGACTGCTTCATCCCTCACATTCAACTGACCAGACTCTATCCACCGACTTTTGACGAATGAATTTACTTCACTGAAAGAAAATGCTCTAGTTATATTTCAGGTAGGAATGTATTCTAATGAATCATAGGAGTTTTGTCAGTGTGGGTGGCTGGTGTCACGCAGTAATGGTAACACAGGTCAAAATTTAAAAAAAAAACGGTTGTCTCACCCCAAAACTTTCCCGATTAGTATCCAGGAACCTATGGAAATGTTTGTTCAAAATGTCCCTTCCGGGTGGGAATTAGAGAGAAAGATTCAAAATAATTTGCAGGAAATTGAAAATTTGGTCAGGAAAGTTTAAATTTTTCGGGGAAACCTTGAATCTTATTCCAAATCATGTTATTGTGAAAATCATCAATAAAGGCTAAACTTTAAGCTCCATCATTCAAGTCCGGTCTCGAAAACCCAAGCCAGTTTTACATTCTCAACCGGAGAATTCCCGGGAAATTGGGAAAATATTGTTGGAAGGTGTTCAAGAACCAGTTACCTCTTCTTTAAAAAAAATGGTGTAGTCTGTCCACGGGATCGAAAATTTTTCCAGAGAGAAAAATTCGAAAACCGTGAGTTCGATTTCAAAAGTTCTTCCTGCAAAAATTATTCCAATCTTTTCTCCAACTTTCCCACCTTGGAAAAGTTGTTAAAAAAAATCTATGTCTTTTAATTTCGAAGTTATGGAGGGACAAAAGTTGGTCCTTCGATTGCTTCTATTTTCGTTGTTACGATAGATTTTAGAAGAGTTTATGAAAAAATAATGAGCACAAAAAATCAACTAATGAAATTGTATTGAATTTCTGTTCTCTATATAGAGTGAGTCATGAACTACAAAAATTTAGTTTTTCTAAAAAAAAAGAAGCGAAAGAATTCTATTGAAATTAATTGAATTTCTTTGTGCTCTACATAGGTTATGGGACCATTGTGACTGTTTGCAAGCACTTTTAGATGGAAATAATTTTAAGGATTCATGAATCACCCTGTGTACAAAACCAAAATCCATTACAGATTCAGAGGTTGATTTTTTGTACTCATTGTTTTTCCATAAACAGTTTACTAACATCTTTTTAGAACTTCACTACACCTCCATATTACGCATTTTCAAGGTGGTCCGACACTTTTGTATCACCCTGTATAAGAGTAACTGCGGCATATACGCACAAAAGATCTTAAGGTGCGTTCAGTCAGCTTATTTAGGCACAAGTTTTAATTTTAGTCGCAAGCGCAGCGACGCCCATTGGCTCTTACGAACCAGTCTCCACAGAACATCTAATAAGCGATGCAGCGCTTACGGCTAAAATTAAAACTTGCGGCTAAATAAGCTGACTGAACGCACCTTTATAGGTCGCAGTGCATTAAGGATCCTCCAAGAACTGTGCTATAAGTATGCACCTACACAGTAGGTAATACTATAGTAATAGGTGTACCTACTTACATCTGGGTACATTCCAAACTAAAAAGTTGATGGAGATAATACGAGGAAGCGGGTCACAATGCCGAATTCAGATATAACGCCTGAAGCTGGTTTTTGAGCTTGCCGTGAAAATCTACTTCCTTTCACTAAATTCACAACTTGCAAGTGCATGTAAGTGACGGCAGGTAGTACACACTGCTGGCGGTGGACGGACAGACGAGAAAGTTGTGACACAAAAAAGACGAAACAACAATACCTACCTACAATTTTTAAATAAATAACCCACACTCTACACTATAATGCAAGAGTCAATAGAGAATTTATAGAAAAATTATTGTCACCTTAATTATTGACGATAATAAAGTTGAGTCGTTGAGTGATAGCAAACAGTAGTGTGTCAATTTCACAAAAATCCAAAATCGAATTCGAAGGCATGTCTTGAGAGAAAATAGGGCACAGTAACTGTAGTAACACTGATCTGATAATAATGTACCTGTATGTATAGCATCCACGGATTGTTTTTTGAGACAAATTCTGCTTTCAGGTTACATAGTAGCGCTAGCAGCAGGACAGGGTATCACATCGGGAGCCCACAGGCTATGGGCCCATAGGACGTACAAAGCCAAGTTACCTTTACGAATAATACTGGGATTTTTTCAAACGATGGCCTTACAAAATCACATCTACGAATGGGTGAGGGACCACAGAGTGCATCACAAATTCACAGACACCGACGCGGACCCTCACAATGCGAGAAGGGGTTTCTTCTTCTCTCACATCGGCTGGCTGATGGTCAAAAAGCACAAGGACGTCTTCGCGAAAGGCAAAACTGTAGACCTCAGCGATTTAGAAGCAGATCCTGTAGTCCGATTCCAACGAAAGTAAGTTGTACTACCAATTTTAACGATGGAGTAGAGTTGGTTGACTTCGGTGTTGAAATAGAGGTATGTAGGTACTGAAGTAATAGTTTACTTACTGAAAGTCGCTATTATTTTATAACGCTTAGCTTTCTTCGACAAGCAAGACTATATGCGCTTAGATGCAATTATTGCGTATTCTGTTTTATGCATTTCACTTTCTATTTTGATATACCTATGCGTAAGTAGATAGATAGGTACATATTAAGCGAAAGCTTCAATATGATTACCTATGTGGTTTATGCCAATGCACTTGAGCATTGTGTCTGTTTATTTTTGACTGTACGTCGTGTCATGACTGAGGAATTTCTATGAAAGCTCGGAGTTTTGTTGAGTGTTCATATATTTTATTTCTTATTTAAGTAACTTTGATAATTTATTTGAGAAAGTGGACTTGTTCTAATAGAAAACATGATTTTATTGAACTTGAATGTTTTTTATAAAACAATAACGCATTCAAAATCTTATTCAAACTAATTGCAAGTACCTACTAAGACAGAAAAGTAATTCCATTGAATTACTGTTTCGTGGGCAGAGCCGATGGCAGAGCTGACATTTTCATAATTGTTTAATAAACTTACTTCATATAAGTGTTGAATAAGTAAATATTTAATTTGCAAGAGAATATTTCATGTTTAGTAGGAGGTGTTTGAACATATACAAATACATAAGTAATGCCTATATACCGGGTGATCATTTGAAAACTATCCACCTGCAATAACTCCCGATTCCTAGTGAAGATGACTTCGAGTAAAACAGGTCGATTTTTATATCGAGGGGGACATCTAAAACATACATTGGCAAATTTTTATCTTTAGCCCCCTCGTTTCCACCCGCCACAACTTTTGAATTCCAAATGACACCACCTATTTTGCGATACCTCAAATTGAACAGAAATCAGTCCTTTTTCTTTAAAAATATTTATAAAATTTCAACCCTGCTCCTTCTTCCTAAAATTCTCTGAGTGTCCAATTTAATATTCTTGACCTCTCAATTCTCTTCAATTCTACCAACATCATCCTGAACACCATCGAAAATATAAAATTTCTCTGCGGAAAAAGTGCCACTCAAATTCACCCCTTCCCCTTCGCTCCCCCCACTTCACCTTAAAAATCTAAAATGACGATTACTTCAAATGTCCAATTTAATGAGGGAGAGGTTGAAAATTCCAAAACAAATTGTTTCAATGAAGAGAATTCAATTCTCTTTAATTTGATGTATCACAAAGTAGGTGGTGTATTGCTAAATTTTGAAGGCGAGGTGGGGAGAGCAATTTGGGTAGCACTTTTTCCACCGCAAATTCCTCTTCTTGCTTCACCATGGCAGGCGCCTGGGAGCCTGTTGGATCGGTGCGGCGTTCTCAGTGTTGATCCGATGTTGGATCACGCTGGTCCTCCCGGTAGGATTTCATGGATTCGCAAAAGGCCTGATGAACAGACTTCAATATTCTCACCGGAAGAATATCACGAAGCTGATAAAATTTGAAAATTAAGTTTTCCCACATAAGCTGCAACATTGTTACAATTAACATTGAACATCCCACTTCATAAAGTTGTCAAAATAATTGCCAAATATTTCATGCTTCTTTTGACGCCGATCTTGTCCTGGCACTCGCAATCCTGGAAGGAACACAAAACAGAATGGATTTCTGGCAAATCTCTATCGGGCAATCCTAAAGCAGACATAGAAAAGCAATGATGACCTTTGACCTTTGATGATCTGTGATCTGTGATGAGAGGTAGAGTTGACGGCACACCACAGGGACCTGTGGGCGAGGCTAAACAGAAAAAGAAAAATCGTTTTGGACGTGTCGTGAATTGAAATATGGGAAGCAACACCGTCAGCTGATGTGGTGGACCATTACCAGGTCACAGGTGAACCTAAAATCCTACTGCAAATCTAGGTGTACCACTAGATGGGCTCAGTTCGCGCAGTTAGGCTCCACTCACAGGTCCCTCTGGTATTCCGGGTACTCTAGAATTGTCCTGTTGTAGCCCTGCTCAAAATAATGCGGGGGCGCTGTGGTTGAGAACACTTATAGCCAGCCAAGGGTGAATTATGCGAAATTGCATTCTCCTACTATCAGAACTGCGATGTTTCTAGTCACCAGAAGGCTAAAATGCATAATTTGAAACAGAAAATGTATACCTTCATTAGGGTCAATGCTTCATTGCTACAATTTTAATCGGAAAACTTACAGAACGGTCCCGAGATAAGACATCAAACTTCATAACTGCATTTTGCACTAGCTTAATATCATAATATCACTCTGTGAGAAATATTGAGGTTTCTCAAGTTTCGCCTCAATGGGATAGTTTACTAGAAGATGAGGCCAACGAACAGTGAGAACCGCATCTTGCACTGGTCATGAATAAAAAAAGAAACTTACGTGATTTTTTCCAGATACTACGTCGTTCTTGCTCCAATCTGTTGCATCGTTCTCCCAGCCTTCGTCCCTTGGTACTTCTGGAACGAAAACTGGCTTCTGTCCTTCCACATCGCTGGGATTACCCGCTACACCTTATCATTGAATGGAACATGGCTAGTTAATAGTGCAGCCCACATTTGGGGCACCAAACCCTACGACAAGTAAGTTTCAATTAACACAAACATACTTATGGTGCGATTCTCTAAAAAATAACATTCCATGAAGGCTCTGTTACGCTGTTATTACCTAGGTAACAGCCAATGGCCGACAGGATTCTTTACATAACAGAGCGTTTATGGAATTTTTTTTTCACAGAATCGCACTATCAATTATATGGGAAAGGGTACATTGGGCCTGATGGCGAGGCATACGTGCCGGCCAGGGGCCACAATGTTCCATCCGCTCCTCCCAATAAATCCACATCCACTTAATTATGCTAGACTATCAGGAAACACTCAAATTTCAGGAATATGAAACCAGTCGAAAACACGACAGTTTCCATAATCGCCTTCGGAGAAGGATGGCACAACTACCATCACGTCTTCCCCTGGGATTACAAAGCGGCCGAATTGGGAAACTACAGGACCAATTTCAGCACGGCTTTCATAGATTTCATGGCATGGATTGGATGGGCGTATGATCTGAAGACGGTTTCCGTTGACATGATCAAGAAAAGGGTGAAGAGAACCGGGGATGGCACATGGAATGCGGAGAATGCCCACGCATCGGAACAAGGAGCACATGATCACCACCATGATGATGCGATATGGGGATGGGGCGACAAGGATATGAAGGAGAATGACATCAGTTGCGTGGAAATTCACCATCAAAAAGCCGCATGATGGCTACTGTAGTAACTTTTGTTTAATTGTGATCAGTGTTGTTGATATTGCTGTTGCCGTTTCTAAATTATTATTATTAATATTATTATTATTATTGTTATCTATGTGTAATAAGTCAAGGTGTTGATTTAAGTAGGAAATGAATTTCAATGACCCTAGTTAAGTATACCTTCACGAGATCGAGATCGTTGCATCGGCTAGTTGAAGTTTTGTCAAAACACAATATTATTATCGCTTCCCAGGGCCAAATTTGTGTCAAAATCTGAAGTCACAATCCAGCTGATGCACATAGTAGCCCAGGCGCCAGGGAAAACAATAAGGAAATAATTGTTTCCTGGCTGGAAACTAGCTTAAAACGATCTGTGTAGCTCAGGTTTTAACATACTAGCTTCTCCCCTTTCGGAAATGTCGGCGTCATGTCGCCATCATCAACAAGAAGTGCACCAGCGTGGATTTTGCCGAATATTTCAATTTAGGGTCATCTGATAGCAAAACATGTAAGGAGTCAGGAGTCATTTTGAAGCCTATGAAATTCCCTACAGTTTGGTTTTTGAATCAATTTTCTGCGACCTATGGTCTTTGAGATAGAGCTTCTGGAAGCGAGAGTCATTGTCGTGAAAGCTCCATGGCCACTCGATTCAAAAAACCAAAATGTCGATGTGACAAAAAAAATTCAAAATGAGATTACTCGAGAATCCTTTATGCTATAGTTGCGGTGATGGTCTTGAACTCTTTCTCTTGAACCGTAGATTACGAATATTGAAAAGTCAAAAACGTCAAAAGAGTGTACTAAGGGAATCAAATCAGATCAGAGAAATTTGACATATTTCTTTGATTTAGCCTATGCGAAACTCTGAGCACTTATCACGAGTCCAATATTATAATGCATTGCTCTGTAAGCTTCACTTGATACACTTAAGAAGTGGTCAGCTCACAGTTTTCCTGTAAAATGTTTCAAAGGCCCTCAGAAATCATCAAAAATTACAGTAGCAAGAAATGTAACAGTATATTATATACCAAGGAACCAAAGTGAATTTTTGATCCCTTGGGTGAAGTTTGTTGCTCGAGGGCCCTTTGGTTCCAAATCCCCAAATTAAAGATTCACTTTGGTCCCTTGGTATATAATATACTGTTATACATATAGGTACATTTTCTTGCATTTGTAAATTTTGATGATTTCAGATAGCCTTTAAAACATTTTACAGTGAAGCTGTGAGCTGACCACTTCTGTAGTGTATTAAGTGAAGCTTACAAAGCAAATGCATATTGATATTGGACTCGGGATAGGTGCTTAGAGTCTCGCATATAGGCTAAATCCAAGAAATATGTGAAATTTCTCTCATCTGATTTGATTCCCTCAGTACATCCTGTAGGTATATGTACAATGTGACGTTTTTGACTTTTCTATATTCGTAATCTACGGTTCAAGAGGAAGAGTTTAAGACTATCACCGCAACTATAGCATGAAGGATTCTCGAGAAATCTCATTTTGAATTTTTTTTGTCACATCAACATTTTAGTTTTTCGAGTCAAGTGCCCATGGAGCTTTTACGACAATGCCTCTTGCTTCCAGAAGCTCTATCTCAAAGACCATAGGTCGCAGAAAGTTAATTTGAAAACTATTCTGTAGGGAATTTCATTGGTTTCAAAATGACTCCTTACATCTTTTGCTGTCAGATAGCCCAAAATCAAGATATTCGGAAAAAACCACGCTGGTGCACTTCTTGTTGATGATGGCGACATGACGCCGACATTTTCGAAAAGGGGGAAATTAGTATGTCAAAACCTAAGCCACATAGATCGTTTTAAGCTAGTTTCCAGCCAGTAAACAATTATTTCCTTATTGAGCTGATTTTTGCTCCCTGGCGCCTGGGCTATAGTAACAAAGCTTCTAGTTTGAAGATTGAAAAATACCAGAAAGACTGTCAGTCTATATATACCCTATATAAAATTATGACGAGAGAAGGAAGAGATGCAGTGTGTTTACTTAGCGTTCTAGGAACGTTTTTATAGTGGAAATAACTCTGAAACCATTTGAAAAGCCAAGCACATTGCATTTTGTAGAGAAGGTACCTTACCTTTAGAAATTGTATCGCAGTCATGTTTCAAGTGTAGGGTAGAATTGGTAACAACGCATATATCAGCGAATGAGGTCTGGTCAGTTTAAATCGATTAAAAACGTAACCGTTCGATGATGTAATGGTCTGTAATAATAGATGGAAGAAACTTTTATGTGGGAGGATAGTGGCCAGTGTCGTCGGCTTATCAAAAACTGCCGCGGTCACTGATGCCTCCAGTATGCACATGACGGAAGACCGCTAATAGATGATGCCGCACAGGAGTCTCATTCATGAGTACCCTCAGAGTGAGTGTATGTACAAAGGTATATCTATATGGTAAAGGTATATCTTCTGATTGGAAGACGTAAGATGAAAAGTGCAACATGAACGTAGAAGGAAGACAAATAAAAACTAAAGAAGCTATAAAGTACCTAGGAGTGACGTTTGATTGAAATATGAAAATGGCACAACATACCGTCCGTTTTTTATTTTAGGCCCCAGCCTGTAGCATCTTTATTATGAATTTCACACCCGATATATTATATATTTTTGAAATCAGAAAAACAAGATCTTTCTAGTGATGATATGTCAAATTATTTTTGACAGATGTCATTTTTTGACAAATGACAGAATAGTACTTGTGATACATCATTTTAAAGCCTATCAAATTCTGAGGAGAACTGTGTTTTTATTTTTTAAATAGGGTGTCTTTTACAGCTTCTAGGGGTCTTTCAATAGGAAAAAATGTCAATTTCAGAAATAGCCACTCAAAATTACTAATGATGATGATCTGATTTTTAAATTGTCCAAATTATTGGGAAACTTCATAAACACCTTATCTTTCGGGTAGGCCCATAAAAACTCGAGGGGGGTAATTTTTGGCAAGCTCGGATGTCATCGCGTTGGGCCGGTGGTAGTTCCAATTCACTGATCGTCGAATCTTTTATTCAAGGAACAAGGAGGCGGTCATTCGAGCAACTTCTTTAGGACATTTTTTGTTTCATTGTGATTGATTAATCAATATTATCATTAGTTTACATTAGAAATAGGTATCTGTTTTACCTATTTACTTATTTTGTATTTTTGAAAATCAACATTTGTTTCCTATTGAAAGACCCCTAGAAGCTGTAAAAGACAATCTATTACAAAAATAAGAACACAGTTCTCCTCAGAATTTTATGGGCTTTAAAATGATGTATCACAAGTAATATTCTGTCATTTGTCAAAAAATGACATCTGTCAAAAATAGTTTGACATATCATCAGTCGAAAGATCTTGTTTTTGTGATTTCAAAAATATATAATATATTGGGTGTGAAACCCATAATGAAGATGCTACGGGCTGGGGCCTAAAATAAAAAACGGACGGTATAAACTCAACCACGTTGAAGGCAGAGAAAACGGCGCCAGCATTGAGAGGGTTGATGCCAAATATAGGGGGACGGAAGGCTAGCAAAAGGAAAGCATTAGCAACGGTTGTATATTCTGTGATATTATACGCAGGACTAATTTGGAAAGAGATAATGAATAGGAAGCAATGCAGAGATGTGCTCAGAAGAGCACAAAGGAAGATAGAAATATGAGTTTGTCACGCATATAGAACGGTTTCTACAGAAGCACTACTGGTGATATCTGGCACCCTGCCGATCGAAATGTTGGGAAAAAAAGAAAGCGAAACTGCATTGCGAAAGAGGTAAAAAAAGGGCGGAAGAAGAGATTACATGGGGAAGTGCAAGCAGGAACAATAAGACGAGAATAGAAGTGAGGCACAATAGACCCAAGAGATTGATACCAAATATTAAGGAATGGAAAGAAAAGTCGGAGAGGTGAACTACTATATCACACAAATGTTGTCAGGACATCATGGATGTTTCCAGGAGTACTTGTATAGAATGAATAAATGAATAATTTGCCACCCTAAGCCTGGGCCTCGTTGGCCTAGGCGGTCATCCGCCACTCCCTGAAAAACTTCCCCAACCCCAAGGTCCGTTATTTGCTATTTCAATATCATGCAGTATCTGAGGCAGGCCAGAAACCCCTACAGTGACGAGGCATTACCTGCAAAATAAGATTCAACATGTATTTACTCACTTGATAATGGAGACATTGACTATTGAGTGTTGAAGAGAACATGGAATACGAAAAATGCTATACGGAATATCCTAGTGCAATATCCTAGGGTGTCCCAGCTAAAAGAATCCAGTGCGATTTTCTGAGAAAATATCAAGGCAACAAAATAAAATTTCGATTGGGGGGAAGCCTGGTCTCCTAGCTTTCTTTTGAGGGGGCGCCGATGCTTGTAGGTGCTCTAGTTTCCAAGAAAATGCAATTTGAATCGGGCGAGTCACAAGAATTCGAAAATTCATGACCGACAACGCAGTGATAACAAGATTGAGCCAATCGTACATCAGTCGCCTGGACGGCCACCCAAATTATCTAGCGAGGCATCTCTTGAGGGTCTCAGGGAACAGAAGACTTAAGAAGTGTAGACCGATGGACTTGCCTGCGCGATTTTTGTGATCCGCCGTTTCACGTTGAAGGGCTGTGTTGTCATCAAATTAACATAAATTCGCGTTTGTGTTGTGTCTGGGTTTTTGTTGGGTGCGTCAGTGGACGGACTCCATATCAAGTCATGCAAACTGTTTTATTTTATTTTGTTGTATTGTTTATTTTATATATACATAAGTTTTACTAAATATCTTTACCGATAGATTGTAAAATATTCCACAGCTGTCAAATAAAAAAAAATTAAAAAAATAAGAAAAAATGACCGACAAAACAAAATACCTAAGATGAAAAAAAATCCTCTTCCTCTGGGCTTTTCATTGATGTGTCGCTGATGTCTGTAGCTGGCCCAATAAGCCAGAAATTCTGCCTCAAAGTCCAGCAAGCACAATAATCGGAATTCGGAACGATGACACCGATCACACACTTGTTGATTAGTATTCATTGCTATGGAGAATCCAGGTATTTTAAGTGAAAAAGTCGTAGTAACGGCTGGTGTTAAAATCAACAAGTATGTGATCGGTGCCTTCATGGATTCCGATTATTGTGTTAGCTGGACTTTGAGGCAGAGTTTTTGGCTTATTGGGCCAGGTACAGACATCGGCGACACATCAATGGAAAACCCAGAGAAATGTGATTTTTTTCATCTGAAGTATTTTGTTTTGTCGGTCATGAATTTTCGAATTCTTGTGCTCGTTCGATTCAAATTACATTTTCTTGGAAACTAGAGCACCTACAAGCATCGGCGCCCCCTCAAAAGAAAGCTAAAAGATCAGGCTTCCCCCCAATCGAATTTTTTTTTTGTTGCCTTGATATTTTCTGAGAAAATCGCACTGGATTGTTTTAGCTGGGACACCCTGTAAGTGATCCACATGGAATAACCAAAAATCAACAATTTTTGTAGGAACTACGAAGTCAGAAAACACGTTCTGTTTTGATTTTCGTATTTTAAGAAAGTTTCTTGATAATTGAAGGTTTAATTAATGAAGTAGTATACCTACTGATAGTGAGTAAGGTCTGTTCAATTCAACCAAAAATTCGGATTTCTGGTCCCCCAGCACCATGTCACAACTGACCCCGTCAAGACTGTAACAACCAGCCGCAACTGTACTTTTCAAGTTCAATCAGCTTCTCCTACAAATTATTTCCAATATTAATATTTCTGTGGCGCCAGTTTCAGATCGTTCACCTTTTATCCATGTACCAATGCGTCTGACTGCCTCACTCGCTTTTCTTTCTACATAATTTAGTTCCTAATTGAAAACTGCACATTTTCTAACTTTTCAGCTCGTGAACAGATTTATACTAACGTTTTTTTTTTTAAAAAGGGTAATTGATTCTTGAACATTTTCACGCAATTTCTTTTAAAATTCTTCAAGTTTTCCGAGAGTTTTCCACTTGAAAATGAGTAACCGGTCTGCTTATCGAGACCAGACTCAAAAAATGTCTCGATTCTCTAATCTCTTTCTCAAATTCTAACTCCACATCCGAAGGGACGTCTCATAATGAAATTTCTATCCATTCCTTGCCACTCGTCGGGGAAGTTTTAAGGTGACACGACCGATTTTTTTTTCATTACGAAGAAAAAATCTGACAGTTCCAGTAAGATGTGTTCTACAAGCCAAAATAAAGGCTGTCTCACCTGTGTTTTGGTATCCAAATAATCGCTTGGAGCTATATTTTGTATTCCCGTCATAATCATAATCTTCCTTTGAAGTGACTGGATTTGCATTTTATTCCACTTCAAAAATTTGTCCCGTTGTTTAGTAGCGAACTAAAATTTGATACCACCTTTGTGCAATCGGGCATAAGGGCTTAAGGGCACCATTGGGACTTTTTAACCCTTTAACTGCTCCTGACGAGTATACTCGTGATTTTTTTTCCCCCCGATTTTGCTACAAACGAGTATATTCGATGGCCCGGCGTTTCGAAACGCTTCATGCGAGATATCTCGGACTCGACGCACAGGCTAAATGCAAATAGATCTTCAAATAAACCGCCACAAACAAAAATCTGACACTGTCACTTTGTCTCGTGAACAGCAGTTTGTGCAAGGTTTTACCTTTTTGACAGATGCGCACTTGCAAGTCGCAGCAGGTTGGGAGAAAATTCAATTGCCTCTCATAAAATGGCACAAAGGTATCTTTCGGGCAAGGAATTGGAAGAATTCCTTCTTGAAAGTGAAAATGAGCTGGAAAGTGATGAAAGTGATCATACCCAGGAGTCAGAATCCTCGTCAGAGACGGAAGGCTCAGAAAATGCACCCGGTAAGCGGTTTTCAATTTGTTCTCGACCAATTATAATAATAGGCGTATGTATTTCCACAGAAAACAGGCAGTTTTTATCGTCTTAAAATACTCGTCTCCAGCATTGTAGCCACAACTCTCAATACCAAAAAGTGTAGCTCAGTGCTGTAAACGAGTATATTCGCAAGCGGTTCCAAAACTCAGCACTGGGGGTCCGGCATCTCAAAACTAACTCAGCAGTTAAAGGGTTAAAGGAGTGAAACGGCTATGAAATTAACACCTAAACGTAGGCACAGGTTACTGGGGCTTTCAAACAATGTATAATTGGTTGCATAACCTCTTCGAATATTAACACTGTCCTCTTCTATCTCATCACGAATTATTTTGAAAAATATTATTTTGTAGATTGATGGAATAGGTAACTTACTTATTTACCTTCCCGATAACAAACAATGTCTCAAGAAAACGAAATAGATCATTTTGGATAAAAATATTCTATTTCGTATTCTACCTACCTCTACTTCCCCAGCAAATACTAGGTAGGTAAATATATAGGTACTCTGCAGTTAGTTACTTTTACGATTTTCAGTAGTTGATAGGGCTAAGATGCCTCTTGATAGTGTAAGCTACAAAAATTAAATCAAAACTAAATAAAGATTATCTAGGCATCTAATAATTTGGCAATTAAAAATTTTGTCAGTGAGAACTGAGATTTAGCTACATACATTCTTAGGTGCGATTGCGAGTGTGATTGCCTACTTATATTACGAAAAAAGTGATATGGAAAAATATAATATCATTATTCTCAATGATAAAACCAAAACAAAACAATATTCGTGAAGTCGTTGTTCGGAATAATTTTCAGCCGACGCGACGAGCTAATCCCTTTTCCGTTTTAAAAGTGTCTCTTGTTTACGTCAGTTACTTGTGTATTGTTCAATAATTGTTCTAATTACTGTCATCTGTCAGGGATATTAGCAAGAGTAATCATTGTTATACAGAAAATCTTATTTTTATTACACCTGCTTATGACTTGGAGGGAATAGTCGGCTATCGGAGATTCAAATAAAAATTTGGCCTATTTGGCCTAAACGTCGGCCTATTTCCGCTCTGAGGTCTAAATACCACCACCGGCGTCACCAACGCCGGTGAAGGGTTTCCTCCACTATACCGGATATTTTTCCAGAAAAGTGTGAATTTGAATCATGGACTAAGTAAAGGTGGGAAATGTGTCACTTTATTTGGCCACAAACATTTTAATAATGAGCCAATAAACATGATAAAATAATTGCAGGCAGATTTTATGGAGCCATGGTTTTCATGTGTTCAATAAAATAAAACGATTCAAGTGAGTAATTATTATGTATACAAAAATTTGCACAATAATGAATAGTTTAGCACTTGGGGAGTGATAAAAGATGTGTAAGCATATGCAATATTTATGGTAGTTCGTATTGAAGACTACATTCTATGCGGTTTTTGGTGCGTAGTAATTAATCATAGCATTAACCTACCTTTGATAGAAAGCTTTTATAGAGAGATACAATTCAACGGGAAAAGACAAAGCACCGATGTTACTCATTTATTGATATTTGGACTATATATGTACATATTTACACTTATTACCTACACTAAAACATGACTAATAATATTATTGAAATATCAATGACATAGACTGAAACAAGGCATATTTAAATATTAAATTTTCCTGTGTTTTTAGTTAATAGTCTGAACAGTTTTACAACTTGAGATAAATATAACAAATTATTTACAAATATTTACAAATTAATGCAGAAAAAGTCATCTGAAGTCCATTTTAAGGTCACCTCCCTGAATGATGGGGGTGATGTTGATGCTGAGTGTTGTACCCTTGGTTGATGTAGACTATATGTTCGTCCTTGGCTGTATCGAAAATGTAACTTCGAATTAATGTGAAGAAAGATGCAGTAAATGCCATTTGGTTTATCATAGAAACTCCCATGACAATCATTTTGATTGCAGGTAAGATCCAGGGCACGATTCCCGCCATGAGAAGCCCCGGCATGATCATGTAAGGCATCATGTTCTTCACGGACATCTTCATTTTTCTTGCCATCGAAGTGGAGGTATTACCATCCAAAGAGATGAAAATCGAAGAATTGTCACTACGAACTTTTACAGCGCCCAAAAGTCCTGCACTTTCAAAATCACCAACACTAAAAGTTATATTTTCACTTTTGTCTTGATTCGTCCTTTGTTGGCACAACGAGTTTCGAATGTTCTCCTTGTTTGTCGATTGGTAATCCAGCAAGCACTTTGAATTGGCAGCACTGCAATTCAAGCACATTAACAAAACAAACAACACTAGGCATGAAAATGACCATGGAAGCATCCTGGACGGCCTCTCATGTGGAAATGAGACGGTCTGGGTTGGCGAGAATTGTGCCCTAGTTTCCGTTGGAAGAAAAAAAGAAAGAGACGGCACCTGTGTCTTGTCCGCTACACATTGAGCACTCTGGTATTTTATCTTTTACGCTAAATGATCGGTCATTCATAACGCTTGTTTGTGGTGGTAGCATACTGGCTTCACCCATCCACTGGTTAACGCGAATTCTGCAAGCAAGCGCCCGTCTCCGCTGGAACGGTCTTCCTCCTCCAAAGCACGAAGAGGTGATTTCGTAAGTGGCTCAGGTCTCAGTTCTGCAGCTCACATCCTGCTGAAAGGCCGAGAAAGTTCTGAAAAGCACGCCCGAGTTTAAAAATGCGTTTAAGAACGATAATTTTGAAAAATTAAAGACATTAATATTTGCGCGACATCATAATGGGTAATTACGCTCGAAAGTCCATTTTCTAGGAAAAAGTAGGTATTTTGTCCGATCTTGGCTTCATAAGTAAGTACTACGAGACTTCGTGCAAATTTGTTCACGATGGTTTTTCGTTTACCGATCAAACATCCAAGTCACTTTCAATACAAACGGCAAAATGCAAAACTTGCCCTTAACAACACAGTTAATGAAATAATAATTACAATTGATTATTTCCAATCAATACCTATTTTTCCCATTTACAACAACTACATAGGTTAAGGTTCTGGATTAAGTTTCAGGACGCGTTAGCAAAAAATATAAGGATCCAACCAGTAACATTTACACCATTTCTTTATAGCGGGAAAGTGTTTTGAGGCACTATTCGAGAAGAATTGGATTTTCGTTATCTTCTGTAGAAGAATTACGAAACAGTGCCAAATTGAATTTATTTCCCAGATTCTCATTGTAAAGGTGGGTAGGCGCAATATATTTAGAATACATTCACAGCGTTCATGATGAGCAGCTATAGGTACGATTCAATTTGGCAATAAGTATTCAGTTGTTTTCTTTTGCAAAAGCCGATGTCTAGCGGAAATAATTTACAAACCCTGTACCTGTATCGCTATATCTATAATAATCATCTTATCTTTTAGACTTTTCTGCAAAACTGTTACTTCTCGCCCAATTAACTAATTAGTTGCAAAAATTCAGCTATACACCGTACACCATTCACGACGTTTACAGTTGGTTGCGTTTCCCATTTTTCGAAGAGTAAAAGCTGGGTTCCCAGATGAGAATATTCGGACAAAAAATGCGATTTTGTACTTTGATTTTTGTATTGATTGTATTGTATTGATTGATTTTGTATTTTGTATTTTGAATTTCGCATCTGGGTTCCGTGTGCGAATATTCGCAAAACAATTGTAAACAGTTTTGTTGACCCTTTATTCAATATACAGTCACCAGTTTAAACTGACAATTTTTTTTGCAAATATTCGCACATGGAAGTTCGCTCTAAGTGGGTGTTATCTGCGGCGATTGCGAATTGATCTTGTTACCAAATACCAAATAGAGCTATTATTGTTGAACAATAGTCAAAAGATTCAACAGACCGCAGTATGATTTGTCTTTTATTGTTGAAATGGTGGCTTCCTTTCATCACACTTTACCTATCACGAATGCACCTTTTTTGTTCACAAATTGATATAACTAAGACCTGACCTGAAAGTTCTACCTGTAAATCATATTAGCATAGCCAAAGCTGTCAGGATGTCAGATTTGTAAAAAAAATTGTAGGTAGGTATCTATCTAATTATACTTTTCACTTAAGTATTCATTCTATCCGTTAGGTTTGTGACCTAGCAAGTCATGGACTTTGAAATTTGAGAGGCCAAAATTTAAAATTGAAACTCGCAAATTATTTTCCAATTTAGCAAAATTTCACTCTTACTGGTGCTGAATTTAATTAGGCACATCCGTTTCGTCAAGTTCGTGCAGAGAAGTACGAAGCGAATCAAGCGTGATCCAAGAGTCAAGTGCATGCTTACCTACATTTCAGGATAAACTTTTTCAGAAGGAGATAAAAACCTCAAAATACCTGCAATTTCTTTGTTACTATGATGGTTAGAACACAGGTTATTTTCTTGATTACAGCTTTCCCTATACTGATGGTGCTTGATGCAGTTCAAAAAAACAAATTGTTCAACAATTTCACACCTTTATGTTAAATTTATTGCTACAATTATCATTATTCGCTAGACGGATGAATTACAGGCTATAAGGAAATGAAGCTTTATTATTGGTACACTTTTTGCCTAATTTGGCCAAAAAGTATCGTGTTTAACCTAATTTTTTTCTTCGGCAGACGCCATTGTTCATGAATAACATGAAGTTATTGTTGACCATTGTTTATTGAGAAAGTGTCACTGAACTAGATCATTTCATTTTTACAATAATTTCAATGTTTTATTGTACCAAGAAAAATACGAATTTGAACTTTTATATTTCAGTGTGGTGCCAAATTGCCAACATCTATATCGAGACGCAAGACATGAATGAGTTTGAAAGAATTGGAATAAGTTCATGTACCGACAATGCCAATGTCCATCATCGAAACAACGTGACTTAAATACAAATTTTTTGGTTCACAATGAATACAAATAGATGATGAGGTGCAAGTCCTGGAGCTTATTATGTCTTTAGTGCTGGTAACAAAAGGTCGTAGAAACATGGTATGTTTAAGGTTTTTCATTTTGGTGTTTTTGGCGTTTGTGGGCAATGTGAAAACAGATCAAAATTTTAATAACGACATAAGGGATTTGAAACCGCTAGGAAGACAACTAATTGAACAAGGTAAGATCTTTGCTTTGAATCGTACTGAGATTTAGGTGAGTAGATACCTGTTGGAGACAATTTTTTATTCAATTACCATTGATATCGTGTATTTTTAAAATTACTTCGACAAGCTCCTTTGCATTCGATCCGAAATTGCTCTATTGACCCAAAATGTCTCACAAATTTCCCGCATGCATGATGCATTTTTTATGTAATTACTTACACAACAATGTTGGATTACCTCAAGTTCAACCTCCTTTGAATTGTTCGGTACATCCCATTCGTGAGTAAATGCAATTATTCATCAGCCGATAGAAAATATAATAATGCGAAGAAATATACCTACCTAGCGTATAATATGCGGATTAAACAGTCTTCACATGGAACAACCTGTTTATTCTACATAGTTTTTGCAAATTGGACGTGCCAAATAATGAATAGTAACTGTGTTGAATCTATTACAAAGTATGAGTTTGCAGCACCGATAACCAAGTAAAATACAACTGTAGCATTTATTAAAATTAAAACTTGATCCAACGAATGCTTATAGCTATAGCGGACTTTAATTATTGTGGCATGCACAACTTCACATAGATAAGTACTTAACTTACGTAACTGCTGCACATGTTTTTATGAAGTTTAAAACTGAAATAATTGGGATTAATCATCATCATGCAGATTACTGGCCGTTACAAAAAAAAAATACATCACCTCTGCAAATTACGACGTGGTAACTCGGGTGGTACCTAATCAGCAATCAACAGACTCAGAATTAATTTTTGCACAGAAACATTGGTAGATGATTATTTTGATGGATTTTTAAAATATGATGATGTATACCTACCTACCTGCTTACTCATACATCACATACAACACTTTGAGGAGAATGAGAATCTGGCTTTCAGACTTTTAATTTTCAGGATAAAGCCGCAGTTCTTACCTCACCATGTGGGTCGCATCAGCCAGGCACGAAGCCAGACTTTCAATGTCAGGTGGGCCAGGCCTCGATCCTGGACCCAATAAATAAATTGTGGGCACTTTCGAAGACAAAAACTCTCGCAGAAAATAATAAGAACACAAAATTAATAATATGCCATGAACATGAATTTCAATCAGTGGTGGAACCACGAGCACTCGACAGTTGTGGATCTCGACAATTTTCCCTTTTTTAAAGGGTGAAGGCTGAAGGGTATAGGGCGAAAGGGGAAATTAGGGTGAAGGGTGTAGAGAGGAAAGGGTAAATTGTCGCGATCGACAACTGTCGAGTGCTCGTGGTTCCACTACTGGTTTCCTTCTATTATAAATTTTTCACTTATTTTTTTTAAACATGTTTTTAGCGAAGCTTTTACTTGTTGATATTGTTGATTATGGCTAGATGAAACTGCTCGACGTAATCACCTAGGTATTAACTGCCAAGGAGAAAAATGACATTGGATACTTTTAGGATTTCAATTTTTCGGTTGGTCATTACTTATTTCTACTTTCAAGATTTCAATTTTTTGGTTGGTCATTACTTATTTCTAAGTTCTCAAAAAAAAAAAAAAAAAAAATTGAACTTGCAAATCGAGTAGAACCGTGTTCTTCGATGCCAAAAGTCAACTTCCCAACATTTTCTTTATCTGTACGCTTTCAATGTCGCGAATATGCAACGAATCGGAAAATCTGAATACTCACTATGCAACAAAATGACCATTATTATTTATGCACCAGCTAAGCATCGACTTCCTGATGATTAAATACTGGTGTGAAGAGTATTTAGTGCATTACTGCATAAATACTGTGCATAAATACACTCTTTGCACTATTACTTAGTGCAAAGATTGAAGGCCGAGAGTCAAAGCTCACACATTTCGGTATTCTAAAAAGCATCGCTAAACAAGCGAATATGCCTCATGGGCATGAGGCTCAGTAGCGCACTTTCTTTTTGAAGGATTAGTGAACGCAAGATGTTGAGTAACTAGGGTTCTACTCTACCGTTATTTGGGCAAACAATTTCAATATGGCGGCCAAAATTTCGGCAGAATAATGAAATTCGGCTTGAAAATCAGAATGATCGTACTAGACAAGGGTGAATTCCAAGTTTCATGAAAATCGTTCCACTAACAAGAGATTCCAATATGGCGACCAAGATGGCGGTGAAATCATGAAACTCAGCTTGAAAATAAGAATGATCATCCGAGACAAGGGTAACTTTCAAGTTTCAAGAAAATCCTTCCACTTATAAGAGATTTCAATATGGCGGCGAAGATGGTGGCGGAATCATGAAATTTGGCTTGAAAATAAGTTTCAAGTTTCATGAAAATCCTTACACTAATAAGAAATTTTAATATGGCAGCCAAGATGGCGGCAGAATCATGAAATTCAGCTTGAAAATAAGAATGATCGTAATAGACAAAGATAAGTTTCAAGTTTCATGACAATTGTTCCACTAATAAGAGATTTCAATATGGCAGCCAAGATGGCGACGGAATTATGAAAGCCAATCTGCTTATTTGGTCCTTGAGGGCCTAAGCTATCCATCGGATAAAGTTCAATTTTTAAGGGCTGTAGCTTTATTTCCCGAAGAGAAGTTCAACTTCTTCGAAATGTACAGGAGATCTCTGTTTTTTGATAATTATGATAACGATGTATGGATAAAAAAAAATAGTGCCCATTGGCCCCCTTTGGGGACATCAGCTATCCATCGGAAAGAGTTCCAAGGTTCTTGCTTCAATTCTCGAGAACGAGTACAGCATCCTAGTTTCTACACGGACAGACAGACAGACAGACGAACCGGCCACATAAGCGTCATTCTGTTACTTATAAAAGAATGTTTTCCAACTGATATCGACTTCCTGAACACGAATATCGGGTTTATTTTTGAATCGGAACAATTCTTTTTTATCGAAAAACCGAAAAAATGGTAGTCTGTCGCATGATTTTTAATGATACCTACCTACTTTTTTTGTTATTGAGCGAACATGATTCATAGTTTGAGTGCCCATTATCCTTCAGGTACCTAGTAATGCCTATTTCAAAATGTTAAAAAGTGTTAATGGCACGTCTGATTTTAAATTTGTAGGGACGCGTATATGCGCCGAGCCGTAGTTTTGCGGTCGTTTTCAAAAATTCATAACAATTGACCCGAAGGTCGTATCGAAGTGAAGTTTTTGTCAAAGGAAGTTCACATTGTTCTCTAAATATAATCTTGCACATGCAGTAATGTAAAGTGCTCAACAAAATAAGTGTCGCAACAGAAATTTTTCCCCAAATTTGAGTCAACATAACTTTTGATTCTCACAGACGATTTCAATTCGGTTTTTACTCCTCGATTGCCTGATCTTTTGGCTATCTACCATGTTCAAAGATCACCTGAAAAGCTGTACATCAAGTTTCTACAGGGTGGTAAATAAAGCAGATCATAATTGTTGAAATTTCAATGAACCCCCGTTTGAGCTAAACATTTTTTGTCAACAACCGATAACAAAATAATGGAGAATGATGACTTACCTTCATTCTAACGGTCTAACGGAACGGTTTTCGAATTTCCCGGATTAGGAGTGAAATAGCCAAGATACGATTTTTTTTGCTGGGAATGATGCTTTCCATCTCTTCTCCTTTATGGAAAATCAACGGATTCTAGATGTAAGAGGATATCTCTCAGCAGGCTTGCTCATTAGACGATTCTAAGCAATTTGTTGTCTAGCGCACTCCCTATTTTGTCTTTTGGGGCTGAAATTGGGTATATTTTTTGATGAATTCGCCACCAATTTCACAACCTAGGCTTATTTGATATCAATTCTTCTGATTAAGGCTCGCTAAACAAGAATATCTTGATAAGAATAGTCTTATGTCTGTCTGACTGTCTGTCTGTCTGTCCGTCTGTCTGTCTGTAACATGTTACGATATGCTCCAATTCCACAACCTATGAAAGGCTAGAATGGAAGGCTATTCCTCAGAATATTCTGCGGGCTTTAGTAGAGAGCATGTCGAGATAAGTAATGGCTCGATCTGATCCAGGCAAGAGGGGGACCGACAAAATATTGATTATTCAAGCATCTTAAACTGAAAATCATAAACTGGAAGAAAAATGTTACTTACCTAGTACCTACCTACAAACCTGGTAAGTTTGAGGTCCATCTTGCAAATGCTTGAGAAAAAACTGATAGCTAATTACGGGATGGTGCACCGACTTGAGCTAAAATTTCATCAACTTACTCCAAAATCCAAATTATGCCCGCATATGTACACTGACTAAGCTTTGGGAACACTTTTGAAAACTGTCAATTTTTGAAGTCAAATTGCACACGTAATTGAATGTGATATGACAAAAAAAGTGTTTTCTTTCACAGTTTAATAGATGTCTTCTTCAAATTTTGAGCGCATGTCACCTCAAATCCTTTTCATTCAGTCTTGATTTAACCTCCAAAATTGACAAGCTTGACAAGTGTTTCCAATCTTTCGATCGACACTGTACCTTCATATTCACCAAATTTCATTGAATTCGATGAACCGTTCGGGAATTATAGAAACAGATGACTGACAGACAGACAGAAGAATATTTTCACCAAGATAATATTGTTCAGCGAACCTCAATCAAAAGAATTGATACCAAACAAGCCTAGGTTGTGAAATTGGTGGCGAATTCACAAAAAAGTACGCCCTATTTCAGTCCCAAAAGACACAACAAGGGGTGCGCTAGACCACAAATTGCTTACAATCGTCTAATGAGCAAGCCTGCTAAGAGATATCCTCTCACATCGAGAGTCCGTTGATTTTTCATGAAGGAGAAGAAATGAAAAGCATCATTCCCAGCAAAAAAATCGTACCTTGGCTATTTCACTTCTAATCCGGGAAATTCGAAAACCGTTCCGAGGTAAGTCATCGTTCTTCATTATTTTGTTAACGGTTGTTGACAAAAAACTTTTGAGCTCAAACAGGGGTTCATCAAAATTTTAACAATTATGAACTGCTTTATTTACCACCCTGTAGAAACTTTATGTGCAGGTTTTTCTCAGGTGATCTTTGAACATGGTAAATAGCCAAAAGATTAGTAGTGGGGGGGTTAGCGGAATGGTCTGTGCATTTTGTGATCAAAGCATGAAATTTGGCATACTTGTTCAGAAGACCCTTCTTCGCAATTCCAGATGTGACGCCAAGCAAGATTTTGCGCCAGAGACACTGTATTGCGGTTAATATATCTGCTAGGGGTAAATTCTGCAAAAATGGTTCCTGGCCGGTCTCTGGTACCGCAGTCGGTATTTTTTAGTTCTCTTTAGTTGGAACTACCTGTAGAAATGAGTGAGGAGTACATTTTCACAAGCAAAGTTCCAGATGCTGCCTTTATACGTTGTTTCAATACATTTTAAGGTCAACTTTGTTTTAGTACAGGAAACTTAGTAAAAAAATTGCCAAAACCTCGGCAAAGATATGAATGTCCTGAAAACTTGATATTCTGTTCAAAATCAAGTGCCCTACTACATATCTAAAATTGCCAAAAATAGCACCCCGAAGCTTCGAGTTATTGGAGGGGGGGTAAAAAATGGCAACTCAAAATGAAAGGTATAGAATCCGATGGAACCCGTCAATCCAATGAATGCAAATACATCGTAGTTCGACGCATCACAACCAATTGATACAATTTTGGCACAAAAAGTGTCGATCATTGTTTAAGGGGGGTCGTGGGGAAGGGCGAAACTCGGCTGGGTGGCTCTTTTTCTTCCTGGGCCATGAAGAATCGATCCCGACAAGATTGGTATCTTTTCCGACTAAACTCAATGTCCTGAACTTGAATCCGATGTGTAAATTTGGATAAAAACAAGTTCGAACAAGTTAACTTGAGAAAACCTGTTTTTTCTTTGACAATTTTCACGAAACTTTTTTTTACTGTTAGAGGTATTCATCTATGAAAATATTTCAGAGGTCATTAGATTGAACTGTATTCTTAACAAAAATCATCCATTCGATCTGTAATTTTGTTTTCCGACATAGAAAAAACCGATTTGAACTTTAGTCGGCACTGCCCGGCGTCCACTAATGACCAGAACACTACAGCATGCACCTTCAAGTAATAACTCAATACCCTGCATTGCGATTTATGACGATTTTGTTTATGTTATAGGGAATTCAGTTCTGCACAGATCCTCGAACTTTCAAAGATGAGTTAGAAGAGTTAGATGAGATTTTTCAAATAGTTTGGGCTATTTTAATTTAAAGATGCATGGTGTAGTGTCCTGGTCAGTAGTAGACGACGGCCTGTGCCGACTAAAGTTCAAATCGATTTTTTTTATTTCGGAAAACAAAGTTACAGATCGAATGGATGATTTTCATGAAGAATACAGTTCAATCTGATGGCCTCTAAAATATTTTTAAAGATGAATGCCTCTAACAGTAAAAAAAAGTTTAGTGGAAATTGTCAAAGAAAAAACAGGTTTATCAAGTTAACTTGTTTGAACTTGATTTTGTCCAAATTTATACATCGGATTCAAGTTCAGGACATTGAATTTAGTCGGAAAAGATACCAATCTTGTCGTGATCGATTCTTCATGGCCCAGGAAGAAAAAGAGCCACCCAGCCGAGTTTCGCCCTCCCCCGCGACCTCCCTACAACAATGATCGACACTTTTTGTGCAAAAATTGTAACAACGGAATGTGATGCGTCGAACTACGACGTATTTGCATCCATTGGGTTGACGGATTCCATCGGGTTCTATACCTTTAATTTTGAGTTGCAATTTTTTACCCCCCCTCCAATAACTCGAAGCCTCGGGGTGCGATTTTTGACAATTTCAGATATGTAGTAGGGCACTTAATTCTGAACAGAATATCAAATTTTCAGGACGTTCATATCTTTGCCGAGGTTTTGGCAATTTTTTATCATATGTTTCCTGTACTAAAAGAAAGTTGGCCTTAAAATGTATTAAAACAACGTATAAAGGCAGCATTTGGAACTTTGCTTGTGAAAATGCACTCCTCACTCATTTCTACATGTAGTTTTAGCTAAACAGAACTATAAAAACACCGACTGCGGTACCAGAGACCGGCCAGGAACCATTTTTGCAGAATTTACCCCTAGCAGGTATATTAACCGCAATACAGTGCTTCTGGTGCGAAATCTTGCGTGGCGCCACATCTGAAATTGCAAAGGAGGGTCTTCTGAACACGTATGCCAAATTTCATGCTTTTATCACAAAATGCACAGATCATTACATTTTTGGCCGTTAACCCCGCCACTATAGGCAATTGACCAGTGGAAACCGAATTGAAATCGTCCGTGACAATCAAAAGTTATGTAGATTCAAATTTGGGGAAAAATTTCGGTTGCGACACTTATTTTGTTGAGCACTTTCATAAAAACATGTAGCTACCCGCATATCGTAACTTTTAACATCTAACTGCTAATTCCAGCACTTGATCGGCGAAGCCGCCTTACACCAAAATGTTATTATTGTAATTGTTTATGATTATTTCGGTAAGATTTTTCTTGGTTCGCGTACCAAGGCCATGAGCTACCCATTCAAGTTGAAATATTTTCCGTATTGGATTTAGTTTTGTTCGGAGAAAAGGATATCAAGCACCAGCAAGCAACGAATAATCTTTTGCGGCCGAGCCGTAGCTTCGGAGTCATTTTCAAAAATTTATAACTATTGACTGGTACCTCGCACCGATGTGGCATTTTCATTGAAATTAAGTTCAAATTCTTCTCTGAATATAACCCCACATATGTATCATTGTAAAATGATAAAAACGGTCACTTGATCGCATGTGATAACTTTCGAGATCAGGCCGGCTTCTGAAATGCAGCATTCAACAGCAATGCCGCGTCACACTAATTTGTTATAATTGCAATTGTTTATGATTATTCCGTCGAGATTTTTCTTGGTTCGGGATACAAGGTCATGAGCTACCCATTGGAGTGAAAATTTTTCGCAAAAACCTTTTCGTTTAGGACTAGATGCTGTGACGGACGGACGGACGGACAAAGCGAGGACAAAAGCGCCTTCCCGTTTGGAGAGGTGCGCTAAAAATAGGTCATAATTACAGGTACAACCTATCGTGAACGTAAATTTTGAAGAAGGATAAAATTAGATTAAAAACAAAATTATTTATCTACTTTGCATTACTAATTGATTAATTTTTACATCGAAAACAGTGCTCTAATGGAACATATTCTTGAACTATTTTTCAACCAACATTAACAATTTATTGCCAATAGAAGGTAGGCCGAACGTCAGTTCTGAAGTGTCACCTGTCAAACGTTTCTATTTTCAGCAGCCAGAATTTTCAATTTCTGGGCGATTACTATCAAGAAAAGATATATAAAATAGTATATCATACTCGTTTAAAAAGACGTATTGGCCATGTTTACGCGAGGTTTAAAACTGGTGTTAAGGTCCGTAACATCAATGTTATCGTCCGCATAAACACCTCTAACCGCAAGTTTCGCAACAGCTGTTAAGCTTAGCTTAAAGTGATTTTAAATTGCATTTAGTAAGCAAACAAGTGTTGGCAATCGCACGTAAACGCCCATGCACATTACGACGCATGTGCAAACCAGAAATCGGTTGGATTTATAGCAGATTTATGGGTTGGGTTGGATGTTGGATGACCTGTGAGCACCAGTTTATTAAAATTGATAATTGATGATTAACCATATTTTGTTATGATCTCTAGAAAATGTGGTTATTATGGTTAAATTTTGTTTTGACACTTCTTTGAAAGATGTCTCCCTGGGCCGCTATTCTTGAATCGTGTGAGAAAAGTCCCTGGGAATAAAATACATTCCGCAGTACACTGATGTAGCGAATGTTGCCTAAAATCGTGGTTTTTAGGCAACTTTCGCTACATCAGTGTACTGCGGGATGTATTCTACTCCCAGGGACTTTTCTTACACGATTCAAGAATAGCGGCCCAGGTTAAGGGGCTGTCGGCTGTCATTTTGGTCGGCGCGCGTAAACACTCCTAACTAACCACTGTTAAAATCTCTGCTAAGCCTCGCGTAAACAAGCTCCTTTCTTTGGAGTAGGGATGCCGATCTTGAATCGATTTTTCAGAAGATCGATCTTTTATATGCAAAAATCGATTTTTTTTTATCGATCTTTTAGTGACCGATTTTCTCAAAAATCGAACTTTTTTCATGACAATCGATCTTTTGAGAATCGATCTTATGACAAAGGGAATTCAAATTGAATTAACTACCTATTCATTATTTTGCTTCGAGCAAACAGATCGTAACTCTCGGTCATAAAAAAAATATATCAATTTATGCCTATAAATAGGTAAAGGACTAGGTAGTAAGCATTTGTTGGATGTAAAATACATACATTTACTGCCTATACATGCAGGGAGAAATATAACAATGCAATTTTTCTAGTCAATACCAGGGTGTCACCTGATTGGCTCCTCTCGATCTCGAATTCAAAACAATCCAACCCAGTTCGATTCATGTTATCAAGTTTATTTTGTGGTGAATTCTGTAATGATAGTATGTTTAGGCACTTCCTCCTGTTTTCCTGTTTTCTGCAATCACTACTTATCAAACATAACTTTCCCTTATATGATTTAGTCGAAGGAGAAGAATAGATTTTTTTGAAGATCGATCTTTTGAAGTCCGATTTAATTGCGGATCGATCTTTCACGATTCGATCTAGATCGATTCTAAGAATCGATATGGTTTCAAAAGATCGGCATCCCTACTTTGGAGCTTGTCAAAATCGAAATCGGTTGAGACAATCAAAAGTTATACCATTTTGAAAAGAGCAAAATTTTCGATACCGACATTTCAAATGTTGAACAGTTTATGTCCCTTATGGACATGGACACGTCTTGCGTCTTCGGTGAATACCCAGTTAAGTACCCAGTACCCTGCACAAATACATTAATACACCCAAACAGGTAGAGGCGACTAGGTCGTTAAAATCCCATCGGTCTAGACAGACGATTCCCTTAAAGGGCTTATAATGATCACCTGCAAGGTGAGTGTAAATCAATACGGGGTTAACACTATGGGCCGTATTCATATCTCGCCTGTGAGCTAAAAGCGCATTTAGAGGTGCGCTTTTGAGGGCTATTCATTTATATTTGAGTGTTGAAAATTACATAATACAATTACATACAGGCGCTCAATGGTAATAACTATGTATTTTTCAAAACTCAAACATAAGCGGGTAGCCCCTAAACGCGCACCTCTAAATGCGTTTTTAGCTTGAAAGCGAGATATGAATACGGCCCTATGTATCTTGTGATCAAATAAATTCGTGATTTAGGCAGGCTGTGACCTGGTCCCGAAATTCCGGGGTGTAAGCTGCTTTTGGCTAGGGCACAGCCGGTCTAAATTACGCATTTATTTGATCACATTGTATATTATAAATCATAATCTAATTCAATCCATTTTTTTATATACATAAATGAGCACCGGATGTGCTTCAAACTTATGGAAAATTTTTCATCAATGGGCTTCCCGTTAGAGAACGATTCAGGCATTTTAATTATTGAATTCAGTAGGTAGTATCTAGATCTGTTGGATTGCGGCTTGACATAGATTTGATACAAATGGCAACCTGGACGATAATTGACCGATAAAATATTAGACTCACTTTCCAAATTGGCAGCTTTAGAATGCTCCATCCAGTATGCTAAGTCCTAAAATAGGTAAAATGCGAACGTGTGTTGGAATATAATATTACCGATTGTTGCGAGGCGCTAACAAGATGTTACAAAGATAATAGTAGCATATCTATTGTTCTCACCTCGTATAAATACTAACACAATTTCGCTAACCATTAGGCATTATACAAATGCAAGCGGAAAGTCGTAAAAATAATTAGAGTCTGTTCTTTGCTGGCTTATTTGCTCTTACTTTCGATGGAATCTTCTTATTTTTCATTCCAATGAAACGAGCCCAACAAATTGTGGTATTTTCCATAGCACAATTGCAAGATCATTAAAATCGTGTACCCACGTTCATTGCATACAGAAAGTGAAACATCACGAAAAAGAAGATTGAATAAGACCAGTGACCAGTAATTTAGTGCCACTGCTGAAGTTCAGCATGGATTGTGAATGAAGCTGGTTTGTTATGTGCAGATTAAAGATATCTGGTCAACATTGCAAAGCAGATTCCATTCATAGTAGTATCTCAAGTACGTAAGTACCTACGAGATATTCCAGGAGGGGGTTAACCCTGGAGAGAAACAATGAGAATTTTGGGGAGTGAGTGGGGAGAACGAGATAGGTATTCTCTTTTGATTGTTAGCAAATCTATCTCGACTAATGATTGTTAAATGAACTATACTGTACTCTTTCATCGAGATCTTAGTGATCTTACCTTCGTCAGTTCCCGACCATTGCACCCAAGAATCGATTTAAAACGGTTGTTTAAAATAAAATTTGCGTTTATGGAAACGTTCAGTTAGGTACAGTACCGATGATTCCTCGAACGCCTGGTGCATTCCAACGGCATAACTGAGATTTTGCAAGAGCCATCATCAAGATGAACAAGATATTTTTAAATCGAATAATAAGTACTAACTGTATTGTCCGGTTTTTCTTATGTTTTTCTCTTTTCGCTCCTTTTCAGGTCGCACACTCGTCCACCATGCAGTGAAAAGAATGATGATAATCCTGCCAGCGATCTTCTTCAAATTAGGAATTGCATTTACTTTATTGGTCGTTGTGACCCTCGTAGCGGTCAACAACGGTTTCATTGGATTCTTGCTACTCGTCGTCGGCCTTGGCAGTGTTCTTGCACGGCTGCAAGAATTCAGGGGACCTCATTTGCCTATACAGTACATTGGACCACCGGCTCTTCCTGCCTCTTCACACCATGTGTTGTGGGACAGAAATGATGTGCACGATAAGGTGACCTATAACAACAATGGTTATGACAATTAACATCCAAAATCCAATTTTGCCAAGTATACCACCACAAATCTATGAAAAATTGGTCGATCTTGTTATTTATATGTGTAATATTATTTATTGAGATGTTTTATTGTACCTAAATAGCTTTATACCAAAGTGAAAATAAAGAAGTACCCAAGTAGTAGACTCAGCCAAGATGCACTCTCTATCTGAACGGTTAATTTAGTCACGTTCTCGTTCTTTATTTTTAGCACGCATTTTCCCGGAAAACCTGCTCTTACAGGCGCTTTGATATTGCCCGCCCAGTCATCGAACTCCTGCTGAATGAAAAGTTGTAGCGGTAGCGGCTTCAAGTAGTCTTAGGCCCGTATTCATAGTCAGATCTTACGTCTTATTTAGACGGCCTTATTCAATTTTTACGAGCCAATTTTCACCAAACACAACTATAGCCATTCTCATTCACCTCAGATACTCGGGGCGCTGGGCAGCTCGTATACTCCAGCTTTGCGTTGATGGGTTCATATGAGAAGTGCTTCGGGTGGATAAACCAATCGAATTGCTTAAAATTCAAATTTCTCGAATTTGATTGGCTGCTGCAGTGGGCGCGCTTTTAATCTTGCTCGCATTGCGTCGCACTCGCATCACGTGACCCCTGCCCGCATCACCACTTGGCTACAAACGCGTGAATATTTTTTGAACTTGTCTATATGGAGACTTGCGCAAGAGCAAGGGAGCCGCCTCTATGAGAAGGTCTATAGGAAAATGTACGGTATGTTCATTAAAAACTTCAATAAAGGGAGGCTGTGACTCAGGCCATTCGATCCGAAAACGGCCAGGTTGTCATCGGTCCACGGCCTCCCATCATTGAATTTTTTAATGAACATACTGTATATGCCGTTCACGTTTTAAAATTTCAAATTCAGTAGAATAACTTTTTGGAGCGATAATAAAAGTGACAAGCTGGGGGGCTACGGCTACGGCTGATGGCACCTACAAAGTTTTGGAGCCGAAACTATCAGCGGCCAACAGCCGTATCCTTCCAGCTTGTCAATTTATTCTTACTCCAAAAAGTCATTCTGCTTAAAATAAAAATTGAACGGGATATAGTTATACATATTCGATTATAATATACAATATTTACAAGATGATTGATATACGTACCTATAACATCATCTTAGCTCAAGCCTGTGTATAAATAAGCATGGTCTTGAGATCACCTTATATTTGAGGTCTGACTATGAATACGGGCCTTAGCCTTAGTAGTCTTTAAGCGAGCATCAAATAAAGACTGATTCAATCTCCAAATAAATGTCTCAAATGTCCATGAGAGATGAGTAAGAAAAAAAGCAAGAGAAAGCTCATGTCATGCCATTTTCAATTATACGGAGTGATCGAATGATTATCTTCTCAAGGTAGACCTTGTAGTACGCTGGATAGCGATATGAATTTCGAAGTCATTTCATCACGAGACAGATACCGTCAAATCGATAGTTTTTTTGATGGCAAACAATAAAAACAAACTACTGTCACCATCTCTCTCTACTGCCATGTTTGACACCCTGTAACTTTTTAAGCAACCGACGCAAGAATGACAGAAGCTTTTTTTGTTGGCATGTTTGACACCCTGTAAGTTCTGAAGCAACCGACGCGTGTAAGTGACAGAAGTTATTTTCCTTGTTTGGCATCACAAAAACTATCGATCTAACCGTTTCTGTCTCGTGATGAAATGACTTGGGTAAGTTTTTTTTGTTGACATGTTTGACACCCTGTAACTTCTGGAGCAACCAAGGGGAGCAACCGATGCATGAGTGACAGAAGTTGTTTGCCTTGTTTGTCATCACAAAAACTACCGATTTGACCGAGTCTGTCGCGTGACAGAAATGACTTGGGTAAAATGTCGGTCGAGATGTCGCTATCCGGCGTACTATTGATTTCTTCGCTAGTCATGTTTTTTTGCCAGATTTTCAGTAATCAAAGGCGAATTGAGAAGAAATTTATTCGATCACTCGTTATATTCAACTCTGGAAAATAACATCTGTCAAGTGCACATCGCGGTATCTGACGTAATGTGCATTACTGCATTCTCGAGTGAAAACTCCGTTCCCAAAGTGCTAGCACCGGATGGTTCTAATTTCGGTTCGAATATTAATTTTCAGTTCTTCGAATATGCGGGGTTTGTCAGCAGAGACTCGTGCTTTCACGATACTCCACAGATAGAAATATGGGGGCGTGAGATCGGGTGATCTCGCCGGCCAATTAGTGTCATCATTTCTCGAGATTTATAATGGATTGGAAGGAAATGGAATATAATACCGTTTAGGAAACAAGTGTACACATCTTGACAGATAACATAGAACCTGTCAGATATTTTAAACATTCTTGAGTCATTCGGAATAAATTTGCACTGAAATAGCTCAAAACAGGCGAAGTTCATCGCAGGGTAAGTTAAAAGACGAGATATTTTGGAGGCATTCGTATTGGGTCGCACTGTGCATTGAACAAATATTTTGCCCCGAAACTTATCATCATATGGTAAAAATGGAATGGAATGAGCTTCCTTTTGATTCTGGATCTGGATTCCATTTTGGGGAGTTGGTGAAACTGTATTTAGTGAAACACAGTTTCACCTGGCACGTAGGCCTCATTATTTGGGCCATTGTACCCCTCTCCCAGACCAGCCGGACTCACCGAGCCGCAATGTGGTGCCTGGATGTTTGATGGTCGGTCCATCCAAGCACTGGGGCCGACAAGCGCACGGTTGACCTCGACTCCGTCTTTCACCCGCGAACCGCAGGTGCGGATGTCCGATACGTCCACGCTCTCTGCGCCGGTGTTCCTGACTTCGTCTGCCTTCCGATCACGCTGCCGGTTTTCCTCTACACATTGCCGTACCGCTGGCTGGAGGCATGTAAACTCGGGGGGTTGGCCTAAGACCACCCGAAGAAGAGTTCCAGACCGGGTTCCAATCAGATGAAAGACACCTAGTCACCCATCCAACTCTTGGCGGCGGCCAGCGTTACTGCAGTCAAGTTACTTCCTTTTGATTTTTGATACACCTCTCTAATTCCATTCAATGGTCAGTATTATTGACCTTGTGAAAAATGGTCACACTATACTAACTGAACAACATAGGAGTTATTTTTATTTTATTTATTTTTACTGAACAACAACCCTGTACCTGGGCACAAAAATAATGGAAATTTCAAAATCTTTTATATTTACGCTTACAAGCAGCCTACTACTCGGTAGGTACTTACTTATCACATCGTGCTTATACCATACCTCAAGCTCATCAACTTTTGCTTCAAATCAGAATAACGAAATTAAACTTTGAGGGATGATGATTTCCCATTCAAAATGAAGTCGGAAAACGAAAAACCTCATCGTCCTAAAATGCTTTCTTAAAAAGATGCAAGGTCTTGAGGCGACTGTTTTCACCTTATCTTTTGAACCGTTCAACCGATTTCAATAAAACGTCAACCACATTTCACTAAAGGTCTAAGGTCTATACAGGGTGTCCGTTTTTCGAGGCTAAGCATGGGTATCTCGCTTATCTTTAGAGATACAGAGTCGGTTAAATTAGAAAAAAGTTGCGAATTTTTATGACAATCAATGATCCAAGAAGATATTTGACTTGTCAGTTTTAGTTTTCGAGATATCGAGAAAAAACAGAAATTTGTAATTTTTCTTTCAATTTTTTATTCGACAAACGGTTGAAGGTAGCCTTTTCCAATTAAGACATTGTGGAGGCACTTTCCCAAAGGAAATTCAATGTTGCCAAAATCTTCATTCAAGCTTTCAAAACAACCGAGATATGACATTCAACTTTTTTTTCTCTTATGGGCGCCATATTAGAGAGATTACCATATTATGGTAGAGCAGCATTATGCTGAATACCGCCACCTTCTGAATAAAGCCATTTTTATTATTATTATTATTATTATTATTATTATTATTATTATTATTTTTATTATTATATTGGATTTTGACATTTTTGAATACAATTTTATTTTCTGGTTACAACGATGTGTTACATGTCACTGTTGGATTCATGCTTTAGAGCAAAAAAAAATTTTAAAATTTTCCAAAGAGTGCTTTGGAAACAAAATCAGCACCGACAATTAAAAAAAACGTGAATGTCAAACATTTATTCAACAATGACATGTGGCACATCGTTCTAACCAGAAAAGAATACCGTATTCAAAAATATCAAAATCCAATATGGCGCCCATTAGAGAAAAAAGTTGAATGTCGTATCTCAGTTGCTTTGAAAGCTGAAATAAAGATTTTGGCAGCTTTGGATTCCCCTTGAAAAAGTGCCCTGACAATGTCTAGATTAGAAAAGGCCACCTTCAACAGTTTTTGAATAAAAAATTTAAGCAAAAATTCGAATTCCTGTTTTCTCACGATATCTCAAAAACGAAAATCGATACGTCAAATTTCTTTTTGAATCATTGATCGTAATGAAAATGCGCAACTTTTTCCTAATCTAACCGACTTTGTATCTCTCAAGATAAGCGAGATACCCATGCTTAGCCTCGAAAAACGGACACCCTGTATATTGAACAATATAGGTAAAGCGTTTTATCAAGCATTTTTAGAAGCGAAGATGATGGAGGATGCCCTACCCTTTTCGCTGCTATTTTTCACTCTCTAGATATTTTTTTAAATTATTCTTATTTTTCAATTCTATTTGATATTTCGGTTTGAGAATTCAAAATACCTCTCGAAATCCCCACTTCCAAGAGCCTAAAAATTTTGTTCCCTGGAACCTTTTTGTATCTCAGTAAAAACTAAAAATTATGGTGTATTAACTTGGAACACCTAGAAAACCTATTTCAGTTGAGAAATCATGATGTCTTTGAGACTTTGCCTTATCAACTTACTGGAGTTTTTCCAGTCTCCCACGTGAATTCCACCAGTGACGGCTTGTGACCTTTGGTATGTTGTTTGGGACCTATTTTTGAACATTTTAATTCAAGCGGCTTCCAGCAATAATTATCAATTTTTAGGTCAAAGTTTACATTCGTATTTTTCGCTACCTACATCCCGAGTGCTCCCAGTTGTAGGTAGGTGAAGATAAGTAATTAAGTACTCAATTTTATCAATTTACTACTCTACTAGTTCTACTACTCATCAACAAAGAAATGAACCAAACATTAAATTATAATAGATAGCATCACTCTTGGGTCTTGACAGCCTAGACTTCGGGCTAAAAGAAGACTTAAGCTCATAATGAGCTCAATCAAGTAGCGCTGCTTCCATACCTGCATTACCTGCCACAATCTGACCGACTTGTCTAGACTTAACTCATCGGGATTTCAAATGATAGGTTTCTTCAAGGCAATCTCTTCTTATTCGTACTTCACTAATAATTGTTAATCGTTTCCATTCAGTGTCAAGGGCGGAAAATCAACAATTATCAATCATTAAAATTAAAATATGTTACATAAAAAATAATCATGGGCGCTTCCTCTGCAAACACGATCGTGAAGTTACTTTCTTTCCAGCCCACATACCGGGTCAACCTAAACTTGACAAGTTTTTTTTTCTGTCGATAAGTCGGTTATTGTAACACGAAATCGCTTTGAAAGCGACACTGGCGAATTTATGGACGACACTACTTTTTCAGCCTAATGCATAAATAGGAACAGCGACAGTGTGTTTTCCCACACGTTCTCAACTTTGCCATCAATTTGGTTTCTTATTTCTTTTTACAAATTTTTGAGAATCCAGGCATCGAAAGTTCGGGCCTGTGCTACAGCTTGACAGAAAAATTACCATATTCACTAAATTATATGTTGATATTGTCATACGCCGGAAATAAGCGAGTTATAAGGTGGGTATACCCAGGTGTAATAAAATATCGAAATTTAAAAACTGAAGAACACAAGAACCATCAAGCGTTTGTCCTGGGATTTCCAAAGTGTGTCACCGACTTTAAACTTTGAATTTGAACTAAAAAATTGCAATTTTCATAGACCCGTGTACCTAGTAGTAGGTAGGTACACGCTCTATGATTTTATGAGCTTTATGAGCACTTTATTGTAATCACGGAGGAAAACCTGAGGACATGTGCTGCGCATAATAACTGTAACACGTGAGGAGTTTTATTCTCACGCACTTTTACCACAAGCAGAGTAAATCAGAGAGCAGAATCGGGCTGGTAAGTTAATTAGCTTTTCTGGGTTCAACTACGTTTATGTGACTTTATTGTAGATGTACATAGTTACATACCATAGGTAGCAGGTATGTATGTACATACATACTTACCTACCTACGTACGATCGTACCTATATATACAGGGTCTTTTTTTTTAGCAATGTCACTATTCCGGAAGCTTCTGGTAAACAAAGTACGCAACTTTTTGACAAGGGTATGGCAGCATCTTGTAGTTTACAGTTTCAAGTTTTGCTTGACACGACAACCATGGTTGGCAGTCATTAACTTCGTGTACACGGTGCCAAGAGCCTTAAAGTTGCAAATTTTTTGTTTCTTCATTTTGAAATTCAAAATTCTCCTTTATTTCAGTACCAATTCACTTGAAACTTGTAACAAATTGAAACCTATAATTTGAATTTTGATACGGTGAAAGTTGCCTTCGTGCAACTTCAGGGTGATGGCCGCCGTTTCCCAAAAAAAGTCTTTAATCAGAAATGCAGTGCTCGGCGGGTGTCACAGAATCTCGAAACGTAACTTAAGTACAGATATTTTTTATTCTCTTCTCAAGATAATGAATGTCCCTGATTACGTCTGTGAATACCTGGTCTTTGAGAATGCCTACAAAGAAAAAACGAAGCGACTTTTCAACACTGTTTCCTTCTATGGCCAAGCACAACATTTTGTTCTGTCGCACCGTGCAGACAAAGTTGATGGCTGACAACTGTGGTTGTAGTATCAAACAAAACTTGAAACTATAAGTTACAATATGCTGCCATGCCCCTGTTGATGAGTTTCTTACTTTGCCTGTCAGAAGCCATTCAAATGATGACATCCATAAAAAAGACCCTGTATGATCAATATTGAAAATTCGACACAGGACACAATCGAACAATTCAAGTTGTTGAATATTGGTCAAAATAAATTAAGATAGAGACGCTTTTGTTCATTCAATGAAAACGGAGAAGGGTCTTGTTGGAGCGACAGTAAAGCTCGATTCATGGTTGACGGAAGCGTATAACCGGAAACGCAAGCGTAACAAAAATGGACCAATCACTGACAGAATCAACCTTGCATTGGCTCCTCCTTGTAGTCGATAGTGATTGGTCTATTCTCTTACGTGTACATCTTTGTCCACGTTTTCGTCGATTATACATCGGGCTTAAGAACGGAGTTCAATTGGTAAAATAAGCGTTGCAGAATCAATCCGTGTGGGTTTATTCCTTGACGGATTTTCACCATTTTGGTCTCTTTCGAAAGCTACAAGGATGTACTTTGGTTTGAGCCCATTGGCATTTCCAAAATCCAAAAATAATTTTTTCAAATGTCAAATTTAAATATATTTTTCTGGATTTTGGAACTGCCAATGGGCTCAAACTAAAGTACATCCTTGTAGCTTTCAAAAGAGACTAAAATGGTAAGAATCCGTCAAGGAATAAACTCAGACGGATTGATTTCGCAACGCTTATTTCACCAATATGACTCCGTCCTTAAGGCGAGCGCTTTTCCAGCTGTCGATATGTCGTTGTGGCATGACATTTGTCGTTTCTAACGCCAATATAATGGGATGTTTTCAGCGTAGTTGAAGAAACTCTGCTAGATGTCCCTAGTGGTTCGTAAGGGGCTTGGGAACATTTGTGTTATGTATGTTGACAGCTCAACCGACTGCTTGTTGTCGTTCAAAATTGAAATGTAACCCAAAAAATTGAGCGACGTTTATCAAAAGTGTCAAAGTCTGAAGCGTTGAGTTTCGCCGGCCATTCTTTGTTCGTTGAACAATAACAACGAACGTGAACTGCAGCAAAACCGTGCCTGTAAGGTCAAGGAATAAGAAAGTGCAACTGACGCTACTTAATTTTGAATTCAACACTTCGCCGAAGTGCTCGTCTGAAGATGCTCAACAGAGTTTAGTTTGGGTGTTATGGTTCTGGTCTCCTCCTGCTTCCTGCTTTGTGTGAAAGAAAAGGCGACATGAGAATACGAGTTAGAATCATTGATAAAACCTGGTAGTTTTTACTTAATCTTGTTTATTAAAAACGTTCCTAAAATAATTTGCATGGCTTTCACTCGACCTCCTCGCATAGCGCGCTGAAGTTTACGTTCAATTCAGTGGTTGTGGCTACTCTCTGGTTGTAGTCTGCAGTCTGCACTACACCTTCTAGTCTCTTCAGGCTCTCAAGCTACGAAGTTATCCACAGAACCATTTGTGGCCGCGCCTTCCACAGGGTGCGTGCTTCTCTCTTCTTTGTGTGAACATAAATTTATACCGCAATTTCATCACATCACCCAGCAATAAGAAAATTGTGTTCCATGTTCAATCGACTTCTATTATTGTATCTTCACTTATACCAAGCTGTTCAGCACCAAGGAGCTTTCGTACAAAGGCCGTGCGTGATGATACGGGAATGGGAAATCTGGAACTGACAACAGCTGCCACATAGACAATTTAGCATTCGGCATAGTTGGCAACGACTCTATGGCAACGACCACAACCTGTTGCAGAACCGTCACATGACCGTCACATTCAAAAATCCCGCTGAAATATCAGGGCAGCCGAACTGCGTCAGTGTCGCCAATTTATGATAATTGAATGTTTCTCAGCCCCTTACGAACTACCAGGGACATCTATTGAGAACCTGTCAGGAAAACATCCCATTGTAAGAACCACTACTCTAACCCATATTTTATGACGCGGACGCGTGTTGTGTGTTGCAGATTTGAGGATAGTTTTTCTAAAAAAATTCAAAGGGACTACGAAGATGTTGGTAACAACATTGGCAATTGTTGTTATCCAAATCGACAGCTGTACGAATTTTCAATTTGGTGCCTTCACGCATGCGCACCCGTCCACAAAATATAGCTTACTGCATGATACTGCATAGCTATGAATGATATTAGAGAGTTATTGCAAAATGCTATTTCACTCCACGGCACTATTGAAGGAGGCGTTAATAAAATACTGCTCACCTTATTTTTGGTTACATAATTAGAGTTATTGCAGATCGCAAACTTCCTACTCCCTCTACTTATACCTACCCTCTAACGGGTGTCACTAAGTGCATGCGGTTACAAGTTACATTTCTATTTCGGTTTTCAGTATCTCGGTATCTCGGTAGTGACATTAATCCGAAGCCTGAGTGAGCAAAAATAAGTGAATTTAAAGGAAGAATCGACAAAATGTGAGGTCAAACCATAGCACTCAAGCATTTAATTTCATTTTTTTTTGTGATAAATCAGTTCAAAATGAGAAGGTGTTCTTCATTCATTGAATGGCCAACTATAGTTTCCATTGACTCTTCAAAATGTGACGTCACGCACCATTTGCCGCGCCACTCAAACAGACAAATCTTTTTCATGTTTTTTTTTCACACCAACTCTTTTGAACAAAATCATCTTGCCAATCAATGCAATGATTTTGGAAGGATTTTTCATAAAAAATAAAAAAAAACATGTCCACTAGCCTATTGATATGTCAAATTCGGGAGGGGGAAACGGTGGTCAGCGGTGGCTCAGTGAGACCATAGCTGATTATTTTGCTTGGTGGTAGTGGGTGGTGGTGGGTGGTAGTGGTTCCAGTGTGACTGCTGCTTATAACGACAGTAGTCGAATAAGGTACTTCCTTGGAGAATGAAGGTGTTGCACTTTTTTCGAAAGTCAAAATATATTCCAAAATCTAACTTTAGGTACTTTCACAAAGTTGTTCCGGGTTTTTAGATTTTTTTACTAACGTAAATAAAGCAGTAAATAAATGCCTGGATATTTACTCACGGCAGTTTATTGCGCATTTTTTTTTCCAGTAAAACATGCTCCCTATTACTCTTGATTTAACCTTAACTATGCTAGATTTTTTTCACGATCTTCACATGATAAGAAAGCAACGGTGCCTGTGGCACAGCACTATTGTCCAAATAGAATGTTAGCTTGGCGTTTTGATAAGGAAAAACTCGTCGTAAAAGTGCGCCCTGCGCTCTGCTCGTTCACCTGGTGGGCTACTCCGACTCTGCCTCACACTTCTGAATGAGAGTCAAATTGGAACAGACGGTACCGAGGCGGAACAGCCTCGCGAAGAACGTTGGCGATGGTCAGTCAGTCTGGGCGAGCTCTTGGAATCAGCGCACTCTTGTAAACATGTAAACGCACAAGGCAGCGCACCCAAACACGATGCGCCATTCAGTGGTTTTGTCAGTTTCATTGGTGATAATATGGTTGATCCACGTCCAAAGTGCCGTTGTCGTCGTCCCTATGAACACTAGCGAAATTCACCACGACAGGACCGCGACTGGGAATTCGAGCATCGCTGGAATTGAAACCAAAGAGCTTCAAGGTAAGGCTTTCCGAATTTTTGTCGAGTGAAAATTTATTTTTTTCTGCTTTTCCAGAAGCAAGGAAAGGAGGAGGTGGTGGAGGAGGAAAGGGTGGCAAAAACAAGGGAATGATGTCGAGGATATTACCGATGATGCTGATACCATTTATGATATCAACCGGGCTGATACCGATGATGCTGGTGAAGCTGAAATTTATGCTGTTGCAAAGTTTGTTAATTGGGAAAATTGCAATTTTCCTCATGGTTTTGAATATGCTGAGGAGGCGGCCTGAATCGGGTGGTGTCTTCACGCACAACGTGTATGATAAATCGTCTCAAGTACCGATGGCTCATTACGGGTACAATGGGGATGATGAGTATGGTGCTTATGTGAATAGAAGAAAAAGGAGGTAGCATTCGTTATATTGTAATTTTTGTTTTGTTAAGACTCTGTACATATTAGATAGATAGTTATTTATTTTAATTAGTTATTTATCTTAAGTAGGTACATGTTATTATTTATTCATCTATTTATTTATAAAACTAGAGTAGTAAATCGTAGTGTTCAATTAATCGTACTACTCGCTCATTTTGTAACGAAATGAGCTTTTACTTTGCTTGAACTATAGCAGTATATAAGTTGTAGCACAATGCACACTGGGTATTCTAGTCAATACAATTTATACTTTCTTTGTTTTCCAAGAATTTTATTTAAATAAAAACTAAATATATTTTTTACAATGCCTCGATTATATTTCTTTTATACAGGGTGAATTACTTTCAACTCATAGTATGCAGCAGCTGGTCGCTAGTACCTAAAAGCAGATGTTCCGTTTTTGATGTAACTATAGAAAAATCTTACAAACCATGGGGATTTTGGGTGGGACCCTGCGTTGGTGGGTGGCATCTGCAAGTTGAAAACATGACGTATTCCTCTCCTTCACTTGGATCGCAATATGTATCTAAATAAAAAAGCCGAACCAAGTCTACCAACCTTACTGAGCTTGATTGATACAATTGAAGCCAATATTTTCAATACCCATATTTACATACCAGCGATATCAAACAAGTAGGTAGGTATATGTATCTACGTATGTAAGCACCACAGAATAGAAAGGCAATAATATACCTATTAACAGTGTTCGTCCCAATTTGATACCATAAATTAAATTTGATGAGCTCGTAGTCGTTAGGTATTCAGCATATTTTTTATTAGGCCCACTTCAAAATTTGGGCGTGCAAAAAAATTAGAAACCTTTTGCACACTTTTGAAGAAAGTAATTTTACTTTTAACAGACCACAGGCATGTTCGTGTTACCGAAAAACGTACAATTTCCGCCTTAGTTCCCCTCTTAAGAATTTTATCATCTTATTCGTTTACGGTGCCACAGAATAACACATCCTAGAGAAGCGCGCTGCGGAGAAAGATACCACCTAACCAAGCAAGCAGCAAAGCAGAACAAGAATTGAGGTGGAACAAACTGCATCATGAAACTCATTTTATGTTATAAACCGTAGCAGTAAACATGTAGTATACAAAGTTGGAAAACATAAGGTGTGTTTTGACAGTTTAGCCGAAAAAATGGAGCAAGTGTTTGTTTTGAATAGTTTTTTATTGGTTTGTTTGTTTGCATTGCAAGGTGATTGCACTATTTCCCGAATAGGTAAAATGCGCGAAGAAAGTAGTAGTGTTCATCACTGCAATTACACAGAAAACTGCGGCGAAGACAACAATTCCAAAGAAATTATTAGCACAGAACTAGGAGGTGAGTTTATATCTTATAATTTGCAAGCTCTCTTGCCGATTCTGGTCTAAATTGTTCACAAATTGATGATAGATTCCAATCAGAATATGAAAAATTAATTTGTTTTCCTGGCCACCTAAATCTCAAAAAATTAAATTTGATCACATGTTATTTCTTTGACAAGTGCCAGGTTCTGGCCCCAGGTCAAACTGAAAAAAATCTGTACTTCATGAAGAGACAATCGGTTGAATCCATAAGGTCATAGCGCCCCAGAGTGAATCCACGGGATAAGTGAGAATCATGAAATCTGAATTTTTGCCAATCGCATGGATCCGCTATGTCTTCATCAATGTAACCAATGTCCCAGTTTTATTTTATTACTATTTTCGCGACGGTAGGTACTTCGGAGCTGGGCCGTCAATTTTTTAGTTCAAGTCTCGAAACTTGGAAGGACAGAGAATGACACTTTTTATTTATGTCGAACTGTCAATTCTTTGTCTGTAACAGTGGCTCCCACCAAGCCTCGCACCAAGCCATGTCACAGAATACTTTCGATGGAAAAAATCAACACGGGTAAAAGTAGGGGAGACCGGGACAGCGGGGACCAACTGGGTAATGAGGACCACGCGTCTACCGCACAGGACTTTTGAAACTGGCGCACAATTTCACGTTAGTAGGTTGCCAAAATCTCACGTCAGTGCTGTGTTAATGGCGTCCGACCAAAAGCCAAAGTTCGAGAGTACCTAAGTCCTGCAACGAATTCAAGTTTCATGATAAGTTGAGGATACTTTTCTATCGCAATATTATCCATTTTGAGAAATTACCGGACAATCGAAGAAAACTTAGTTTATAGTAGTGATACAAACCTGATCTATTGATTGTTGATCTCAATACATCCAGAAATAGCTGATTATAAGGGTGTTTGCGAACTTTGGGTAGAAAATTGAACCGCAATTAGGGGCATGCTCCAAAAGTTCCTGAAAAATGTTGAAAAAAGTGTGACTTTTATTATGCATCCCTTTATTTTCGTTGTTTGTAAGATTTTAGAAAACTCTTTTCATCAGACCAAAAAGCAAATTTTTTCAACATTTCAATGTGTTTTGTAATTTTATTTAGTGTACAGGGTGAGTCATGATCCATAAGAAAAATGTTTCCTCGAAAATGACCATGAAAGCTTCTAGAGGTTATAAAACTGATGTAGAGCAATAAATAACACAAATAGTTTTTATATCGAGTTTTATGCATGCATTTTTTGAAGAAAAAAGAGATTTCCAGGATTTACGACTCATCCTGTAAAGTAAATAAAATTGCAAAACACATTCATAGGTTCAAAAAAACTGCTCGTTTAGAAAAATTTGTTTGGAAGATTTTACTGAAATCTTTCAAAATAATTAAAATGAAGGGGGTGGCTGACCTCCCATATTTTCAAAAATGAATTCCTTGATTTTTTTCAACGTTTTTCTGATACTTTCGAACCATTTCCCTAACAGCGGTTCAATTTTCCACCCCAAGTTTGCAAACACCCTGTATAAAAAAAAGTCCTCGCTGATGCGGTCTCTCCTATATTCAAACATATCAACACGACCGTGTGGATTTTTAATGAGGAATTTAATTATGAAAATTAAGGGGATGGGAGGCAATAATAAGGACACTTTGTACTCTGTCGGTACCTCCATTCATTAGCCAAGCTGTGAAACATGTCAGTCATGGTCCATTATTATTGCGCATTACTAATAATAATACTAATAACAGTTCAGCCACACAGTTAATAATGCAGATGAACAACGTAATACCTGCCATGATTACCTACTCCCTGCTCCATCCTCGCCTAATAAACAACACCATTACCGGTACAACGCCCATTCGAAAAGCATAACGTTGCACGCTATTTTGTTTCACTTTTCAACACTTGAGGCTAGAGAAGAAGACCATTACACCAGAATTTGATTAATCGCTGTTGGCCTAAATACCATAAATGATGTTTCAAAGATTCGAAAACCCAAAACGAAATAAGCACACATCTGATGGCACTTGAACTTCAAAAACACAATAAAGAGAAATTCAAGCATTATTGGAAATGATGTACAGGGTGATCCACCGAGATCCCCCCTGTTAGAATTTTTCCGTTTGGAATAAATTGGTGGGTGAAAAGATTTTTCACAACGATTTTTCTTGTAGAATTCAAAGAACAAATTTCAAATTTTTTTGATATTTAAAAAAAAAATGAAAAAAATTTTCGACACCTTATTTCTAAATATTGGATATGATGCGGCTTTTTCTGCCAAGTTCAGATATGTAATTTGATATCTGAATAAGATGATATACAGGTGTTCACTTTCACACTTTTCACCCCAGATTTCTCCCCGCCAAATTTTCTTCATGAAAAACGCCGGAACGGTTCGATTGAGATGAGAGTTTGGCAATACGTGTCCTAGATGTCCCCCTCAAAATAAAAACCGACCTGTTCCGGCGTTCTTCTTGAGAAAAAAAATTGGTGGGGAGAAATCTGGGGTGAGAAGTGTGAAAATGAACAGCCAGTATGATCTAATTAAAATATCAAATTATACATCTGGACTTGCAAGAAAAAGCCGCATCATTTCCAATATTTAGATACAAGGTGTCAAAAAAATTTGTAAGTTTTTTTGAAATACCTTGTATACTGTAAGATATAAAAAATTTGGTGTCCAAATTGGAATTCATTATTTTTTCCCAACCAATTTATTCTAACGGGAAAAATTCTAACAGGGGGGGAAAATCTCGGTGGATCACCCTGTACAAGTGTTGCTTGGTAGGCAAAGTACGAACTACGGAGTGTTTATAAGAAACTGTGATCGCGGCAGGCATGAGTCAGGCCGAAAAACGCAGTAACAGGCGCAATTGTAGTGATCGAAAGCGGATTCCAAAGGCGACGCGATCACAGTCATTTATAAACACCCGGTATAATAACAGGGGCATAGTCTTGTAGTTTGCGGTTTCAAGTTTTGTTTGACACTACAGCCACGATTGTCAGTCTATAACTCCACTTGCACGGTGCCATAGAACGTAAAAGTTGCTTAAGTGGGGTCTGAGAAGCCCCATTTTTCTTTGAATGCCTTCAAGTCAAAATTGAGAAATTTATTCGACCACTCCGTATATTGATAAGCTGTCTTGTGTCCCTGTTCGATAAGTTGCGTACTTTGCCTGAAGTAGCAATTAAAATTGTGATATTACCTACTAAGGAAGCATTCATATTTTCCAGAAGCGAGGAAGAAACAAGATACAATGGCGCAAATCCTTCCAATGATGGTGATGCCGTTTTTGCTACAAACCACTCTGCTCCCCCTCACTTTGATGGGAATGAAGTTCATGCTGCTGAATGGAATGTTTTTGGGGAAAATGGCCATTTTCCTCAGTGCCGTGACTTTGCTCAAACACTGGACCGAAAGCCAAGGAGGCCTGTACAGCCACAATATCAACATAAACAAAGAACATCCTCACGGACACGGAAGAAGCTATTATCCACACGAAATCAATGATAACACGAACACGGATAGAAAAAAACGGCGGAAAAGAAGAAGAAGATGGATTTAGATTAAATACCTACTATTAAGATTAAAGACTTGATTATACATAGTAATTTATTTTGATAGTTGAGTTGAACTGAACGGTTCTTGTACAATTTCTTGAACAATCTGCCAAAATAGTGTCAAAAAACAATTAACTTGATTGTTGATTTGACAGATGATTCAAGAAATTGTACAAGAGCTTATGTAGTGTAATACAGCTATAAGACTCAGTTTTTCGATCTCGGTTTTGTTGCTGTGGAAATAATAACCAAAATCTAACCACAAAACCAAGTTCAGAGTTGAACCGAAACTGAAAAACTGGGCCTAAAGGCCTATGGACACAAACCAAGTTTCATTACAGGTCGCATGTCATGGAAACAGAGGAATCACGTTTCCACTTTATCATAAAAGCTTCTATGACATAGAACCTGTAATCCGCAAAATAAAATATCAGACTTTCGTTCTGTGCAACTAAAAAAGTCCATATCTACCTATTTAGGGGCAAGTTGCTTAGTTCAAATTTAATTCTGAATATGGTTTGTTTGGTTGTCATTGATTTGATTGTTGCAACAATTATATTCACAGTGACCAAACCGCCTTTGAAGTTGAACTGGAAGTGAGCAACGGGGTCTAAAAAAACGCACCATTACTAACAACTGTGGTACTAACACATGAACAAAACGACATCAGCAACTCATATGATTGTTTTCAATCTGGAAATGAAACTAATTATTGTAAATTGGTAACTTTAGCCAATTTGCTAAAGTTTCTACAGTCATTTTGATTATTATTTGGTGATGAATTGTTGATGCTTATTTTATAATAAATAGTAAGTCTGTGATGTTTACTTGTCTTGCTAATAATAAATCGATGGTAACTGTTAAATGCAAGGAAGTAGTGAGAACTCCACAAAATACCAGGGATAAATATTCACTTTGAAAATTTCATACATCTGTAAAATGTGACATTTCAACAAAGAAAATTACAATTTTCAAAAAATTTTTAGAAACAATTTTCTATTGTTGTCTGAACCAATAATGTTTGATAGGCGATAATTTTGCACTAGCGCAAGTACCGTATGATAACTTTTTCCTCTAGAGTGCTATGAAATTATTATTTTATTTATCAAAGATTGGCTATACTGACTGGATAAATTATTAAATGTCAGTGTCACTGTGGATACTTTCAATCTAGACGGTACAAATACCGTCAGACGGATCATATAACATGTTCCATTATTAAAGCTGTATTCTCAGCAGGCCAAAAATTATTTCGAGGATTTCTCCCTCAAAAATGAAGATTAAAACTCTTTTATTTTTATAAGGTGTACTGAGTATATTGAAAAATTGATCACAAAGCGTTTTTTCAATTATGTGAAGAAAATTTATTTTCCTTTTTGTTGACTTTTTTAAAAAAAACGGCGCTGTATTCAATTTTCTACGTCTCTAAAATTTTTGAAACAGATGATAATTTTTTTGTTTGTCAAAAAATGTCCCAGCAATCCTTAATAAATTTTTCTAGTGTCTTAAGGCTATTGGGCTTCTAAAAAAATGTGGAGTAATCCAAACGGAACAGTACACAATTTTTGGTGATCCGCCATACGCCATACAGCACACTACAGTGTACATACGGGCAAAATGCCAAGACGGTAATCAAAATGCAGATGTCACTTTGAAGTTAATTGCAGCACTCCCACATAATGGCGGCTTTACAGAATCTCGTGTGTCGCTGATGGTCAATAGGATTCGATCTGCCTGTACTCCCCTACCTCCATCCATATCATTTCCGCGAGCCGCGACACGAGTTTCTGTCGTCGTGTCGTTCAAATTATTCAACTACAGTGGAGTGGGGGATTGTCGCCGGCGACATACGAAGTTCTGTAAAGCCGCCATAACTGAAAAAGGCAAACAAAATCATAGCACTCTGGAGTAAAAAAGTTTTTGATTATACGGTATAAGATTCTTACTCGGACTCTTATCAATATGCAAAATCAGTGTCATTTGTGTTCAGGTGTCTCAAAAGTATCGCATTCCGATTCCCAGAGCAGTACATAGAATCCACTCAAAAACACGAGAACAATTGATGACGTTTATTTCTGAAGATAAGGTCAAAGGGTGGAACGTCGTCCCTTCTATTTCCATTATTTGAAGTGATTGTGGAAAACTGTTTGTGATAGACTGAACAGTAAAAATATCTACCAGTAAGTGTAGACTGAATTTCTGTTTACGATATAGGTTAATTCATGAATCATAAAAATCCAGTTTTCTTCAATTATGTCAGTAAAATATTCCATTGGTCCCTGAAATAATTTAGAACGAAAGACTAAGAAGATAATAATATGACTCTTTTCGTGTTTTTTAACGGATTCCATAATTCCATATATCGCTCTGGACTGGGAATGCAATACTTATAAGTCACCCTGTACTTAACGGCTACAAAATATATTCCACTGGAGTTGAATTCAATTCCCAAGTGGCTAGGTACTGGTAACTATTTGTTGCTTCAATACTGGTCCTCCCGCCGCAAAAACAACCCTATCATTGCCATTGGTAACTTTTGAAGTGAAAATTCTAATCTGAGATTATCTGGGATGGGTGTAAATTCGTTTGATGCAATTTAAACGTGAGACGTGAAACACCAGTGCTAAAACGTGACATTGAGTTCTTCAGTGTCGGTAGGTATCCATCGTACCCATTGCCGAAAGAAGTAGTAAGAGACGGTTTGTTGGTCTTCCTATAGGCCTTCTCATACATATAGGCGGTTTCCTTTGTTCGCAGCTTATGCGCAGGTGTTGGCGTATTAAAATTCAAAAATATTCGCCGCGTTTGTAGCCATTTGACATATGGTCGAGTTCATGCAACGTGAACGAAAAGGCGCGCCCACTGGTCCGATTGGCTATTTTACTGGGAGCGCTTTATCGATCGAGCTGGTTGTATGAACTCAACGGGTGAACCTGTGCCCCCGAGAATCCCAGGTAAATGAGAATGGCTATATGGGCTGGGACTGTGACTGTGACTGTGAGTCTGTGAGGTCATACATTCGTACCGTTGTCGCAGGTACAGCTATAGTCGCAGGGGTGAGCAAGGACATCACAGCTGTGCACGCCATCTCATCTACTTTACCTTAAATGAAACGTCCGTGGTCCGTCAGAAATGGGCGACTAGATGATGAACTGTGTTGTAGGGTGGTTGCCGGTTGGTGGTCAAAGTGCAGTAGTACAACGTATAACAGTAGAAAGGGGATTCATAGCTCAATCAATGTATGTACGATAAATGCAATTCATCCATAACTTAACTAGAGTAGATGTGCCCCGCTTGTTACCTAAACCTAACAAGTTTTACTTCCCATCGTTGGCTACAAAAGGTCAAACGAATTTCTACATGGGCGCTTGCTTTTGACGTGTTACTGTAGATTACGAATATTGATAAGTCCAAAACGTCACATATTGTACATATAGGGTGTACTGAAGAAATCAAATCCGATCAGAGAAATTTTACATATTTTTTCGATTTAGCCTATGCAAGACTCTAAGCACCTATCACGAACACCTACAAGGGTAAGTTCCAAGTTTTATAAAAATCGTTTCACTAATAAGAGACTTCAATATTACGGCCAAGATGGTGGCAGAATGTTGAAATTTGGCTGGAGAATAAGAATGATCATACGAAACAAAGGTAAGTCCCAAGCTTCATGAAAATCGTTGAGTGATAAGACATTTCAATATGGCAGCCAAGATGGCGGCAGAGCATCATCATTCATCCAAAATCGGAAGTATTTTGATGAAGTTCACATCGCCTGTGAATTTCACTTGAATCGGACCACATTCAGAGAAATTCAAAATAGCGGATCAAAGATGGCGGCCAAGTGACAGAAATTAATTGATCAACTTTATCATATGGTTGTTACGTACGCATTCGATTTGCGTTTGCACCACATCGATATCTCTTTTCGTTGAAGCATAATTCTCCTAGTTCTGTCAGTTCGAAACATGTTCAATAGTGAGAATACAAGATGGCGGCGGGGCATCAATTGTCAAAAATTGGATAGATCTTGATGTGGTTTACATTGCCTGCAAATTTCATTTCAATCGGATCACTTTTAGAGAAATTCAAAATGGCGGATCAAAGATGGCGGCAGAATAACAAAAAACCAAAAGTCAACTTGACATCCTGGACATATGTATTATTGATCAGCGTTTACACCACATCGATATCTTTCTTCCCTGAGAAGTTATCCCGAGTACGGACGGACGGACGGACGGACAAAGTGAAGCTAAAAGCGCCTTTTTCCCATTTTTTGGGGAAGTGTGCTAAAAATACTTACTCTAGTTAGCACCACAAAAATTTCCCAAATTGGGCAATTTGTTATCCAGATATCCTTATTTTAATTGAGGCGATTTCAGGGTGGTCCACTTCAATTTTGACCCAGTTCATTTTTGACACAATTATTAATACTTAATATTCATAATGGGTCCCCCGGTCTCCGTGAGAAAAGCTTTCGCCTATTGGCCCTTGGCGGCAGACGGTCTCTATTCATGCCTTTTGTTCGAGTTTTGGAGTTCCCAAATTTCAATGAAAGCGGTATGTACCTACTCGTATGTTTATGTACATACATTGTACCTACCTGCCTACCCGACAGTAAAATCATTAGATACAGAGCTGGCGCGACAAGACGTTCATTTTACACGTTTAGGCCACCTGTGTATCAGATAAGCACCTTGCTACGTACAATAAATTATTGTTTCTCGGTACTGTCGTTGAAAGTTTTGAACTGCTGAACAATAATAATTAAAGTGTAACAGCTTAAGATTTCAGTGGAGTTCTTGTCCAGGGTGGTCTATAAAACAATATCTCGAAAGGATTTTTTGAATTTCCATACATCTCAACTCTTTTTTTCTTTCGTCGATTTTTTTGAAATTAAAAGATAAGCTCAGGTAAAAAAGACCCAGTTGAAATTTACTCAAAATATGCTCAAGATACAACTGTTAAATCAAGGGTTCCATCAAAGGTAACCCCAATGTAAACTTACTCGAAACCCAGTTTGGAAGCAGAAATTAATAAACAAGCGAATGTGCCTCATGGGTATGAGGTTCAGTAGCGCACTTTCTTTTTGAAGGATTAGTGAGCGCAATCCTTCAAAATAGCTGCAGAATCATGAAATTCGGCTAGAAAATCAGAATGATCATACTAGACAAAGGTAAGTTCCAAGTTTCATAAAAATCGTTCCACTAATAAGAGATTGTGATATGGCGGCGGAATGTGGGAATTTAGCTAGAGAATAAGAATGTTCATAGGACAAGATTAAGTTCCAAGTTTCACAACCATCGTCGTTCCACAAATAGAAGATTTCAAAATAGTGGCCAAGATGGCGGCAGACCATCATTTGTCCGAAATCGGATGTATTTCAATAGCACATTTCGTGGAACTTATGCGCAAGCGTGATATCGAATATTGACGGATAAGCGAGTCTACTGTCAACTGTCTAATTTTGCGCGAGTTCCGTTCTCTCAGAGACTCTCACCTGGGACTCTCTGACTCTCATCAGTTTTATATAATCCGTACTACACTTCTGTAGCGAAAGTTGCCTAAAAACCACGATTTTAGGCAACATTCGCCACATCAGTGTACTGCGGAATGTATTTTACTCCCAGGGACTTTTCTCACACGATTCAAGAATAGCGGCCCTGCTCTCTGTTTCGTGATGCGTGATGGCTTCATCCTCCAAGAAAGTGCGAATTCGCTTAAGTGAACATGATGTGCCGGCTGTCTGATTTGCAGCCCCCAAAAGCGCACCATTTTGTAGCGCCGTGTTTTAAACGATGCACGTTCATTTCCATGTGGAAATTTGCACGTTGGAATTTCACGCTTTGTTGGTTATGTCGGTTTGTTATTGTTATTGACTCGCAGAACTGTCATTTTCTGCCAAAAATCTCGTGCATGCGCTCAGCTCCGTGCAAAAAGTGTGACCTTGAAAATTCCATGAAATGACCTATGAACTTCACATCGCCTCCAAATCTCACTCAAATCGGACCACTTTCAGAGAAATTCAAAATGGCGGATCAAAGATGGCGGCCAATTGGCACTCAAGTGACAAAAACCATTGATCCACTTTATATGGTGGACACTTTTGGGTATACTATGTAAAGGAGTCAGGTCGGGGGACGGTGCTGGGCATTTGACAGAACCCCTTCTGTCACTCCACTTGCCTTGGAAGACATCGCTGAGATAGTCGCATACCATTCGGCTATACCGGGTGGGCCATAAAAAACCCTGCTCGGAATTTTTCTTTTCAGAATTTTTATTTCGCCACCGATTTTATAGAACTTTTCAGCATTGAGTAGCCAATTGAATAGGCTATCATTTCCGTTATTCAAAATGGTCGACATATCAAAATTCAAGATGGCAGAAACCATTGAAAATAATACTTCTTTTGTTCTCGTTGCTTTTTATTGAAAGTTACCAGAAAGTCAAAACCAATAATGTATGGTGAAGGAATAGACTATTTTTTTTTGTCAATTTAAGACCACAACCAATAAAATTGGATCATCTGCTGAGGAGCTATTGCAAGTTGAAGCGAAGCTCACTTTCCGTTTTTTTCATTTCCGCATAATTGATTCAAATTTAGGTATCCTGCCCGCCAATCCGCCATATGCTCATTTCTCAACTGATTTTTTCAAATTTGGTATCAATTGTTAGCCAATTGGACACGCTACCTTTCTCATATGAGAAAATGACCGACATGTCAAAACCCAAGATGGCGAAAGCAATTGGAAATAGAATTTTTTTTGTCCTCATTGCTTTTTAATAAAAATTAGCAGATAGTCAAAACCAATAACTATTACGAAGAAATAGACCTTCCCCGACCATTCAAGACCGCAACCAATCAAATCGGATTATCTGCTGAGGAACTATGGCGAGTTGAAGCAAAGCTCACCTACCAGTTCCTTATTCCCGCATAAATAACCCAAATTTAGGAATCCTGCCCGCCATATTCTTATTTCCCAACTGATTTTCACAAATTTGGTATCAATGGCTGATCAATTGGACAGGCTACCATTTCCATATGAGAAAATGGCCAACACGTCAAAATTCAAAATGGCGGAAATTATTGAGAACATGCCTTATTCGTCCTTGTTGGAATAGGAAAGCGGAAAGTAGGCTTCGCTTCAACTTGCAATAGCTCATTAGCAGATGACCCGATTTGATTAGGTGCGGTCTTGAATTGTCAAGGAAGGTCTATTTTTTCATAATAATGATTGGTTTTGAATTGCTAATTTTTATTAAAAAGCAATGAGGACAAAAGAAATTCTATTTTCAATTGCTCCTGCCATCTTGGATACTGACATGTCGGTCATTTTTTGATATGAAAAAAGTAGCGTGTCCAATTGACTAGCCATTGATACAAAATTTGAGAAATGAGCATACGGCGGGTTGGTTGGCAGGATAACCAAATTTGAATCAATTATGCGGAAATGAAAAAAACGGAAAGTTGGATTCGCTTCAACTCGCAATAGCTCCTCAGTAAATGACCCGATTTTATTAGTTGTGGTCTTGAATTGACAAGAAAGGTCTATTTCTTCATAAGACATTATTGGTTTTGACTTTCTGGTAACTTTCAATTGAAATCAACGAGAACAAAAGAAGGCCTGTGTATTTTCAATGGTTCCTACCATCTTGAATTCCGATATGTCGGCCATTTTGGAAAACGGAAATGATAGTCTATTCAATTGGCTAGCCAATGCCGAAAAGTTCGATAAAATCGGTGCAAAAAAAAAATTTAGAAGAAAAAACTGCGAGCACGGTTTTTTGTGGCCCACCCGGTATAATGAGGTGGGAGTCCTATCTTGCTGGAGTCATAACTCCTCATTTGGAATGTCGGGATCTCGTTGATTAGGAAAAAGAACCGCCAAAACCCATCTCTCAATGGATCCAAATATTGTTGGCCTGTTAATTACCCCCCTCAGTGAAGATGGGCCCAACAATCCTTTCATCATCGACTGTAAAGAATTATAAGTACCGTATGATTCAAAACTTTTTTCCTCTTGAGTGCTATGAATCTACACGTCCATCAGTTTTTACCTTTAAAAATTAATATCTCGAGAGCTATCGACAAAACTATCGAAATCAAAATTTTATAGTCTATCCAAATCCACTAAAAAAGAGTAGAGTATTTGAAAAAATTACCATGGCGTCATATCTTCAAAAGAGAGAGAGGTACAAAAATGAAAATGTATGGTCTCAAAACATGTCTGTCACAACTAATCAATTTGATCCGTCTGAGCGTTTCTCGGGAATCCAGACGGGAAAAAAATCCAGGTTTATAAACTTTACAGACGGACTTGTACAGTTGGGTTTTATTTTTGCCCGCTATTTTTGTTCTAATTTAATTCCTGGAGTTCTGGACTACTTCTTGTAGACCTGGTTTTTCATGAAAATGCATGCATATCTATGATGTAAAAACTTTGTTCAATCAAACTTTCAAATGTACCTGAAAATTCACTCAAAAATTGCCTCTAGGTGTTTTAAACACTGATTGGCGAAGTGCTCTTTCATGGCCCTTACCCCACATGCATTTTTACTGATAAGATTCGAGACCGTGAGAACGTCCAAAGAGCTATACAACGTAAAAATCCGAAAAAGTGTCGATTTTATTGCCCCACACTCGCAAGTCTTTATTCTCGGTAAGTGCAATATAATTCGCAAATATTTCCGGCAGCCGCCCGCCCGCCAAGGTATTTTTGCACCTTGCCCACAAAAAGGTGCCGATAGTGTCCGGCGTTTGTTGTCGGCCCTTCAGTTCCTTTCTTGTGAATGTTATTTTAAATATGTAATTTTTATTGTATCTATTCTTTCTAATAAAAACTACCACCACCACGACCTACCCCATGATAAAACTCACAACATAGTAGGAGCTCTGCTTCATTCATCAGTTTGCTTTTGCAGTTTGCATCAAGTGCCTGAAGTACTCTAGCTTCGCAAAAATGGGATTTTTGAAAAAAGTGTTATTGGTTTTGTGCCTGCTGGTTGTGTTAGATATTCAGTTGACACAGACTGTGAATATTGATAGTTTATTGAATGCCAATATTGCTATACCTGTTTTTGTAAGTACCTACTTTTTCTACTTTACATTAGGTCCTCAATTTTCACTTTGATTGTTGGTGTTATTTTTTCTCACGCAGAGATCTAAAACTCCTTGAAGAGGCCAAAATACAGCTTAATTTCAGGTACCCCACAGCTAAACGCTATTCCCCTTTGAGATGTTTTCAAAAACAAAAACAAAAACTAATCCTTAATAATAACTTTTCCCGTAGTTTTCGAATATATTTATCACCATTTTCTATATCTCATCGGACAACAAAAAACTGGCTGTACCTTGTTTGCTTTTCAACGGATTTCAACACCTGGAACTTCATTTTGTAGACAAATGAATTCTCTTATCAATTCATACCTCAATTTTCGACAAACATTCCGGAAAACTGTCAAAATTGTCATTGTCATAGTTATAGATATCCTAAATTTCGGCCTTTTTTTGAGGTTATCCGATATTTTCAAGCCTCGCCAAACGTAGTGGCAGAGGCTGTTTGTGGCCGCCTTTTTTTCGTGATTACTTTCCTCGTCTTTTTTTAACCCATTGTTTAAGAAAGTTCACTCAAATATTCCGTATCTTCCGAGCGGTTGAACATATCCAGTTCATTCTTTCCTTAATCGAATCTCAACTAATGCGGGTTGATACCGACGACGTTTAAAGATGATCGGTCGAATATAAACAATCTCTAACAACAATAAAGACTGCACAAGTCGCGGCACTCACCTAAAATAGAAAAAACGCATAGATACCAACGTATACATCATCATATCTTTTGATCTAATAAAGCTATGTGCTCATTTTTTTTTCTTTTAAATTGAAGTACATATCCAGACCTTTCTTACAGTGTGACAGCGATTGAGGAACAATGGTTCATTATTTATTTATCAAGTTTATAAACATTTTCATCGGCTATGAATGTATCATGATTTTCGGTCAGCGAGGGAAATTTTTGTTTTCACAGTTTTCTATATACAACCAGCAAAGCAATTAAGGCCAGAGTATTGCAGAATGTAAAAAAAAAATTATCTAGGACTTATAGTTTTTTAGATATGATTTTATTTCTGACGCAACCAACAACTGTAAAGAAGTGGTGCGCGCATGCCACTGATATTTACTTTTCAAAATGCACTACATTACTAACTTAGGTGGGCATTTTTCGTATAAAGCTGAGCTTTTACAGAAATAATCAGATATTTTCTCTTTACAAAGAAAAAAGAAGGTACCCGTTTAGGCTAGCCAAGCTATGGGGCTATACAAGCTATACCGCCCTCAACGGTACAATGATATTAACGTAAAATAGGTATGATGGAGATTAAACTATCCACCCCCAATTTCTACATCGAAAAGGTCCTATTCCAAACATTTGCTCTACTGGTTTCTTTCAAACTTTCAATAGTAACTTTCATTATAATGGTATTCGCTCCGTGCACGACGCCAGCGTCACCTAGCGTACGCAACTTTGTAGGCGCGAAACGTCACTCACGTCCTAAATTACAGATCGCTGAACTGTTATAAATGACAGATCGCTGGCTGGACTGTCATTATTTTGTGGATTGTGGTTAAGTGCTCCAAATGGGTAGACCGCTTACTGCCGAAAACTTTAGCGTCGAAATATACAGCGTCGACGCAGAAATGACGGGAATCGTGCCCTTTTCAATTTTTGGGACAATCTGCCAAAATTGTGTCAAAAAACAACGAACTTGTTTGCTTGACTGAGAAATTGATCCAAAAATTGTACAAGATGTATTAGTGCTTGAAGATCGAAACGATTAATATGATTTTTGGTAGAAACCGCCAACAAAAATTCCACGACACATAGGTGTACACAATCATGATACCCTGCAGTTTATTTGCTGGTTGCTGCCAAGATTTGGGGGTTGAAATTATTGTTTTCCCATCCCCTTCAACTTTCAATAACACAAGTTCTGTGACTTCTGTGTGTGCGGGTTTTGTGGCAATGTTGCCGGCTTCCCAAGATGTGTGACCTGACCAAGTGACCACTGTCATTATCTGTCACTTTCGGTGCTGTGTATTTTCGACGCTAAAGTTTTCGACGCTAAACGGTCTACTCCTTCAAACATCAGGAAATTGACAGCCCAATCACGCAGCGCCGAGCCATCAATGTTGCTCTTTTTGTCCACATAAAGCGTTGTGATCGGTTTCGTTACTCCCACTCTGTACTTCGCACGGAGCGAATACCCAACGCTTGCGCCAAATTTTGGCGTCAAATACAAAATTTGCGAACAAATGCTACAAAATCGTAAGAAAAACCGCCACAAAGTTGAAAAATACGCGCCGCAGCGAACAGGGTAATAGGCCCGAGGTTAATACACACTAGTGATTACTTATTTTTCATCAAAAAGTCCGCATTGTTCATTAAATTATAAATAACTGCGTTTTACATTGATCGGATGTGCGTACGCAACCCATAATGCAGCCCCCACCAACTCTATTTTCAGTTTGACAAGCAACGGCCGTGACTTTCCGCTGCTGTCTGCTGTCAACGTCAACTATTTATTCGCCATTTTGAAGTTCGCTCCGAGTGTCGTACGTTTGTGAACAAGTGGGCCGCTATTCTTGAATCGTGTGAGAAAAGTCCCTGGGAGTAAAATACATTCCGCAGTACACTGATGTAGCGAGTGTTGCCTGAAATCGTGGTTTTTAGGCAACTTTCGCTAGTCAAACTGAAAATAGAGTTGTTGGGGGTTGCATTATGGGTTGCGTACGCACATCCGATCAATGTAAAACGCAGTTATTTATAATTTAATGAACAATGCGGACTTTTTGATGAAAAATGAGTAATCACTAATGTGTATTAACCTCTAGCCTATTACCCTGTTCGCTACGGCGCGTATTTTTCAACTCTATGGCGGGTTTTCACGCCATTTTCTAGCATTTGTTCGCAAATTTTGTATTTGACGCCATTACTTCAGAAGACGAGTATGCGCGCTGATGACGCGCTGGATAATGGAAGGTACTATTTAGTTGAATAATCTCCCATTTCTACCGCAAATCGCAGATGATAGGTATTCTTATGTGTCACATACAGTGTCTCTTTTCCTTTCATTCCCTTTTTTTTGCATAACTGACTACTTATTTTATCTCAGATCACATTTGGCAAATATCTTTCGATATCACTTCATTGAAGTTTTAGAGTACTATTATTATTAATTTTTTGCCAAGCAAGTTTCAAACAGTTTCCATGCTAACAACAAAACAATAACGATACTTATTGTATGTGTGTACGTGTTTTATGTGTACTATTTGTAATAATGTACCTACCAAAATGATTTATTGCTGCGAAGACCTTTTTTTTGGGCGAGGCTTTCTAGTAGACACACCGCAAGGTGGGGAGATGGACTGATTTAAACTTGGCTTCATTATAGATCTTGAAGTGCTCTTTCCGAATTTCTGCTTTTCCACTTCGTATCTTTGCTGTTTTGGCCGCCTTATTGTACAGATGGCGCCCAAAAAACAGATTTTTCTCAGTACCTTCAAATTGTCCGACTATTGATTGAATTGAAACTTGTAAATGCAGAGGGAAGCGGAAGCCCATTAAATTCTCTATAACTTGACACCTCAATCATTTTATGTGCGAGTTACGCTTCTTGAGTTATGGTATTCAAAACTTCCGGAAGCATCAACTTTCGGCAGCATTAACTTTCGGCATTCAATATTAACCTGTCAAGTTGATACCACCACCATGTGGTAATCAAACTGACCATAAGTAGCTCTTATAGCTATTAGCCATAGATCACAAAAATTGAGAAAATAGATCATGGTAATGTTAGTTTGAATAACTAGAGGGTGTATTAACTGTGAGGACCAACTGACTTTAGTATAGCATTCGGAAGTTATCCGATATAATTGAAACTCATCACCATTATGGAATTTGGGGCATTATTCATTATTTCCAATTTTCCACTTTCTGCTGCTCTGGTCGTAATTTTGATAAGGTGGCGCCCATAAACTTTTTTTTTGAGAATTTCCATTTGATTTGTAGTACAATTTTCGAATTTCTATCAAAATGAAAGCCCATTCAATTCTCTAAAATTTAACATCCGAACTACTTATGTGCGACTCTACGGTTCTTGAGCTATACTATTTCAAAGTTGGATTATCCTTAGATTTCTCCCTGTAGTTGCATAACAACCGTTACCAATTTCACCATTATTGATTTTCTGAATATTAGTGATCTGTGGTTGACAAATAATTGTTATTTATGGTTAAATATGACTGCCACGTGGACAAGATGTAGTAAGTACCTACAAGATCATCATTTTGCGAAGACTTTCTCTCTGACCGTCATTTTACAGGGAAATCTGAAACCCATTGACATGGAGACCATTTCGGCTGGAGCGTTGCTGGGCATAAATGAATGCCAGAAGGTTTTCAAATGGGAAAGGTGGAACTGCCCTCGATCAATATTCATGAGGTAAGAATAATTTGGAAGGCATATTTGCGTTCAAATTGGAAACTTTTGCTGATGATGACTGAAATTCCAGACAAGCAAAATACACCTCCACCAGAGAAAAGGCCTTCGCGGAAGCCATAGTAGCTGCAGCCGTTGTCTACCAAATTACGAAGAACTGCTCCAAAGGTCTAGTCGAGAACTGCGGTTGCGATAAACGGCTGAAAGGCCCTGCTCCAACATTCAATAAACTGATGGAGATGAACCACAAGTACATGAACAATCCGCAAAATGAGAAGCCCGATTGGGTTTGGGGAGGTTGTTCAGACGATTCTTCTTACGCCGAGGACGTGTTTACGAAATATTTAGAGCAACTTGAAAGCGGCCAAGATGCTCAGTCTTTTATCAGCAGGCATAACAATAATGTTGGGAGAAATGTAAGAATTCTATATCATTTCTTTATATCTATCCTCAGGCTCGGGGTCTACGTCTAGATTACCTTGGTTAGCTAACAGCGTTTTCAAGTCACTGATGCACTGTCCCATCTTGGAGGAATTATTTATTATAAATAGTATAGATAAGTATACCATTATTAATTGATTTGAGTTTTGCAATTAAATTACTCTAAATCTGGGCAGTGCAAGTTCGCATTCAGCTGCTTATTTTTATATGATTGCAGGATATGTTCCCCTCGAGGTTCTTATTCCGACAAAATTGATAGGTTAACAACTAAAGACAAAAAAAGATAACGATTTCTGCCCTAGGCAATCTGAAGATTCATACCTAACTATAGGATAAAACCGAGGGTGAAACTTAACATTTTTTCGATTTGGGCCTTATGAATAAAGCTTAAGCAATTGCTTTTGCTTAAAATCTAGCAGCAAAAAACGGTGGAACATTTGGAAATGAGACTTTGAACGATTGTTATTATTTTGATCAGTTGCTCAAATGTTCAGTAAAATCTAAATTAAGGAATTACTTGAAGTTTTTGATTTTTGAGAATTTTTCAGAAACGAAAAATTAAGCAAAAGCAATTGCTTAATCTTTATTCATAAGGCACTATCTTCCCAGTGTGGGGGAGCGAACGGCAGCTTGCCGAATTTCGTAGGTACCTACTAATATACATATATTGTTTGCTTTCATCAACTTTCAGTTGATTCGCGAATCGATGGAGAAACAATGCAGATGTCACGGGGTCTCGGGCAGTTGCCTTCTGCAGAGTTGCTGGATGCAAGTCGTCCCGTTTGAAGTGGTGACCCAAAAGCTGTTCGAACGCTACAAACGCGCCAGAAAGATCAGCTTCGAGGGAGAAGAAAACGAATTGGCCGTCGGTAACACGGGTCGGTTTCCTCCGGAGCTGATCAAGCAGCTTTCGCCAAAAGGTCTGCTTTACCTAGACCCGTCTCCGAATTATTGCCAAGATAATGGCAGCGGTAAGTTTTTTCATAGGTATAAAAAAAAACTGTCCAATTTTTGTCACTCATTAACATTTCAATTTCAGCTTGGAATGGAACCGGCGGCCGGATGTGTGCGACTACCGCCACAGAGAATTTCAAGGATATGAAGAGAAAAAATTGCCGAAAATTATGCAGAAAATGCGGGCGAGACGTAAGGAAACAGGAAAAAGTTGAATTCTACCAGTGCAATTGCAAATTTATTTGGTGCTGTGAAGCCAAATGCGACTACTGCCAGAGAACTGTTACAGAGTTTTATTGTCAATAGGCAGGTACTATTAGGTTTGTTTTGGCAGCGAGTTGCGGACGGTTTGCTAACTGTGATTCAGCGCGCATACTCGACTCCAACCAGTTTTCAAGTGGTTGGAAAGTTTTTGCTGCAAGAACGCGTAGCGAGCGGTTCCAGTTGAAACTAGGGACACAACAACTTATCAAGTTTTCCCCGCCAAGCCGAGGTCTTATTTAAGGGGTTTCTGATGCGACTAAAAAAGTTGTCGACGGAAATCGGTTTTATTTTATTTTTTTCGTCAAGTACAAACTCATTCAAAAAAAAAATGTACAGACATTGCTATCAAATTTTGAAAATTTTCAAAATATTTTGGAAATATTTGAATTTGATTTTTGAAAATTCAAGAACTAGATAGCATTGACAATGTATTTTTCCTCAAGAAAGTCGCATGCAATTTGAACTTTCTATTTTCAAAAAAAAGGTACCAAAAATGACTTCTACTAATTCACTTTTTCATGTCTACGCGAAATCATTTTTGGTGCCTTTTTTTGAAAATAAAAAGTTCATATTTGGCATGCGACTTTCTTGAGGAAAAATACATTGTCGATGCTATCTAGTTTTTGAATTTTCAAAAATCAAAATCAAAAATTCTCAAAATTTGATAGCAATATCCGTACATTTTCTTTTTGGAGGAGTTTCTACTTGACGAAAAAAAAAATAAAACCGATTCCCGTCAACAACTTTGTTAGTCGCATCAGAAACCCCTTAATAAATTTACCGAATTAATGTAAATATGTAACTTTCAGCAGGTAAAACTATTTTAAATTAACCTCGAAAATGCGTCTTTATTTACCTTTACTGTCACACTGTCACATTACGCGCCACGCCATCAATCAAAGATCGCCCGATTGCGAAGAAAGGCGTACGCATGCGTCTGATCACCAGTTTCTTTTTAATTCTCAAACTCCTCTGACCGTCCACAAACTGTTTTCGAACCGTTGGAGGCACTTGCCCAAACAGCTTACCAACAGTTGGCAACTCGAAGTTTACACTGCCCGAACGGCTTAACGGAAGCGCGCAGAATCCAAACGGTTGGAAACGGTTGTGTATCGCTGCCAAAACAAACCTATTCTTTTATGAGGAATTATTTAATATAGGTATATACATTTAGATTTATCTATTGACATGATGAAAATATCCGAAACTTATTTTTATATATTTTCGTTATTGTAAGAAGGAACTAAGGCAGAAGTTCATTCGATAATAATTTACATAACTGAAAATTATGCAAGTATTTCATGAAAATAAGTTTCATGAAATTTGCAATTATTTTGTATGAGAATAAGTGTACCGTGTACCTATCTGTACTTTTTATTGGTGGCTGATGTGACAAAATATTATTTTTATATTTATTCCACAAATAACTTTACGTATCTCTATCCAGTTGTTCCAAGTGATGTAATAGGTAATATAAATATAAAATAATTTTTTTTTGTCAAAAAAAATATATCGAAGTTAGGTGAGTAGGTATATCTATACCACCTACTTTACTAGGTTACTTTCAACGTGTTTGTATATTTTTGTCATGTATGTTCCTATACTTACCTAAAAAAAGTGTGTATATATTATTGTATATTATTCGTATAGCCATACCTAAAAGATTTACTTTATAATAATTATTTTATAATCTCGACCATATCACTTACCTACCTGCCTGCATCCTTACATTACTTTGATAGACTTTGTATAGTGTACCTATGTAATTTTCGCATTTTGGGTGAATATTCCAGAATTAACTGTAATATTTATTGTTATTGTAATGTAGTTATGTAACCCTAACGTTAATCAACACTATTATAATAGCTCTATATTTCTGTAGGCAGGTAAAGTAAGACCTGTATAGGTAGGTACCTACCTAGCGGGTAGAGAAAACTCCTCACTAATCTGATATATTTTGAGACGACAGGGAAACAATCTTTTAAATTATCAAATATTTATTATTTAAAATATCTATGATCAGTTCTCAAACTATATTGTATATTTGATCATTTCTAATAAATTTCAAATGGCAACAAACTTTTGAATTGAAATATTGTTGAGTCTCCCGAGATATGAAAGATGGCGCCGTCTGCCGCACTTCGAATCTGAAACAGCTGGATGTGTAGTCACAAACGTCAGATGCGGCTCATTCATTTTATTAGTTGTCATCCAGGGCACTGTAGTGTGGTTTATTTTTCGGTGTTTCTTCTTACTTTCAAAATTTCACCCTTGTTTTAAATTTTGAGGGCTCAGCTCAGTTGTAAGTAATTCAGAATAACTCTCTATTTACATTAAGTATGTACAATAACACACCTGTACAATTCCAGAAACGTTTTTGGTATGGACCTATAATCATGATTGTTGAAGTACCAAGTACCTACTACTTAAGTTATGAATATTCTACGCTCACGTGTTCAGTCTTGTGGGCTTAAACTTTTTTGCGGTAATTCAAGAAGAGTCCCTGTGGTGTTGAATGAATTTTACCCAGCTTTGTTTCAATATCAAAATTCTCAAAACAGAGAGGGATTTGGAGGTAATGTTGAATTAAGTATAATTATTCTGTATTAAGTTCAGTTAAAATCCACTAATTTAGATTAAACAAAATTTGACGTTAACCAATTGGTAGCTGCTTAGTAAATTTAACTTCAAAGCTAACCAAATTTTTTTATTCAAGTTAGACAAGATTATAGCCAACTTTAATCTGAGTTAGTTGCTGAGCAAATGGCCTTGCTTCTGGCTGATATAGCATCTAATCAACTCAGAGAAAAGTTGACTCGCTCATAAAACTTTTGGTAAAACAGTTTTGTTAAATGTAATGAAAAATGAAACTCACCATGAAGATCTTAGATACGTAAACATATAGGCAACCAGTTATACTTGTCATCTTCACTGGATGCCAGTAGGTAACTGAAGACCAGTTGAATTTAAAATTTTAAAGGTCTAATTCTGTAACGTTTCTACCGGGCCATTTCAAATATCATATCTGTATTACGTTGATTTCACTGGATGCCCAGTTTAGACTGTATACGCAGGGTATCAATATTCCCCCCCCCCCCCCCCCCAAAAAATAAACATAAAGAGATATAGAGATTTTGATGGGATTCCATTAAATGTTTGTCCACCTTGTTTCCGTTTGGATTACCTCAGATTTTTTTCAGGAGCCCAATAGCCCTAAAACACTAGAAAAGTTTCTGAAGGATCACTGGGACATTTTTTGACAAACGAAAAAATTATCAAATGTTTTATAATTTTGACAGACGTAGAAAATTGAGCACAGAGCCGTTTTTGAAAAAAAGTTGTCAACAAAGAAAATTTTTTTTTCACATAATTGAAAATACGCTCTGAACTCAATTTTGTAATACACTCAGTACACCGTATAAAAAAAAAAAGAGTTTTTATCTCAATTTTTGAGAGAGAAATCCTTTAAATAGTTTTTACCTACTGAGAATACAGCCTAAAGACCAGTTAATTGTTCAATGAGTATCCCAGAGCAGCCAGTAAAACAGGTACAAATTCGATGAATGGATCCAATAAACTCAATTCAAATTTTTTTTACGATCATCTCCTTTGCAGAAGTTTTTAACAAATGTTTAAGCTCAATTTACAAGGCCTTGAATTATAGTAAAAACTTGAGAAAAGCAGGGGAAAAGACTCGAGACTTAGTTCTACGTTGTAAATGTAAATTTTAATGGTTATGTTTATATGGTATAGTTAGAGGTTAGGGGTTGTTCCTTTGTTTGTATATCAAAAACATTACTACAAAGCTTCTAGTTTTATTTTTGCGGGAAAAATGGCACAGAGTAGTTACAAACTTTGAAAAACTCTACCTATATTGAAAAAGGAGTAACTTAATGAAGAATATAGATAAATAACGAGATAAATAATCAAAAATAGTCGTCTTTGACAAAGCGACATTTAGCTCAGCTTACCGCTTACCTATATGCTTTGCTGTTCCACCATGTAACCTCGGGACAAATAGGAAGTCGGGAGGCGTTGTCCAAGACCTTACCAGGGACAGCATCTATTTGCACAGAGACCACACATTTTTGAATGTCTGCCCAAGCGCTCTCACTCACTCGAGGCGGAGTGACCCATCCATAAATTGACTGCATGCAGGTTATTACTTGCAGCGGGCGATGTTTATTCGGTTCGGCTGTGAGCTTTCAGATATAAATAAATCCGACTTTCGGTTGCACCAAGAAAATTCATGGATTGAGATGTATTCCCGCTTGCGCATTGCAGAGGGCGCGACATGGGCTGGGGACCACTTTTACCTTGGAGACCAGGTCAGGTGTCGAGGTCTTGTCATTCTTGTCAGTCTTTCCTAAACTAACCCACTGTCAGTGTCATTTCAATAGTCAAATTAATCATGACACTTGGACTCTATTGACAAAATTTTTATTGTTTTACTATATGATGTTAATTTTTCCAATATTAAGTTAAGAATAAAAACTTTTTAAGAAAAGTTTATAGCTTTTCAGAAAAACTCCGTTGATATATGGATTTTGGAATAAAAAATTTCATTTTCCTACGACCACCCACGAAAACGTTACTTCCTGTACGGTATAGTAGGCGCGAAACTTGCCAATAGGCACTCTGCGGGTTTGCTTCAGCGTCAAAAGTTGCGATTTTTTTTGTACACTTGCTGCAGGAAGTTATCTGTTTCCATAACAACAATGCCATTTGAATAATCATACTACCTGCAAATGTCAATTGCGACAGTTCATAAACTTCAATATTGACAATTTTTCTCACACATATGCTCGCGACTGCCGCATGAGGGTGCTGAAACGGGCGGGATATTCAAAATGTGCAGAGCGCCTAAACGATATTCCATTATCCAGCATTTGCGGGGGGCGTCCGTGGGACACATAATTTCCCGGGCATGCCACTGATGATGCTTTTTCGCCCTCAGTAGGTGGTCGTTGTTAGCAGTGAGAACTTCCAGTAATCAATGATAATATAAATGAAGCAAATCGATGAGAATGAATCAGTGACATTGAAATCAAGAGGGATTAAAATAATTTAGTTTTAGTAACACACGACATTATTTTTAGGCAAAATGGACTCACTCAAAACCACATCCAACTTGACACATGCGCGAAACCATCCATCATTCATGGTCGTTGAAAGACGCGTAAGGCTGAAAACATACTGGAGCGGTGAGCAAAGCGACGAAAATAACAATATATATTATATATTCTGTGCAACGGTGACGCTCCAGTATGTGTGTCCTAATAGGAATATGTGTGTTTGTTTTCGTCGCTTTGCTCTCCGCTCTCATCGTCGCGTCGATCACCGCTCCAGTATGTTTTCAGCCTAAAAGAGGCATATGAATCGACTCGTCTCAAAAAATCCCCCTCTCAAGGCGACTCAAGAGGCGCCTATTTGAAGCGATGAATCGATCAAAGAGGTGCTCTAAAAGCGTGTATGAATAGGGAAATGTTAGAGGCACATCTTTAGAACCGCTTTTAAAACTAAAAGGGGGATATGAACACAAGCCAGTTTTTTTCAACTAGAGTTTTGTGACCTTCTGTGACACTTTATAAAAAAAATCGCAGATTATGTCTCATCAATAGTTTTGAAGAGCCATAATAATAATAATAATAATAGCTCGAAATGGTTTCTAATTCACTGCCGTATTTTGATTATCAAAAAAGTTCAGTATATTTTTGTGAAGTTTGAATTTTGTGCTTTCGATTCTCTAGTTGATTTTAGTTTAATATCATGGTCATTAAGAAAACCATAAATCTCTAGCCAATCACTAAGAGTTTATGGTCTAAGATAAAACCACACAAAGAACAACTGTTCCATATATTGATTCATATTATCACGTAAGTTGCATAAATATGTGGATAAGTCCAGAAAACTACAAGTACCTCAGTACTTGGATACTTTGTAAGAACCTATGTACCGATTTTTTCCATGTAAATTCGACTTCTATCAGAGGCTCATGCGTCAGGGTCAAGTTGTCAAAACGCCGTGTTGTGTCCTTACAAAGCTCGAAAAAGTAGTCGCAATAGTCCATCTTAGCGCAAGCGTCTCATTTTTGATGGCAGGGTGGTGTAAAGTTGCGGCCTCATAAAAGTTCACACAGACGGCGATCGAGTGGCCATGCTAATTCAATTTTGACGTAATTTTGAGCATGGGCACTCGATTGTAATAGGTGTTAACTTCAATGTACAAATTCTGAAAGCCGACAGACAGCAGTTGACAGCCTAAAAGTGCGCAATTTTATGACAACAAGGAGCGAGATCGTCTATGGTTTAGTGGCATAGATAGGAAATGTCAAAACCCTGCGCCTACTTAGTTCGGAAACTTGGCTCCAGAATTAATGTTGTATTCAGCTCTGCCTGCGCAACAGAGGGACACTAATCAGAGAAGTGCCTACTAAATGTTCCGTTTGGAAGTTTGGAATACTGTCGAGGGAATAGTAGTTTTCATGACAATTTTGTGTTTCAATGGGCATGTGCAAGATTTGACAGTTCGGGTCGGCTAGCACCAGGGTATAGAGTGGGGAGAATGATTACAGAGCTGTGCGGGTCTGGCAAGCACGCGAAGGTCGAATTTTTGCGCAAGGAACGTGAGCATGCGCTCTAGACCTGATGATAACTACTATTGTCGACTTCTAATTTTTTTGTTAGCATTTTGTTCCTGCTCCGTTTGTGCGAGTTGCTAAGGAAATTCTCCCTAGCAACCCTTTACACAATCGCGGTAGAGCAAAAATGCTACTCATCACTTTTTCCAGGTTCAGAAAACTAGATATGTATTATCAATAAAAATCGAATATTTATCAAGAAAATGTATACAAATAAAATTATTCTGTAACAGACGTACAGGCCGAGACGAACACTTCTGCGATGAGCTCCAATTTTCTCAAGAAGGGTCGAACATGTGAAGCAGAAGATTCCTGCTGCTGAGTTCAAAACTGGCTCCAGATATCCCAGTTTGGCTTGTGGGCTTCATACGGCTATGCGCAGCTCGGCGAGGAGTTTCAACAAATCTAGAACTTCAGAACCAGAATTAACTTGCATGAACACTGAACTTGCTAGAACTAGTATTTGTTCAAAAGAACAACGCAGGAAAATAGTGCTAACAAACAATTTTATCATACAGGGTGATTCGAAAGTGTCGAACTTTCGTGTCAAACACACTTTTGAAAGTGTGTTTGATAGAATCAAACACACTTTTGAAAGTGTGTTTGATTTGATAGAAATGTAGTAGGATGCTGGAAAGTTTAGCCCTGATGCGCTGCGAATTCCGATTTTGGAGGGTTCGACCGGGCTTCGGTAGTTTCGGGTATGACTCGGTCGAGCCAGCGAAGACCACCAATCAGGGGCGGAAAGAGTGACGTTAGCCGCTGGCGCCACCTCGGCTAACAGAGGCGTCGCCTAACGGCAGCCGCTAACCTCCTCAGGTAAACGTAGTGGTATTTAAATGCAGTGCGGGTTCAAGTCTGCTCGGTATCAGCATCGAGCAAGTTCGTAGCTAACGGTTTCAGAGCAGTCCCAGTCGAAAAGGCTATTAGAAAGTGGGCTGGATTTTTGAAACATTCCAGTTTGTGTCGTTCTTGATGTCATGATTGGAGATTGGTTACTATGTCATGTATCAAGAGGCGTAGAACTAAGTAAATCGTCACCCATATTATTGAACTCCTTTTACTGCGTTCGGCAATTGACCTTTCCAATTTTTAAAGATAAAAAATAGATGGTTTTTCGAGGTCACCTATGACGTTTTGACGTTTATGACGTTTGGACGTTTCGTTTCTGACTTTTGCGGGAATTTTGAATCGGTTAGCTATACTGTTCCCTTATCATGTGGGGAAAGTCACTAGAGCCCATAAGGGAGTTTTCAATGGACGAAGCAAGAAAGTTTTTTCGTAGTAAGATGCACGTGGAAGCCAATTTCACAAGAGGCTACAAATTACAAAGTAATCCAAATGGCATTAATGATTTTTTGTCAACCTACGACGCTTCACGATGTTGGCAGAAACATCAAGCATTGTCTGGTGCAGCGTGATCCCTGCTGGTGCTGGTGCAGCCACACTTCCATCAAGCTTGGGTCTTTCGTGAATCGGTGCATGGTTATGCCGGGTGTATTCGTCTTATTCTCGCACTCGCATAGAGCGACACAACACCCTTGAACCATTTCTGTAAGTATACGTTGTTTCAGAAATATTGCTATCCCAGTAGGTCATGAAAATCTAAATGCAGCTTTAGATTTAGTTACAAAAAACGTCAAATCAAAAGTGTAAATCTCATGGGAACTTCATTATTTATTTTCAGGTTATAAGTCAGATCTTTCACTCCTTTCAGTCAGAAAGTATTCCTTCAGTTTTTTATCGAGTACCACGTGCGGCACCCCATTCAAGATGCACTTGAAGAAAGATACATATGCAGTTTTGATGTCGAACCGTCTCTGTTTCTGATCTCGGGACTAAAAAAAAAATAGGCACCTGGGGAGTCAGCAGATTTCGTTCTTGCCACAGTCTCAATCAACATTGTGCACATATCACACAGGTAGATAGTGAAGCAGTAAAGCAAACTCCATAGCCTTGAGAGGAATCAGATACCAAGGAAGATCTATTTCTAAAGCCGAGTTACGCTGTTCTACTTCAACTGAGCCTTTTAGTGAAGACAAAAGCACGGAATCTGGTAGGATATGGCACAACAGACTGTACTGTACCTACTCTTTTGATTGAGAACGGGCGCCTGGCTGATTTTTTTCTCGACTGGGCTCAGGGATCCACGGCCACTTTTTGGTTGTAAGTAGTGACCATGGAGGTAGTGAGAAACCTTGGCTTCTTTTTGTCAGTATGCGTTTGAAAGTGCAGTACGTTACTAAAGATCAAAGCAACGCGCTGAATGCTGGCAGCTGCATTGTTGGAATCTCTGAAGAATTCTTCGTAACAGCGTCAAAGTGTTTCACGTTCTCTCGCAGATAAACGAACTGGATCCCCACACATGGCGTGAAAATTATCAGGTAATCAAAACCAATGAAGGAACAACACAACAGTAACAGTAGGTATAACGTAACAGGAACAACAGTAACTGTATAAGTAACACGTACAGGTTCTTAAAACTTGCGTCGATAGGTGCTTATTACGATTTTCTTTCCAAAAGCCATCTAGGTGGACAGAAACATGACAGTTTGGACGACAGTAAAAAACTTCCCAGTTGATTTTGATTGACATGTGACACTGACTTGGGACTAAAACAATATAGACCAAGAGCTAGCAACGTTTTATTTACCTTATAAGCAAAATGCGGTTGGACTTCTGGGGCATGTAGAGATTATGATGGGCTTCCATAAAATCTTTGTCTTATGAAAAACACCCCTTGCTTTCTCACAAGACAAGCGAAGAAATGTGCCATTTGACAGCAGTATTCAACAGCGGATTTTCTGGGGTTCTTAATCGATATAAATATCAATTTTATCAGGAATGGATAGGTTGAACTATCTTTCAGCTAAATTGAATAGGACCGAATCTTGTAATGTATTAGAAACTACCAAAAACCAGACTTTCTCAACTGACATGCTCAAGCTAGTAGGCTAGGCCGAGCTGTTTGGATCGCATTTGATGACCGATTCTCGAATCACGCCTACTAGAAAAACCGATGCCAACTTCTGTCCGCTTGGAAATCTGGTTTTTGGAAGTTTCTAATACATTTCGGTGTTCTTTTCCATTCAATTTAGTTGAAAGATAGTTCAACCTATCCATTCCTGATAAAATTGATATTTATATCGATTAAGAACCCCAGAAAATCCGCTGTTGAATACTGCTGTCAAATGGCACATTTCTTTGCTTGTCTTGTGAGAAAGCAAGGGGTGTTTTTCATAAGACAAAGATTTTATGGAAGCCCATCATAATCTCTACATGCCCCAGAAGTCAAACCGCATTTTGCTTATGAGGTAAATAAAACGTTGCTAGCTCTTGGTCTAATAAATGTTTTAGAACTAGACAAAGCTAAAGCGACTTTTACCATATACTTCCAATGCCTACTGAGATAGCAATCAATCTGAAACAACGTATAGCTACTCAGTTTTCCACTACATATAACACACTTATTGGTAAGAACGAGGGTAAGAACAAGTGGAATCATGAAATCCATGCTGAAATCAAATAAATACACGACAGAGCGCTTGGCAGATTCGAAAAATTTCCCATTGTCAGAAACGAAATGTCATATCTCAAGAAACATAGGGCGCTTTCCAATAACTGCGACAAGACGGATACACAATGTCAAAGTGCACTTCCCAGCTCAATTCCAAACTCAGCCTCGCCAATGTTTCGATTGTGTCGACATGTGGTGCTATTACTGCTATTGGAACGCTATAGTAGGTTCACTTGTACCGTGATTCTAGTAGGCTGGGCAAATTTCACAGTTTGGCATTGTAGACTTCACGTCCAACTGCCTAGTGTGCGCCTGAGCGTCTGGCTTCGAAAGATAGGTTATGTTGGTGTGATGGTATGTTGACTGTTGCTGTCAAAAATGAAAAATTTACCGAAATCAACTTTGCAAATTGCAAATATGGAGTGGATGTAGTTCACCTTTCACAAGTTCCGTAAATTTCTTGTTCCAGTACGATGTCCTGAGCAGTGGAATCAAGTATTAACGCCGATGAATCTCATCCCCACAAAAATTAGGAGGGTTCAGCTTCCCATCGTTTCCAGCCTTCCAGAGTGCGGGTACTTCTTTTAAAAACCAAGAATAGTTCACAATGCTTCCATATTATGTGGTTTTTGAAAATAGATTCACGTCTTCTCCGCAAAGCTGAACGTTATGGGGTACATGCCCAGCACCTATTCCGCCCATATTTTCTCCCAGAAGCGAGTTCTTGATGGCTCTCTCGAGGACTTAAAAATGGGCACTGGACGTTATTGTTCAAGACACAAGCTGAGGCGCGAACACAGTTTTCACAGTAATGGGCATAATTTCACCACAATTTTCATGAAACTCGTGATTTTCAGTCTATTTGACACTCGATTTGACAAACGGTAAAGTTGTTGATCTTGTCGTCAAGCTTAAACTTTCAAAAATCAATGCAACCAACTGCCAAGTTCTAGGGAGTTTTCAAATATCAGATTTGAAAACTTAGAAACAAAATCTCACAGCCAACTAGAATCACGGTACAAGTGAACCTACTATAGCTGTGCTAAATTGTGTCCATATGTGTCGAATTGTGTCCTTATACGCCATATTGGGAAGCGCCCAATGACCTCGATTAACCATCTCTTATACGCATGACGTCACAGTAAAGAGAGACAACGGAAAATTGGAGACCTCAATTGCAAATCTCTCTCCTCGATTAGCTCGATTGCCTTTGAATCGTTCATCAATGGGGATATATGGCGGAAACCATATGTAGAGGGCGACGTGTACCAATACACCAAGTTTGACAGTTTTGACTTATACTGAACATAACCTCAACTCATTAATGTAGTTCAAATTTAGGCGGTCTTGTATTGTGTAATGCTCCCGTTATCTCTTCATGGTGATTAGAGATTATAATAAGCGAAGTGATTATGAGTTCAAATATTCGAATTTTTATTGCATTGTTTAATTACATTGTTTGCAGCAGTAATATCGATCTAACTGTCGAATCGACTGTTATTTCGCCTGCAATATTGTCGATGCCATTCATTAGCTGATGCTTTACTGTAAAATCGTTACTTTTATCTTCAAATAAAAGACTCAAGTCCTTTCTGGATGCCACTCTTTTTCTCTCTGATTACTGATTCAACAACTTGCCGTCTTCGGCAGGTTTCATTGAAACAGTTAACTATAGTGGGAAAGGCACATTATTTTATGACTTCAAGATTTTTCTTCTGTATGTCATATCTACAACAACTTTTTTATAAATACGCAATAACAATACCTTTCTAATCTACCTGTGTGTTCACTTGTTCTGGGGTAATCAGATGTTTTGAATGTTTATACATATAGCATACGAATGTTCGTTTAGTCAGTTTTAGCTTCAAATTCGCTACAGCCGAGTCAGCCGACCCCATAAGTGTCGTGTTCGCGGACTTTTTGAAAACATAATGGTTATTCTTCCCGCTACACCTAAAAACGCGACATTTCTAAACCATTGTTGATTTTTCTCAAATATTAATAAATAACACTAAAATAACCTGACGCCGCCGCCTAAGCTGCACCGATACCGAGTGGCACGTGAAAGTTGAGGTTATGTGCTGGTTTTTGACACAGGGGTGGATAGTACACGAGCGCTCGTAGTTCGTCATCGGACCGCTATATATCCCCATTGTCAATAAACGGCTCGATCCACTCGGATCTGCGTTTTCCATTAGCTAATAGGAGCACTCGGAGTTGGATTTTCCTGGTCCGATCCTCAATGGAAGTGGATCGAGCCGTTTATTGACAATCCACTTTTCCCATGAGGGTTTCACGCGTACCTGTGAACCCAGAACTAGCGGTCTGTAGTAGCCGTTTGTACTAGATGGAGTATGTGCTCACTGGTATGCGCGCTAGTGATTTCTGTCATGGGAAAGGTGGATTAATGAACGATTCCGAGGCAATCGAGCTAATCGAGGAGACAGATTTGCAATTGCCGAACGCAGTACATATTTGCAAACGCTACCTTTCTCAGAGATTACCCGTCATTCAACTTGGCAATAGACTTATTATAGACCATTTGTGTTACACAGTGCGCCTGCGTTCAAATGTCAAATGAGAAAAGATTTTAGGCGCGTAAATTAAATATTTGACCAGGTTGGTACAAATTAGACTGGAACATCCGCGAAAGTGATTGATAACGGTGTTAGATACAAAACTTGATATTTGTTTGATAGATCATGGAATCAAAGTACTCTATATGAAAAAGCAAACTGCTAGCACCACAAAATTATAGTAACTTTTTCAGAATTAATAACGACTTGCTGTAAATGCGCATGTCAGAAATACCTGTACGCGCGGGATGGTAGTTTGTATAAGTAGCTTTGTTGTGACCGGCGTCAATAAGCTGTTTCATCTACCACGGTGCGGTGTTTCGTTTCTGTTTGATTATTGATCTCTCACTCCTCTCAGTCGGCTAACTAGTAACTACTACAGGGTCTATGCACTCCCCGAAAGACCGTCGCGACAACGTTTCGAAAAGATTAGCGGCTGGCGTTAGGTGACGCCTCTGTAAGCCCAGGTGGCGCCAGCGTCACTCATTCAGCCCCTGATTGGTGGTCTTCCCCGGCTCGACCGAGTCTTACCCGAAAGGACCCACGTCCGATCGAGCCCTCCAAAATTGGAATTTGCAGCGCAGCAGGGCAGGGTTTCGCAGTAGCTGTGAGATGTTGTCAAAGCAAAGAATCACAATGAAATTTGGTATGTAGTAAGTTTGATGCGTGACACGCCTGATTCGTGTGAGAATGTGAGGGCGTATTTGATCCGTAATTATGATGATTGTTTTACAGGGTGATAATTGCCTTAAAACTGTCTATATACAGTGCTTCAAAAGTGTCTGATCATTTTGAAGGTGTGTTAAAAAGAAATGTAGTAGAGCGTTGGAGAGTTATTAAAAAAATTCTGTCTTCTACTTTTGAAGTTAGAGGGACAAAGATTGGTCTTTCGAGCCCTTCTATTTTCATCAATTCAAAATTATCTGGTAGAATGCTTATGGCAAAATAATGAATTCAAAATATCAATCACTGAATGTGTATTGAATTTCTGTTTTTTATACAGGGCCAGTCATGGAATACAAAAATTCAGTTTTCCTAAAAAAAGAAGAAAAGCAAAAGAATTCTACGAATATGAGTTGTGTTTTTGTGTTTTATCGTGCTCTACATCATAGGTTATGGGACCACTCTATCTGTTTGCGGGCACTTTTAGGAAAAGAATTACTCTCAGGATTCACAATCCACCTGTATAAAGGGAAAAAAATTCAATACAGATTCAGTGGTTGACTTTTTGTACTAATTTTTTGCTACAAACAGTTTACTATAATCTTTTGGAGTAACAAAACAGAAGCTATCGAATGATCGACTTAATACATAACTTCAAAATAAGAAGACATTTTTTTTCTGACAACTCCCCAGCATTCTATCACATTTCTATCAAACACACTTTCAGGTTTTCCCAGGCAAAAAAAAAACAAGAAACGTGCTAGTTCTTAGAGAGCTCTGTTCGTTTCTTTCGTATACCTGTATATAGAATGCACTAGAGGAAGGTTTTCACAAACTGTGCTTTAGGATCTGTTCAAAGACGAAAAATTTGAAACTATTTGTACAGTTTAGATTGAAAAATTCGATTGATATCTTCAGCAGAAATTTTTTGTCGCTACGGTAACTGTAGTTTTCAGAGTCAAACGCGTCAAACGGTAACGTTACGGCGAATGCTCTTCCAGACGCTCTATTTTGAGAACCATATGTTGTAGAGAGACTGTTGATATATCAAATTGTCCACAATTTATTAGGCTACAAAAAATCACGGAACGGGTGCAACTTTCTGTCAGACGGTCAAAAAATAACACAATTTTGAAAATGGTAACTTTTTCTGTTTTTGACCTCATGCAGAAAAAAGCCTACGAGGGGATTTTTGGAGATTCAAGATACATTGCAGAGCATTGGATTACCCATTTAAAACAGTCATAAAATCACTTATGCGAATTTGTTTGACCTAAAAAACTAATTTTCCTGGGCTAAGGTTTCCTTGAAAGAGGGTTTTCAGAGACTAGTCGATTCATATGCCTCTTTTACGCGTCTTCAAACGACCATGGATGATGGATGGTTTCGCGCATGTGTCAAGTTGGATGGGGTTTTGAGTCCAATTAACCTAAAAGTAATGTCGTGTGTTTTTAGGAAATGTGACGGAAATTTAATTTTTCATTCCAAAATAGTTATTAGTTTTTGTTTTCAAACATAATATTCTGGAAACATTCAGATTTTTCAAAATTATACAGATTTTTGACTGTTTATTTTCAATGGGGTAGTTTAAGTTAGTCAAAAAACCAAGGAGAACATTTGCGAGAGGTGATTGTCCCTCAAAATAAGTCATATCATGTGAAAAAGTGACGGTCTATAAAAACCAGAAAAAGCAAATGTTTTTGGCTCACATTCCAGGAAGGTTTTAGGACTCTGTAGGTACACCACGTTCCAGACTTTGCCAGAGCCAAATTTACAAGCGTAGCGCTTGTGTGACCAAATACGGATTTAATCGAAGAAATTTGTCATGCCGCCGAAGTACGGGAGAACGGAGGACGATGCTTTAAAAACCAGCACCAATAAATAATAAAATGCCTATTTTGTAATCTGTTGAAAATTCCCTGCTTAAGATTTTTTCTGCGGCTAATACCTATTCCATTCTATTACTAATCCATTTATTATACCAATAATTATAATAGGTACTGCGCTACACTACTGTATTAGCACAAGCAATTGGTTCTGACCTAGACCATCGAACAATAACATGGCATTAAAAGAATTAGAAGATAACGAAGATAATAAAAAGTAATAAAACTAGATTGTATTCCAGCAATGCCATTTCTGTGCCCAGTCTTCTAAGCACAATGAAATTTTTAACATTTGTTTTAACTCACAAGCTGCTTTTGTTTTTCGTTGCAGCTACCACAGCATTTTTGATATCGACAATAGTTCTTGGCGTCAACAATTCGGATTTGAAAGCGCAGCTAGAAGCCGACACCAGCAAGGAGCAAATTACTACTACACAAATTCCAACGAGGCCGCCAGACATGTCCAAGTACAGACTGCCAAAATTCGCTTCTCCCAAGAACTACGATTTATACTTGTATCCAGACTTGAAAACTGGACTTTTTAAAGGGAAAGTGACCGTGCAAACAGAGGTTCATCAAGAAACGTCGTACATTTCGTTGCATAGCCAAAACCTGCAAATTAATTCGGTATTGGTCAACGATCAGCCGGTCAATTTCGAACTCGACGAAGCGTACGAACTGCTCATCATAAGAAAGAAAAATGGGAGCGAATTTGCCAAGGCGACGGTGGAAATTACCATCGACTACCAAGGTGATATGAAAGACAGGATTGTTGGACTCTACAGGAGTAGCTATCTGAATGAAGACAAGCGGCAAAGGTACTTACTTAGAAAATAATATTGTTGCATTAAGTTATGGGTATTTTCATTTTGTTTTGGTAATGAGGTCTTCTTAGGGTACTGAGAGAAAATGAATTCGGCTATGTACAGTTGGGAGCGAAATGATTCATACGGCACCGCTAGAAAGTCGGCTGGATTTCAGAAATGTTAGGTGCTTGGATCGTTCTTGAATGCCAATTTTGATTACGATCAGTCTCTAATCAAAACTAGCATTCAAGAACAATCCAAGCAGCTAACATTTCTGAAATCCAGCCGACTTCCTACCGGTGCCGAATGAATCATTTCGCTCCCAACTGTACCATTGTAGAGCAGCTAGTCTTGTATTCAAGATTTTTAGTTACTATTTGGGGGGGGAGGAGATAGTCCTGTCCCTAGCAGTACTTCTGTAGGAAAAACGATGTAATCAAATTTTTTTTTTTTGAATCGTTAGAGGATCATCCCAGGACAAATAATCACTCGGGTGCTTTCGCGATTTCTGGTACATTTTCCAGCAATATAGCATCAAAGTTGGCGGCTGGTCAATTCTTCAGTTCGCTGATATTTCTTGGAGTTTTTGCGATTTTTTTCAAATAAAAGTACTAATCTACCCAAAAAACAATTCCGGATCGAATGGTGCTGTCAGATTTTGAGTACTTACGTTATACCGGGTGAAAAAAAAATAAAACGAGTTTTATATTTTTCTTACAACTTTTCAGTTTCTTGGCCGATTTTCACAAACTTTATGTCAAAAGCTCGCTGACTAAATTGTCTACTCAAATCAATTGTCAATTTAGCCAAATTATCAAAAATCAAGATGGCGGCGGCGAACTCAAATAAAAATGTGTCGTATTTCGAGAATTTTTTTTTGATTTCTAAACTTCGTAAAGAACGACACTGATGGTGGATTCTGGAAGATTCAGCTTTCTTCTGCAATTTGGGACTAGATTTACTTGATTCGCACATTCCACTGTGAAAATATAGTGAATTAAAGGAAGGTCCACTTGTGATTTTTTCCAAATTCACAATAAATCAGCAGTTTAAAAACCTCCCGCGAATCCTTATTTCTGAAGCAATTTCTACACACTTGGTAGTGATCGTAAGCTGTGTGCATAGGCTACAAATACCGTGTTGGTGCATGGCCGAAGTTTCGAAATTTTAGATGATAGATGACGTAAATGGTGGAGGTGCCCATGTCAAATATTGAATATTCTACTTTTTGTTCTCACATGTTCTGAACGGAATTTCTATAAATGGTTGGCTTAATGGTCAGCTGGATAAACACGCAACATGAGTCAAATGTTGAAAGAATCGAAATGTGAAATTTTCAAATAGACGACTTTACTTCTTTGGAGAAAATAAAACGGTTCTATCCGTTGGTCCAGGAATTTTAGCTGTTAAAATCGCAAATAGCGAACAAAAATGAAAGCCAGTCGGATTTTTGTATATAAGCTCAGTTAAGCATGTAGTTCAACATAGTCAAAGTTCTCAAGAATCCGGTGTGAGCTTCGGCCGTTGTGGCCTCGAGAAGAACTTGAGGATCAGTTTTTCGCGTATATCTCGTGAACAATGGCACTTGGGAAGAACGTGCTTGGGAAGAAATTGTTGAAAATTTTATTGTCTATAAGAAAGGTCCTCACACGTTTCATCGTCAGTCCATTCTTTCTTCGTCAAAACACAAGAAAATTAAAATAATCCAGATGCTCGATGCTGAAGACTGTATGGACCTTGAGTTTTATGATGGCGGGGTGCCACTTGGTAGAGGTGTTGTTCGATATATTCTGTTTTGACTGTAACTATTTGCCATCAATACCAACTATGCCGGCGGCATATACAGGGTGAAATAAAAATAAGAAGTTGAAGAAATGTACCTCAAGAACCAAAACAGGTGAAGACATATAAACCGCCAAAAATATTTCTAATTTCATGGTCATGAAGTCGTCGTAAACTTGGATCAAATATGTTGAGCCGTTTCTGACATATCTTCAGATGACTGAAGTCGTTACGAAAAAAAACTAGTTTTCCGTCTATCAGTAATTCTTCAAATATTGAATCGAGACTTGGTGTTTTGAATCGAAACAATGATAAATCACATTTAAAATGCAATAATAGTAAAAAACACTTTCTAGACCAACTACTTTAAGAAAAAACACAGTCAACTTTTTTTCTGATGAGTAGACAAAAAAATATTTTTTTTCGGTAACAACTTCAGTCTTTTGAAGATATTTCAAGAACGACTCAAGATATCTGATTCAAGCTCACGACGACTTCATGACCATGAAATCAGAATTATTTATGGCGATTTACATGTCTTCACCTATTCTGGTTCTTGAGGAACAAATGTTCAACTTTTTATTTTTATTTCACCCTGTATATGTCGCCGGCATAGTTCGTATTGATGGCTTCAAGTTTCAATCAAGAAATAGTGGACCAACCAACACTCTACGAGGTGGCACTTGGCCATCATAAAACTCAAGGTCCATACAGTCTTCAGCATCGAGCATCTGGATTATTTTAATTTTCTTGTGTTTTGACGAAGAAAGAGCGGACTGACGATGAAACGTGTAAGGACCTTTCTTATAGACAATAAAATTTTCAACAATTTCTTCTCAAACACGTTCTTCCCAAGTGCCATTGTTCACGAGATATACGCGAAAAACTGATCCTCAAGTTCTTCTCGAGGCCACAACGGCCGAAGCTCACACCGGATTCTTGAGAACTTTGACTATGTTGAACTACATGCTCAACTGAGCTTATATACAAAAATCCGGCTGGCTTTCATTTTTGTTCGCTACTTGCGATTTTAACAGCAAAAATTCCTGGACCAACGGATAGAACCGTTTTATTTTCTCCAAAGAAGTAAAGTCGTCTATTTGAAAATTTCACATTTCGACTCTTCCAACATTTGACTCTCGTTGCGTGTTTATCCAGCTGACCATTAAGCCAACCATTTATAGAAATTTCGTTCAGAGCATGTGAGGACAAAAAGTAGAATATTCGATATTTGACATGCGCACCTCCACCATTTACGTCATCTATCATCTAAAATTTCGAAACTTCGGCCATGCACCAACACGGTATTTGTAGCCTATGCACACAGCTTACGATCATTACCAAGTGTGTAGAAATTGCTTCAGAAATGAGGATTCGCGGGAGGTTTTTAAACTGCTGATTTATTGTGAATTTGGAAAAAATCACAAGTGGACCTTCCTTTAATTCACTATATTTTCACAGTGGAATGTGCGAATCAAGTAAATCTAGTCCCAAATTGCAGAAGAAAGCTGAATCTTCCAGAATCCACCATCAGTGTCGTTCTTTACGAAGTTTAGAAATCAAAAAAAAATTCTCGAAATACGACACATTTTTATTTGAGTTCGCCGCCGCCATCTTGATTTTTGATAATTTGGCTATATTGACAATTGATTTGAGTAGACGATTTAGTCAGCGAGCTTTTGACATAAAGTTTGTGAAAATCGGCCAAGAAACTGAAAAGTTGTAAGAAAAATATAAAACTCGTTTTATTTTTTTTTTCACTCGGTATAACGTGAGTACTCAAAATCTGACAGCACCATTCGATTCGGAATTGTTTTTTGGGTAGATCAGTACTTTTATTTGAAAAAAATCGCAAAAACTCCAAGAAATATCAGCGAACTGAAGAATTGACCTGCCGCCAACTTTGATGCTATATTGCTGGAGAATGTACCAGAAATCGCGAAAGCACCCGAGTGATTATTTGTCCTGGGATGATCATCTAACGATTCCAAAAAAAAAATTTTGATTACATCGTTTTTCCTACAGAAGTACTGCTAGGGCCTGGATTAAGAGCGTTAGGTCACCAAAAAAATATCAAGGAAATCACGTTCTGGAATACTTTTTTTGCATAACTTTTGAATCGTTCAACCGATTTTGCTCAAAGTTGAACCAAAGTTTACTGGAATCAGCCTCTATCGAACAATGATAACGCCTTTTATCAAACATTTTTAGGGGCGAAGATGATAGAGGGTACCCGCCATCTTTTTCCCTTATTAATTATTCTCCTAATAATTTTTGGGATTGGTTCCAATTTTTGGACCCAAGTTTAATTTAGAAAATAAAAATACCCTTTCAAAATTTCCATTTTGAGAAGCTTCGTTTTCCAACTTTTAGAATTTTTATGAGCGGCTTATTTTTCGAGATATTTGAGTTTAAAACTTCGGAAAACATCTCATAAACACCACTTTCAAAGGCCTAAAAATTAAAATCCAATAAAAGTCATGATTCCTCAACTGAAATAGGTTTTCTAGGTGTTTTAAGTTGATAAACTACGAAGGCTTAGATGGTCCAATAACAACTGTCACAACGTCGAATCAAAATTGAGGTTGATTGTTGTATTTCAACTAACTAGCCGATTGTAAGTTCGATCTACAATTCAAGCGGGCGTTTCATACATCGTTTCCCTCTGTTAGCGCAATATAGCCAAAAATGTAACATAGATCGTTGTTCCGGCGGACACTTCAATAGACCATATTCACCGGTAAGGCATGCGTGGTAACTACCCAAAGCGGGGTGCCAGGACGCTGTGCGCTTGCGCCCACATCGATCAGGCCCCTCCCTGTGTTACCGCCAGCTGTCATTAGCTGATATTATGCGCGAGTGAAAAGAACTCCTGGTTTTTCTTTTTGGTGTTGTAACACCACACATAGCACATAGCACACTGTGCCCGTCATTGTTGAAAACGAAAATAAAAAAATAATTGAACACTTGAACAGTAAACAGACAATACGCAGACCTAACCTTTCTTCATCACGTGATCACGTGGCATTGATAGACAGGGCTGCAAGTCGTTGAATATATTAAAAGACACTACAAGAAACGCGGTTGTTTCAAAAATACAGCTTATCGAAAAACACGCCTATATCTTTATGCTCATTATGTATCTAAAACTGCGGCTATTTGTCCCAAACATTGAATGGTTAATCAATGAGCGCTCTTTCACTCAGAGCTCATTTGATAGGTCCATTGTCGGTCATTCTGATAATACATATGAATGATTGAAATTACGCTATCAACATGCGTTGGTGTTGGTATAGGGCAACTCTGCCGTAGCACCCCAAGTATTTGGCGCATACTCAGGGAGCCATGGTCAATTGTAGGTTTGAACTCACAATAATTGTAGATCGAAAGATTCAATTCTAACTTTAAAGGGCTATATCCCCGCTATTGTACGTTTTAAAGGGAGTGTTTGGGGGAAAGTCTACTAATTTTTGATGCTCTATCGACTGCTAAAATGCTCTATCGCGACTGTTTCCGTGATTAAACACCGGACACCCTGTATTAAAAGCGAAGAAGCCAACTACGATTGAAAATTTTGTTGGTGACGTGTGGGTATGTATCAGAATGCGCATGGACCAGAGATGGCGGAAAGGGTCTTTCTAGTCAAGCCCTGAATAAACTTTTGACAAGTGTTTGAAATTTGCTTTCTCAGTCCCACTCGCCCAGCGCTTTTTCGACAGCAGTGCTCTGACAGGTGTTGGTCTCCCTCACTTTGCCTGTTTGGGGTAATTATTTTTATGTGCTAATATTAGGAAAAAATGTCGATGACATAGTCAAATTTCAATTGTTGGCATTGAATTGAGCCGACAAGTGAAATTTCGCGAATATTCGCATCTGAGCCTTTATGGTTGCTCTGTGGAAATTCGCAAACGCAACGCAATAAGTGCAAGGTTTTTGATTGGCTCGCGAAGTTTTCGCCAAGGTACGCAACGCCGTAAGGTTCTCGCAACAGAAACGTTGGGTCTTGTGTTGGGGCTGCGTTGCGTATCTTCATGGAGCGGCCTTTAGGGTTCGGCGGCGGCGCGGCGGTGGAACATTTTCGATTCAGATTATTTGATGATAAGAAGACAATACGCTCATCGTCGACAATTTTCAATTCTATATACAGGTGCTTCGCAAGTGTCGGACCACCTTGAAGGTGCGTAATATGGAGGTGTAGTAGAGTGCTGAAAAGTTGTTGAAAATTTCTGTCTTTTAATTTTAAAGTTATGGAAGGGCAAAAGTTGTTCCTTCGATCATTTCTATTTTCGTTGGACCGTGTGACTAAAAAATTGCTTTTGCTTTTGCTAGGAGTTGCTAAGGAAAATTTGCCTAGCAACTCCTGAGAAAATCGAAGTGAAAGCAAAAGTACTTTTTATTCACACAACCCGTTGTTTCAAAAGATTTTAGTAAACTGTTCATGGAAAAACAATTAATACAAAAAATCAACCTCTGAATCTGTATTGAATTTCTGTTTTCTATCCAGGGTGAGTCATAAACTACAAATATTTAGTTTTCCTAAAAAATAAGAAGCCGAAGAGTTATATTAAAATGAATTGTGCTTTATTGTGTTGTACATAGGTTATGAGACCACTGTGACTGTTTGCAGGCACATTTAAAAACATAATTTTCAGGATTGGCGACTCACCTTGTATACAATACAGAAATCCATTACAGATTCCGAGGTTGATCTTTTGTACTAATTGTTATTCCATGAACAGTTTGATTATTTTGAAACAACCAAAACAGAAGCGATCGAAGGACCAAGTTTTGTCCCTCCATAACTTCAAAATTAAAAGGCAGATCAGCCACTCGACCTTAACTTTTACTCATTACCGCAAATTATTTTCAGCTTCCATCTTCTTTGGATTGAAACAAAACAAAAAAAATTATTTTAAGTAGGTATAGGTATCTTACCTTGCCCACTAAACAAAAAGTTATCGTGAAATTGAAAAATGTATCCGATAAAAAACCGCGGACTAGTTGTACCGCTAACTATTAATGATCTCAGAAATCATAACGACATATTATAACGACCATGATCTACACATTGAACAAGCCATTGTGATAACATGGAAAAAACAACACTTATATGAATCATACGATGTACCTATAAACACTAAAAACTCAGTACCCGTAGCTTGGAACTCCAAGTAATGAAGAAATTATTCAGCCGGCATGATTGTTACGTTCAAAGCGAACGAAAGACAAGGAAAAGACTGTAAGAAGTGAAAGTATTGCATTTACAAACCTACATTAACGTTTATGTTATGTATAACTAGTGATTAAATCAAGTGCGTGATTATCCTTGATGCTCATGGAGATTACAAGATTCTTCCTACACGAATTTAGAATTTCGTAAAAAAATTCAGCCAATAAACCATTCTCCACTTGCCGTTTCACTATTATTTCTTTTAGCTTCGGTCAGGTATTCAGTCACTCGTGTATTTAAGCTAAATCGAGTACATTTATTATTGACACTATTTTCACTATGTTGTGCCCTTTCCAGCCCTTGTCGTTACGGCCGCTTGTCAGAAAGCCCTCCCATTGGCTTTATACTTGCACCTGCTGCAGTGCCTGTCAGGAGGTTTCGTGAATTAGAGTTCAGGAAAAATCAATTTTGATGTGAAAAAATTGCAGGTTGTGCGATATGGGCCGTTTTATTCAGGGATGTATAGAGCGTTCAATGGAAAATCACGTAGTAGGCTATGGTCTGGTTCCTAACCATGTTTTCTCACAAGATTTTCAGGAATCACATCAGGCGACTCGACGTGTTTTTCCATTTAATGATTATTATTATGGGTATACGATCGATGATATTTGACATTTTCCTTTGCAAAACAGGCTTATTTACATAAAACAATACGGCCAGTACCTACACTTGATAGAAAGATAGATGAATGGTTCATCGGTTTACTTGAGGGGTTCCTGATGCGACTAAAAAAGTTGTTTACGGGAATCGGTTTTATTTCATTTTTTCTTCAAGTAGAAACTCTTTAAAGGAGAAAATGTACAGGCAATGCTCTCAATTTTTCGAAATTTCCAAAAAAAATTCAAAATTATTGATTCAATTTTTTGAAAATTCAAAAACTAGATAGCAACGTGCATACATCTTTCTTCAAGAAAGTTGCAGCAAAGTAATAAAAAAAAACAGTTATGTATTTCCATCAAAACTGTTGATTATGTCGTAATCTATGAAGTTCAGGGGTGTATGATACTTCAGGTAACAATTAGAGAGGAGGAAAAAACTACCTATTAATTTTGACAATCAACATACTACCAAGCATACCACAATTATATGCAACGATGAACGATACGATGATAATAGTATAGCAAAATAGCTATAGATTTGACCAATTTCTCAAGATAATTTGAAAGAAAGCAAATTTCTCTTGTTTTTTACTTATACATGACACAAAATATTAGAAGAGGTACCTACCAGATCTCAACGGGTCGCTGCTGGAAGTCGCTGATGTGAATCATGATTCATGTTACCTATTGTAATTTTATCAAAATAGATAATTTCCTGTTTGTCATTTTGAATTTTGAATGTGGTTTTGTATACCTACTTATTTGAATCTTGAACTGCACCTAACTTAAAGCCCCATGCTCGATTATAATGCGTGAGTAGGTATCAAAGAACACGTTAACTTTCATTTCAAAATGTATACTTACCTATAGGCGTGAGCGGTCTTACATAAGAAGTTTAATAAACATGTTTTGTGACACTTGTTCTAATTCACCCAAGTTTGGATCAAAAGCGACGGGGATTAAATTGTTGCTTAGTGTTAAGTTGGAGGTACAACTTTACAACTACCATACCTGATTGTCGTGAAGTTAATAACATTGTTCATTTACATCAGCGCACTCGCGAAGGTACCACGTAGTTTCAACAATAGTTCTTAAAGTCTGCCTTCCTCGGTAGTAGTAAACAAATTATTGTAGAAACGTGCGGTTATTTCACTATAGGTGTTGTTTCAGTGGACTCGACCGAGAATTGTGATGGTTCTCTGAGAAGATGTCCCAGAATTATACGCCGGGTGACAGTGAGCGTCAAAGGAAAAAATACAAAGCCACTTTGGCTGTGCTTTTGAGTTTCTGTTTGTTTCTGCTAGTTGTTTGTGTTTGTTTACTGACAGCCCTGGTCTTGATCGGAAAACACTTGGTGAAAAACTCGCCACCTTCCAAGAGTCCTTCGAGACCAACACCATCCGCTGATCCATTATTGGCCCGGCTTCCCAGGGATGCCGTGCCCATCCATTACGATCTGACGATCAAGCCAGACCTGGAATCTGGCGATTTCCAAGGATTCGTGAACGTTACCGTTAATGTTACGCGACTCAAGAAAGAAATCGTCTTGCACAGCAAAAATCTATCCATCGATAAGGTGCAATTATCGCGAGCCAACGATTCGAAAGTGTTTCACATCGGGAACGTGCAGGAGAATGTCCAGAACGAATTCATAGTGATTTTGCCCAAAGAGCGACTCGCTGAGGGCCTCTATCATGTGTCGGTGAACTTTACTGGAAGTATGCTGAATAAATTCAATGGATTGTACAGGAGCAGGGTTCATCTCGAATCTGATGGGAAACCTAGGTAAAAGCCCGTGCGTCTATGTGTTCTGTTTGGCCCAAAAATGTGTGTTACTAGAAAAATCTGAAAATCTTCAGGTTTAAAAAAAACAATCACGAGTGAAATAAAAACTAAACCTAAAAGTGTTCATCAATCAAAAGGTGTAACATTCACAACACAAACATTTTTGTTTTCACATAACACAAAAGGAAACAGCTTCAATTTTCAAGGGTTTGAGGTGTTCTCGTTTTATAGATAATTAAATTTTACGACCTCATTGTTTTGTGTCTCCTTATATCGGTTTAGTTTTATACTCTCATAAAAGACTTGAATGTATGCTCTGTCAACAGTAGCAGAATTGGCTAATTTTTTATAGGTGAATATAATATAGATCAAAGATAATGAATTTCAAAAATTTGCTTGTGGGTTTGTGGGGTGGCTAGTAAAAAAATGTTACAAGGCTGCCTAGCGATAATTTTTCATAATAAAATAATAATTGCTACCTTCAAGGTTCATTACGAGCCGTGTACTATTATAAAAGCAATTAGCCTTTATGATCGTTGAAATGATCATATTTATCAATGTTACTGTTACCATTACTATTGTTTGATGATTTATAACAAATTATTTAGTTTGGTAAAGATTGCGATTATTTTGACTTTACAGTTTTTCCATACATATTTTCGCCAATTTTCTTCTTTTTTTTTATCAAGCCTATCGTATCTAAATAGGAAAGATAGTTTAATACTCGGAGCTACCTAAGTAATTTACCTCGAAAATCTTTGGAAATCATGAATAACGAAAGAGAAAATACCAACAACAAAAATAACAAGGTGGAGCAGAATCAATCAATAATAACTTATTGTTATATTTGGTTTTATTATTCTAATCTGGTACAGAACACTCAGAACAGAATTTAATTTTCTAGTAATCTCAAGTAAAAACACTACGTCGTGTCAGAAATTCAATTGGCATGATTTATTTCAATCATAATTCGGCAGTGTACTGAAGGTTTGCTTTCGCTCGGTTCGTTTGGTTCACTTGGAAGTTAGTCGGAGGTTAATTGATACGATGTCTGCGTGCTGTGGTATTGAATTCAAGTTCTGTTTTGTTCAAATAGCAAAACCGATTCTGTTCACATTACTTTAGTGCCAAAGAAAAATTTCTCTAGTGGATAATAATTAATTCACGAACGCATACAACGAACAAAATATTTCCGACATCTCAACACAATTTTTACAATAAAATATATATATATATATATATTTCGGGTTTTTTACAAATTATTGTATGCCCGTGCTCGCCCGCCTATAATTTCTATCTTCTGCATCCTCTTCACTCAATCCTCGCTTCTCCATCGCTCTGTTTATCCCATCTCTCCATGTAGTTTTTGGACGTCCAACCGATCAATAAAAAACCCTCACATTTATTCATAGTCAGGTCTTATGAAAAGAAAATCTGAAGAAAACGGGAATCTGAAATTGGGCTGTAGTTGAGTACCAATATTCGTTTTCTTTTTAAAAATTAAAAAAGCTGTTGAATTGGATTTTTTTTTTGTTTCGAGCATTGGTAGCGCTAAAATTGTAAAAGAAAATTCCAACTCTATCTCTACCTCACTCATGACTCACTCATGACATGTCACGGTCTGACCTTCACTGCGTGAATCGCCAACCAACTGGCTTATATCCCGTACGGAATAAGTAAATGCTTGAGACGATCCGAGAGACGATCTTACTCTTGAGACCTGACTATGAAAGCGACTCATAATCTTGTTTCTATTCTAATTATTATTATTATAAATTGTCAAATTAATATTATGATTGCTGGTATAACAACAAATACCTATAGTACATTTATAGACTAGGGGCTCGATACCAAGTTGCAGGCGCAAAGTTTGGGACGGCGTAACTCGCCAAATACAGGCGTCTAATTGGTTGGTATCCGCCGTTGCTATGGCAATCGCAGTTACGATGGTCTCAGCCCCAACTTGGTATCGAGCCGTAGGACACTTTCTGTTTTTCCTGTTCCTAGAAGCAAATCGTATAACATTTTGGCAACGAGTGTTTTTTCAATAAATGGACCTTGCTGAATCCGAAAATCCATTTTGCCGCCTCGAAAGTCAGACCAACACAAAAACCAATTCTAACCATGACATTATGAAGCTTCATGTCTTGAATGGTTTTGGAATTTTTTGAATCGGAAGTCCAACAACGAGGATATGATTTTTGTTTCGACTTTCGATACCCTGAATTTTTTCGTGTGTCGTCCTCTGGAGCCATTGCTTTTTGTCTGAAACTCCAATTCAAGAACGGAATCATACGCAGAAGGTAAAATTATGTAAAAACCAAATTTTACACATGCCGATCTTTCAAATGAAAGTTGAAAGAGCCAAGAGTTGAATGGGAGACGAGCGTTGTGAGTTAACCTGTTCAAAATCGTCGCATGGGCAATCGCTCCAAATTTCATTTTTTTACCAACAAAAGGCGTGACAATAGGTCTAAAATACACCAATTGAAAAAATCATGTCGTTTTTGCTGGGACTTCAGAAATTAACCACCACCGCTATTCCAAAACTGTTTCGAGGTAAGACATGAAGCTTCATTATGTCATAGTTGAAACTGGGAAACACTTTACACCTTTTTTTCACAAACGGGGTTTGGTTGAGCCCACTGGGGCTCTTAATATGTTCTTCTCCATCGAATTCTGTACCAGTGTCCAAAAATTCAGCAAGCCCGGAATTCGTTCTGGGTTTTGTCATATTTAGCATATTTTTCTTGGACTAAAATACAGCATGCACTTACTCTGTCAATTTAAAAAAAAATCGTTACTCCTGAACCAAAAGGCCTGTTTTACCGTCATTTTGCCGAAAACTCATTTGAAGCTTTCTCTTCATATTATAGCCTCGCATACGTATGTATAAGACGTATACAAACTTATTTTGAACGATTCACACAGTTCTCCGAAGGGCAAAATTTTTGTGTTGTGTTTTTGCATTTCATGTGGTTTTGATAGCCTGAAAAAGTGATGTCGAAAATAAAAAGAAAAAAGAAATTGCATGGAAGGCTTCAAGTGATCGTCACGCCATACAACGGTGATAGAATTTTCACTTCACTTCACCTGTTGATCTGAAAAAACCGGAGCGAATCTAAGTGTCCAAAAATGTTAGCGGTCCAAATTTAGAGGTGTCAGCATAGAACAACAAGTAGTGCGCTGCCGGGAGTAGGATGGGAGACCGTCGCGTCGGTGGGTAGGGCCAGTGGGCGAGCCACTGCCCGCTGGCGTGTTTCATCTGATTCTTAGCCGGCTGAAACTCTTCCTCGGGTGGTCCTAGGCAAACCCCCGAGTATAACATGCCTGCAGCCAGCAGTAGGGTTAAGTGTAGAAGAAACCCGGCAGCGTGGTCAGGGAGGCTGACGAAGTCAGGAACGTACCGACGCAGGGCATGGATGTGTCGGAAATCCGCACCTGCGGTTCGGGGGTCGAAGACGGAGTCTAGGTCAACCGTGCGCTTGTTGGTCCCAGTGCTTGGATGGACCGATTATCAAACATTCGGCACCACATTAAAACTACGTTCAATGAAGTCTCTCCAATACATCAAGAACAATAATAAATTCAGAATCCAGAACAACAGTGGTGTTCATTTAGTAAAAAAACACTTGTTTCCAAAAATTACACGATTTGATTCTAGGGCCGACTTCTAAGCACCTTTTGAGAAATGTAGCCTAGTCTAATACGTGAAAGCTCCTTCAAAACTGAATCGATTTTTTCTGGATGAAAAAAAATGGTGACATTCGAAAAGTTATTCTCGCAACGATAAGTATATACTTACTACTAAAATTTTGTTTTGTGAAAAGTACCTGGGATAAAGTAGTCTCACATTCGGATTCAGATTTCTGCGAAAGGAATTTCATTCATCCAAATCATTGTACGGCTGCGAAACGTAGACGCTAAAAAAAGCACAGGAAAAAATTGAAAGCGTTGGAAGGTTGTGCTGGAGTTACAGACGCATCATGAAATTGGAAATGGTTGCTCAGGGTAAGAATAGGAAAAAATGAGGCACATCCAGCAGTCTGCCAATTGATTATAGGTATCGATAAATATCATGATGATGAAAAATAAGAATGTTCAGGTGATATTTCTATATACGATGCATAAAATATCTATAATCGTGGTCGTTATGTCAAATATAATAGTGCTGGATCGCAAATTTTTCTGCGGTAATTATAAAATATTATCTTCAGACTCCGAGTGTGATTGGAATAAGCAGTCAGCCTTTTTATCCATCTTCAAGTATTGTTAAACGAAATGCCTACTTTACCTATTTTCATTTTTGTCTTTCAGTTACATTGCGTCATCGAAATTTGAACCGACTAGCGCCCGTCAAGCCTTCCCCTGCTTCGACGAACCCAACATGAAAGCTACTTACACTGTCCACCTCTTACGTCCAAACGATGCTGAATACATCGCTTTGTCCAACTATCCACAGAATGTAAGTCTTTTGGTGTTTTCCCCCATGTTTCGCTCTGGCAATTCAAATGGCAAAAACGGCACCGAAAGAGTTGAATGGTAACATCATCGCTTCATAATTTTCCCAATTTGATTTCGCCATGGACTTTTCCAGAGGGTGCACCTTCCGATGGACAGAATGTTTTTGAAATTTCAATTTCCAAACTACAAAATCCGGGACGGAACGTCTGTAGTCTGTTCTCGAGAACACTCACTTTCACATGTTTTTTTTTTCAGAAAGAAGAAAAAGTTCCTGAAGGCACCATGGTGCATTTCGATAAAACGGTTCCTATGTCAACGTACTTGGTTTGCTTCATCGTATCAAATTTTATAGCAACAAATACCACTTTCCTCAATGATGGAAAAGAGATTCCCTTCAAAGTCTTCGCTACGCCAGAACAGCTGGACAAGACAACTTACGCTGGTGAAGTCGGGAAAAAAGTTATAGAATACTACATCGATTATTTCAACATACCCTATCCCTTGCCCAAGCTTGGTGAGATATTTTTTTCTAAATGCTTAAACATAGCTTATAAAGCACCTCGTAAGGTTGGTGCAGTGATTTTCTCGCAATTTAAACTGATACATGCAATGATGATAATACTAGTGAAAATATGAATTGTCATGTTGTATAGATTTTATATATTGATGAGATCTTGAAGTAAGAATTTTTTTAGACATGGTAGCAATTCCAAACTTTGTTTCCGGTGCAATGGAACATTGGGGTTTGGTCACGTTTAGAGAAACTGCTCTTTTGTACACTCCCAAAACCCATTCAGCTGCTAATAAGCAGAGGGTAGCGACTGTTGTGGCTCATGAGCTGGCCCACAGTTGGTTTGGAAATTTAGTGACCATGAACTGGTGGAACGATCTTTGGCTGAATGAAGGCTTTGCCAGTTACATAGAATATAAAGGGGTAGATCACGCGGAGCCGGATTGGGGAATGGTAAGCTTTAAATTTTACTGTGAACATATTAACCCAAAGTTGTTAATTTTTCGACACTATTTCATAGTTGGATCAATTCGTAACCGAAGACTTACATCCAGTTCTTAGATTGGACGCAACTCAAGCTTCGCATCCGATCATCAAAACTGTTACGACTCCAGATCAGATTACTGAAGTGTTCGATACTATTTCTTATAACAAGGTATGTAGTTGGCAAGAATGTTTCGAGATGTTTTTGTATTTCAATGATGTCAATTCTTCAATCTGAATGCGCGAAGAATTTGCACGTATCACCAAGTACACGCAAATTGTTTTTTAGTTCATTAATGTGAAAAAGAGTAACTATTAACTAATCAAAAACGGGAAAGCGATAGCCCTAGGTACTTATATTTACAATTTTTGAAAACTTACTGTTTACAGGGAGCATCAATTTTGAGAATGTTGGAATACGTTGTCGGTCCGGAAAATTTCCGTAAGGGCGTAACAAACTATTTAAACAAGCACAGATTTGGCAATGCAATCACGCAGTACCTCTGGGATGAGCTGCAAACAGTTGCCGGAGATTCTGAGAACATCACCGAATTCATGGACACCTACACCGTCCAGATGGGTTATCCAATACTTGACGTCAAAGTCGATGGATCGAAATATACTTTGACTCAAAAGCGATTCTTGACAGATCCAGAGACTGCTTCAAATCCGAATGATTCCCCTTACAAGTACAAATGGTCCGTGCCAGTGTCTTACATCACAAACGAGGGTGAATCAGGGATTAAATGGTTCAATCACAATTCTGACGAATGTAAGTTTTGCCATTACGGCGTTCAAAATTTAAGAAAAGTTAACAAATCGCCATTAAAATGTTTTATTCCAGTAACTGTGAATAAACCACCTGGTTCATTATTTTTCAAATTCAACCCTAGACAAGTTGGGTATTACAGAGTTAATTATCCTGAAGCTGAATGGAGGAATTTCTTCAACCTCATGAAAGATGGTACTCTTAACGCATCTGATAGGACTCATTTGTTAGAAGAATCCTTCAGTATAGCCGAATCTGGAGCTATCAGTTACGCCGTTCCTTTGGATTTGACCAAATATTTGGAAACTGAGCTAGAGTACGCTCCATGGAATGTTGCTTTGGCAAAACTTTCCAATCTAAAAACTCGTCTGCAAAATTCGCAGTATGAGACAGATTTCAAGGTTTGTATATATGTTTTGATAGCCTGGTTGACTTTGTCACCGTGAAATTGTGGGCGAATGTGACATGACACGTTCAACTACGAGTTCAACTACGAACCACCATGAGAAATTCATAAAAAATGTTGCAACAAACCCATAGCTTGACTTGAATCATAGTGAGTGGACCCAGGACCCTGTTTCATAAGTCTTCTTCGCGCCATTTTGTGGATTGAATCGGCAACATTGGACCTGTTGATGAGTGAGGTCTGGTCAGTTGAAGACGATCAAAGGACGTGAATGTTTGATAGTATGTAACCAATTTCACGGGTTTTTCAATTAGAGTAAGCTATAGGTCGCGGGAACAAAAGTGGCGTGCTAAAGATGGGTATATGGTATGATGTTATTTTCACTAGTACCTACTTGTTGATACAATTTTCTTCAGTTGTGAAGTTGTAATGAATATCTAGATAATTTATTGAACAATTGTCGCTTTATCATAAAAATTAATGTGCTAAACTCAAGATTTAACTGAGTAATGTAAAAACAAGCGAATCTCTACAGCGGTACTTTGGCACCCCATTAGGCGCAACCGTGGGCAAGAAGCTGGCAAGAAGCGCTTCGTTGTGCCGGCGTGCCTGCAACGTTGCCATAGCGGGTGCCAAGGTGACGGTTATGTTCCCGCGACCTATAGAAAAAATGTGTTGCGTTGGTTTATGCGAACGGCATAATGCGGAATTGATGGTAACGTCTTGGCAGCTAGTTGTCAACATGATTGTGCTATCTCTAGTGGGACACGCGTCACCGTGTCGCAGCGTACAATAAACGGAGAAGGTGTCAAATTGTCAATGTCATGCCATGCCATACTACTGTGCAACCCGAAGCAAAGGATGCGACCCGGTTCGCATGGTCCAAACCGTGAGAACGATGCGCCCTCGTAACGTAATCTGTGCATATTTTCAGGGATGCGATATGTCACATCGTTCCTAGAAATAGAGCCCCAGTAGAGACAATGTCCCTTATCGACCACACTGCAAAACCCTCCAAGAAAACTCACAAATCCTCGCGTATTCTCGAAAATTCTCATTTACGCTTCCATGACGCTGCGACACGGTGACAAGAGTCGCATTATACATAGCACATGTAGACAGCTAGCTGCCAAGACGTTACCATCAAGTCAGCGTTGTACCATTCGTACCAGCATGGCACATTTTTCCATAGCTCACTCTAATGAAAAAAAACCGTGAAATGGATTATAGGTGTGGAGCTCTGAATTGAAATCCGCTAGATCTTGGTTTTCCTTGTATTTTGGGGATGCCTTGTATGTAAATACTATGTTGATAACGATGCACATGTCAGGAAGTAAGGTCTGGTCAGTTGAACTTGATAATTGTAATTGTTCCATGTTGGAAAGATTGAATGAAATTGAAATACACTATTTTGGGTCTATTTTGCATCTGATAAGTCGTTAATAAAATGATAGGGCTCATCCGCGATTTCGACTTTGATAACTGATGATAACTTTTTTCAGAATTACGTTATAAGGATTCTGAAACCAGCCTACGACAACTTGACGTGGAACGAAAGTGCTGACGAGTCACATTTGAAAAAGTAACGATTTTCGAAGGATTTTTTTCGAGGCGTTGACTCGATTGACAGTTTAATATTTCAGACGTACCCGTGTGCTTGTTATGCAGCTGGCTTGCAAAATGGAACAGAAGGAGGCTTTGAATGAGGCAAAGACAAGATTCCACGATTGGATTACGAATCAGACTGAACTGTCCATAAATTTGAGAGCACTAATTTACAAATTTGGAGCAGTCGATGCAGATGAAGCCACCTGGAATAAATTGTTTGATGTATTCAACAAAGAAAATGACGCCAACGAAAAACTCAAGCTGATGATTGGCCTAACCTCCGTCCGAAATCCGGTGCTGATCAAAAAGTGAGTTTTTAGACAAGCAAGACTGATATAATAACGTTGCCTCTTGGTCATTTTATCCCAGAAACTTGAAAAAAAAATGTTTCAGACTTTTAGAGTTGGCCAAAGACGAGCAGTACGTTAGAAGTCAAGATTATTTCACCCTGTTGGCTTATATTGCCGATAATCCAGTTGGCACTCCTATTGCTTGGGATTATGTAAGGTATGTATACATTATACATACAATAACCACAATTCATTAGTGGCTTTTCTTCAAAATTCGAACTTTCAGGGAACATTGGATTGACGTCCTTGTGAAAAGATTCACTTTGAATAGCAGGATATTAGGAAAAGCGATCCCAGATATTACCAAATCCTTTTCTACCCAAGTTAAAATGGATGAGGTAAGGGTTTCATTTACAGTATCAAAATAATAATTTGTCATGGTCAACCTACTGTGGTGTGAGAATATTTAGTTGAAATAATTATAAAGAAATTACTGGCAGGACTGATGGTGCATTTGCCAAAAACCTTACTGCCAATCGCTATTTTATTCTTGAGATACGCCTGTGTAATAGCAATTTTGATTTCAGCTCAATCAATTCTTTGAAAAATATCCCGAAGCTGGTGCTGGAGCTGCAGCAAGAGTGCAAGCATTAGACAGAATTAGCACCAACATGAAGTGGTTGAATAAATACAAGAAGACTGTTGAAGACTGGATTGTTGAAAATAAGTAGTAAGAAATTTTATTTCTGTGGAATTTTAGGTGAACATTTGAGTCTGAGTATTTTATCGTTGTGGAACTGTTATTTTGTTGCTCCTGTGTCAATAAAGGTAAACATCCTATTTGTACATAATTAGAAACGAGTGTTTTACATTTTTAGTACATTATTGCCGTCTTGATGAAAATCGGGGTGACCCTGTCATGAAGGGGTCCGTGACGATCATTCCAAAAGTAGCAATGGACTACAGTGGCAAAGAAGGTTTTTGAAAGGAAATTTTGCGGAAGATCCACAAACTATCGAGAAAAAAATTATAAAAGTTAGGACACTACGCACTACGCTGTATTTTTAGCGCCGGGCGGATATGCAGTCCCCCGGGCAAATTGGACATTGTACTAAGCAAAAGATAAAACACACTAATGGGACCGGGGAGCAAAATAGGAGTGTTAGGCGGGAAGAAGTTAAAAAACGGGTCATGAAACAAAAAACAGGGCGAAATATCGCTAACAGTCGTGAAAAAACATTGGAAAGAAGGAATAAATCACACGAAACGGGAACAAAGTCGCAAAAAAAGCAGTCGACGCGTGTAAAGAAGAAATGAAATGCAGGAAAAAATAGCGGAAGAGCGCAAAAAAAAAGGATAACAACGAACAGAAAGTATCGCGCAAAAGCATAAGAAGAAATTGAAGTACGTTTAAAAAGAAGGAATAAAACACCGGAATAGGGAAGAAAGTCGCGGAAAATAGGTAGTTGACGCGTGTAATTTCTCTATTTGCTTCTCAATTCATATTGGTCATACGTAGGTACTGCGCTTTGCGAAGCAGCATTTTCACATTTTTCGCATATCTCCTATAGGCAAGTAACAATACATATAAATTTTCGTAGCGTGATTTTAAAATTCCCCGCTTAAGTGATATAGGCAACCAACAATACAGCTTGTATCACTGTTGCCTACGTCGAGCCCGTAGGAGCCCATCGAGAGTTTCGTACTGGCCGCACATGACACAAAAGCTCAAATATCTGGCACGTATTCTGCTTCCTTCTTTACAGCATAGTTACTTTACAGCATATTAGAACGGCACAATAACCTGCAATCAGCAATGTCGCATGCAGCTGTCAACTAGCTGTCAAACGATGACAGTTGTAATGTTGTGAATGAAACGTCAATTGTCACAAAACGAACAGCGAGAATGAAGTGGTTACTATGGCGCCGAATAAGGAAAGTGGACGATGTTCAAGTGCGAAAATGGAATAGTTGACGTGAGTAAATCGCATTCTTCCGTACCTGAATCGACTCAAAATTGCATATGAGAATGGTGGTAGAATTGTTCCGTAAAATATGCAGCTTCGGGTCCTCTCTATGACACGGTCACCAAAATCGGCAGTACAATGATTTGTCCGTCTGTCTGTCCAATCATTATTACAACTCCTCCTAGTTTCTTGCTGCTAGAGTATTTTCCCAGCAATTCTTTTGTGTTCGTTTATTCAACGTTGGTTTATTTCCGCAACGAGGCCCAACACCGACCCCGGTGAGTGCTTTCCTCCACTATTTATTCGTTTATTCATTTATACTCTACAATGACCTATAGATACTATACTATACAGTGGCGCCGAATAGACCTTTTTTTGTGGCGCTCGCCATACCTCAAAATGGGGGGGGGGTCTGGAGGGGAAAAAAAGGAAAAGAAGAAAAGGATAAAGAGGAAGAAGCGACGGAAAGAAGGGGAAGAGAGATTCATCCAGCAAATCATTGCATATTAGGATTATAAGGTACATTTGAATCTGAATGAGTTATTTACGATGTACCTACCTCTAGGTATAGGTACACAGGGGCGGACTTGGCTTTCGTGTCGCCCTAGGCATGACTGAATTGGCCGCCCCTTCCCCTTAGAGAAGTGTGTTCCAAAGAACTAGTTTGCGTTTATATCCTTAGAGCACTAAGTGCTGTTAATGATAATAAGTGGTTTTCCATCAATAGTTGACACAAATTAACAAAAGGTGAACAGAAAAAAATTATGCGAACGCGATTTTCGTGGAATAAGAATAAAACCACGCATTTTTTCCAAGAAAACGATGTCGATGCCGCCCCCTTGGATCTGCCGCCCTAGGCACGTGCCTACTTTGCCTATTGCCAAATCCACCCCTGTAAGGTACCGTATGATCAAAACCATTTTACCTCAAGAGTGCTATGACTTTTTTTGCCATTTCCAATAATTGTTGCAAATATGTCCTGCAATTTACTTCAGAGTGACATCTGCATGTTGTTTAGAAATCTTCAATGAATATCGGTAAGGAATACGACCGACCACTCTCCGTTTCCCAATTTTGTGCCATTTCAAAAATAACTTTCGATAATGAAAGCTTCTTTATTCAGTTTTAAACATTTTCAGAGACCGACATTGGCATTCAACGGTTTATTCAGTCATTATGGTCGCGATTATGGCCAACTAGGAAAATCTTACGATCTTACGACCTAACAAAAAACTTTCGATTTTTGTGCCTAGCTACAATGCGCTGCACTGCACATTACACACTAATTATATGAAATGGTCGCACCTACGTTAGTTTTATTACTCTTGATAAAACTGCGGCTCAATTTAACAAGAGGGTCTTACCTGCTTTTACCCACAAACAAAGTACGCAGCAGTATTCTCTGCCAGAGTTCCAAAACTTGACAATTTAGCCCATATGTCATCTAGGTAGGTACCGAGTTTCGAGTTTTCGAAAATTTCGAAATTTGAAGAGGTTATGAAATCTATGGACAATTTGGTCAGGGGCTTCCTTTTTTTGCTTATTATTGTTAATATTATTATTGTAATTATCCAGAAAAAATTTCGGCTGCGGCGCTAACTGCATGAGGGGCACTTAGGTTCCCCGGCCCGACCGTAGCGTGGCCATAGGGGGGGGGGGGTTGGAATTTTCTTCGCCATAGTAACTTTTTATGAGTTCGGCGCCACTGATACTATACAACACAGGCATAAGGCACAGGCATAACCATGGATGTAGGAATGGCTGGATAGAGCATAAAGCCAAAAACAATTGAATTTTTGGTACCCGATTTTGAGCTGAGGGGCGGGGCTTAAAGCGGAAGCGAGGCCTCCAAGGTGAACTTGATTTTTGAAATATAATCAACACGCTGTTCGAAACCGTCAACTGGCTGTCACAGAAATCGCGTCAGTCCAAATAAGTGGAATTGAGTGCATCAAAATTTGTAATTCTGAGTAAGTAATATCTGATCTATCATAACAGCAACGAGAATAATGTTTTTTTCTACCAGTTCCAGTACAGTTCGTTTGTAATCCGATTCATTTTGCAGAGTTGTCCACGATGGTGTCCTGTAAATTGTGCGGGCTGTTGCGGACCACAACCTCAAGTTCAGAGGGCATTGCGCTTCATCGGTAAGTCAAGTTTGATGAATTACTGGCCGTAATATTCATGTTAATTCATTTTTTCCCCGAAAAACGCTCCATTCCACCACCTTACATAACCTCACTTATGCGATTTGACAGCACCTTCAGTGGCGTTACATCCATCAGGCATCTTAGAAAAAAGGGCTAAATCGCCCAACAAATTGCAATCTTTATTAAACCTACCCTCGGTTGCAGCATAAGAATTTAATCATGAAATAGCTAATTGAGGATTTTCTTTGGTCTGCCAGTTGACTGACCACAGGCGATGCATCTAAGCTGTTGAGAAATGAACATTTTCCCATATTTTTTTTGTAAAACTGCATTTTTCATCAGGTACTACGCTAAAATTCAGCAAAAAAAACTCGATTTACTATTTCATGATCGAATTTTTGGTGCAAACGGGGGCTACATGATTATTTTTTAATGAGGTTCTGATTTCTTGCAGAAAATAGTGAAAACTCGGCAACTCCCAAGTCAACACTTCAAATAAAATTAGAAGTTTGAATGCTCGTTTGAATGATGGAGATGAAGATGAAGATGCTCGGGGATATACGTTGAATGGATTGGTTTTAGATGGAGAATTCCGTTCTTCGGCTTCGTTTTCGGACATATTTCCAAGCTAATAATACTTGCCTGAAAGAAAATTTGCTGACTGATACAAGACTTCACCAAGTGCAATGTGGAATGGCAAAAACTCTCGAAAAAAACTAGTTAGGATACTGCGTTTTGGCTGCTATCTACTGCCGTTCTCAAATGGAGAAAGACTTGGCTCACTTGTGCTGTCATCGAAGCTGCCATGCTGCCGAAACATCTTGTCCTGTTGAAAGTTTTATAATGCAACAAAAGCTTATGCTTTCACAAACGCTTTACCTTTTCTAGTAACTGTGTTGGAATTTGTTGCAAAAACAGTTGTAAAAATAAGTACCTTAGGTACAACAATGCTATAACCTACCTAACTTTGAAAAACTTTGGCCAAGTTCTTTAAAAATGTTTTCCACTCAGTTCACCAGTTTGAATGTTAGCACTTGAAGTTCCTTTTGAATTGGTACCAGTGTGGACAAAAAAGGAGGACACAGTCATTCAGTACTCAACCGGTTTTTTTCAACAATTTGGCCCAAACGACCTCCAATTTGGACATGTCGGTTGCAACTAACAGCCAAGATATGGACATATCCTAATTGAGGAGCATTTGGAGTCCAAATTGTTGCAAAAACCGTGAAATAATGAATGACAGTGGTCTGTTTTTTTGTTGTCACTGGTACTACAATTATGTATGTTAAAGTTGAGATATCAGTGATTGAGTCCTCGGTTATCAATATACCAAGTACTCAATACTCAGTAGTTATATCTTGCAAGTATTAACCTTTTGCATTAAGCTCAGACTGAGATTCTCACACTTTATTGTAGGTAATCATGATTCTTAAGGTCAAGAAATTCCTGTGAAATTGTTGCTCACTTTGGTGTCGATATCACTGTCTACTGTTCCAGAAGTCAGAAGTGATTTCTTCATTATGATTGATATTAAAAACATGTTCGTAGATAGCAGTTATAATTATTTGTCTTTTACTAACTATAGTATAAGCGCCTATGTACGTGATATTTGAAGTAAATTGCCTGTTTCATCCAGATATCCAATCAAACCTTACACTACACTTGTACGAGTAAACACAATTTTATTCGGTACTGAAACAAGCTCAAAATTGGAAAATTTTGATTTGGAGTTTTGAGGAGTTTGAAGTGGAGGCCAGTCACTTTTGCAGGTCAAATAGATCAGTTCTTGTAGGTTAGCCCATATAAGCAGACTCCTTTAATTTTCTACGAGCAGCTTCAGGCCACAATCACAAGTTGCTCCACTCCAAGTCCTTTCAATGGCTGCTTCAACGACATTGCTAAACTAGTCCAGGGTGGTTTTTCAATCAGAGGGGTTCAATTTCGGATTTTCACCTCCTTGGTGTATGAATAAAAGGTCACATTTATAAGCACCAAGTTCCCAAAGCGTTGCTACTGGCGGCGACAGGGCACAAAATTCTTGCAGCCTTGCCTGGCCGGATAACTGTATAAGGTCTCTTGCTGATCTGCTATAATATTGGCTGACCTGCATTTTCGTAAGATCCAACTGAACAACAACGCGATTTAGTCACTACCTCGGCCGCATTTTTCTTTATTATCTTCAAATTTTCTCAATGTACGTGATGGCATTGGCGATTTACGTTTTGTGACAGCTAAAATGCCAAACCCTTGAAAAAAATAATTGTGCGCCACTGTTACCCGACTAAATCAAGTTCACTTTGGAGGCCTTTTCTGACATTTCCGGTTTGGGAACCGCATTTTTGACGTAATGCTCCATCCAGCCATTCCTACATCCATGGGCATAACCAACATCGCATAAGGTCAGCACCATCCAGGCACAGAGCTAGACTTTCAATGTCAGGTGGGCCAGGTCTGGGCCTAATAGAACAATAGCGCCGCAGCCAAAAATTCCAAATTAATAATAATAATAATAATACCAAGAACATGAATCTCGATTGGTTTTTTGTAATTTTTATTTTTCAATTTTTTATTGAAAAAGATTATGTAACTACCTAAGCGAGATTTCTTGTTTCAGATTTTTCAGGTGAGTATTTTCAAGTGGGTAGGTGCCGATGAGTATTTTCATTTTTCTCACCAATAATAGAGTAGACACCTACTTATTTATCGAGGTATCCATCTTCTTCAGAAATCTGATCTACAAATAATTTCTGTTCTCTTCAACTCAAGTCGAATGGGCTGCATCAATTCGACTTGATAATTGTGTCAGGGATTCGATTGTTGAAAAGTGATCCACTCAACTCGACAACTTTTTTGTTCTTAAAAATTCCGGTTATGGTAGAACGATAGGTCGAAGGTTGTAATATTTGTTTCTTGAACATCATAATCGATTCCATCAACTTTTTCTTTTCAAATTTACCAAAATAATCGCGCAATATTTTTTTTTTAAGCCATTTTACATCTCTATTTTCGAATATTGAGAAATACCCAGGCAAATCAACCTTTTCGAAGTTCAAGTTGCAACTTTTTGCTAAGTATAGGTCGAGGGATAGGTACACCTATACCCACTGATTTTTCAAGTTCTTCCTCGGAACTCCAGCGTTTGCTAACATTGTTGGACATTTTTATTGCGTGTTCAAGAGTCAAGCCCAATTCGATAGCAACTGTTACCACCTTCTACCTACATACCTACACAAAATACACAATCATGCATACAACTTGGCGGCTTTTTCATAGTGGAGGGGTTAGCGAAATGGTCTGTGCATTCTGTGATCAACGCATGAAATTTGGCATACTTGTTCAGAAGACCCTCCTTCACAATTAGTGCGGGCGCTAAGAGCCAAAATTGGGATGAACCTTGCAAATGGTGATGAAAGCATGAAATTCGGTACACATACTCAGAATGAGCACCTCTCTCAGATAAGAGGTGGAGCCACGCCAAATTTTCACCGGAAGGGGGCTCGGGGGGCTCCTGAAAGTTGAAGGTGCTAGGGCTCCCACTAAACGGCTTATCAGTTCGTTTTGACAATCAAAAAGGAAACTTATGAATATATTGTAAACATTGACGGCGTTTATCGTATTGTCCCGGGAATTTTTCATTATGAAAAAAAATAAGTTCTTCGGCAGAACACACAAATTGGTTTTATTTTATTTTGACCTACAAAGAATTAATAAGGAGATGTGCAACACGTTGATTCCCACAAATTCGTATTCTCTGAATTCGTTTGTGGAGTCAAAATTTTGATGGTGTATCTTCTTGAAGAGAAGCATTCCAAAGAGTAAGCTATTTCCAACACTAAGTTCAAACAGAATTTTTCCATTGTTCGGAATCGAAATTACTGAATTCCTTCCAGCAATGCATACCCTGAACCCTTCTTTGAAAGTACCGCGTGCGATTGAACGTGGAGTAAGTCCTGAAACACTATCAGATTTTTTCATTTGTGATGCTACTATCCACTCTCGACCGGGGCAATTGGGTTCCCACACAGCATGCGCGGAGTGTATACACGATGCAGGGTATTTTCTCGGTTCAGTCAAATTTTTCAGGATTGAAATTGTGCCATAATATTGAAATAACGTGTATACACTCCGCGCATGCTGTGTAGGAACCTAATTGCCCCGGTCGAGAGTGGATAGTAGCATCACAGAAGAAAAATTCTGATAGTGTTTCAGGACTTACTCCACGTTCAATCGCACGCGGTGGTTCCAAAGAAGGGTTCAGGGTATGCATTGCTGGAAGGAATTCAGTAATTTCGATTCAGAACATTGAAAAAATTATGTTTGAACTTAGTGTTGAAAATAGCTTACTCTTTGGAATGCCCCTCTTCAAGAAGATACACCATCAAAATTTTGACTCCACAAACGAATTCAGAGGATACGAATTTGTGAGAAACAACGTGTTGCACATCTCCTCATCATTTCTTTGTAGGTGAAAATTGAATAAAACCAATTTGTGTGTTCTGCCGAAGAACTTATTTTTTTTCATCATGAAAAATTCCCGGGACAAGGCGATAAACGTCGTCAATGTTTACAATATATTCATAAGTTTCCTTTTTGATTGTCAAAACCAACTGATAAGCCGTTAAGTGGGAGCCCTAGCACCTTCAACTTTCCGGAGCCCCCCGAGCCCCCTTCCGGTGAAAATTCGGCGTGGCTCCACCTCTTATCTGAGAGAGGTGCTCATTCTGAGTATGTGTACCAAATTTCATGCTTTCATCACCATTTGCAAGGTTCATTCACCTAGTGCCCCCACTAAATTCCAGATGTGGCGCCACGCAAAATTTTGCGCCAGAGGCACTGTATTGCGGTTAATATACCTGCTAGGGGTAAATTCTGCAAAACTGGTTCTTGGCCGGTCTCTGGTACCGCACTCGGTATTTTTTAGTTCTGTACAGTACAGTTCATTTTCACAAGCAAAGTTCCAAATGCTGCCTTTATACGTTGTTTTAATACATTTTAAGGCCAACTTTGTTTTAGTACAGGAAACATGGTAAAAAAATTGCCAAAACCTCGGCAAAGATATGAACGTCCTGAAAATTTGATATTCTGTCCAGAATTATGTGCCCTACTACATATCTAAAATTGTCAAAAATCGCACCCCGAAACTTCGAGTTATTGGAGGGGGGGTAAAAAATTGCAACTCAAAATGGAAGGTATAGAACCCGATGGAACCCGTCAATCCAATGGATGCAAATACGTCGTAGTTCGACGCATCACAACCAGTTGATGCAATTTTGGCACAAAAAGTGTCGATCATTGTTGAAGGGGGGTCGTGGGGAAGGGCGAAACTCGGCTGGGTTTTCTTTTTTTCTTCCTGGGCCATGAAGAATCGATCACGACAAGATTGGTATCTTTTCTGACTAAATTCAATGTTCTGAACTTGAATCCGATGTGTAAATTTGGATAAAAACAAGTTCGAACAAGTTAACTTGAGAAAACCTGTTTTTTCTTTGACAATTTTCACAAAACTTTTTTTTACTGTAAGAGGTATTCATCTTTGAAAATATCTCAGAGGCCATTAGACTAAACTGTATTCTCCACGAAAATCATCCATTCGATCTCTAACTTTGTTTTTCGAGGTAGGAAAAATCGATTTGAACTTTAGCCGGCACTGCCCCGCGTCTACTAATGACCAGAACACTACAGCATGCACCTTCAAGTGATAACTCAATACCCTGCATTGCGATTTATGGCGATTTTGTTTATGTTATAGGGAATTTAGTTCTGCACAGATCCTTGAACTTTCAAAGATGAGTTATAATTTTTAAGATAGTTTGGGCTATTTTCATTTGATGAATGGTGTAGTGTTCTGGTCAGTTAGTAGTAGACGACGCGACGGGCTGTGCCGACTAAAGTTCAAATCGATTTTTTATATCTCGAAAAACAAAGTTACAGATCGAATGGATGATTTACATAAAGAATACAGTTCAATCTAATGGCCTCTGAAATATTTTCAAAGATGAATGCCTCTAAAGGTGCGTACAGACCTGAGCACTTTTTCGCGGACGAACGTCCGTGCGAACAGTGCTCGTGCGCGCACAAATGCTCAGGTCTGGACGTGTAAATACGGAAATTCAACGCGCACGAACACTGTTCGCGGCGGACATTCCGTGGAGTGGAAACAACAAACACACATTTTGTGTGCGTGCGAACGCTGTTATGTGCGTGCAAAAATTGATGCCGAATTTCAGTAATTATTTCGATTCAACTCAACTGTGAGAGGTCTGGTGTTATTGATGGGTCTTAATATTGATTTCGTTGCCTCAATGAAGATGCCCAATAGGTTCAGTGCGAGGCTTCTCTCGATATATTGAGCGCATGATAATTTTCTTAAAAAGTTCAAAACCTTACTGAAGGGAAAAAAATTAAGCTTACAAAATAAGAGAAGGCAGAGCTAAGGTCATGTGGAGTGATACTTGATACTTGGCGTTATCCAGATTTTCAACGAGTCAGTGTATGTAACAAAGGAAAGCAGAGGAACCAGAGTGGTTTCACCAATAATTGAACCTTTCGAAAAAGCCAGTGGCTGTGAAGAAGAAAAAGTAACCATAAAAAAGCCATCTGCGGAAGACCGAAGAAATGGGACATGCAGAACTTAAAATTGGGTGTTCGACGCGTATGTACCTTACTTGAAAATATTACACGAGTGCCGTCCAAAAAACTAGCGATCCTGGAGAGGATGGAGAAGTTGTCAATGGAGAGAATGACCATCTGAAGAAGGCTATTGGAGGTAAAATGACTGGGCATCGGAAGACACCAACGGCCCTGAAAATCTAATTTTGAACATCTCCAGTAAACCATATGATGGCGGTGGAACGCATTGCGGTTGCGGAGCCATGAAATGGACTTGCAAGTAAGTTATCAGCGAGTGGTTGAACTTGTCAAGAACACCCAATGGCTCAGAAAACTATGTTCCCGAAAATTTCAAATGATTGAAAGACCATCTGAAGAAGAACATCAGAAACGGTATTTTGTATCCTCCTAGACCATCTGAAGAATAAGTACCTTGAGAAACAATATTTTGTGATCTCCTAATAGGCCAATAATAAGTCATTGGCAATTATTTCGACAACCCAAAGACGCCAACCAACGGGTCTGTAGAAAAAAAAGATAAGGTTTTTGATCACCTCTTCCCAAACGGCCATGAATCGATATTATGGTTATGAAAATAGGAAATGTCATTTAAAAGTAGGTAGTTGAAGATCATCCGAAGACAAGCGGACATGACAACAATGTTAATAATGTTAATATTGATACGAAACTTGATGGAGACCACGACGCACGAATAAGACACATACCTACACAATTATAAATGGCGGAGCAGCCGTGCATCTGAAACTTGCCAGAATATTCGCGAAACCGATCGACTTTTCCAGGGCTATTGCAAATGGATTGCCGCTGAATGCTGGAGATCACAGCAACGACATTGGGAGCGACGAGAACCTTGGCGGCTTTTCTGAGTAAAGCTGAAATATTCTCGATTACAAGACGCTATACAGGGCAGTCCAGGTTATAGTAGCAATAATTCACCATTCGATGGTCCGTCGAAAACTAGGTCGACATGCATAATTCAATTTTGCTCCAAAACGCGTCCTAAGGAAGATAGAGCCCTTCAAAGTTCTGTTTTTTAAATCTTTTTTTCACAATAACTCTCAAGTCATTTGAGCGATTTCAACCAAATTTGATACAAATGCTCACGGAATAGATATCACTATCACTTGACGAAGATAATTTTTGTCAAAATTGTCCAGTGGCGTAGATACGGAGGAATTGTTCAACTTCTCCCACCCCATTTTCTGCGCCACTGGATATTTTTGAGAAATTATAAAATTTTTTTTTTGAATTTCTTGTTCAATTTAGAAGAAAAAGTAACTTTTGTAAAATGTTGAATAGAGGCTTCATTTCCGAGAGATTTGGGTTTGAAACTTTGGAAAATGCCTCGAAATCGCGACTTTCAAATGCCTAAAAATTAAAATAAAAAAAACTCATGATTCCTCAACTGGAATAAGTTTTCTAGGTCGTTTAGTCGTGAGATTAACTTATGCCCCAGTTCCCTTCAAAGTTTATATATGAAAGATTCTCTCACAGACTCAAAAATTATGGCAATAATCTTTTTTTTTGCCTCTTGCGTATTTTCATGGGACTCATGTTCAGTGTTCCTTGCGAAAGAGCCTTAATCCTTCACCTTCCTTCACAACATAATACCTGAGAGAAGGACCGACACAATAACATCCAATAACATTATTTGCTTGATCTGGTGCAGAGCCGCCCATTTCTTCGTGAACAATTTGATTACAGCGTCAGTACTCATTTGCGGCACTGAATGATGACTTTTTACTTACATTTTTGTACTCAAGAAGCTTTTTTCTATATAATAATATAATCTATCGAAGCTATGTGATGTATGAGGCCTAATATTTGCAAACCATCCTTAGTAGGGCCTGTATCGCATGGTGTTTCTGATTAAAAAATGCATTGTCCTATTTCGAAACAATTTCACGTAACCTCATTTCTTCTAAAATTCAAATACACCACATTGTCTAACACTGCACAGAGGCAATTCAAGCAGATCAAAATCGTTTCAGTAACGAGTAATGACCAAAATTTGTGCTTGACCGGAAATTTGTGGCGCTTAGCTTGTACAATGAAATACCATCGATGACCTTTTGGTTCAATTTTAGTGTTGAAATTTTTCAGGACTCTGCCAAGTCCATTTGACAAAGAGTCAGCCTTGATACTTATGATAATGATTCAGCAGTCAAAATCCAATAATTATGTCTCCACTGCATAAATATGTATTTGAAAGAAATTTAGGAAAGCAAAATGGAACGCAAAAGCACAAAATATTGATAACACTATTAATAACACAAGAAAATACAAAAGAGCCTGAGGGACAATAGACGTTTCAACTCTGTAGGCAATAACACTTTGGACATTGGAAAAAAATTGCTCATCATTCTAACTTTGGCGGAAGGATTGATTCTTTATCGAAGAATTATTTAACATGAAGACATACGCCACCAGTTATCTTTGGATCAAAGAACCACTGCTCACTTATTCCACCATTTATTCTATTCTTCAGAAAACGTGTTGGCATCTTTAGGTGTAAACTACTTTGAATATTGATCCAAGAAACAAGGAATATTCCAAAACCTAAAATTACGCATCCGAGATCTACCTTTGAAAATCAGTACCTTCCAGAGGACACACCAAATTGGCATTTTCTTTGAGGATAAAACTTTTTCAATGTCTTCTTCAAATATAACGTCGCATATATACCCTTCTATTTTGAAAATTTAACATAGTCCATCGCTGGTCGAAGATTTCGCGTCTTTTTCATTTTTTGGCTGTGCAATTCTTTGATTTCCAATTTTTGTGGGGCCACCTATTAACGTGAACCTGAAAATATTCTCAACGTGAGCACCGCAGAACTTGGCTCTAAGCGCCAGCGAAGAAATTTTTCTGATATTGCTTTTAGTTCTTGAGATTCGACGAGTTTAGTTCAAATTCACGGGATTTCGTAATATTTTCTAGAAGAACCTAAAAACGGTAATTCCAACGGAAATCCGTGAGGTGAGTGAAAGATAAGAAGATGGTACAAGCCCATTTTGAATACCTATCGAATGAGTATGTTTTGGGTTTCCTAGTCCATCATGAATTTTGAGCGTTTTTCATGTGCGGACGGCATTGTGCGTCGCGAACACGAATCCGTGCCTCGGAACGGGCTCTGTGCGTTGAAACTGTGCGTCCGCGAACATCATGCGTGCGTGTGTCCCGTCCACACGCACGCACGTGTCCGCGAGCACTGTTCGTCCGCGAAAAAGTGCTCAGGTCTGTACGCACCTTAACAGTAAAAGAAGTTTTGTGAAAATTGTAAAAGAAAAAACAGGTTTTCTCAAGTTAACTTGTTCGAACTTGTTTTTATCCAAATTTACACATCGGATTCAAGTTCAGGACATTAAATTTAGTCGGAAAAGATACCAATCTTGTCGTGATCGATTCTTCATGGCCCAGGAAGAAAAAGAGCCACCCAGCCGAGTTTCGCCCTCCCCCGCGACCCCCCCCCCCCCCCCCCCCCAATGATCGCCACTTTTTGTGCCAAAATTGTATCAACGGGATGTAATGCGTCGAACCATGACGTACTTGCATCCATTGGATTGACGGGTTCCATCGGGTTCTATACCTTTAATTTTGAGTTGCAATTTTTTACCCCTCCTCCAATAACTCGAAGCCTTGGAATGCGATTTTTACCAATTTTAGATATGTAGTAGGGCACTTAAATCTGAACAGAATATCAAATTTTCAGTACATTCATATATTAGCCGAGGTTTTGGCAATTTTTTTACCATGTTTCCTGTACTGAAACAAAGTTGGCCTTAAAATGTATTAAAACAACGTAAAAAGGCAGCATTTGGAACTTTGCTTGTGAAAATGCACTCCTCACTCATTTCTACATGTAGTTTTAGCTAAACAGAACCAAACAAGTGAGTATGCCTTCACGTGCGTGAGTCTCAGTAGCGCATTTTCTCAAAGAGGCATATTGTGAACGTGAATAAATTTGGTTGAAGGAGAAACACCATTCCCTGCCAACTTTCTTCATTCGAAACTCATTGTGATATTTTGTTATCAGAATGGAGTACTTGCCAATGAAATAGATTTGAATGAAAATTCTTTCACTGATCAAAATTTTTTTGTTTGAGGGCGGGAGCTGGGAGCGGCGACTAATCAACAGTAGTCTATTCTTTCTAATTTTTAGTTGGCTATCCATATAGCGAAAGAATTAGATCGCTTTGTCTTCGGGTTCACGTTTTCCATTTATCTCTTACTTTGAGGGCAGCGTGTGGGGGTGGCAGCATTCGGCAAAGTTACTGTTGCACAGTTTGAGTTAGGAGTTTCTAAATGTTTAAGGAAATATGACAATCAGTGAAAATTGTGAAAGTTGCATTTTTTGTTTGGGGGCGGGAGCTGGAGGCGCCGACTAATCAAAAGTGGCCTATCTCATCCCATTTTTAGTCAGCTATCTATATAGCGGAGCAATTAGATCGCTATGTCTTCAGGGTTATGTTTTACATTTATCTCTTACTTTGGGGGCGGCGTGTGGGAGCGGCAGAGTTTGGCAAAGAAATTCTTCCACAGTTTGAGTTGGGAGTTTCTGAATGTTTGATGTAACATTAAAATGTAAATCAGTGGAAATTATTGAAAGTTGCACTTTTTTTCTTTTGGGGGTGGAAGTTGGAGGCGGCGTCATATCAAAAGTAGCCTATTCTTTCCCATTTTCAGTAAGCTATCTATATAGCGAAAGAATTAGATCGTTATGTCATCGGGTTTATGTTTTTCATTCATCTCTCACTTTGATGGCAGCGTATGGGGGCGGCAGCATTCGGCAAAGTAACTGTTGCACAGTTTGAGTTGGAAGTTAATAAATGTAAGGAAAATATGACAATCAGTGAAAATTGTGAAAGTTGCATTTTTTTTTGTTTAGAGGCGGCAGCTGGAGACGACAGCTGGAGGCGGCGGCTAATTAAAAGTGGCCTATCTTTTTCCAATTTCAGTCAGCTATCAATATAGTGAAAGAATTAGATCGCTATATCTTCAGGTTCATGTTTTACATTTATCTCTCACTTTAGGGGCGGCGTGTGGGAGCGGCAGAGTTTGACAAAGAAATTCTTGCACAGTTTGAGTCAAGAGTTTCTAAATGTTCGAGGTCACATTATCAGCTAAATCAGTGAAAATTGTTGAAAGTTGCACTTTTTTTCTTTTGGGGGCGGAAGCTGGAGGCGGCGCCATATCAAAAGTAGCCTATCCTTTCCCATTTTCAGTCAGCTATCCATATAGCGAACAACTTAGATCGCTATGTCTTCGGGTTCATGTTTTTCATTTATCTCTTACTTTGGGGGCGGCGTGTGGGAGCGGCAGCGTTCGGCTGAGCAAATGTTGCACAATTTGAGTTGGCAGTTCCTAAATGTTAAAGGGAACATCTCAATCAGTAACATTTGTGAAAGTTGCACTTTTTATCGTTTGGGGGCGGAATCTGGGGGCGGCGACTAACCAAAAGTAGCCTATCCTTTCCCATTCTTAGTCAGCTATTCATATACCGAAAGAATTAGATCGCTATGTCTTCGGATTTATGTTTTTCATTTTAAAGTGATTGGGGGCGGTTTTTAGCAGTTTTTTTCATGTCGGCGGCGCATATTGAAGACGGAATGTTTCTTGGCTTACGTTTATAAGTGGCAACTATGTATTATTCAAAAAATGAGAACACTAGAGCATCAGGTCTGGTAGAAAGTGCAATATTGTGTTATTTCAAGTTTATCGGGGGCGGTTTTCTCTATGTTGGCGGCGCAATATGGACATCCAATATAGCCTAGCCCTCCTTTGGGAGTGGCAGCTATGTAATAGCGAAAAAATTAGAAAGCTAGGTCGTCTAGTTTGGGAGGAGTTCGAGGAACGGACGGACGGACGGACGGATGGACGGACGGACAAAGCGGTTGCAATAGCGATTTTCATCAAGATGGAAAATGCGCTAAAAATACCGACTGCGGTACCAGAGACCGACTAGGAACCATTTTTGCAGAATTTACCCCTAGCAGGTATATTAACCGCAATACAGTGCCTCTGGTGCGAAATCTTGCGTGGCGCCACATCTGGAATTGCAAAGGAGGGTCTTCTGAACACGTATGCCAAATTTCATGCTTTGATCACAAAATGCACAGATCATTCCATTTTTGGCCGTTAACCCCGCCACTAGCACCATCGTTCGTATTTTAACGCGCTGAACACCACACCATAAGCTCCTTTCCCCAGCAAATTTGCTATATGCGGGATGTATGTTCGTTTGTCTTGTCATCGTCCTGCTCCTAAACGAAGTCGGATTGTCCTATACTTGAATGATACTATATGTTAATACTTACTTGAGAATGAGGATGGGGCTAACGAAAAATTTAGTGCTCAATCCTTCTCTCGTCTGCAAAAAAGAATGAAACTATGGCTTTATATTTGCGTATACATACATACATATTAAGCAAATGTGTAGTGGAAGTTAGACTCTTCCGCACGCAAATGATTCAACACGGAAAACATGCGTGTGGAAATAATATACTTGCTGTAATAGTTATTTTCCTAATAAGTGCGGAAAGTATAAGTGCGGAAAGATACTTTCCGCAAGAGTTAGGAATGAAATTTTTCATACAAGCGTGCGGAAGGTAGAGCATGCATAGGTACAAAATGGAACATCAAAAACTTCAGCAGAAAAAAGCGAACATCAATAAACATCAACGCATTAACATTTTAGTTGGTAAGTAATCAGTTTTTATTGAACATGTTGATAGTAAAGGCCGCTCTATGAAATTGCGCAATGCAACCGCAACGCAGAGCGCAACTCGCATCAACAAGACTTTCGCGTCCTTGCGATGGCTTTGCGAATATCTTGCGAGCCAATCAGAAACGTTGCGGTCTGCGTTGCGGTTACGTTGCGATTGCTGCGAATTTTCATAGAGCGGGCATATAGCTGCAACCACTTGCACTCAGAAAATAAAAAGTGAACGAGATTTATGTACAATGCTTCAAGAAAGTATCCTGTCGTACCTTTACGGAAATTTCCAGCCGGAGGAATAACCAAACAAAAATTCACAAAGTTCTGGTACATATACTCTATACACTCATAGAAAGGACCACCAGATTCCTCCGCTTGAAAAGTAGTAGGTATCGAGCGTTACCCGCGAAATTTGAAATTACAGTTAGAAAGAGGTGCTAATTTCCGCTAATCCTAAATGCTATGGTAATTTTAAATAATGACACCAGTTTAATACAAATTTTGATGAATGAGGAAATAATTTTTTTGAATGAATGCTTAATTTTATTACACAACACTCACAACAGCCGAGCCGACTAAAAATAACAAACATCATTGAGAAATGGAGGTTTGAAATCGTACGTAAGTGTCAAACTCTCTGAATGTAATGCCATTGGCTTGGCTTAGGAATAATTTGCCCGGGTAAGACTACCAACCGAACAAACTAATATTAGTTCCGAACGCGCCCATGTTGTTACAGTCTTTGGTGCTTTTATTTGCTATAGGTTACATTACTGAAATTCAAAAAAGTCCGTTCTATCGCTGAACAGACTATAGCTTCACTTCATAGTAAGCCACCAACAAAACTACAAGCGGAAGATTATAATTTCGATAACATATTCCTTTTCCGCACGCATCTACTTTTCCGAAAAGTAGAACTTTCGAAACGCATTCGCTTGTATGAAAAATTAGTTTTACGTGTTTGTTGTGTTAATACATGAGATGTAATGACTTTTATATAAGTTGTACATGGATATTACAGTTTGTGTATTATAGTTGACACTTGTCAAAATAACCTCAAAAATTACAAAAATTTCACAATTTTTTATAGAACAAACACGTAAAATGTTGTACAACTCTCGAGGCTTGTTACACAAGATGCTTTCCGACACTCAGCCTCTCACAGAACTCGGGCTGCGCCCTCGTTCTGCAAATTTCGGCTTCGTGTCTGAAAACTACTTATGTAACAGCCAACTCGTATTGTAAACTACTATTACGACTACTGTAACACGAGTACCGAGGTTCGCTTGATAAGCCGCGAAGCGACGAGTTTAGCAGTGCATGAGTATTGCAATAAAAAAAACGTACACGTGTTTTTCATACCACTCTGTCTATTAGGTACTTTGCCTTATAAACTTAATAAAATTTGAAAAATGTATACCACGCGGATATTTTTGATGTGCTTGTGTCGGTAATAAATGTAGATATGCAAGACATATCCACTGTCATTTTGAAAAAGTTGACGAGGAAAACTAGTTTCAAGCTTTACTAGCGTCCAAAGTTACTATTTACATTATTGCCAGCACCAAAGGCACATAAAAGCCAGTTGCACAAAGTAGCACTTTGTGACATGTAACAAAATATTCGTTGTTATTACGCGAAAGAAGCAAAATACATTTACTCACAACCACTATGGTAATTGATTCATTACATACCTAGTAGGAAGTCGGGAAGTGACCCCTTGCCGACCTCCCGAGAAAGTGAAGAAATGGTAGCTTTAGAAGGGAAATTTCAAAATATGCATCCAACCAAACAATAAGTGTTTGGTTGGCCTGGAGCCAAAGACTGGAGGCTCTCTGTGCCCTCAGCAGTAATGATGTTTTTCCCGTCTCGGTATGTAATATACTATTACCGTAATTGTTTCATACTCGGTTTCATAGATATACACACATCAAAAGAATCTGGGGGACAAGCAAATTCAGACGATTTCTAAAATCATCATAACTTTCGATTGCCGTCAGCGATCTCATGTCTGTTTTCAGTGTTCGATAGCCCAATCCTTCGTTTTCATGTCTTGATCACGTCGAATACGAACAATGTTTTATAAAGTTTCTACAGGGTGATCACTAGAACAGTGTAAAATTGCCGAAACTTCAGTACGAGCGCGATTTCCCAAAAACAAATTTTTATGCATTTCAATAGCACAGTTATGAAGACTGGTGTTTCAGCTTCAGTAACGTTTTTTAATTTTGAAAATCGAAGGTGAATTGCCAAAGATATTGATCATTTTGTGCCGCCATGTTGAATTCCCAAGAAGTGATCCGATTTCATTGAGATTTGGTTCACATTCATGTCTGGTTTCAGTAATTGGAATTTCAAGGTCAAATGTCTTTCTCGGTCACTTCCAAGCCCCCATTATTAACTTTTATGTAAATGATTCGATTTTAGTGTGTTTCAAGTTTCATTCAAATTGAATCATTTATGTAAAAAGTTCAATATAGCGGCTCGAAAGTGATCGAAAGTGACATTTAATCTTGAAATTCCAATTACTTGAGCCAGACATGAGTGTGTTCCAAGTTTCAATGAAATCGGACCACTTTCTTTTTTCTTGGAAATTCAACACGGCGACACAGAATGATCAATATCTTTGGCAATTCACCTTCGATTTTCAAAATTCGAAAACGTCACTGAAGCTGAAACACCGATCTTCATAACTGTGCTATTGGAATGCATGAAATTTTTTTTTTGGGAAATCGCGCTCGTACTGAACTTTTGGCTATTTTACACTGTTCCATTGATCACCCTGTAGCAACCTTATGAAACACTGTACGTATTTGACGTGATCAAGGCATGAAAACGAAAGATTGGGCAATCGAACACTGAAAACCGATATGAAATCGCTTGCGGAAATCAAAAGTTATGATGATTTTAGAAATCGTCTGAATTTGCTTGTCCCCTAGATTCTTTTGATGTGTGTATAAGGCGCAAAATAATAATAATTATTATTATTATCATTCATTATTATTATTTTGGAGAATATATAGTTCTACAAGTATAAAACCACCAATTACAAAACAATGAAACGGAATATTCATCAGCTGCAGTAAGATTTCTCAATTTCTAGTGGTGCATGAACATACAAAAATGTCCACATTGTCCTCCAAAGCAGTATAATTTTTACACATACGATAAAGTGGAGAATTGATCATGATCCCGGGCAACACACGTTAGTTTAATAAACGTTTATTCAACGTATAATCGGTATATTTTTGGTTCAAGTCTGGTAAAGGTATATCGCATAAACGTTTATATTAAACGAATTTATAACTAAACGTTTGAAAATCGTTTTATAAACGTATGCAAAAACCCATTTTTGTAAATGTAATTTATTATCTATTGAATTTTAACGAATAATATCATAGTTTATTCAACGGTTTTAACAAATCAAACGTGAACCATTCTTGTCCATGATTTAAATAGGTATATTTCACGAACTGCAAAAACGTTTTTTTCCGGTAGAATAAAAATGTATATTCCACATTTAAAATGAATGTTCGAACTATTTTCTTGAAAAATAATTTAATTTTTATGGATTTTAAACGAATGGCATCCCAGCCATCCGGGCCGGTTTAGCAAAGCCGCTCGCTCGGTTTTTCCTCCTGCATCAGCCTCCGCATCCAATACGCGCGGGTTAGTTCCGCGAGCCACCGAGCGGCCGCGGTAGTATCCCTCTCACTAGCGCGGAGTACGCCGGTTTAGTATAGGTGATTTGACGGCCACCGCTTTCGGCAACAGATACCAAGCCTATTCTTACGTACTAAACGTACAATGTGCAGTCATTGTACATGACACGTCTATACGACATTTGCAATCTACTAATCGTAGTAGTCGTCGCACCAGAGGCAGAGCCCGAGTTCCTCCAGCAACTCATAACTCATAGAGCTTTCAAATGGTAGCGTAGAAGCCAGAGACAAATGCTCCACCCATTCAAACTGTCTTTCTCAAGGCGAAGGGGTCCTAAACACCTACTTCTAATCATTCGTGGTTCGTGGATACCTTCTGGTGTCTTGGTGGTATACACTACCTCCCCAAATAAATCACACAAATAATTTTGGTATAAGTTGGCAACGTTCTGACATTGAATAAAGGTTGAATTTATACGTTCATTGTTGGTAGTTTACATAGATGATAAAAACGTATAAATTACACTGAACATTTGGCCAATATATTGGTCTAAGTCGCGGACATTCTGACATTGATTATACGTTTACCATCTACCGTATATATCTTCAGTTTCTGACAAAAAAAAAGTTTATTAAACGAAAGTGTGTTGCCTGGGATATTAGGTGCTTTTCTTTTACCACCTTCACTAAGTATTTTGACCTAAGTTGTTAGTGGTATCTCACTTCCGCGCATGTGATTTCTCGCTTTTTCTCTCTCTAACTTGGATCAGATCAGTGAGTTTTATGGTGTAAAAGAAAATCGATCACCTATTAGTCCAAGGGACAGGCAGATAAAAAATACTAACAACTCTAGAGCCGATTCTGGGAGCCCTGTAATGCATACCTGATTTGACTTGTGAGCCAATCACAATATCTCTGATTGCGGTTATGCCGGCACCTCCGCCAAATGGACACCAGTTCAGTTCCACGGGCCAAAGCCTACACGTATGTTCTGGAATGCACTAGAACTTCGCATTTAAACACCGCGATCTAATGGAGAGAGTCTAGAAAGGCCGGGTGTTCTCCAGAATGCACAATAAGAATCGCCGCTGGTAACATTATTGTGATTGTTTTATTAGTATTTCGTCAAGATTTTTTTGGTACGGGTCCCAAAGGCCATGAGCTACCCCCAGTGACCAGATGCTAGAACGGAAGGACGGACAAAGCGAGGACACAAGCGCCTTGCCGTTTGAGGAAGAGGAAGTAAGCTAAAAATCGGTTTAATAAAAACGTTATCGCTGCAAAACCATAAAGCTGCTTCCTGAGATCACCTGCAATAAGATCAAATCGGTGAGATTTAAGAAGCCGTCAAGATGTCCTCTCCTGAACTACGTAAAAAATGCGATAAAAATTTCTTCCGTGAATTGGGAGCTGTTCTAGTTTTTCACAATTTTGCAACTTCACCCTGCAACCCCGCATAACTAAGTGGAGTATTTACACGGAAAATGACTACGGCATAATAATATGTAGTCAAGAAGTCAGCTACTCAGAAAAGTGAAGGTCATCCAAATGAATGATATTTAAAGAGTTTTCATATTTTCAGAACACCCTTGAATGACAGGTAAAAATAACTTCTAGCCCTTAGGATCAATATGGAAATATATATTACGTGTATATGCAACAAGCGTGCATAGCAGTGATCCTAGCCTCCTGCTATGCCAATAGCACGGCTCTGACGTAGAGGGTGTACTACTACACATAAATCGATACAAACCCAGGCGTGATATTTCGAATTATCCACGAGGTGGCGTCACTGTTTCAACAACATCCCTCTGAATTGGGGAAATATTTCGCGTGAAAAGCTAAAACCCCGCCCGCCGAATTACATACGTATACCTAAGGATTATTTTTTGATAAAAGTGGGAAACAATGTTAGCGTGAAATAAAATCGTAATAGTGAAAAGACAATCTTGATAAATAATGTAAAAAAAAGGTGTGAAACATCGGCTTTAAAACAAAAGGGACTCCAATTATGTTGGTTAGTATTGATTAAGTTGCAAGTTTAAAGGATTCGATTAGCAAGTGGAATGTGTGATAAAGTATACTCTTACATATAAAGTTTAAAATATATTTTGTCCCGAAAATAATATATTATATAGGCTAGAGGAAGCCGAAGAAGCCGAAATCGTTGAAAATATTCAAGCAATGAGTTCAAGTCATGTCACAGAAAATTTGCAACAATTTTGGCGACATTTGAATCGTTTAGATGTTTTCACTTGATACAGGTATCAACAATGAAAACATGTTGAAGATCAATAAGTATAGTATTTCCAAGTAATGGCCACAGTATCAAAAAGATCTCTACTAAGAAATCTCTCGTATGCTCCAGATCAGATGAATAAAAAAAAGTGTTGATGTTAACGTTCATCAACACTATTTTCCAGATGTTTTCTAGTTACATTTTTGACAATAAATTTTTATGTTACTTCTCAAGTGAAATGTAATTAATTATTCTTCACTTTGTATTCAACAAGTGATGTAATAGGTACATTAATTGGGTTTTTCTATAAGGACGATGTACCTATAGAATAGATGTAATAATAATAAGCGCTACATCGCTGTATAAAATGACGAAAATAATAATGTTGTGCATTATTGTCACATGTTATTGTGTCTTATACGGCGCTTACATCTATACATCTTCTTTACAAAATAGCCCCATGAGTGACAAAATTTCAAATATTGAATTTTTTTTTCCAGATGGACTTGTAAACAACATGTTTCTTCATATAGACGGTGGCTAGAAAAAACTCAGGTAAGAATCATTTCTGATTTTCCCTTATAAGTAACTTGGGAAAAGTCCTCTTCCTACTATCATCAATTGAAAATTGTTTGGTTCAATTACCTACATATTCTCCTAATTTCAGAGGAAATGACAGATAACTGCAGAGGACCTTTAATTATAGGTAAGTTTCGCATGATATTATACCTACGTATAGATGTTTTCACCTTATTCTGTTGAAAAAATGGCAGAAACAAACGTGTTTCCTTATCTTCATCTATGTACCTACATAAAAACTTTTACTTATTTAACGAAGGAAGACAACAATAATTCAATTCCAAGTAACATCTTGTAAGATACCCAATGTTTAAATATTGCATCAGAAATCTGACAAGTGACAATAAGATAATAAGAATGTAAGAATTTGTAGGAATTAATAGGTACGAACATACAGATGATCATACAGTCATATCATAATTGTTATGTAGGTATAAAGGTGAATCCCCACAGTGACTGCTTATTGCGGGTTTTGGCGGATCCCTTCTGGTTTATTTGAATTAGGCACCATGTCACATGAAAACGTTGAACATTGAAGTAGGTATATCCCATACACTTTCTATTTTCAGTAGAATGACTTTTTGGAGCAAAAATTAAGTGACAAGCTGGAGCGCTGATTTTTACTCCAAAAATCATTCCACTGAAAATAGAAAATGTATGGGATATAGGTATAGCTATCGTCTACGATTCTATGAACTATATCCCATGCACTTTCTATGCTCCAAAACTTTGCAGGATTGCAGGTGCCATCGGCCAGGTGCCAGCTTATCACTTTATTTTTGCTCCAAAAAGTCATTCTACTGAAAATAGAAAGTGCATGGAATATACACAAATTATCACGATTCTTGTTGGTCGACACTGTGGATGTGTCGACACTTACTTAGGTTCAAGACTTTGAGAGGAATCAATCAATTAATTTATCAGTTCTAGCTTTTAGCATTGAATGGCTCTGCCGCCTTAACACAACTTTTCAACTTAGATAATAAAGATTCCTTCACTTTTGTATAATGTAACACAGCACCACGGTAAAATTAATTCATATTCTTCTTTTTTCTTTCCTCCTCTACTCTTCTCATCCAAGTCAGACCTTCCCTCTCGCCTTCCCCATCTTCTCTTAGTTTTTGTCCTCCGTTCTTCCGTCCTTTAACTCGTCTTTACAGTTACTTTTCAGACGATGGATCCTGGCCAATAGGATTCGATCTGGCTGTATTCGCCTACCTCCCTCCATAAAATCATTTTCGCGAGAGGAGTTTTTGTCGTCGGTGTCGTCCGAAATAATCCAACTACAGTATTGGCGTCGTCAGATTTTAACGAAGGGGTAGGGAACTGTCGCCGGCGACATACGAAGTTCTGTAAAGCCGCCCTTACCTTAAAGTGATCAAAGTTTCAAAAATGTGTCATGCGGACTTCATTACGATTTTTTTTTGCCGACTGGAAATCTTGACCGCAGCCCCCTAGTGACAAAAAGGGGGAAATAGAAAGGCAGGGGGTGACACGAGGCTTCATGGGTCCCATGAAGTTCTCATAACACATTTGTGATTTTTAGCGCATTTTCCATCTTGATGAAAATCGCTATTGCAACCGCTTTGTCCGTCCGTCCGTCCGTCCGTCCGTCCGTTCCTCGAACTCCTCCCAAACTAGACGACCTAGCTTTCTGATTTTTTCGCTGTTACATAGCTGCCACTCCCAAAGGAGGGCTAGGCTATATTGGATGTCTATATTGCGCCGCCAACATAGAGAAAACCTCCCCCGATTAACTTGAAATAACATAATATTGCACTTTCTACCAGGCCTGATGCTCTGGTGTTCTCATTTTTTGAATAATACATAGTTGCCATTTATAAACGTAAGCCAAGAAACATTCCGTCTTCAATATGCGCCGCCGACATGAAAAAACTGCTGAAAACCGCCCCCAATCACTTTAAAATGAAAAACATAAACCCGAAGACATGGCGATCTGATTCTTTCGGTATATAAATAGCTGACTGAAAATGGGAAAGGATAGGCTACTTCTGGTTAGTCGCCGCCCCCAGGTTCCGCCCCCAAACGATAAAAAGTGCAACTTTCACAAATGTTACTGATTGAGATGTTCCCTTGAACATTTAGGAACTGCCAGCTCAAATTGTGCAACATTTGCTTAGCCGAACGCTGCCGCTCCCACACGCCGCCCCCAAAGTAAGAGAGAAATGAAAAACATGAACCCGAAGACATAGCGATCTAATTTTTTTGCTATATGGATAGCTGACTAAAAATGGAGAAGAATAGGCTACTTTTAATATGGCGCCGCCTCCAGCTTCCGCCCCCAAAAGAAAAAAAGTGCAACTTTCAACAATTTTCACTGATTTAGCTGATTATGTTACCTCCAACATTTAGAAACTCTTGACTCAAACTGTGCAGGAACTTCTTTGCTAAACTCTGCCGCTCCCACACGCCGCCCCCAAAGTGAGAGATAAATGTAAAACATGAACCTTAAGACATAGCGATCTAATTCTTCCACTATATCGATAGCCGACTGAAATTGGAAAAAGATGGGCCACTTTTGATAAGCCGCCGCCTCCAGCTGCCGCCTCCAAACAAAAAAAAATGCATTTTTTACAATTTTCACTGATTGTCATATTTCCCTTACATTTAGAAATTCCCAACTCAAACTGTGCAACAGTTACTTTTCCGAATGCCGCCGCCCCCACACGCTCCCCTTAAAGTGAGAGATGAATGAAAAACATAAACCCGAAGACATAACGATCTAATTCTTTCGCTATATGGATAGCTAACTAAAAATGGGAAAGAAAAGGCTACTTTTGATATGGCGCCGCCTCCAACTTCCACCCCCAACAGAAAAAAGGTGCAACTTTCAATAATTTCCACTGATTTACTTTTCAATGTTACCTCAAACATTCAGAAACTCCAAACTCAAACTGTGGAAGAACTTCTTTGCCAAACTCTGCCGCTCCCACATGCCGCCCCCAAAGTAAGAGATAAATGGAAAACATAACCCTGAAGACAAAGCGATCTGATTGTTCCGCTATATAGATAGCTGACTAAAAATGGGAAAAGATAGGCCACTTTTGATTAGTTGCCGCCTCCAGCTCCCGCCCCCAAACAAAAAATATATTGATGAGTGAAAGAATTTTCATTCAAATATGTTTCATTGGCAAGTACCCCATTCTGATAATACAATATTTAGAAACTCCTAACTCAAACTGTGCAACAGTTACTTTGCCGAATGCTGCCACCCCCACACGCTGCCCTCAAAGTAAGAGATAAATGGAAAACATAAACCCGAAGACATAGCGATCTAGTTTCGCTATATGGATAGCCGACCAAAAATGGGAAAGAATAGACTACTGTTGATTAGTCGCCGCTCCCAGCTCCCGCCCTCAAACAAATAAATAATACAAAAGCAAGTGTGGCAAGACTTAGAAGAAAAATCCCTATCCTTAAAAAAATATTGATGAGTGAAAGAATTTTCATTCAAATCTATTTCATTGGCAAGTACCCCATTCTGATAACAAAATATCTAAGTGAGTTTCGAATGAAGAAAGTGGGCAAGGAATGGTGTTTCTCCTTCAACCAAATTTCTTTATGTTCACAATATGCCTCTTTGAGAAAATGCGCTACTGAGACTCACGCACGTGAAGGCATACTCACTTGTTTTATTATACATTTATAATGACCTGATCTTCAAGTGTTCCAAATTTCAAAAATTTGTCATGCGAACTCCATTATAATTTTTTTTCACGCCGGATAAAATGGGCCCTTGGAGTGAAGAAGCTTCAGTTTTTGTGAATTTTCTGTGTTCAAAATTGAAAAGGGTGACTGGTGATCCACGTTCGGGTAGATTTCTCAAACAAAAAATTTCACTTGCCATTCAACGTGGAAATGCTGCTAGCATATTGGGCACCTTGCGCTCAATTTCATTCCAAAAAATGGAAGAAATATTTTATATTGTTACATAAATGTTTTTATTTATTTATACTTCTTTTTTTTTATTACTATATTATCTTTGTAAAATTTACCTATTAATAAATGTTTTACTTCAAATGTGGTCTAGCGCTGCGCTGACTGAGATCATTTTAAATGGAACGCAATGTGCAATGTTCAAGGGTATTTGGACGTCTCTATACAGGTGTCCCGTTTTTCAACGCTCACTATGGGTATCTCGGAAACGGTAAGAGATACAAAGTCGGTTAAATTACAAAAAAGTTGCGCAATTTTATGACTATCTCAAATATGTCAAGATATCCAAGATATCTTTGGTCATTTTTGAAATATCCCAAAAAAACTGAAAAATGCCGAATTCGAAAATTTCAAATCACTTCTTTATTATGACAGCTATTGATTTGAAAATTGGTATTCTGACATTTTTGAAGGTCCTTGATCGACTAACGGTCATAATTTTTTCCCACGCCTACTAGTTTTGGAGATATGACTGTCAACTTCATTTTTTCTTATGGACACCATATTATTTCTCCACCCCATAAAACTCACCTTTTCTTTCTCTTTACAAAGATATAAAACACTTGTAGCAGTTTTGTCAAAATAACCTATAAAAATTGGAAAAACCATTTCTGGGGCGAAAAAATCTAGTTACCGCTTCGGTTGCCATGCTCTTGTGGCATATAAACAATGGCATTTGATTGCTATGGTCTGTTGACTTTGGGAAAAGTTGAATTACATTCCGTTCTTTTGTATTTGATAATGATAATAAATAACAATAAAACAAATACAAAACCAAGTATAACACAAAATAACATAGCAGTAGCAATAAACATTTATAATTTACAATTGCTCGAATTGGAGTTCATTTTGCTCTGTGCAGAGTTGTGTGCCTTTTAGCCATATTTTCAACGGCTGCGCTGATATCGTGCGGGTTAATTGGCTGGAACGCATCAGCAACTCCTTGCTTCCAGCTCTTGGTTGCTTTGGGATGTTCTGTCATGAACCATAAATGCGATCTTGGAGCGTTCTTCGCAAAATAGACACCATTTCGAGTAATTGTAAATTATAAATGTTCATTGCTATTGCGATGTTATTTTGTGTTATACTTGGCTTTGTATTTGTTTTATTTTTATTTATTATCATTATCAAATACATAAAAACGGAATGTAACCCAACTTTTTCCAAAATCAACCGACCATGGCAACCGAATGCCATTTTATTATGTCACGAGAGCATGGCAACCGAACCGGTAACTAGATTTTTTCGCCCCAGAGATGGTTTTTCCAATTTTTATAGGTTATTTTGACGAAAATGCTACAAGTGTTTAATATCTTTGTGAAGAGAAAGAAAAGGTGAGTTTTATGGGGTGGAGAAATAATATGGTGTCCATAAGAAAAAATGAAGTCAACTGTCATATCTCAAAAACTAGTAGGCGTAGGAAAAAATTATGACCGTCAGTCGATCAATGACCTTGAAAAATGTCAGATTACCAATTTTCAAATTGATAGCTGTCATAATAAAGTAGTGATTTGAAATTTTCGAATTCGGCATTTTTCAGTTTTTTTGGGATATTTCAGAAATGACCAAAGATATCCTGGATACCTTGACATATTTGAGATAGTCATAAAATTGCGCAACTTTTTTGTAATTTAACCGACTTTGTATCTCTCACCGTTTCTGAGATACCCATAGTGAGCGTTGAAAAACGGGACATCCTGTATACTGTTGCGTATCATGGCACCTCCGCCAATTCGGCTGATCTTTCCTTCTCGGCTACTGGAGTCTCCCATGTCATTTTGATGGCAAAACTATCCTGTATGCTTTGGAATCGCTGATACAGGTCGATTTTTATTTCAAGTGGGACATCTAGGACACGTATTGCCAAATTTTCTTCTTCAACCCCTTCGCCCCCACCCTACTCTGCTTTAAAATTTCAAATATCACCTCTTTCGTGATACATCAAATTGAAGGTATTAAAATTCTCATTCTGGCAAGCATATTCTACTTTTTTTTAACCATTTGAACCCTCAAAATTTTCTCATGTTTATTGAAGGAAATTTCTTCCCCTAGTAACTCTTGATTTAGGAGAATTGATTTCCTAGCAAAACCATGTAAATTTTTATTTCGAAAAGGACATCTGAAACACGCATCGCCAAATTTTTTATCTTCAATCCGTTTGTCCCCACCATACCATATTTCAAAGGGATTAGGGGATGAGTTTGGAATTTTTTAAAATATGTTTGGAATAATTTGAGCAAGATTTTTTTTGTCCATAGGCTCAAACTTCGGCTCAAACCTAAGTACCTCCTTGTAGCTTTCCAAAGAGACCTGAATGGTAGATTTATATCAAGGAATAAGCCCAAAACGATTGATTCCGTAACGCCTTATTTCACCAATTCAACTTCATACTTAATCCAGCAATTAATCCATCACACAAATCACAAACGTATTTTTCCATTCCAAGTAATTGGAATCAAAAATCCAAAAATATTATATGTACCACCGACCGGTACCGCGAAAAATTGATCTTCCTTATCAGAACAGAAGCGAATAGCGCCTGAAAAATTGAGCAAGTGTATCCAGTGAAAAATTTGAGCGGTCATATAGAAATAATTGAGATAAATATGGAAAATAGGACTAACACAAAAATTGCTCATTTTATGTGACAGACCAGCATTTAAGTTTATTCGTTTTATTATGATTGTGCCTCACAAAGAATCATGCATTTTCTTTGTTTTCTTTGCTTATAAAAATCTTTTTAAATTGCTAAGTTAGTTGCTGCTGAAGCTTAGCGCTAGAAACTCCAGAATCGAACCCCCGGACCAACGGGCATACACCCGTAAACAGGCAGGATTCGCAAGTAATCGTAATTTGAATGAAAAGGTAAACAGTTATACCAACGTCTATTATGTCATTAACGAGCGCTTAAAATATCAAAAGCCACATTTTTATTGGATACAACAGTGAGTTTTTCAGTCGGAGCAGATCAAGCATTATTCCCGCTGGAATTTTTCCTGTTTTTCTCCCCAACTCGTCCGTAAAAGAAACGACAGAAATATTCTCTGGTTATATCTACTAATTGAAATATACAGCATGAGGTAAAAGATCCAAAAGGCATCTCTCCCATATTTCTCGTGTTTATTTATTGCGGAAGCCGAAAATAATCCCCAATCGGGTGCAGGTTGGAGCCCTGAAAAAACGAACATGAGACTTCATCTCTCCCGCTTAGAGTACAAACATACTGAGGTATATAATTATTTTGAGAAATAAAAGTCTTCTATTTTCGATTAACGACCCAACGCGCTCTGCGACGTACGTTTCTCTTCAGCGCGTTTCAGGGCGCGATGCATTTTCAGGGAATGGCATACGTCTGAGCTAGTTCCCAGCATCCTGAAAATATTGTGGTGACGTGCGCAAAGTGCTTTGGGAGCCCCAGTTACTCAGTAAAGTTGTGTCGGCCATGTTCAGCGCGCGATCTAATTAGATCACACAAAACCGCGCCTATGCAAATATTTACCAGTTTTTTTAATCGAATTGTTTTATTTGAACATTGTTTAAAGACACTTCGATAAGAATCAGAGTGCATTGGTCTGATTTCCCAGTGTTTCGCAGTTTTTGAATCCGTTTTTGTTTTGCCGCGACGGAGGCGTCGCTTTCCGCCATTTTGTCTAGGTTTGCTTTTGTAATAAACAAAAACCCAAATCCTTAACAAAAAGTTTTGTCATATTATCTAACAACCTAACACAATATACTAAACACATTTTCTTTTATCAACTTTTTCCGAAATCTGCAATAAAACACCTACTTATCGAACTTTTGAAAATAATTCTTCAACTGTCAACATCGCCAAGGCACCAGCATGTCGCGATTTTTTAATAATCTCTGTAGCGTCATTGTGTATCAACCACTAAAATGAACGTCATATCCTGCTTAACTTTCAATTAAATGCAGAGGCATCTAGATAAAGTGACCGTCGGTGCCAAGTGGAAAGGACTTACAATTTTGGACCGTTTGCAGCAGTGATACCAATTTCAACTTTAAAGTGTCAGTGTTTCTTCGAAAAGAGCAGAAATGCCCTAGAAGAAGTAGAATATACGATGCTAGTGGTACTGTTGTGCTGCATGATGAAGATAGTGGAATTTTCAACGGGGAAACCCGTTGGCGGTTCTCCCCCTAAAAGACGGCGCAGAAGAGTGAGACGAAGAGGTATATATTGTTATTTATTTTGATTGTTATTTTTAATTTTCATTCAGGATAAAATTGTCATCAATCGAAAATCCGATATTTTCTCTCACCCAGCCAACCAGAAAACTAGACGAAATGTGAATCGCGCGTTCTTGTGCTTAATTGAAATTTATTAAGGGAATTGACCTCAATTATCGTTTCTCCCTTCAAGGCACTAGGGTTAATTCTGAAGCATCAAAATGCGGCTACGAGTTGTATCTATACCGCCAGTTCCACAAAAAAGATCATCAGATATCAAGGCTGATTGCAGATTAACTGAACTTTTATCTGCAGAATGCTGGGTGATTACTGACAAAAAATGCTTGAAATCTGTACTAGACCCATCATCTTTCCCTTATTGTGAGACAAATCATCATTTTCATTGATCAGTCAGCTACAAATTGACGAACAAAAATCGAAAAATAAACTAATCTCGTATTATCTGTTTTGTGGAACTCACGGTAAGATACTTATTTTTTCTTGTTTATGTATTGAAATAATTTTCTGGGTCCTTCACGATTCTCCTGCAATTTGTGTTGTTACTTTTTATTCTCCATCAGTATTTATTATGCCCACTTACTTTTTTACTCTCACAATAAGACAGCAAGCAATAACACGACATTCCAAGATCCATTCATTCTCTACTCTACACACTACACTAGGTACGTTACACTCATCTCATCATCAGTAATTATTATTATTAATACTTGAGGACCTGAACTTGAACCAAATAATAACTGAATATGCTTTGTAGCCAAATCTTTGAGATGAATAAATAATAATGACTATCCCAATATACGTTCTTACTACATTCAGATGAAATATTAATTTTTCATTATGGTTTTATATCAAGAAAAGGCGGAAGGGTATGTATATACTGTCAAAGATATCAAAGCAGATAGAGCCAACCTCTTCTTAGATCATTATTCTGGATAAAACTACACCACTTTGTCACTATTTAACTGACCTCGTATCTCTTTGGATTAGCAATAAGATAAGTAGATATACCCATTACCCACACGCTTGGACTCAAAAAAATGACATCTCGTATAATATTGTGCACATACATGCACACCACTGTCATCTTATTATCTGAGTTCTGTCCTGTTCCCAGGGAATGGGCTCAAAATATTTCATGCTTGTGTTTTCCCTCGTGTTTTCTATTTTCTAATGAAACGCACGGTAGATGTATACCTGACCCTATAATATGGCATCACAGTTTAGTGTGATAGATTCTCAAGTGATTTTATAGAGGCATTTCGCTCACGTGTGATTTAAGATGTTTCATCTTTCAAGAGTAGCGACTTAAGCTTGGGACAAACTGAAATTGAAAAGGTATTCGCCCAAAAAAATCACGCAATATTCATTTCGATGAATTATTGTAAAAGTGAGAGACGTGTGTAATGGCTCACTTTCGTCATTTGTGAATAGATAACTTTGGTCACTAAAAATGAATATATAAATAATCATAATACACTAAGTACCGTATGATCAAAAAGTTTTCTACTTGCGGTGGGCTGTGGCCTGGCCAAAATCAGCCTCGTTTGCCTGTCAATAACCAGACCACAGCCTACCGCAAGTAGAAAAGTTTTTGATCATACGGTACTACAAGATAAAATTTTAAAATAGGTTGTTCGTGCTAGTGAGAGTAGAGCGCACGCCCGCAGGACGAATAGTACGTTATAGCATAAATTCAATTTATAGTGTGTGCGTGTCGCATGGCGTATTTCTTCTCGACTTCTTAATTAATGTTAAAACTTATGTAATGGCCTGGCCACTATACCCTTCGTCTGCTGAATAGCTGACTCATCAACTAGGTAGACTTTTTATCAGGGCAGGGGCGATTCAGCAACATCGATATTTGATACGTTTTTCGTATCGATATGTAACATGGCAACACGATACGCTGATCTGTATCGATAAGTATCAATATACCGCTACCGACCCAGCCCTACTTGTTACCGAATGTCTTTTACTCGATCCATTATAATACTGCATGAATGAATTTTCCAAGGGATTTTCGAAGGACTTAGCTGGCGGCCAAAAGTCTCGCAACACACATCAACCCTGCATTCTGCAACGACAAATAGAACCGTTTTCAAAATTGAATACGACGCCTGTCACATGAATAACTTCTCCATGAAACTAGACTGACAGCAGCATTTCGCGTGAACACCTTGTAGATGGAAGATTCAGCATTTGTCACTATTGTTGCGGTTACTATCAGTTTCAGAATAGCTGAATATATGCGGGAATTAATCGGACGCATACGAGACTTTCACCTATTAAGCCCGTCATATTGGAAGGCGACCGTCATTTTGGACGCAGCCATAGTTTTGATTGGCACCTCGGGCAGAGTTGTTTCAAACAGTTCCCCAAAGGATTGTACCTAGTTTAATAGCTCTAACATAAAGTGTAGTATATCCCCTGGCTGCCTAGAATACTATATTCGCAATTAGATTTATTAATTTTTGAGAAATTATTTGAAGAGAAACGCATTTCTGTAATCAGCCTAAAAAGCTACATAGACTACAATAATTGAATACAGGTGTCGCAAAAAGTTCAATTATTTTTTTGAACATCCTGTTCAAAATACCTCTAAGGGGAAGCGTTTGGTGGAGAGGGAAAGGTTTCACCTCGCGCAAACACCCTGTACACATAAAATTGAGCATCTTTCATGATTATATTGTTACCGTCAGTTTAAGAATAGCTTATTATGAAAATCGACATCCTGCTGAATAAAATGTGGCTAATATGACATTTTCACATATTCAAGTCGCCATATTGAAAAACGGCTGTCATTTTGGATGCAGCGGTAGATTTAGTTGGCACTTCGGACAGAATTGTTACAAATAGTTCTCTGAAGAAGTGGACCAAATTTCATAGCTCTATTAATTCTAACATGGAGCATGGAGTGCAGTATATCCCTTTAATTTGGCGCTTCTAGCAGCCCTACTACTTATTTAAAAACTGGCACTAACAAAATAAAATGGGCAAAAATTGAAGTGGACCACACTAAAATTCTGCCTCGGTTAAAATAAGGATATCTGTAGAAAAAACTGCCCGATTTTGGAAATTTTTGTGATGCTCGACAAAATAGTTTTCTGACTACAATAAATACACCGTCAAAGATCACTTGATTGTTGACCTTATATACAATATACAAGGTGACAATGGAAGGAGTGCAAAAATGACCTAACTTCAGCAAGGTGCCATTTCAAGAAAACAAGTCGCAGAATTTTTTTCGTCATATTTTAGAAAAGCGAACATCAATTCATCAATATCTCGAAATATTCTTGGACTCTTGATCGTATTTTGTTTTTCCAAAGAGTTCTTAATTTTTTGCGATTTTTGGATTTTTTGGTAGAGTATGCCAGGACTGTTGCTCATCCTTGAAATTTGACGGGAACGAGGACAGGAACGTATATAATAGCTGTATCAAATGTACTATAACCACGTTTCAATTCGTTACCTTCCTGTGACCAGGTAGTTAGATACTGCAGAGGCCCGCCGACTACAAGTGGAGAATGGGGTGGGTAAATAGATAACTGGGCGCCACGTGGTTTAGTTGATTCACCACAGTACCGTTCTACAAGGTCGAAAGATGTTTGATCAAGAAAACACAACTAAAAATAGTCAGAAGGGAAAATCAGACAAAGTCCAATTTGCCGCCAAGTCACTTGATACTCATCACTTATTGCGCTCAAATGAACCACGAAATAATGACCGCCACAATAAGGTAAGCACTTATAAAAAAAAATACGTAGTTGTGATTGCGAAGGTAATAAAACAAATATATTCCAGAACCAATTCGTGTGTCTGTATTACTTGACAGGAAATGATAATGTTGAAAACAAAAGAAATTACGTGAAGGTAAGTACAGTTATAAGTTATATGAAGTGCAGTTTAAAATAAAATATCAGGTGTATCATAACCTGACTGACAAGAGCCTGAAGGGCCTAAGTGAGCTGATACCGTAAGTAGTGAACAATAAACCAACACGTTAATGATACTGGGTGTAGCGGCGACACCATTCGACCGAAACAGGCAAGTATTGAGCCTCAGCCGTAGGTAGTGTCCTGTAAAAAAAAACACAAGCGCAACCTAAACAAGGATGTTACCTACGTGTACACGGGGCAGTCTTTGTTAGGGGCTAGACCGAAATTAGCGACTACTACTACGACCAATTCCGCAACTACCCACCCGCGGCAAGCGCCAGTATGCGGCACTACGTAATAGTATTCAGAACTAAGCTGTTAATCAAGCGCCAGAACTAACTCAACTACTTATGCATCAATTCAATCACAATTTCAAAATACAATACAATAAAAACAAATGTATGACGTCACTACTGATTGATTGCAACTGATTTAAACTACGTGCTACGTGTCTACGGTTAGCGGTATATCTACGACCGAATAATAGTATTGACTACAACTACAAGCGTAGTAGCACACTACACAAATAAGAATAAACAAAAAAGGAACCGAAGCATGCAACTTAACTGATGGTGGCGACCTAGATGACGGTGATGTGGCCTCGTGTATTGCTGATGACACACACGAACGATAGGTACTTCCAAAAGGCACGCTTCGATCCAGCAGGTTGCGACTTCGATTCTCAGGAAATGAATACGAAAAATAAAGACCAAAGAAAAGAAAAGGAAAGGAAAGAAAAGAAAAGAGAAGAGAAAAGAGGAAAAGAGCCTCAGATCGTGTGCGGCTCTTTAAGTAGGCAGATATACACTGCAAAACTCAGTTGTACGGATCGACTTCAGCGCTCCAGATTCCGTCCTCAACAACGATGAAGAGAAGTATTTCTTCCGCCTTCCACGAAAAGAAAATCCAAAAGCCTGGTGATGGTAAATCGGAGATTGAAGGTGAAGGGGCAAAGTCACGAATTTTTCCAATTTTTGATCCGACCGCAGTCGTGCGAATTTTCAAATAAATTTCGCTTTTACGTGTACCTGTGTTAATCCGAACAGGTTCGACGAAATCTCGACGGCCAATTCTCAATTCCAACGAGAAAAATGCACAAAATCCGTCGAGGTTTCACTTTACAGGTAGCTACACGTTTTTGGAAAAATAGCGACGCCACTTTTTCGTTTATCTCCACTGAGACTTCTTGTTTCTGTTTTTGCCGCGCAAGTGCAACAAAAAAAAACAGTGTCAGTTCATATGCTCGATTGGCAGCAATGCCCAGTGACAGGTAACCAAGTATGACAGCATTGACAGAACGGAATATTCTGCCAGAACAACAAAACAAACCGGTCAATTCCCAATTCCAATTTCTTCCGTGAAGCTTGCATCTTCGAGGAGCGGAGACAACGCCGAAATCAACACCGATCCACACAGCCATCATCCGCGGCAACCACCGGCCGGGCCCAGTTTGACACGAAATCACGAATGAGGTCAGGATCACCCTCGTCAACAAAGTTTTCCAATTAATTAAAACAGTAATTTCAGGTTTATCCTGCACAACAGGACACTTAGGACGACAACAAGGACAAGCGAACACCCCTCAGGAACGGAACCGACCAGAGAAGTGCCCAATTTCAACCAAAAAGTGGAACAGTGCACCCGGAGGAAAATATCAGACGATACCATGCTCAAACCATACAGTGGACGGAATCCAGCCTATAGTACGTAGTGCTGTAATTACGAAATAAAGTGTAGAACAAAGCAAAATAGCGGTATCCTTTCTGTAGGCCCATTTTCGGTCGTAACAAATCCCCCCTTTCCACAAGATGATTAACCCCCAAGGTTAATCTTGGTCAGAAGGTCCTGACTTCAGGTCCTTCGCATGCCATGTTCCCTTAAGGTTTCCATCCTGATCCCTCAGTTCATAGGTCCACGGAGATAGACGTCGATGCACAAAGAACGGTCCAACAAACTTCGGGGCCAATTTCTTCGAAAAGTATTTCGCAGCGTCCGACAATACGTAGTTCTTTCGCCATACTAACTGATTTGGTAGATACTCCTCGTGCCTTCTCCTGAGATTGTATCGATCCGCGCTTTTCTCTGCTGCTATCTCCAGCCTCCGCTTGACGTCACCAAACAACTTCCTGAATGCCTCGTTTCTGCTGATCTCCGATGTCTGAGTGCCATCCTCACCTTCCAACAATTCCAGATTTTCATAGTCCTCACCTGAGAGACACATATTCCTACCGAAATTTACGAAATACGGCGTGACTCTTGTCGTTTCTTGCCTCGCGGTGCGCAGTGCGCAGGCCAGCTTATGAAGCTGTGCGTCCCAGGTGCGGTGGTTTTCGTGGACATAGGTCGAGATCATCGTTTTTAAAGTCCGGTTTTGCCTCTCCGTCGGATTTGCTCTGGGGTGATAATTGGCATTGAACCGTATGTGACACTTGTACTCGTCCATCAGCTGTCTGAATTCCTTACTGCGGTACTGGACGCCATTATCACATAAGACACGACGGGGAACTCCAAAGGTGAGGAAGACTCCCTCGATTTTTTCGACAACGTTCTTTGCTGTACCCTTCCGCAACGGGAATACCAGCGAAAACTTGCTGAGGTAATCCGTCACCACAAGCAGCATCGTATTACCCCTTAACGACCGAGGTAACGGCCCCATCAAGTCGGTCGACACCACTTCCCAAGGACGACTAGGCTTTGAGTGAGGTATAATATGGTCCTTCGCTCCCTGTGGATCACCTTTCTGCGCGGCGCAAGCACGGCACTTCCTGACGTAGGTGGCAACGTCTTGACGCATCTTCGGCCAAAACCATTTCTCCGCAACTCTTGAAACCGTCTTGTATACTCCTAAATGTCCAGACAACGGGGGGTCGTGCGCCGACTTGATGATGTCGTGCCTATCCTCCTTCGGGACAACCATTTTCCAAGCATCGCCTCCGGTGGTCAACTCTGGATAGTCCTGTTTCACGCGTTTGAAGAGTCGCCCTCCGGTAAACCTCCACTCAGAAAACTTCAATGGCCATTTCGCTACGTTTTCCATCATCCTTCTGTACCACTGATCTTGGACCGGTTTACTCGGTGGCTTCTCCACGTCAACAGAATCCACGGCAGGGACGGCTCTTGACAACATATCCGGGAGGGCTAGATCTTTTCCTTTTCGGTGGACAACTTTAAAATTATATTGCTGTAGCTTGACGGACCACCTAGCAAGTCGACCGCTCGGATCCTGCAATTCATTTAACCACTTCAGGCTAAAATGATCCGTCACAACTGTGAAAGGTACCCCTTCAATGTAAGGCCTAAGTCTCTGTACTGCCCACACCACAGCCAAGCACTCTCTTTCCGTCACGGAGTAGTTTCTTTCTTGCTTCGTCAGTGACCGGCTCAAATAGCAAATCACGCTGTCACCATCTTGGCAAGGCTGGGTGAGAACAGCACCGATTCCGTATCCTGAAGCATCTGTCTGGATATGAAACTCCTTAGAATAGTCCGGGCAACTGAGGATAGGAGCGGCAACCAAATGTTCTTTAATCTTCCGGAATGACTCCTCACATTCCGAGGTCCACACAAATTTTCGATTTTTCTTCGTCAAGGCAGTGATGGGAGCGACGATAGTGGAGAACTCTGGTACGAATCGACGGTACCACGAGAAGCTTCCGATCACCCTTCGCACTTCTGTCACCGTTCGCGGTCTCTGCAGCTCCAACATCGAACGCACTTTATCCGGATCCACCCTGAGTCCTCTTCGATCGACCACATATCCCAGGTATTTCATCTCCGGTCTGCAGAATTGACATTTGTTCCAGCTAATGGTGATGTTAGCCTCTCGTAGCCGACGGAAAACTTCCTCCAAAACCTTGACGTGATCCTCGAATGTTTGCGTTATGACCACGACATCATCCAGGTACACAAATACATGGGGTTCCAATTCCGGGCCTAGGACTGTGTCGATCAACCTTTGCCATGTCGCCGGCGAATTGTGGAGACCGAAAGGCATTCGACGGAACTGGAACAGTCCCCTGTTCGGCACTGTAAATGCGGTCAATGGTCGCGAACATTCTTCTACAGGCACTTGCCAAAATGCGCTTTTTATATCGAGGCTGGATAGGTACTTGGCGTCCTTCAGCTTGTCGAGAGTATCTGCCACCAGCGGCAAAGGATAACTGTCCCGTTCGGTTACAGCGTTTAATCTCCTATAGTCCACGCAGAACCGGTATTGATCGTCTTTCTTCTTTACCAGGACTATTGGTGAGGCCCAAGGACTATTACTGCGCTCAACCACTCCCAGCGCTAGCATTTCGTTCAATTCTCGATCAATATGTTCCTGCATGACTGGAGACACCCGATAATAGCGCTGTTTTATAGGCGGCGACTTAGTGACAATTTTGTGCTCGGCCATCGTGGTGCATCCAAGAGATTCTCCCATCAATGCCTTGTACTTAGCGACAAGTTCTTCCAGACGTTCAGATTCGGAGGCATTCAGTATGGTCTGCAACTTTTCTGGTTCCAATAAGCAAATTGAGTCCTCTTCCGGTGAGAAATACCATTCGTTGTGACGCAGATCTGGAACGACACCCATCTTCACCCAGAAATCGAATCCCAATATCAGGAAATGCGGCAACTCAGGCATCACTATTACGTCCAAAATCCTTATTCTGTCCCTGACTCGAATCGGTAACTCCATCACGCCTGCACTCTCCTGTCTGGATCCATTAGCCATTGTACATACAGATTTTCTCGTAGTGTCCAAAACAATTCCGCTGTCCTTCAGTAACTTCCAACCCTTACTTCCCAAAAATGTTCCGGACGCTCCAGAATCCAAAAGTCCCAACATTCTGTGTCCCAAAACATTCACTTCCAAGTAAGGACGTTCGTCATTTTGAGCGTGGTTCAAAATAAAATCTAAGATAGGTCTATATTTGTCATACTTGTCATATGCCGGAGCGGGTGGCGAGTTCCTTTTAGTCCGGCCAACATCTAAAAGCGCCGCTCTAAGTTTCCCTGGTTGCAGACTGGGCAAGTGCGGACGGTGAATCCTTCTTTCTTGCACTTGTAGCAAACCTTCTTTTTCGGCAGAGCGCATCCAATGGCTCGATGTCCCGGTTGATTGCAACGAAAACAGATCACTTTCTGGGCTCCTTGTTCACTATTATTCTGAGTTCCACCACTGCTAGACTTCGCTGGGCCGGAAACGTTAAGCGCGCTGAGAGAGTCTTCAAATCCTACGTAGGCCAAGTCAGGTTCCATCGATTGACATTTCTTTGGGGGAAGTGCGTAACACGACTGCATCCTCTCTTCGATCCGACGGCACAAAGACTTCAACTGGCTGATACTCGTGATTTCCAAAGCTCCCAACTGCGATCGGTATTGAGGTGAGATGTTTCGTAAGAGAATGGTCAGCTTGGTTTCTTCTGAAACAGTACACTGCAGCCTCTCAAAATAGCGTGACATCACCGCAAAATAGGTACCAATGGTTTCGTCTGGCCCTTGCGTTCTTCCCTTGATCTCATCCAACAACTTCTCGCTATAAAAAGGCGGCTGATACTCTTCTTTAAATTTGTTCACTAGCTGCTCCCAAGAAGTGACCTCATCTCGACAATCTCTATAAAACTCGTAGGCTCTGCCCTCAAACAGATCAATACCTGAGTCTAGCAGAATATCTTCAGTGACATTTCGAGCCTTGCGTAAATCGTCCACTCTCTCAAAAAATGCTGTAACTGACATCCCTCTTTTTCCACCATCAAACTTTAAATTCCACTTATGAGGAAGAATCGGCTTCACACCACTTGTTGAAGAAGATGGGTTCACGATCGAAGAAGATGCCAATGGTTGACCGGGTGCTGGCGTAGATTGATGCTGCATGACGTTTAAATTTGGAGGAGGAGACTTGGCAAGAGTTGCATTTGCTTTGGTGTTGAGCTTGTCCATCAGAGTCAGAGTTTCAGCCAAAAGTTCGGAGCGTCTTTTCTTATCTTCCACGGTTGTTGCCACGATATTGTCTATACGGTTCAAGACATGTCCAAGCTTGCTCTGTAGCCTCATGAATGTACTGCTCTTGCTGTCCTCTTTGAAATTTCCTATTTCCGGTGACAATATATCTTTAAGTTTTTTCGTCACGGCTTCTAAGTCTTCTTCAACAGGGTAGGGATAATCAGGATAGTGCAAGCTATCACCACTTTTCTCCATCTGCCTGGCTAAAACCAGTCGAGTCCGCATCTCTTCGACAGTTCCAGAAGCTATTCCCTTCACGGCCAATTCATAAGATAATTCTTCCTTGTCCAGACGATATATATCCACACGTCGAGCCATGATGTAAGTATAATGAACAAGACGAACCAAACTCACTAACTCACAAAATTCAACACCCTGTATCACAATAAATTTATTGCGATCCAATAAAATAAGATAGAAAACCACACGAATACCAACTCTCTACTCCACAAAGTCAAGAAATTTTTTCCAAACTCAACAAAACACAAAAACCAAATTTGAGTTTAAAATTCGTCAAAGTGATAACTACGGGTAAGGGAAACACCTAGTCTCAAAAGAAAGTGAATACCCAATGCCTAGCTACCTCTATTGCGTTAATTCACGGAAATGTTTACAATTGTTTACACTTGTTTACTTCGCCAGCCTTTGTTTACTTCGCCAGCCTTTGTTTACTTCGCCCCACGTTGGGCGCCAAAAATATAACCACGTTTCAATTCGTTACCTTCCTGTGACCAGGTAGTTAGATACTGCAGAGGCCCGCCGACTACAAGTGGAGAATGGGGTGGGTAAATAGATAACTGGGCGCCACGTGGTTTAGTTGATTCACCACAGTACCGTTCTACAAGGTCGAAAGATGTTTGATCAAGAAAACACAACTAAAAATAGTCAGAAGGGAAAATCAGACAAAGTCCAATTTGCCGCCAAGTCACTTGATACTCATCACTTATTGCGCTCAAATGAACCACGAAATAATGACCGCCACAATAAGGTAAGCACTTATAAAAAAAAATACGTAGTTGTGATTGCGAAGGTAATAAAACAAATATATTCCAGAACCAATTCGTGTGTCTGTATTACTTGACAGGAAATGATAATGTTGAAAACAAAAGAAATTACGTGAAGGTAAGTACAGTTATAAGTTATATGAAGTGCAGTTTAAAATAAAATATCAGGTGTATCATAACCTGACTGACAAGAGCCTGAAGGGCCTAAGTGAGCTGATACCGTAAGTAGTGAACAATAAACCAACACGTTAATGATACTGGGTGTAGCGGCGACACCATTCGACCGAAACAGGCAAGTATTGAGCCTCAGCCGTAGGTAGTGTCCTGTAAAAAAAAACACAAGCGCAACCTAAACAAGGATGTTACCTACGTGTACACGGGGCAGTCTTTGTTAGGGGCTAGACCGAAATTAGCGACTACTACTACGACCAATTCCGCAACTACCCACCCGCGGCAAGCGCCAGTATGCGGCACTACGTAATAGTATTCAGAACTAAGCTGTTAATCAAGCGCCAGAACTAACTCAACTACTTATGCATCAATTCAATCACAATTTCAAAATACAATACAATAAAAACAAATGTATGACGTCACTACTGATTGATTGCAACTGATTTAAACTACGTGCTACGTGTCTACGGTTAGCGGTATATCTACGACCGAATAATAGTATTGACTACAACTACAAGCGTAGTAGCACACTACACAAATAAGAATAAACAAAAAAGGAACCGAAGCATGCAACTTAACTGATGGTGGCGACCTAGATGACGGTGATGTGGCCTCGTGTATTGCTGATGACACACACGAACGATAGGTACTTCCAAAAGGCACGCTTCGATCCAGCAGGTTGCGACTTCGATTCTCAGGAAATGAATACGAAAAATAAAGACCAAAGAAAAGAAAAGGAAAGGAAAGAAAAGAAAAGAGAAGAGAAAAGAGGAAAAGAGCCTCAGATCGTGTGCGGCTCTTTAAGTAGGCAGATATACACTGCAAAACTCAGTTGTACGGATCGACTTCAGCGCTCCAGATTCCGTCCTCAACAACGATGAAGAGAAGTATTTCTTCCGCCTTCCACGAAAAGAAAATCCAAAAGCCTGGTGATGGTAAATCGGAGATTGAAGGTGAAGGGGCAAAGTCACGAATTTTTCCAATTTTTGATCCGACCGCAGTCGTGCGAATTTTCAAATAAATTTCGCTTTTACGTGTACCTGTGTTAATCCGAACAGGTTCGACGAAATCTCGACGGCCAATTCTCAATTCCAACGAGAAAAATGCACAAAATCCGTCGAGGTTTCACTTTACAGGTAGCTACACGTTTTTGGAAAAATAGCGACGCCACTTTTTCGTTTATCTCCACTGAGACTTCTTGTTTCTGTTTTTGCCGCGCAAGTGCAACAAAAAAAAACAGTGTCAGTTCATATGCTCGATTGGCAGCAATGCCCAGTGACAGGTAACCAAGTATGACAGCATTGACAGAACGGAATATTCTGCCAGAACAACAAAACAAACCGGTCAATTCCCAATTCCAATTTCTTCCGTGAAGCTTGCATCTTCGAGGAGCGGAGACAACGCCGAAATCAACACCGATCCACACAGCCATCATCCGCGGCAACCACCGGCCGGGCCCAGTTTGACACGAAATCACGAATGAGGTCAGGATCACCCTCGTCAACAAAGTTTTCCAATTAATTAAAACAGTAATTTCAGGTTTATCCTGCACAACAGGACACTTAGGACGACAACAAGGACAAGCGAACACCCCTCAGGAACGGAACCGACCAGAGAAGTGCCCAATTTCAACCAAAAAGTGGAACAGTGCACCCGGAGGAAAATATCAGACGATACCATGCTCAAACCATACAGTGGACGGAATCCAGCCTATAGTACGTAGTGCTGTAATTACGAAATAAAGTGTAGAACAAAGCAAAATAGCGGTATCCTTTCTGTAGGCCCATTTTCGGTCGTAACAGTACCATGAAACAATTTGATCCCACCGGCCCTCAGAAGTGGTGAGGACCTAGACTTAGACCTCTTGTGGGACCATGGCAAATCAAGAATTGCGTTACATCTCAGATGGCCCAGAATGGTTCAAAATGGCAAGTATCCATTTCATTAAGATTGCCATAGTCACCAGTTTGTACCATCATGGGTGCCTGTTTTACTGCTCAATTCTCACTCCATAAATCACGAAACAAACAATAACTCTGTGAAAAAAACAAATTACGATCAGAAGTGCAAAACCGTTTCAAGATATTGATTTAGGATTTCCAAAAATGTAACCCACAAGATTCTGCGACTTGTTTTCTTAAAACGGGATCTTGCTAAAGTCAAGTCTCTTTTGCGCTTCTTTTATTGTCACCCTGTATAACCAACATAAGATAAACAATCAGGTGACTGAAGATGGTATCTAGTGGTCAAAAAATTGCTCTACCGAACACCACAAAAATTTCCAAATCGGGCAATTTTTTCTCGAGATATCCTCATTTTTATCGAAGCAAAATTTCGGGGTGGTCCACTTCAATTTTAGCCCAGTTTAGTAGTTTAGTAGGTAACCAGTAATACCAAAGATTTGATATCACACTAATTAGTAATAATTAATCGATATCCTGAGGATGTGTTGTGACCGCCGCCGCCTTAAAAGTCTTATCTGAAACGTTATTTTTATTTTTATTTTTTTATTTTTAATATTTATTTACAGGGTGAGTCACAATCCTGGAAACACTTGTTCCAGAGGTTTCGATGTAGAGCAACAAACACAATATTTAGTACCGCAAAACTTACCTTAGATTTTGTAACGATTTTATTTTCCGCGCGAAGTATAGTCTGCTTTGTATGTAGGTACGTAGGTACTTAGGTACTAAATTACAGAGTAGGTACCTAGGCATTTCAAATAAATCGCGCGTGAACCGATAAGAGTTTGTGTTCGGCTCAGAGGCATCGAGATAGAAGCGAACGGTTTTTGAGTAGGGTTTCTTTCAATAGACGATGAAAAAGAGACGTCGTATAAAATTCACGTGAATATTCAAGAATCCCTAGCCATCGTGGATTTTCCGAATTTTGGTGGGCCATCCGTGCCAGATCTGACCAGATTCTTCTTTGAAATAAGTGCCCGATGTGCTGGGGTAAGATATTTATTGATTAGGTATTCAAATAGGTACAAAATATCAATTTTAGGTCCAACCTCCAACTTCGACTTCCACGTGTAAAAATTATATGTATGTCCACGTCGAAATATCGTGAAATTCCGTCTATCTGTCTGCAAGGTCTGAGGCAGGATCGAGAAATCCGCACGACGACGTACACGCAACTTTATTTATCGATATCATCATTCATCGTTATTCATCTTCACTTTTTAACAACGGTTCCATCATCTGTATTTCCGCATCTGTATTTTCTCCACCACGCTGTACACCCGTCAGCATTTGTCAGCATCGCCGTGACGCCGACAGAAATCTTCTTGTCCCTGCTGGAGCTACGCATTGTCTCGAAATTCTCCTCGATAGGACTCCGTCCGCAATCTGACCGAGACGTCAGCACCAAGCAGCGAGACAGCAATATTTTCCGAGGCACATTCCAGGGCGACGCTCCTGTCCGTGAGAATTTTACAATAATTATCCACTAACCTTAGGAATTTAAGTATTTTAGAGAACAGTATACGTACCAATTTTTATTTCCGCACAAGGTTTGCGCCTAAAAACTGACACCGATTACTTGGGCCCAAGATTTCTGTGACAGACGTCACTATTTAAGATAGGTCGTAGCTTGTAGTTTCTTTAATTTACAAAAATGCCCGGGGGGTGTGTTTGATAAGTTCTCACTATTGAGCTTCTCGCGTCCAAGGATTGTCGTCACGGGACGGCTCAGGATTAACAACGATACGCTACGAATAAATGCGAAATTATTTCACTCAGTTCAACATTTCTAAAAATTCATATATCAACATTTATTATTATACAAAACCAATCTTAATTTTCATTAAATAGTCAAAACTAAAATTTTGTTGTAACTCTTTAATTACTCTCAAATTAATAGTTGTCCTTCACTTTAACATCTACTTCAGTTTTGCTTAGTAGCTACGTCTCACTATAGCACGTTTGGGTTGGGGTAAACCAGGGTAGACTCCCCCGAAATAAAGCTTCACACCAACATTCCTGGTTGGCGCGATATAAATTTATGTTGTGTGACGTGCAAGAAAAAAACCCACGACCCGCTCTAACCAAAAAGCTGAGTGCCGTTCGCCAAATGTAGTGGAATTTTCCAAAAATAAGAAAAGGACATTGCATAAAAATGGCGCCCTAACGTCTAGGCCGATTAAAGTGTAGGATTTCTTGGAGAGTTGAAAGTAAAATTCCGAAGAAAATTTTCTCACTTCTAGCAGTGATAGAATATAGTGGTTTTATCGTGAAGGTGCGTTTCATTGTGCGGATGAAATCGATACATTTTTCCAGAAATTTCCGTAATTTCTTTTTGTGTCAATTGTAACTTGTTTTATCCACGTACGTACATCGTAGGTACCTATAGTGCCTCAAAATTTTTTGCAGCGGTTAATCGTTTTCTTTAGGTCATTCCCTTATCTATAGTTTTTGTTGCGGACTTGTTTAATTTATTGTTAGAAGTCCTTATTGCTCTTCCTTATCTAAAATTATCTCTTTTTAAATTTTCGAGTATTTTAATAATTACCTCCAATTAAAAAAAAAATGGATCCATCTTTCAAAGCGGTTCATTTATTGAATGATGAATTAAACTATGAGCTACGAATTCGAAAGGTAATCTCAAGTAATGATCAAGACAGGCGAAGAAAAATATTGAGTCGACTGTTAGACGTAGAGCGAAAAGCTGGTACAGATCTGAATTCTTTGAAAGATCCACTTTTCAAATATGATACCGAAAAGGAAGCCATCAACAGTATAATTGATTCCATCAACATATTGATTGGTGAATTCGAAGGTCCTACTTCCGATTCTCTTTACAAACGTTTGAGATCTAGAATCTTTCACGTTACTGCCCGTGCCTTACGTCTACCAATTAGTTCCAACGAAGCTGAAGCAGAAGCCCAAACGGATTTCAAAAACGAAGCCTATGCAAGGTGCATAGAACTCGACGCTGATTTACATGAACGAGTGAAGGAAGAAGACACAGCTGCTATTGCACAACAAAATGTTTCTTTATCTCAAACCGTGAGTTCACCGACATCTAACATTCAAGGAGCTGCAGCGGCTCAAACTCAACAAGTGATTACAGCATATTCCTCAAAAGCCGTACCTGTATATAAATGGGGTGAAACATTCAACGGAGAACGAAAAAATGTAATTCCTTTCCTTGAAAATATTGAAGAACTTATGAAAGCGCGACATGTAAGCAAATCCGAACTTTTTACGTCTGCACGAGATTTATTCGTGGGCCAAGCCCGATACTGGTATCGACAAATATTATCAGATGTAAGTGATTGGGATTCTCTGGTGGAAGCATTAAAACGAGACTTCAATATAGCAGATTATGACGAAGAAATGTGGGAAATCATAAAGAAACGAAAACAAATGCGTTCCGAAAGTGTCACGATTTATTTTGCAACGATGAATACACTTTTCAGTCGTTTATCCAGACCGCCTGCAGAAACAACGAAAATAAAATGGATTCGAAGACTTCTTATTCCCGAATATTCCACTGCCTTGGCTTTACGGGATATTCAAACGGTTGCTGAATTAAATAAGCTGGTAAAACGGTTGGAAGATGAAAACTTTCTAAATGTGAATTCTCGCACTTCAAATCCGACTTCGCAGAAGAGTAATGCTTTGAATTTGTTGGAGCCTGATTTGGCATTTGTCGCTGAAAATTGTTCTTCTTCCCGATTGCTTTCGTCGAGCCGATCAGATACCAACAATAATTCTTCAAGAACTCACTTCAAAGGTTCTCGTCCTTCAACACAATCTAAATCGTCAGGTAAATTCGTTAAAAACAACCAGAAGAAAAATTCCAGTGAGCCAATTGTATGTTGGAATTGTAGGGGAACTAATCATACATTCTCAAATTGTACGTTGAAGAGAAACAAATTTTGTTTCCGGTGTGGTGCGCCGAATGAGACCGTAAATTCGTGTAAAAAATGTCAGGGAAACTGATTTTCGAGAGGAGCTTACGTGGCCGTCCTTTCTCTCGTCATGAAAATCCTAAGGCCAAACTGGTGAATAATAAAAATTCTTCTCACTCTGTATATAATAAAAATTCTTCTCACTCTGTATATAATAAAAATTCTTCTCATCCGGTATATCGTAAAAATTCTGTTCAGATTGTACATAACAAAATATCGCTAGATTCCGTGTATCATAGAAACTTTAATTTGCAAGACTGGACCAGTTGGAAAAAGGTTGTATCTGATTTTTATCAGAATAATATCTCGAAATCTTCTAATAAAATAGAACCTTTATTCTCTAAACAACTTTCTGATAACAGACCTTATGTTACAGTTAATCTCTTCGATCAGCCGATCACAGCTCTTCTTGATTCCGGCGCGACTGTCTCAGTGGTGGGCGCTGGAGGTTTGAAAATTTTGTCCAGGTGCAATGTGAAATCCAGTTCTTCTCCCTGCAAGTTTATAAACACAGCTGACGGCGCGAAACAGCCCGTTACTGGTGTCGTTGACTTACCTATTTGTGTCGAAAAAACATGTCGGATTATACGCGCTTTGGTTGTACCTTCAGTCTCTCAATCTTTCATTTTAGGGACAGACTTCTGCAAACAATTCGAAATTAACATTGACTTCAAAAACGAAAGTTGGCTAGCTCAAAGATTTTCTAACGATTTGAAAAATGGCGACGTGTTTAGAATTGATGAGATCGATGTCACTCCTGATCATTTGTGTTCTCTAGAAAATTTAGATCCTGAGCAATCATTTAGAACTAAATCAATTATAGAAAGGTTTAAAAAAATTGGTAATAAAAATCGCTTAGGTCGAACGGACAAAATATCTTTGAAAATAGATACCGGGGATGCAACCCCCTTCCGAATCAAACAATATCCTCTCTCTCCTTATATGTTGAAAATTCTAAATGATGAACTAGACGAGATGTTGAAGCTCGGGGTTGTCGAACCATCCAAAAGTCCGTGGTCGAGTCCAGTTTTATTGGTTAAAAAGTCTAGCGGCGATTATAGATTTTGTTTCGACGGCAGAAAAATTAATGAAGTAACCAAACACGATTCCTACCCTCTTCCGCGAATCGACAGGATTCTCAATATGCTCAGGGATGCAAAATACATATCTAGTATCGACCTGCGTAAAGCTTTTTGGCAAATCCCGTTGGCTGATGAAGCATCAAAAGAGAAAACAGCTTTCAGTGTAGCTGGAAGAGGTCTTTTCCAATTTGTAGTAATGCCTTTTGGACTGCGTAACAGTGCGCAGACACAACAGCGTTTAGTTGATTCTCTTTTTGGTCCTAAATTTGAACCCGAGATTTTTGCATACTTGGACGACTTAATTATAGTATCTTCCACTTTCGATCGACATGTAGAACTTTTAGGGGAGGTTGTAGAACGACTTCAAGAAGCCAATCTGACAGTAAATCTCGAAAAATGTGAATTCTTCCGAACATCTTTGAAATATCTCGGTTTTGTAATCGATTCTCAAGGTCTCCGAACGAATCCTGAAAAAGTCACGTGTATTGTCAATTATCCTAGACCCACTACTACGACCGAAATAAAAAGATTTATAGGAATGTGTAGTTGGTATCGAAGATTTATTGATAGTTTTTCTACCCTAGTATCTCCGCTAAATGATCTCTTGAAAAGTCGAAGGAAAAAAGAATCTATCACATGGTCTCCCGAGGCTGAGGTATCTTTCCTAAAAATCAAAAAAGCACTTGTCTCAGCGCCAATTCTTTGTCCTCCTAATTTTTCCGAACCGTTCACAATCCAAACAGATGCATCTGACACTGGACTAGGTGGAGTTTTGACGCAGACAATCGATGATCAAGAACGTGTCATCGCATATGCCAGTCGCGGACTTTCCCGATCGGAACGGAATTACAGTGTTACAGAAAGAGAGCTTATTAGTGTCATTTTTTGTATCGAGACCTTCAGACCGTATATAGAAGGGGTCAAATTTTCTGTAATAACTGACCACCACAGTCTTTTGTGGTTGAATAACCTCTCTAACCCCACTGGCAAGTTGGCTAGATGGGCGGTGCGTTTGCGTCAACATTCTTTCAATCTGATCCACCGGAAAGGGACTCATAATGTCGTTCCAGACGCTCTTTCCAGGATTCCGGCGTGTCCAACTCCGGAAATTTCAGCGGTAGAGGTGATTTTGGATCAGTTAGACAGCTGGTATAAATCGATGCGTGACCAAGTTGTGAAAAATCCTGAGCTTTTTGCTCAGTGGAAAGTTGAGAACGATGTGTTGTATAAACACCTTCCCAAAAATCTTCCTTTCAGTTCAAATTTGCGCGAGTGGAAACTCGTAATTCCTAAATCACAGCGGTCGTCAATCATTAAATCCTGTCACGATCCTCCCACTTCCGCTCATTTTGGTTTCGCTAAAACTTTGACTCGCATCCAAGAGAGTTATTATTGGCCGAAAATGCGGCATGATGTTCGCAAGTTTGTTAGGTCGTGCAAGGTATGCGGTGAACAGAAAATTCCGAGTCAATCGCGCATTGGATTGATGGGCACCGAAAAAAGGGTGAGTTTCCCATGGCAAGTGATCGCCGTCGACCTCATGGGACCATTTCCTCGCTCTGTGAACGGTCATACATATCTACTCGTCGTCGGTGACTGGTTCACGAAGTATACGTTGCTCTTTCCGCTAAGAAAAGCCGACGCAAAGAGCGTGGTGAAACATGTGGAAAATGACGTCTTTTTGAAGTTTGGGGTTCCACAATTTATTTTGTGCGACAACGGCCGACAGTTCGCAGGACACGTTTTCAAAAATTTGGCAACATCCTACAACGTCCAGAAAATATGGTTCACCCCTTATTATTCGGCACAATGCAATTTCGTGGAACGAAACAACAAAACAGTCGGAACCGCAATCAGATGCTACATTGGCGAACAAGGACACAAATACTGGGACAAAGAACTTCCGAAAATTGCCCACGCAATTAATACAGCGAAGCACGAAGCGACAAAATTCTCGCCGACGTTCCTTAATTTTGGCAGAAACGTTCCTCTTAGCGGGAATTATTACGGAAAAATCGAAACTGTTAAAGATGTAGAACTTCTACCTGGAATAGACCGAGAAACCTACGCAACAGAAATAAGTGACGGTCTCAAGCAAATATTTGAAAATGTTCAACGAAATCTTCACGCTGCCTATCAGAAGAATGTTAAGGTGTACAATTTGCGGAAGCGCGACATATCCTTTAAAGTTGGGGATAAAGTATGGCGACGGAACAAAGTGCTTTCAGATGCTTCGAATCAATTTGCGGCTAAGTTAGCGTCGAAATTTGTTCTTTGTATTGTCCGGAGGAAAGCCTCAAATCTTTGTTATCACCTTAACAACATGAATGGATCCAATGCCGGAAAATGGCATGTGAAAGATTTGAAACCATACTTTGGTTCCAATTCCGACATTTCTGTTGGATAAATTATCGTACCTACCGTAATTGTTCATGTAACAATTTTCTTACCTTACCGTCTCCTTTTACCGAAAGTTTCTTCTCGATAAAGTCGAGAAATTCCTATCGTTTTGTAGCCTAGAGAGTGATACAAATTTTCCGGTGAATCTGTTCACATTTGTATTGCCGTGGCTCACTTTTCCGAAATCGATTGATTATTCAGTCTTTTGTATCTAGAAATTCTAAAGATTCCTGACTGGAACTCAGTATTTCCTTTTGTGTAAATATTTCCTTTGTACATAGTGTATCATAATTTCTAAACTAGGTATTTTTTTTCTTCATTTTTGGATTTTAGTAATCTAAAGCAGATTATCTAAAAATAAGTTTCTTCTCAATTTATTGGCACTTCTTCGTTTTGATTATGTTATGTTTGGCAGACTTCCCCAATTTGTCCACTACCGATTATGACTCACCGATTTTTGTCTCCGTAAGGACGTATGATACGCGCAGATATCGATCCAAATTGTAGCATGATAAGCATCAACGACAGAAGGTTATCACAAGAAAAAATTATTCATTAATTTTTTATTTTTTTTGGAGAAGGGTGGTGTAACGATTTTATTTTCCGCGCGAAGTATAGTCTGCTTTGTATGTAGGTACGTAGGTACTTAGGTACTAAATTACAGAGTAGGTACCTAGGCATTTCAAATAAATCGCGCGTGAACCGATAAGAGTTTGTGTTCGGCTCAGAGGCATCGAGATAGAAGCGAACGGTTTTTGAGTAGGGTTTCTTTCAATAGACGATGAAAAAGAGACGTCGTATAAAATTCACGTGAATATTCAAGAATCCCTAGCCATCGTGGATTTTCCGAATTTTGGTGGGCCATCCGTGCCAGATCTGACCAGATTCTTCTTTGAAATAAGTGCCCGATGTGCTGGGGTAAGATATTTATTGATTAGGTATTCAAATAGGTACAAAATATCAATTTTAGGTCCAACCTCCAACTTCGACTTCCACGTGTAAAAATTATATGTATGTCCACGTCGAAATATCGTGAAATTCCGTCTATCTGTCTGCAAGGTCTGAGGCAGGATCGAGAAATCCGCACGACGACGTACACGCAACTTTATTTATCGATATCATCATTCATCGTTATTCATCTTCACTTTTTAACAACGGTTCCATCATCTGTATTTCCGCATCTGTATTTTCTCCACCACGCTGTACACCCGTCAGCATTTGTCAGCATCGCCGTGACGCCGACAGAAATCTTCTTGTCCCTGCTGGAGCTACGCATTGTCTCGAAATTCTCCTCGATAGGACTCCGTCCGCAATCTGACCGAGACGTCAGCACCAAGCAGCGAGACAGCAATATTTTCCGAGGCACATTCCAGGGCGACGCTCCTGTCCGTGAGAATTTTACAATAATTATCCACTAACCTTAGGAATTTAAGTATTTTAGAGAACAGTATACGTACCAATTTTTATTTCCGCACAAGGTTTGCGCCTAAAAACTGACACCGATTACTTGGGCCCAAGATTTCTGTGACAGACGTCACTATTTAAGATAGGTCGTAGCTTGTAGTTTCTTTAATTTACAAAAATGCCCGGGGGGTGTGTTTGATAAGTTCTCACTATTGAGCTTCTCGCGTCCAAGGATTGTCGTCACGGGACGGCTCAGGATTAACAACGATACGCTACGAATAAATGCGAAATTATTTCACTCAGTTCAACATTTCTAAAAATTCATATATCAACATTTATTATTATACAAAACCAATCTTAATTTTCATTAAATAGTCAAAACTAAAATTTTGTTGTAACTCTTTAATTACTCTCAAATTAATAGTTGTCCTTCACTTTAACATCTACTTCAGTTTTGCTTAGTAGCTACGTCTCACTATAGCACGTTTGGGTTGGGGTAAACCAGGGTAGACTCCCCCGAAATAAAGCTTCACACCAACATTCCTGGTTGGCGCGATATAAATTTATGTTGTGTGACGTGCAAGAAAAAAACCCACGACCCGCTCTAACCAAAAAGCTGAGTGCCGTTCGCCAAATGTAGTGGAATTTTCCAAAAATAAGAAAAGGACATTGCAATTTCCCAAATAAAAGCCCGCATTACACTATACAATTTCTTGTCACATTCAATAATTGTACGAAAAATGGTGCAATTGTATAGTGTAATCTAATATGGCTCTATAATGTTACAAGCCCGCTTATGAAGTTGGTGTTGGAAAATTTGTCTTTAGTTAAGTTAGACTTTTTTACCAATAAGTCAAACGTTAACAAAAATCCAACTGCCTCCTACTGGTTTCAAAGTTGGAAGCTAGAATAGCTCATGGGAAAAAATGACATTTTGCGAAACTGAATGCACGGGAAATCTTCACATCAAGTGGAACGTCCAAAATTTCTATGACGATACTAAGTTCTGGAACACTCGCATAATACGAATGGCTCATGTATAAGATTTTCTGCATGCATTCTTCAAGAAGACCCCTGATCCTATTATCAAGTGAAAAGGAATTTAACACAGTATTTCCCGTCCCACAAACTCGGAAAAGGATTTCTGCTTTGATAATCCCAGCCTTCGTCTTTACACATTATTCTCCACATTATTTTTATCCGCGATGACCCGATCCCTAAACCGCCATTCAGAGACCCTCATCGTCTGCTAAACCACACTCGATACCCGATGCTAAGAAACGAAATCTGTCTGTTTTGGTCCGTATTCTCCCCTAATGATGTTTTATTCACCCCGCTCTTCTTCGGCGTCATCCCCGAACTCCCTAGCCCTAGGTCTACTACGAACGTCCCCTCCAAAAACCGTCTGGTCTAGACTTCTCCTCTTATCTCTTTCTCTGTCTGACATATTATACAATGTAAGTGGGGCTGCCTGCACTTCGCGATGATGACGATTACTTTGGTTTGACTCTCGCGCGATCCACGAGTGTGATTCACGGCTCACGCTCAGTTTGAGCGGTCAGCCTGAATGGGATGTTGTTGTTATGGTAGTGAAATTTTCTGGTGTTCGCGGTGCTGTATCTGAAGGGAAACGTGCGAGAATTCCCCAAAAAGTGCCATGTGGTTCGGTGTTTTCCCCAATTCCCATTTCAAAATCTGATGACAGTGATGACACTTTACGAAAAGTAGAGCGATGGCAAAAATTATGGTAAAAAAAAAATTGGGCCAATTTTTTAGTGGCACTAACAACAATAATAATTGTCATTAACATTGTAACTGGTTACCTACTGAATAATAATTGCGAAGCATTTTTCTGTACTACTTTTTCTTACTAAATTATAACTAACACAAGTGGATGACTACCTAGTTTAGTTTTATAGCTAATTCTGCAATAATTACGTGACGTAAGTTCACATGCCTACCTACCTATACCTACCTTATTATAAAAATATTGGGTGCCTCTTCGGAATGGTTATTTATGAAAGCAAAGTGCATACGCACAAGGTCGATAAACAAAATGTGTGCGACAAATTTAGAGCCAGTAGTGCCTTGTGGTTACTTACCGATACACAAAATGGGATCATCAATGCACATGTTCCTCTTATCTTTTACAACTGTGTGTTTCATATTGTTTATTAACATCATTCTCGACTGCATTACAAAACAAACTTAAAGGACCGCTTTGTTAGTTAGAGCTCAGAAGTCAAAACATGCCTATTAAGGTGGAGAACTTGGTTACATAATGCAATTATTTGAAATATTTAGTTGAATCGTTTTAGAAACATTTTTGTGGAACAACACCTACACGGATCGGGAACAATAGATACCTAGCTACCTGCTGCGTTTCCTATTTTGAAAACTGCGGCTGCCAATTTCATAAAACTGTAGTGTATAGTGTGTAGAGATTAGAGAAGGTCATGCAACGAAAAAGCGCAGCTTTCTGCAAATTCTATTGAAGTCTTGGGTGAATAATTTATAACAAAGCAGAGTCAAAAATGTTACTGATTCTACCTATATTTTGATTTGAAGACAATAATTTCAATGAAGGAAATTAGCGGCAATTTGATAAGTAAACAGCGAGATTCCGAGATTGGATCGAAACATCACTGCTAGGGAAAATGATGGCTTGCTTTTTGCATTTTTTAATGAAAACCGAAAGCAAAACACTGAAAGCCCCGCTGAAAGCACTACTTATTTATACTGAATCATTTACATTTCGTGATCAATTCATTTGGCCGTAGACTGCTTTTGGGGTTTTCGAACCGAAATTCTTATTTGTTCTGTGGGAATGCGGTCTGGAGAGTTGGCTGGTCACTCCACACGCGGAATATTTTCACTCTCGAAAAATGTGTTGACATTAGTTTCCCAATGCCGCCTGGTATATACTGTTGATCGATATTGTCAGCCAATCGGCCAGGTAAATAAAAATCAGGCAACTGCTCTTACTAGAAATCACGACAAAATGCCTTCAAATCTTGATAACTATACATACAAGTATGTACATTTTCAATTGATTCTTGTATTTTAAGAGTCCTCTGTACGCTCGAAGCAGCTCCGACTAAAAGGCCTCTAAATCGAAGGCGGTGATTTTTTTTTCAACTGGTATTTGGTGATTACACTTCATATCTCCATAAAAACATGTGAGAGGCAAAAAATCCGAGGAAAACCGATCACAGCCGAAGATAGTGAAATTACACGAGCGCCATCCTAGGGCCTTTATTTGACTTGAAAGAAAATTCTTTTTTCCAAGGAGGACTCTCTACAGTATTCTGCACCATCGTACCGGGTGGTTTTTTTATAAAATATCTGGAGCCAAAGTTATTTGGCTGTGAAAATTATCAAAAAAAATACTCAAAAATTTAGAGTTTCATATCTTCAGCTGAAATTTTTTTACTGAAAAACCACCCGGTACGATTGTGCAGAATACTGTTGAGAGTCCACCCTGAAAAAAGGATTCTTGTTCCAAATCAAATGAAGGCCCTAGGGTGGCGCGCGTAAGATTTGACTATCTTCGGCTGTGATCGGTTTTTCTCGGATTTTTTTCCGTTGACATGTTGAAATAGATATATGAAGTGAAATCTCCAAATGCCAGTTCAAAGAAAATCACCGGCTTCGATTTAAAGGCATTTTAGTTGGAGCCACTCTGAGCGTACAGAGGACTCTTGAGCATTTTCTAATACCGAGTTTCAAGCAAAAGCTTTGTTAAATATTATTTATTCATATTGTTCAATAATGTCGCAAATACTATCACTTCCTTCTTTGGTTTCCAAAGCGATCTTTTGCTATGCAACATGCAGCGAACAACGTTTCAAGAACGAGTTCCAGACATAAATCGTTTGTCACAATTCCACTTGGAATCGATAACAAAATGTTCCTCTGTGTATATTATTATGAAGTCATATTTCAGTCATCTGTTACCCATTACAATACTGAATACTGGAAAGCTTATAGGTATCATTTTTGAAACACCCTGTATACAGGAGGTCCCAGGCTTAACCGATCCAACTTGAGGGAAAAATTCTCTTAGTCATCCCCAATCAAAAAAGAGTAAAAAATATATGCATCTCACCCGCTTATTGGAAAGTTACGGGTGTCAAAGTTCAGAAAAGAATTTTTGCTGTAGAGGTGGATGAACCTAGCAAATGGTGATGAAAGCATGAAATGCGGTACACCTACTCAGAATGAGCCCCTCTTTCAGATAAGAGGTGGAGCCACGCCGAATTTTCACCAGAAGAGGGCTCGGGGGGCTCCTGAAAGTTGAAAGTGGTTGGACTCCCACTAAACGGCTTATAAGCTCGTTTGATTATTCAAGAAGGAAACTTATGAATATATTTTAAGCATTGATGGCGTTTATCGCCTTGTCCCGGGAATTTTCCATTATGAAAAAAATAGGTTCTTCGGCAGATCACGAAAATTGGTTTTATTTTATTTTCACCTACAAAGAATTATTAAGGAGATGTGCAACACGTTGGTTTCCACAAATTTGTATCCTCTGAATTCGTTTGTGGAGTCAAAATTTTAATGGTGTATCTTCTTCTTGGAGAGGGGCATTCCAAAAAGTGAGCTCAACACTAAGTTCAAACAGAATTTCCTCAATGTTCTGAATCGAAATTACTGAATTCCTCCCAGCAAAACATACCCTGAACCATTCTTTGGAAGTACCGCGTGCGATTGAACGTGGACTAAGTCCTGAAACACCATCAGAATTTTTCTTCTGTGATGCTGCGCTCCACTCTCGACCGGGGCAATTAGGTTCCTACACAGCACGCGCGGAGTGTATACACGATGCAGGGTATTTTCTCGGTTCAGTCAAATTTTTCATGATTGAAATTGTGTCATAATATTGAAATAACGTGTATACACTCCGCGCATGCTGTGTAGGAACCTAATTGCCCCGGTCGAGAGTGGAGCGCAGCATCGCAGAAGAAAAATTCTGATGGTGTTTCACGACTTACTCCACGTTCAATCGCACGCGGTACTTCCAAAGAACGGTTCAGGGTTTATTTTGCTGGGAGGAATTCAGTAATTTCGATTCAGAACATTGAAAAAATTCTGTTTGAACTTGGTGTTGAAAATAGCTCACTCTTTGGAATGCCCCTCTTCAAGAAGATACACCATCAAAATTCTCCACAAACGGATTCAGAGGATACGAATTTGTGGGAATCAACGTGTTGCACATCTCCTTATTAATTCTTTGTGGGTGAAAATAAAATAAAACGAATTTTCGTGATCTGCCGAAGAACTTTTTTTTCATGATGGAAAATTCCCGGGACAAGGCGATAAACGCCGTCAATGTTTATAATATACTCATACGTTTCCTTTTTAATTATTAAAACGAGCTGATAAGTCATTTCGTGGGAGTCCTAGCACCTTCAACCTCCAGGAGCCCCCCGAGCCCCCTTCCGGTGAAAATTCGGCGTGGCTCCACCTCTTATCTGAAATAGGAGCTCATTCTGAGTAGGTGTACCGAATTTCATGCTTTCATCACCATTTGCAAGGTTTATCCCGATTTTGGCTCTTAGCGTCCGCACTAATAGGGTCACAACGGAATGACTCGAAGTTATGGCAAAAAAAAATCTTGTGAAGCTTTGACATCCTGTATCTTTTTTACGAAGCAAGTTAGATGCATATACAGAGTGATTAAAAAATGGCGGATTTTCTTTTGGGCACGTTATAGTGGACATTCACGGGGCATGGGGAAAAAATAAATAGAAAAAATAATATACACCCAAGAGGACTCCTAATATGTGAGTCCTCCAAGCGGCGCCATCTATCAAAGGCATTCCGCAGGTGCTAGTTTCAAGGCATCAGGCATGCGAGGGAATTAACAGAATTCCACGTAAAGCAACACCGTCGCCAAGAACATCCATGGTAGGTGTACACATGTATACTCAAGCCGAGTGTTTGTTGTTTTTTAACATTGCTCTACTCGGCTTGAGTATAGATGTGTACACCTACCATGGATGTTTTTGGCGACGGTGTTGCGTGGAATTCTGTTGATTCCCTCGCATGCCTGATGCCTTGAAACTAGCATCTGCTGATTGCCTTTGATAGATGGCGCCGCTTAGAGGACTCTCATATTAGGAGTCCTCTTGGGTGTATATTACCATGAGTTCTCTGACTGCCACAGCATCGGATGGTTGAGCTGAACACGCCTGCGCACTGATGAGTCCCCAGTAGGGGCGAAACACGTGTCTGTGCAGTTGTTCGGTTCGACCGTCTGATGTTGTGGTAGTCGGAGAGCTTTGTTTCACCTTCATTCAAAATTACAAAACACATTCAAAGGTTCAAAAACATTGCTTTTTGGTCTGTTGGGAAGAGTTTACTGAAATCTTTCAAAGTAACGAAAATAGAGAGGGTGGAAGGACCACCTTTTGACCCTCCATATTTTCAAAAATAGAAAAACCCCTAGGAGGAAAAAACCCTAATTTTTTTTCAACATTTTTCTGATACTTTTGAAGCATTTCCGTGACTGCAGTTCAATTTTCTACCCCAAGTTTGCAAGCACCCTGTATATGTATGTTATATTTTCCTGAACCAGAAGAAGTAGATGAATCATGTCTCATAGTTTGATTGGTGAAACCTGGACAGTTGTGGGTTGTGGGTAGGAACCCGACTGACTTCCAACACGAACACATCAGGGCGGCCTGTTTCTCTCGGTGCAAATCAACAAACTTGTCAGAAAAATGATTACATAACACTCTGTACTGTAGAATCAATATCAATTATTACTATCAAATTCATTGCAAGTAAGCATATTAATTGCCAAACAAATCGAGTTTGCATTATCGGAAGATTTTTCATGTTTCATGAATTCATTCAAAATTTGGAAAGTTTGTTCATCAAAGTTTTCCTTGAGTTTTCCAATTTTTAGGGTACTTATCCAACTTCAAGCGATGAGCAGTTCAGTTAAAAATTGATCCAAATTGTTTATATTTACATTTTATTTAATAAAGTTCATGTGGTTATATTTTATACTATGTATTTTCCGGATGATAAAAACGAGTTCAATGGAATTAATTATTTTGAAGTGCTTCACATGTTTGTCTAATCTCATTTACCGCACTGGATTCCAAATAATGGCTGAATCAGATTTATTCTCGGATTTAATCTTAACACCGAGTGTAGGTGGTTTGTCTATAAAGAGTCACAACCGCTTTTTTTACTCAAAAAACCTCGAGAGGTACGTACTACAGGCACCGGTTTTTTTTTTGGCTACGTGCGGGTATAATTTTTTATTGTGTAGGTACCAGTGGTACCTAAATTCTGAATTGTTTACATCAAATTTTCGGTTTACCTGAAAGCGAATCTTGGCGTTTGCCCCAAGCTGTACCTGAGACCCGGATAAGTTCGGTTTGATCATAGGTGGGAGTAATTGGTTGCTTCAATTAAATCTATGACGATCAAACCAAGATTAAACTTGAATTGAGCAACTGGACCTAAGAAATCTGTTCTGTGATGAAATCAAGGACGAAAGTAATATCCAAAAGCAAAGGAAACCACCCAAGGCAAAGTGTGGTTTTTATAGCGCATTTATCCGCACTTTGCCGTCCGCCTGTCTGTCCGTCTTGTCACGCATCTCCTTAAAGAAAAATCGTAGAATTGTCATTTTTTCAATTACTCTGCTACGTATCTCTGAGCAGTGCGTATATAGGCATAGAAAATTACATCTAAACTTCGGCCATCTAGTCACATCCTATTGAACTTCTTCATGATTCAACAGATTTTGATAAAAGTGGAGACAGTCTGTCTCGTATGTTCTAGGATTGTAAGTACGGTTCCACGATTGGCCGCCATCTTCGCCCGCCATATTTCTCATAAGTGAACCGATTATGATGAAACTTGCAGCATACTTTAGCTTCGTACAACAATTTATGATTGTGAAACCGACTTCATGATTTTCCGCCATCTTGACCCGGCCGCCATATTGAACTTTCTCGCAAGTGAACTGATCATAATGAAACTTGATACGTACGTTTGTCCTGTGTCACGATTATTCATTTGAAAGACAGTTTCACCATTGGCCGCCATTTTGGCCCTCCATAGTGAAATTTTTCAGAAGGAAACCAATTGTGATGAAACTTGGACATAAGTACCTACTTGCATCTTGGATAATTATCCGTGATTTTCAAGTTACCTCTACGATTCGCCAGCATCTTGGCTGGGTTTCTATATTGAAATTGTCTCATTAGTAAATCGGTTTCGATGAAATCGGGACAATTCTTTTCATTGACCCTTTTTCGTAAATGAACCGATTTTGATGAAATTTGGAACATACAATGTCTGGTAGATGTAGTTATCCATGATTTTGAGGTTGGTTTTACGATTCGGTGCCGTCTTGGGAAGCCATATTGACTGCGCCACAAGTCAACTGATTTATAAAATTTGAAACTAATTTCTGTCTGGTTGATTAGAACTTTCTTCATTATTATCAATATCACCCTAACACGATGATTTTGATCGCAGAAGATGCGCTGTAGAACTCACCCCGTGAGTACTTTGAACTACTTGTTTCAATAGAAGCACAATTTTATGCACAGGAAAGTAAAACTTTTAACGTGACACCGTTAACCGGAAGTCGGATCTAATCAGAACTAGGTTTGTGTCATTATTTCCACTATACATACACACCATCACTTTTTGCAGAATTTTTTTTATAAAGCACAGCTACAGACCTCATCAATAATGTTCTTTTGTCTATTGGGCACTTGTAAGAAGAAGGATGTAAGATGCAAGGTGAGATGCGAGGCGTCAAAGTGTGATGTATGTGGTTGTTGTTATTATACCTACATCACTGTTCGAATTTATAATAAACACAATAGTTAATAGTGTTTTTATTCAAATTCGATGCACTTACCGTCTACCCACAAATCAAGTGATTATAAAAAAATGTCCCTTTACTAAGAGAGCGCTTCCATGATTATGTAAATTTTACTGTCCATATAGCCAGTACGTATATTAATTCAAATACATTTTTTCTTAAATAGCATTTAAATGTGAAAGAACAGCCGACGCAATGAACTTTGAGCACATCGCGGAAGAATTATGTAGATCAGTACCGCTGAGAATTTAAATTTTGCCATAGGTCGCGAACAATGAGGTCCTATTGACCTTTGAAAAGTCACAAACAGTGCCTTAGACAGAGCTTTATTAGCAGCTAGTTCGATCGATTTTGTAATCATAACAATAGTCATAACCGTGCGATCAACCAAATTTTCATTCCAACTTGGCTTCGGAAACAAAATTTTCTTCAAGTGAAGCGACTGGATTAGATGATAGAATATTTCGAAGCCGAGTCAACTCCTAATGAAAATTTTCTCGATATTTTTACCGACTCACAAATTAAATTTGTGAATCAAATGAAGATGGCAACAAAGTAGTAGAGATTCAAAGACATGTGGGCATGACTGTTGGAAAAAACACGCGGAGAATATATTATGCCTCCCATGAGCTTATATTCAAAAGCAATAACTCATGTAATGGTCATTGACTTGTATAATAACCAAGTGGAGGCGCCACAAAAGTGAAAATACCATATATTTTAATTTTAATTGTCCCCCGTCCTATTTGACAAAGGAAAGTTGCAACACATCGCTGGGTAGGTAAACCGAGAGCCTCTCATAATGCAGAAATAAATTTAAAATTGAAATGTCCCTTTCTTTGTACGAACAAGATCGGCGCCTAAAAATGAGATTGCGTTGCCGATAAATTGCATTTGTGTTTCGTCCAACATTTCGCGACTTTACGAGCCATCATGTGGTTTTGCGGTGTGCAAAGGTTGGACCGTTCAATGTCAGTTGCCCACATGGCTTTGTAATTGGACCCATATACGTAATTTTTACGAAATACGCAAATTCCAGAGAAATTTCTCAGTTGATTGTACATTCATCAAATTCTTGCCTCGTCGTGTGTTCTAGAATCTAGGGTGGTGACCCTTCCAGTTGAGCTTATGTACCACAGAGATTAAACATACAAATTAATATGCCATATCATTACTTTTTCTATGAATGAAGTATCTAGGTAGGTACTTGGTACCTGACAAATTGATTGGCCATTTTTATGCGGATTTTAAAAATCTCAAACATGAAAGATTATTAAAATATTAAAAGTAGGTGAAGATTCTGATTTCTGAAAATTGCTAATATTAGAGATGTTTTATTACAGCTTACCTCAAGTCTTACAGGCCTGAAGATCCAAAGATCTTATAGAAACTATGGGTAATTGATCTGCGTTGAGGATCAAGGCCGGCCCTGAGCCTCGCCCTAATGTGCACTGAACCCTGCATTATTGTGCCCTCCTTACGGCAAGTCATTCTAATGAATTTTTTTCTTTATAAATTGAGCAAGAGCATTTTGGATGTCAGTTTTCAATTTAAAAAACATTTATTCGCAATTAGTACTTCTGGTTCCACTATCTTGCCTCGAATCTAAAAAATCGGTTGTGTCACCCCAAAACTTCCCCGACTAGTATCCAGGAACCTATGGAAATTTTTGTTCGAAACGTCCCTTCGGGTGGGAACGAGGGTGTTAAGTTGGAATTACAGAAAAAAAACTGAAAATAATTTGGAGAAAATTATGCTACAAAAGCGAGTCGTTCTGGTCGAAACACCGGCGAGAGCCCCTCTTGAGTGGCAACGGCCAGGAGAAATTTTGAAAATTCATTACGCCCAACTGGAGAATGGTGGAGAACTGCAACTGCGGCCTCGATTTGGCTCTTTTGTTGTGTTGCTTCCTGCCAAATCTGGTTCCAATCCATCAAATAGATTTTGAAAAATTAATTGGTAAAGTTTTGAACTTTAACATTTTTTATTATTTGACAGATGACAGATAGGGCAATGTTTTCAACTGTTTTGAATACAGTTTTTCAAGGGCTTTCAAATGACATATTGCAAGTTGAGTTCCGTGAGATATAGCTTCTGACATTTGATGATAGTAACAGTTAGGTTTGACAGATGACAGCCAAAAACTAATGGGCTCTTTTCAGGGAACAACCATGTTTGTGTACCAAATTTCAAGTCGATCTAGTCAACGTTACGGCAGTTATCGTGGAAGATCACAGACAGACACACACACACAGACACACAGACAGACATCATTCTGAAAATGGTCTCAATCGTCTTGGAGGACCTCAAAACGGATATATCCGGTGAAATCTCAAAACTTTCTTTCTGCACGATTACAATACTTCCCCTTACATGTTGGTGGGGGGTCGGGGAAGTAAAAAGACGAGAAAAAAGATTAATTTTAATTGGTGAGGTACAAAATTGAACAGCTGGTAGGGGAATGCTCCAAAAATGCCAGAAAAATGTTGAAAAAAAATTGATGATTTTTATTTTAAAAAAATGGAGGGTTAAAAGATGGTCCTTCGACCCCTTCTGTTTCCTTTATTTTGAAAGAATTGAGTAAACTCTTTTCATTAGACCAAAAAGCAGATTTTTTGAACCTTTGAATCTGCTTTGTAATCTGGTTTAGTGTACAGGGTGAGTCATAAACCCTAAAAATCTATTTTTCCTCGAAAATGCTCGTGAGAAGTTTTAGAGGATAAAAAACTTACATAGAGAAACAAATAACAGAAATAGTTCCAAATGAATTTTCTGCATGCATTTTTGAAGAAAACTGGATTTTCAGGATTTACGATTCAACCTGTATAGTAAATAATAATAATATATTTTGATCCAGATGGAAGGTGGACTGCGGTAGAAACGGGGGGCCCAAAGTAGGGGGGCACAGTGGCAGATGTCGTGGCCTCACTTCCAAATATGTTCTGATCTCTGAAGAAGTGTGCCGAGTTTCAGCTTGTGCCTTCAATGCAAAGTTCTTATCGATATTGTCTTGACTATTATCGTTATCGAAGTCTACTTTTTCCTAGACTCTTCCACCCATTTTATCTGTTTTCTTTTAATCATGACTCAGTTTGGTATGTTTTATAAATTAGGGTATTCCGAACAAACCGCATTACCGACCCAAGTAACCGAAGTAGGATATTCCTGAAAAGCGAGATGAAGTGTGCCTTCTGTTGTTATGGAGACCTGAAATCGATTGTTCCGCCATTCGCTCTCTGATGAATGCGTAAAATGGGGTTTCCCCGACCGTCATTTCCTGGAACATAGCACAATTTCATCCTCGGAACAGACCTCTCTAAAATGCTAGTGCCTATACCTATCTAATGAAGTTTAGTTTTAAACTCAATGGCAAAAATTGTCCTCATCTACGTGCTTTGGTTTAATAGTCGACACTTTGAGATACTGAAAGCGGTGTCGAAAAGGAGATTGTTGACCGCTTTTCAACCAATAGAAACAATTATTTATTGCTACTAGAAGGTAGGCAAACATTTCTATTTTTAGCAGCCAGAATTCCGAACTTCCGAGCAATAGTACCTTTCATTATCCAGCGCGCCATCAGCGCGCATACTCGTCTTCTGAAGTAATGGCGTCAAATACAAAATTTGCGAACAAATGCTAGAAAATGGCGTGAAAAACCGCCATAGAGTTGAAAAATACGCGCCGCAGCGAACAGTGTAATAGGCTAGAGGTTAATACACACTAGTGATTACTCATTTCTCATCAAAAAGTCCGCATTGTTCATTAAATTATAAATAACTGCGTTTTACATTGGTCGGATGTGTGTAGGTACGCAACCCATAATGCAACCCCCAACAACTCTATTTTCAGTTTGACTAGCGAAAGTTCGCAACACTCGCTACATCAGTGTACTGCGGAATGTATTTTACTTTCAGGGACTTTTCCCACACGATTCAAGAATAGCGGCCCTAGGCCAGGCGGTATGTCGATAAAATCACTACAATCTGGAAAAAACTCCGACCAAAGCTTTTATGGTCTCAAACTCTTCGTAAGGTCAGTAGTTATCTACCACTGAGCTTCCGCCCAAAAACGAGTTGTGCTGATTCCTCCACATCTGTGCGAAGGTAAAGGATGCCTTGAAAGTGGAAAAAGATCTGTTAAACCTTCGTACTTTTCCATAATATTTGCCTAAATGCAAACGTACAACTCTTACGCAAACATTAGAAGCATCTGTCATCATCTCTGTGCCAGTCTTACTGTTGAAAAAAAGATTTCTGTTTGCGGGTCAGATAAATTACATTTAATCATTTTTCCACACAAGAAAACGATGGAGCAACATGTATTTTGTATGTTTCCTAATAACTCGTATCCATTGAACCCATTTATGGCATTAAAATTCCAATAGCAGCATTTTTGAAGATGTTGCCAGCAAAAAAGTGAATAATTTTTACCCGCCTGTTCAGCAGCAATTTTTTCAATTTTACCAAACACCGTTTGCAAAATTTTTATAAGGAATGAAAAGCTCAAACTCTTCTCTAACGATATCCTGTCTGGCTTAATCGCGGCACGCACTTGAAAGTCTAAAAAATTGATTTCTTTTCGAGAGGTCCTGATTCACCAGCGTGCGGCCATGCCTACTTGACATAGACCGGACTGATTACACGAGCTTGAGAATGTACTCTTTTCCAGCTTTAAAACGCGACCATTATTATTAAGACTTTGTACATTGATTTATGAAGAAATTATATATCATTTTATCATTAATGGTCGTGTTTTAAAGCTGGAAGAGAGTACATTTCCAAGCTTGTGTAATCAGTCCGGTCTATGTCAAGTAGGCACGGCCGCACGCGGGTAAAATAGAACCGCTCTAAAAGAAATTAGTTTCCTGCACTTTCAAAAAGCGTGCCGCGGTTAAGCCAGATATAATATCATTAGAAAACAGTTCCAGCTTGTCATTCCTTATAAAATTTTCGAGAACGGTGTTTGGTAAAATTGAAAAAACTGCTGCTGAACAGGCGGGCAAAAATTATTCACTTCTTGGCGGGCAACATCTTCAACAATGCTGTTATTGAAATTTTAACGCCATAAATAGGTTCAGTGAGTACAAGTCATTAGAAAACATCCAAAATACATGTTGCTCCATCGTTTTCTTGTGTGGAAAAACAATTGAATGTGATTTATCTGACCCGCACAAAGAAATCTTTTTTTTACAACAGTAAGACTCGCACAGAGATGATGACAAATGCTTCCAATGTGTGCGTTAAAGTTGTACGTTTGCATTGAAGCAAATAAAATGAAAAAGTACGAGGGTTTAACAGATCTTTTTGCACCTTCAAGACATCCTTTACCTTTGGGCAGATGTGGAGGAATCAGCACAACTCGTTTTTGGGCGGAAACATAGTGGTAGATACCTACTGACCTTACAAAGAGTTTGACACCATAAAAGCTTTGGTCGGAATTTTTTCTATCCAGAATGACCTACCGCCTGGCCTACCCTGTGCTCTTCCAAGTATAAAAATCAGTTTTTTCGAAACTAAATCAGCGGTGTTATCCTTCCAAAAATCATGGAAAAACAAGTGAAAGGGGCCGTTAAACATTGTGCTCATGGGAATGGGCACAGTGATAGTCGGTATAATGACAAAAATATGTATTTCTTTATCCGATTCCCAAAAACGTGCTTAAAATAGCGTAAAAACTTGGTACTGGAGAAATTTGAAAAACACGCAAAGTCTTGCGAGGAATGTGACAATGTGCACGGTGGGTGAAGCTGTGTAACCGGAAAAATTTCACTCCGAAACGGGTCACCAAGGATAGATTCAATACATTCATACACAATACATTCCGGAGTACACTGATGTAGCGAATGTTGCCTAAAATCGTGGTTTTTGGGCAACTTTCGCTACAGAAGTGTAGTACCTACGGATTATATAAAACTCCCAGGGACTTTTCTCACACGATTCAAGAATAGCGGCCCACTTGTTCACAAACGTACGACACTCGGAGCGAACTCCAAAATGGCGAATAAATAGTTGATGTTGACAGCAGACAGCAGCGGAAAGTCACGGCCGTTGCTTGTCAAACTGAAAATAGAGTTGGTGGGGGTTGCATTATGGGTTGCGTACGCACATCCGATCAATGTAAAACGCAGTTATTTATAATTTAATGAACAATGCGGACTTTTTGATGAAAAATAAGTAATCACTAGTGTGTATTAACCTCTAGCCTATTACCCTGTTCGCTGCGGCGCGTATTTTTCAACTTTGTGGCGGTTTTTCTTGCGATTTTGTAGCATTTGTTCGCAAATTTTGTATTTGACGCCAAAATTTGGCGCAAGCGTTGGGTATACCACTATAATGAAAGTTACTATTACTAGGACAAAGTATAAACTTGTACCTGTATCTATTATTGATAACACGTATTGTCACATTCATTCCTTTGGAGCACTCCTCGCAAGTTCGTCGTGCCCCAAAACCAGTCGTGTGACAATATAGCTTAACAATGAACACTTTTTGATATCCTGGAAGCGGTGTCGAAAAGAACCATTTTATTAAACCGCTTTTCAACAAATAAGAACAATTATTGCTACTAGAAGGTAGGCGCGAAATGTCATTTGTCAAATTTTTTTATTTTTAGTAGCTACAAATTCCAATTTCTGCGCAATTTTTAGGGTAAATAAGCTAAAATAGTATAACTATAATACTTGCAGGTATAATGGTATAATAAGACGTATTGACAAAGCTACGTCTTATGCATGAGACTCGTATAATAATATATAGATACTAGTATTTGTTGCCGCACTTTCATGCAAAATACATCTTGAACTCGCTTGAAAGTGGAACATTCCAGAACAATTATTCGGTTAATCAATCACGTCCAGTCATCCATCGAGTTATTATAATAACCTTTTTCATAAATGCTCCAATATCTATGCTTCGCAATTATGACAGTAAAAAGGAAACTAAACTAGACATTTTGTGGCTTTGGAAACCAAAAGCCTGATGAAGAGAAATTTTCAATTTTTCTTCGTTCAGTTCTCCCACGTCTTGACAATTAAAATCCCATATCACTTTTCATAAGTAAAATAAGTAGGCGAATGATTAAAATTTGTGTAAGGTAACAAAAGGCCAGAGTGGACAACATAATATATAATATACAATGATAATATGCTTCGTAACAACTTAAAACAATCTACTATCACAACTATAGACCGCAGGTACTCAACGTGCTAAGCCGTCAGCCCTTAGCTTAAGACTGCCTGAGTGGCGGCCATCCAGTGGGAACGTGAGGGGCCAGGATTTCGGTAATAAAACATGCAGATACGGATCGGGTTGCCGTCTTGCTTTATCGTCGTTCCTAACATTCGGCCATCCTGACTTCTTATTCTGTCCTCAGAATAGCAATCACTCTAAAACAGGTACAAATACTTGAACCGTGAATAGCAAAAATTTTCAACTTCCCTTTTTGTTGCATTTGGTGATGCCCGGATACGAATCGAATTGAAACTCATTTGGCATGACTTTTGTTGATCTTCCATCAACTCGACTGTATTCCTTGTTTTATGACACACCAAATTGATGTCATCTCTTCTCCAGTGACATGAGTACTGGTCCTTGATAGACCCCATGTCCATTCAGCTTGATGGAATGGTCCTGCATAGGTACTGCGTCTTGGTAGAGCCCATACCAATCTATCTTGGTCGATCAGCAACTGTCAGCGTAATCGTGAAGCACCGTTGGTCTCGAATGTGCTTCGCGGATACTGCTTGTTGGACCTTGGTAGAACCCATATCCATCCATCTTGGTCGATCAGCAACCGTCAGCGTAATCGTGAAGCACTGTTGATCTCGAATGGTTCTAGATGGATACTGCTCCTTGAACCTTGGTAGAACCCATATCCATCCATCTTGGTCGATCAGCAACCGTCAACGTACTCGTGAGGCACTGTTGATCTCGAATGGTTCTAGATGGATACTGCTTCTTGGACATTGGTAGAACCCATATCCAATCATCTTGGTCGATCAACAACCGTCAGCGTAATCGTGAAGCACTGTTGATCTCGAATGGTTCTAGATGGATACTGCTCCTTGAACCTTGATAGAACCCATATCCATCCATCTTGGTCGATCAGCAACCGTCAACGTACTCGTGAGGCACTGTTGATCTCGAATGGTTCTAGATGGATACTGCTTCTTGGACCTTGGTAGAACCCATATCCAACCATCCTGGTTCTTTGTCAACACTAGTCATAAACTCTGTTGACCATTGTCAACGTCACTCATGAACTATGGTGGTCCTCGGCCAACACTAGTCATGAACCTTGTCAGTCATCAACTATGGTGGTCCTCGACCAACACTAATCATGAGCCTTGTCGACCCTTGTCAACGTCAGTCATCAACTATGGTGGTCCACGGCCAACACTAGTCATGAACCTTGTTGACCTTTGTTAACGTCAGTCATGAACTATGGTGATCCTTAGCCAACACTAGTCATGAACCTTGTTGACATTTGTCAACCTTAATCATGAACTATGTTGGTCCTTCGCCAACACTAGACATGAACCTTGTTGACCTTTGTCAACGTCAATCATAAACTATGGTGGTCCACGGCCAACACTAGTCATGAACCTTGTTGACCTTTGTCAACGTCAGTCATGAACTATTGTGGTCCTTGGCCAACACTAGTCATGAACCTTGTTGACATTTGTCAACCTTAATCATGAACTATGTTGGTCCTTCGCCAACACTAGTCATGAACCTTGTTGACCTTTGTCAACATCAGTCATGAATTATGGTGGTCCTTGGCCAACACTAGTCATGAACTTTGTTGACCTTCGTCAACTTCAACCATGAACTATGTTGGTCCTTTGCCAACACTAGTCATGCACTTTGTTGACCTTTGTCAACCTTGATCATGAACTATGTTGGTCAATTGCCAACACTAGTTATGAGTCTTGTTGACCTTTGTCAACCTTAATCATAAACTATGTTGGTCCTTTGCCAACACTAGTCATGTACTTTGTTGACCTTTGTCAACCTTGATCATGAACTATGTTGGTCAATTGCCAACACTAGTTATGAGTCTTGTTGACCTTTGTCAACCTTAATCATAAACTATGTTGGTCCTTTGCCAACACTAGTCATGTACTTTGTTGACCTTTGTCAACCTTGATCATGAACTATGTTGGTCAATTGCCAACACTAGTTATGAGTCTTGTTGACCTTTGTCAACCTTAATCATAAACTATGTTGGTCCTTTGCCAACACTAGTCATGTACTTTGTTGACCTTTGTCAACCTTGATCATGAACTATGTTGGTCAATTGCCAACACTAGTTATGAGTCTTGTTGACCTTTGTCAACCTTAATCATAAACTATGTTGGTCCTTTGCCAACACTAGTCATGTACTTTGTTGACCTTTGTCAACCTTGATCATGAACTATGTTGGTCAATTGCCAACACCAGTTATGAGTCTTGTTGACCTTTGTCAACCTTAATCATAAACTATGTTGGTCCTTTGCCAACACTAGTCATGTACTTTGTTGACCTTTGTCAACCTTGATCATGAACTATGTTGGTCAATTGCCAACACTAGTTATGAGTCTTGTTGACCTTTGTCAACCTTAATCATAAACTATGTTGGTCCTTTGCCAACACTAGTCATGTACTTTGTTGACCTTTGTCAACCTTAATCATATTTCAAGGATTGAGTCTCGCTAATCGTTATTAGTCTTTACATGCCACTCATCGTATCTTAAGGGTTGAATCAGACCTTGAAATATGAAAACTCAGATCCTCACCTTTCAAAACCACCCAGGGTTTCCTCTTGTTGACCGCTATCACGGTGGTGGTAGCTCGTGTGCAGTTTTCTCGTAAGTCCTTGACTTCGTAACGGTCGTTCGGCAAAATCTTCCAAACTCTGAATGGACCCTTTGACTTCGGTAGTAGTTTCCTGCTGTCACCCCTACTCGATGTCGCATTCAAGACTACTACCGGCTGGCCTTCCTCGTATTTGGTAGCTGCAGCTCGAGTCTGGTCGAATCTCTACTTTTGAGCCTTTCGATCTTCGGTAATTCTTCGTTTGATGGTGCCTCTCCATTTCACCAAGTCTGCTCAAGTCACCTTGTATTTTGCCAAGATACTAAAGTCAGCAACGTGACGTGGTTTGCATTCAGCTAGTGTTTCAAGTCTTGATACACGCTCTGGTGGCACCCTGTATTCATTTAATGGGCTTGTCCCATTCGTCTTCTGCATTTCTTAAACAAGTGACAGTCAAAAAAACATTCAAAACAGTACGGTTACATCTTCCATGCACTGCCCATTGACACAAAGTAGGTAGTGGCGATAGCATTCAACGTGTGTTCGATCTCATTTGTTTTCACAAAACAACTTGCGACTTGTGAGGTAAAATACCTTCCTTCTCTCAGTAATAATGTAAAGGTAAAGGTACACCAATCAAAAACATTATACTCGTCATCGTCTTCGTCAGCATCTAATACCTATGCAATAAAATTACCTCTCTCACAAACTGTCATTCGATACGGTCCGTAACCATCGGCTCGTCTGTGGTGTGATGCACTTCGATTTTCGATGCTCTTGCTTTTCCCCCAAATTACTTACACATTGAAAACGAAATACAACCACGGCATTCTTGGGGCGATTTTACTGTGGAAATCTTCTTGTCTTGCGGACATTCCTTATACTGTTATACTAACAAAATAATAAATTCGCACTCATTCCCAAACTTCAACAATCGTTACTTTAATTGCAATTTTGTTCGTCGTATTTACGTATTTAAGATTTCTTACGACCATGTGCGTCAACAACCCAAAAGGGAACTGCGTGAAATATCTTAATTTACCATGACATCAGTCTAGACGCTCCAACACGGCTCGAGCGTCTGACCTAGGAGGGTAGGTCCCATATCAGCTTGCACCTGTTATGCGTTTTGTGGTGTTTTGAATATATTCATTCAAGTTATAACATTTAGGTACCAATCTAAACACGGGGTCGGCAAGAATTCGTACAATATTCGTGCGTTAGGTACCACGTAAACTATAGTGGCTAATTCGCACGCGGTCATTTGTTTCCAGTTATGGAAAGTTACCACTTCATCAAATTTGCGAATCCTGTCGATTATTACCTTCTCACTGTTCTCTTCGTCCCATTTAAACAACGGGATGATGGCCTCATCAAGATTGGTACTAGAACGAGTACTCACAGTTTTGTAGTTCTGATAGCTCACGTTTCAATCTCGTATTTTTCTTGACAACAAGCATCATCCTCGTTTCGAGAGGGTGGTAGTGGCATCCTACTCGGCGACTGCGAGTGGCGAGCTCGGGAGTCGGGACTGGCTTGAGCGGTGTGAATATTCTCGGTGGTGTCCTGGTGATCGGTTCATCATCACAATAATTACCCATTACCCAGGTGTGCACCAAACTTCAATAACAGGATTCACTGCTCACTATCATTTGAATACAGTTCTTTCGTTTTGGGTTGCGGGAAGCTCACCCCGAACATTGCTTGAACATGTGAGTTAACTTGAGGTCTACATTTCAATTTCAATTATTTTTCAAAAATTGTGGGCGTACACTTGGAGTTTAATCCCACTTCTGACTTCTGTAAGGTAACAAAAGGCCAGAGTGGACAACATAATATATAATATACAATGATAATATGCTTCGTAACAACTTAAAACAATCTACTATCACAACTATAGACCGCAGGTACTCAACGTGCTAAGCCGTCAGCCCTTAGCTTAAGACTGCCTGAGTGGCGGCCATCCAGTGGGAACGTGAGGGGCCAGGATTTCGGTAATAAAACATGCAGATACGGATCGGGTTGCCGTCTTGCTTTATCGTCGTTCCTAACATTTGTGAGAGAACTATTTCATTATTTCTCATTCCATAAGAAAGTGCGAGTGTGAATGAGAGTAAACGATTCACTTTTTTCCGCAAATTTTTCACGAATTCTATAAATCGGTTTGGTTTCCAAAGCCGTGATGAACACACAATTATTTTGTCTTGTTTAGCAATCCTCTAAAATCAAAGTGTGAGAACTGGGAACTGGGGAAACGTCTCTTAACCTCTTTAACAATTAATGAGAATGTCTGTCTTAATTGTTGATGCAGATTAAACAAAGTGCTTTAATTAGTGGGTTTAATAGATTTATTCAAACCGCGCCTCCTATGATGCATCAGTAAACTAGTAAAACTATTTTTAAATGGAAGTAAACCTTTAAAAATTCGAACATGATGTAAGAGCAGCAATTAAAAGTGCAATCAGTCATGCTTGTTGCATTTCGGATTTACTTTGAAGGGCGTGGACGCCCTTCGCTTCCAGACAATCATCGCCATCTATTGCTACAAGGTATGTCATTGACTTATGTTGAAATACAATGTGGACAAAAACAAACGTACCATTTGAGTCAGCAAATATGAAAGAATGTGAATTTAGATCATTTTATGGAGTACTCCGAGATTGTGATTATTGTATTGACAGTTGACACATGTGTTTCATCATTGCGTCAATTTTTAGTGAAAAGTTAGTATATACCTATGTAGTATAAAAAACCTATATACGTTGAGTGAAAATATACAAAGAGGCGCCATGGTGTAGGGTTTCGCCCTATTTTATTTTAATATTTTAGATTTCGGACAATCACTAATAGGCCAAATTAATGTCATGTCAGGGGGGTAGGGGGGGGTATATTACAGAGGCAACCTTTTGTCATTGTCCTGTAGATGACGCCACGCTACAAGCAACTGCTGAAACTTGCTTTGCAGCGGATCGTTTTCTTATACAGGATGCCCGGTGTTTAATCGTGAACCAGTAAAGGATTTCGACACATCATTGGTCCAGTAGTGTCATAACTTTTATACCGTTCGACAATTTTGACGTCACGATCGATGGCAGATATTCTTGATAATGATGTCTTGATCCAAGTACTCACATTCTCGGCGTACCCTAATCACCTACGTTTGTTTTAGCTTTACACAGGTGTCCCGAAAATACACCGACAACGTTCTAGGGCAGCTTCCTCTTATCAAAACAAGAAAAAAAGTTCCCATAAACATGGGTCCGGAAACGCTTCCAAAGGGAGCTACAGACCCCTAAAGGTGAGACCCTGAAGATGGTGTTCATTCAATCTCTCCGAAATCGTTCAAGGGAAATCAATCAAACTTGACACATTTAATAACCTACAAATGCCCAACAAAATTTGAATGCCTAACAAAAATGAAGTTGCTTTGAAATAGTTTTTCTTTCGGCTTGAATATCGTAATTAAAAATTAGCATTACTGACAACGTTTTCATACATTCAAACTCGAATATCTCGAAACAGTGCGTCTATCGAGGATGAACAGGGAGACTTTTTTGTAGAAAACTTCAATATTCCACAATTTTTTGTTAAATTTGAAAACAATTCACATTAAAAAAAGCGAGGGGTGAACCGCAAGAAGAATTTTGTACACCAAAACTTCCATTTGCATTGACTTCCACTAACTTCCACTGACTTCCACCAACTTCCAAAAGACTTCCACTGACTTCCGCCGACTTCCGCTGACTTCCACCAACTTCCAGAAGACTTCCACTGACTTCCACGAACTTCCAAGACTTCCATGAACTTCTACGCACTTCCGCGAACTTCCGTTTTTACAAATTTTCTCAATTTTCAAAGACTTATGAAATGTGAGCGATGAGAACATTCCTTATTAAGTAAGTGGAGTCAGGTCGTGCGATAAGCTACTTGAAAAAGCAAAATCCAAGGAATCTACGCCAACTTGAGGAATTTACTTGCTCATACTTGTTCACACTTCATCTTCCTTGGACTGTGGAAATGATACTTGAGTAGGTAGTAGGTAGGTACGATAAGAATGAAGTACTCAAGTTCCGAAATTATTGCAACAAAATTCGAAGAAACATAGGAAATTGAAAAATAAGGGGACTTTCTTGATAAACATACCCTCGCAAGCGTCTAATAACGGAGATAGGTACAGGCCTTCAAAGTTTCTTTTAGAACAGTTTTTTGCATAACTTTTGAACCGTCGAACCGATTTTATTCCAATTTAAACCAAAGTCCACTAAAACAAGTCTTTGCTGAACAGTAGTAACGCATCTCATTAAACATTTTTAGGGGCGAAGATAATAAGGGCTTCCCTCTCCCTTTTCCCTCCCTTTTTTTACCTTCTTCAATCTTTTTGGAAATGGTTTCAATTTTTAAATTGGACGTTTAATTTAGAGAAAAAAGTTACTTGTGCAAAATTTCGATTCGGCGCTTCATTTTCGAGGTATTTGGGTTTGAAAACTTTGGAAAACATCTCAAAATCGCCATGTATTTTTCCAGGGCCCAAATTTTATTTTCTGAAAAACTTCATGTTTCTTGTCAAAAAATGGTGGTACATCAACTTGAAACACCTAGAAAAATGTATTTCAGTTGAAGAATCATGAGTTTTCTTGAATTTTAATTTTTAAGGCCTTTGAAAGTGGCGATTCCGAGATGTTTTCCGAAGATTCAAACTCAAATATCTCAAAAATGGTGCAACTTTCAGCAATGAACAAAATTTCAAAACTTGGAACCATTTCTGAAAATACCCAGGAAGTAAAAAGTAGGGGAAAAGGGGGAGGGTACCCTCTATTATCTTCGCCCTTGAAAGTGTTTGATGAAATAAGTCGCAATTCTTCAATAGAGACCTGTTTCAGTGAACTTTGGTTTAAATTTGAATAAAATCGGTAGAACGGTCCAGAAGTTATTCAAAGAAATATCTGATTTCAAAAGAACAACTTTTAAGGTCTGCATCTCCGTTAACCGTTAATAGTTATTTACATAATAAGGCAGGAAAGTGAATCTTTACAGGGATAGTAGGCATATTCAAGAACGAGCGTAAGCGAGGCCTAGAAGTCTACGTGCCCTGTAAAGACACTTTCCTGGCGTATTATGTATAACGTTTTACCCGAAACTACCTCAATAAACCACAAAGAAAGAAATTATTCTGGCACAATTTGGCAAACATCACGCACGTTGCTGGGTCCGGTTTTCAACAGTTTCCAGCAGACAAAACGTTTTTGACGCAGGAAAATCTCACTTTCCTGCGTTAAAAGACGCTTGTAATGGACACTTTACCTGTCAGTTTCGAGTAATATACGTTTATCTACAAGCGGTAAACAATACCAGTCACTTTTAACACGTCGTCATGGGCGACGTGCTAAAAGTGATGATTCTGCGCGTTCCTGTCATATTTTCAATAAATTCTGACATTATCTACTAAACATTTCAAAGACCAGTGTAGATAACATCTTGTACGACACACGCGTTAAAAGTATCTTATTTTGTGAGCGGGGTTGCTCCACTCGCTTCTTGTATCGTAAATAGCTATTATGAGGGTATGTCTATTCAGAAAGTCCCATTATTTTTTCAATTTTCTATCTCCTTGTGCATTTTGTTGCATCAATTTCGGCACACCTGTATACAGGGTGTTTCGCAATTACGGTTACAAATTTTTAGGGGAGATTCCCCATCAAAAATGGACTAGGAAAAAAATAACTTCGATTTCCTAAAATGCTCCGTTGAAAAGTTATAGGGTTCAAGTTCAAGTTGAATTTTTAAAATAGATTTTTTCACATAACTTTTGAATGGTATGACCGATTTTGTCCAAATTTGAACCAAAGGTCATTGAAATAGGTTTCGATCGAACAATATAACGTGTTTAAAAAAAAGAAGATCAGGCGTGGATATAATGGGGAGGTGTTTCTATTTTTTACCCCCTATTTTTTACCCCACTGGTTATTTCTCTAAATTATTTTAATTTTTTATTCTACTTTCAATTTGGAGAAAAAAAATTCCTTCGCAAAATTTTGATTAGAGGCTTCGTTGTCGAGATATTTGGGTTTGAAACTTTTGAAAACATCTCGAAATCGCCACTCTCCAGAGCCGAATTTGTTTTTTTTTTCTGAAAGCTCCTTGTTTCTTAGCAAAAAAATCGTGGTTTATCGACTTAAAAAATCTATTCAACTTTTCAGTTGAAGAATCATGAGTTTTCTTGATTTCTAAGTTTTAGGCCTTGAAAAGTGGTGATTTCGAGATGTTTTCCTAAGTTCCAATTACACCCAAATGTATCGAAAATGAAGCCTCTATCAAAATTTTGCAGGGGTAACTTTTTTTCTAAAATGAGTTTAAAAATTCAGCCGAAGTCGATTGAAGAACTGCGGCGTAGAATTACCGAAGAATGTCGCGCGCTTTCAAGAGAAATCTTCGAAAATGTTCGACAAGAGTTCGAGAACAGACTTTATTATTGCCTTGAGAACAACGGCAATCATTTTGAACATTTGTTGTGAACACTCGGTTTTTTTACGACACCTAAATATTTTTCATGTACTATCTACCTATCTTCCTACCTATGTGTTCGGGCTGTTTTTACTGAGAAAGTTGTGCCGTAATCGGAAAACAAAATCACTGGAGTTTGCATGGCTTGGCACCGAGCTCGGCACTCTTCAGCGTACAATATTCTACAATATTTTTCTTTACATGCGCCAGCCGCTGGTGCTTGTATTTGCAATTACACTCAAGTACTTATTGTTGTACACCAAATGTTTGATTATTGTCAACAACGAGGTCAACAGTGTGCAAAATAACATAGCCGCGCATGCCCAGTTCTCCAAAGACTTCCACTAACTTCCAGTAACTTCCACGCACTTCCGAAAGACTTCCATTGACTTCCACTGACTTCCACGAACTTCCTCTGACTTCCACTAACTTCCACCAACTTCCTCGCACTTCCAAAAGAGTTCCATTAACTTCCACTAACTTCCACGAACTTCTGAGCATTTGTACACCAAACTTCCTCAGCGGTTCGCCCCTCGAAAAAAAGTGAAGGTAATTTTTACCCCACACCTCAGCCTGACCCACCCCTGGTAAGTTAGTTTGGAAATAATCTTGCCTCATTTTGTTGGGCACAAGAATGTTAGTGGATGTGTCAAGCTTGATTGATTTCTCTTGAACGGTTTCGGAGATATTGAATAAGAACCATCTTCAGGGTCCCACCTTTAGGGGCCTATAGCTCCCTTAGGAAACGTTTTCGGACCTATGTTCATATTATGAACTTTTTTCTTGTTTTGATGAGAGGAAGCTGCCCAGAACGTTGTCGATGTATTTTCGGGACACCTGCATATGTAATTCGAAATGTATAATTATGTATCTATACATACATTTTCTACAAATACAGGGTGATTCACAATTTGTAACTTTCCCTTCAAAGGTAGATCCTTGACCCATCCTACGACACAAATCATGTAAAAAAAATGTTCAAAATTTGTTTCCTATTTTTATCCGAGGTTAGGTATGTCTTTTCCTAGCGATGATAGAAAATAATAAACGCGGCAAAATACGTATGGTATGGGGTTTTTCAGGTACTCAAAGCGATTTATTTTCAATTATTGACAAAAAAAAACTTTAACCCGTGTATCTTGGAAAACTAAGCCATAAGGGTGAATACCCAAGAAATTGATGTATTTATTAGAATGGTACGTGAACATCGCACATTTCCAATAATATAATTATTTCGACATGTCAAATTGTTTTTTGTGAGAATGCTTTTTTTTTTGAGCCGTGAAGGGCCTCGTAGTGACTTTATGATGCATCATTTTAACACCACTCTGTATAAATATTATTAAATTTGTTAAAGTTTTTGTTCTACTGATTCTCGAGAATCAAGGTGATAATTGTTATGATACAGTGGGAAAGTGACCGGGCGTAAAGTAACTCTTCGCCTTTGCCACAGAATAACTTTTTTGCCGCAGATGCTAAACTGGTGACAATCTGCGGTATCTGCATTACTGAGTCTCGGTTGGGGTATGACGTAGAAAATTGAAACGACAATAATTTTGCAATCTATATTTAGAGAAAAATTCACACGCGATGAAGATTGAGTTTTATAATCTTTTTTTTCTAATCATTGCGGAATCCAACTAACTAATCGATGTCTTCTATCATTATCATCAATCCAGCTCCAGCATAAGACTTTCTATATCCAAAACTGGTATAAGTATAAAGTATATAGTTAGTTCTAATATGGAGTTGGTGATTCGTATCGTAATCACATTTTTGTCGTGGCAAAGAATAATTGTTTGGTACAATCGAATTATGCAATAAAGAGAAATTTTAGTCGTCAAAAAATACATGAACGGAATGCAAATAAATAAGCAGTGTATACTTCAAAAATTCGTTTTTATAGAGCCCTAAATCTTATGAGCATGTGATATCTTGAATTTAAACGTGTTATCTTGACGGCAGCGTTGTTGGATTTCGTGCATGATTGTGCTCTCAAACTAGGTCATTAAGAAGCAACGCGTTTTAAATGTGGTGTTATCAAGAATTATAACGTCTTTATTTGACTTATAAGGGTCTGGTATTTCTAATATGAGTGACTGAACTCTTAACGTCCTCTATTTAGTGTGATCGTCATTGTAAAAATGCGGTGGCTTATAAACGTAAACATCTAAAAATCTATTTCAGTAAAGAAATCATGAATTCTATTGGATTTTATTTCTTGAGCAAGTGATGTTTTCGAGATGTTTTTGAAAAATTCAAACCCAAACATCTCTCGGCAAGCCTGCCTCCAATCAAAATTTTGTAATTTTTGTACGAGAAAATTTTGTCCAAGGTAACCAGTGGCGTAGAAAATAGGGTAGGAGAAAGGAGGCAACCCCCCCCCCCCTTTCCACGTATCTACGACACTGGATGATTTTGGCAAAAGGTCTTATTATCGAATTATAGGTTATGTATCTGAGAACTGCAAGTGCGAAATTGGAGATGATACGATGAAGTAGTTCAAAAGTTACGATTAAAAAACTCTAACTTTAAAAGCTTATAGCTCGGTAAAAAGCTCTAATTTAGAAAACGGCATAGATGGCACTTCATTTCTTCGTAAGGGGAACCTCCAGTATAAAGGTGACCACTTTATTCTGGAACAGCCTGTATGTAGTCAGTTCACAATGATTGAAGAAAATAATAAGATATCATCCCCCTATCTAATTTTTTGCTTAGAGTCTTGTGAAATGTAAATAACATCTGCTCACTTGCAGTTCTGAGGAATTCGCTAACTGTGTTATTCATTCTACAAAAAAGAATGGTAAAGTCGGTAGTTTCAAAGATTTATTTTCCTCTGCGAAGCCGACGACTTATCAGCTAAAACAAGATAAGTAAGTAACCGCACTGTCGCGTCAAAATGAGAAACTTTCTCCATCAATAATTCAGAAACAACAATAATAGTAATATGACATGTCAAATCAAGAAAATGACTTTGTTAAGGAATGATTTTTTAAAATTGGTCCCTACCTACTGATGTAAAATTAACCGCTCAGAAGTAATAAGGCGGCAGGTAAAAGCGCATAAACATGTCTTTTTCATTCCCATCCAGCAGCGGTCTCTAAAAAGCGGTCGTAATTCTAGTTTTCGGTTGTCTAAAAAAAAAAAACGAAAATTAAAAATAAACATTTTCAGAAATAACACGTCGCAAGAACTATCCTAAACCTCTATTTTCCTAGGTAGGTACTTTTTAAATTTCAAGACAAAATGAAACCGCTGAATGAGAATGAAAAATTAATGTTTTTACGCTTCTATCCGCAATATAAAATGAATTATAATATACTGTAATATAAAATAATACTCCACTCGAAGAACATGCGCGTGTTGCCTCCCTGCGTTTTTTTTTTTCGGTTCAAGCATTCCAACTAAATCAAGGAACTCATCTTTTTCCGGTCCGGGCTGGGAATAGAACCCGGACCATCAACACAGCAAGTTGGCGCTAACCAGCTGCACTATGAGCTTCTCTATCAATACTGATAAAGGCCTTTATTCAGAGGGCGAAGTTAAGCTATTCGACTCAACCACATGATGATGGAATAACCTCTGAGACATGTTGAAAAACAAAGTAAATTAAGTTATGTCGTAGATAACATCGAACAAGTTGTAGTTATTGGTCTCGTTAATTGCGTCTGCTGATCAAATTTATTAATACGTTCGGCAAGTTAAACCCACACACACCATACACCATAATATTAATGAACATAGCAGTATCTGAGACAAATTATCAATGCTCGAGTCTGTATATTGGAAACTATAACTCATAGTAAAGTATCTAAGTATCAAGTCGAGTATCAAGTGCAGCTTGCTAAAAGGCCGGTTTTCATAAATTCAGGCAGCGTCTGGAGGGAAGGTGTAGAAGGAGAAGTGCGAAATTGACTTTTTGAATTTTCATGCTATTGGATTGGACTGAATCTTTTTATCATCGTGTGCTCTCGTGCAACTGAAAATTGCCTTCGTCATGTTAAAATTAAGCAAGTGAATATACCTTCACGGGCGTGAGGCTCAGTAACGCACTTCCTCCTTGGAGGATTAGTGAACGCAAGATGTTGGGTAATTATTCAGACATGATTCTGCCAAGTTCGGGTCCTAAGACTAGACCGAGGACTAGACTAAGTATGAACTAACCACCCATTAACAGTATGCTGAAATGTAGAAGACGAAATACATTCTTACAATAAAAGTTTCAGATTTCCTAGTTATATGTCTAGTTACTTATATGACCTAGTTAAAAACCAGGAAGTGATTCTGATTACTATGTATTAGGAAACAGTTTTATTCGACATAAACATGTCGATTCTTACTTGATTAGATGGGTATATGTATTTCTACATCCACATTTTGAATTTGAGCGCAATCGGATGCAAATTGTTGCGATTCCATCATAACTGCGAGTTCAGTGCTAGTTTTTGTTTATTGTTATTGAGTGAACATGTCTCTTAGTTTGGGTGCCAGTATACTATTGGTACCCATTATTGGCTATTTCAAAGTGTTAAACAGTCGAATTTCACTGTAGGATCCATGGGATCTGAACTGATCCATGGGTCGTATCGACGTGGATTTGTTGTTGAAGAAAGTTCAAATTCTTCTCTAAATATAATCTCGCATGTGTCCATGTATTACTATAAGAACGGGTACTTGTCCTTATGTCATAACTTTTCAAGTCCAGTTGAGAAATTCAGCACTTAATCGGCGACGCCGTGCTACAATCAATTGTTATTATTCCAATTGTTTATCGTTATTTCGGCAAGAGTTTTCTTGGTCCGGGTACCAATGCAATAAGTTACTCATTGGAGTTGAAATCTTTATTATCGTGGTGTTATGCTGTGTTCACACACCAAGATCAGACTAAGAGCAACGTTTAATAGCTGTATTACACTGAACAATTTCTTGTACAATTTCATGAACAAGCTGTCAGTTGAACAATCAAGTTAATTGTTTTTAGACATTATTTTGGCAGATTGTTCAAGAAATTGTGTAGTGTAATACAGCTATAAGGATGCCAGAAGATACTGTCGAGAAGGCGCTAAAACATGCTTTCGTAAATCCTGGCTCAAGACGAACCTACGTTCAACTATGATAGATATAGATATGTATAGTATGGTCAGTATAGTACAGTTTGGAATAATAGTTTTTCTCCCAGTCTAAGTCATAGCAAAACATCAAAGAATACGCCCTGCATTTGCCAGCTTCTTTTTTGTTTCTGGTGTACTTTTGGAGATCTAACTGATTTAAAATCCGGGTGTTGGAACTGACCTATTCAATATTTCACCCCAGGCTTGAACGTCTGGGGGCAACTGATATTTCTAGAGTTTCAGGAATATAATTACACATTTCTGAATTTTCAAGTGATAAATTTGATTTATGAACCCAGCTTAAATTTGTGGAGGTTTTTGTTTCGAGTTATGGATAAACTAGATGCTGTTTTTTGAAAGCGCGATAGAACCGATATAATTTTTTAGCCGTCTGCAGAGGTTACACGTGTGCTAGCATAGCAGCCAGTCAACAAGATGTGAAACGAAAAAATGACCTGATCTTTTGCCAAAATCGTTGGATTTGTTTTTCTATCTTGAAACTGCAACGTAGATTTTGAACCTTATAACACAGAGAAAACCTGCTTGAATTATAATTAAAGTTCTCGGAATTAGTGTCATCGATTATAACATGTAAATTATTGTTTACAGGTAAAGCTATGAACGAAGTCAGCAGTTTGGGAGTTAGAGGATTGGCCATCAGTCCGGATTCTGATTGTAATAGTAACCACCATGGTTCAGCAAGCTACCTCAGCAATACGTCTTCCCAGGATATCGACTTCATCCAAGACAACTCCGATTACCAATGGTTCTTGGACTATGGGTAAATAAATACCTAGTTTTAAATGAAATAAAGTAAATTACTGTCTTTGTGGAGAATGCTAGTGACTTGCAGATCGCAGATGTGTTAATTTTGAACAGAACGAATGTTATAGTATAAACAGTATATTCCATGACAAGCGTTGAAAGTGTTATGCATTTCGCGTGAGTGTGAAATTTTATGAACGAGCGGCTAACATTCAAAAAATTAATGAGGTTTAGGATTCTTGATGATGACGGTATCATTCAGTTTATTTTTTCACTACAGAAGTTTATTTTTTCACTACAGACGTAGGTAGTCGTATGAAAAAATATTGCTGATGGATCTTTTGAATGAATATGAACCAAGCAATAGGGTGGTGTCAAGGCCAAGTGTCGTATCCACAAAGAAAAAAAATCATCGACTTCTCACTTTTTCTTAGATTATTGGATATTATTAGTATTATCATTAGTATTATTACGATGCTTTTCGTGAATTAGACAATACTGTAACAATTACAATATTCTGAAGGTCACGGATTGAAAAATTGCAAGCGTTAACAAATAGTTAACAATTTGGCAGATATGACGCTTCACCTTAACACGACAGAATAATGAATGACGTCCTTAGTAGAAAAGGGTGACCAGATGACTATGAAAACCGAGTGAAAAATAAAGAGATGGGGCTGGTGGATTGTTGATGCATTGTAAGAAAAAGTATTTGATGGGGCGATGTGAAGCAAATGACCTCGCTGACGAATGACGAATGCTGAAAATCTAGAATAAAAATAGATCAAATAAGTTACCATGATACACATGTGGTCCAGAAAAATGAATACAAAACATTGAAAGGTGCGGAATATGAATGTAAAAATTCTGATGACCACGAAGGCATTTAGGAAACTATGCAGATAAATGTCACTGAAGCGAAAGAGGTGCGTAGGAACTGGAGATAGATAGGCAAAGTTCTTGGTAGCTGGGCGACTGAGATGCGTGCCTGCTTGGCGAAGTGGTTGGGGTCGATTCTCGGTAGTGATAAAGTCTTGCTCTATATACTATATATAAAAAAAACTGTATATTTGATGTCATGATAAAGGGGAAGAATTTTCCTACGGGTGAACGGAATAATGATAAGTACAAACACATTGATCAACAATGCCTTCAATTTCAAATCTAAATAGAAAATTATCTTGTTTACATAAAAATGGTGTTTAATTTAGATATCGAGATGGAGGAACAAACCACCACACAAGCATTCTTTCTTTGCCGGAATCGTACGAGGTAAATGACATCAACTACTATGACACCCTGGCCAAGAACATGGACGCCAATTTGGCAGAAGCAGACATGGAGAGTTTTCGTACTGAAGACATCCATGCGCTTCTCTCAAATCTACCTACGATGTGCACCGATAACTTGAGTCAAGAGGTATGATACATTCAGTTTGATTACTGCTTCCATTGCGTGTATTTTTTTTATACAAACTGTTATTATAAAATGATACCAAATTACAGAACCGACAAGGTGAATCATACGCCAGCGTTTCCGGATCCATGATGGGTAAATTCGAGTTCGACAGTTCAATCAGTCCTCATAGCAGTTCTCAGGGCGAAGATTCTGCAAACTCTACGTCCAACTCGATATACAAATCGGAATTGTTGTTCAGTCCAGTGAAGGAGACTCCGATGCCCGGCGCCAACTTTAGCGTGGACTCTTTGGACTGCGACATGATGTTGACTTGTCAAGCCAATAAAGACAACTACACGATTGCTTTTGAAGGGTCCATGACCATGTATTCTGAAGACAGTGATTACCATGAAACAGGTTAGTACCTACGCAAAAAATCATATTTATTGTAGTCAGTATATTTTCGCCGATGTGTAGGCTAGCCCTAGCGAGTTGACGATATAGGTAGTTGATTGTTACTGACCTGTATTGATATTTAAAACGAAGGAGTAGAATCTTGTTGGAATAAGGACTGGAATGCTGTGATGAACTGTTATAAAGATGAATCAGTAAACACATACTCATGTTTGCAGATAAAAGCGATAACTCTGGAACTGGAAGCGCACATTGGCCGAGCAATTTGAAAAAGCAAGCAAATGTTAAGCTCATCGAGGGATCGATGACTCAGTCGGATTCCGGAAGTTTGACGACTTGGAGTAACTTGAAGAAGAGAAGCAGCGATATTCACCTCCAAAGGCACCACCACCATCATCACCATTCTTCTGGGAACAACAACAATTCCAGTGGAGAGAGCAGTCATTTGGGTCTGAGTGAAAACTCAGTGAAAAGTCAGAGCATGCCCAATTTGCATAAACAAAAGCTGAGAACGGTCCTGGCAAACAATCATCTGAAAAGCCACAGCAACTCGGTATGTTATTTACTTATTTTCACTCAATATGGGTGTAAATTTAGTTACAACACCAGTTCAATAATGATTTGTGCTTGTATTCTAGTCCGAATGCACTACGAAGCGACAGCCTGTCCGCCTTTTCGACATCCAACACCACCAAAGCAACAGCATAAGCGGTGGCAGCGTATCAGACATGGCAACCTCAATAGATATCACAAGCTCAGACAACACTGGAAACAAACAACCACCCAATTTCAACTTGGTGAAGCTCTTCATGAAACAGAAAAGTATGTCCACTGAAGCCATGTCTACAACCACGGATCAGTTGTCTTCAACTGAAAACTGGCCGGCTAGTCAATCTGGCGAATCCAGTCAATCCGATCAGAAGAATCTCGAAATGAGTCAAGAACCAAAACCTTACGCTTTGATCGCCGAAGAACCTGAGGATTACATTTCCAGAAGCGAATCTGTGGAGCAGTTGTCAGAAAGTCTGGGAAATAGCTTGGAACAGAGACCCCAACACAACATCAACAACAATAACAGTTACGTCTCTGACAGTTCTTCTAGGAGTAAATCTAAAGGCTCCGATACTTACAGAATGTTTTTGAATAACGAGCTTATGAACAGGTCTGTCCAAACGTCCCAGTTTTCCGAAATCACAAACTTGAAGAACGCCAATAAAGCTCCCGTGAAACCAAGTAAATTGGTTGAGTCTTCGTTTTTGAGCAAGCTGAAACGAGAAGGCGAAGTTCAGAAACCCGTTTACGTTCTGTACCCGAATTACGTGTTACCAAATCTGGACTTCTTGAACGAGAAACCGGAGGATATTTCTAAAGTGCTGCTTTTACCACAGGAACCGGTTGTGACAAGAACGAGCGATAAAAAACGACCGTTCTCTTGTAACGACTTGGAAATGCTGAAGAAAAAAGGATTTGGGCATGTCAAAGATTGGGATTCGCTCAACTTTTTGCTACCGCTTGAGTGCAAGAAGATTCTGGCAACGGTTCCAGAAATTTCTGAACACATTAAGCCGAGTTATCACAGAGAAAACCCAACGTTTACGAAACCAAGGAGGAGGCCAATGAGCTGTGATCTATCAAATTTGCAAAACAACTCATCATCTAGTTCAAGCACAGCCACCCAGCCTAGCTCAGGCTATCGCGGCTCCTCCACCATTCTGAGCGATTCCCAGAATAGCCCAGCACCTACCGCAAACTTGAATCCACTTTTTGTTTACCGCTACGACAGTGTTACGAGTTCAGAAGCGTCTTTACAAATGAGCGAAAGGCAAAGATCCATCACAACTACACCTCCATTGCCCACTAGATGTGTCAGTTTAAAAACAGATCACATACCTCCCAGGCCTCCCTTGCCAAAAAGCATTTTACGTAAAGGTCTTGAAAACGACAAACGCTACAGTTTATATGAAACCAGCGAGGAAGATTTGAACACTGACAGGCGAAAGTCTTTTCCTGAACCATACTACATTCAGAAACAAAAACGGTTTTCCGAAACCGAAGACGAAGGGGTGGATGCTGGAACATCGAGTAGCAGTTTGGATGAGCATCATGAATCGCTCAGGCCCACATCTCCTCATATCAAAACTGATTTTCTTCTTTCGAATATCAGCACAGATGAACTGGTGCAGCTGGAAGAATTCTTGAAGATTAGTGGAATATCAACATCGGACAACGAGGAATTGACTGAGGAGAGTTTAATGCAACTGAGGTCTTACGTAGGGAAGTTTCTGGCGCTGAAGATCAACTCTGAAGGATCCGAACACTTTGGTGGCAAAAAGTCAGTCAGTTTTGCCGAAAAAGTCAATGTTCTGCCCAAGCAGTTCATTGCGCCGAATAATTCGCCAAATGTGTCTGGATTTGTTCAACATAAAAATTATCATATGAAAACTTTGGTCGATATGCCGATCTGCGAAGAAAGTGAAGGCAGCCCGAGTTATTCTAGTCCTCAACCCACTCCAAAACACTCGAGTAATCTAATGGAAAAACGTTCCTTAGTCAACGCAGTTACGGATGCTGTCGAACAGCTAATCAACCATTTCTCAGCGGCAACCAATCAGACTGAACTGAACGCTCTCGGAGACTCGTCGTGCAATCCTGCTTGCGCTAAAATCGCACTCACCACTTTATGTCCAGCGTTATACGCGATTTTGAGCGATGGCTTGAAACCCAGCCTTGAAACGAGTTTCGGTGCAATAAACAACTCTGTGTGGCAAGTCGTTGAGGCCTTGGCCCAGCAAGGTCCTCTGACTAAAGCATTGAATGAATTGGTCATGAAAATCAATTCTGAGGATGTCATCACTGAAGGTCTAGTCAAATTTAATGCTTTCATTTTTGGACTCCTCAACGTCAGATCGTTGGACGCTTGGACTAGTTACTTGAGAACAAGAGAGAGCATTCTGAAAAAGCATTATACCAAAGATTCTCTTCTGATCATGGCACACACAGGAGGTGCCAACGTTCGAACGCTGTTGGATAACTTGATAGCTGCTCTTCAGCCTTTGGCTCTCCTGCCTTTCCAGCTGGATCTGCTCTTTGAATACAGACAACTCCATTTAAGTTTCAAGCGCATGGATTCGTACCAACAGATGAGTCCCAAACATTCTGTATCGCCCAATTTCAAGCAGTGGAGTTCACATATTTCCTCGAATAAGTCGTACAGTGATAGTGAAGATACCAATACAGTCAGACATATAGAAGCAGAGCAAACTCTTCCGGATCTCTTGAATTCTTCAGGAAGTTCGAATTCTAGAAACCGCAAAGAACGTCCGCGCTCTTGCGTTGAACCAGGCAAACAACCCAGTTTCAAATTGGGCGATGTGACTGCGTCCGCTAAGAAACGCTGGTCGGGGATTTCATTGAATTCAAAGCTATACTTGGTGTACGACCGTTTGGCCCGAGAAGAGGACGAGGAGTACACGGACAGTTTGGAACACACCCAAGCTAAAGAAGACAAAAGCGATGACACGGCCCCATCTCTGCAAGACGGTCCGGAATCTTTGGATTCGAACATTTCGGACGACAAGCCAATCAATGGGAGGCGATTCAAGAAATTGCAGCAAAAATGGGAGATGTTGAGTGGACAGCAATCTCCGCCGTTGTCTCCAACCATACTAACGCCGAACAAGTCGAAGATTCCACGTCCCATTACTTCTCCAAGTAAGATTTCAGGGATTCCGGTGCTGATATCACCAACTGGAAAGCAAAGTGGTCCGATCAAGTGTCCATTGCAGAAGAAGCCGCCGCCGGTTAAAGGGATTTTAGCGCCCAAGATAGGCGTGAAGGCTTCTAAGAAAGCCGTGCTTACTACCAGGTAATTTACTAAACCATTAAGGCCCAATATAAATCTCGACGATACACATGACCTCTAGCCATCCTCTAGCATATTCTAGCCTAGGGGAATATTTAGTAATAATATCGTTGCACAATTCGCTGCAATTAGGCGTAAAAACCCGTTAAATTCAAAGCATTGTTCGCCACCCCACAGGTGTAAAGAAAGCTTTGACAAAATACCTAATTAACCTACTACATACAATGTGCCATTATAGTGATTTAGGTCTATCCAATAACTATTTCGAGAAATATCTTGAATTCTCATAATGAACGGGCAATACGATCATGGTATCGGAATTTGCAGGACGAGCAGAGTTGACCAGCTGGACAACGGAAGCGAGTCTCTGCGCCATACTCCTCGCCCTAGCAGCTTACCATACAAAGCAGCTCCTCAGAATGGGAAAACGTCTGGGAAAATAACACCACCAAGACGAGCAGTCTCCAGCTCTTTGAACAGGAAACCACTCAACAGGACAAGTGTGCCCAAGTAAGGTTTTTTTCATCAGTCATCATGTCTTTTCAATACAGACATTTGAAGTCGATTCGTGATTTTTTTACTCGATTTTACCAACAAGTGTCTCCAATTTTCAGAGTGGTGAGAACGTTATCGCACCGGCTGCCGTCAGAAAGTGGCCACTTATCGTATAATGAAGGAGAAAAGCTCAAGGTTGTTTTAGAAGTAGATGATAAGTGGCTCCTGTGTTGCAGAGGCACCCAAAAGGGTCTCGTACCGAAAGCGGCCGTCATAGCGGACATGGGACGCTTCTGAGGATTTGTTACATATTAAAACCATTGTAAATATTACCAGTACCTACCTAAGGAGTTTTTCAGTTGTACATTTTTATACAGACATGATGGATTTGTGATTTATAGTGAGTATGCTACAGGATAATTATCGTATTATTGTTACAAGTATTAAAAATGATATTGTTGTTGCTTATTTACTAAGCAAACTGATATTATTTATTTCGAAGCATTTTGTCTGCTTAGTAAACTTATTGTGAAATCCCTCAAATTTTAGATAATTGCTCCAAAAATTGGTTTTGAAGATGTCGCTTTGTAGTAGTGTAGTTAAGTGAAATACCAATTTTGCTTAGTGTAGGTATGTAATGTACTTAAGTTTTGGATATAATACCAATGTTTACTGTCTTTATAGCGAAAGTGTCATCTATTGTTGTATTGTAATTTCCGTGGGTTGAAAATTTGCCATAAAATTTTGAGAACATATCACAATCTGCTTGTGTAAATAATATGAATATTTTGAGAAATTTGACATGAGATACCTACTTATTAGCAGTACAAGCAGATTGTATGCACGCATTGTGGTGGTGGTTTTCTTTGATTTCCAAGTTTAAAATGTTCATTCTTATATCACCAAAGCGACCTAACTTTACCATCCAAATTTGCCTTCCTCTATTGTTAATATTGCTATAAGTCGCTTTGGGAATCACTTGGCACTGTACAACTAAACAATATACCCATCCATCTAACCCTCCATTGCATGTTCAACAACTCGACCTTGTACTGGTTCCATTGATCCGTTGATATTAGAGTGAGGATTGTAACGTATATTTCACTTTGAACTAAACCTAGTTCAATCGTGAGAAAATGCACCCCATTAGTTATACTTTGGCTTACTACATCATTTAGACTTCTTTTTGCACTACAGCAGGGAGTGGTCCGAGTATTTAGAAAAATACCTCCAGGATTCAACCTTGATTATTCTTGTGGGTTTTTCTTACTTTTAGATCCTTGAGGCACCAATTTTATGGCAAATTACCTGATCAACTATAATGCAATTTTGAGAATATACTCTCCTATCCCTAATGATATTGAGCTTCTTGTATTATTTTGCTAGATGTTCATGTTATAGGAAGTACAATGCTACAAATTATACAAGAACATAGAGAATATCTAACTGAGGCCTTTGCAAGTTGACTCTCTTTTTCAGTCATTTTCTCAATCATTGTTTTATACTACTTTTTAGGTTTACTAAGTCCAATGATATATGTATATATTGAACCAAAAGCGCTTTTTGTGATGTATATAATGTTACCAAAGCAGGATAATGATTAAACGATGATATGCTCTGATTTTAAGTTTCAAAATTTGCACTTTTTCCCTTACATTATAGGTGCCATAAACGTCCCCCAGTCATTTCTTAACTCTGTTTTGCTTTGAATTTTACCTACTTATTTACCTGTAGGAATCAAGTCAAAGAAGATATTGTATTTAACATAATGTAATTTATGAACAATAAAATGATCTATGAAATTTTCTGTTGCATTTTAAAGAACTCCAAATATCTTTTTCATTGATAAGTTGATATCGACGGATGGATCTGCTTGGAGCAAGAGGATTATATAAGTAAGTACTGCTCCAAATATCTAAAATTACAAAAAGATTAACTGATAGGAGGTAAGCAGGTATACCTAAGTATATAAATTCAAAACCTAGGTAGTTCACCCAAACACTCTCCGTCAAAATTATACGAGTGTCTTTAGGTTTAGGTGAACAACCCAGGTATGCGATGAACCATACATATATTCAAAATAAATAGTTAATAATAATTACAGAAACAAAAATTGGCAAGTCGATCGCAAAAAAATTGCCAGCAGTCAATTTAAATTCTTCATGCAACATTTGTAGTGCAAATGCATTGATTTCTCGGAGTACGGTTTTATCCTCTGTTTGAGGAACAGCTTTACTGAAACTCCTTTTCGTAAGAGTATTCTGGAAACTTCAATTTAAGTAAGAAATTCACTTAATATTTCATCCACCATCTTTATATCAAGTCTCGAGCACAAAATATCATCAGGAAAGAAATCTGAATAAACTTTACTACCAAATAAAACTACGCTTTAGTTCAGAATAAAGACTGGATACATTCCATGTGGGTAGGTACTAACTAGTGAAACTTACCAAGTACATCAAGCGATGGCAAGCTAAAGTCATGTTAAATTTTTCCACGGTGATTATAGCTATCCAAACGATAGAGGCAATCGAATAACGAATATACTTGCTTTTTGTATAGAAGGAACACAGAATACTGTAGCTTTGGAAAGTAATGATGACGAAAGAAATTCCAAAAGACACTAGCATTTGCATAGAAAAGACTTTGTCGGTCAGCCTAAGAACTTCACACATATTTTGATGTAGCTTCAGAAATCTCTTTGCAAGAAATCGATCTTTGCACACTTTACTGTGGGGCTTTTGCAAGAAAAGCCTGTTGAACTTCTTGAATAGCTCTTCATACATATGGTCAATGGCCCTGGTAATGGTGATGAAGGTACAAGTACAGGAGGCATAACTTAATATTCCCAAATACAAAATTCCGTACGTAACGTACCCCTGTAGTCTACTTCTGAAATGCTGAGTTGTCAGTAAGTATACCATGTATCCAGTGAAACTCGTGATGGCTATCAACATGAACCTGATGGATGTCCATCTGATATATTGATAGTTCAACACAACTCTGCAATTCTTCAGTTTTATGTCGATGTCGTACAGTTTTCTCCATAGCAATATCATCGAATTTCCGTACAATCTCGAGCAAGTGAAGTTTACACTTATGAATCCAATCACGATGGAAAAATATGACAGTGTTATAAATTTCAGTATTCCACTGTTGGTGTAGCTGACGGACAGTCCATAGAGATGTTGGCAGAAAATTGTGAAAGTTATGATGGCAAGGACTGCGGTCACGAAAAAATTGTAGATTTTTGCGTTTTTGAAATTGGTGATGCTTTTCAAGTTTACAGTAAAAGGTGCATTGCCAAGTAAAAACTGGAAGTAATAGCAAGGGAGAAGGGAAAAGAAAATGTTTTTCTCCTGACCCATGATTACATAGTGGCCTAGAAAAAGTTTCTAACGTCAAAAGCTCATTTACTCTGAAAACTCTTACATACGCTGTACTATCATTAATTCCAACTATCGCTTAATGAAGCGCTTACTCTAATTCTTTTCAGGCAGATAATGAATTGTTTTCCATACCCTTAAATGTCAATTAGAAATTCTATTTCAGTCTTGGTCTTGGACGATTATTATGTTTACCCAGGCACACGAAGTCTTTTTGAAGGTCATATAAATTCAGAGGAAGGGGGGGGGGGGGGTCTTCGGTGAGAAACTAGAGACAAATAAAATCACCCTTGCCCTTGGTTAGGCCACGTTTCACGTGACATTTAGCGTAATGTCGAACATGCGGTGGTGAGCATAACCTTTCGAGCGTCAAACTTTTTTCGTTCCAAGAAAAAAGCGACCCCAGTCCTTGCAGAAGTCCTTACGTAAGATACAGAGAGTGTAGAAAATTGTAGGGGCTGGGCAATACGTGTTCTAGATGTCCCTCTTGAAATAAAAATCGAACTGTTTCGGCGTTTTCCGGAATAGAATTTTGGCGTCGAAAAATCTGGGGTGGGAAGTTTGAAAATGAGCACCTGTATATGATCACTATTCACTATCGCTAGTGGATTATTATACTTAGTACAAGAAAGATAGATTTCAACCTCGGAAAAAATATGGACGTCCTGAAAATTTCATATTCTGTTCAGAATTGAGTATGCTCTACATCATATCCAAAAATCGCACCCGGGGGTTTTGAGTTATTGGAGGAGGAGTAAAAAATTTCAACTTAAAATAGAGGAGATGAAACACGTCAGTCCATTGGAAGCAAATACGTTATAATTCGACGCATCATATCCCGTTGATACCATTTTGGCACAAAAAGAGTCGATCGTTGTTAAAGAGGGGTCGTGGGGGGGGGCGAAGCTCTGCTAGGTGGTCCATTTTGTTTTTCTGGCCATGTAGAACCGATCACAAGTTAAGTAGCCAACTAAATTCAATCTCCTGAACTCGAATCCAATGTGTAAAAACAAGTTTGAACAAGTTATCTTGAGAAAACTTGTTTCTTCTTTGACAATTTTGACGAATTTTTATTTTACTGTTAGAAGTGTTCATCTTTGAAAACTTTTCAGGGGCCATCAAATTAAAGTGTATTCTTAACGAAAATCATCCACTCGATGTATAATTTTGTTTCTAAAGTTTAAAAAATCGATTTGAACTTTAGGCGGCGTGACGTGTCAGTCGTCTGCTACTGACCAGAACACTACAACATGCACCTTTAAATGAAAGTATGTAGTTCAAACTACTTATTGAAAAAATAATAACTTATCTTTGAAAATTCGAGGATATGTGCAGAACTGAATTCCCTGTAACATATAAGCAAAATCGCCATCGGATCGGTTCTACATGGCCAGAAAAACAAAATGGACCACCTAGCAGAGCTTGCCCCCTCCCCTCCCCACGGCCCCCTTCAACAATGATCGAGTCTTTTTGTGCCAAAATGGTATCATCGGGATATGACGCGTCGAATTATAACGTATTTGCTTCCAATGGATTGACGGGTTTCACCCCCTCCATTTTAAGTTGGAATTTTTTACCCCCCCCCCCCCCTCCAATAACTCACCCCCCCCCCGGGGGCGATTTTTGAACTAACCATTAAAAAAAAAATCGATGGAATCGGGAACTAGGTATTTATTGCACCCAAACGATACGATTTTTGACTAAATAAAAAAACACGGGTCAATTATTTTTCAAGGTAGTTTCCTTTTTTAAGATCAAATTAGTTGCCAAATTTTTAGTATAACAGGTAGGTACTTCATTCTGCACCATGAATAAATAACTTGAATATGTAGAAACAATGTGTCTTGAATAAGTAGTGCCCATGATAAGAATAACTTACTAAAATGACACAGCACATTCTGAATGCCATGCACTGAATTGTTCAATGTATACAGGGTGATCACTGTTCATTTATATTAAAAATGAATAAATGAAACAATCATTCTTTATTTATTTAATATTTATTATTATATCAAAAATTATCTTTTGCAGCGACTGTACTGTCAGGAGCACTGTATTACATACATCAAAATTTTTGTACTAAAAAAAAAGTGATATAGCCATGAAGGAGCCCTTACGTAGTACATTCACCATGAAGTCAGGAACCAAGCCTTTTATTCTATTCGGCCATAACTGCAATGAAACAAGACCTTGTCGCTTTTTTCTAATGACAACAAAAATTTTGATGTATGCAAAATTTTGCTCCTGACGGTACTTACCTATCAGTTTTATCGTAAAAATTTGTAAAAAGATTTCATTTTGCATTGAGCGTGCAAGTAAATTTCTCCTCAAAGTAGGCAAGCTAATAAAAACGTAGGTGCTTGAATTTGTGATGGGTTCTTATTTTGAACACCTACTAGAATGCATCCAGGCGTTATGTTTTTATTTCCAGAGACTAGTACTAGTTATTCTCTTTTCAAATGCAGACTTGGAGCCTTGCCGAACTTTGATTAGAGGGACATAGTATGGGACCCCCTTGAAAATTTCAAATGCAGGAACTCCTACTAACCACCGTTAAATATACATTCGACTCTACTCTAAACCTTGACGGCAGTAGTTATTACCATCTCAACACTGTTCTTTATATTCAAAAAAAAGTTTCTTTAGAGTGTCATAAAGAATCAATTTTTACGGCCGATTTCACAATCGACTTTGAAGTTGACTCTTAATTCAAGTGCATTTAGACTGTGACTTTGAGCATTCTCTTTCATTGTGACAGACAGTCTAAACGCACTTGAAGTAAAGTCAACTTTGAATTCGATTAGGAAATTGGCGGTTTATTATTTTTTCCATGCAAGAGAACAAATTTAACTTTGTGTGTCATTTTTCACTAATTTACATCTGATAAAGATGGACTAAAGGTAACAGTCAGCCTTCGTTTTTACTTCCCCTACCCACCACCCAACAAGGAGGGAAGTATTGTGAACGCGCAAAAATTTTTTTTCGAGATTCCGACGGATATATTTGTTTTGAGGTCCCTTATGACGATTAAGACCATTTCCAGAATGATCTCTGTCTGTGTGTATGTTTGTAGGTTTGTCTGTAACCTTCCACGATAACAGCCGCAACGTCTATCCGATCGACTTCAAATTTGGTACACAGACATCTATCCCAAAATCAAAATCTATCCCATATGAATTGGGACCAAATTTGGCAGGAAGCAACAAAACAAAAGTCAAATTAAGTCTGCAATTGCAATTTTCCACCATTTTCCAGTCGAGCGTTATGAATTTTAAAAATTTCTCCTAGCCGTTGCCACCCGAGAGGGCCTCTGGCCCGTGTTTTGACCAGGGCGACTCGCTTTTAACGCAGGACTCCACTCAAAAATTCATTTTTCTCCGGGATCAACTTTTTTCTAAAAATTCGAACTGACATCGAAAGTGTATTGGATTGGGCGTCGTATAGACCCATTTTCACAATCGGCACTGTTCCGGTGTTCCGACGGTAATTTTTCTAAAATGAGATTAGCGCATTCCGTGAATTTGAAAAAACTGCAATGCAAACTTTGACATGCGATGAGCCCCACGAAATATTCATTTTAGGTGCAGACATGCTGGGAGTGAAAGTTGGAGAAAAGATTGTAATAATTTTTGGAGGAAAAATGTTCGAAATCGGACCCACGGTTTCCGAGTTTTCATCTCTGGAAAAACTGCAAATTTTACAACTTCTTATCCCGTGAACAGATTTTCATATTTTTTTTACAAAAGGTAACTGGTTCTTGAACATTTTCCAACAATTTTCTTTTCAATTTTCCGGAAATTTCCCTGTTGAAAATGTAAAACAGGCCTGGGTTTTCGATACCGGACTTGAATGACAGAGCTTAAAGTGAAGCCGTAATTGACGATCTTTATAATGAGATGATTTGGAAAAAGATTTGAGGTTTTCCCGCAAAATTCAAATTTTCTAAATTTTCAATTTCCTGAAAATTATTTTCAATTTTTCTGTGGTAAGAGTTTCAGATCGTTCACCTCTATCCATGTACTAATGCGTCTGACTCGCTTTTCTTTCTACATAATTTGGTTACTAATGAAAACCTGCAAGCTCAACTTTTTAGCTTGTGAACAGATTTACGAGTATACTACCGTTCTTTAAACAAAGGGTAATTGATTCTTGAATATTTCCAGGCAATTTCTCTTGAAATTCTACAAGTTTTCCGAGAGTTTTTCGCTTTAAAACAAAACCCACCGGCCTAGCTTATCGAGACCAGACTCAAATGATGGAGCTCTAAATGAATCCCTTATCAGAGAAAATATCTCAATTCTTCAATCTTTTTCTCTAATTTTCCACCCGAAGGGACATCATTTCATAATAAAATTTCCATCCGTTCCTTACCAGGTACTTGTCGGGGAAGTTTTGGGGTGACACAACCGATTTTTCTTTGATACCTCGAGAACTAAGAATGATAAGTCAATATCACTTGAGATAATTGATCAGCAGGAAAATGCGCAATTTTTCTTTGATTCAACAGACTTTTTTACCTAAAGATAAGCGAGATACTCTACCCCAATTCCCCATGCTTCCATGCCTATTCTGTACGTATATTATATTGTAAGGAGCCTGTTATGTGCATACTATTTTTCTCTGCATGATCTGTATCTATGAGTCCCTTATACCAGACCAGAATAGCCCTATTAGCCTCGAAAAACGGACACCCCCTGTATGTATAAACATTTGAGATTTTGAGCACCAATAAAATACCTCACAATCGTATTCTCTTGAGTCAATAAGTATAAAAAAAATAAATATGAAATGCACAGGGACACACAGATAGGAAGGATTCTCGTTATTCATCAACGACGCTAACGTGGGTGTAGCGAGTGGAAGTCCTTTTAATGACAAGAAAATCCATATTGTCGCTTACGTCAGGCGCCGGCGTATGACGCCCAGTTCCGACGCTCTTACCTGTACCCCGTGTACCATATCACAATCACATCAGCTGGAATGGTCAAACCGCACGTTTTAATTTTAACATTGTCCCTGCTCATAGTGGGGACAATACAGTTTCAGTTCCAGCACCACAACAATGACGATATGCTGAAGGTTCTCGAAGAGGTCAATGCTAAGTGCCCCAACATCACCAGGATATACACTCTGAGTGAAACTTCTGTTTTGGGAACTCCACTGTACATAATCGAATTTTCCACCAAGCCAGGACATCATGAAATCAGTAAGTAGTGTTTTTTCAATTCACGCAAACATTTTTGAGTGCCATGGCAATAAAATATGGTGGAATTATTATTGTTGCGAAAAGCGAACAGGTTTTGGTTACTTCGATTCTCATCAGTGATCTGATCAGTTTTGCTGTACCTATTGCTGAAAACGTGAAAAAAAAATTGTTGCTTTCAAATCTTATCGTATCTGCTTTACATTTAAAAAAGCCTATGCATAAAAAGCTGATGCATATTGAAATTTATTGAGAGGCTGACAAAAAGTTTAGCCGGCTGAAGCTGTAGCTGCTGTTGTCACCAATTAAAAACCTGCTTCCAAAACAAGTAGTCATTATTCCAAGATTTGGTTGTGATTGGGCCCAAAGATATTGGGCCACACAGATCTCATTTCAATCTGAAAATTCAATCTTCGGCGCTGATGGTTACTCTTCTGAATCGGAAGAGTAATAATAACAATAATAATAATAATAATAATATTTTACTCCTTATCGACTTATTTTTTGTCATAGGAGGGTACCCTTTTTATTAAGTGTTTTTTGCATTTGGTCATATGTACACAATAATGGTTATTTATCAGTAATCAACAAATTTTCATTTTCAAATACGTAACATGATACAATATTCACACAGTCATTAAAAGTTGGCTCAGGAGAAAAGTTCTTCGGGAACGGCCGGGTTTCGAACCGGGTACCTCTTGGTTGGTGGTCTTGCGTCGTAACTCCTGAGCTACCGGCCGCCCAAATCGGAAGAGTATGATGATGCAATAACATTTTCACCAGTGGCATCTTCACATCAAAAGACGAAACGTATATCAACTTTTCGTAACTTTACGTATATCAACGTAAACCATTTTCAGTCTTATTACGTAAAAAAAAATTACGTAGGTACCTAAATCAATGCAAAAATGCACTCGGTGATTGAAGTGAATCGCAAAATAATTATGGTGATAACAGGGTGATTCACAACTTGCGAAGTTCCTGTCAAGGGTGGATTCCTTGACTCATTCTGATGAAAAAATCATAAAAAAAATCCTGGAAAAATACGCATGATTTTTTTTCATTCGTTTATTAAACGTCGGCCTATTTTCGCAACGAGCTTGCGAGGAGTGATCCAGAAGAATGAGTGTGACAATATGTCTTATTAAACGAATATAATATTATTTCATAAGATTTTATCTACCTTTCTTAATAATCGCCCAGAAATTGGAAATTCTGGCTGCTAAAAATAGAAACGTTTGACAGGTGACACTTCAGAACTGACGGTCGCCTAGCTTCTATATTGGCAATAAGTTTCTTCCTATTGGTTGAAAAACAGTTTAATTATACTATGCTTCATTAGAGCACTGTTTTCGATGTAATAATAATGAATCCAATTAGTAACGCAAAGTAGAAAATAGTATATTATATACTACAAGTTTTATAAGACATCGTATTGTCACAGGCATCATTTTGAAGCACGAGGAGCGAAGCGACGAGTGATTCAATTGACGAGTGTGACAATAGGTCTTATAAAACGTGTGTTTTATACAATTTTTTCTATTTTGCAACTATTCCATGCTTTTTTTCGATAGAAAAATGTAAAATATGTACCTCTGCTAACAAAATTGTTGTGAATTGTTCTTGATGGTGAAAGCTCAGTTTATCATCAGAAATAAGCCGTATTTTCTATAATAAACCCCTTCTGCGAAGTAATGCCACCTAAGCTGTCTCTTGTGTCAGTGAATGCTGTCATGTTGATGTCATGCCCGCTAATATTGCCAACATTTGGGGGTAAAAAAATGCGTATCGAAATGGAGCTTCTTACGATACGCGAATGACGTCACTTGCGTATCGTAATGACTTTCTTGTGAACGCAAAAATTGAAAAAACTAATTTTTACCCCCAACACTCTTATCTTGAAAAACAAGCCGTTCACGACAAATTCATCTTGAGGTTTTGTTACATACCTAATAGGTCCAGGAATCCCTTGGCAGGAACTTCGGGGTGGATTGTAAAGCCAGAAAACCTTGGAAAGATATAGTCGCCAAAATGTTGATATCCGTCGGGTCATGGTTATTTCAATATTAAATTTTTTGTGACAAAACTAATATTATTCCAAATTACGCTCAGGATTGAGTACATAGGTACAGTACAGGAAATAATTAGCTCACACTCACAACGTGAATTTTGTTCCGGAATTCAGATTTAAATATGTACTTATAGTGGACGTGGTACAACCGAAATAGGGAATATAAGTTGCAAATGATGATAAAGGCAAACTACTTTGCAGGGTTACAACTGAGACCTAAATAAACGATTTGACCCGCAGTGCTTTTCTTTTCGTCCCTTAGGATTTGAATAGCGCCCCTTTTTCAAAATGGCGGATATTATCTAGGGGCAGAAGGTATCGAATAGCTTAGTGATGTCCAGCTTAGTAGAAATATATGGGGCTATGTCTCAATCGGTTTCTGGGACAACAAACACTATTTAAAAAAATAGTGGAACATTGCCATCTACCGCAGGCAAATTTGGTGGAGGCGCCAAAAGGAATTTAGCACTGTCACAAGAAAATTGCCGTAACATTTTTATTTTTAAACCGATTTTGACACAAGACATCTCATTTTGTAGAAAAGTAAATTCTTCTTGTTACCTTATATCTTCCATAAAAAAAGACATTGAGGAATGTTGAAGAAAAAATTAAAAAATAATTTGAAAAAAAGAGGATTTTTTTCATTTTTTTATTTCTTTGAAAATTGCCTTATTTGTAGACTTTGATGTGCCCTTTCTAAATTTGTACTTTTCCGATTTCTATCTTTGCATCACGCGCCGCCATATTGAAAAAATGATGTCTGAAACGAAGTTTTTGACAATATCTGAACTTTGGCCCTTGTGACATTGAAATGTTTATATACATATGAAAGCACATTCAATCCTCCACAGTTTGACATCTGAACCAGCTGTGTGCGACCCGTGGTTCTTGAGCTAGACCTTCTGGAAGTATCAATTTTCGGTTCCAAAAGAATTGAAAATCACCTCTTGGGGCTGTGCCAGGTCCACCAATGTTCATGATTTGTGATAAATGACGACGCGTTATAGATGGGTAATTTGATTTAGACATGGTGGTGATCCAGTGGTGAAATCCGGTAGGCGCGGTCACTATTTAACACCGAAAATTGATACTTCCGGAAGCTCTAGCTCAAGAGCCCCGAGTCGCACAAAGATGGTTCAGGTGTCAAATCGTGGAGAATTGAATGTACTTTCATACGTATATAAACATTTTAATTTTGCATGGACTAAAATTTAGATATTGTTAAAAACTTCTTTTCAGATATCATTCTTTCAAGATGGCGGTGCGCACTGCAAAGATATAAATCGGAAAAATGCAAATTTAGAAAGAGCACATCGAAATCTACAAATAAGGCAATTTTCATAAAAATAAAAAAATAAAAAAAATCTTTTTTCCAAATTATTTTCCAAGTTTTTCTTCAACATTCCTCAATGTCTTTTTTATGGGAGGTAGGTATGAGATAACAAGAAGAATTCACTTTTCTACAAAATTAGATGTCTTGTGTTAAAATCGGTTGGAAAATAAAAATGTTACAGCGATTTTCTTATGACCGTACTAAATTCGTTTTGGCGCCTCCACCAAATTTGCCTGCGACAGATGTCAATGTTGCACCATTTTTTTAAATAGTGTTTGATGTCCCAGAAACCGATCGAGACATAGCTCCATATATTTTAACAAAGCTGGACATCACCAGGCTAATCGATACCTTCAGCCTCTAGATAAAATCCGCCATTTTGAAAAAGGGGCGCCATTCAAATCCTAAGGGACGAAAAAAAAAGCACTGCGGGTCAAATCGTTTATTTAAGTCTGAGTTACGATCCTTCAAAGTGGTTTGCCTTTATCATCATTTGCAACTTGTTTTTTCCTACCACGTCCACTATTATGTAAGTAGGTAGTCAGTGGTGATAATAATAATAATTCAGATTGCAAACACTAAATTACACAAAACAATTTACTGTCATGCCTACATCTGGAAATCAAAGCGATACCTACTTTGCACGGCAAGGTTGAATGTTTACCCGACGAGCGTAGCGAGTCGGAGGTTGAATCACCATCATCGTTCTTTCCGGGGACGTTTCTTCCTAGAACCACTACAGATAAGGTGTAAATAATTTGCCGCAATAATGCATTACGTTAATTTGTAGCTACCTAGACATCCTGATTCGGAAAAAATATTAATAATTATTGTCAAAAATCATAGCCACTCACATGCATATACTCCAGCATCTACTCAGACAGAGAGACACTTTCATTTACCTATTTTTAAATAATGTCTTCCAAGGGAGGCGACCTTCAACAAGATTTCTTGTCATTTCAGTGAAGCCAGAGTTCAAGTACATAGCCAACATGCACGGGAATGAAGTCTTGGGCAGGGAACTAATGCTAAAATTGGCCGATTACTTATGCGATGAATACATGACAGGTAATCCGCACATTCAAGCGCTCATCGAGCAAACCCGAATCCACCTAATGCCCAGCATGAACCCTGATGGCTGGCAACTAGCCACAGATACGGTAGGCTTTACATTCGTCAAAAAAAATCTAGTTGATGCAATACCAAATTTTTTCAGGGTGGTCAAGATTTCATCATAGGGAGAACCAACAACAATTCCGTCGATCTGAACAGAAACTTTCCCAACTTGGATCGTATCATGTTCAGCAACGAGGAGAATCACATCGACCACAACAACCATTTACTCGAGCAACTGACACGTCTAAAAGAACCCGTGAGTATCCCACATATAGCATGAAGAGTACTCAAACTTGAACTTTGAAACTCTTCCTTAGCTGCAACCAGAAACAAAAGCCGTGATCAGATTTATCATGCAAATACCTTTCGTCCTCTCCGCTAACCTTCACGGTGGCGACTTGGTGGCCAACTATCCGTATGACGAGAGCAGATCTGGAAGTCAGAAGAACGAATATTCCAAGGCTCCAGATGATGAAACGTTTAAAAATTTAGCTTTGGCTTATTCTATGCACCACGCGGACATGGCTAGTCCTTTCAGGAGAGGTTGTGGCGATGCCGAGAGCAGCCAGTTCACCCAACAAGGAGGAATAACGAACGGTGCCAAGTGGTACAGCCTCGAGGGAGGAATGCAAGACTTCAATTATCTGTCCAGCAATGATTTTGAGCTGACATTGGAGCTGGGATGCGACAAGTACCCTTTGGCCAATTCACTGCCGCAGGAATGGGAAAGGAACAGAGATGCTTTGATCAACTTCATATGGCAGAGTCATATTGGGATCAAAGGCATTGTGTACGATAGTGTTACTAAGCAAGGAATTAGCAATGCTGTTATCCATGTGAAAAACATATCAAACGGAAGATTACAAGATATTCAACATGACATTACATCAGGTGTGTCTGAAATTAGTCGACTTGTTACTGTTCTGGGGTGCGATTCTCGAGTTATTCGAATGACTTTTCGCATACGAATCTCTTTGGTTTCGTGTGCATTTGGGCTGTCGGAAAGGAGAATCCGTATACGGAAACTTTTCCAACATGTTCGAGAATCGCACCCCTGTCCTGGACCGAGTTCTAGAATGACATATCGTCGCTGAAAAAGTGACACCTCGTATGTACCGGGTGTTTATAAACGTTTGTGATCATATCGCCTTTGGAATCTCCTATCACTCTTTCAAATCGTGCCTTTCACTGCGACTTTTGGCCTGACCAAAGCCTGCCGCGATCACAGACGTTTATAAACACCCGGTATTTTAGCGCTAAATTTATTTTGGGAAAACTCATTTATTCGGATTTTTCGATTGCGAACAAAACAGATCTTCAGTCTTAACCTCGAGCTCAACCTGCTTACCGGTAACTTAATCAAATCGATTAATGATAATAACTCAATATCAGAGAGTTATTGCATAGCGTATAAAACTTGACTTTATTAAAGGAAACCATCAATAAAGTATCTTGTACCAAATTTCTTCACTCATGTTCAAAGAGTGTTATTGTTACGACCCTCTCTTGGTTCATACTTCAATTAGCTAATTATAAAACCAGCTTGACAGATGGTTTTATCTACCTCTTTCTCTCCTTTCCAATCCTGCCATCACTGCCACAAAGCAAAAACCAAACTCTCGACCGGGCCCCTGACCTCTGTTCACTGGTCGGAAATTTCTAAATGTGTCAAAATAAAAGCACTTTAATTAAAAATGTATTTGTCTTTATTCAAGTTGAATACAGGAGGCCCGTATTTCATTGCAGGAAACCTTTAGAACATAGTGAATATGCATGCGCACATGTCAACATAAACGAAACTTTAGGATCCGTACAAATGAAGTTGCAATAAATATCTATATACAATGTCTCTAATATAGTGATGGAGAGAAAGTAGCTATTCGTTACACACGAGTAGGTACTCGTTACCCGAGAAGATCAAAAGTATGTAACTGATACCAACCCAATAAAGTAATCGTTACATTTTTGTGTTTGATTACAAATATTCATAGAAGCAAAGCGAGAAGCAAAGCTGGTTGAGTTCGGGTTGGAATGAGATTCCGAATAACTAACTGATTAGTGATTACCGGAGATCAGCGAAGATCCTAAGTATTAACGGATATCGACCCAATAAAGTAATAAGCACCTACTTACCTACATTTTTGTGATCTTGTGTTTGACCACAAATATTCATTGAAACAAAGCTGATATAACTCCGAACTGAACTGAATATCCGTACCTACCTATACTATATAAGTACCTATACTCCTCCCATTCTACATGATGCGGGTAATCGCTAACTATTGTAACGGAGCGAACACTAACACTTCAGTATTCGAAAGTAATCAAAGTAACGAATACAAGTAACGAGTACCCAGATTCGGAGTAACGAATAGTAACGAATACTCAAAAGTAGCGATATTCTCCAACACTAGTCCCTGAACGATAATTTCACTTTTTTTGCGAGATGCAATGAGGTGTCACTTTTAAAGTGACGATATTTGAAGTCGAAAAAGATTCAGTAATCACGAGAGTAATTATTATTTTAGTGTAGGTAAAATGACAGTGAAAAAAAAGTAAGTTCGTGATTGTTTGATGTTTGACGTACAGAGCATCAACAAGCAAGTTTTAAAAAGAACCTAATTTAGTACAAAATAAGTTTAATAAAAGAGTAAAAGAGTGGTGCTTTTTTTTCGCCGCCATTGCACCTACATAGAGCAAGGTAACTTCAATCAGGGGGCATCACCTCTACTGTTTCAGTTATGACAAGTTCGAACTAAAATGAATGTAAAGTAGTTACATAAGTTAAAAATGATTGAACTGCACGCAGTCTTCCTTCAAAATGTTTATTTTATTCTGACCGGTTTCGAAGGTCTCTGGCCCTTCTTCGTCAGAGTGTAAAGCTATAAGATAAAATACATAAAGCAAGTACATAAAAGGAGAACGATAACATACCAAAAATGTATAAAAGGATGGTATAAATAAAGTTTGTGTAAAAGGTTTCAAATTCTTGAGATGTCAATAAAACAGTTATGATGTTGTCATGGAAGGAAGGACAAAAGAACTTGATGGAAATGTATGAAATAATAGAGTTAATAATAATGGTACAAGGTGGGTGAAAAATTAATGAAAGGATGGTTGATTAGAGAGGAAAAAGCTTATTCAAATCAAAGGCGTTGTAAAAGTGTTTAAAAGGGAAATCTATACAATCATTTAGGCAATTTTGAGCAGAATTACTAGTTGCTTTACAAATTTCAAGAACCTCTAAACTATCTAAAAGCCTTCCTTTCTTACAAACATGTAAAATTTCAAAATTAGTTTCTAAAATGAAGTCATGATTCTCTGAGATGATATGATTGGCGAAAGATGAAGGTGTGTCAATTGAAAGGGTAACTCGACCTTGCCTGATATATCTCATGTGTTCTTTAAGACGCTCAATAAATTTTCTGCCTGATTGTCCGATATAGAAAGAGTTACAATTGTTACAGTTAAGTTTGTAAACACCGGATTTGTCTTGAGGAGAGAGAATGTCTTTTGTATTGACTAGATAGGAGTTTAAATTTGAATTTGTTCTGAAAGAAATATTGATTCCAAAAGTTTTAAAAATGTTTCCAACGATTTTAGAAGGGATGCCAAAATAAGATATGCTATGGTAACTTTTTTTGGCATCCCTTCTAAAATCGTTGGAAACATTTTTAAAACTTTTGGAAGCAATATTTCTTTCAGAACAAATTCAAATTTAAACTCCTATCTAGTCAATACAAAAGACATTCTCTCTCCTCAAGACAAATCCGGTGTTTACAAACTTAACTGTAACAATTGTAACTCTTTCTATATCGGACAATCAGGCAGAAAATTTATTGAGCGTCTTAAAGAACACATGAGATATATCAGGCAAGGTCGAGTTACCCTTTCAATTGACACACCTTCATCTTTCGCCAATCATATCATCTCAGAGAATCATGACTTCATTTTAGAAACTAATTTTGAAATTTTACATGTTTGTAAGAAAGGAAGGCTTTTAGATAGTTTAGAGGTTCTTGAAATTTGTAAAGCAACTAGTAATTCTGCTCAAAATTGCCTAAATGATTGTATAGATTTCCCTTTTAAACACTTTTACAACGCCTTTGATTTGAATAAGCTTTTTCCTCTCTAATCAACCATCCTTTCATTAATTTTTCACCCACCTTGTACCATTATTATTAACTCTATTATTTCATACATTTCCATCAAGTTCTTTTGTCCTTCCTTCCATGACAACATCATAACTGTTTTATTGACATCTCAAGAATTTGAAACCTTTTACACAAACTTTATTTATACCATCCTTTTATACATTTTTGGTATGTTATCGTTCTCCTTTTATGTACTTGCTTTATGTATTTTATCTTATAGCTTTACACTCTGACGAAGAAGGGCCAGAGACCTTCGAAACCGGTCAGAATAAAATAAACATTTTGAAGGAAGACTGCGTGCAGTTCAATCATTTTTAATCCATATATCCTTCTGTGAGATGGCGGATCCTTTCCTGAAAGTTACATAAGTATTGCGTAGTTTCGAAAACTAATGATTTTTTTTCTAGTACACGACGGAGATTATTTTCGCCTTCTCACGCCAGGCCAGTACAAAGTAACAGCCTACAGAGATGGATACTTACCTCATGCACGTCTAGTGACTGTCCTCAACAGGCCTTTTTCTCAAGCCCAAAGGGTAGATTTTGCTCTGAAGCCAATTTCGGTAAGAGCTTGAAACTTGAAACATTTTGAACAAAAGTTGATTTGGATCTTTGCAGATTCCGCCTTATGTTCGAATACAATCTAACAATTTTCTTTATCCCAAAGCAAAAGAAGACAGCAATGGTTATGTTCCAGAAAACTGGTTCAATATGAATCAGGAGCCCATTGCAGTGGAGTAATTTATTGTCATTTATTTACTACTGCAGACATTATAAACTACCAAATATTCCTACATTTGGTCCTCATTCATAGTTTCTTGTAAATTTTAAGATTTTAGACACAAACATTGAAAGACTTCCTTAACAACCTCCCGTTGAATTTTATTGTTTGTTAAGATTTTATGTAAAAATGTATAGACTGGCTGTTCGTTTTTAAATAGATTTAAATTGATTTGGTGTTACGGAATCATTGTTATAACCCAACGAACCTTTAGATCAACGACAAATGAGACAAAAGAAGTTTTCGTTTGCTTTTTAAGGCTAAAGGGGACGATAAAATAATGTGTTTCTGAGACGCGAGATGGCGCGGAAACTAATAACATTCTCAAAATTAACTCAATGGACCGATTTCAAAAATTCAAACGTTATTATATTTAGAATATATAACTATTTGATGCTGTAGTCAAAAATTTCAACTTTTGTATTTTTTGGAAAAAAATTTTTGATTTTCTCAAATTTTGATTTTTTTTTTTTGAATCGAAGGTAGTCATTTTGTTTTCTGATGAATATTGTATATTAACCTTTTTTCAAAATTCAAATATCATGAATAGTATCGACCGAAATCAATTTTGAATATTTCCCTTTGAAGTTCACCGCGTGCCGCCCGCCGCCACCTGCAAGCGGTTCCCGTCCTGTATCATCATACAATATTTATAGTTCGCGAGAAATAAGAGCTCTGTCGTAATTGCAGAATTGATGCCTGAACTGTATATCTCCAGTCCTGTAGAAAATCCCAACAGTGTAACAAGCAACTGGGCAATACCTAATCGGTTACTTTTTCAATTTTAATTATTAATAGCTTCGTCACTCGATATAATTGGAATGTACTCCAGAAATAAATAAGTTAGATGAATGAAAAACTACTATAAAGAAGAAAAAAGTACAGTAGGAGGCTTTATTTTGTTTTCTGTTTTATGCACAAAATGTTTATAAGGAGAGATGGAAAACGCTATCCGTCAAGTTGGCATGTGAATCAAAAAGTAATAGTTACAGAGATGTATACTTTTCAAATGTTATAGGAAACTGCAGCTCACAAAATGACTGAAACTAATTTTTGTTGAAATCAAATTCTTGAAACATTCGAAAATTCAAAAAAAAAGTTCACCCATATACCAACGGTGCACCCTGGTGCAAGTACAAGCATCTTATCTCAGCAGTCTGTCGCTCATTGGGAGCAGCCAATTTCAATCTTTGATTCTAATGAAAATTTAGAACAGGCATTGAACCCAGTAACTGGAAGCTATGGGAAGATACAGGTGGTCGATCCTAGCGTAATTATCTCATAGCGACCTTACCGTTCAAGATAAAAAAAAAGATGAAATAGTGCTATTCTGTAAAAAATAACACTCTATAAACGCTCTGTTATGTAAAAATTCGTGTCGGCAATTGGCTGTTGCCTGCGTAATAACAACGGAACAGAGCCTTTATGGGACGTAATTTTTTAGAGAATCGCACCATAAGAAAAAAGTTGTATGGTTTGATTAGAACTGAACGTAACGGAATAAAGTTGAATTATGAGGCCTGTTTGTGAACCCGACCCATAGATATCTTGCGGAATTGCCAGACGGGGCTTCTCCCTCATGAATGGTACTATCATCAAGGTGAAATGTCCTTGAAGTCGGCAAAAAAAAGACCATACAGGAAGCCATACAGACCAATCAACAATTTTGTTTGGAGAGAAATTCCCAGCTTAAACGGACACACAATCACTATTTTCGAGTACAAGGACATATTGGACTGACAAAATTAAAACAAAATTGACTGACTTCTATATCAAAATTTTACTGTCTGAGATCATCGATTTGCGGGCTTGTATAGGAGCATGCCCATTCGAGAAAGTTAAAATGCCATGACTTTTTTCCATCAACGGTTTTCAGGTACTGGCCATTTTTCGACACTCAAACGCGTATCGTACTACGATACGTAACGTAATACGAATTTTATACGAAACAAGTGCATTCTAATGGAACGATTTCAACAAAAATCAAATGAGCTGAGATCATTCACGAAGATAACCTCACAGACAGCCAGGCACACAAACAAACAGACAGATATCCACACAGGAGTTGAACGGACGGACAGACAGACAGACTTCAGACGGAGTAGGACCAGTAGTAGTAGTTCTTTGCGGTTTTGTTATTTACTTCCAGTGTATATAGTTTTGAATACATAATTATACACATTTGTGCAGCCTATTGTTTTGCAATTGCAATATGATTTTACAATGTTTGTCCCTTTATAATCAGATATGAGTGTCTTGGAGTATCAGTAGATTGTAGATCTAGATATAGTGTAATCACGTGAAAAAAATTATAAACTTGAAAAAAAATTACAATTTCAAAAATCATAGCAACAAAATATTTCGGCGTACCTACTACCACTATGTCACAAATCTTTACTACCGCTATTTACATCGCCTATTTCTCAGAAAACATTAGAACACCATGTGTGCAGAAAGTGATCACTACCTATATCATGAATGACTCATCGCGGAGAACAGCTGCAGCGGGCGGCAAATATCAAAGGGAGATTTTCAAAATGTGTTTCGGAGGGCACCATTTGTGTTACAGAAATTCTAAAAACAGATTATTGTTCGATATTTTCAGTACTTCAAAATGACTACCTGCGATTTTTAAAAAAATCAAAATTAATTTGTGAAATTGGAAAAAAAAATTCAAAAACAAATTTGAATTTTTTTTTTGACTAGTGCATCAAATAGAATTGAAATCTGAGTATAACCCTTTTTTTAGATCTAGAATCAGACTGATAGTTTTCTCAAAAACATTTTATTACTTTTGATGTATTTTCTCTCTGTCGCACACTTGGTACTCAATTTCAGTCCCCTTTAGCCTTAAGGACGATGTTGAATTGGTAAAATAAGCGTTGCGAAATCAATCCATGTGGGTTTATTCCTTGACGGATTCTTATCATTTTGGTCTCTTTCGAAAGCTACAAGGATGTACTTTGGTTTGAGCCCATTGGCATTTCCAAAATCCAAAAATAATGTTTTTAAATGTCAAAGTTTAAATTTTTTTTTGGATTTCGGAAATGCCAATGAGCTCAAACCAAAGTACATCCTTGTAGTTTTCGAAAGAGACCAAAATGGTAAGAGTCCGTCAAGAAATAAACCCACACGGATTGATTTCGCAACGCTTATTTCACCAATATGACTCCGTCCTTAATAAACGGTTTTTTAGTCTTATTGGCTTTGTTGAACAATACTATTGAGAAATTAGAGGTATGATAGGAAGAAGGCATCAAAATCTGCTGAAAAAAATCAATTTCACAACTCAGACCATAAAATAACACAATAACAACCTTGTTATAAATTCGCGTCAAAGAATATCAAACATTCCCTAATATATGTCAGTGTTTTCATAGCAAAATGATATCCAAGTAGGGTAACATGGGCAAAATGACGCATATAATTTTATCTTCAAGTGTTGAATGAACAATGTAAAGAGGCGCAATCGGTGGTATGTTTTACACTACTAGAATAGGTCTCTTCGTTTCAGTTTTTTTGAGTGCGCATGTCTGGCGCGAATTTCATAGTTTCGTACACAGATATTGAAAATTAACACTAAAAAATATTGTAGTGCACCTAAAATTCCACAAATAATTTGGTTGAATGTTGGATACCATTTTTTATATTCAAAGAAAATGTTTCATTGAAATTCAGTTCAATGATCATTTGTGGAAGTTCAGGAACAACGAAAATGGCAACAGCACTCAAGACAACAAGACATCGGCGCCAACTGTCACTTGTGACAATTATAGGTCGCGAGAACATAACCGTCACCTTGGCACCCGCTATGGCAACGTTGCAGGCACGCCGGCACAACGAAGCGCCTCTTGCCATCTTCTTGCTCGCGCTTGCTCCTGATAGGGTGCCAAAGTACCGCTGTAGAGATTCGCTTGTTTTTGACATTACTTGGTTAAATCTTGAATTTAGCACATTAATTTTCATGATAAAGCGAGAATTGTTCGATAAATTATCTATATATTTATTACAACTTTACAACTGAAGAAAATTGTATAGGCTATAACATACTTAAATTTGAAGAAAATCCATCGCGGATACCTTTTTCCAATAAGGATCGTGCGAGGTCTTTTCCCCTATCCCAAAATTTCATTGTGACATATAGTATGTACAGTACAGGGTGTTCACGCGAGACGGATACCCCCCATAAAAAACTTCCCCTTCAAGATAATTCAAAGAAGAAGAAACTTTTCTGGAACAATTTTTGCTGTAGTTTCTGAATATGTCAAGTATAATTTTCTATTTCGTCCCATATACAGGGTGTCGCAATTTTTTTGTAATTTTTCCAAAACACTCTGTATTTCATCACCAAAACCGATGCACATTGCTATCGTGATTACAAATATGCATGACACTTTTCAAATTTTTTCTGTAAAAAAATCAAAAATTCACGGTGGAATCTTGAAAAAAATATATTTTTTCCGGAAAGATCGATTCATTTCAAGAATCAAATATGTCCCGAATATTTGTTGTCATTTTATGTCATTACATGTCATTTAACAGTAAAACAAAATATCTTGGACATATTTGAAATCTGAAATGGGTCCATCATTCTCAAAAAGCAGATGTTTTTAGAGATGGCATTGTAAATTTTTCAATTTTTTTTCAAAAAAATCTAGAAGTTCATTGCATGTTCCTAATTAGGATAACAATGTGCATCGATTGTGATGATGAAAGACAGAGTGTTTTGGAAAAAAAAAATTGCGACACCCTGTACATTTCTATATACATTTTACGTCACACTATTTCAGGTACATAGTTGCGAGGGAGCTTTGTCGCTGACATTTGCATCTAGATGAGCTGAGAATGATACACCCATGTTACGTAACTAAATAGCATTTTTGAATAACATTTCTATATCATGTATGTAACTGTGTTAACTGGGCATAATGAGGTAGGTAGCTTATGGAATTGACAAAAACATTAACCCAAAAGAGGCTTCAGGAAATAATGGAAGATTGGGTTCTCTTCTCCCTAAACAAGCACAGTACGAGCACTCAGTACAACTGAAGTGACATGCGATGACCTTGAGTCCGTGTCTTTTGCACACGTTGGAAAGCATGGAAGCGAGGTCGAGCTTATCGTACTACCGACTGGGTTGACTACCGACTGGGTTAGCTATACGGACTGGGTTAGCTACCCACTGGGTTGACTGCCGACTAAAGGTTAACTACTAACTGGGTTGATTGTCGACTGGGTTAACTACCGACTGAATTGACTACCGACAATGCAGATTTGCGGGAAACCACTCAATTAATGATGTTGTGTGTCTACCATAGCACAATATAAAGAAAAATCGTGCAAGGTCACCCTTAGCACCTACAGTACCTACTACTTACAGCTGACACAAAAAGAAACATCGAGTTCCGATCTACTTACTCCAGACAATACAAAAGGTTATATAAGGGAAATATTCAGACCAATAAAATTCTAAGATACTCGTTGAGATATAATTTGATGAGCATACGTTTCTAACTTATTAACTTATATCCTCGAAAGAACCATCGTACCCACTAAGTAATGAATACAGGGTGGGAAGACACAAAATGTTTGCCAAGTTCTTGAACATCAAAAGCCTCAATTTAATTTTCATAATATTTAGGCCATCCAACGATGAGTAACGTTGAGAATATTTTAACAGCGCTACTTCCCTGTTATTATTTGCAATTTTGGATCGGAAATGCACCTTTTTCTGTCATTTTGGGGCGCACCGTCACCTATTTCAAATTTAAAAAACTGTACAATACTGTTGTGACTACTTTTCTGCTTTTAATAATGGCTTCAATGACATACATCCTCTATTTTACTTCGACCATTGACTATTCAAACAAGGGAATAGTGAAACTTATGACATTGGCATATTTTCTGATTGTAACCTGCTTTATTTTCGTGAATTTCATATGTGCAAGAATACATGAAAAATCGATGATAATGTTATGGAGAAAACTGTATGATACTGATATAAAATTGCGAAATTGCGGAATCAAGATAAATTACAAATATATAAAATGGACCTCGATCAGAATGCTCTTGATCGCACTGACTAGCGTCACCAGTTATGTGATTTATCTATTGGCAAGTCAAACTTTTGCAGACAAATTACGTGGTATAATGACGTATGGATTCCTTTATGCTGGAATTGTTAGTTATACATCGATGACTTGCACATTCCTAACGGTGATTCGGAGCATATGTCACATGCATGAAGAACTGATAAAGAAACTCCAATCGACTTATTCAGGAGGCGATCAAGTTACCAAAGATGACAGATTTTTGCTAAGAAAACTACTGAGATTGCATCAGGATATTTGTGACACCTTGAGATTGGCGAACAAAGTATTTGCTATGCAAATGCTGACATCTTTTGCCACATCATTTGTTATAATCACTTTTCAGACTTACAGCGTTTTATGTTCGTTTTATACTCGAACTAAATACATTAAATATGCTATTGCATCTGTAGTATGGGTACTTGTGCCTTTGGTCGAGAAATTCAGTGTCAGTTTGGCTTGTCACAAAGCCATGTATTGCGTAAGTACCTACCTACTGACCTCTCATCGCAAGCATTTGCCCAGCAAAGTTTGGAGCTTGAAGATTGTTCTTTTTGAAAAACTCTATCAATCTTTGGAGTTGACTGTGCTAAAATTAAAATGCTGATTTCTTATATTCTACGAAGTGTTCTGCAAGTTTCTTGTTGTGCAAGTGTCTATGTGTTTCCACTAATTTGAAAATTTCATGTTTAGGCCAGGCGGTAGGTCATTCTGGATAGAAAAAAATCCGACCAAAGCTTTTATGGTGTCAAACTCTTCGTAAGGTCAGTAGGTACCTAGCACTGAGTTTCCGCCCAAAAACGAGTTGTGCTGATTCCTCCACATCTGCCCAAAGGTAAAGGATGTCTTGAAGGTGCAAAAAGACCTGTTAAATCCCCGTACTTTTTTATTTTATTTGCCACAATGCAAACTTACAACTCTCACGCAAACATTGGAAGCATTTGTCATCATCTCTGTGCCAGTCTTACTGTTGAAAAAAAGATTTCTTTGTGCGGGTCAGATAAATCACATTTAATTGTTTTTCCACACAAGAAAACGATGCAGCAACATGTATTTTGGATGTTTTCTAATAACTTGTACTCACTGAGCTCATTGATGGCGTTAAAATTTCAATAACAGCATTTTTGAAGATGTTGCCCGTGAAGAAGTGAATAATTTTTATCCGCCTGTTCAGCGGGAGTTTTTTCAATTTTACCAAACACCGTTCTCAAAAATTTTATAGGAAATGATAAGCTGGAACTGTTTTCTAATGATATTATATCCGGCTCAACCGCGACACGCTTTTTGAAAGTGTAGGAAACTGATTTCTTTCGAGCGGTTCTATTTTATCCGCGTGCAGCCATGCCTACTTGACATAGACCGGACTGATTACACAAGCTTGGAAATGTACTCTCTTCCAGCTTTGAAACACGACCATTAATGATAAAATGATGTATGATTTCTTCATGAATCAATGTACAAAGTCTCAATAATAATTGTCGTATTTTAAAGCTGGAAAAGAGTACATTTCCAAGCTCGTGTGATCAGTCCGGTCTATGTCAAGTAGGCACGGCCGCACACGGGTGAAACAGGACCTCTCGAAAAGAAAACAGTTTTTTAGACTTTTAAGTGCGTGCCGCGGTCAAGCCAGGCACGATATCGTTAGAGAAGAGTTTGAGCTTTTCATTCCTCATAAAATTTTCACAAACGGTGTTTGGTAAAATTGAAAAAATTGCTGCTAAACAGGCGGGTGGAAATTTTTCTCTTTTTTGCTGGCAACATCTTCAAAAATGCTGTTATTGAAATTTTAATGCCATAGATGGGCTGAATGAGTACAAGTTATTAGAAAACGTCCAAAATACATGTTGCTCCATGGTTTTCTTGTGTGGAAAAACAATTAAATGTGATTTATCCGACCCGCACAAAGAAATCTTTTTTTTCAACAGTAAGGCTGGCACAGAGATGATGACAGATGGTGCTTATGTTTGCGTAAGAGTTGTACGTTTGCATTTGGGTAAATATAACGAAAAAGTACGAAGGTTTAACAGGTCTTTTTGCACTTTCGAGGCATCCTTTATCTTCGCGCAGATGTGGAGGAATCAGCACAACTCGTTTTTGGGCGGAAACTCAGTGGTAGATAACTACTGACCTTACGAAGAGTTTGACACCATAAAAGCTTTGGTCGGAGTTTTTTCTAGATTGTAGTGATTTTACCGACATACTGCCTGGCCTATTGATCAAATATATCATTTTAAAGCATTATTTTATCAAGTACATATTAGACAATGGTAGTAGCCTTCTTTATTACTTATCTGAACTAAATTATTTTTCTGTCTTGGCTTCTGCTCCATGAACAGTAAGTATTACTGTATCATATTTCATCGCATCATCGTCAAATAGACTGATGAGCAAAAAAAGTGGCGCACCTGAAATTTTCGCCAAGTTTGATCTTCGATAACTTTTGGATTTGGACAATTGACTAATTCTTTTGGTTTTGTAGCGTGATTCTTCAGTTATATTCTAATATTCGTCTTCGTACTTCTCGTCTGGAGTTAATAATGCTAAAGTTTGGGTTTTGACAGCACGTAATTTCTGACAGAGGTGACAGATAGGTCATAACTCTTGTCATAACTTTTACATATTTGCTCGTCAGAATCGTTGCATCAAAATTTTCTTTTACTTCCTGACAGTGACATTTTCGTTTGACAGATTACGGTGAAAAGCTTATTTCTCGGCTTATTTTCAATTTTATCTATTTATTATTTTATTTTAAATATTTATTTTATAATTAATCTTATGGACGTTTCAACGTCAACGTACGTGGATCTTGAAAAAGCAATAAAAAATTTCCGATTTTTTCTCGATACCATACTTTTATCTGCGATGAGAGGTAATATCCACAACATTGTCTTTGTAACATCTACTTTCAGAATACGCTAACAAAGAAGAGTTTGAGCGAAGCAATTCCATTTGCAGAAGACAAAAGCTTTGTTAAAGAGGTACGTAGCAAGGGAGGTAGAGTTGACGGCACACCACAGGGACCTGTGGGCGGGGCTAAACAGAAAAACAAAAATCGTTCTTGACGAGTCCGTGTGTTGAAATAGAGGAAACAACACCGTCAGCTGCAGTGGTGGACCATTACAAGGCCACAGGCGAACCTAAAATTCCACTGAAAATCTAGGTGCACCACTAGATGAACTAAGTTCGCGCAGTTAGGCTCCGCCCACAGGTCCCTCTGGTATTCCGACTACTCTAATAAGTTTTGTATAATCCTAATTTTAATATTTGTCCCTACTTTGCCTACCTTACTTGTTGTAGATCAATGCATTTGCTTTGCAAATTCTACATGAAGAATATCAAATAAACGCTGGACATTTCTTTATTATCGATTTGCCAATCTTCACTTCGGTAAGACAGTGTTTTTCTTGTTTCAAACGATGAAACAATTGTTTCATCAATTATTTTTATAGGTCTGCGGCACCGTCATAACTTACATAGTTTTGTTGCTCCAAACTGACCCATCGGTGGATATAAATATGTCAATGAAGAAAGTTTTTGGTGTATTTTAATTTTTAGCGCATTTTCGTAAGAAAATGACGCTTATATGGCCGGTTTGTCTGTCTGTCCGTCTGTCTGTCAGTCTGTCTGTCCGTGTAGAAATTAAGAAGTTGTACTCCTCCTCGGGGAATGAAGTTAGAGCCTTGGAACTTTTTTTGAATGATAGCTGATGTCCCCAAGGGTGGCCAATGGGTATTATTTTTTTTATCCATACATATTTATCATTATTATTATCAAAAAACAAATATTTACTGTGCACTTCTAAGAAGTTGAACTCCTCCTCCGGGAATGAAGCTAGAGCCTTGGAACTTCATCTGATGGCTCGTCCGATGGATAGCTGATATCCCCAAGGGTGACCAATGGGCATTATTTTTTTTATACATACACAGTTATCACTATTATTATCAAAAACAAAGATTTCCTGTGCACTTCTAAGAAACTGAACTCCTTCTCGGGGAATGAACCTAGAGTCCTGGAACTTTTTCCGATGGATAGCTTAGGTCATAAAGGGCGGCCAGTGGGCAGATTGGATTTCATGGTTGCGCCGCCATCTTGGCCGTCATATTGAAATTTCTTATTAGTGGAACGATTTTCATGAAACTTGGAACTTACCCTTGTCACGTGTTATCATTCTTATTTTCAAGCTAAATTTCAAGATTCCGCCGCCATCTTGGCCGCCATATTGAAACTCTTATTAGTTGAACGATTGTCATGAAACGTGAAACTTACTCTTGTCTCGTATGAACATTCAATTTTCAAGCTGGATTCGTTCCTATCAATGACAGACCTGGCACCAAGAAAATGCGCTATTGAGACTCACACTCATGAGGGCATATTCACTTGGTTAATAATATGTACTGTCAGGAGCACTGTATTACATAAGTATACATACAAAATTTTATCACTCCAAAAAATGTGACTTACCGTGGGTTCTACCAAAATATTTAACCAGTTGACAGCTAACTCGAGATTTCTTTTGATGGATTCTGGTCAAATGATCAATGTTAATTCAGGTTTCACGCTGAGTAATTAACGAAACAGTTAGTGATATACTTGCGATTCAACATAATTTGCCATAATGAATTCACCAGCATTGACCATAAAAAAAAAATCCGTTTAATCTCGGTTTAGCTTAAACCGCTCTTAAATTTTTTTGTGGAACCCGTGGATAGCCAAGAAGGAGCCCTTACTCATCTTGAAATCAGGAACCAAGCCTTTGAGTATATTAGGCCATAACTGCAACCAAGCAACACCTTGTCGCTTTTTTTCTAATGATAAACACGAGGATAAACATTTTGATGTATGCATGAAGTATTTTGCTCCTACGGTACTCACTTATACAGGGCGGACCCTCGGGCGGACCAAAAAAAAAACACTGAATTTTTTTTCCTGACCCAAAGGCTTCAAATACTTATTTCCAAAATGGCCATCAATTCTTTTTTTAACGTTGTCAAAATGGGACAACCAATTATGTATCTTATCTACCTGATCCTATATTGATGGAATAAGCTGTTATCAACATTTCAAAGTCAAAATAAGAAGAATCATCCGCTGATGGGTTGCGAAGAATATTCTTCGCCGATTATACAATGTCAATAAAATGTTATTATATTTCATCACATTTTTTGTCTACTTTTAAACACTTCCTGCTAGCTTAATTCTGATTTTTTATAACGGGTAAAATGGTGCCGGGGAGACCCACTGACGATTATTCTTTCAGTATTTTTGCTGAATTCTCCAAATCTGGTAACAATTTTCCTTCAAGTTCAAGAAATAACTGTTCTTAGTAAAAGAGAAACAAGAAAATCAAAATTTCACAATTTCCAACTCAAATTTTTTCACTACGTCATTCAATATGAGCTACGCGTACAGCAATCCATGGAAATTATGGAACTGGAGTAGTGGAGTACCCCATGGAGTACTTATGTGGATCATATCGAACAACTTTAATTTTCATGCCCAGTAAAAGTTTTATACCTCCAGTGCATAGACTGTTTTACAATTTTTTTTGCCTGAAAACCTCAAGTGTGCCGTCAGAACTGAAAAGCCATAATTCGAGGCGAGCCATAATTTGTGTAGTTTTTTCTCAGCTTTATGAATATGGTAGGTACCTAAGATTTTTTTTTGAATTCGCTCAAAAAAGGTACTTTTTGACACGAAATCACGAAAACCTAAATGATTTTTTTTAGTCCGATCTTTCGAAGGAATCAATTTTTTTCAGAGTGAAGAACTGTTTGGACATGGTAACAAATGTTGTCAATGTATAGGTTAGAGTCGTTTGATGGCCTCCCAGTACGAATTACCTGGTGGTATGACGATTTGGTGGGAAGCCTCGTACCTTCAACTTTCAAGGGCCCCCCAGACCCCCTCCGCATCGAGTGCACCGATGTCTCCAACTCTTGAAATTAAGGTTGAGGGACCCCCAATCAAACCCCAAAAGTGCAGCCTTCGCCGCTGCTCGCTTCGCTCGCACTCCTTTTTCCTCTAGCTTGTGCCCCCCAAATAATTATACTCTTCCGCCGCCCCTGTACTGAAACGGTAGGTAGGTATCAGTAGGTAGGTATGTATGATACCCCGAGATGATAGCTCTTACCTTATTACCTAGTACCTGCCTACCTATATCTACCGTTAAGTTCCCTAGGCTCGCGGGCCAGGGCCCACCCCAATAACCCAATTTGAGAACCAAAAATCATGGTTTTTGTAGGTTTTGATTGCCCAAAAATGTAAACTTATTTGGCAGTTTAATTGGACACTTACCGTTTCCGTTCTTTTGGCAGATTGTAGGCATTCTGGTGATCTGGTGGATCCGTGTCTGGTGGTCACACTATGCCACTATTCTCTGATGCCACTATGGTAAAGGAGTCCAGCACCAGGAATCCCGGTTTTTTGTTTATTTCACATTGTCTATTAATTCACACAAGCCCACGAGGCTGTGTCCACGAGGTAACTAGTCACTGAACCGAAAGGCACAGCATAGCACCGAGTATCACCATCACCAAACGTCGTACCCATAGATGTCGTACCGTACAACCACAATAACCGACTCGCGCCATATTGAAAGAGCGGTGCTCAACAGCACAACAGCCAACAGCTAATAAGTCGACTGTGGGCATGTAGTGTTGAAAATTCTGGCTATAGGCTTTCTTTAGGGATCCGTTTTAAATTGTCTTCACCTCGGCTTTCACTCTTCAGACTCTTTTTGACTTAAGTTGAATAACGTGTATTGGGGTCGGGAATAATAACCCTGGGAGAGAGCGCCACTTATGCCGTTCGTGCTTATGCCTCAATCAGATTAAAGGGTCTCATTACAGGCAAGGGATTCAATATACAGGGTGATCCGACTTTTATGTCATTAAATTTAAGGGTCGATAGAGAATGAAAAATAAAGGGGACTTTCTCCAAAAAACATATTTGAAAAATGCCTAATAACAGAGATACAGCCCTTCAAAGTTGGAAATAAATAATCGTTTTTTCCGCATAATTTTTGAACCGTTCAACCGATTTGATTCAAATTGGAACCAAATGTTTACTGGAATTATCCCCTGTCGAACAATCATAACATGTTCCATAAAAAAGTCCCAGGGGCGTAGACATTAGGAGGTGTCTCTACTTTTCCTCCCCTATTTTTCACCTTCCAAGTTATTTTTTGAAACTGTTCATAACTTTGAATTCTAAGTTCAATTTAGAAGAAAAAATCACCCTTGCAAAATTTGGATTAGAGGCTTCGTTTAGGAGATATTTGAGTTTCAAACTTTAGAAAACATCCCGAAATCGCCACTTTCCAGAGCCCAAATTGTTTTTTCCTGAAAATTTCTCGTGTTTTGGAAAAAATGGTGGTTTATCAACTTGGAAATTCTAGAAAACCTATTTCAGCTGAGAAATCATGAGTTTTTTTGGATTTTAATTTTTAGACCTTTGAAAGTTGTGCTTTTGAGATGTTTTCCAAACCTTCAAATACCTAAATATCTCCCAAATAAAGCTTCTAATCAAAATTTTGCAACAGTGATTTTTTCCTCTAAATTGAACGTAGAATTCAAAATTATGAACAGTTTCCAAAAATAACTAGGGGGGTGAGAAATAGGGGGGGAAGAGTAAGTACACCCCGTAATGTCTACGCTCCTGAAACTTTTTTATGGAACATGTTATGATTGTTTGACAGGGGATAATTTCAGTAAACCTTCAGTTCTATTTTGAATCAAATCGGTTCAACGGTTCAAAAGTTATGCGGAAAAAACGATTATTTTTTTCCATCTTTGAAGGGCTGTATCTCTGTTATTAGACATTTCTCAAATATGTTTTCCGAAGAAAGTCCCCTTCATTTTTCATTCTCTATCGATCCTTAAATTTAATGACCTAAAAGTCGGACCATCCTGTATTACCGAGGCGCGTCGAGGTGAGATAGAATCCCGTGGGCTGTAATATGACGCTTTACTCCGTGGTTTGTATAGGACTTTGTTCACAATGATCCAGTTTAAATGCAAATAATTAGCTTTATTTCAAAAGTTTTTCGCGTCAAACGTTTTTATCGAGAGGTGAACCACCTTGGAAATCTGGTATACAGGTACTTTCATGGAAATCATTGAACAATGAACATCATTTGGATATCATTGGAAATCATTTGGAAATCATTTGAAAATGATTGGGAATCGGTGTACAAAAATTCCGTCAGTGGTTTACCCCTCGGTTTTTATCAGGTAGGCATAAGCAACCTTTTCGAACAACGCATCCATCAACACTTCGCGCTCCACGACAGCTGTTCAGATCAGATATCACCACTCTTCATATATACGTCACTTTCGGCCCGTGGTCCGGTCTAGGATATTTTGTGAAAAATAAATATCTTATCTTATCTTATCTTATCTTATCTTATCTTATTTTGTTTCACTTTTAAATGACATGGAATGACATAAAATGACTCGACAATCGACAAATATTCTGGACAGCGTTGATCGCTACCATAAATGAATCGATCATTATTAAAAAAAATGTTTTTTTAGATGCCACCGTAAATTTTTCAATTTTTTTTCAGTGAATAATTCAGAAGTGTCAATCATGTTTGTAATCAGAATAACAGTGTGAATAATCGATTTTGCTGATGAAATACACAGGAGTGTTTCGAAAAAAGGCTAAAAAAATTGGGACACTTTGTATATGGCACGAAATGGAAAATTATACCTGACATATTCAGAAACTATGGAAAAAATTGTTCCAGGAAAGTTTTTTCGGTAATTGTTGACGACCACTACTTCTCGACTAGCATTTTCTAAGAGTTAGGCAACCACTTAAACAGCTATGTAGGACGCTTCCTTCTTGCCTGTACTTACGTGGTAGGACATTGGTGGATAAGTAATGGAAAGAAGGAACATTTTACAGTGGAAATAGTGGTTTCCCCAGGAAACTACGGCCGACGAACGTGATGTTGTGGTGGTGTCTACCTACCGTGAAAAGTTGGTGGCTGAAGTCGAGAAGTAGTGGTCGTCAATAATTACCGTTTTTTCTTCTTCGAATTATCTTGAAGGGGAAGTTTTTTTATGGGGGGTTATCTGTCTCGCGTGATCACCCTGTACGTAATATGGAGTTGTAGTTGTAATAGAGTGAAGGTGCGTTCAGTCAGCTTATTTAGCCGCAAGTTTTAAGGACGCGGAGTTCAATTGGTAAAATAAGCGTTGCGAAATCAATCCGTCTGGGTTTATTCCTTGACGGATTTTCACTATTTTGGTCTCTTTCGAAAGCTACAAGGATGTACTTTGGTTTGAGCCCATTGGCATTCCCAAAATCCAAAAATAATTTATTCAAATGTCAAAAATTAATTATTTTTTTTATTTCGGAAATGCCAATCTCAAACCAAGTACATCCTTGTAGCTTTCGAAAGAGACCAAAATGGTGAGAATCCGTCAAGGAATAAACTCAGACGGATTGATTTCGCAACGCTTATTTCACCAATATGACTTCGTCCTTAATTTTAGTCGCAAGCGCAGCGACCCCCATTGGCTATTATGAGCCAGCCTCCTCAGAACAGCCAATAAGCGATGCAGCGCTTACGACTAAAATTAAAACTTGCGGCTAAATAAGCTGACTGAATTAACGCACCTTAATGCTGGAAAGTTGTTAAAAAAAACTCTATTTATTTTAATTTTGAAGTTATGGAAGGACAAAGTTGGTGGGTCTAGTTAATTGAACTCCATTTTTTTCTAGACCTTTTTTGGTAACGAAACACGTCACATTCACTTCTACAAACCTTTTTACGTCCATGAGGATGAGGACGAATGCTGGAATTCGTTTCGATTCTAAGATAATAATTTTATTGCGTCGTACTATTTCTTACAGCGCACGGGACACAATACCATTAAGTGGTGTGTGGACCCTTCCCCTTTCTCTTTCCTCATATTGCCCCCCCCCCCAGACGGGTAATTATTGCATGGATGTCCCGCAATTTTTATTTCAGATCTTTCTTCTAAACACCATTTCGAGTGGTTTGTGATATTAGTTCGATAAAATTTGAGAGATGGAGTTTTCTTAACGGGACCCAAATTAGTTCTTCGATTGCTTCTATTTTCGTTCTTTCAAAAGATTTTAGTAGACTATGTTTATGATAAAATAATGAGTACCTACCTACCAAATAATATCAACCTGAAATGAATTGTGTTTCATTGTGCTGTACATAATAAATGTTATGGGACAGTGGGACACTATGACTGTTATATTGCAGGCACTTTTAGAAAATAATAATTTTCAGGACTCATGACTCACCCTGTATACGAAACAGAAATTCATTAGGGATTCAGAGGTTGATTTCTTGTACCCATACTTTTTCCATAAACAGTTCACTGATATCTTCTGAAACAACAAAAATAGAAGCGATCGAAGGACCATTTTTTTGGGTAATTGTTGACGACGACAACTTCTCGACTAGCATTTTCTAAGAGTTAGGCAACCACTTAAACAGCTATATGTAGGACGCTTCCTTCTTGCATATACTTACGTCGTAGGACATTGGGATAAGTAATGGAAAGAAGGGGCATTTTACAGTGGAAATAGTGGTTTCCCCAGGAAACTACGGTCGACGAACGTGATGTTGTGGTGGTGTCTACTGTAAGATCCTGACCGAGAAGAGAATGCACAAACAATTTTATTAAACGAGCCGTTAGTGTCCGGAAGGCGAAATGTAAAACAGATGATGCCTAGAATCGTGGGAACGCGGTGGAGGAAACCCAAAAAAGGACCAGACGTTATTTAATCTTCGTGTGCGCGAAAATTTCGGTGAAAGACTAAGTCAACACGTATTAATTGCCAATAGAGGTGCCCGGACACATAAACTTCGTTCGACATAAAACCGAAAAATCCAAGCCATATGGGCGTGTAAAGGAATCAGGGTGAATTGGACGACGAACCCATCAAAGGACCCCGCTGCGCTGGGACCAGGGCGAGCGACCAACCCCCAATGTATGTGGAAATGACGAAAACAACGGACTTTGCGCGAATCTATGTTAATTGAATGTTAAAAGTGTTATTCTAGTTCTGTAATGGCCAGTACTATGGTGGTTGAATTCGCGTGCACGCACAGGTGAATAAAACACCAAATAACATGTTATTGGGAGCCGGGAAAGTTGCAAACGATAAGACCGCGATGTTCGTGAAAATAAATGAATTAAACTAGTGTGTGCATCGGGAAGTCAAACCACTATAGTAAGGGCATAAGCTTAGGTCAAATTCGTTCAAATTTACTGAGTAAGTAGAAAAGTAGGTAAGTGGCACCAACGGAATGCGACACGGGATGACATCTATGGGGTGGTGTGAGAAATCAAAATTGCAGGCCGCGACCAGAGCGGGCTGTGAAGGGAGAGGGGACAATCCGAACAAAGCTACTCAGCGAATCCAAAGCTGAGGGTGGTTTTTGAATAGGTCGGGGATTGGTCAATGACTTAAGCCACAAGAGGGGATGGAAAAATCTGAGCTATGGGAAAAGAAGAGCGTAATTCAGGAGTGACGATTGAGACGGTTTTGCGAACGGTCGAGAAATTAATTTCGTGACGGTTCCGAATTTTGTCTAAGACTTGCTATAAAAATATATTGCTTGAGTAAAATCCGATATACTTGGGGAGATTTAATTTTGTGAATATTTCGAGCTTTGTCTAAAATTCTCCATTGTGAATTTCTGTAAGCAGAATCGAGTCTACTCGGGAAGGATTTATTCGCGAAGTCGCGTCTTTGATAATCATTTGCTTTTAGAGTTAAATTGGGGTTTGTGGAACATTTGGGTGCTAAATAGTCATCGTAGAATTGTTTGTTGGGATTCAAGGTGTGGGAGTTATTTGCTTTGCCGTGTTCACGAGATCTCGATTACTTGTGCACGGGAAATTTAGTGGGGTTTGCGAGTTCAGTGTTTCTAAGTGCCTGATTGTGAAACATAACAAGGAATAGTTCCTGTCAACGACTGATAGCAGAGAATGATAGGGAATGGAAGAGAAGTGAAAGGGGCTGTGGAACCTGTAATTAGTGGGCTTAACTCATTTAACAAGCAGTTAAGGGCTAATTACGTCAGCGGTGATCAGCGACGACGATGGAGGGGCGGGTGAGAAATAGGGGGAAAGGGGTAAGGGACATGACGTAGGAAAGAAAGGATGAGATACTCGAGCCCCGGCGAGGGGTACAGGGTAAGACCGAAGGTGTAAGTATCAGACTTAACTATTTATGTTAACCTAGACGGTCCCGAAACTATGGCCAGGGAAGGGTTATGTTACAAAATGGTGCTGCGTGAACCAGGATGATTAGTCGCAAGTATTTAAAAAAACAGACGGTGATGTAAATGATAACAAACAAACAAACAAACAAACAAAAAATAGCCTTAGGAACGTAGTGAAACCAACATTAAAATCACAAGAGGTAGTAAAGGGGTAGTTGAAAGCGAAAGGGACGACCTATTCAGAGAGCGGTAACAAAAGAAACCCGGCGCCTTGGTGAGAGTACCGTTGGGTCGGGAATTTGTGGGACGGCCACATGGGTGTGTTGTGATGGCGCTAGACACGTACTGTAAACAAGAAACAGGGCCGTAATCAAAATTGTGAAAGGGCCCTTCCTAAATTCAAGGTATTGAGATAGGGGGTGAAGGTGATAGAGGGGAGGGGATGGAAGAAGGGGAGTGAGAACAATGCTTAACTAGTAAAGGGGGGTGAGGGGGGGGTGCACTAGATGGGGAGAAAGAAGCCAGCGAGAAATGATTTAGACTTAGGTACACGTTAATTTCCTAGTTGTTGATTTACTGTTGATGCGATTGTTTATTGGTAAGCATTGAGGAAAAGGATGCGCTTGCAGGCTGGCGCTAAGCGGGTAGGTCATGCGAAGTGGCGCTTGCGGTGTGTGTCTGTTCCAGGTAGGGACGTGCCCGGTGAATGGCCATGGCCATTGCCAGCGGCCATGCTCCAGGACGCAGACCAAGTATGAAGTTATGGCGGCTGTGGTGGTGAGAGAATTCTTAGTTTCAACGATGACGTGATGACAAAGCGAGCAGTATCACATGGAGACTAATTAACACAATTTATCCGCTTGCGTAATTAGTGTAGCCAATATGAGATGTATAGTAGGACTTAGTTAGGATCGTGAGGAGCCGGGATGAGCGACAACTAACTTAGAAATAATTCTAGTCAAATAACCACTATTATAAGAAACTTGTAGTACTTTCTCTAGCGGAGAGTTCCCGTCAACGTGGATGATGGCAAGAACGCCGCACAGGGTGAGGGAGCTACCTTGGCGATGGTTGGCATGCTATTTGAATTTTAGTATGATAGAAGGAACGACCTTGGCCATTGGAAGAGGCTGCGCTCAAGTTAATATCAGGAGTAGTGTCTGCGGGAAGTTAGAGATAGTTGGTGAAGTAGGGCCAATGCACAGTTGTAGAAGTAGGGGCGTGCGGAGGCCGAGCATGTCTAATGAAGATGTCGGATGACGAGTGCTAATATGCGATTATTCTCAAACGATAGGATTACGGTCGTGATGGCAGGACGCAAGAACCCGCGAAAAATCCAGGTGGCGGAACGTTCCCGGAGCCGCTCGAATTTGAGGAAGGGCGCAAATCGGGAGGTAGCACCTGAGGAGGACCTCATCCCTGCGTGGTTCTTCCGCTACAATGAAGAGAGTGGGCGACGTCAAGACGAAGCGGAACGCCGTAATGAAGAAAGGGAGAGAAGACAAGCTGAGCGCGAGGCGACGATGATGGCGACGTTCGTGGAGGCGATGAACTCGCTGAAGGAGGTCGTTCGTCCGCCGACTGCCGCACCGGAAGCACCGGCTGTCCTCGAGGTCGGCGGAGGACCGGAAGAACAACCGCTCGCTGAGATGAGAAGTGGACTATCCACAGCTACATCCGGCGCGATGGAAATGGACGCACCCAGCCGGAACTTGACGCCAGCTGATCTGGGAAGCCAGCTAAGAGCGCTGGTAAATCAAGCGGCTCCATTACCTGCAAGGCCGAGCTTCGAAAGTACCGAGGGAGTGGGAAATCCGATGGTGTTTATCGAGAAGATAGAAGAGTGCGCGAGGAAGGGGAAGATGGACTACGAGCAAACCATCAACCTTGTGATGGAGTGTCTGAAAGGCAAGGCAAAGAGATGGGCGAGTGTCCACCAAGTTGAGTGGACATCCTACGCAGACTTCCGGGAGGACTTTCTCAACTACTTTTGGTCCGACATCAAACAAAAGTATATCCGGCGTCAGATTGAAGATGGAGAATATGACGTGACTCGGAAATACTCACTCGCGGAGCACTTCACTTACCAGGTGGAAAGAGCCAGATTACTCACCTGCCCACCTAGTGAGGAAAGTCTGGTGAAGACAATTATGAGGCATTATGACAGCAATATCCAAAGATTTTGGAAAAGAGAGAAGCAGTGCCGCACGATTGTGGCAACGGCAAGATTCTTGGAAGAGATGGAAGATGATGTCTCGAACGGACACGAGACCACCAGGCGCTCCGGTCGACTCCGAGAGGGTGGCTACCGGGGGGACTACCGGGACCAGCGACCGTACGAACGAAAGACGAATCACCGTGCACCCAAAGCCATTGAACAGGCACCGGCCATTCCGCAAATTACTTACCCAGCAACGCCACTGCCATCGATGATGTATCCACCACCACCGATTGTACCCCCAATTACGTTCCCGATGGCTCAGACCCCTGTGCTTCAGCCCGAAGTGGCACGACGGGACGAGCGAGAACCAGCGAGAGCAGTAGCAACAGGATCGAGGCCATGGCAACAGCCCAATCGGTACAACTATCGGAATTCGTTCAATGGAAACAATCGTGGGAACGGGAAGGAGTGGCAACGGTGGTCTAAGACGGGAAATGATGCGAGGAAAAATGGCACGGCTTCGGGAAACGGAGCCCGAGCGGGAAACCATTAGGCCAATTTTCCGCTCACCTTTCGCGGCCGCCCAGAAGACCATCTTCAATGACTTACCCAGGGGGGCGAATGCGGGAGGGACCGCCATTCCGTGACGGTATCCAAGTAGCTCCACACATTCAAGTGCTCGAGGGGGACGTGTTTACGGCACCAAGCGACTTTGCTCTTGTTCACTGCGTGGCTGAGGACTTCGAAATGTCCCGTGGGATTGCAGCCGAAGTCAGGAAGAGATTTAAGGGTGAGGCTGAACTGAGGGACCAGAAGAAGAGAGTTGGCCAGGTGGCAAAGCTGGTCTGTGCTGACCGCACGATTCTGTATCTCGTCACCAAGAAGAGGTCGTATGAGAAACCTACATACGCAGCTCTAAAGGAATGTCTCGAAGTACTAAGAGGAGAGTGTCGGCTCTCGGGACTAAATAAACTGGCGATGCCAAAGATTGGATGTGGACTTGACCGGTTGAACTGGGGAACGGTCGAAGGGTTAATTAAGAACACCTTTGAGAATACTCCGATCAAGGTGTGGATCTACGACAACATACGGATACCAAGACAAGCCACACTTAGTGACTCGTACCTCGCCTACGACGAAGTGTCGACTCCAGAAGGGAAGAGCTTTGGAATACTTTCCCTGCACCGAGGTCTGCAGGATGCAGTTGAGGATGCTGATCCCAGACCATATAGGGTTACCCCGGAAATCGTTTGCCAGGTGGAGGGGGTGCCTACCCGTGCACTTGTAGACACCGGCAGTGAAGTGAGCTGCCTATCAGAGGATATGTGGCAGGCCATTTTGACAACAGGACGACGTCCAGCGACACTGCCAGTAACGGCCATCCAGCTGAGGGGGGCTATTGGACAGAAAAGCTGCAGAATTGTGGTACAGAGCGACATCAGCCTTCAGATCCGGGGGAAGGTGTGTCAGGTCCCTGCCCTGATTGTGCGTAACCTAATTAAACCCTTGATTCTGGGTGCCGACTGGCTCAGTTACACCCAGGCTACGATTGACTTTGAGCAACAGCTGTTGCAACTTCGAGTTGATGGAGAAGAACTTCAAGTCGAATTTCAAAGGGGTGAACATGTTATTGAGGAGGGGTGTCAAGCAGGGGCCGATCCCGCTGATGCCTGTCACGTAGAAGTAACCCTTGCTCCTGAGACGTCTAGAACTCCAAAGGGAAGCATCAGACAAGAGCTTCAGAGCAAGGTTGATCAGCTGAGCTGCAGTGCAAGGCAGAAGAGTGAGCTAATGAGAATTCTCATCAACTCTGAAGACATCTTCAAGAATGAACCTGGAGTTACGCACCTGTATGAGCACCGCATCGAACTCCATGATGACACACCGTTCATTCAGAGGCCGTACCCAGTACCGTTCGCGTTGCGGCCGGCTGTAGAAGAGACGATCACTGAGATGCTGAGACTGGGGGTGATAAGACGAGAAGCCTCGTCATTCGCGAGCCCAATGACCGTGACAAAAAAGAAAGATGGGACTGTCAGAATTTGTCTGGATGCCAGAGCCATCAATGAAAAGATGGTGGCAGACACCGAAACTCCACCGGCACCGGAAGAACTACTGCGGTACTTCCGAGATGTGAGGGTCATGTCCACTATTGACCTGCGGTCGTCATACTGGCAAATCCCGCTGCACCCTGCCAGCCGCAAGTACACGGCTTTTCTGTACAACGGGCGGTCGTACACATACACGCGGTTGCCGTTCGGATTGAAGACATCGACTGGGAGCTTCAGCCGAGCCATGGACATTGTGCTTGGTCCGGAGGTACGCGAGTTTGCCGTGAATTATATTGATGACCTGCTGGTGGCCTCGGCTACCTGGGAAGAGCACCTTGGGCACCTCGCGAAGGTGTTGGAAAAGCTAAAAGTTGCCCGGATGACGGTGAACTTAGAAAAGTCCTCCTTTCTCCAAACCGAGGTAAAGTTTCTTGGCCACATCCTGACCACGGAGGGGATCAAGGCTGATCCAGAGAAGGTCATGGCTATCAGGAGGTTTCCCACTCCACAAAAGCACAAGGATGTCCGCGCATTCTTAGGATTGTGCAACTACTATAGAAAATTTTCAAAGGACTACAGCGACGCCACGAAACCATTGACCCACCTTTTGCGCAAGGACGTTAAGTGGCAATGGGGCCCACAGGAGCAGGTCGTCTTTGACAACGTCAAAAACCTCTTCCTGGAAACGGTACTATTGAAGCACCCCAAAGGGGACCAAACATTCTACGTCCAGACCGACAGTTCCGGATATGGACTTGGGGCGGAGCTGTATCAGCTGCACGACGAGAACCGGGGAGTGATCGCATTTGCCAGCCGATCTCTCCGTGGTGCAGAGCTGAATTATACTACGACAGAAAAGGAACTCCTGGGAGTGATTTTCGCCCTCGACAAATTCCGCATGTATATCCAAGGTGCCCGAATTGTTATCCGCACCGATCATGCGGCTCTCAAATTTCTTGGACGGTGTCGACTGCTCAACGAACGGCTTACAAGATGGACGCTGTTCTTAAGCCAGTTCAACTACACCATAGAGCATGTCAAGGGGAAGGAGAATGTAGTTCCCGACATCTTGTCCCGGTTTCCGATGGATGGGAATGGTACGAACGAGTACCCACGTGACCAGCCGATTGTTGCCCTGTTCGAGGTGGAGGAATCACCTGAAGTCCTTGCAATGCTTGGTGATCTTCAGCAGCGACAGAAAGACGACGAATACCTGAGTCCTATTTGGAAGTGCAAGCTCTTGCCTGACGAGCCTTGTGCACCATCTGTTCAACGTGTCAGAGATAGATATTGTGTACATGCTAATGTTTTAATTTACAGAGCTGCCCATGATACTCAAGCCCGACTCGCCATTCCGGCTAGCTGCGTCAAACAGCTCACGTGGTATCATCACCAGCTCTTGGGTCATTTCGGGGCGACCAAGGTCCACCAGGCCATGAAGCAGGTGTATCACTGGCCGAATATGTCATGCCGAATCCGGCAGATTATTCGCTCCTGTGACCTCTGCCAGAAAACGAAACATCCCAACCGCACTAGCCAAGGGCCGATGACACCAATAATTGGGAAGGACCTGGGTGACCTGGTCTGTGTCGACTTCTACGGGCCGCTGCCGACTAGTCGGGGAGCCAACTTCATCTTCGTGGCCGTAGACGCGTTTTCAAAGTTTCTGAAGCTGTACCCGCTGAAGACTGCTACCGCAAAGGCTGCCGTCAATAAGGTGCTCCATGACTATGCCAATTACATCCAGCCACGACGTGTACTAAGTGATCATGGAAGTCAGTTCACTTCTAAGAAGTGGCAGGGACCACTGCTGGCAGCCAACATAACACCGACACTAGCTTCTATCCGACATCCCAGTTCAAATCCATGCGAGCGAGTCATGCGGGAATTAAGCCGCATTTTCCGTGCGTACTGTCAAGACCAACATGTCAAGTGGGCGAGCCACCTGCCCCAAATCGAAGAATGTATCAACCAAGTGCCACACGCAAGTACGGGGTACTCGCCTTACCATGTCCTCTATGGTCGAGAGCCTCCAATGCCGCTGGATGCCCTCACTCACAAACTGCTGCCAACAAGAAAGGTAGAGACCCAAGAGGAGATCCGACGCAACGTGCTGAAGAATCTGCAACATCAGGCTGAGCTCCGATGCAAACAACAAAGGGGCCTTACTACAAAGTTGCAGATCGGTGATTGGGTGCTACTGAAGACAAATCCATCCTCAGCGACAGCCACAGGGACGTATGCCAAGTTCCTGCCCTTGTACGAGGGACCGTATGTGGTAAAGGCCACGCCACATCCCAACACGTATGCCATTGCAAATGCTGAGACACAAGCCAGGAGGGGCGTGTACAACATGAGCAATCTGAAACTGTACTACCGACCTGATGACAACCCCTCGGACGCCAATCCCAAAAGTGGCAGCACTAACCGAGTTCAACCCCAACGGAAGGTTAGCAGAAGGGACGCGAGTTGAGTTTCCTGTGCCCATGCTGAGCAGCCGAAAACTCAAGGGGGTGACTGTAAGATCCTGACCGAGAAGAGAATGCACAAACAATTTTATTAAACGAGCCGTTAGTGTCCGGAAGGCGAAATGTAAAACAGATGATGCCTAGAATCGTGGGAACGCGGTGGAGGAAACCCAAAAAAGGACCAGACGTTATTTAATCTTCGTGTGCGCGAAAATTTCGGTGAAAGACTAAGTCAACACGTATTAATTGCCAATAGAGGTGCCCGGACACATAAACTTCGTTCGACATAAAACCGAAAAATCCAAGCCATATGGGCGTGTAAAGGAATCAGGGTGAATTGGACGACGAACCCATCAAAGGACCCCGCTGCGCTGGGACCAGGGCGAGCGACCAACCCCCAATGTATGTGGAAATGACGAAAACAACGGACTTTGCGCGAATCTATGTTAATTGAATGTTAAAAGTGTTATTCTAGTTCTGTAATGGCCAGTACTATGGTGGTTGAATTCGCGTGCACGCACAGGTGAATAAAACACCAAATAACATGTTATTGGGAGCCGGGAAAGTTGCAAACGATAAGACCGCGATGTTCGTGAAAATAAATGAATTAAACTAGTGTGTGCATCGGGAAGTCAAACCACTATAGTAAGGGCATAAGCTTAGGTCAAATTCGTTCAAATTTACTGAGTAAGTAGAAAAGTAGGTAAGTGGCACCAACGGAATGCGACACGGGATGACATCTATGGGGTGGTGTGAGAAATCAAAATTGCAGGCCGCGACCAGAGCGGGCTGTGAAGGGAGAGGGGACAATCCGAACAAAGCTACTCAGCGAATCCAAAGCTGAGGGTGGTTTTTGAATAGGTCGGGGATTGGTCAATGACTTAAGCCACAAGAGGGGATGGAAAAATCTGAGCTATGGGAAAAGAAGAGCGTAATTCAGGAGTGACGATTGAGACGGTTTTGCGAACGGTCGAGAAATTAATTTCGTGACGGTTCCGAATTTTGTCTAAGACTTGCTATAAAAATATATTGCTTGAGTAAAATCCGATATACTTGGGGAGATTTAATTTTGTGAATATTTCGAGCTTTGTCTAAAATTCTCCATTGTGAATTTCTGTAAGCAGAATCGAGTCTACTCGGGAAGGATTTATTCGCGAAGTCGCGTCTTTGATAATCATTTGCTTTTAGAGTTAAATTGGGGTTTGTGGAACATTTGGGTGCTAAATAGTCATCGTAGAATTGTTTGTTGGGATTCAAGGTGTGGGAGTTATTTGCTTTGCCGTGTTCACGAGATCTCGATTACTTGTGCACGGGAAATTTAGTGGGGTTTGCGAGTTCAGTGTTTCTAAGTGCCTGATTGTGAAACATAACAAGGAATAGTTCCTGTCAACGACTGATAGCAGAGAATGATAGGGAATGGAAGAGAAGTGAAAGGGGCTGTGGAACCTGTAATTAGTGGGCTTAACTCATTTAACAAGCAGTTAAGGGCTAATTACGTCAGCGGTGATCAGCGACGACGATGGAGGGGCGGGTGAGAAATAGGGGGAAAGGGGTAAGGGACATGACGTAGGAAAGAAAGGATGAGATACTCGAGCCCCGGCGAGGGGTACAGGGTAAGACCGAAGGTGTAAGTATCAGACTTAACTATTTATGTTAACCTAGACGGTCCCGAAACTATGGCCAGGGAAGGGTTATGTTACACTACCTACCGTGAAAAGTTGGTGGCTGAAGTCGAGAAGTAGTGGTCGTCAACAATTACCTTTTTTTGTTCCTCCATAACTTCAAAATTAAGAGACAGAATTTTTTCGACAACTTCCCAGCACTCTACTACACCTCCATATTACACACCTTCAAGATGGTCCGACACTTTTGAATCACCCTGTAGACTAGGTATCTCTATCTCTTGGGAAAGCTTATCCAAGATAATCATAATCTATCTATCCCCGAGAAGCCTGGCGATGAGGGTAGAACATGATGGTAAGCAACACAACGCAATAAATTAATGAGGCTCGAAATTTTGGAGTTTTCTACCGTTTATTTTCCCAGTTATAAGCTCTACGAATTTTCAGTTTTTTTCCTGGGCGCTTACCTGGGCCACTCAACACAGAGACGCCTTTTTCTGCTGGGGAATATCGACTTTCTTCGGAAAATTCCAAATGATATAGGAAGTAGATTGCATTGAGCGTCGTGTAGGCCCATTCTCAATTGCGACGACACGGTTTCGGTTTTCTGGCGGATATTTTTCCAAAATTAAGTTTGCACATTCCGTGAATTCAAAAAAATTAAACTGCAGTGTGCAAAAACTTCGACCCTCCGGTAAGCCCCACAAATAATTCGTTTTGGATTCCCAGTTTTCGATGCACTCATGCTGCAAATAATAGTTGGCGGGACGATTGACTTACTTTTTGGATTTGGAGAACAAATTTTCAAAATCGGACTAAATAATAAACGGTTTTCGAGTTTTCCGCCCTGGAAAAACTTAAATTTCTTACTTTTTATCCCGTGAGCAGATTTTTTTCTCAACAATTCGTAGGTAATTATTCTTTCTTGAACGTTTCTTTTCCAACAATTTTTTTTGACAATAATTTTCCTGGAGGGCTTTAGTGAGAAAATGCAAAACCAGCATATATGGCACATCGAGATCGGACTCAAATGATAGAGCTTAAAATTAAGCATCAATTTGACGATTTTTACAATGAGATGATTTGAAAAAAAGGCTTTGAGGTTTTTCCGGAAAATTCAAATACACCTCAAAAAAAATTTTAAATTTTTTGTTCAAATATTTCTATGAAGATGCGACAAATTTGTTTCAACCTTTCTCTCAAATTTCATATTTCCACCCGAAGGATCTCTTAGGAAAGTTTTGTGTTGCCACAACAGATTTTTAATAGTATATTACATACCGAGACGGGAAATACATCATTACTGCTGAGGAGGGCACAGAGAGCCTCCAGCCTGGAGCCTGGAGGCTCTAGCCCGAAGCTGGGCCGCGATTCTGTACTCTCCTACCGACAACTATCGGATCGGTAACTGGGGTGAGAACCAATCAAATTCGCTCCTGCCTAGCTACCGACACTCGGTAGGAGAGTACAGAATCGCGGCCCTGGAATGATCTACCGTCGAGAGTATGTATACTATTTTACTCACAACCATGTACTCAGCTTGCAAGATTACAGGCGTTCAAAAATTGAAATCTGAAAATTAACTTTTCGTCATAACTTCCAGATAGGCCGATTAATTTTGCTGAAACGTGGTTCAGGAAATACTGATGAACACACTGATGCTTATTGTTTGGTTGGATGCATATTTTTAAATTTCCCTTCTAAAGCTACCATTTCGCTACCATGTTATTAATATTCTTTTGACCTTTCCTTTTTGTGTATTCGCATGATTGTGTTTAATTTTTTGTTTTATATAATTTCTCATTCTATTCCATTTTTTTGTTGCATAAAGTTTTCCTGTAATTGGGCATTGCCTGTTGGGAAATAAATCCATTCTATTCTATTCTATTCTATTCTATTTCTTCACTTTCTTGGGAGGTCGGCAATGGGTCACTTCCCGACCTCCTACTAGGTATGTAATGAATCAATTACCATAGTGGTTGTGAGTAAATTTCAGTTCAAAATAAGTTCGCTGTTTCGCAGTTTTACTGTATCTGTAGAATTCGATTTGCCACCACCACAGCCCACCAACGTCACTTACGCCTACTCACCATCCGTGTGGCAGATTTGACGCGCTTGCGCAGTACAATCCCAAATGTCACACGTCAGGTCGACTTTTTTGTGGCAGAAACATATGTGTAGTAATTTATTTTGTATTTTAACGATTATTTTATCATGAAATTTAAGTGTTGTGTCCATTTCCAATTGTAGCATAAGGTACTAAACGCATTTGTCTTGGGATCGGCCTCTGTTTTGCAGGCAACACCCGAAAAGTGAGGCTATAGCCATGCCAATTACCTTCATCAGAGTGAAAGCTGTTCATTTAAAGTGTAGTGAATTAAATATAAGATACCGATCGTGCTCTGCATAGTTCCGTGACTATGTCGTGGGCCAAGAGACGGGTGCCAACCAACCAGAATCCGGAACAGGTGCCCCCACAAGTGCAAATGTACAACCCCAATCAGCATTCCAATCAAGAGGTGAGTTCAAAAGTTTATCATTGCCTACTTACTTTATACTTAGCTGTCATATGAAAATAAAAGTAATTCAGCCGCTGATTGGTGTGCAGTAAATTTAATAATACAATTCGACGTGTTTTTGTAGAGTCATTGGCAACAACAGCAGAACATTCAGACACACAACTCCAACTGGTACGATCCGTCGTTCCAAACTAAGCAGGACAACACGAGCAACCCAGCCCAGACGCAACAGAATTATTGGCAACCGTCCTACAATAATCAGCCGCAACAACAGTCACACCAGCAGTACAACCAGAATTCACAATATGACCATTACCAGCCGGAATATTACCCGGACAATTCAGCAACAAATCAAGGTATGAAGGTTTACTTTGTACAAGAAATCTTGTTCATTTTGAAAAAGGCCTTGGAGTTGGCTGAGATGTAGGTACTATTATGGCCCCTTAAATCGGAACAACTTTTTATCACATTACCTGAGCTGCATTTGAGAACGTAACAATTGTTCACATTACCAGTGTTCGAGAACCTATCTGAGAAATCACAATGTGTTGACATGGCTTTTAGTGTCATTGTTGTCAGTGATACAGCTTTGACGGAAAGTCATTGGCTTTCTCGCAGTTCTTGATGTTGCTGGGAAGTTAGTTCCTTCTACATCAGTTTTTGATGTGACAAACAGATGGTTCATTCAGTAGTGAATTGCACTACTGTTTATCGCCCGATTGCGTGCTGTCTTGCAGCATCGGTCCGTCGGTGGCTTGGTGGCTTGTCGTCTTCTATTCAAGGTCAAGAAACACGATGCGATAGGTCCCAGGGACGTTGCACCAGTGGCGTAACAGAAGGTTGGGAAGAGGTGGGCGTATTTTTTGTGCAAAATTCGTCTGTCCCTGGACTTCAGCGATTTAGACAAGTTTGGTAGCGTTTTCGATTAAATCGTATAAAACGAATCCATTTATTGTCATGGAATTTCAAAAGAAGCTTGTTTGAATAAGTTTGATAAAAAAAAGTCACGATCATTATATGCTAAAATTTATTATTCATTTGATGTTGATCCCGTGATTGGTCGAGGCACTCATTGTGAAAATTTTGATATAAACTGCTGGACAACGAAGTTGTCGGTATCGGAAAAATGGTCCAACTTTGGAGGCCAGTATCTCCCGATTGCCGATTGCGATTTCCATTTTGTTTGTTGCGTCAACTAGCCTTATCTTTCCGTAGGCCATCCTATAATAGTGAATGTTGAGAAACTTCATGTAAATTTTCTGCAGGGTGATACGTAAAATGGTGCAAAATTGCAACGACTTCATCGTACCCCCATTTTCCAAAAAAATATTTTTTCAATATTCTAATACAAAAATCATGAAGTGTGGTGCCTTATCTCGAAACGGTTTCGGAATTACCCAGATTGGATGTCGAACATTGAAGATATAAGTTTGTATGTTGAATGTTGCAGATTTACGAAACTCAGGCACAGCACAAGCATAAAAAGTATAACGTCTGGGGCTGGGGGGCTTTACTTCACTCGGAAACTGAAGTTTCACACCGTTACCATGTTCAGGGGCTTAAACTTGCAAATAGAACATGTTTCACATCTAAAATTTTGATGAAATTCTGACGAAATTCAACGTACGAAGAGCTGGCAGTGACAACCACTTGAAAAAATACCTCTTGCTTGGCCCCACACCAAATATTCGGGTTGTGTTGAGAATACAATTGTCCTGGACTGTTGTACGAACATTCTTGCTCAGTGTCAACGTCAACATCCATTCATCAAAAGTGACCTAATCTCGCGTGCCAACAAGGCAAATCTGTAATATTCAACATAAAAATTTATATCTTCAATGTTAGACTTCCAATCTGGGTAAATCCAAAACCGTTTCGAAATAATAAACCACACTTCATGATTCTTGTATTAGAATACATAAACAACATTTTTTTGACAAATGGGGGTACGATGAAGTCGGTGCAATTTTGCACCATTTTACGTATCACCCTGTAAAAAATTTACATGAAGTTTCTCAACATTCACTATTATAGGGTGGGTTACGGAAAAATAAGGCTAGTAGACGCAACAAACAAAATGGAAATCGCAATCGGCAATAGGGAGATACTGGCCTCCAAAGTTGAACCATTTTTCCGATACCGACAACTTCGTTGTCTAGCAGTTTAGATCGTTAGATTGAACAGTTCTGCACAGAACATCGTTGAAAAACGATGCTCATTTCTTTTGACAAAGTCACATGAATTTTTTTTTTGTGGTCAGGTCAGTATTTCAACTGAACCAGCACTCACTCACTTTCAGAACTAAGGCGTCTGAAGGCTGAGGTGAAGCTTATACAGGGTGACATGTAAAGCGGTGCAAAACTGCCAGGCGTTCAACATGCTCCTCGACATGCTCCCATTTGAAGAATAGAAAATAGAATAGACTAGAATAGAATTTATTTGTACTTAAGCCAGGATAATTTGGATGTACACGTCAACGTAAATATATAATAAATAACAAATAAATGAATAAATAAATAAATACTTGGAACATCAAGCACAACAATACAATATACAGGTGCTCGGGTCTGGTTATTACAAACTTTGAGGGATGATTCCTCATCAAAAATAAATCCGAAAGAACAAAAAGCTCATGGTCCTAAAATGCTTCCTTGAAAAGATACAGGGTGTTAAAGTTGACTTTTCCCCTCGCTTTTTCCAAATGGTTTTTGCACCGTAACTTTTGAACCGTTGGACCGTTTTCAATCAAATTTGAACCAAAGTTTAGTCAAATGAGTCTACATCGAATAGTAATACCACAATTTATTAAAAGTTTTTGGGGGCGTAGATAATAAGAGATGGTCCCCTATTTTTGCCCCTATTTTTGCCCCTATTATTATTTCCTCTAATTCTTTTTTAAAATGGAGCCTTGCAATTGAAAAACTCAACGTGAGGTCGCCACTACTGTAGGGGGCGCCTACTTCGATGAAGCGGCCGTAACGACGCGAAAAACAGGGGAGTTTGAGTAGTTTGACCAGTAACTGACAGTGACTGGAGACGTCTAGCAAGAAACAGAGGTTATCCAAATTTCAAATCAAGACATAAAATGACGGACGTCGGTCGCTGAAGCGTCAACGCCGTCAAAATTGTCGAATTTGCCCCCCAACGGTTGTGGCGCCCTCGGTGTGTAAAAGTGGCAGTGCAAGGCCCCATTGGTAATATTTTCGGATTCCACGTTCAATTTAGAAAAAAAAAGGTACTTCTGCAAAATTTTGATTAAAGGCTTCGTTTTCGAGATATTTGGGATTGAAACATTGGAAAACATCTCGAAATGGCCACTTTCCCGGGCCTAAAAATTGAAATTCAAGAAAACCCATGATTCGTCAACTGGAATGAGTTTTCTGGGTATTTTAAGTCAGTAAATCACTATTTTCGCTGAAAAACATGAAGTTTACAGAAAAAAAAACAATTTGGGCCCTGGAAAGTGGCGATTTCGTGTTGTTTCCCAATTTTTCAAACCCAAATATCTTGAAAACGAAGCCTCTAATCAAAATTTTGCAAGGGTAACTTTTTCTTCTAAAATGTCAACAATTTTGAAAAATAATCAGGGGAGATGAAAATAGGGGCGAAAATAGGGGACAGTCTCCTATTATCTACGCCCCCAGAAATTTTTGATGAATGGTGGTATTATTATTCGATGAAGACTCAATTGGCTAAACTTTGGTTCAAATTTGATTAAAATCGGTCTTACGGTTCAAAAGTTACGGTAAAAAAACGATTTAAAAAAGTTAACTTCAACACCCTGTATCTTTTTAAGAAAGCATTTAGGGCCATGAGTTTTTTGTTCTTTCGACTTCATTTTTGATGGGGAATCATCCCTCAAAGTTTGTAATAACCAGACCCGAGACCAGACCCAAACACCCTGTTAGTGCGGGCGCTAAGAGCCAAAATCGGGATGAACCTTGCAAATGGTGATGAAAGCATGAAATTCGGTACACATACTCAGAATGAGCACCTCTCTCACATAAGAGGTGGAGCCACGCCGAATTTTCACCGGAAGGGGGCTCGGGGGGCTTCTGAAAGTTGAAGGTGCTAGGGCTCCCACTAAACGGCTTATCAGTTCGTTTTGACAATCAATAAGGAAACTTATGAATATATTGTAAACATTGACGGCGTTTATCGTATGCTCCCGGGAATTTTTCATTATGAAAAAAAATAAGTTCTTCGGCAGAACACACAAATTGGTTTTATTTTATTTTGACCTACAAAGAATTAATAAGGAGATGTGCAACACGTTGATTCCCACAAATTCGTATCCTCTGAATTCGTTTGTGAAGTCAAAATTTTGATCGTGTATCTTCTTGAAGAGAAGCATTCCAAAGAGTAAGCTATTTTCAACACTAAGTTCAAACAGAATTTTTTCAATGTTCGGAATCAAAATTACTGAATTCCTTCCAGCAATGCATACCCTGAACCCTTCTTTGGAAGTACCGCGTGCGATTGAACGTGGAGTAAGTCCTGAAACACTATCAGAATTTTTCTTCTGTGATGCTACTATCCACTCTCGACCGGGGCAATTGGGTTCCCACACAGCATGCGCGGAGTGTATACACGATGCAGGGTATTTTCTCGGTTCAGTCAAATTTTTTATGATTGAAATTGTGTCATAATATTGAAATAACGTGTATACACTCCGCGCATGCTGTGTAGGAACCTAATTGCCCCGGTCGGGAGTGAATAGTAGCATCACAGAAGAAAAATTCTGATGTGTTTCAGGACTTACTCCACGTTCAATCGCACGCGGTACTTCCAAAGAAGGGTTCAGGGTATGCATTGCTGGAAGGAATTCAGTAATTTCGATTCCGAACATTGGAAAAATTCTGTTTGAACTTAGTGTTGAAAATAGCTTACTCTTTGGAATGCTTCTCTTCAAGAAGATACACCATCGAAATTTTGACTCCACAAACGAATTCAGAGAATACGAATTGGTGGGAATCAACGTGTTGCACATCTCCTTATTAATTCTTTGTAGGTCAAAATAAAATAAAACCAATTTGTGTGTTCTGCCGAAGAACTTATTTTTTTTCATAATGAAAAATTCCCGGGAGAATACGATAAACGCCGTCAATGTTTACAATATATTCATAAGTTTCCTTTCTAATTGTCAAAACAAACTGATAAGCCGTTTAGTGGGAGCCCTAGCACCTTCAACTTTCAGGAGCCCCCCGAGCCCCCTTCCGGTGAAAATTCGGCGTGGCTCCACCTCTTATCTGAGAGAGGTGCTCATTCTGAGTATGTGTACCGAATTTCATGCTTTCATCACCATTTGCAAGGTTCATTCACCTAGTGCCCCGACTATGTATTGTATACAATCACAAGTTACAAGCTACATAACATATATTCATTGACCGAATAAAATCAGTGTGATAGTAAGAGTGTTTTGACATGTTTCGAGAATTGTTTAAAAGTCATTACTTCACATTCCTGTGGCAATCTCTTGAAAAACAATATTCCTTTATAAATTGGACTTTTTTTCATACTGACTGGAGGTATGACTAGCTACTGTTAATGAATTACGGTGTCTTGTCTGATAATTATGGTGATCACAATTTTTTTCTAGAGTGCAATTTTTTTTTGACTAATAAGAAAAAGAAATGTTCCTTTTTCTGGATTCCAACATTGGAGGCATAAAAGATAATATCATACCTCACCACGTTACTCGATTAATCCCCCTAGCCTCTTTATTTACAGGGTGGTATCAAAAAACATTTTCTTGGTTTTTCGGTGATATCATTTTTTATTCTTGACCGATTTTCAAATAGTTGCAGCGGTACGCTTTTTGATTCTGCATTTTGTGATACTGCAATGAAATTTGGCATAGGCAAACTACATAGAATTTCAAGTGATTTGACCCGAAGCACTCAAAAATTTGTCCATTAGGGGGCGACTGGGGGCCCCTCAAAATGTCAAGACGTCAGAATTTTTCCCATGCGTCATTCAGTACCGCCCTATCTACCGTACAGGACCTAAACAACTTTGTTCTTGACCATCATAACATTTTTCGTCATGTCAGTTCCATTCTTCTTATAGAAAAAAAAAAATCTCTTTGCCTGGTCAACAAATTGGAAAATAATTTTTTTTTGGACCACCAATAGATTGTCAAGTAGTTTTTGTGTGATCATCGATAAATCCGCATCCCCTTGATTCATTTATGAAAAGAAAACTCTTGCAGTGCTATTTTTCAACAAAGGAGTGACTTCAACTTACCATTTTTTTCAATATTACCTTTTTCAATGTTTTACCCCGGTAAGTATGATTATTGTTATACTAACATATAGCTTGAAGTTCTCTTTAACGATGTGGATGATGAAACTGCCTCAGATTCCACGTGGAAGCCGTACATAACAATTTTTCTGCAAGGCCGTCAAATTTGGCATTTTTGATTTTCTAGCGGGATCAGCCAAAATGTCAATACACACCACTCCGCCTGAGAGCACCGGTTTGCTTTAGCGGGAAACGATATTCATCACCAACAATTTTGCATTTTGTGATACTGAAATGACAGTTGGTGCGAAAGTACTGAAACCAGTGCTCTTGGGCGGAGTGGTGTGTATTGACATTTTGGCCGCTCCCGGTAGAAAATAAAAAATGCCAAATTTGACGGCCTTGCAGGAAAATTAATATGCACGGCTTCCAGGTGGAATCTGAGGCCGTTTAATCATCCACACCGTTGAAGAAAACTTCAAGCTATATATTAGTACAATAATAATCATATTTATCGGGATAAAACATTGAAATAGGTAATGTTGAAAATAATGGTAAGTTGAGGTCACTCCTTTGTTGAAAAATAGCACTGCAAGAGTTTTCTTTTCATAAATGAATCAAGGGGATGCGGATTTATCGATGATCACACAAAAACTACTTGACAATCTATTGGTGGTCCAAAAAAAAATTATTTTCCAATTTGTTGACCAGGCAAAGAAATTATTTTTTCTTCTATAAGAAGAATGGAACTGACATGACGAAAAATGTTATGATGGTCAAGAACAAAGTTGTTTAGGTCCTGTACGGTAGATAGGGCGGTACTGAATGGTGCATGGTGAAAGCTCTGACATCTTGAAATTTTGAGGGGCCCCCAGTCGCCCCCTAATGGACAAATTTTTGAGTGCTGCGGGTCAAATCACTTGAAATTTTATGTAGTTTGCATATGCCAAATTTCATTGCAGTATCACAAGATGCAGAATTAGGGTCATTTCGCTAGCGTACCGCTGCAACTAAAAATCCAGGGCTCAAATTGAAGCTGAAACCTCAAGTAAAAAAATCCCATAATCAGAATCGATTGGAAACAAACATTGAACATGCATGGTTCCCTCAAGTGTGACCCAACGTTTCATCGGTCCCGGAATCTGGATTGGGATGAGAATGAATTGATAGTCAACCTTGCCCTTGAGCGATGCATTAATTTTGAACATCTTCCGGTGTTTAGAGCTTGAATGAGACAAGAACTGTTAATGAAGGGACCAAATTACAACTGCATGTGTTATCAAAGCAAAATCATCTTCTTTGCTCGTATAATACAGCGTGTTCAACAATGATTGTCCTTGCCGCCTTTTCGAAATTTGGCCCGCATTAGACGTGCGCCGCTTCAATGAAATCATTTTGCAATACCGTAGTAACGAAGTTGATGGACGTCACGTCATAGTGACTGATATCAAATTTTAGGTTAACAGTGACGGCTCTGACTGCTGGTGAATAGCGAACAAGCAACCTGACGGAACGGGAATGGATAAGCTGTCAATTCCGTCACTGTTAACCTCAGATTTTTTATCAGTCAGTGTGACGTGACGTCTTATCAATTTCGTTACTACGGTATTGCAAAATGATTTCATTGAAGCGGCGCATGTCTAATGCGGGTCAAATTTCGAAAAGGCGGCAAGGACAATCATTGTTGAACACGCTGTAGCTTGTAACTAACGTTGCAAGAATACATCGCTCACCTGCGATTTTTGTAACCAACGTTACGGAAATTACAACAAACGGAATGATTACAAGCGGTTTCATACGAGCAAGAAAGATTATTCTGCCTTGATAACATGCAGGTGTAATTTTATTCTTTTATCAACAGTTTTGTCTCATTCAAGCTCAACATCGGAAGATGTTCAGAATGAATTCTTCGCTCAATGGGAAGGTTGATTATCAGTTCATTCACATCCCAAGCCAGATTTCGGAACCGATGAAACGTCGGGTCACTCTTGAGGGGACCATACATTTTTGATGTTTATTTCCAGTCGATTCTGATTATGGAATCTTCTTACTTGAGGTTTCAGCTTCAATTTGAGATCTGGATTTTGAACATCAGTCAAGATGAAAAATGATCTCACCGAAAAACCAAGAAATTGTTTTTTAGCTACCACCCTGTAAATAGAGTAATAAATCGACTAACGTGGTGAGGTATGAGGTTAGCTTTCATGCCTCCAATGTTGGAATTCAGAAAGAAAAAAAACTTCAAATGGGAGCATGTTGAAAGCCTGAGAGTTTTGCAACGCTTTACATGTTACCCTGTATAAACTGCACTCGAGTTGCATTGAGTTTCTTTTTTACAGTTATGGATTATTTCAAATCGTCCAAGACAATCAAGAATTATCCTAATTTGCACTTTGCACTAATTTTTACTTTGCACTTTGCAAAATTCAGAGGAGTTTCCAAGAAAATGCTGTCTAGCATCTCCTCAAGTTTTTTGCAAAGTACAAAGACTACAAAGTGAAAAGTTGCAAAGTATTTTCATGAAATGGACCCCTGGTTGAAATGAAACACTGACCCGGCCACTACACCTTCGCGAAACAAAAATTCCTGCAACTTTACAACTTTACAAAAACAGTGTAGCACTCGGTGTAGCATCACTTAGCACAAATTTTATTTGCAGAAATGATTTTTGCTTTAAAAACCTACTCAAACATGTTTTTTTCGGAATTCAATTGTCAGAAATGGACTCTCTTGTATACGGTTCAGCAGAAAACGATACCAAACTAGTCTAAATACTGGAGTCCAGGAAGAGAACTGAACATTTCTCACAAAAAATACCCCCACTTTTTCCCAGCTATCTGAGACGTCACTAGTGCATCGCATGCCACTGGAACCTATCGTATCTTGTTCCTTAACCTCAAAAATATAGGAACCAGTGGAAATTTTGTTGGATAATTTTGGAAATCCAGTAACTTTGAAAATGGTAGTTTCTTCTGTATTATTGACATCTTTCAGAAAAGAAGCCACAACTCGGAAAGATGGGGACTTCTTAAGCCTCGCCAGACGTAGTGGCGGAGGCTGTTTGTGGCCCTTAATTTTTTCGTGATCTTTTTTTAAATTTTGTTTCTTTGTTTCCTAACAAAATTTTCTCAATTCTTCCATATCTTCTGATCGGTTCAACATACCAAGTTCGTTCATTCGTTAATCGAATCTTATCTGTTTCGGCTGGTTATCGACGACATTTGAGGACCATGGTCAAATATAAATAAACAATCTTAAACAAAAGTAAGTATGCAGGAGTCGGGAAACTCGTCTTAGATAACGACGCGCGAATTTGCACCACTGCAAATTTGCTGTAGTTCTTGAACATTTACGGAATCATATCTTTGAATCTGAATAAGCTATACCACTCGATAACGCGCATGCGTTATCCATCGGTAGCACTCACCAGTGAGCCTGCTGAACGCGCCCATTGATCAGTCAGCTACAAATTGACAAACAAAAATCGCGAATCAACTGATCTCGTATTATCTTTTTTGTGGAACCCACGGTTAGTGGATCTGAGAACCAGAAGCAGTAAAATGTGTCGAATACTGTTGCTTCACCACAACAATAATAAACGCTTTCCAGGCATTACTTAGAAGGCTGAAGCTGTGATTGGTGTATCTTGGCATCCTTATGGTTTGGGGATATTTGGAGTACCCCGGAGCTACTCACAGCTCCGGCTACTTCAGCTCCAATGAAATGAAGGTTCTCGTTTCGATCTATGGTTTTGATGACGTCTTTACTGAGGAGGTGGAGCAACTGCCTCTTCATGAGCATGTCAGTCTCACGTCTTTAATTTTACGTCAGTGCAGATGCCAAAAAATTCATGACACTCCCTTAATTTGAGCTGTCAGATTGAAACATGAATCATAAATCATTGCACATTTTTTTATAGGGTACGGAAATCCGCAGTTCAATCCCCAATATACTGGTCAGCAGAACACGATGTATCAATCTCAAGATCAAACCGAAGGGGACACGTGGAACTCCGGCTGGTCGGAAAACTGGGAAGACAATTCCAATACCTTGGCCCCGCCGCAACTGCAGCCGGAACCTCAAAACAACATAGTGGACAGCTTCGCCAGTGACCAGACCTGGGACTGGTCCGTTGACAACGCCGCCAAAGCCGAAGATCTTCCCTTGAACAACGAGTTTTTCTCCAAGGCCGGTTCCCAAATCAAAGCTTCGCTGAAAGTTGAAGGAGACATGGACAGACTGCAACCGCTGGACGGGTTGACGGGAAAGCGCGGGAAGCTGGAAACCCCACAGTGGTCGGTCGAGTCCCAAATGTCGCAAGAATCTTCCGATGACATACTTCAGACGTCCGAGAGTGACAAAAGTCACATGTTGTCACGTAGCTCCACCATCAGCCACTCGCCGATATCCGGCCAAGATTTCGGCGGTGGCGCTCAGAATTTGGACGATCTTCAGGTCAAAGATGAAGCCGCTTCTAACAGAGAAGTCATCCAGGCGAATTCCACTCCTCCGCCGCCGCCAAATCTGCAGACTCCTCCTCTGCCACCCCCTCAAGGCTACGACGATTCCAAAGGTAATCCGTACAAAGCGGCCGCGAGGATGCAGCATCACAAGTATAAATTAAACAAACCTGAAGTGAAGCAGTACGGAAATCAGTCTGTCAATCTAGAAGCACCGCCAGACAATTCCGAGCAACCGGATTCGTTACCTCCGGTGAGGAAAAACAGCAGCGCCAGCAACGAACAGCCGTGGGCTGAGAATAACGAAGCGCCGATAAACGATCGGAACCAGTACTTGGAAACTGGACAGCTTTCGAACGCGGATGTTTACAGCCAGTCCGATGGGTTAGTAGTGCAAGAGAACGATGCGCTGCCTCCTCCCGGTCTTCGTCGGCTCGTTCTCGGCCAGATGGAGCAGAGCGAGGGTTCAAGTAACGAACCTCCTCCTGGGTTCAGCAGGATGGTTCCTGGTCAGTTGGAGAGCGGTCCAGGTGCTTTGAAACTTCTGAGTAACTCGAGGCAGTCAGTCGAACCGCCCGAGGTGCTCCATCGCATGATCCCGGGCGAGTCGAGTTCACCCGAGGCCAGCTTGCGGCAGTCGTATCAGTTGGATCAACACGGCAGTCGGAGGCAGGAGGATGATTCAGAACCGGAATTCAACAACATCGGAGTCCATTCAGCACAACCGAGATCAGCCACGATTGGTGCCGACACACCTCCGGCACTGTCAAACTCCACGAATCGTTCAGAAACAATCGGAGCAGACACGTCACCTGATCCTTCAAAAACTAGTCTCAAGAGTCATTCTCGTCATCGGGGAACCAGCGGATCGTCTGGAGACAATCGCAGGAGCAACAGCAGGGAAAATGTGTCGGACAGGAAGAGCAAACAAGGGATTCGGGGGGTTAAACCCAACCGGCGAGATTCGATAGAGGGGCAATTTCAGGACAGCGACGAGGGGCGTTTGACCACTTCATTCCGTAACCTAACGGTTAGTCTAGCAAATAATTATTTGATTTGATCAGCTTTCACGTATATAATCGCCTTCCATGGTCAAGTACTCATGCAGAGGCTTTTCCTATCGTTAGCATTATACAGGTGTCCCAGAACTATTGAAAAAAAATCCCATTTCATAATACCACGACTATCTGTGGAGTTGGTTTCAAAAAAATGTGGCTTCTTAGGGACGATGAGCTCTTCCCAGTTCAACTTTCTTGATGTTTTTCATGAATAATTCATTAACGGGTTGAGATCGTGGGGCTTTTATTTGCCAGAGATTTGTTCTGGATGGCTATCTACTTGAAGTCGAATTACACTAAAATTCAATCACCGACTCCAAGGTTGGGGGATAGAGACTGAGAGATCGTAAAAAGAAGTTGAACTTCGAAAAAAACTCATTTGCGAGTTTGAAGCTGGAAACGCCACTCAACGCGCAACTTGTAAACTAGGATAGGTAGTGCAATCACCAAATGTGGTTTTGTGTGGCTGTTATAGGCTCTCGAAGTGACGTTTCGCGGTGTTGATTCACCACTCCCCCCCCCCCAAAAAAAAAAGAAAAAAACCGTGAGGTACGCATGTTTCATCATCTTCAATTTACCAGGTTTCCTCCAAGGCTGGTCGACGTTATTCTTTACCATAGGTTGCCTCATCCAGTTTATGCGTGACGTCACAAGATACCCTCTGATGACTGAATTTTAGCTGGAACTGATGCCGCTTTTTTCGTTTGACATTTCGAGTTTAATTTGGACAAAATCCATCAAAATTCCCAACTCCACGAGAATTGGTTGATGCGCATTCAACGCCTGATGGTTTTTAAATGAATCGGGCATGCTTTTATTCATCGAAACACGATTTGAAACGCAAAACTGTCAGACTAAAAACATGGCGCTTAGGTTATCACGAGGTCGAGCGAATCGAAAATTCGTTGCCAGGTAGCTCAATGGGAACGAGCATGATTTACAACTACACCTTTTCCAGTTGTAGTTCAGAAAATATCAATTGTATTTCAGATATCGTCAATTGAATTTCAGAATTTATCAAGTGTAGTTCAGAAAGCGTCAATTGTATTTCGGATTAGTCACTTGTAGTTCAGAAGGCGTCAATTGTATTCCAGATTTATCAAATGTAGTTCAGAAAACTTGAAGTGTACATCAGATTATGTCAATTGTATTTCAGAAAGCGTCAATTGAAGTTCAGAAGGCGTCAATTGTAGTTCAGAAGACATCAGTTGCATCTCTGATCAGTAAAATGTAGTTCAGAAAGTATCAATTTTATTCGGACTCCTGCAAATTGGGGCACTTTTGCACAGCCACAGCTTCGAACTCTTGATCTTCTTGTATGATGAACTGCAGATATTCGGCACATCTTCTGTGTAAAAGATGCCTGCGGGGGTGTTAATCGCACGAGCGGCTTCCGCAGCACTGAAGAACGACAAATGCTACAATTATCTTGGAGCTGCATTGATTGATAAATTATACATATAAGTTATTTTCTGAACTACAAATGACATGTTCTGAAATACAAATCACGCTTTCTGATATACAAATGATGCTTTCTCAAATTCAATTTATTAATCTGAAATACAATTGACTGTTTCTGAAATACATTTGACTAATCTGAAATAAAATTGATACTTTCTGAACTACATTTTACTAATCTGAAATGCAATTGACGTCTTCTGAACTACAATTGACGATATCTGAAATACAACTGATATTTTCTGAACTACAACTGGAAAAGGTGTAGAGGGTCGAGGGTTCAAAGTGCAGCCGTGTCGAACTTTTTTCTTCAAAAACACCCAAATTGTGTTTTTTTTTTAATTAGAAGAAGAAAACAAAATTCAAATTAGTGTTGTCCAGCTCATATATAATTGTGTACCTATAGTAAAAAAATAACGCCGACCAGCCTTGGGTTTCCTCCATCGCAGAAGTATTGATTATGAGTGTGCTGTGAACATTTTAGAAAAATTCTGCTTCTGCCACTTTCAATCTTTACCAGACAATTATTTAGCACGTGGACACACATGGTATTATTTTTTTTTATATAAGTGTTGCACTAACAGCCATGTATGTTTACGTTTTACAGCGCTTTCATTGGTAATGTTGATCGCCAGTAGGATGTCATGAAAAAAATGAGATGGGGTATCTAGTTTTTTGTATCTATTATTTCGGGGACACCTTACATTGCGGCCACGATCAAAGTTGCTGTTCCTTTGATCTCGTGTGCCAATTGGCCATTTGCACGAGGAGCACTTGACTACGGCACATTTCATTGAACTAACGAAATTTCCGCCGCAGGTGGACAATCCCAGTGATGAGAATAATCCAGCTGAATCAACAGTTAACAGCAAAAGACACAGTCGCCATGGAAGCTCTGACGGAAGCGAGCATGGACCCAGAAATAAGTCGCCACAAGGTGACCATCGAGGTAGACGGTACCACGATAAAGGCGGCAGTGATAGAGACAGGGGTGATAAAATCAGGCATAAGCCCCCGACCGATTCCAGAGATAAGAAATACGACAGCAGTAGTAGACGTAGGCATCATAGGGATAGGAAGTACGAAGACGATACGGACTATTACAGTGATAGAGAAAGAGACAGTCGTAAACCTAGGGATGATAAGGACTATGACAGACGGTACAACAGCTTGCGCAAAGACAAAGACAAAGAAAAAGTCAGCAGCAGCAGTAGAAAGAGGCGAGATTTTGATGGTAGGGAAACGAGACGCGGTGGAGAATTCTATTACGAGCGCTACGATGATTTCGATAAAGAATCTAACACTAGGGCTTCAAGCAGATCGGATTCCTTGCGTGAATCTTATCGGGAGAGGGACAGGACCCACCACGATAGGGATCACAGAGATCGCAGGTACCGGGACAAGGAGCGACACAGACGACACAACGAGGCTTTTAATCCCTATACTCAGGTAATTTATAGTGCTATTCTGTAAAAAATAACATTCCATAAACGTTCTATTGGCTACGTTTACACCGGTGGACTAAAACTGGACTGACCCCAAGCACTGACCCAAATTCCACCCAAAGTAATTCTTCTCTTCCAGCGTTTTCACCGGCAGACTACGCGGCCGACCCATTTTGAAATATGAACTTAAACTAAATAAATATTGAAACTGAATTTACTTCAGTCCACGGCTAACCGGAGACCTGACCCAAGTTACTTGGTCCTAATTTGGTCCTTCTCTACGATCGTTTACACCACGTGGACTGAATTTATTTGGGTCGAATTTAGTGCTTGGGTCGCGGACCAAAGCCACGGTGTAAACGTAGCCATTATCTACAAACTCGTATCAGCCATTGGTTGTTGCCTGGGTGATAACAGCGTAACACAGCCTTTATGGAATGTTGATTTTTTATTTTTAGAGAATCGCACCATAAGAGCACTTTGCAAACCCGTTTTTGTTACCAGGTACATCAGCAATGCAGTAGGCCAATTCGCGATTTCGATTACCAAGTTATGGAGCCACTAGTCGATGAGCCAGGAGCCAAAAATCACGATTTTGGTTTCCACCCTGGGGACTTGACGTGTCATACCTTTTTGGATTCCCCACAACACCAGCATGAAAATAAGCCATAATACGTTTTTGTATCGAGTAGCTTAAGACCGCCATCTTGGAAAAACCGCGCCAAATTCGTAGTTCTTGTGGTTTGTATTTTTTTTCTCATCAACGGCACCTCCAATGGGAAAAATGAAGCTGAATAAAATTGAACAACAAAATTTACTATAAATATCGTTTAGCACCGTTCTCTGACAGGTCTCGTTACTCAAAATATAACAGTTCATAGTTTAGCTATGGCGAATTTCTTTATTTAACAGTTTCAAGTACATCCAATGATATTTATACAAACCAAACTTCACGTCATTGTCTTTCTAGCGTACTTTACTAGGAATGCTGCTCTTAGCGGCATTTTGATGTCCGTCTGTCCGTCTGTCCATCGGTCTAGCTGCCCGTCTTATCAATTAATTGCTCCTGAACGAGAAGACCTAGCGAGAATCGACTTCTTGTGTGTAACATGTATTCACCGGAGAATTGAATTAGGAAAAAAATAATTTCTCAAACCGTCGCCATCTTGATCCGCAATGTCAAATTTTCTCAAAAGTGATCCGATTTTCATAAAACTTGAAATACACGCATGTTTTATATTCAAAAGTATGATTCCAATGTTTTCTTTTTGATCCGCCGCCATTTCGTCCGCCATGTTGAAATTGGTAAAACTGGTCCGATTTTGATGAAAATTGGAACCTAGTCGTGTCTTGTGTACGCATTGATGGTTTTCATGTTAGTTCTACGATTTGCGCTATATTGATGTGCCACATGGAAACTAATCTCCAGCTGTCACAAAATCAATTTATTCAAATATTTTCTGAACAAGGGGTTTCCGATGTGACTGAAAAACTTGTTGATAGAAATCAGTTTTTGTTGGCTCTTTTTTACAAGTAGGAATTCCTTCAAAGAAAAATATACGGGAAATGCTATAAAATTTTCGAAATCTGCAAAAAAAATTGAAAATTCTTGAATTTTTCTTTGAAAATCTGGAAACCAGATAGCAACGCCTATACATATTAATTCAAGAAAGTCGCATAGTCGCAATAATGTCCATTTGAAATTTCTATTTTTCAAAAAAAGGTACTAAAAATGGTTTCTACTAATGGGGTACTTGCCCAATTTTTTTTTTTTAATTGGCTCAATTGATAGCATGGGAGACAATTCAATTGTCAAAAATGTAACCAATAAAGAAGGGTTATTTCAGCAATTTCCACCAATAAGGCTATGATTATATGAAAATTGCACTAGTGTAATTCCCGGTACGGAAATACAATTATGGAGGATGAAATTGGAAAATCGTTTCGTTCGAATTGTCATGCCAAATACATCTCGAGACTTCGTAATTACAGGAAATTTTTGGCTTTCAATAATTCGTGCTTGTTGGGTACAGAAATGACCACTCGCGCTTTGAGCTCGTGATCATTCCAGTTACCAACAGGCACTCATATTTGTCAGCTCAAAAATTTCCGGTAATTACTCAGTCTCTTGTTGTATTATATATGGAAATATGGTACGCAAATTTTTTCTTCCTCTCAAATTCCCAAAATTGCGGCCGCAGTGCCTGTTTTAAAAATATATTTGTGACGTTACAAATATACTAAAAACTAAACAAACAGCATGTTGGGTTGAAAGCTCAAAAAACTGTTAAGAGTGGCATCACAATATTTGAAAAATACAGACATACAAATTTCAGTGAAGTTTTCGTACAATTACCAACCCTTTGAAAAAAAAATCGAAAAAAATCTTCTCGACCAATGGATATATTTTCCGGAAATTTTTAGGAAATGCTTTTTATTACTCTTGTTGATGATTAAAAGTATTTCCTGTCAAATCCGTTTCATTGGCAAGTACCCCATTCATTTTTTCATGTTCACTGGAAAACCATAATTGGTACCTTTTTTTTGAAAATAGAAAGTTCAAATTTGGTATGCGACTTTCTTGAATAAAGATGTATAGACGTTGCTACCTGGTTTTTGAATTTTGAAAGAAAAAAATCGAAAAATTTATATTTTTTTTTGCAAATTTCGAAAATTTAATAGCATTTTCCGTACATTTTTTCTGGAGAAGTTTCTACTTGTAGAAAAAAACTAACAAAAACCGATTTCTATCCATCAAGTTTTCCAGTCACATCGGAAACCCCTTGTTCAGGAAATATTTGAATAAACTGATTTTGTGACAGCTGGAGATAATTTCCATGTGGCACGTCAATATGGCGCTAATCGTGAAACAAACATAAAAACCATCAATGCATACACGAGACACGACTAGGTTCCAATTTTCATCAAAATCGGACCAGTTTTACCAATTTCAACATGGCGGACAAAATGGCGGCGGATCAAAAAGAAAACATTGAAATCAGACTTTTGAATATGAAACATGCGTGTATTTCAAGTTTCATGAAAATCGGATCACTTTTGAGAAAATTTGACATTGCGGATCAAGATGGCGACGGTTTGAGAAATTATTTTTTCACTAATTCAATTCTCCGGTGAATACATGTTACACACAAGAAGTCGATTCTCGCTAGGTGTTCTCGTTCAGGAGCAATTAATTGATAAGACGGACAGTTAGACCGATGGACAGACGGACAGACGGACATCAAAATGCCGCTAAGAGCAGCATTTCTAGTGAAGTACGCTAGAAAAACAATGACGTGAAGTTCGGTTGGTCTAAATATCATCGGGTGTACTTAAAAATGTTAAATAAAGAAATTTGCCATAGCTAAACTATGAACTGTCATATTTGGAGTAACGAGACCTGTCAGAAAACGGTGCCAAACGATATTTATGGTAAATTTTGTTGTTTAATTTTATTCAGCTTCATTTTTCCCATTGGAGGTGCCGTTGATGAGAAAAAAAATACAAACCACAAGAACTACATATTTGGCGCGGTTTTTCCAAGATGGCGGTCTTAAGCTACTCGATACAAAAAAGTATCATGGCTTATTTTCATGCTGGTGTTGTGGGGAATCCAAAAAGGTATGACACGTCAAGTCCCCAAGGTGGAAACCACTCGAGTCCTCTGGCTCAACGACTACACTGGTAGCTGCTTAGATATACAGTTTGTCCTCGAAATTTGAATGAGCTTGTAATACATTCTTTCTATCAATGAAATTGCTACTGTAATGTTACTTGCTATTTTTCAACGTAATTTTCAGTGTCTCCGTTTTTTTTTTGCGCGCGATGGTACGTAATATGCGCGTTTTTGTTTTCTTTTATTGTAAAAAAGTACAAACTGAAAAGAAACCAATTCGATCGTTTCTTGGTTGTTATATGCTCGAAGTTCTCCATATAAATAGGTGAGGTGTGATCGTTCTCTCCGGGTATGATCTCGCGTGTTTTACCTTTTCTCTGCTAGGTGGCTGAGTGTTAATCGAAATCGCAAATAGGTTGTCCAAATAAAGCACGTCGTCTGCAGCGTTGCCAGCAATTTCCAATTGAAAGTAAGAGAAATTATGATCATTGGAATTTCAGGGTTATGGGTATGATGTGTACAATCAATATCTTCAACAATATCAATATTGGGAAAACCTGCGAAAAACTGATCCCCAAGCCTATGCCAAGATGTACCGGAAGTACTACCCGGATGCGACCGGTGAAGCGCAGTCATTTTACGGCATGGAAGACAGTCGAGCCTCGGTTCATTCTGGAAGAAGCTCGGCGAATGATGAACTGGCCAAGGACAGGTACGTTTCGTCTGCAATAACGCTACAGTTTGTTGTTGTTTTGTATCGTACAAGTGATCTTTATGAAAAGCTTACATTTCACTGCAGCGTCAAGAGTTGCAGTAACCACAGAAAAAAATCATTCCACAATCATTAAAACTAACATTTTCATTTACTCAAATCATGACCATGTTTCACTAAAACACCTCACAATCCATTCGCACACACTTTTCTCCACCTCGTACTTGTTCATCAATCTATTCTGTTTTCTAGCGGCAATGCTTCTCCCTGATCAACAGTTTTCTTTCAATCATGCTTTCATTTCTTAGGTATACACGTCAGAGTTATTATAGCCAATCGAGTTTACCACAGATAGGAGGTTACTACAGAGGATCTCAAACGCATAGTATTTCAGGTCAATATGGCCTGGACGATTCTAGGTGAGATCTGCAAGCCCACTATTTGACAATTTTATAAGTGTAACCTCTATCTATTTAGCGTACTATAATCGTTGCTGTTATAAGAACGACCGTTTCAATTTATACTAAACCAAAAAGTAAATTAGATTCTTGGTTGAGGACGTTACTGTTACCAAACTTTTACTAACCCCAAATCATAACACCGGGAAAGTTATTTTCCTCAAACGGTTGGTAAATTTCATGTCATGCTTTTGCCCATGGTATCGTTTTTGCTTGCATGCTTATTAGTTTTAGAAGGTGTTGATCGGTCGTTGGTAGCGATTTTTCGAGGTGGGCTTACCGCTTAACAACTGATATTTTACGGCATTCACCGACCTCCAAGTGAGCAGGTGTTAATCTGGTGCTGAAGTGTAGCAGTACCAAATGTTTAAATAAATTATGAAATCTGTGACAAAGAACTGGCGAGGAGTGGGAAAAATATGAAAAGTAAACAAACATGGCGTTAAGTTTATCTTGAAAAATCGATGCAAACGGCCATAAATGTTTTAATTTTTAAGTTGCTATTGTATCTGTAAATAAGAAGAATACTAAACCGTTTGTATCTCGAGGAACCTCCCGCATCCTTTCTGATTGGCTTAATTCGAATTTTAATGCGACAAGTGTCTTCAGACCAATCAGAAAGCATCCGCAAGAGATAACCGCAATCCGCAGCTGTGGGGATTCACGGAATCACAGATCTCATTGAATATTGAGTTTCGTGATTGTCACTTTAGCGTTTGAAAGTAAACACCCTAAAAAGTTCTTGCTTACTAACATCAAACCTACTTTTCAATCAGAAAGCAATAATCCCTATGCACAGGAAGATTTACTCAAGAAAATATCAAATCATGTTTGGTGTCTTGAATAAAATGAATTCCGAATTTCAGTTCTTGAAAGGTCGAGGTGTAAAAAAATATTCGCTCATAAGTCTCGCAGACAACTGCAAATCAAGCTTCAGTCATTCAGGAAACTTTTATAATCAATCCATTTTGCAAAATTCACAAATTTCATCGAATAAAATTAGCTTTTGATTGAGGCTCCAGAACTAAGTACAGCTACTAAATTTAATTTCACAGTTTTAGTCGTGTAATGGATCAAACGGATTCATTGAATTTCGAAGGGCCTGGCTCAACTACCCAACGATTGACTCCAGTTAAATTCGCAACTGCTCACATGAAAGCATCGATATCTTCTGGAAAACTAATCAAAGTCCTACCGCATTATCCGCTAGATGGACAGACTCCAACGGTCGAATTGAGCAATCTAGAATCTTTACTTTGCAACGACGAGGACTACATAGAACTAAAACTGTTCCCGGGTCCGCTGGTCAAAGGGGTGACCCACAAAAAGACGATCATTGAATATTGCGAAGGCAAAATAAAACACGCATCTTACAATTTAGACATCACAGACACCGAATCGTACGTTTTGATGTGGGAACTGTTAATCCTGCTGATCCGACAAAATGGAGTAAGTTCTTGTTCTGTGCCCAAACATTTCAGAAACGCTAATGTCGAGCATTCCAGATGGTTGTTGGTACGGACATTGCGGAACTTTTACTGAAAAATCGCACCGTGGAACTTCCGCAAAGGTCCGCCTCTGCCGTTTCTAGTATCAACAACAATGGAACAGAAGGCTCCTCAGAGAATGGTCAGGGTGAAAACCCTGCCATTTCCAATGGAAACGCCACTGTTGGTCTTAAAGAAGAAGATGTCACTAGTAAATTCCGGGAGTATTTGTTGTACGGTTCCGGCAAAGAAGCTCTTGGTGCGTATTTTCTTCAACACATTTTATGAGTTCTTCATTTCGGTTATTTTTCAGAATGGGCAATGAAGAATGGCCTTTGGGGTCATGCTCTATTTCTAGCCAGTAAATTGGATAAAAGAACGTACGCCAATGTCATGATGCGATTTGCTAATGGTTTAACAATGAATGATCCTTTGCAAACGCTCTATCAGCTTCTTTCGGGTAGAATTCCAGCTGCTGTTACGGTAGGTATACTACAAATTGAAAAGTTGTTTTTTTTTAATTTGGTATAAGGATAAAGAATTGATAAGTTGGTGGTAAGATAAAAAAGTTTCATTTTATAGTGCGTTTCTGATGAAAAATGGGGCGATTGGAGGCCTCACTTGGCAATGATCCTGTCAAACACGACCCAAAGGCCGGAAATCAACTGTAAAGCCACAACGGTGATGGGGGATACGTTGTTAAGCAGGGGTAGCCTTTATGCTGCCCAGTTCTGTTATTTGATGGCCGAAGTCGGCTTTGGTAACTACGAAAACACCGACTCTAAACTGGTCTTGCTAGGTTCTAACCACAGCAAGCCATTCTCTCATTTCGCCACTAACGAAGCCATCCACATGACTGAGATTTACGAATATGCATGCAGTCTGAACGATTCTAACTTTATTTTGCCAGAATTCCAGGTAGATATTGATGCTTTTTTACTTCCATTCACTTTTTTTCACTGAATTATTTGTAATGTTTTTCCATTCTTCTAGCTTTACAAATATTTACTCTCGGTCCGCCTGGCAGATGTTGGTTTATTAGAAAAGTCTTTGGCATACTTAGAACAAATTTCGATTAGTATTGTGAAAAAGCCAGCTGCAGTGCAGGCATCTTTAGTCGATGAAATCATCAGTCTTGCCGACAGGCTGAAATATTACGACCCGATTGGTGACGTGGATGATGATGCTGAGACTGAAGTTGATCTGGACATCAGTCGACCTGATAATTCGTGGTTGAAGGATCTCAGGACAGTTCGAAATGAATGTGATGTAAGTTGATTGTAATAAATTTGAATTTCTTTGTTTACTCCCGTGCCCGGGACCTAATGACGTGGGAGCTGGTTCCCTGTCCATGAAAACGGAAATATAATCCAGTGAACCTAACCTTCTGAAACATATCAATGATTTCTTTCTAGATGGGTCTTGTGTCTAATCAAGCTGAAATCCCAGCTGATTATTCTAACGTTGAATATTCGGATCAACAATCGTACAATCATGAACAGGTGTGGCAGCAGCAGCAGCAACCGTATCAACAGCAGTGGAATGCTGAACAAGATGTCAAACAACCTCAACAAGCTGAATATCAACAACAGCCTGAGCTGCAGCAGCAACAGCAACAAGGTAAAGTGTTGCTATGTTGCTTCATTGGAAACATTTACCGATGCAAATCAAATAATTAATAATGAGTACTAATGTTTTTGTGTGTGGTTTCATATTTTATTTTTTTGACAGATTACTCATCTCTTCCGTATCAAGAGCAACAACAGCCACAGCAATTTTGGCCAAACCAACAGCAATGGAATGATGATAAAGGCTACAATCAAGAACCTGTGGAACAACAACAGCCAAGTTATTACGGATCTGTTGCTCAAAATGAGGTAAGAAAAGGCACTGTTAGTTGATGGTTTGTGGTAATGTAAATAATTTTGTCATACTTTTATTTTGTAATATTTTAAATATTCTCCTTTCGATGTAAGTTCTTATTTATGTTGGCCATAATAATAGATGAATACATAATAGAATCTTATTTAGTGTTTTGGCCTGAAAATTTAATTTTGTTGCATTTTTCCTATTGAAGAGTGTCACTTGCTAATATGGTGAGGGTTGGAAAAGTTCTCTATAGTTGTCTTCAGTGCGACTATGTAGATAAAAAAAAAACTGGAAACGTCAAAATACCAATTATTGTGGCCTTCTGGGTGTTTATGTGGCGAGAACGCTCAGTATTATAATTATTTTAAGGAAGTTGGCGATGCTGAGCGCGTAAAAATTTCCGTGAGTTTTCGATGATTGATTTAATAAAATTGAGTCTTCAGAATTTAGGATAATAATTTGCGTGTAACCTAGGCGGAATATTTTTGGACTCAGTAACATAAGCCTAAGCCTGTTGTTATAAATGCAACTAGAAAAAAATCAAGAATAGTTTTTGTTTTTAAGTAAATATCCTTGAGTGATACCACTCAGTTCCATAAGCAGTTGGATTTTATTTTCAGAAAGAAAGTCTGAATCTACTTCCAACAACTAATTCACTGGTACGCTTTCATAGTGATTGTCATTTTCAGTTTAACTTTGATCATCAAGCTGTTGACATTCGCGTAACATTGCATTAATTTTTATGCTTTTTTGTCAGTAAGACAGGTTTCCTCAAAAGAGAGATGGAGAATCCGCGATTCCGCGCAGCTGTTTTCGGCACGTTCTGGGCACAGTGTGCCATGAGTGATCGCGCCATTTGTATTTACATTGCTCCGCCGTGTTGAAAGTGCGTTTTATTTTTTGAATTCTAAAGCCAACCATGCTGGGAAAGTCGCTAAAAATATAACGAACTTCTCAATGAATATTGCAAATGAATATTTCGCATAGAAGAATTTGCCAGAGAGGCATTTGATGTGCGGATACAACTATTTTTGTAATGGATATATCAACGATATATGGACGTGCCCAGAAAGCACAGGTAAATGCGTGTTCCAAGTCCCAGTTTTAATACTTTTAATGGTGTAGGTATTATGGCCATCACTGTATAACTTGTGGACTTGCATAGTGGCACACAACATTTATTTACCATAACTACTTGTAAAAACTGTATAAATAACTGTACCAATAATAACACCATCAAATGATCAAAACACACGTTCGGCTTACGGAATCGGGGCAATGTTGGCACACTATGACTGCGACGATTTACTGTGCAATCGAACGTGACGTCACGAGCCAGAAAGAAACGCTCAATTCAGGAAACCTGTAGTGCTATGGGCTACATGCATGAGATGTAGCGCCGCCGCTAGAAAATTTGATTTTCCGTCATAACATCAGTTTCTCAGTAGTTTTTTATTGATGACTATGAATATCAATCACACAAGACGCCCTTCTATCTTGAGCCACGCTTTTTTTGGAAGAAAGAAGGTATCTGTATTTTCAAATTGTCACCACAAGCGAATATCCTGAATTCGATGTTCAGATGAGTTCAGATGGCGCGCTATGAACCATCTATTTTATACCAATTATCACTGAAGTTTAGCTTGCTACGTACAATCTTGCTGAGATATTTTGAAACTAGACTGTTTGGTGCAGGCGCGTCTATGCTTAGGCAACAGAAAAGAAAAAGGAAAGAGTAAACGCTTGTCACTTACTCAAAACTGTTCACGTAAAAGATTGCAACTTTTGATGAACAAATCTTGATTTTTTTTCTAATTTTGATTCGCAACAAAAGGAACAAAAGTAATTCAATTTGTTTATTGATTAAATAACTTTTCTGGCTACACTTTTTCAAATGTGTTCAATGGGATTGAGTTCAGAAGAGTAGGCAGCCAGATCGAAGTGAACCAATTCCTTAAGCGACCATTTTGAATACTGAGCAGTCTATAATGAGACTATCGCTATGGTGAAGATCAGTCTAAGCGACAGAGTCTGTTGCAAAAAGGCCGCAAGAAAACCACTGGAAAATAAGGAAGCTCACACGGGACTCCAGGAAATTTTTGTTTCGTTATTAGCGATTCGAATCAATTTTTTACGCTAAAAGACAACAAACACGCAAATATAAATAAATGAGGCCATGTGGCGGGCACCTCGCATTTTTAATCGGAGAGCTTTGTTTTAATTTTTTACGCCACAAGATGGTTGTCAAAAGCGACATGCGTTGACGATTACCGTGTTTATGCTCTCCCTAATGCGTATTGAGTCAGTGCGCAGTAGTCATTTCTCTCGTATAATGGTAGCCTTACATTGAGCATCGAATGCTGCAGCTTTTTTAGCTCCTGAGCTCTCCTTGGTCACATGTTGGTCATTGACAGCAATAAGAGGCGTCAGTTGCAATCAGAACTCTGCAGCTAAAAAAGCTGCAGCATTTGATGCTCAATGTTAGGCCAGCATAAAACATTACGTAGTGACGGGGAAATTTGCTAATGCGCATTGACTCAATACGCATTTGGCAGCCATCTTATTGCGGGGGCCTTCTAAATTTGAAAGTGCTGGAACTTCTACGAAACCACTTTTTAATATCGTTATGCCTAATAAAAAGAAAACGTATGATCCTATCATAAAGTTGAACAGCATCAGTTCGTTTTTTACTGTTGAAAAGAATAAAGTCTTCAGCTAGTGAGAAATTTTTCACATATTTAAAATCTCGAAACATTGTTAAAGGACAGTCTTACTTATTTTTCCATAGTAATGTAACCAGTAATATCGATTGGAGGCATTGGAAAAACCGCTGTTGAACTGGTCAATGAAAGCTACACTTTTTTGTCTGGCATTCTCAAAAAAATGAGACTATCGCAATTTCGATTTCATTAATGGAATGGGCTGGTGTGAAAATGTGGGAAACGACATCAAATGCGCCAATTTTTCATATTCTTGTAGATGAAAACAAAATGAAAACAAGTTTTTCGCACTAGCCGAAGACTTTTCCAGCACTTACAAATTTGACATGTAATATAACATGACCTACTGAGAAGTGTCAATGTATGTTACTCTTTTTCATAATGGCATAATGGTAATGATATTTTTGCACGAAAAATTGCTGTAATGTAATTTGTTACTAACTGGATTTTGAATCTATTTGTATCAAGCTCAAAGTCAATTTCGCATTCATGGTCAACTTGTGATCCAAACTGGTTACCTTGGCAGTCCATCGTAACTATAGTAACTACTATGGGTCTTTATTTGAACAATCATTAATATTACTATTGATATTTTATTGACTTTAGGGAAAAATTCTCCTCTATAACTGCTTCCAGCCAGTTCCACCAAAGTTTTACGAGCGGATTAACTTTATCACGCTGAAAGTTCCCATGTACAGTTGGGAGCGAAATGATTCATACGGCACCGCTAAGAAGTCGGATGGATTTCAGAAATGTTGGCTTCTTGGATCGTTCTTGAATGCCAGTTTTGATTAGAGATTGATTATAATCAAAACTGGTATTCAAGAACGACCCAAGCAGCTTACATTTCCGAAATCCAGCCGACTTCCTAGCGGTGCCGTATGAATCATTTTGCTCCCAACTGTACCAGGCAGTAGCATGGCCAACTGCTTAGTTACTATGGGGGTGACACGGTTAATAGACCATTTCCACGTGACGTCACAGGCACGCGTTGAACGGCTGATTTGGGGCAACGTCAACATGATGTCAACTATACGTGTCAGTTGTCAAAACTTTGTCAAAAAGATTGACACACTGGGTGCGTTCTTTTACGCAGTGACTGCTGTAGTTTTCGCAGATAACCGTTATTTTACACCGACTGCACAATCGGCTGCTCAGCAATTTCCCGTTCTTTTACTGTCGCTTGTTTGTTGACTGCGCAGCTAAACGGAACCGATTGCTGTAGATGCTCTGCTGCTGCTCTTTCATTTCTCGGCAGTTGCTTATTCTCGAGATAGCCTGTAAAAGAATGAGAAGTTGCTAAGCAGCCGACTTCGCAGTCGGTGTAAAAGAAACTGTTGACGTATGGTCCGAAAGTTTTGGGAAATTGTTCAAAGCTAATAACTTTCTCTGAATAGTCTTTATTTTTTAACTTGATATTGCAAAAATCAACATCATATATAACAATAACAAATTCATATTGAACATATTGATAATGGACCATTATCTTCGATGGATCTCAATTTTCTTCTGCCATGTTCCATAATTTTTTGTATCAATTTCTCCAATTCGAAATTCTCTAATGTTATTGAAAAATGCGACGCCGTAATTGATCTTCATTTGCAGCTTCCCATCTCTTGTCGTATACAATCCTGCTCAATACTTACCAAAAATATTATATTGGTCGAGCTTGCGGTACATTGGGAGGCAGGAGCTCAGAGAAATTAATCCTGCTGTTGTCCAGAGAATGGTCGAACATGGCAGAAGAAAACTGAGAGCCATAAAAAATAATGGCCCATCTTCAATATGTTAAATATGAATTTGGTATTGTTAAAGATGATGCTAATTTTTGCAATATTGAGTTACAAAATTGAAACTATCCAAAAAAAGTTATTAGCTTTTAAAAAAATTCCCAAAACTTTCGGACCATACGTTATCTGCGAAAACTGCAGCAGTCACTGCGTGAACGAACCCACTACCAATCTGACTGACGCACATGACTGACACTGACATAGCCCACGTGCCCCGTGACAGATAACGCAGTGACTGACGTTGCCCCGGATCAGCTGTTCAAGACGGAGCTGCATGACTCAGTGGAAATGGTCTATTCGTTCATAAAAGTTTGGTGGAACTGCAGGTTTATCACACGGTTGACCTTGGCATTTCTCATGATTTGTTGCTTTTCTAGCTGTAAAGAAAGGTAAACCTACATAGAAAATAAATGTTCTTATTTTTCATTGTGTACATTTTTCAATGAATGAATGTTTCTAATTATTGTTTGATTTGTTTCTGCTCATTCATTGCGTGACGCAGCCGGTTGAAGTTGAGAAAGAGACCTTACCTAAAGTAAGTAGTAACTGCCAACGCTCTATTGCTTCTTCAGAGAATGCGACAACTTCGCTTCGTAAACGTTTAAAGTCTCGTAGTCCTAAGCTAGCATCTCCTATCCACGCTAACAATGCTTCTTCATCTCTCGATAACAAAACTCAATCGCACGAAATGAAATTTCTGGACCACGTCACCGGTGCTATAAGCAAATCCACCGATTTAAGCAAAAAACACAAGATTTACCCGTTCAAAAATCGCAGCGCGGAAGATTTTCGGCAATCCAAATCGTACAGTCTCAGCAAAAAATCTTCGTCTTGCGAAAGCTCCGACGTAGACCTGGATCCAAATCCATCCAGACGAAGGCAGAAAAACGTCTTTTCGTACAAAAACGAAGAGAAATCTCAGTTGATCTGTTTCAAAGACAACTCTAAAATCATAGCGATTAAAAATGACTCCAAACTAACCAAGTACAATACGTTCGACATGAAATTCAACACGAACAAAAGAGGAAAAATTATCAGATACAAGTCGTTGGAGAGCGCCAAACCTTCTAGCGTTGCCGTAAAATATTACGACACTCAAAGTAATGTTTCAATATCGGCGGAAAATTTCAATTCCGATTTCAAAATGACGAAATTTGTCGACCGTAGAAGGCACAAACCCGATATCATTACCGAAACTGTGGACGCTTGGGCCAAAAAAGGCTCCAAAAATGTCTTCGCCAACATCAAGAACTCCCTATTCAAAAGCAACAGCGTACCAGAAAAAGAAGTGGTGTACAAACCGCTGGTGTTCGGTGGAACTTATCCGATTGATATTCCTTTTCCGGCTAGCAATAAAGTTGAAAAATCTCCGGGAATTAGCAAGAGTGCCGAAAGTCAAAAGAGCACCAGTAGCGCCCTCAGCCAGTCGCCTAAAGTCAGGGAGTACGGTCCACCGAAAACGTTTGATATAGATAGGCCATTTTAAAATAAGGCGTTCATTTCGTTCCAAACTGTACTGTAAAAAAACATACCGATCCATGGTACAATAATAGTGATTAAATAATAGCAACAGCAACCCTTGCGCAATTCTGCAAAAATCCAATATTTTTTGAAAAATATGTACCATGCATCAAGGCATGCATCTACCTCTAGTTTTCCATGAAAAGAAAAAATAAAAATACTATATAAATAGTAGTTGCAGATATAGCCGCTTTCGTTTTTCAAGCAGGAAAAAGAAAGTAGTTCAAGCCGTGATTGATGTATCTATGGGTCGTTTTGATAACTTTTCGGTCGATAAGGTCGAGATGGATTTTACAATGGTTCTCATTCCCGCTGGCGTCAACCTCATAATGCACGTGCTTGGAAATATCAGTTTACAGTTTCCTCAAAAGAATTGTTGTGTCCGTTTACATGAGTTCACCTAGATTATCGTTTTTTTCTGTACAAGCGTTCTTGTTGACGCGCAAGCACCGTGACCAAAGGCGATCCCTAAACTATCTTGAAATCATTTTTTCTTGCCTCAGATCAGGTTTTAAAAGGAGCAGAGTCATGGTAAAATCCGCCTCTTTTTTACCGGCCGATGATTGTACCATTATTCCCGGAATGCATTGCATTTTGTTTCGACTTATTAGAACGGTCCATTGCATTTCTTTTTCTAATGATCTAAGCATATCAGTTCCTGAAACCTGATCACTATAGCTACTCTGATCACGATGAATTGATCTTAATAATAAGGTTACTGCCACCTATTGACGATATGTTGGAGTGAAGGTATCTAAATGGATTGAGTACCGTTTCTGACCAAACGAAAAGGCACCAGAGGTGCTTTCGTTTTGTCAGCAGGAGCTGCTCGGGCTAGATCACTAGACAAAGTAGATCCAGCTGGGCCGTGATTGGTGTATTTATCTACTTTCTTTATTGATCTACCCGGAGCAGCTCCTGGTGCAAAACGAAAGCGGCTTAGATATCTCTTGAGACCAGAGAGGGCGTCAGTGACTTTTCTGCCACTCCAATAAAATCTCTGTAGTTCAGTTGGTGATTTTCTTCCGCGGGTGTACCGATGTGGAATGATTTTGGATTCGTGTTCTTTCGTCTTCTGTATAACCTGCATTCTGCATTTGAGTGTCGTCGACGTTTGCGTGTGCCTTCAATTGCGCATGGGTCCTTGTAGCCGAAGACAAAAAGCGCGTGCGTGAAAATCGAATTTGCAGTCTGCATTATGCCTGCAATTTGCATTATGCGAAGGTGCTTTGTGTGCCCTGGGATGGCGCATATTCCTTGGTTGCTCCCTCCAATATTGAGAGTTTGTCGTAGTAAATCTTTTCAGTCGTATTGATGTGTACACCAAAAATCCTGTGATGTTTTGTTGGTTGCCACGAGTCTTTCCCACAAACCCCTTTCTTGCTTCTGCGACTGAGTGTATCCATTGGTTGATACTTCAAAAAATAGGATTTCATGGGTAGTACTGAGCAGGGATCACGCGTACTGAGGAACAAACACTGACTGACGACTGACATTTGTTTGACATATCTGAATTATCTGATGACATCATCCATCAGGAATTTCGATGATTTTCTCTTATGATAACCTAGCCACCTATTTTACCTACTGAGTGGTACTGTTCACCCGACATCCTTGGTTCACCCAGAACAGGGATTACACCCAGAATTATTAATGAGCCCAATAGACAATAGTACTCAAGGGCCCCATTCATGAAAATTGTGGATTCATGGCCTTTGTTATAATATTATATTCCAAGTTCCGCTGAATTCCCAACTTCCAATTTTCTTCGCATTCAAAATGGGTTAGTGTTCTACCTAATTGTTGAAATAAAAAATGTGCAAACACTCGATTTTTCCTATCCAAGTCGATGGAGTGTTATACTTTTAAAAAAATATTTTGTTTTCGATGGAAACAGAAGGCATATGAAAAAATAACTGACCCGTATTTTTTTTATTTAGCCAAAAATCGTATCGTTTGACCGCAATAAATTAACGAAATTCCTATATTCTGCCTATTTCTGACGTCATTCACACAAGCAGTATAGGCGGTGACTCGCTGTGACGTCAGAACTAGTTGATGTTATTTATTTATAACGCCCAAACGATACGGTTTTTGACTGAATAAAAAAACACGGGTCAATTATTTTTCAATGTAGTTTCCATTTCAATCAAAATTTTTTTTTAGTATAATACTCTATTGTCAAATATTTCAGTTGAACAAAACAATTCAGGAAGTATACAGGGTGATTTTTTGAAAAGTTTCCACCCCTTGTTTCTCGCCGCCAAAATGTTTTACAGGAAAACGCCGAAACAGTTCAATTTTTGTTTCGAGGGGGTCATCTAGAGCACATATCACCAAATTTTTATCTTGAACCCCTTCGCCCCCGCCCCACCCTGCTTTAAAATTTCAAATAGCATGACCTACTTTGTGATACATCAAATTGAAGGCAATAAAATTCTCTTTCCGTTAAACATATTTCAAATTTTTTTAAACCACCCCTCAACCCTTCTGAAAATCCTCTTTTCGTTAATGGAAGGACAATGTTCCCCCTATAAACTCTTGATTCCTGAGAAATAGACTTCCCAGCAAAAACAGGTCGATTTTTATTTCAATGGGGTCATCTTAGACACGAGTGGCCAAATTTTTATCTTCAACCCCTTCGCCCCCACCCTACCCTACTTTAAAGGGGTGGTTTAAAAAAAATAGAAATATGTTTGACGGAAAGAGTTTTATTGCCTTCAATTTCATGTATCACAAGATAGATAATGCTATTCGAAATTTCAAAGTAAGGTAGGGTGAGGGCGAAGGGGTTGAAGATAAAAATTTGGCCACTCGTGTCTAAGATGACCCCATTGAAATAAGAATCGACCTGTTTTTGCTGGGAAGTCTATTTCTCAGGAATCAAGAGTTTATAGGGGGAACATTGTCCTTCCATTAACGAAAAGAGGATTTTCAGAAGGGTTGAGGGGTGGTTTAAAAAAATTTGAAATATGTTCAACGGAAAGAGAATTTTATTGCCTTCAATTTGATGTTTCACAAAGTAGGTCATGCTATTTGAAATTTTAAAGCAGGGTGGGGCGGGGGCGAAGGGGTTCAAGATAAAAATTTGGTGATATGTGCTCTAGATGACCCCCTCGAAACAAAAATTGACCTGTTTCGGCGTTTTCCTGTAAAACATTTTGGCGGCGAGAAACAAGGGGTGGAAACTTTTCAAAAAATCACCCTGTATATAGAATTCTATGCTTGGAAAAAAGTGGAAAAAAACTTTTTTTCGTGAAATTTTCTAATGATATGACTTGAGATATGGCCATTGAACGAGAAAATTGATGATTTTTCAATTTTAGAGGCAAATACGCAACCAGTACCTATGGGAAAAAGCCTTATGCTCAGTTTATGATGAGCGATACCCGGCGGAGCGGAGCTGAGCTGAGCGATTTTTTTTTGTCTGGACCAATCCTGTCCATTCATGATGTCACGTCCCCGCATCGTAATTGGCCTAGGCAAAAAAATCGCTCCGCTCCGCTCAGCTCAGCTCAAATCGCGGCAAAAAATCGCTCATCATAAACTAAGCTTTAGTAGGCTAAAAATCTATTTGTCTAAAAAAAAATTGAAATATCGTCAATTTCCTCGATTAACGGCTATATCTTGAATCACGTCACTAGGAAATTTTTTCGGAAGAACAGATGTTTCCAAGCATTGAATTTTGTACATATTCCCCGGATTGTTTTGGTTCAGCTTAAACAGTGGACAAATAAGGCAGATGGGAAAAATCGTTTGAATTCAGCAAGTACCGACTTTGAACGCGAAGAAAATTGAAAGTTTGAAATTCAAGGGAACCTGGAACAAAATATAAAAAGGCCAAAAATATACCTTCAAAAACCTGGAAGGCACCAATATATCAGCCGATAAATAATTGCCCTAGGGCAATTTGAACACAGCGCTGCGATTTGATCTCTAAAACCAGCATAAACGCTCCAAGAGATTTTTGAGTGTTTTTCGGAGAGCTGTATCTTGAGAGCTATCCATTGCTGAGTGACCTTTACACTGTCGTGTAGGTTCGTAATTTAACGGTCTATAATTTGTACCAAGTACTGTAAATGAAGTTGTTTTCGAGTTATTAAAAAAAAAACGCTATTTTTCATGAACGCCCTTTAGAGCACAATTTTTTTCCATGAAGAGAATTTCCGAGAATTTTGATATGTCGTTCGACATGACACACAGAACCTATCACCAAATATTCAGCCTGTGTTACGAATTACTCCATGAGTCTAGTACTATCTAAAATGACTGCGACTGGACTACCCTGCTCTGCTTGCAAAAACGAGAGCTGCTCAAATGCTTGGAAATGTCAAAATATGTCCATGGATTTTTATGAGGACGGTGCATGGACCTGGTGTCTTATGTTGACTGTCATTAACTCGTTATTCAACTTGTCCTTGAAAAAAGTCTACGAGCATTATTGCTGTATTTTATCATGAAAAATCGCATTACACGCGACAAAGGACTATGTTTTTGATGGAATTTTTGAATAATATATATATTAAGAGAAAAAAATACATATTATACGGAATTTGAACGTGCATGACTATCAGTGAAAAATAATAGATATTACGATAGGACGTTAGTTGCAGCGGTACGCTAGCAAAGTGACCCTGATTCTGCATTTTGTGATACTGCAATGAAATTTGGCATATGTCAACTACGTAAAATTTCAAGTGATTTGACCCGCAGCACTCAAAAATTTGTCCATTAGGGGGCGACTTGGGGCCCCTCCAAATTTCAAGATGTCAGTGTTTTTACCATGCACCATTCAGTACCGCCCTATCTACCGTACAGGACCCAAACAACTTTGTTCTTGAGCATCATAACATTTTTCGTCATGTCAATTCCATTCTTCTTACAGAAAAAAAAATTTCTTTGTCTGGTCAACAAGTCGAGAAATATATATATTTTTGGACAACAAATAGATTGTTGAGTCGTTTTTGTGTGATCATCGATAAATCCGCATCCCCTTGATTAATTTATGAAAACAAAAGTTTTGCTGCTCTATTCTTTAACGAAGGGGTGACCTCAACTTATCATTATTTTCAACATTACCTATTTCAATGTTTTATCCCTAAAAATATGATTATTATTGTACTAATATATAGCTTGAAGTTTTCTTCAACGGTTTGGATGATGAAACGGCCTCAGATTTCACCTGGAAGCCGTGCATAATAATTTTTCTGCAAGGTCGTCAAATTTGGCATTTTTGATTTTCTACCGGGAGCGGCCAAAATGTCAATACACACCACTCCGCCCAAGAGCACCGGTTGCGGTACTTTCGCACCAACTCTCATTTCAATATCACAAAATGCAAAATTGTTAGGCGTGAATATCGTTTTCCGCTAGAGCAAACCGGTGTTCTTGGGCGGAGTGGTGTGTATTGACATTTTGGCCGCTCCCGCTAGAAAATCAAAAATGCCAAATTTGACGGCTTTGCAGAAAAATTATTATGTACGGCTTCCAGGTGGAATCTGAGGCAGTTTCATCATCCACATCGTTGAAGAGAACTTCAAGCTGTATATTAGTATAACAATAATCATACTTACCGAGATAAAACATTGAAAAAGTAATGTTGAAAATAATGGTAAGTTGAAGTCACTCCTTTGTTGAAAAATAGCACTACAAAAGTTTTCTTTTCATAAATGAATCAAGGGGATGCGGATTCATCGATGATCGCACAAAAACTACTCAACAATCTATTGGTGGTCCAAAAAAAAATTATTTTTCAATTTGTTGACCAGGCAAAGAAATTATTTTTTTCTATAAGAAGAATGGAATTGACATGACGAAAAATGTTATGATGGTCAAGAACAAAGTTGTTTAGGTTCTGTACGGTAGATAGGGCGGTACTGAATGGCGCATGGGAAAAATTCAGACATTTTGAAATTTTGAGGGGCCCCCAGTCGCCCCCTAATGAACAAATTTTTGAGTGCTGCGGGTCAAATCACTTGAAATTTTAAGTAGTTTGCATATGCCAAATTTCATTGCAGTATCACAAAATGCAGAATCAAAAAGCGTACCGCTGCAACTACGTAAAAACTAAAAACTTATAACATAACCTTTGTTTCATGAGCTTCGTTGTAATCTGGCAGGTGAAAAAAAAACGCGGTTACGCTCAAATCTACGACTTGTTGAGGTTGCCTTTGGAAGGGACTTATTTACTTTATTCTAATCAGTTCCTTGGAAAAGACTGCACAAATTGATGAAATTTTGATAAATTATTGTTATGCATAACTATTAGTTGCATTAAAAGAGTTTATTTGGATGTAGTCGAGTAAGAAAAGAAGTTGAGCCATAGTAGCATACAAATCTGCAAAATGTTGATGTTGATGCAGTGTGCTTCGTGTTGCAAAAACTAATAATATAAATTGATGTTGTACGCAGGTGCTGCTAAGTCTGATAATTGCGAAAACCCCATATTTGTTTATAGTTAGTTTGTACTAAAAATAATAAAATACACAGTCGTAGTACATCAATGTGTGATTTTTTTGTAGTTTTTTACTGTGTCATTGCGGGAAAACATACAAATTAGGCACTAAGTGCATGCTTCTAGTAGGAATACCATTTTGAAGTGTACAATTTTATTTTGAATAAAGATATTTGTTGAATGTTGAAAATGTTTTAATCTCTTCCCGTATTTGAAGATACCAAAATTGGTTTTTACATCAAGAAGGAAGTTTTAGCTATCGTATTTTCTGTCATGCTTCGAATTTTCTCTTTTAAATATTATATTTATGCATTTCTATTATTATTTTAGAATCAAACAATCGCATGAATAATAATAAATTGTCGCTCTGTACTTTTACGCAGGAAATTCCACAGCAACCACAAATTTCCATGCCTAACCAGCAGAAGGGAAAAAGTGCTTATGGCGATGAACCGCTGGCCAACGAGAAACAAGCGGCCAGGAAGGAAGCGCCGTCGGCCAAGGCGAAATCCGATGCCGCAAGTCAGGAGAAATCAAGCAGCAACGGGTGGTTCGGTGGAATATTCAGTAAATTGACTTTGAAGCCGAAAAATCAGATGAAGCTGCCTGATGATAAGAACCCCAGTGTAAGTTTTTTTTTCGTAGTGAATTTCCAATGGTTTTTCTACACTTCCGATATTTTTGCTTCGATAAGATTGTATGGGACCCAGAGAAAAAGCGTTGGATCAATACCACTGATGAGGACAATGGGGAAGGATCTAGTGAGTTCAAACCCCCTCCCAAATTGGCTGACATGATGCCCAAGACTCAACCGCAACAGCCTCCACCACAGCTAGGTGCTATTTCACAAAATTTCAATCCTGTGCCGAGCTATACTGATACTCAGCCCAACCCAGGTCTGCAACCGAGACCGCAAGAAGAAACAGAAAATTTTGCTAGGCCTACTCAGCCGAACATGTTCAAACTGCAACGGAATCGAAGTGAGTTGCTTTTGTTTACCTATGCATGAGCCTTTTATATCTAGGTAATAGATATCTGTGCTCAAGAACTTTCAGTGATTTTTTTATTCGGGAATCATCAGAAAGTTACTAACTAATACGTTTACTTCCTACTCTGAGCTAACCTAAACCTTTCCTTGAAAGTAGACCATCAGAACATCCTACATCCTCAACTAAACTTATCAACAAAATAAACGTTACACCAGCCAAATTGTCAATGAGTCCGCACTCTTGCAAAAGTTGCGCTGTATTACACTACACAATTTCTTGTACAATTTCTTGAACAATCTGTCAGTTGAACAATCAAGTTCATTGTTTTTTGACACTCTTTTGGCAGATTGTTTAAGAATTTGTACACGAAATTGTGCAGTGTAATATGGACAGGGAGCTGGTGCCTCAAAACTTACGTCATAAGGCACATCATTTTAACCCTGTAGGTCTAATGTGCGTTGATAAGGTTGTTAAAAAATTTTTTGTCTTACATGTCAGACCGGGGGCTTTAGGCTGGTATAGGCTGTCAATTTTCAAAAAATGTCAAAAATTTATGTCATAAGGTACATGAATGAAACCAACGGGTTTTTGTGTGGGAACAATCCCCTTAGTCAAAAATCGGGTCATAAGACAAAATTTTTGGGGGCTCTCGGTCCATAAGACAAGTTTGAGATTTCCAAAAAAGGCCAAAATTCACCTCCTCTCGGAGACTACTCCTTTGGCATAATTTCAGGAATGAAAAACGATTCTTACATGATTTTTTACGCAGGTTTCGAATCTGTCCACAAAAATTTTTAATGGTACATCGCTTACAGGGTGCAACATCGAAAATTTTTTCTCAAATCGTACACCCTGTATTTTAATATGGAAATCGATTCCGTTTTTCATCCTGATTACAAATATATATCACACTCGGTGGGTTAGTCAACAAAACACCTGTGAAAAAATTGATAAATTTTGGTCCTTTTTTGAAAATTTCAAACTTGTCTTATGGACCGAAAGCCCCCAAAAAATTTGTCTTACGACCAGATTTTCGATCAAGGGGATGTTCTCACACAAAATCCAGTTGCTTTCATTAATGTACCTTATGACGTGAATTTTTGGCCATTTTTTCGAAAATTGGCAGGCTCATACCAGCCTAAAGCCCCCGGTCTGACATGTAAGACAAAGCAATTTTCAACAACCTTATCAACGCACATTAGACCTACAGGGTTAAAATCATGTACCTTATGACGTAAGTTTTGAGGCACCAGCTCCCTGTCCAATACAGGTATTTTTACTTTGCAAACTTTCTACAGGGTGGTAAATAAAACTTCTGAAAGTCCAACATGCTTCCGTTTAAACGAAAATGGATTTTTTTTGATTTCAACACTAAAACCTTGAAGATTGACCTGATATTTCGAAACGTTTTTTGAAATTTTCGCTTATCTCTTTCATCTTCCATGTTTTATGTACACCATCTCAGAAAATCAACTTTTTGTCTTGGTATGGTAACTTTTTCATGAGTGAACCAATTAAAAATATCTAAGGTCTATGTTGAAGCTGAAACAGCAGGTAAGAAGAGGCAAGTTGGATTTTAAGTGACTCGAATCTGAATCGCTCTAGGCACAGACTCCAGGAATCCAGTTTGGGAGGAGAATTGAAGGAAAATTCACTTGTCTTTGAAACAAACCATTTATTCTAAACATTTCGTGATGTTGAAATCCAAAAAAATCCAGTTTTGCTCAAATGGGAGCATGCTGAACGTCCAGACATTTTGCACTTGTTTATTTATCATCCTGCAGAAACTTTATGTGAAATACCTCCTCTTTGCAAAAATACGAACTGATAGACAAAGGATTAGAATAGCGAGCGGTCCAATTAATCTTAAATCGTTCTCAGCAATCTAACTTTACTCAATTCCAAAGTTTAAACCCAATTTACGGGCACAGTAAATAGGTGTTTTCAAGCAATTCTGAAGGAGCAGGGGCAGAACCCTATATTATTCTATATTCAGAATGAACACACATGCCTGGCTACCTGCGATCGACAATATTTTTGTACGAAAAGTTCCTTTCAGTTCCCATCCTCGTTCCCACCTAATATTTTCACGCATTTTTTCGCTGTTAATTTTTTTGCATTGATTTAAGTTGTTGATTACTGTAGAATTTCTTACGCGGTTTATTTCCTGCCAAACCTCAATTTCAGCCATTTCCAGGTGTAATTCGAAATAATTAGAGATATCTGTCATCATGTAATAGATCAAAACTGTTGGATTGTATGATAAAAAATATTAAAAGAGTATTAATTGTAACTTTTCAATTTGCAGATTTAAAAAAATCATACATTGATGTTTTCAATCCGAATGGAAAATCTGCACCTGGTGTTGCCGCTCAACCGGCCCTAGGTTTACCAACATCCACGTCGCTGGGAAACATGCAAACGCCCCAGATGAACTTTTTCATACCGCAACCAGTTCACGATCAGAATGTCTCCACCGACTTCCTGACACCTGCGCCGCCCATGCAGTACGATGAACAGGTAAGCTGATGTGGGGTGTTCTTGACACAGAACAATCGTATTTCATTTCTGCTTTAATAATTTAATCCCACCTTAGGCCAAAGTAGCTAATGATTTGTTTATTTCTTGTTCTTAGAGGAGAAGGATTAATAAATCGTGAAATTTTTGAAAAAGTAAGGGTTTGTGGTTTTGGGATTTTAAGCATGGGGACAAGATTGTGGCATGTGTGGGGTTTTGTGTGGTGAATGTTGTGGCACAAAGTTGATTTGGGGATCTGGAAATTTGTAAAGTTTTAACAGATTGCTGTAGGCACAACTAATTTCTGATATGAGTGTGTTTTTCATACTTGACATGAATATTATTGCTTGACAAATTACGAGTCGTCTTACCGATTTACGAAATAGTACTGCACTGTGATCGAAATAATAAATTGGGTAATAATAGTTGTTACTTGGAAAAAAGTGCCTGATTTGATTCCCTGTACCATTTAGTTATCCCCCCGTGATTGATGGTTATTTCATGCATTGAATAAGCTGTTGCCAAATTGTTCTGGCAGCCGAAGTCGAGTTGAAGTCTTGTTGAAGTTAGATGCATGCTTATTCATTAATGGGAGGCGGTCGCGCGGCATACAGGTAGTTTACTTCAGTTGAAAAACGCGCTAATGCGGTGCAGCTCACAAGCCTCGTATATGCACATTTCTAAAGATATTGAGGTGTGGTTTCCTGTAGTTGGAAGAGGAAAGTTTGGATGTGCCCTGTGCCAACCGTGACTTGAAAATTTGAGCTTGATGAAGAAGCACGTAGGTACTCCAAGTGGTTACAGGTTGAAGCAGTACCAGTCAAGTTCCATTTAGCATGATATATTTGTGTTCAAGTTCAAAATTCCAATTAAATACCACGACTGTAGACCACATGATAGGGTTTACGTTTATGGTGACGCAACTTCCATTCTTTTGCCGGCCAAATCCGATCAAAGCTCAATGCCCGTCGGCGTACGGAAAAAGGGACTACACCAAAGTCTTTCAAGTGAAAATCCGCAAAAACGGTAGGCTCTAGGTTATATTACATACCGAGGTGGGAAATTGTTTATTACTGCTGAAGGCAAACAGAGCCTCCAGGCTCCAAATCCTAAAATGATTATCTCGTGGAGCTCACCGTAGTCGAAGGTTGCACTGAAGTATTTTTGATTTCACGGAATGTGCAATTGTCACTTCGGAAAAATCACCTCCAGAAAACCGAAGCCGTGTCGCATTTGAGAATGGACACACACCCTACACGACGTCCAATGCAATCTAGTTTCGATATCAAAAGGAATTTGTCGAAAAAAGTCGATCCCCGAGCGAGAAAGAACGTCTTGAGTTGTGTCCTGCACCAAACGCTGGTCGTCCCGGTCAAAACCCGAGGAGGGGGTAACGGCCAGAAGAAAATTTAGAAATTCGTAGTTCCCGACTGGGAAATGGTAGAAAATTTAAACTACAGGTTTAATTTTATTTCTTTTGTTGAGTTAATTCCTGTCAAATCTGGTTCCAATGCATCGGATGGATTTTGAATATTTAAATGGCAAAGTTTTTTTTTCTTTGGTAAGCGTGTATCCGTGTAGTCACTGGCAGTACCTCCTTAGCGCCGCCTCAGTACTCTGACAGCGACGCCGGGTGATTTACACATCACCCACCACTCACCACCCACCATTTTATGGACGCATCAACAGCTAGGTTATTAGTACCTCTTTTTCGGTGTCATTCTCGTTTCACCCTTTTTCCCTTGACGTGACTGCACGGTAGTACACGCCAAGGTAGTAGAGAGGGCATGCAAATTTCCACCTGGCCCGAGCCGGATTTTCGAACCCATGATCCCTGGAATTGCTTCCAAAGACGGAGTCCCCCGCGCTACCGGCTGGGTTGGCAAAGTTTTGAACTTTGAAATTTTTCTGTTGTTGACCCGGACCGGTAATACTTGAAGAAATACTTTCAACTGTTGTGAATGCAGTTTTTCAAGAACTTTCAAATGTCATATTGCAAGTCAAGTTCCGTGATATAATAGCTTCTGTCATTTTTTGAAAGTGCCACTTCCATTTGACAAATGGAAGCCAAAATGGGACTGGGCTCACCGCAGAGTCAACCAAATTTCAGCTCAATCGGATCAACCAACGGCAACAATTTAAAACCAACGGCTCGACAGTTACATACACACAGACGAACATCTGTGGGACGGACGTCTTGGGGAACCTCAAAACGGATATATCCGTCGTTATCAAAATGTTTTCCGTACAACACCAACATTTCGAAATTTTTAGAGCTTCAGGCCTTTCTGAAAAAGAAAAACACGGGGTATAAATCCAAAAAATCAATAAATGTGTCCAACCGGGCACAGTTTGGGAATTTTTGAATAGATTACGATGATGTGGGTAAAATCCATTCTTGAAATACTGAGAAATTGGCAAGTACGACATGAACTTATAGGCTACAACAAAACGCGAACATTCATACGCTCAGGTTTAGATATCGGTGAATACCTACTGTGTTTCACATTTTCACCTAGGCAGCTTCGCAGCTTTTCCCAATAATTTCAGGGTCAGTATAAGTTAAATGCTAAGAAAACGTTGAACAAATCTGCAACATCGTATTTAGTGATCTGTCAGTGTTTACGAAAATTGACAAAATAATGTCAACGACTACCGATCTAAGATGGCTAGGCTAACTGCTTATTGCCACTCTCTGCAGAGGTAGAGAATGGATTCATTCCCGACCTCCTCCGAGTTATTAATTAATCAATTAATGACTATAGTGGTTGTGAGTAATAGCTATTTACGATACGAGTGTTAAAAGTGACAGGTATTATTTTGTGAGCGGGGACGCTTGCGAAACGAGCAGTAGCGAGTAGAGCAACCCCGCGAACAAAATAAGACACTTTTAACGCGTGTATCGTACAGGATTTTATCTACAATGGTCTTTGAAATGTTTGGTAAATGTCAGAATTTATTGAAAATATGACAGGAATGCGCAGAATCATCATTTTTTCACGTCACCCATGACGACGTGCTAAAAGTGACAGGTATTATTTAACGCTTGTAGATAATAGCTATTTACGATACGAGTGTTAAAAATGACAAGTATTATTTTGTGAGCGGGGACGCTTGTGAAACGAGCATTAGCGAGTAGAGCAACCCCGCGAACAAAATAAGACACTTTTAACGCGTGTATCGTACAGGATTTTATCTACAATGGTCTTTGAAATGTTTGGTAAATGTCAGAATTTATTGAAAATATGACAGCAACGCGCAGAATCATCATTTTTTCACGTCGCCCATGACGACTGCTAAAAGTGACGGGTATTATTTAACGCTTGTAGATAAAATCCATTACTGCAGTTTTGGAGACCAGAAAATGTATCATGAAAAAGTCCCTGAAACCATATTTTTATGGCTTCAGTCATTTGATGACTGGAATGAAATGCACGTTCATTCATAGTCCGTTCAACCTTAGTGTGATTCTAATAAGCTATGATTTCCCTCTATCTCTCATTTTCTAATGCATCGCGTGGCAAGAGCAGCCAACTAGAACCACACTAGGGTTGAACGTACTATATCATTGACATGAGTTGAAAATATGGCTTCAGGGACTTTCTTGTAATACATTTTCTGGTCTTCAAAAGTGCAGTAATGGATTTTTTCTGGAACCTGCCGTTTTTGTGGCTTTTCAGTCAAAAGGCTTTGGTGCAGTCCCGTTTCGCCGCGCCAGCCGATCGTTGAGCTTCGATCGGATTTGGCCAGCGAAACATTGGACCGGATGGTCCGGATCCGGATATCATGAGGTCCATAGTCGTGGTATTCAATAGAAATATTAATCCTGAACACAAAAGACATCATGCTACAATCTTATCCTCAATATATATTCTGAAATGTACATGTACGAGGCCTGTAAAACACACCATGTTGGCGCGTTTTTCGACTAAGGCGAATCCTGATGCTGCGCGATTGCGCCCCGTTAACAACACATTTGGAATGGATTCCTATACTAACATGTCAAGTCCAAGCGTCGTACCTATCTACCAATATTGACAACATTATAACAACAGTTAATAATATTGAAAGTTCCATAACAAGGTGCTTACGCTATAGTGTACTTGAAATAGTCAAAAAATTATATCTTGATTGAAGCAAGTAGTTCTCAAACGGTTTTACCTTCCCGCCGGTAAATCTGAATTCTTTAGATGAAAAATATAGATAACTGAGAGAAAATAAGTGTGTCCAATTAGGTTATGAACCGTATTTATCTGCCAAGCCTGGCGAAATGGATTAATTTGAAAAGTTACTAAAAAATTAACTAAAACAGTGATCTATTCTTATCGCTATTTTGTTCAGCATTATTGGTATTATTGTTTTATTATTTTTAGGGCCGGCATTTCCATCTCCTAATAAGCTCTGAATAAGCTATTTGGCAAATAAACGCTGCGTTGTACTCTCGGCGCAGCGTTTATTAGCCAAATAGCCCATTAGCAACTTTACTAGGATATGGAAGTACCGGCCCTTACTTTGTTGGTTGTGTGGCTTATGAATCATGATTGTGGTTATGGTAGATGTCTAGATGGAGCTCAGCTAGTTCACTCTCAAGGGAGGTTCAGTCTTACACTCAGCGCAAAGCTGCTCGTCTTCACAGATAGCTTTTGCTTCTTTGATGCTTGCCTGTCACTTAATCGCAATTTTTATTTTGTATGTAAGTATATTTTCCATCACCCTTTTCAGTTACTTCAAGCATTTAATTATTAGTACATATTCAAATAAAGTTTTGCTTAAAGGAGTCGAAGCGTGAATGACAATTTATTGTGTTTAAAAACCAGACTGAGAAACACCTATCAGTCCCTTGTAAACTCAAATCTAGAAATGTTCCAAAATTCAATGTTCCAAGATTTTCAAGGATCATTAAGCTCCTTTCCTTACATTCGTAATTTCGTATTAGTCTTAAACAATAATTTTGATTTCACGCTTTCTTTTGCATGTGCTTTTATCATGTTTTTACTTACACTGTCATTCTGGTTGTCATTCCTTTGTTTCATTTTAGTCACAACAAAGTCAGTGAGATGGTGCACGGAACACAGAACACATTGCAACAGGTCTAGCTTCCAACAACTATAATTCTACAACAGCAAAATGTTATAATAATAATGGTGTCTTTTGTAATTTTGTTCCTCTTCTACGAGATTGATCCTGTGATCAGGTTTTGTTTGGTTATATTAGTAGTGTAATTAAAAAGTATATAAATATTAGATAGTGACAATATATAAAAATATCGAAATGTAAAATGAAAATGTGTAAGGGAATAAAGACTAAGAACGATTTTTTTGTTTGCTTATTCAATGCGCAACATATTATGTGGCGTCTAGTAGTTATACTGTTTGTATTTAGATAAACGCAGCTTTTTTTAAAATTTGAAACTGAAGATGAACGATGATTGCTTTTACTACCACCTGTTGAAAAAGTCGACTTAATGTATCACGCGAGATTGTTTTTCTGGACTTGACCGTCCTCAAGTTGACCTAATTGAGGCCGAAGTTCAATCGGATTACCGCTCGTCGATCAGTTTTAAATCCTAACAGACCTTATTAGAGGCGTCAATTCAATTAATAGTTGATGTGGTTTAGAGGTCAGAAACTCAGGAAGTATTGGAATTATCCGAGTAGTTAAACTATGGAAAGCTGTGGTACTTAGCTCCTAGAAGGCTGGGAAATGAGACGTTCAGCCTAGGAGCTCTGCCATAGAAGTTAGAAAAGTTTTTACAATCAGCAGCTGGGCGAATTTCAAGATTTGGCATTGTGAACTATCGTTTTACCGCTTTATGAGGCTTTGAAAGTCAGGTAATGCTATTATCCCGATGTCAAACTCAAATCTTTGGTTAAAATTTGGTAAATTGAGCGAGGTTGACCGTATAAGTGCACTCTACCGACCCGTTCTAGAGACCTGCTTTTCAAAGTTTCTGACTCGTGCGGTTTTCCAGCACCTACCTACCTCCAAAGTCAAGTGCTTGCATTTCCACTGAGAGCCTAAGATGTGCATGGTCACAATTTCCGCTTCGTCGCCTATTATTTGCGTCCATAATTTCGTCCGGGACGTTTCAGTAGCCAGAAGCAGAATAATTGCAAAAACTATCTGGCAAACACCGTTAAGTTCAAATTTGAAAACCACCCTGACCTAGGTAGGAACTTTTGAAAATTCAAATTCAAGTTCTAATAACAAAATCTCGCATGTTGCTTGATGCACTATAAAAATATAAAACCAAACGGACTATACCGGGGTGTCACGATATTAGCCCTATTAATTTTTAAAGTGGATAGACCATAAAATTGAAGCTTTGACTGATTATAATATGCCTTGCGAACAAGGAGGATTCGAGCTTTTCGAAGTTTGACTCAGGTATTCATTGTTTTTCATGAATAATGATTAATAAACGGGTTGAGATATTTGGCTGTAACTTGCCAAATATTTGTTTTGAATTATACAGGGTGATTTTTTTAAAAGGACCCACCCCAGATTTCTCGCGGCGAATTTTTTTTACAGGAAAACGCCGAAACAGGTCGATTTTTATTTTGAGGGGGACATCTAGGACACACATTGTCAAATTTTCATCTTCAACCCCTTCGTCTTCACCCTACCCTACTTTAGAATTTCAAATAGAACTACCTATGTTGTGATACATCATATTGAAGGTAATAGAATTCTCTTTCTGTCGAACATATTTTAATTTTTCTTAAGTCACCCCCCAACCCTGCTCAAAATTCTCTTATTGTTAATCAAAAGAAAGCTTTTTCCCTATCAACTCCCGACTCTTGGAGAATAGATTTTCCAGTGAAAACAGGTCGATTCTTATTTTGAATAAGGCATCAAAGACACTATCGCCAAATTTTTATCTTCAAGCCCTCGCCCCCACCCTACCCTACTTTAAAATTTCAAATAGCAACATCTACATTGTGATAATCAGACTAAAGGTAATAAAATTCTCTTTCTGTAAAAAATAATTTCAAGTTTTCTAGAGCTTCCCCTGAACCCTTTTCAAAAATTCTCTTACTTGGGAGGCGAAGAAGTTGAAGATATAAATTTGGCGATACATGTCTTAGATGACCCCTTCGAAATAAAAATCGACCTGTTTTTGCTGGGAAATCTAATTCTCAAGGATCGGCAGTTGATAAAGGGAAAACTTCCTCTTATTTGACAATGAAAAAAAGGTTTGGGGTGGTTCGAAAGATTTCAAAATATGTTTGATAGAAAGAGAATTTTATTACATTTAATTTGATGTATCACAACATAGGTAGTCTTATTTGAAATTCTTAAGTAGGGTAGGGTGGGGGCGAAGGGGTTGAAGATGAAAATTTGACGATGTGTGTCCTGGATGTTACCCTCAATAAAAATCGACCTTTTTCGGCATTATCCTGGAAAAAAAATTGTCAGCGAGAAATCTGGGGTGGGTTCTTTTCAAAAAATCACCTCGTATACATACTCATAAGTAGAATTTCACTTAAAATAATAATTAAGTATATTTCATTCCATTTCAAACAAACCAGTGGTTCCAAACTTGGGGTAAACTGATGAGGGGTGATAAAAATCGATTTCGAGAAAAGAAACTCCATATGGAATCATAAAATTTACTAAGGACTCTACGGTTACCTTTCCTGGGGTTAAAGTCCGGACACCCCCTGTATAGATTCAACCAATTCCAAAGCATTTCTGTGGTTGGACACTTCTACATGTGAAGGTGGGTTTAGTCAGCTTATTTAGCAGCAAGTTTTAATTTCAGTCGCAAGCGCAGCGACGCCTATTGACTCTTACGGACCAGCCTTCTCAGAACAGCCAATAAGCGATGCAGCGCTTACAGCTAAAACTAAAACAGCGGCTACATAAGATGACTGAACCCACCCTAAGACCCAAAAATGCGTGAGTAGATCGGAATATACAAGTGTCCCAGAATAAAGACGCCAGACGCCCACGGGAGATACCCCATAAAAAAACTAAACCCCTCATATTTTTATATCTTCTGATGAAGTTCTCCATAATGTATGTGAAGTCTTTGTAAATTATTGTAGAAAGTTAAACATGTCTCTTCACTTGTATAATATTTTATTTTGCTCATGACTTTTTACATTTTATATCTATTCACCATTTACTTGCTCTTGAAAATGAGACTATAAATAAGAGTCTCGAAACGCGTAGAGCAAAATAAAATATTATACAAGTGAAGAGACATTTTTAACTTTCTACAATAACCCTCATATTTTATTTATTTTTTATTTTTCCATTTTTTTTATTTTTCCATTTTTTTTTATTTATGAAAAACCAATAAACAGTTTTAAAGAGCTGCACTCGTTTAATATTGAGCTTTTGCAAAGTAAATTGTAGAGAGGTCTCTTAGTTTTTTCTGGGCTCCCGTCGTAGGCTCCTATCTCCCATAGGCGTTTGGCCACTTTATTCTGGGACATTGTATAGCACAAAAACCATTTCATCCAACAATTATCCAATAGCAAATTTTTTGAGGACACAAGACACACTAAAGTCACTTGTCCAGCCTAGCTGTTTTGAATTAACTTCTCCAAGATGATATAGTCCAGAAATTGTAGAAAAAATAGCGGACAAAAATGAAACTGGCTTTTTTTATGTTGAAAGTGTACCTACAATTTTTTTATACATGCATTGAATTATAAGGTTTTTTTTAGATATCACTTGGCGAGGATCGCTCTTGTCGTGCAAAACTGCAGTGGTAAAATAGCGCCGTCTCATTAGAGTCAAGTGTATGTGAAGAGCTTCTACTTCAGCTGAGTGTGCAAACTCTCGTAGGAGTGCAAATGCAAATAAGACTGCTGGGCGCTCATTAGAGCTCCGAGTCCTCTGAAAGGTTGTTCGACGATGGCGTCGTGGGCGTAATAATTGAGATTTTCCTTCGGTTCCTCAAAGGCTGTCAAATGCCACAAGTCAAGATGAACACGTTAAAGGATGATTAATTCGTCCAGCAAGCATCGAGCAACTAGCTGGTTAGCTGTACGGTCTCCACTACCTATGATCCGGTGGATAATAGAACCTGTCCAACCCACATGCTGGTGACTTAGTGGGAGAGAGGACGCGCAGAGAGTCCGAGGAGAGTGAAAGTGTCTCCCGTGTGTTCGCGGATCGTAGTCCCAACCGACAACGGCTAAGGCCAATCTACGAGGTCCGTCCACTGCGGCGCGATGCACAAATGACTCCCGCGAAACAGTTCAAATCGTTGCAATTTTCGAACGGCGCTGGCCACCGGGACCAAAAGTGCACGGGGTGCCTTTTTTGGCGGGCTGAATGAAATGCTGTGACAGACTTCGGACTTGGCCTAAAGGTTTTCGTGCAAACAGTGCTGAAACGTGCATGTGCGCCCGGTTGTGTAAGTATTGGCTCACTCTTCATGCATTACATGTCAGGGCTTCATTGTTTTGTACCTATCCGAGTTGCAATTTTTTTTATGGCCGCCAGTCTCATGGGCCTTGGAACTGGCCTGCCACATGTTCAGTCTGTAAGGTCCTTCTGGTTGTTGGAAAATGAGTCGCACATTACTGCGCAAACGATAAAGTAGTTGTACATTTATTGTTGGAACCTCCAAAGTTCAAAGAAAAGCGCTGAATCTTTCCTCCGAAAATCAAGTGAACAATTTTTTTGCCAATATACTACGATCCTTCGAAGTTCAAAGGACCAATAAACAAAATGATCGTGGTCGATCTATAAATCAGTTTGATTTTGGTTCTACCTCTGCGCATTAAATTTAGTCATTTGAATAAATCCCACAGTTTATTTCTTAATTTGAGTCACCAATAGGTCCGGCACGTTCACCGACCCTTACATAGCAAGCGAAACTTGAACAAGTTCTGTCTTTCCATCTAATTAAACTGGGCCAAAATTGAAGTGGACCACCCCGAAATTTGCTTTGGTTAAAACGAGAATATCTCGAGTGATAGAGTAATCTTTTGACCATAAGGTACCATCTTAAATCATCTGATTGTTGACTTTATTGACGATATACAGGATGACAATGAAAATAATGCTAAAAAGACCTGACTTTGGCAAGGTCCCGTTTTGAAAAAACAAGTCGCAGAATTTTCGTACTCACATTTTTGAAAAACGTACATCACTACCTCGAAACGGTTTGGGACTTTGGATCGTATTCAGTTTTTTTTTAAAGAGAAATACTTATTGATCTTGTGTGATTTATAAATTGAGAATTGAGCCCTAAAACCATAGGTAAAGCACTAAAACAAGTACTGATGATGGGACAAGCTGGTAACTATGGAAATCTTAATGCAGCCAATACTTACATTTGGTGCATTTTGAACCACCCGCCCAAACTATTTAACATGTAAGGTAATGTAATGTCGCAGCATGCTTGATTTGCCATAGTCTCGAAAGAGGTGCAGGTCCTTTCCACTTTTGGATATACAGGGTGTTTCAGTGACCTTGCATAATACTTTGGGAGGTGATTCCTCTCAAAAAAATAAGTCGAAAAGTAAGAGTAAAATTTTCTCCTAAAGTGCTCCCTGAGGTAGTTACAGCTCCTCAAAGGTACAAAATGCAACAAAGTTTTCAATTATTTGCTCAAAAACTGTCAAAGGTAAGAGCTTCAAATTTAATGTTTTAGACAGATTTGTTCAATCCAAAACTTTTATTCCTCTTGCATTTTTTCCGTAGGATGCATCGTTCTGAAGTAAAAGTGAAAAAATACGGACGTGTCATGGATAATTTTCAACAGAATCCCAATCCCCTCTAATTTCGCTGCCACTGGTCAGATTTGTTTAGAACTTTGCATGTACATTTGCACTGTTGAGAAACTTCTCTATACCAAATTTGAAGTTCCTACCTTTGACGGTTTTTCAGCAAATAATCAGAAACTTTGTTTAACTTCGTACCTTTAACGGACTGTAACTCCCTTAGGAAGCATTTCAGGGTAAAATGTTACTCTCACTTTTCGACTTATTTTCTTGAGAGGAATCACCTCCCGAAGTATTATGCAAGGTCACTGAAACACCTGTATACTACCCTGTATATCTAGGATTTTTTACTTCGATAATTTCTGGGACACCTGTATAGTGTATATGTGTTTGATTCTGAAGCTAATTCCAAACGGAAATTTTGTTGATTGAATGGCAGGAAATTCGGTTGATCGCATGTTACAAGGAAATGCTGAAATGTCGCACTAAGCTCGTCGTACATACCACTTGTTCGGAAGTACGCCAGAACAGTGCTTGAAATTTCAATTTCAGTAGTTTCTTAAGATGATGGTAACGATCTAAACATTGTCGACTTTTTATTTTTGATATCGGAAACTCGGAAATATACCTACTTTCAAACAGACTTTAATGAAATCCTTGCAAAACTGGGTTGATACTGAATTTTCGTCTACTGTGTTATAAAGGTTGATTATACATACAGGGTGACTCAAATTACTATACAAGGTGTTTCGGTGATAATGCGTAAAAACAGCCCTATAAGATTATGGAATCTTTAAGATGCCCACAAAAAAAATAATTTCAAAAATTTAAGTTAGTGAGGGGTTGGGATAGTAATACATTTGTGTCGTTAAAATCCGTAGTGCTCCATTAAATGTTTTGCAAGCAGCTTTTTTATACGTGTAAGTCAAAAGTGAAGTTTGGTTATCGTTGGGGAGATTAGAGAGGATGAAAAGAAGGATCCCTGCGAAATCTACCTCACTGAATCTACCTCCTCTCGGTCTGATGGTGTAAAAGTTGAGAAACACAAAAAAGTGTTACTCGGCACTATACTTCATTCCATGACATGTATCTGCGGCTACGGGATAACGATATCATTTTATTATATGGGACACCTGTATATTTTTGAAAGAAGAACTGAAGCACTCAGTCCAGTTTTCGTCCTTGCAAAGAGTTGAGCCGACGCTTATGTAAACCGCAAATATGAGATCCATTAGTTTAAATCAACATTCTCCAGACTTTTATTGGCACTTCTCAGGAATGCTTCGATATTCATGAATTTTTAATTTTGGTCTAAACAAGTTGACGTGTAATCTTCACAAATGGTCCCTTGTGTAATATGATTATAATCGGAATTTTTTCAACCGAGTTTGACCTCTGAAAAAGTACTGAAAGTACGGAAGTGTGAACAGAGCAGAACAAAATGCTCTAAACTGATGTGTAAACACTGTGATGGACAAGTGAAACAAATATCAGCACAAGATTATAAGAACGAACACTTGGGTACCTACATCGAAAATCAATTAACATGAATAGATTGCAAATATTTTCAGAATATTGTGAAAATATTGCTTGATGAATATTGATTTGAATTTATTAAATGAATGTACAAAGCAGACACCAACCCATACGGTTTTTTGTATGTAAGCGAAATAGGTACCAAGTCCCAGTTTGTCTATTTCTAATTTATACAGCAAATATATTTATTTGTTGGCAATATAGTAATAATTACAGAACATATTAAATTCCAGTTTCATTTATACACTGTTAATTGCTGTCAATCTAGCGACCGAATGTGTTATTTGTTTAATCAGTTTTACTTCATTAGAACCTCGTAAGAAACAGTTTTTCTCAAGTGTCAGAATCCGTAATAATGTATTTAGGTTTGATTAGAATATACAGGTGTTCCGAAAGTGGACGTAGAAAAAGACGAGGAAAGTCCGTATAGGAAACGAAGGAAGGCTCTCAATCTCATTACCTTACCAACTAACTTCAACTGCCTTGTAGGATTTCCGAGTGATTTTTGTTTCCTATCTATAAACAATGAATATCTGCTATCGTTTCGGACTAATTTATACCTACTAAATTCAATACGCTTGAAGTATTTGCGACTTCGTAATATGCTACTATATACTTATACTATATATTATATTATACTAGGTATAATTTGGACGATGTTTTGTTTGAAATTCTTCAAATACCTAAACCGAAATCAATTAGACAAGAACTAAGACGTTATGTACAGGGTATATACGTTTAGATTGACCCCCTTCTATTAGCTGCGTTAATTAGACAAGAACTAAGACGTTATGTACAGGGTATATACGTTTAGACTGACCCCCTTCTATTAGCCGCGTTATCCTTGGGACAATTCAAATAATTAAAACTGATTGTGGAAGGGTTTATGCTGAATTTTGAAATTAAACTCTGAAAAATCTCAACATCCCATATACAGGGTGATTCATGAGTGACCTTACATAGGCTAATGGGAGATAGAGGACTTCGAGGCGAGTCAGGATCCACTGAAGAAATTTTATTTTCTCCGATTGTTACGAAGATACAGGGTGTTTTGTGTGTTTCGTATAAAACTTTGATAAGCGATATTTCTGAAACGGCCAGAGGTATTTTGTTGAAATTCACCAGTAATATTTCTTTGTTGGAACTCATCCCGAAGCCATACCAGGTAAGTCAAAATCCAGGGCCGGGCTAGAAAAAAGATGCCCCTTTTTTGTTTCATCAAAAAGTACATTTTCTGACCGCTTTTCTAAAAAACTGCTATCGGATTCAAAAAGCTTAGGAAAAATGCTTTGAGAATCACTCTTCAATTTAGATGGCACACCTAAACCGTTTTGACAATAAAATTAAAAGTAAATTTTGTGGGTGAGTTCCCATTTTCGACCGGACATAATCGACTCATTGTTTGATCGAATTCATTAAAATTCATTTTTTGGCTTGTCTCTGTTGAATAAAAGGGCTTGGTCGAAAAAAAAATTCCAGAGCTGACAATTTTTTTTTATGACAAAATCGAGAGCGAAACCAAAATTAGACTCGATTTGATCGTCAAAAAAAAATTTCCGGCTATGGAATTTTATTTACTACCAAGCCCTTCTGTTCCACAGAGACAAGCTAAAAAATGAATTTTAATGAATTCAATCAAACAATGAGTCGATTATGTCCGGTAAAAAATGGAAACTTACCCACAAATAATATTACTTTTAATTTTTTTGTCGAAACGGTCTAGGTGTGCCATCTAAATTGAAGAGTGATTCTTAAAGCATTTTCCCTTAGCTTTTCGAATCCGATAACAGTTTTTCAGAAAAGCGGCCAGAAAATGTACTTTTTGATCAAATAAAAAAGGGGCACATTTTTTCAATTCCGGCCCTGGATTTTGACCCACCCGGTATGACTTCTGGATAAGTTCCAGCAGAGAAATATTACTGGTAAATTTCAACACAATATCTTCAGCCGTTTCAGAAATATCGCTGATCAAACTTTCACACGAAACACACAAAACACCCTGTATATTCGTAACCAATGGAGAAAACAAAATTTCCTCAGTGGATCCTGACTCGCCTCGAAATCCTCTATCTCCCATCAGCCTATGTAAGGTCACTCATGAATCACCCTGTATTACAGGGGGTCACTAATTGGCTAACTGCTAGTCAATTGGACAGGCTACCGTTTTCATATGAGAAAATCGCCATCATGTCAAAATTCAAGATGGCTGAAATTATTGAAAATTGGCATTATTCGTTCTTTTTGGAATAGAAAAACGGAAAGTAGGCTTTGCTTCTACTCGCAATAGCTCCTCAGCAGATGACTCAATTTGATTGGTTGCGATCTTGAATTGTCGGGGAAGGTCTATTCCTCGGTCTATTCCTTCATAATAATCAATCATTGGTTTTTGACTTTCTGCTCATTTTTATTGAAAAGCGATGGGGACAAAAAAAATCTATTTTCAATTGCTTCCGCTATCTTGAATTTTGACATGTCTGTCATTTTTTTTATATTCAAAAGGTAGCCTGTCCAACTGGCTAGCCATTGATACTAAATTTGAGAAAATCCGTTGAGAAATGAGCATATGTCGGATTGGTTGGCAGGATACCCTTTGGATCAATTATGCGGAAATGAAAAAAACGGGAAGTAGGCTTCGCTTCAACTCACAATAGCTCCTCAGCAGATGACTCGATTTTATTGGTTGTGGTCTTGAATCGACAAGAGAGGTTTATTCCTCCATAATACATTATTGGTTTTGACTTTCTGGTAACTCTCAATAAAAAGCAACGAGAACAAAAGAAGGCCTATTTTCAATTGTTTCTGCCATCTTGAATTTTTATATGTCGGCCATTTTGAAGTACGGAAATGATAGCCTATCCAATTGGCTTGCCAATGCCGAAGAGTTCGAGAAAATCAGTGGCGAAAAAAAAATTTAGAAGAAAAAATTCCGAGCACGGTTTTTATGGCTCACCCGGTATACTCGTAAAACACCCCTGGGTTTATCTGTTGGAAAAATAATGAACTTCAACAGTTGACAAATTTTTTTGTTTTTATTAAACTACGCCTCAAATAATTACTAATAATGATTAGTGACCCTTTCAACTTAACTTATCATCAAGTTTAGTTTAGTTTATTATTAAAGTGTTCACAAAGACCTTTCAATAATTGAGGTATTTTATATCTTGACACTATTGTAGGTACAACACAAACATGATAAATAATTAAGACACCTTAAGTACATAAAGGTTCAAAATATAAAATGTAGGACATTTTCAATTAAACAACAGATAAAAAAGGCCAAGAAATTAAGAAAAAGGTGGATGGTTACGCCACAAAAGATTTCATGGCAGCCTTAAACTATTCAACAGAGTAAAAAGCATTATCCTCAAGGAAATCCCTCACCCTATGTCTAAACGTGTCTAAAGCACCCCAAGCGGAGTGCCTTCCACGACGCGACGTGGGCAGCAAGTCGAGTCTGAAAGAGGCAAACTTAAAGGAGTGGAGAGTCTTTCCAGCCTGTAATATGGGAGCTGTATCACATCATTTCTCGTGTCATAGACCTTCACTTTCTGTAGCAATACATTTAATTTCTTGGCGTAGATCAAACACTCCAAAATAAATTGACTTACACAAGTTAAAATTTTGAATTTGGCAATAAGTGTCCTATAATATACCTACACCCAGCTGTGGGGAGAGGCCCCACAGCAAAATGGCATATGACATGACCGAATGGAACAACGAGTGATGATCAAATATTTCCATTACCAAATAATTCGTCGTCACTATTAGGCCAGTCAAATTAGAACAAATTTTTCCGTTTGAGGGAAAAAACTGTTGGAGTTTTGGAAATTTGACAGTAATGTCCGATAAGGTGTACTGTTGAACATACTAAAAGTCCCCAACTCTACCTATTGAGCTCGAGCCGCCATCTTGGAAAAATGGTCCTTCGATCCAGTTTTCTGCTCATATTCCTCTAATCATCAGAGATATTCAATTAAGTTTAATAAAAAATCAAAGCTATAAAATTGTCTACAAAAATTGTTCCACACCGATTTTTTCTCGTATCTGTTGAAATTAATTAAATTAAATTAACAAAAAAAAAAATCAAAAAATAAGCGATTTTTTGCCTATGGCTAGAGATATTGTCTTCAAAATTTGTGAAGATGTTGGCAGTCTACATCAAAGCTAAACGTGACAGTTGAGATGGAAAAAAAAATTGCGAAAATATTTTTTTATTTTTTTTTTAAATAAAGCAAAAATTTGGTTTTTGAGTTTGACATTTCCAACACGGCGGAGTAAAGGTTTCAATCGAACATCAATCAGTTTTGATATTTACATATTGCAAGACAAGAATTCATCAGTATTGTGCCTTCACGAGCTTCTGGAATGCTCGATATGAATTAAACTGAAAAAATAATAGCTAAGTCCAAAAAGTTTTGTCGATTGGTTCTGAAGGTGACATTTCAAGACAAAAGACAACAGCAAAAGATATACAGGAGGTCCAAAGGTTATTCAACTGTATATAAGCCCCATATTGATGTGCCTTGTCCAAAACAGTACAAAAGAATCAGTCAAAATGTTAAAATCCACCCTGTATAACAAAAAGTAACGATACAAAATGGAAGTAGTAGATCATACCTGGTGCCAAAAATACAGCCTTTACATTTCTGGAAAAAAGAACAAAATTGATTGATTTATTTGAAAGTTATTAGTCCTCAAACTTGACTTGACAAATTTCAGCCAGTCAAATGGGGAAAAGTAGAGAGAAATAACTGCCGGAGTTTCAGAAATTTGACAGGGATGTTCGCTAAGGTATACTAATAAACATACTAAAAGTCCCCGCCTCTACCTGTTGTGCTCGAGCCGCCATCTTGGAAAAATGGTAATAAACTTGATCGAAGGACCATTTTTCCAAGATGGCGGCTCAAGCGCAATAAGTAGAGGCGGGGACTTTTAGTATGTTTATAAGTATACCTTAGCGAACATTCCTGTCAAATTTCTGAAACTCCGACCGTTACTTCTCTCTACTTTTCCCTATTTGACTGCCTGAAATTTGTGAAGTCAAGTTTGAGGACTAATAACTTTCGAATAAATCAAATAATTTTGTTCTTTTTTTCAGCAATGTAAAAGCTGTATTTTTGGCACCAGGTATGATCTACTACTTCCATTTTGTATCGTTACTTTTTGTTATACAGGGTGGATTTTCAAATTTTGATCAATTCTTTTGTACTATTTTGGATAAGGCACATCAATATGGGGCTCATATACAGTTGAATAACCTTTGGACCTCCTGTATATCCTATGCTGATGTCTTTTGTTTCGAAATGTTTCCTTCAGAACCAATCGACAACACTTTTTGGACTTAGCTATTATTCTTTCAGTTTATTTCATATCGAGCATTCCAGAAGCTCGTGAAGGCACAATACTTATGAAATCTTGTCTTACAATGTGTAAATATCAAAACTGATTGATATTCGATTGAAACCTTTACTCCGCCCTGTTGGAAATGTGAAACTCGAAAACCAAATTTTTGCTTGATTTGAAAAAAAAATAAGAAAATATTTTCGCAATTTTTTTTTCTACCTCAACTGTCACGTTCAGCTTTGATGTAGACTGCCAACATCTTCACAAATTTTGAAGACAATATCTCTAGCCATAGGCAAAAAATCGCTTATTTTTTTTTTTTTTTTTGGAATTTAATTTATTTAATTTCAACAGATACGAGAAAAAAACCGGTATGAAACAATTTTTGTAGACATTTTTAAAAGCCTTGATTTTTTATTGAACTGAATTGAATATCTCTGATGATTAGCGGAATATAAACAGAAAACTGGATCGAAGGACCATTTTTCCAAGATGTCGGCTCGAGCTCAATAGGTAGAGTTGGGGACTTTTAGTATGTTTAACAGTACACCTTACCGGACATTACTGTCAAATTTCCAAAACTCCAACAGTTTTTTCCCTCCAGCTTTCCTTATTTGACTGGCCTATATGGATTTTAAGTTTCTCAACATGAAAATGATCTTTGACAGCCTCCTTGAAAGATGCTCCACGTGAGGTGCCCAAGTCAGCCTCGAATTTCAGACCAACCCTAAACACCTCACGGGCTCTCTGAACTCATCCATACCCGGACTAAGACTGAATAGCAAATCTTTGGTTTTCTCTGAGTTCAACATCAGGCTCTAACCACCAAAATACTCCCTCGCCACATCCACCACATCCTATGAAACGGTCGTCTGATGCAGTCGTGTGAAAAACTATGTCATTGATGTAGAGCAATAAGAGAATGGGACCCAACGACACGGAACCCCGTATTTCAACTCCACACTGTCACACATACTTCAAAGAAAGTATGTCTTTGTAGTTCAAAGAAAAATAAATACATTTACTTTATAATTTTAAAACACCACTACAAGAAAATGTATGTTCACCTATTTATACATGATTTATTCTATGTTTCGATATCCCCATTTGAATCTAGCGAATTTTAGGGTGGACCACTTCAATTCTTGATCTGTTGTAAGGCGGCTAGTGGTGGAGGGGTTGATATTAACATGAAAAGGCTGTAAAAAACGTCTTGGGCGAAAATAAAACCGAAATCAAACAACTTTGTCCAAAAAATGCAATCAAGGAATGTACTTGAAAACAGGGTGCTCATAGATTTTGAATTTTTAAAAAATCTTTTGCTACTCTATTTGTTGGGAAATTCAAAGAGTACTAAATGGTGAATTTCTGTCAAAGAATAAGCTCTCGAGGAATGCCAGTGCAACGTCTGATTTGACCAATATTGCGGCCAAAAGCACAAATTAAAATTACTGCTAAGGTAGAAAGAATCGCAATCCAAAGACCACCGGTATACAAAAATAAGGAAACAAAACCCTCTCGGGCCTTCGCTTGAGCTTTCAAGCACCATTTGCATAATTCCTTAATGCCTCAATTTAGTATTTATAAATAGGTGTTCAATTTCTCGAAGAAATAAGTCGTGTCAAGCCCACCATGCAAGGGCCATCTGGCAATTAACATCTCGATGTATTCCCCGAAGTCATCCTCTGGCAATTTTCAATTAGTGCATAAACATCAATTGCGCTACATCTACAATGAAGTGGTGTTTATAAAGGACATAAATTATGACGTCGATTTTTCGGTTCGCCAAAGTTATAGCCGCAATTACCTAAATTCCATTTTACATAATCTGAATACATTTTAATGGCATGGTTTATGCGACAGTTTCGTATTTTGATCAAAATGTTCGAGCTCGTGAAGACACATTCTAATAATATGCCATCAACACCAACACATAATTTTTTCTAAACACGGAATCGTAAAGATCGTGACCGATAAATATGACATTTTAAACGGGTTCAGTAAGAGTCTTAACTCTTATCCTTGGGTGATTTGCATGTTTTCAACTGATTCTTTGGTGTGTCTATCAATACAATGCTCAGGAAAGCTATTGCGCTTTTTGCAGTCAGCAGGCTGCCAGTTTAGCGATGATTAAAGACTTGATTGAGTGCTAATAATATCAAAATTGATTATCCTTCGAGAAAAAACTGTTTAGTATGCACTTATTTGCATACAAAAATTGATTAAAAATGTAACCCAATATCATGAAATTAAGCGGAAATATATATTTTTTTGTATCAAGCTGCCTTGTTGGCTGAATTGCGATCAATTAGGACTGAAAGACTTTTCTAAAAGAACGATCAAAGTAATTAACCGATTCCATGAATAATTTGAGAATGTGCTTTGTCACTTTACAACGCGATTAATTTTAATTAAAGACAAATAAGTGCACTTAGCGCTTCGTCATAAGTAAATTTAAAAATGAAACGTGGTGCATTTTATAATTATAATAATTATTTAGGTATGCAAGCAACCCTTATTGTCATAATTATGGTTACTATTAAAATTGCTTTTTTGTAAATAGTCCATTTTCCATTATTTAGGTCTCATATCAAAGTATTGGTACAGGGTACTTACATTGACTATAGTGTACATTGTGGACGGAGTATTCATTCCCTTATTCACGTTCATTCATTGATCTGTTAATGATTGAAAGACAGTAAGTATATCAACTCACTTTTAGCGTCTACTATGTGACGTGCATCATAGTATTATACAGGTGTCCCGAAAATACACCGACAACGTTCTAGGACAGCTTCCTCTCATCAAAATAAGAAGAAAAGTTCCCATGAACATGGGTCCGGAAATGCTTCATGAGGGAGCTACAGCCCCCTAATGGTGGGACCCTGAAGATGGTTGTTTATTTAATATTACCGAAACCGTTCAAGGAGAATCAATCAAACTTGACAAATTTAATAACCTTCTTATGCCTAACAAAATTTGACTGCCTAACAAAATTGAAATTGCTTTGAAATAGTTTTTCTTTCGCCTTGAATATCGTAATTAAAAATCAGCATTTCTGACCACGTTTTCATACATTCAAACTCAAATATCTCGTAAACGGTGTGCATCTATCGAGGTTGAACAAAGGGACCTTTTCTTGGTAGAAAACTCCAATATTTCAGAATTTCTTGTTGAATTTGAAAACAATTCACATTCAAAAAAGTTAGGGTTATTTTTAATCAAATTTTGACATTTTAAAAAATTATTTCAGGATTTTGGAAAAGCCAATGGGCTCAAACCAACGTACATCCTTGTAGCTTTCGAAAGAGACCAAAATGGTAGAACATCCATCAAGGAATAAACCCAGACGGTTTGATTTCGCAACGCTAATTTTACCAATTCAACTATGTCCTTAAGGTACTTACTGCGTTGTAGAAGTTTGAAGTTTCAAAAAATAGTTTACCGTACCACGTAGTTAGTACCGTACCTAGGTAGGTACCAACTTGGTTTGGTACCTGGTCTTTGTGATATACCTGGTGGCTAGATCATAAATACCAGCTTTAAATACTTCCTGTGCAATTAATCAACACAAACAGTTTAAATGCGATATTTCCAATGTATAAATAACAATATCTTTAATTTTAAATTGTGTGTAATTTTTTTCTACACCGAAGTGATCGATTATTAATTTGGAACCCACGCACCAATTTAAAATGGACGGACAAGTTTTAACCCAACATAATTCATTGTTGACATTAGTATTGGATCGGGATCGAATTAAGAGTCGAATTGAACTGTTCAGAATGTTAATAGGAAAGCGTTCTTTCAGTTTGCATCATAGATAACCCGCGGTAGATAAATAGCATACTAATGAGTATACCTCAGGTGGTATACCTAGAACATATCAAGTGACGTCACGATTCTTGCAGCTTTGTACGCCATGATCTGTTGTGATAAATTATTGAATTGAACAAAGTACCTACTGGCGAAAACAAAAGAGCGTGTTCCACTTGTAGTAGTAGAGTGTCTCTGGGGTATTGCCATTTGAGAATTTTTTACAAGGATTAAGTAAATCGAGCCATATGTTGTTGCGATTAGCTGAAGTTGTGTAATTAAACATAATTTATAAGTATAGATGTTTTCAGTTGAACCAATGGCAAAGACTGTGTCAGGCCATATTTAAATTATAAGGTATTATTTTATAGGTATCGGTGTGGCTAAGCCAATACCTTCAAAGCTACATTTAAACCTTTATTACTAATAGATGTGATGGAGTAACAACAATCCACAACTGTGCAAAATAATACCAAATTTAGATAAATTAGTCCAAGGCAGTGAACTAAGCACTTTCAACGGACAACCATCTGCTCCGTGGAGGTTGGCGCTTCATCAAGCTTGTACTCGCACACAGTTTATCAATATCTTTGATTAGGTATGTTTTTATTAGAAAATATAGTAAAAAAACAGTATTTAGAATCACCTACTGATTGTTTTCCATTAAGTGAAGGAGAAATCCAGAACAAAAAATGCATTGAAATATGTCTCCTCTGGGCGGAGATAGTTTTTAGTGAACATACCAGAAACCAGCCAGTGTCTATTCTAACGTCTATTCTAAACAGACATGAAGGCAGTACTAATTCTCGGCCCAAAAAGCTCACAGACTTTCCTCTGGAGCTCACCTCTTTGGTATTGAAATAATTTTTGACCGCCACGGAGTACCTTGATGACCTAAACCGATGTAAAAGCGATACCGTCCTTCAAAATCACGATGACAAAGTTTTTTGAAATCTCACGCAGAAAGATGGTCTCACAACGAAGCTGAGAACAAGGCAGGTCCGTAATGGTTGCAAAACACTGCTGGCACATTGAGTGCGTTTGAGGGGTTGTCCAGTCAGTATGACCATTTTTTAGTTTTTACTCGCTTGTGGATTGAGATAGAGAGATGGATTAAAAAAGCAAAAGAAAGCTCATTTCGTGCCATTTTTAGTCATATATTTAACTCTGCAAAATATCATTGATCAAGTGCGCATCATGGGATTTAATGCAGCGTTGCATTTTAGAGTGACAATTCAACTGTCAAAAATGTAACCAATAAAGAAGGCTTATTTCAGCAATTTCCACCAATTAGGCTATGATTAGATGAAAATTGCACTAGTGTAATTTCCGGTACGGAAATACAATTATGGAGGATGAAAATGGAAAATCGTTTCGTTCGAATTGTCATGTCAAATACATCTCGAGACTTCGTAATTACAGGAAATTTTTGGCTTTCAATAATTCGTGCTTGTTGGATACAGAAATGACCACTCGCGCTTGCGCGCTCGTGATCATTTCAGTTTCCAACAGGCACTCATATTTTACAGCTCAAAAATTTCCGGTAATTACTTAGTCTCTTGTTGTATTACTTATATATGAAAATTCCTCCCCAAACAGCCAGCATTATTCGCTGTTATTTCGGCTCGAATATTGGTTTTGAGTTCTAGTGTGCGGAGCTTGTCAGCATAGACTTGCGCTTTCAAGAAACCTCAAAGATAGAAATCTGGCAGCGTGAGATCGAGTGATCTCGCCGGCCAATCAATGTCCGCATTTTTCGAGATTAAACGTCCAAGAAAGAAGTGAACACTTACCTATTGGTAGGTATGTAAAATCGAACGTGTCAAATTTTCAAAATATTTTTGAGTCATTCGGAATGAATTAGGATGAAAATAGCCCGATGAAGCGAAGTTTATTACAGGGTAAGCTGAAAAACAAGATATTCGGAGGCCTCTGGATTGCCTCGCAGTGTGCATTAGAAAAAATTGTAAATTGAAATATCATAACTGGAAGTTTTTATGTTAAGCTCGATGTTAGGGGAGCTCTGGCCAGGCTCGGCACCATTGGCGAGTTTCAAGATCGAATACGCCATCTGACGGCCAACGTGTAAACGACGTTTGTGCACGGATCAACCGCAGATTTGTGTGGGCTCTTATGACCGTTGCGGTGTTTGGTGACTTTAATTGATTCCATCTGACTTAACGCGGCGTTGATTTTTTCCAACAAAGTACGTGAGCCACGCACGTTTCATTATCTTGAATATACTAGGTGTCGTCGGTTGCAAAAGCATTGCATTTTCAAATAAGAGTGGCATGTGTACGACGACTGGCAAGCAAAAGTGGCATCAGAATGGGAGGTGGTAAGATTTGTGATTTTGTCATAGTGACAAAAAGTGGCGGAGAATTTGTTGCGTTTCCGAGTGCGAGTCGCGCTGTGGAAACCGGAAAAAGGAAGAGTTACATTTTCACCGTTTCCCGTCGAAAGCGAAAGACGCAAGTTGGGTAGTCAAGATGACAAACATACTTGGCACTGTGAAAAATATGACTACGAGAAAAGCCTGGGAAGTGTCGCTGAAAATAGGAACTTTAAATGGCTGCATCGAAGAAGCACAGCTGCGATATGTTTGCATGTCCCGGACTGGCCTGCTTTGCAAGTGCATTTAAACGTTCCAATTTCACAGGAACTCTCGCAGGAACTGCTACTACTATTTTAATTACAATCTCAGTTGCCTCGTGATGAGATTCATACAATGCGCTTGTTTGTAAACACAATTCAAATATGTCCATGTTTGAACTGAAGCTTGATTCGGTTCGCTTTCGACCACACAACACAAGAAATTGTGACTTCAGAATTTCCTCTCCCATCAGTATCCCATCACGATAGATCGAGAATCCGTTGAGGCTTGAGGCCATCCAGTGATTGAAAACCTTCATAACACTCAATTCGCTTCTGCCATTTTCGAGTTCCACCGCAATAGGTACTAATTAACCACGTTTCACGTCTGGAGGACATTAAAAACCGCTTACTACTGATAAGATTTTTGAACGCGCGGGCAACAATCCGTGCCCTATCCGACATGTTTGTTTACATGCGAAGCGCATCAGCAGCGCCACCATCGGTAATGTTACTCGCCAATACCCCAGTCGTGTATTCGAGCTACTTGAGAAGCTCGGCCGGCTCGATGACTGACGGCTGTGGAGGCTAGCCTACAGTTGAAACAAAAATAACTAATCTTTGTTACACCGATCTTGTACAGGAATAACAGCTAAGGAAATAGCGAGATAAATACATAATATATGATAGGTACCTAGTAAACTATTCAGTTGGAATTTCACTTCAGGATTACTCAGCAACTTGAAGTCGCAGATTTCGGATACTCATGCTTTTTCTCAAACCATTGGCTTTTGGTCTTTTTTGAATGCCATGATGATAGGTTTACCTGTCTACCCGAGTGTCTACCTAATTAAAATTTGGGAATCAAGATACGATCAGCAGTCTGCAGATTATTATTAAAATTAGGAACTTTAAATTATTTCACGGGTATTTTATCACGCCCGAATAAATTCGATTGAGCTTATACAAATTTAGAAATAATGTAGGCGAACTGGATATACACAATAATAGGTGTACGCCATGCATACAGCTTCTAATAGATACTCAACTTTCAACGTATTATTGAGATTGAAACAGCTCACTCATTTTCTTTCTTCCTAACAGACAGGTGTCCTGATGCTACAGGTTTTTAATTAAATAATTATAAGTACAACTGCTAATGAAATATGTTAATTATATGTATCATTTTATTGATCCTAGTTCAAATTGCATGATGATGATGCTCATTTACCCTGTATTTGCGTCACTGTAATGGGAAAACCTATATTGGTTACGGTTACGGGTTCATTTCCAAATCTTAAGGTGCCATTCAGGACAAAATGAATTAGTTTTCGGGTAGGTATCTGCATTGTTTTAATGCACAAGCAAGGTGCTTATTTGACTGTAATGGATAGGACTCAAAAGGAAAGAGTCGAGGAAGTTGGGTTTTATGACGTGTGTGTTGTGACTAATATTGCGACTATGTGTTTCGAAAAAATATAGTTAGTGTATTACTCAATATGAGGAATATGAGACTTTGATGGTTGTGGGTAACAGTGAAGAAGGACAAGATAAAAAGAAGATGATAATGATTGGTCCATTTTGGTTGAGTAATACCGAGGGGTAAACCACTGATAGAATTTTTGTACACCGATTTTCAAATGATTTCCAATGATTTCCAAATGATTTCAAATGATTTCAATGCAAGTGTACACCAGATTTCCAAGGTGGTTTACCCCTCGAATAATACTCAGATGAAGGAATTAAGACAGATATAATTTTGTGACAAATACAGTAGATCGAGTTTTTTCAATCGGATCAGGATTTGACTGGAGATTTCCAGAATGAGTGGAAATCGTGGAATTTTTTTTGATGCTAAATTTCAAGTGCGCGTTTTCGCGCACGCGCAATTTTCGCGTTTACTCTTTTCACTGCTGATCCGATTGAAGCTACCTACCTAGATACGAACATCTTGTTATGATGATGGTCTTCTTTAGTCATCTTTTGAACCAAGCTTTTAGTTTTCAGCCTTTTCACAGCAGTTTTTAAGACAATTTTTATTTTATTTTTTTATTTATTTATTTCTTCTTTATTTATTATTTCTTTAGTCATCTTTTGAACCAAGCTTTTAGTTTTCAGCCTTTTCACAGCAGTTTTTAAGACAATTTTTAGTATGCCCGAGAAAAGAATTTTGGATTCTTGTTCTTGCTCTAGTTCTTCATAAAATCGTCGTAAGACTCCATAAGACTCATAAACATAGCCTGTACGATTTCGAAGTGGCCACGATTATAAATACTTACATGAAGATCCTGAATGAATTAGCTTTTTTGGCATTTCGGTTTTATTCATAAAAAGCTTCAAGAATAAATAACGAAAACTTTTCAAATTTCAAATCTCAAGTCGAATTATATAAAATACAGAGGTTCCAGAAAAAATCGAATGGAACACCTCACATCCTTCATGGATTGAAATATCTTTTTTACTTAATTCAAAACAAAAATATACCACACTCATGTTTTCACTAGACAGTTGACAAAGATACAAGGTACTTCAGTGAAAAGAAAACCGCAGTTCATGTTTTCCTTAAAAGTAGTGGAAAAAAATAGAATACAAAGCATTTTTGGCTTTTTTTTTGTTGGAGTCAAAATTGACATAATTTATGTAGCCTAGTAGGTATTGATGAGTATTAGCTTTTTCCACACAAGAAAACATGAACGGCGGTTTTTTTCACTGAAGCACCTTGTATCTTGGTTAACTATGAAGTAAAAACATGAGTGTGGTATATTTTTGAATTCAGCTATAAAAGATCTTGAAATCCAGGTATGGTGTTGCATTTATTTTATTTTCTCTGAAATTTCTTCATATTTTGACATGTAATAAATCCGTCTAAAATTACTCAAGAGAATTTTTTTACCCGACGAAAATTTGTTGAGAATAAGAAAAGAAAAATAATGGGGGAGAAGGGTCCGGAAACAGTTTTTTGAATCTTTTTTGTTTGTGTGCAATTACTTCTTTTACAAGATTCCAAGCTTGAATGAAGATGGTTAGATTATAAATGACAAAATGACTGGTCTGGTGACAAATTCAAGTTACTTCCTCGTGTGCAATCGAGGTTTATGAGCAAAAGACGATTGTTATTAAATTACTTATTGTGAATATGTCATGGAAAAACTGATAACTTTAGTAGGTAGTTTATTCATGGCTACTACTCACTCGATACTAACAAGTGCTTTTATGTCGCGTACATCAGTGAATCCTAAAAAACCAAGACCTTACATGCACTCGTATAAAAGTTTAAAATCTATAGACACGAAGGTCTCGTTGCGAGATCCCTGAGTGCGAGTTCGACCAGCCTGTGAGATAAAGCACAAATGGAACTGGGTGTCCATCCGCCGATTCAAGTAAAATTTTATGAGCGGATCAAATCTATCACGCTGATAGTTGCTATGCACCGCAGCCAATAGCATGGCCAGTTGCTCAGTTACTATGAGAGTAATAAATTTAATTCGTTTAAAAAGTTCAATGTTATGTTACATTTACTTCGAACGGCAAATTTTAGTCAACATCAATAATATTAGCCAGTTATAGTCGGGGCGCTATTGCTTATTTTCTTTGGAAATTGATGGAAGCGAAGACGTTGGCTACCTATTTTATTTCATTTCCTACATCATTCATCATCTTAAGAAAAGTTGGAATATGATATCCTGAAAAATCAGTTAGTAATTGAGAAATCAATCCGTCAAGTACAATTTCCATTATTTTCGGGATTTTATTTTCTATATATTTCAAAAACTTGTCCAGGGATTCGGGAATGGTTTGCTGTACATTGTTAAGAATTGAATGAAGCATCTTTATGCAAAGTTTCACAGCTCCATCTGTTTTGGTTCATGAGTTATGATTTTTTTTTTACTTCTATATCACCCTGTATATAGCGACGGCCAGGGTGGCGGCAGCGGCTAGCTATTTTTATTGGTTCAAGAGGCTCACACCAACATTTATATCAAGTGGCATTTTTTAAGACTATAAAAAAGCAATAGCGTCCCGGCTATTAGTACCATCGGTGGTTATAATAACAAGTAGCAAAATCCTCACGAGTCTCATGACCGCATTTTCGGAGTGCAGATGAGCAGGGCCGATTCTGGCTCGTCGGCCGCCCTTGTGCGAAAAATATTTGGCCGCCCGCCAGCTGTAAGCCCGCAGCAATTTTCTAGCGGGGGCGTCTGGGCTCTCTAGAAATTGCACCGCAGGCGATTTTTTTCACTTTTGCGGGCCTAAAACCGCCAAAGCCCCCCTCATTTTAAACAAAATTATGAACAATTAAAATCTATTTTCCGCTGAGGATCAAGGTGCGTCCATGGCCACTTCACTTTAGCATATCCTTCGGCACACCCTATAGGTCGCGGGAGCAAACATCGCGTGCTAAAGATGGGTATATGGTATAATGTTATTTTCACTAGTACTTGTGAATACCGTTTCCTTTAGTTGTAATAAATTATATAGATGATTTATTGAACAATTGCCACTTGATCAAAAAAATAATTGTGCTAAACTCAAGATTCGTCTGAGAAATGTTAAAAACAAACGAGTCTCTACAGCTGTACCTTGGCACCCTGTCTGCGCTTGCGCAAGCGTTTTATGCTAATTCAACGACGAAAAGGATGCGCATTGCGCAGTTGCCACGTCAGGCATACTTGCAACGTTGCCAGAGAGCGGGTGCCAAGGTGACGGTTATGTTCCCGCGACCTATAGATGAGTTTTTAGGCACTTAGACCAATTCATAGGTAAGTATATTGATTTTGTGGTTGAATAGAATCAGATAAAGCTGTTCAAATAAACTGGGCAACAATTGAACTGATTCACTAGAAAATTTTGCCTCACTTCAAATGAGAATATCTCAGGTAAAAGTGGATCGATTTTGGATATCGTGGTCATGCTGGATAGCGTGTTCTTTTGGCTGTGAGATACTTGGATGGTACAGAGGTTAAACAACGTTGAGTGAGCTATACAGGGTGAAAACAGAAAAAGTGCAAAACCGGTCCACATCATTCAATGCCCTGCTTCTGTGAAAAAGATCCCAGATTTTTTCTGATTGCAGTTCTGAAAAGCACATATCAATATCTCTAAACGGCTCTCGAATTTTGATCGTAGTGCGGTTTTTTTGAAAGTTGTGAATTTTTTTTGTACTACACTGCATTTTTTCACGCCGATCCGACTTCAATCAGACTATCGGAAATGTTACCAAGAGATTAAAAGTCTTGCCCTTCCTCAGATACTCATCTGAGAAAGAAGTCTAATATCTATAATAGTTGACGCAGGGCGGCCGCCTCGCCTCCATTCTTGACAACCTGTTGTATTTCTTCAGCACTAAAAAATCACAATTTACGCAGGGCGGCTGCCGTTGGTCTCGAAAATCATAACATCAGTGCCTTTTTCGACACTCAATTTTTCGTTAGAAAAAATTGGCGACTTTTCGCCGCCCTTGAATTTTGGCCGCCCCTGTGCAGGGGCACACCCAGCACACCACTCAGAATCGGCCCTGCAGATGAGTAGACTGTTCACTGTTACCTGCAAACAGATTGTGTCCAAAGTACAACAAGAAATCATCAATCATTATGAAAACACGAGTAGTCGATAATAAATAAAAACAACACAGTGACATCAACCAAAACTAGAAATTGTCCTATAAGTAAGAATTATACTTACCTATATCGATCACAAGCACGGAGCCAGAACCAGCTTGCTGAACCGCAGCGCCGCGGCTATGAAAATCGCATTCGCATAATAAGTGCATAAGCATAGACTCCGCATAAAAATAACTGTATCTTCCTTGGGAATCGATCAATCAAGTTAAGTTTTTTACTAAAAATTCCTTCATTTCTTTCTGCATCTGTCGTTCGCTGTATGTATGCATGTATCTAGAACGGTTCGCAAGATTCTTCGTTGTAGAAGTGCACACTGTAGCGTTACATACCGACGAATGTGGAATCGCGGGACGAAACCCGTCCCTTAAAAAATTGTATCTTTATTGCAATAAAGGAATCAAAATGATTCTTCCACTAAAACTGTTTCCATTACTTTTTGCATATTTCGTTCGCATCTATCTAGAACGGTTCGCAAGATTTCTCGATGTAGAAGTTCACACCGTAGCGTTGAATACCGACTCTTTAAACATTTCAATTTTTTTTCTTGCAATTGCGCGGTCGAATCAAATATTTTTTGTGCCTATTGCCATCCGCAGACAATTCGCGAGCTGAAAACTACGAGTATAATAATGTTCTATCTGCACTTTTTGTAGAAAATTAATTTCGAACTTCGAACCAGCAAAAAATAGATGAAATGTTTTAGAATTTTTAGAGCTGACCATGCGAAGAAGTGGAGGCTATAATTTGTGTCCGCTTTTTTTCGTCATTTTTCTCGGCTAAATCTTCCAAATAAAACGGTTTAACATGATAATTATAGAGTTTTTTTTTTAAACCGAATCTTACCTCTTTGAGCTCGACATTTGAAAATGATAGGTAAACTAGTTATGCCCCAATATTTGACAACAAAAAATATGTAAGTATACCCACACCTTCAAGTTTCGCCTAATTGAGAGAGCTCTAAAAAACCAGCAGTTTCGCTATGAATCCGACAAGCTCTCGAACAGCTCTTCCACCAATTATTCGAGTTTGTGGCTTATTCCTTAGTTGGGTCTCCGGGTTTGTGGCTTATCCCCAAGTCGGAGTCTCCAGCTAATATCTTAACAATGTTCATATGTCTTAGCATATCGAGCTCGTTTTTTTCACTGGTCGGATGTGATCTGAATACGCAACGAAATAAACTACCAAACATTAATAACGTCGCACCCGAAAATTGTGCTCCTTTTCAAATCGGGATAGCTTTAGACAAAACGAGTGATTTGAATTATGTTCGAACTTTTCGCTAGCCGAATGCTTCTGCTATCACTCTGTATGTGTTCTTGCAACAGAAATTGTATTTTCTTTATGCAATAAACAATAATAATAATAATAATAATATGTTCCGGAAAACATCGGATACTTCACATTTGATTTCTACAGAGTGTAAGCTGAAACAGTGCAAAATTTCAAAACTGTCAAGAGGGTCCCGTTTGAAAAAAAATTCTTGATTTTAACATCAAAAAAGATTACTTCATGACCTCGGGACAGCTTCTGAATTTTCCATTCATCTCCTTCATTTACAGGGTTATCTAAAAAAAATCAACTTTTTGGTATCGCACTTTTGCAGTCATGTTTCTTCTTCGTTTACCGATTTTGAAAATTTAAAGCTCATCATGTTGAAGCTGAAACTTCAGGTAAAAAGCCACAAAATTAATCTGGAGAGCCCCCTTGAAATTCGGTTTGGGAGGAGAATTTAGTGAAAATCAACTTTGTATATACAGACCCAAATGGTCTGGGGATTACTCCGAAATTTTGTTTTGGCTAAAATGACAATTTCTCGAGAAAACATTGGCCGATTTTGGAAATTTTTGTGGTGCTCGATAAACTAGTCACTTGACAACAAGTTACCCACCACCTTAGGTCACCTGGTCACCTACTGTTGACCTTATATATGAAGGGTGACAATGAAAGGGGCGCAAAAATGATTTGATTTCAGCAACGTCCCGTTTCGAGAAAACAAGTCGCAGATTTTTTTAGGCAACAATTTTGGAAAGCGTACATCAATATCCCAAAACAGTTTTGGAATTTTGATCGTATTTTCTTTTTTCAAAGAGTTATTGATTTTTTTGGGGGATTTATGGTCCGAGAATTAGGTTGTAAAGAAACTTTTATGATGGGAAAAAATTGGTTATTATTGCAATCGTAATGCAATGGAAACTTGCCGCTGGTTCATTTTGAACCACTCCAGGCTATTTAACATGATTGTAATGCAATGTCGCAGCATGCTTGATTTGTCATAGTCCCAAAAGAGGTGCAGGTCCTTACCACTTCTGAGCGTCAATAGGATCAAATTGTTGAATGATACATTTGACAGAGCTCTTGTGTACGTTCCTATCCAATTTCAAGGGTTAGCAAGACCGTTGGCAGAGTGCACCAAAAAATCCAAAAATCACAAAAAAATCAATAACTATTTGAAAAAACAATATACGATCCAAATTCCAAAACCGTTTTGGGATATTGGTGTACGCTTTCTGAAAAAGTTACCTAGAAAATGCTGCGATTTGTTTTCTCAAAACGGGACCTTGCTGAAGTCAGGTCATTTTTGCGCTCCTTTCATTGTCACCCTGTATATCGTACAGAGAGTCAACAATCGGGTGACCTAAGGTGTTACCTTGTAGCCAAAGGATTACTTCATCGAACACCATAAATATTTCCAAAATCGGTTAATGCTCTCTCTCGAAATTGTCATTTTAATCGAGACCAAATTTCGGGGTAATCCCCAGACCATTTGGTGTGTATATTTGTATATTGTATATTGTTTATTCACTTGATCAACTGCTGATATAGGATCGTCAAAAAGGATCGTGATTGACCAAAAAGTCGATGTTCTGATACCACCTTGTAAATAAAAGGCATATGAAGAATTATCATAAACTGTTTCTAGATATGAACTTCATCTGCATGCTTCTGGTGTTGGAATCCAGAAAAAATATTTTCTTCAAATGGAAGTTTGTCAAACTTTTAGAAATGTTGTACTATGCTACCTTCAACACCCTGTAGAGACTCAAGTTGACATCTTTCGATTTTCGAATTGATATGGTTCTATTCCTAGAGGATCGAGGTCTCAAATGCTTGAAATAGAGTTCACATTATTTGAGTTGCATTTGTGGAAGATCAGTCAACCATAAAAGATTACATCCACAAGTTATTCATTATTGCACATGAAAAAAAGGGAAACCTTTCCATCTCACTGTCCAAGCCAAGCCTATTTTTTCGTGAGCTCACCTACTTTGACGTCGAATTCATTTGAACGATTATAACATTGCTTTTTGAAATGTAAACCAATTTTCTGGGGAAGCTTCCTTCCGCGGCGGAAAAACACCTCGAAGTCGGGAGATGTAGTTGTTTTACGATTCGATGCAGTTTTTCTCAAGATATCGCCAATTTCAGAGTTTTTGAAGAGTTGCATGTATATCTTTCCAGGAGGCTGGCAAAAATTGGCGAGCCCATAACGGCGGAGCTCAGCTCATGTCCCTCTCGTGAACGCATTACGGTTTTGGTTTTCTCTAAGTCTTTCTTCGTGGTGATGTAATAGGACCAACAAAAATTTACTCTAACAATGCAAAGCTCAGTTATCTAATTATCATGATCGTCTTAAAATTTACTCAGCTGCAAGTCTTCTGGAAGACATCCGCCTGCAGTGGTCTGGTAGATATCGCTAGTCAGAATTGAGAAACACAGTTCTTCTTGAATTACACACCATTTATTTATCGAGAGTACGCAGTGTCATCTAATTCTTGTGGTTTTCGGTTTCAGGCAGTAAACGATGCAGACCATGGATTCCCGCATAGGTTTGGATTTCATCGTTGAAAATCCCGAATACATCAGGAAGCTCGCGGCCGCTTTGGACACCAACAGTGTCACCGTCAAAAAGCAAGTCTTCGAGCTACTGTCCGCATTGTGCGTACATAATGAAGAGGGTCATGCTCGCGCTCTTGACACTTTGGAACACTACAAGGTCAGTGGCCATGACTTGTTTTTGCCTGTGCTGTGTTCGAAAACCGAAATACGAAATATTCGGCATTTGCGGGTATAGGTCGTCAATCCCAATCCAAACGTCCTCTACCTTTTGCAGAGATAAAAGAAATTTATTTATTTGCGAAATTTGCGCAATTGCGATTGCAGTAGCAGCCGCAGGTATTATTTGTATAATCAATTGTGTCGAAATGAATGGACGAACTTGAGGATAGCTAAAGAGCTTCTGGTTAGGCTAGAATAGAATGGATAAAAAATAACATATTACAGCCTTGTCACTCATTATACCGAATGTGCTTGACAGGTCTTGGCGCCGTTGATTTTAAACCAATTTAATTGCATCGAATCAAATTGTAATTATTCTTAATTTTTAAAACAATGTTCTAGCCTCTAAAGTGTGCCTGTAAACAGAGTGATTATTCCAGTCATACTCCGGTATACATTGGTACTGTTTCCCAGTAGCTGCTGTCGATGCCAGTAGAGACTGTAAAGTTGACTGTCGTTATAACATGCTAAAGCTTAACGATTTTAGATAGCTTGATATGCCTCAAATGCATCTCAAGAAGAAACCGCAACTTCTATTATTTACAGAGATTGACGCATTTACGGGTTGTTGTCAAACCCACACACTCCCATTTTGGTGTTTCATAAACAGTCCAGTTTATTTCAGTAATTTTCCCTTACATACAGTGTGTTTCTCTACTAGGTGCAAAGATTTTTAACGTGAGATCCTCCTTGCGAAAATTTAACACACTTGATGAGTGAAGATTTGAAAAAAAAATTGACCGAGTTATAGCCCGATCATAAGAATTTTTCTTCCACATGTTACAATAATTATCGCATTTGTCATGTATTTTTTATGTTTTCTCCAGGAGAATCTCACCTTGAAATTTTTGCACTAGTGAAACACCCTGTACGTTTTATACTGCTTTATTAAGTAAATGAATTAATGAAAGGTTTTGGTGCCCAGTTCTTTCGTGATAGGGTATGTTATTTATAATAAATACCTAAATTGTTTTCATTTTCACATATCTACATCGTAGGTAGGTACATAAACAGAAGAAGAGAAATTACGAATACGAACGCTCCTTCTATCCATATTTTGAAACTAAAAGTAATGCCTCTGTTTGCTTGTTATTATTGTTGATTGTTTTTTGCCATTTCTGGTAAGTCTGACCTCGAAATTAGTGGAGGATTTGTACCGTGAAATACGGTGGTGCTCCAAAGCTTCAACTTATGCAAATTTACATAAAATGGAAAGCTATTGCTATTTGCTTTTTTCATCATATCGTGGTAATTTCACCATTTGTCCTTTTGAGCGTACTACGTATCTAGAAAATGATAAACTGGATTGGAAGATAGTAGATATATTTTGTTCATTGTTTTAACTTTGTTGGGATGATAACTTAAATATAATAACCAGTAGTCATTACTCGATTCATATGTACCGGCATCGGTTGAAATATATACCGGTTAAAATATATATTTCCTATTATATTCCTAGAATTCCGACATCTCATCTAGTCAGTGGCGCAAGCGGGCGATTTTTTTTTTGAAAATCGGAAAACGGGCGTAATCAATGTATTTTTGTAAAAATTTTGAGGGTTAAAAAGGCGCCGAGGAGGTCAAATATTGTACAGGTGGATGCGGCGGGTACCCGGCTGCCCCCCATTCTTGCGCCACTGCCTCTGTCTCGTCAGGTTATAATGGGTGCAGCTTTCCACCTAGCTCCAAGTTTGGTACACCTTCCATTTGCGCACGTGCGGGTTCCAAACGGTGCTTTCCATCTACGTGTTCTTACCTGGTTTTGTGCCGTCCGGTGGATCACCTAAAACTTTGTGCCGTCGGAAGGCACACCGGAAACGGATACGACAAATGACGTACCGTCAGCTGTAATCCAGCACTCCGTTGTCATATGTCTCTCTCTGTGTCGTTTCATCCATGCATCCGTGATTTATTTTATTTCTCTGCAGGGATAACGTACGATCGATCAAGATTTATGGCGGCTTTACAGAACTTCGTATGTCGCCGGCGACAATCCCCCACTCCACTGTAGTTGAATCATTTGAACGACACGACGACAGGAACTCGTGTCGCGGAAAGGATATGGAGGGGGGTAGGGGAGTACAGGCAGATTGAATCTTATTGGCCAGCGACACTGTCGCCGGCGACAAACTAAGTTCTGTAAAGCCGCCATTACGCTGCCATTTATTTATTTCTGAATGCCATAGTCATCTTTCGCCTCCAGACCAGAGATGTCGCGTCGGTCAACGATGCCGGTGCTTTCCATCTAGGTGTACCCAATCGTGGAACATGTTCCGTCTGGTGGTATTTGTACCGTCTAGGTGGAAAGCACCCATTGTAAAGGTCTAAAGGGATGGAAGGCCTACACTTGGCCCCCCACTCCTGGGCCCTTCCATTCCTGATGGTGGCGGGCATTATTATTTATCTTCCCCTAATGATCTTTGTTTCGATCTTTTTGCCATATTATATTCTCCTCACAGCTTTAGCCAGACTTGAAATTCCACGGAATTAATTGTTGAAAGAATGATCAAATTTGAAGAAAATTTCGCCAGGGTGACTGACTGAACTGATAACTGAAACGCAGAAATGATTCAGAACGATGCGCAATTAATAACAGTAGGTACTACCTACCTACCTGCAATTTGTTACGGTATTTAGATAATCAAGACACATTAACCCTTTATTACCGCGTAAAAGTACACCTACTAAGAGGCAGTTAATTGGGTGGATCAAAAAGATAATCAAAGTGTCGTCCGTCGGCCCGAGTAACGTTAGGGAACAATGAAAAAAACATTTTTCAGAAAAAGCAAGAGTATAATTATGTTTTGAATTTAAATAAGGTTCTGCAGTATTTGCCAGGGTATGTGCAGTCAATCAGAACCCATTTTTATTCCAAAATTAAAAAAAAATCTGTAAAAAAATTCCTCATTTACTCCGGCAACGCCGACGCTGCAATTATTTAATTTAAGAATCCATCAGAAAATAGTTTAGTTAAATTGTTCCTTTTCATCTTACAGAAACTCAAAACTGAGAGGTATAGACTGAACATAATAGTGCAAGAACTGAACCGTGCAACTGCTGTGGATTACCAAACGGCACTTGTAGCCTTCATCAATTGTCTTATCATATCAACCCCGAGGCTAACCGAAAGGGTTAGACTCAGAAACGAATTTATAGGTAAGTCTTTTTATTTATCTGCATATTAATATTGACTGCTTCTTTATTAATCATCAGCAAGTAGGTGGTGTATGTCTCATCACTCTTGTAGGCTTGGATTGTTGGTGTCGTATTATATTATGTATTCCACAAAAGCTCTGCATATTACATTACTAGAGATTTAGTAACAAGGCTACTTTGCATGGATACCAGAATTTAATCGGTACTTGTTTTCCTTAAAAGTTCATTTGCCGTTAAGCCATCAATCACTAGTGATCACCAAATATTCGCCGTTTAGTTTCAACCTTCATATAGGTATACTGTGCTCTCATAATATGTAATACGTAAACACCGCATTTTCAGCCAGGAATAGCCTCTCCTTATATGGAAAGATCTTATACTTCCTTATTCTGCACAAATGTGTTATTCTTTCTAGGATTTATAAGATACATTATGCTTACAGATGAACTTTTAAAAAATGCAAAATATGATCTGACCTAAAATGGAAGCTATCCAATTCCGTTTGCCCTGTAATTTGTTTAGTCACACAGATTCTACCAGGTAGCAAAGAATTTGAATAACAATAAGAGAACGGCTCAGGAAAAATGAAAAAAACTAAACTTGATTTATTCAAATTTTTTAGTTTAACTATGTTTTTTTTGTTTAGCTGTGGAATATGCGTCAAATGTGTAATGAAATTCAGATTTTTCTCGGAAATGACTCTTAAGAAATAAACCCTTGCATAGTAATGACAAAATTTATATTCATACGAATGTTCTTTCCAGGATGTCATCTACTTCCGGTGCTTAACAATCTCAGGTATGTATGTGTACATAGGTGCTAACAGAGTGTATTTACCTTGGCCTTATCCAAAAAAGTTTTATTCATGCAGTTCAATTGTTCCAAGATTTGAAAGTATGTATGTGTGACGTTGCCTTCTAACGAACATTTGTTTTACTTACACACCCTTGTTTCTTTTTATAATGAGGGAAATTTTCAAGATCTTGAGTAACGGCTAACGGTCTCTTAACAAAATATGTATACAACTCCTTTGGCTTTCTATTAAGTGGAACATTTACATAAAAGTTTGGGATGAGCCAGATGATTACACCCATTTGAATTGAAGCAGTGGTCATCTTTCTTGATTTTTTCAAATTAAAACTTGCGGTATTTCGACTGGGTAGGTAGGTATAGGTACCTATTGTAACGGTTTGCAGCAGAATCATAAATTTAAAAACATAATTTAAGTCCATTGACAACCCGCATGGATTCGCAATAACAGTGTTTGGAAGACCTTATATTTATAGTTTCAAAAAGATAGTCAGTCTCGTCGCACGTTCAAAGAAACAAATTAAGAATACCACTATCTACCTACTTATAAAGTTTGGAAACAAATCAAATATTCATCGTGGAACTGAACTGCTCAACATTTATGTGAATTTGGCCAAAACGTTAGATTTCAAAATAAAATAATTTCGGCTTTGAACTCCAAACCTGCTCAATTGGATTCATATCTGGAGACTAATTTTATTATTTCAATGTCACTGTTCTATGTTTCAATCGTTTATGTCTTAATAATTTTCTACCTACCATGTTGAAAATTGTTTCTAATATCCTTCATATAAACAAGGCAGTCAAAGTTATGTCGTTATAACGAAAACTTTGACCAGGGCATGCAGATACAACTAGTACCGTTATAAATTGCCACTCATTCAAAATTTGTCATCCCTTGAAAAATTATAACTTTGGATTGCTGTTAACTACTTTTGTGCGAACTGTATACATACAGGGTGATTCATAAAACATGTTCACCCCCATTTTTTTCGAGAATCGTTGGCGATATCGAGTTGCGGTGAAAACTGTTGATTTGGCCATATCTTCAAGGTTCGATTTCATATGCTACCGGATTTTTTTCACCAAAACTTTCTGTACGGAGGCGCTTACAAAATTTGTTGATTTTCTACACTTTACAGTGTTGAGTGTATGTCATCTAAAAGGACTTTAAAAGTTCAATGAAAAAGTAAAAAAAGTTATCAAAAATTTTCTGCGATTTTCATTTTACGATAAAAACAAAAACCTGGAAAAACACGTTTTCACGTATAAAATGAGAGTCAGTGGGTATTTTTTCAAACTGCAAACGGCATTCAATAAAACTTATCAAAACGGTTATCACGGTGTATAACTCAAAATGGAATGGTAATTTTAAAATTCCGAGGCAATTCAATTTCACCCATTAAGATTTTGATTTTGGAAGATCTTATTAAAGCCCTTTTAGATTTAGATAACATGTCACTCAACATTGTAAAAATTATAACCCATACAACCCATGAAGGGTTTTGGCTGGCTTCTCTGCCTATTCATATTAAATAGGGGACCTACAGTTTTAAATGAATTCCGAACCACAAGTGAATATCAACAGCCAATTACTATTCCAGAGGAAGCTTTCGAGGGCCAGCTCAACATTGTGTAAAAAGAAATTAACAAATTTTTGAGCTGCACCTGTACAGAAACTTTTGGTGGAAAAACTCTGGTAGCATATGAAATCGGATCTTGAAGATATTGTTAATTCAACAGTTTTTTCCCAGACTCGATATCGCGAACGGTTCTCGAGAAAAATGGGAGTGAGCATGTTTCATGGATCATCTGTATAGCCCAATTTTCCAGCTATCAGTCGGTATCTCTATGAAACAAAAGAAACAACTTCACAAGTGGAGCGGCGGTGGCCGAGTGGTCTTGGTGTTGGCGCGCCAAGCCAGTCGTGACACACCGCGCGGGTTCGAATCCCGCCTCGTCCATGGATATTTTGTGTTGTCCAAAAATTGTCCCGACCTTACTATGCCATATCTGCACCTGTCTGACTACAGCGGTTACAGAAAAAATGGATTTCTGACTACAGAGTTGAGTGCCATGAGGCGTCACATAGCTAACGGTAGGCAATTCAAGGAATAGAAACGTGTACCAAAAACCCACTGAATGTCCCGTCGACGCTAATAACCTCGTAGTTGATGCGTCGTAAAACATTCAACAAAAAAAAAAAATGCTCTCGTTTGATAAAAAAAAAATTGAAACACAGGTGAAAAAAACACCTGACATTCAGGTGCTAATATTATTGGCGAGAGAATGATAAAGTTGACTATTCTCCTTAACCATCCTGGATATTCCGGATATTTTTTGAATTGCCGCTCCAACTTCTGCATTTGCAATGTGTTCTCAAATAACATTTTTTGGGTCTTGTAGTGATAACTTTCATCATCGTTCGTCGGTTTTAAAAATATATAGCTGATATACCTTTCACTTTTCATTTTCAGCAGAATGACTTTTTGGAGCAAAAATGTAGTGACAAGCTGAAGCGCTGGGGGGATACGGCTGATGGCCGTTGATAGCTTAGCTCCAAAACTTTGCAGGTGCCATCAGCCGTGACCGTAGCCCCCCAGCTGGTCTCTTATATTTGCTCCAAAAAGTAATTCCACTGAATTTAAAACGTGAACGGCATATAATATGTTGAAGTTGAAACTTCGGGTAAGCGCGAACAAGCGAGGATGATAGTCGACTCAAGACAAACGTACAAAATACAGGATTGCATTGAAAGTGGCCCAACTTTTGAATTGCCATCGAAATTTGGTTAAAGGAGAGACTTGAATTCAAGTGAACTTGATTCCGAACAACCCGTTCATTATGAACACTGAAATGTTGTACTGACCTATACTCAATAGCCTCGTTAGTAGCGCAAGTTATGTCAGCACCTGCCATAAGGGCACATATCGATGTTTTTTGTTTAACTGAGCCAGGAATTGTAGGTGAAAGAACCCAAATACAACTGCATATTTTGGAGGAGTATCAGCACCCTTTCCCACGTGTATTCTCGTAACCAACGTTGCGAAAATCAGAATAATCAGTGATAAACCGTGCGACATAAGCCAGTGATTGTTCCGATTTTCATAACTTCGGTTACGAGAATTTCCAAGCAAGGAAAGACGCCAATCTTCTTTGAAATTATGCAATGATAATTTGCTGCAGCCCTTTATTTTGAATGTTCGTGTTTAGTAGATCATCATCCTAGTTTTTTCTTACCTTTAGTTGGGAATCAATTATGAAAATGAGTATGCTTGCAAGTACCTATGCCAGAAAACGCAAATAAAAGCTACTATTTTTCTGAGGATGGGCAAATTTTGAAGAGTGACACTACTTGTTTTTTAGCTGCACATAAGATAATATGGTGATATTGATTAATGCTATTGGTTTGGATATTGGTTTAATTTCAAAAATCAAATTTCAAGAAAATGTGCTGAAGCTGAGCCCGAACTCGCAGTACAGCTGGACGTATTTGATGAACAACGAGACAGTGATGATGCTCAAAGTTTACATGGACCACACGGAGTCGATTTAAATTCACCATTAGACGTATTCTATGCAATTCTAAAACAAGTACGTATTTCAATTCTTTTTTCGTTTATTAATTTTTTTTCAGTCTGTACAGATCTAAGAATTTGTAATTAACATAGGTAGCGGAGACTCCACAAGAAATACCTTTTTTGAGCATCCTCCAGCACCTGCTCAGGATAGACCCGAAGGATGCCATCAGTGACATAATCTGGGATACCGCAGAACGCCTCGTCCATCGGGCCACACTTTTAGAAAATCGAGAAAACGCCGCCAGACTCCTGCGAACGCCCAGCGCCCAATCGAAATTCTTCTGCCATTGCCATCAACGATCTGAGTCCAGCTCCGGCCTAAGAAAGCAATCCCTGAGCACGCCTCTGAGCCCCACACCAGGACCACCTCCGCCACCTCCTCTGGGTCCCGTCCTTCTGCCTCCTCCCCCTCCGCCGCCCCCTTATATCCCAGCGCCGCCGAACGTCCCGCCGCCTCCGGCACCCGGACTTCTACCTCCGTTAGAAAAACAAGTATCAAAGAACAAACCACCACCAGAAACTGACACTGTGATAGAAAAGTTACCCCAGCAAGAGATACCTGCACCAAAAATCAAAATGAAGACCATCAACTGGAACAAGATTCCCAACAACAAAGTTGTCGGAAAGAACAACATCTGGACCCAGGTGGCGTACCAGCACCAGCATTCGCCTATGACGGACATGGACTGGTCCGAAATGGAAGGGCTGTTTTGCCAGCAAACTCCTCCGTCGGCGAATTCTTCGCCGAAATTGGGCAACAGGGAGTCGCCCATCAACAGCAATACCCTGGAGAGACGGATAAAAAAAGAAAACTGCGAGGTGAGATCAAAACAAATTTTAATTGAAAACTGCGGGGAAGTTGGTAAAAGGGCAACTCTGGATTCAATAGAGCAGAGGCGCTTTCCTTTTGAAATAAAACGCACTGACCTAGTTTTGAAAACAAATATTGAACCACTCTGGATTGGCTGAATGACTGGAAAGTTCACTAAAATCTGTAAAATCTTATCAAATAATAAAAATAACAGGGAATATGCCTCACCCTTCGACCCCTAAAATATAAATCCCAATTTTTTTCAACATTTTTTCTGGCACATTTGAAGCATTTCTCTGAACTGCCTTTGACTGTGGGACGCCCTGTATGTATTAACTATTTGTTTTCTATACAGGACGAATCAGAAACTTCGAAATTTATTTTTCTTCAAAAATGCCTCCAAACCATTTGGTTGGTCTCTTGAACCATAATATGTCAAGCAGGAGATCACACAGTTTTGCACCAAGGAATTTTTTGGAGTTTTTTTTATAGAAATGTATTTTTTATTTCATGGAAATCCAGTACGCACCCAGTAGGTGATATTTTGTATTCATAATTCTGTCACCAACAAATTACCTGAGTGTTTTGGAATAATGAACTAAGAAGGACTCGAAGGACCTCCTTCGACACCCGCTATCTTAAAATAAAAGACATTTTCTACATTTTTCTGGCAATTTTCAAGCACTTCTGTAGACTGCCCTGCACTCTGTGGGCGCAAATTTTGAGACACGCTGTATGGTGCAGGAAGTCAGGAACAAGGGATAGCAAAAAAGAAATAATTCCCAATCGGCCGGAAATTGGCCTTCTGATCTTTGTGATTTAGACTATACCACTGTACCATACAAGTTTTATGCCTGGCGGAGATGACAGTTTCATGTCAGCATATTCCATGTTCCACGACATGTTGCAGTGATTTCCGATTTACCACATTTATTCGGTATCTTGCATTATTTTGCGCAACATTCCCTTGCGGAATATTGTTTGATTTCTTTCATAAATTTCAACTTAATTTAATAATAATATTTTTGATAAATGTTTTTCTCTTTGTCGGCTCTTCACGCCATAAGAGTTTTTGCGCTTTATTATCAAATATACAGACTGTTGGAAAATCACTAATAAGCGCAAATCATGGACATACACAACACCCAGACAAGACCAGGAATCGAACCTGGGGCCTTTCGCACCACAGGCGGCTGCTCGACCGCCTGTGCCACGGGGCCGTCCATAAATTTCAACTTCAATTATTAAAGTATGTATAGAACTTTTGGGATAGCCCCAAAAAATCACAAGCCAGAAAATCGGGGGAATCTTCGGGCCAAGGATTTTGATTTTTGACCATTTTGATGATAGGATTTAACAGCAAAATAGCCTCGTACACTTGACCACCGATCCATATTTACTAAATGGCATTGTTTTTGGACAACAACAGCTGTAATAGAAAACTTCTTATCTCCACAAAAGATAAAACTAACAGGCGTTGGAATCGTCCCGTTCCCGTGGACGATTCTGTATTAGTACATTATTTAGCTTGAAGGTCTAAGAGCTTGAAGGACTCGATAGATATCTTCGGTTGAAATTTTTTTGTCACTATGATGCTTCGGTTTTAAAAGTTGAACGATATAGAATCGACGCTTTCACAAAAAATGCTCTCACGTGTAAGCTCTTTTGCGCGATCCCTAGTGCCTGTACTACGACTATACTTAAATCGAGACTCAAATGGACCAAAATGGCAATAAAATATCTTGGACGGTTTCGGAAATACAAGAAAGAAATCGAATAGGTTTCTCGTTGAGTAGTTTTTATCGTTTCAATCCCCTAGTGGTAGGTATTATAAGGTTTATGCTAGATTTTATAAATCTAAGAACTACAATCTGATTGCAGATCACGCTTCTGGACGGCAAACGAAGCTTGAACGTCAACATATTTTTAAAACAATTTCGAAGGTAGGTACCTATCTAGCCAAACACACAATCGAGAGTGAGTTGAAATTTCATTCTAAGCTCAATTTCAGTTCGAACGAAGACATAATTCAATTAATACGAGACGGCGAACACGACGATATCGGTGCAGAAAAGTTGAAAGGCCTGCTCAAGATTTTACCAGAGGTCGACGAATTGGACATGCTGAAATCGTTCAGCGGTGATTTCAACAAATTAGGAAATGCCGAGAAGTTTTTGATCCAACTGACGGTTTTGTCTAAGTACGACTTGACTGGAGTTGTTTTAGCAAAGATTTTCATTGAAATTTCATTTTTCAGCTACAAATTGCGGATAGAAAGTATGTTGTTGAAGGAAGAATTCGCTTCCAACATGAGCTACTTGGAACCGAGTATAAAGTCTATGATCATGGGAGCTCGAGGTAAATAAAGTTTGTGGTGTGTGTGTAAAATCTTCTATTGCTGAAATTTTCAGACTTAATGACCAACAAGCCGCTACAGGAGGTGCTGTATATGATTCTAGTGGCTGGCAATTTTCTGAATGCTGTAAGTTTGTTTTCTTTTTATGAATCTTCCTTATCCACAGCTGACATTGTACCGCTCATCTTCTTCCATCATACTACATAGATAGCTTGAATATAATCTCCACTATGCCATTCAATTCATACGAGTTTACCTACAATATTTGATTGTGTTATTTCTTCCAATGCCAGGTGACACGTACTTTCAGACAATCCCAAAAAATTCTCTAAACTGTCAGAGTGAGGACTCCTTTGTTGATTGTACAATGTCTGGTTTCTCAAATCTATACTAGAAATTATAGTAGCTTTGTGAATTGTGAACCGAATGGTTCGTTAATGAGAGTCTTCAGTTCGGCTTGTTTGAAGATTCCCAGAGGTAGACTTGAGAAATATATTGGGAAGCAATTAGAACCAGAAAAAATTGAAGGACAAAACCTCGGATAAAACCGAGGATAAAACGTACTATGATATATGAAGGATTACCTACTTAGCAAGATTTTAGATGCGGAAGTAGAAATAAGAGACAAATTTGAATCCAGATTAGAATGCTGTTCACACATACCTTTAGGGATCGTCCCTTAACTTTAAGGGAAACGTAGTTTAGCTAAAGGTGAGATTAAGATGGAAGTACACTAACTGATCTGCTGATAGTGATGATGATGGTGATGGTGATAGTGATTATTATGATATGAATACACAATGAATGTTAGCGCAACCTTTTGTAGGGTGGATATGCCGGAAATGCAGCAGGGGTGAAGCTAAGCTCTTTGCAAAAAATCACCGACATCCGAGCGAACAAACCGAACATGAACCTCATACACTTTGTTGCATTGGTACGTTTACATTTCAATGACATAAACAAATATGCTCACGTAACACCGTTTCAGCAAGCGGAAAAGAAAAACCCAAAACTATTAACTTTCACCGACAACATTGGCGTCCTTGAAGATGCCGCTAAGTAAGTATGCATGCTTAAAACTGTACTCGTCTTTTAACAAGATGTGTATCATCATTTCAAGGACGACCGTGGAGCAAATCTTGAACGAAATCAACGCGCTGGATGTCCGAATTAAAAAAGTCAAGAAACAAATCGACCTGCCCACGACCGAATCGGAAATCAAGCTTCAAATGGGCGATTTCTTGAGGATGGCCGAAAGAGAAGTGGCGACCCTGCAACAGAACATGGGCGATTTGGAAAATGTGCGTCAACAATTGGCGGATTTCTTCTGCGAGGACGTGAACTCTTTCAAATTGGAAGAGTGTTTTCGGGTGTTCCACGGATTTTATTGTAAGTTTAAGCAGGCGATATTGGAGAATGAACGGAGAAGAATACAAGAGGAACAGGCGGCCATCAGGAGACGGCAACGGGAGGAATTGTTGGCCACCAAACGACGACAGAGTAAGTTTTGGAAATTTCGATTTCGATTCGTGTTCTTTAAAATGTGGATGATTTAAGTGGAAAGTTTACTTGGCACTCCAGATTCTGATGACACGTTCATCGATATGCAAATCTACGACGCCAGATCTGCGTTTCCAATGAAAAAGGTAAATCGAATGTTAAGTGTTCGTAAAACGCTGCGAAGTCTCTCAGTATTGGGTTGATTGAGGGGTTGACTTATTCTCAGATCTCAAGAAAAATAATAAGGAATGAAGTTTCTGTTAGAACAGCTTTCGTACTTTGTGTCGGCAATAGATAACAGTATGCTGCAGCTGATCGCGACTCGTTTTTTGAACAACATTCCTTATCTTTTTGAGCACCAGCAAAAGAAGTTTGTTCCAACTTGACAACTTTCACCGCGTGCCAAACTGCCGGTTATATGGCTACCACAATTATTATTATTATTATTATTATTATTATTATTATTATTATTATTATTGAAGCAACAAGAAAAAAAAATGCAAAGGCCCTATTCAAAATCAATAAGTGAGAGACTTCGATATGGTTGTAACATCAACAACGACAAAGACGATCTGGTAATTTCAGGGAAGGAAATCAGCAAACGGCACGTCCGAAGATGAACTATCAATAACTAGCTCGCCCTCTCTATCTAGAAGACGTCTAGGCTCTTTCAACGGCAATGGCGGAGATTCGGCAACTGGAAAAGACGACAAGTCACCCGATGTGACGCCAAATGGAAGCTTAAGAAGAAGACGAAGCAGGGTTCTGTCTGAGGATGATGAAGGAAACTTGATGGATTTCTTACGCGCGTCCGGGCACGACGTGAGCAGGGAGAGGAAGTCCTGGGGCAGTTTAGACAGATCTTGGGCACGAAAAGCTCGCGGTAGCGGTAGAAAGAGACCGGCCCTACTGGGTTCCGATTTCACATCGGACAGAGAACGCCCATCTTCGCCGTCTCCCCTGACCGAATCCAAATCCATTCTTTCAGCTCCCGAGGAAGTAGAAGCCAAACCCAAAGAATGGAGACAGAAGATAGAGTCGTGGTTGCAAGCCAATGAATCCGATCAGGTCAGTGATGACAACAGGAGGCAAGCTAGGAGGCTTACCAATCGGAGGTCGCTTGAAATGGATTCTGGTAATAGCTTTTTCTTTTGAATTCACTCAAGTTTAGTATAACGATTTCAATTGCAGAAAGTGAACGAAGCAGTACTCTGGACACTTTACCTGAAGGGAAACAGGTGTATAGTGGCAGCCAGTCAACTTACAAAAAAGTGTATCCTGTATGGAAGCCTTCTACTACCATAGACAATACGGATGTTGTTAGTGCTATTGAAACAGTTGAAGGTGAGTTGAAGATACTTCTACCTAACAAGTGTTTCTTATTATTGTTACGTATTTCGCGTTTACGTTTGTTTATAATTGAGACGATCGTTTTAAAACACACACTTTTTATTACTGCGTACTACTATAAAATACACGTCAACAATTACTTGCGCTTGGGTTATCGCCGATACGACTCGTTTTTATCGCTCTGAACTAAATACTACTTCGTAGGCCGAGGATCAGTGCTTCATATAGCTCCGACTATTGTACTGGAATCTTCCACCGATCCTCCAGCAAATTTCACAATGACCCGGCATACGATTTCGCGGTGTCTCCCGAAAAATCCTACTTCTTTCGCGTGCATTCCGCGTGTTCCGGAGCGGCAGCACCTCCGCCAATTCGGCTAATCTTTCCTACTAGGTTATTGAAGTCTCCCATGTTATTTCAAGAGCCAAGCCATATCGCTTATATTCTGGAATGTCCAGAGCTTCGCACTTGTACACTGCGGTCTGATGCGAGCAGTCTAGAAAGACCGCGTGTGCTCCAGAACGCAGGCGAGAATCGCCGCTGGTAACATTATTTCTGCCGGTTTTCTTCAGAAAAGTTTTTCTTATGACTCCTCAACGCCCGTCGTTTTCATAGTCGATTCATGAGGTCGCACCGCATTGTACTCCAGTAAGACCTCCAGGCCAAAAACCCATTTTGTAGATGTAAAAGTTCGCCGCAAGTGTAGGTCGATAGGGGAAACTCTTCTCTGTACCAAGTATTTACGTTTGTTTTCAGACGGTTGTAGCAACGACGCCGGCTAGGATTAAGCGCCTTGTCCGGATATTAGAATTATCGGCAAAATGAACCGCTTCAAGAAAAAAACATAATTAATGATTCGAAATGATGATTTAAGAGTGTAGTTGAAAACAAACAAAAAAATTGGCGTAGTCGAAGTCGGAAATTTAGTTGGAGTCATAACACGTCGCGCAAAAAGGCGCACCCATAAAAGATAGTAGTAGCGTAGAGAATTTTTATATTTTGAAGTGTACGAATTCAAACGGGTTGCGATTGTTGAACAGTCCAAAGAAAAAGTTGATTGAGTGAAACATTCTTCCAGACGTTAAAGATGACAGGCTGAAGCGCTCCAACATGATTTCCTAAGGGAAATCACACGGATGCTATTGGTTGTTTAGTATAAAATAAGCCGTCTTCAGAAATCTTCGCTGAACTCTCCCCAAATCATTGTATGATGAGTCATAAATCGGACTCCAGACAAGAGAGGCGTGGGAAAACCTTCAAATTATCTGCATAGAGCAGGTATCTCACATTGATGTTTTCAACTATATCGTTTATAAAAAAGATAAAAGAAAAGGATCCAGCACAGAACCCTGAGGAACTTCGGACGCTTGTAAAAATCTGCGAGACTTGAAGCCCTTAAGGTCTGAACGGTTTCAAATACGTTTCTGCGCTCGTTTATTGGGGTTTCCTTTCGATTCCGGCCGCACTCTACCTACAATCATGCAACTTTCTGGGAAGTGCCTTCTTTGTATATTTGTGTAGATTCCCTCGCTCGGTTATGCTTTATACTTATTTAGGCCACTTCAATTGTACGCGAAATCGTCCCCTGTTTGACAAAACGCTATAATATGTCTGTTAATCATAGTTCCGAGAAAATGGAAGTTGAAGTTTTCAGCTTTCTTCATTCTCATGGACTGCGTTTCTATCGCAGCTTTCGATCCGCTCGAATTTCGATCGGATCCAAAGTGGCTTCAGTCAAGCGCGTTTTTATCGTCGCACGTTCGATCCGCTTCACTCAATCCTATTTCACTCCCTTAGAATTAGGTTAGAATTCAGGAGCGACAACAACATGGTTTAGAACGCGTCAGAGTGCACCAAACCGAAAACTATTCAATAATTGAATTTTTTGGTGTATTTTTATCACAGTTACTGGGAAGCATCCCTTGATATTTAGTAAAAATACGCTTTGTTCACAAGTCGGTCATCTGTCACTTCGATCCGATCCCGTTTGCATCGGCCAAAATACGAGCGGATGCGGGCCTCGATCCGCTCGACTCAAGTCAAGCCGGCTAAAGCACCGGATCGACTTGAACTGCTTCATCCGATCGAAAACTCAATCCTGACCGTTTATATCGGCAATTTCAAGCGGATCGACCCGATTGGATAGAGTTTCGATCGGATCCAAAGCTGCGATAGAAACGCAGTCATGGACCTAATAAGCCCTCATTTCTAATTTCTTCGAGGTAATTTTTTCACAGAACGTAAAGGAAACCTTGTGCTTCAACCTAAAGCAAATAAAATTCATAACATACGGCGTTTTATCGTATATAATCTTGTTATTTATTTCTTACGCCATTTAATTAATTTCCATTTTATAGCCCAAATTCATACGATATTTTCGATTGCACAGATTCAAAACCCGTATCGAGGGCGAATCCATCGATATCAAAAACTAAAAATAATTGACCAAATTCGACATACGTCGTTTTGCCGAACGGGACGAAATCATGTACTCGTTAAATAAGAAAATAATGGTAATACGGAGTGTTTTTTTTTTGCAGAAGTTCAACCAATAAAAGACAAATCCGCTTGGCGCAAATCGAACCTGAATGTCTCTAACAGCACTGAAGAAGCGAAAGACGATTCCTTCAACAGATTCCGCACCCCACTTCCACAAACCAATGTCACATCTCCATTGCATTCGATCCAAGAAGACAACGACCGTAAAAACTACATTAGTTCTCTAGGTGACCGGGCAGCCAGCGACAAACTCACCCTGTACATAATCAAACCCAATGAGAAACCATCATCGACCAAACTGGATCAGGTACCGCGAAAACTGAGGGACTCGCAACAAAACATCGAACAAGAAATTAGCAACAAAGTCGAAATCGACCAGGACAACATCGAAACGCCCCCGGCCACACGAAAAGTATTCATTCCCACTCCCACAGAAAGACGAGAAACCGCCCAGCCGACGCCGTGCAGGAGGATGATGGCAAAAAGAGAGGCAGAGCCCGACTCAGGGGTGGTACTGGGCGATGGGAAATTCGATCGGTTTTCTGCGGCGAGAAGGACCAGGCGATACAAGAGAAACTCCGACACCAACGAAGTGTATTCACCACCAGAAGTTTCCAGTGAAACGCCTATGGAGACTTCTCAAGATAGCGTAGAACCCAAAGAGGTGCGCTTGAAGGCCTGGCAAGACAAACTGAAGACCCAAAGTGACATCGAGAGTCTCAGGAACAGCAGGAGGTACAGAAATCAAACTGGGATCAATCAAGACGACGTCAAAACAGCTCTGCAGCTCAATAAACCGACAGAAAAGCCAGGCGTGTCTAAAACGTACATCACACCTGAAAAGTTATCGTCGACCAAGATAGATATACCTGCAAGGAAACTGCGAGAGCACGACAACGACGAAGGTTTTGAAGAAACCCAAAGTTTGATGTCCGAGTCGCCCAGTCAAGGCGCGTCCTCTGGCGGAAACTACGACCCTGACATCGTCGATTCTTCTCATCTTCTCGTCACCGACTACAGCAAAGCCAAGCCGATGAGAGCTTCGTCTCTAGAAAGTAAAGAAACTATAGACTCGACTACCAGCAGTGAACCTCCAGCTAAAACAACGCGAAAACCTATAACCAAAGTCGATGTTGCTCCCAAGCGGGGTTTGGACAGGACGAATCTATTGCGGCATACCATGAAAGAAACCAGCAGGAAAAGCATCATACCGCGTAGATCTGACAGTTTCAAAAAACCTGAGCCACCCGCCAAAGTCCCAGTCCAAAAGAGCAACTCGCGCAACAGCATAGTCAGTTCAAGAAGTTCTCTGAACTCGGTGACGTCTACCAGTACAGTCAAACGGTTACCGTTCAAACCCAGCAATACGAATCCGCAAAATTTGCAAAAAACTCCAATCAGTATCAGGTCACTGAATGCTGGAAATCACAGCAAAACTCCCCTGAGACATGCGCCATCCGCAGGCAGTAGCATTTTGGGCGGTACTAGACCACCCAGGCCAATGTCGTTCATGAAACCCACCACGTCCAGTACGACTAAAAGCCACACGAATACTCAGGTTTCTAATAGGCAATTTACTTCATTTAGGTCTAAGAATTAAGTGGCGCGAAATTTGTTCGATTTTTGTACTCGATTCTGACAACGATATATTTATTTTATATTTTGCATAGTTTATCACTCACTAGTCAAAAGTTTTCTTTATTTTAGTTAGACTTACATAAAGTTTATTTTCGTACAGATATTGAATCAATAGATTTTTGTAGACATATACATTGTGATATGTATCTATGGTCGACGCTTTCATGCAGTTCAGTAATGATGCAAGGTCGGCATTTTTTATCTCGTCATCTCCCTAGCTCCAGTCAATCCTTGAGCTACTGCTGCTTCAAAAAACACCTGCAGTCTTTACTGCATTAACTAGAGCAGATCCTTTGTCGTTTGGATAGGTTTTGGATTTGCCTAAGAAACCTAAAAATGCCGCTGTACCATGCCACTGACGATGACCAAAACGGCATTGTTCTCCATTTGGTAAAAATTTTCTTGCTCACAATCTTGCTGAATTTTGATAGATGTTAAACGAGCAAAAGTATAACGTTTGAAATTGTTCCACCCATACATAAAAATTGGTCAATTGGATTTTACGGCTTTTTACGGCCTAACTTGCATTTAGCTGGAACATTCCATGAAACTTAGCAACAGTATTGGAATTCTTCAAACTACGTATTACGTTTAACTAATTTATGAATTAACATGTTATAAACTACGTTTACTAGAAGTAAAACACAGATTACAAAAAATTCAAATTGTAATTTCGTTTAAATCTCCATCATATTCATTAAAAAATCATATTATGTTTCCAGTCAAACATTAAATCACAGTGAATTAATAACTTACTATTCAATCACAATCATCATTTTCATCATTATACTTACTTAATTTCTGTAACACAATGTACTTTTTTTACAATCATGTTTTAAACTAATTTAATAACTAATACAACATATTTATTTGTTACCAAATATTCAACTTAATATAATCTTAAATATTATTAGTTTTTTTCACTTCTCCACATAGAACTTTTCTCCAAACCATTCCTTACGTTCGCTTAAATAGCTAGAAATCGAAAAGTGAAAAAGAAAAACTGATAACTACTGAAAAAGTTTCTTACTCAATGAACAAGTCCAGGTGCTGAAGTAACACTTTCAATTTATGGTCATCAATGTTAGAAGAATTTAGCAATTCCGGTAACTGGACAAAAAGCCTGGTCAAATGGGTAGCACCATAAACTAGACATGGGGGAGGAGGTTGCTGACTATAAACATGTTCAGGTAAGAGCCTCCAAGATATGGTTTTTGCCATAGAACTTGACACTTCCGAACTATTACTTCCCACACTGGAAAAAATCGTTCCAGTTATTTTTTACGCAACTGTTTCAGATTCAGCTACATACCTGGAAGATGGTTTAACATTATTGGTGTTTTCTGGAATAGAATTGCCATTCAACTGAACTTCTGTGCTTTTATTTGATCTCAAAGTTCTTTTTCTAGTCGAAGGTTTACTGTCATTTGAAGCGAAGTCTTCGTCAATCAAATTCGTGTGGTAATCTGTATAATCCATGTCATGTTTATTGCTGAAATTATTGAACGTAATGATGAAAGGAAGTCGGAGTTTTGATCACGTTCGTCTATTTGCGACTCTTTACAAAGTGGTCAAATGTTGCTTGAATGCCAAATCAATGATAACTGACTTTCAATGTGCATGGGGCACATCTATATTCAATAGTTGAATTTTTGGCTGAATTTAGGAATTCTTTTGTTCGTGTCACAAATAAATTTTTATTGGTTCAAATTTTAAAACGACTCCATGCATTTTCCGGCTGGTATGAAGCATTTCGCCGAGGTATGTATACTATTATTCACAACCATTTCATTTTATTGCTTTTTTGTCTGATTATCAATGAAATTGGTGTTTTATGCGCGATTCGATTATTGAGGAATGACGTCATCAGTAGCTGCTGAGAACATACTTCCCGCTCGCAAAATTTGAATGGAAGTTTTAAAAGTTACAAAGCTAGAAAGTAAGTAGTAGATTTTTTTGGTAGAACCACCATGCAAAACAGTAAACCGTTTGCTGTTGAACACATTATTGCTTATAAGGTTCTATTTATTTACCTCGTCTCATATAGGCACCTAGAGTGAGAGAAAAATTCGTGCCATTTATGAACGGTCGACACTGTGGCAAAATCAGAAGGGAGCGTGGCAACGCAGAAAGCGTGGCAACATTGATAATGAAGACTCGCGTGGAAAAAACGACCTGTTTCGAAACTGGAAAAAATCAGTTTTGTTCGAAAAAGTATTTTTTCGCTTTTTAAAAGCTTGAGATATACCTAAAATACTATTTTTTCATGGGGTTTTCGACTTTTCACACACACAAGGTGTGTAACTGTCGACGAGCAAAATCCCCCGGCATTTAGCATCCCACCATTTTAGCAGCCTACCCATAAAGCAGTCTACTGAAAAAATACCCACAATAATCAGGAGGTTAGTGACATGAACCTTGCACTTGGTAACAAAAGCATGAAAATTGGTAGGATGGCACCATCGACCATGTTCTTTCAATTGAGAAGGAGTGCCTCGCAGATTTTTTTCTCGAGGTGGACAGGGGACCCTTGAAATTTGAAAGTGGTGGAGCTTCTACGTAACCACTTTTTAATATCGTTGTTATAACTAATAAAGAGGAAACGTATGAGACTCTATCATAAATCTTAACAGCATCAGTCGCCATGTCGCTATCCTTCTTCATTGTTAAAAAAATAGAAGTACATATTCGGCTAGTACGAAATTACTTGTTTTTCTTTGTTTTCTTCACCTACAATAAAGAATCGGCACGTTTGATGTCATTTCGCATATTTCGAATCGGCTCGTTCCATTTATGAAGTTGAAATTGCGGTGATCCTGTTTCTAGAAGAATGCAAAGAAGTGAGCAATTTGTCTTGCCCTGTTCAACAGCGGTTTTTTCAATTTCTTCAATCTATATTACAGGTAACATTACGAGGAAAAAATAGGTTGGATTGTCCCTCAACAATATTTCGAAATTTTGAATGCGGAACCGTACGTGAAAATCCTGTAGAAATTTTTTTATCGAGACCGGTAAGAAGGTTTTCAGCTCTCAGTTGTACCCATTCCAGGCGAAATGAAGAGGGTAGGAGCAAAAGTATTCCGCGCAACTATTCTCACGGCAAGCGGTGATCTAATAATTTTGGACCGACATCTGGCTTTTCCACTTTACTGAAGTAGACCCTATTATGAGGTCATGGTCCTTTATGTGAGTGTATAAATCACGGGTCCTGAGCCAAAGTACTTTTTACAGTCTCTATTACGTACACGCACAGTGATACACGTATTTCACGGCGCTTCATGAAAATTGCTCACTTCTTTGCCTGGCATTTTACTAAAAATGGGACCATCGCAATTTCGACCTAATAAATGGAATGAGCTGATGAGAAAATAATGGGAAAATATGGTATAAGATGAGTAAAATAAATTATCTATTTATTTATTTATGGGAAATAACATTAAACGCGCCAATTTTTCATGTTCTTGTAGGTGAAAAAAAATCTGTTGTGGGCGACACAAAACCTTCCCGACTAGTATCCAGGAACCTATGTGAATACTTGTTCGAGACGTCCCTTTGGGTTCGAAATAGGAGTTTAAGAGGAAGATTGGAAGATATTCGCAGAAAATTCAAAAATTCTTCTAGAAAATTCGAGTTTTCCGGGAAAAACTCACAAGCCTTTCACTTCCTACTTGGCCGCGAAGCAAAGTAAAAATCGTCAATTGATGCTCATTTCGAGTCTGCTCTCGACAAGCAGAATTTAGATTTTCAACTGAAAAACTCTAACAGAATTTTCAGAATTTTTTGTAGCACCAGAGTGGTTAGGCTGTTTTACTTTTTTTTTTGTCAATATAAAATATGATAATACTGCCTTAATTTACTACAACAATACACTACAATCCCAAAAATTGGCACTTCCATGATACAGTGTCCGTTTTTCGAGGCTAAGCATGGGTATCTCGCTCATCTTTAGAGATACATAGTCGGTTAAATTAGAAAAAGTTGCGAATTTTCATGACGATCAATGATCCAAAAAGATCTTTGACTTGTCAATTTTAGTTTTCGAGATATTGAGAAAAGAGTAAAAGACAGAAATTTGTAATTTTGAAAAACGGTTAAAGGTAGCCTTTTCTAATAGGTCCCTTCGTTTCGGTTTTTTTGAGTGCGCATGTGTGGCGCGAATTTCATAGTTTCGTACACCGATATTGAAAATTAACACTAAAAAATATTGTAGTGTACCTAAAATTCCACAAATAATTTGGTTGAATGAGATACCATTTTTTATATTCAAATGAAATGTTTCATTGAAATTAGGTTCAATAGGACTGTGTATCTTACGTGTTATCCGGGCCCATGCGCGTAGAATTAGGCGCTTGATATGAAACTTCCAGACAAATAGCGTCTGTTAACACGTAACATGATCAGAAAAACTATCAATAATCGTTTGTGTGAGTGAAATTTTAAACTATTGATGCTCACTGTTTGTGAGTTGTGAGACTGATGTTATTTCAATCTTTTAAACATTAAAAACAATCATTTTGAAGATGGAATAGGAAGGCAAGCATTCGGTTCTTACAAGAAAGAATGGAAATAAACACTGCGTCATGACAAGTGTAGAAGCGAGAGTCGATACGATGAAGAAAAAGTTTTTATTTTATTCCGTCTCCGCGAACACGTGCCCTGGAAGTTTTGATCAGGGTCCTCTCCGAGTCTCCTCTAACTGAAACTCTCTGGGGCCAAAGGTAGGCGAGCCGCGAGAGCCACTCTCATACGGTACGTTTCAGGCAATCCTTGCTACATGAATGTACTGCGGATTGCATAAGACTATCCGGCCCAGAAGCTGGGCAGGAGAACGGCAGAAGCCGTATTCGGGGTTGCCAAGTGAACAAGAAATATAACTTTCAATTACTTCGATAGATTAATTTCCAAATTTTGAACTTTCATTCCATATGGTGTCAGATTTCCTAACTAGAAGTGCGCAAGGAAACATCTTGCAAAACAAATTGATTTTATAGTGACTATTTGAGGTGACAGTATATGTAATATAACGTATTATTGGTAACGGCGGCCATGCCAAATCTGACAACATCGCGATTAACAGACTGTGGATCATTTGCGAAGTAAGCAAGGAACTTTCAATATTATCATTATTTTGTAAAAAAGAACTATACAAAATAGAAATTTGGCTTGCGACTGGTTCTTCTTCACATTTTTAGTAACTTTGTTGTATCTATCTGGAGACTTTGTCATGAAATAGCCTGGTATTCCATAGAAAAGTCGATATTTGTCTGGATGTTTCAAATTTGGCACCAAATAGCGAGAGTTGCGTCCATGTTGCATCTGCGCCGTCGGGTCAGGAGAACGCACTATGATCATTTGTGGAAGTTCAGGAACAACGAAAATGGCAACAGCGCTCAAAACAACAAGACATCGGCGCCAACTGTCACTTGTGACAATTATGATGACATTTCTCGTTTCTACCTGACCTACATTTCATTTGCTCATGTTTTGACGATAGAACACAACTTGTTGGATATAACTGTACCGAGAAAGAAGTTCAAAAAAGCTACGAAGAGATGCGTTTACGGTGTGTGTAAAAAAGACAGCCAGAAACCAGTAGTTGGTCAGGCGGCTAGACAGAGCATGCAGCGTTGCCATTCAACTGACAGGTGTACGAATGTTTACAAAATTTGGAGCCTTCAAGCATGCGCACCTGCCCAAACGAAGTAGCCTATGTCTTAATAATAGGCTACTTCGTTTGGGCAGGTGCGCATGCTTGAAGGCTCCAAATTTTGTAAACATTCGTACACCTGTCAGTTGAATGGCAACGCTGCATGCTCTGTCTAGCCGCCTGACCAACTACTGGTTTCTGGCTGTCACTTTTACACACACCGTAAACGCATCTCTTCGTAGCTTTTTTGAACTTCTTTCTCGGTACAGTTATATCCAACAAGTTGTGTTCTATCGTCAAAACATGAGCAAATGAAATGTAGGTCAGGTAGAAACGAGAAATGTCATCATAATTGTCACAAGTGACAGTTGGCGCCGATGTCTTGTTGTTTTGAGCGCTGTTGCCATTTTCGTTGTTCCTGAACTTCCACAAATGATCATTGAACCTAATTTCAATGAAACATTTCATTTGAATATAAAAAATGGTATCTAACATTCAACCAAATTATTTGTGGAATTTTAGGTACACTACAATATTTTTTAGTGTTAATTTTCAATATCGGTGTACGAAACTATGAAATTCGCGCCACACATGCGCACTCAAAAAAACCGAAACGAAGGGACCTATTGTGAAGGCACTTTTCCAAGGGGAATTCACTGTTGTCAAAATCTTCATTCTAGCTTTCAAAACAACCAAGATATGACATTCAACTTTTTTTCTCTCATGGGCGCCATATTGGGTTTTGACATTTTTGAATACAATATTTTTTTCTGGTTATAACGATGTGTCACATGCCACTGTTGAATTCATGCTTTTGAGCAAAAATTTATTTTCTATTTTTCAACGAGTGCTTTGGAAACAAAATCAGCACTGACAATAAAAAAAAAACGTAAATGTTGAACATTTATTCAACAGTGATATGTGGCACATCGTGTTAGCCAGAAAAGAATACCGTATTTAAAAATAATATCAAAATCCAATATGGCGCCCATCGCCCATTAGAGAAAAAAGTTGAATGTCGTATCTCGGTTGCTTTGAAAGCTAGAATAAAGATTTTGGCAGCTTTGAATTCCCCTTGAAAAAGTGTCCTGACAATGTCTAGATTAAAAAAGGCCATCTTCAACCTTTTTTTAAATAAAAAATTGAAACAAAAATTCAAATTCCTGTTTTTTACGATAACTCAAAAACTAAAATCGATACGTCAAATTTCTTTATGGATCATTGATCGTCATGAAAATGCGCAACTTTTTCATACTTTAACTGACTTTGTATCTCTCAAGATAAGCGAGATACCCATGCTCAGCCTCAAAAAACGGACACCCTGTATATGGTTATACATTTTGAAATTTGATATTTTTGAGTGAATTACTGACACTATAATAATTTTTATTATTTATTTATATAAAACCTTGAATTTTATGGAGTTTTCAGAGGGTAATTTTTCATTTTGGTCATTTTGACCGGGGGTGTGTACTGATGTTAGATAATTTCACCCGTGTATCGCCAAGTTAAATGATGCATTTTCCTATATCTATAGGTTATATTCTTCTAAAACTTACTTAATTTCATCCTTTCCAATTTGGTCTAAGGACATATAAAGAGGTGGAGTTGTTGGGATTTGATTTTGTTCAGATTGGTAAAGCAGCAAGTCATTAAGAGTGAAATCGAAATAAACCCGTAATCCATCTAAAACTTCTCTGCATACCGTCAAACTGAAAAATCAAGTTTATCAAAATGAAACTTGAAAACTATGAAACATACTTCTTCTGAATATCTTCAGGTTTGCGCTTGGCTTGATTACCCTGTGAAAGTTTCTTGGCATTGCTCGATTTGTCAGTCAAATCACATAACTGATTGGTCGAGTAATGTCTCCAGTAGCCTTCGAGAATATTCACTACATTAGGCTCTGCCGGTAATTTGTGTAATTTGTTCTTTGTATTGATTAAATGATAATCATTTTCCAAAAATTCTTTCAAGTCGGCGGTTAATTCTATCGGAATGGTTTCCTCATCTCCAGAAGACTCATCATCAGAACTGCTAGTGGGCCCGTGCCCATCATCTGTATCCATCCTCATTGGACTGCCAGAGCTACCCTCATCTGACGAAGGAGCTATTCTTTCATTCAGTTTAGGCCCGCTGTGTTTTTTGCGCTCCCTTCTATACAAATACGCCCCCCTACAAGTCGAACATGTAATTTTATTTCAATCTGAATCCTCATGTCTAGGTTACTTACAACTGCAACTGTGCCTTGTCAGCCAAATCTTTCTGCAACTGCCTATTTTCCGGGGTGTCTTTCAACACGTATTCTTCACTTACGTATCTATCCCATGAAGAATTCCAGCCCTGTTGATTGTGGAGGGTTTTGAGTAAGAGAGACTGGCGGTACAGTTTGCACTTACCTGAAAGTGGATTAGGTATTCGACTATTTTTCTGCCTCTAGGATCTTTTGAAACTATAACGTCTAAAACCTGAAATAAGGAGAGCATTTTAGGATTTCCTTATGATGACAATATGTATAACAACATACTTTTGAATCGTACAAAACTTTAGCTTTGGTAGGGTCAGGTTCGTAACATAGCACTCTCTCTCCTTCACTAAATTTAAGCTTGACGCCTCTCGTTGATACCATTTTGGTTACTTTGTATTTCACATCTTAAAGAACAAGATAATGTTCTTTCATTTAAACGATTCTACGGCAAATTACCAATAGTAAACAATAAAATGAAAATAACACTTCCTCCTCGAGTGTGACAGAGCGCCAGGTGACAGCAGGTGACAGCTACATGTCACATGTGACGCAGATGTCACGTCTGGGCTGTTTTTAGCGACGCAGAGGTTCAACGTCGATGTAAATTTTTCGCGACATCAAGCTCCTCTGTCACACGGTCTGTGACGGTCATTGAATTCACACTAACTTGTCACTGAAAATCTAGGTCAAGATCAGTGATATAAAACCAAGTATACCCGCAAAAGCGTTCGATTTTAAATTCTTGATTTCATCTTGGTCGAGTCAGATATTATGCTCGATCCTTTTTCACCCTGTACGTACGAAGGCGCAGAGCGGACATCAGAGTTTTTTTTCTATAATTTCGAAAAAAAACCTCGAAATTCTGAGATTAAAGTCAAAATTCTGAGATTAAATAAGTCGGAATTCTGAGTTTGAAAGTCAGAATTCTGAGAAAAGTCGGAATTCTCAGTTTAAAAATCAGAATTCTGAGTTTCAAAGTCGGAATTCTGCGCGTGCATCGGCAAGAATGAATCGAGAATCGAGCAGGTTGATTAAATGGCGATTGGCGACTCCTCCGCTGTCTGCAAGAGAAATGCAAGTTCCGTGCTGTGTGAATAGAAGGGTCGCCAATCGCCATTTGATCAACCGGCTCCATTCTTGATTCATTCCTGCCGATGCGCGCGCAGAATTCCGAGTTTGAAACTCAGAATTCCGACTTTTTTCTCAGAATTCTGACTTTAAACTCAGAATTCTGACTTTAAACTCAGAATTCTGGCTTAAGTCTCAGAATTCCAACTGATGAACTCAGAATTCTGACTTTAATAACAGAATTTCGAGTTTTTTTTCCAGAAATTATAAAAAAAACTCTGATGTCCGCTCTGCGCCTTCGTAGTAGTTGACGAACGTGTGAAAACTTTTATCCCAAATTTTTGGCATACTTGCAAGTACCATATAGGTATTTGTTTTCATCCCTGTTTTCATCATATTGATCTCGTTCCAGATTTGATAGGTTTTGGAGAAAGCAGGATTTGATGGATATATTCCACACACTTTCTATTTTCAGAAGAATGACTTTTTGGAACAATAATAATAAAGTGACAAGCTGCAGCGCTGGGAGAATACGGCCGATGGCCGCTGATAGTTTCGCTCCAGAACTTTGCAGGTACCTACCGTCAGCTGTAGTCGTAGCCCCCCAGCTTGTCACTTTATTTTTGCTCCAAAAAGTCATTTTACTGAAAATAGAAACTGTATGGGATATAGGTTCAATGATAATGATAGAGGTAGGTAAATGATAGAGGTAGGTATATGATTCCAATGATCGCGTCGTGACAGAGGTTGTAAATCACAAACACGTGTATGTTATCCTATAGTGTATAGGTTTTCAAATTTAAATCTCGTCCTTGCAGGAAATGATAGGAAACTTTAAAAGAAGTAGACTTTCTCAACAAAAATACAGGGTGTTTCGCAATTACGGTTACAAACTCTAGGGGAGATTCCACATCAAAAATGGACTAGGAAAAAATTTATACACATAAAGCCATAGATGGACCACTTCTACAATAATATTTTTTCATTCCCCTAGCTATTTTTCCAAATTGTTCATATTTTTGGTTTCCACGTTCAATTTTAATAAAAAGTTGCTCTTGCAAAATTTTGATTAGAGGCTTCGTTCTCGAGATATTTGGGTTTGGAACTTTGCAAAACATCTCGAACGAAATCGCCACTTTCAAAGGCTTAAAAATTAGAACGCAAAAAACTCAATATTCCTCAGCAGAAATAGGTTCTCTATTTTTTCTGAGAAACAAGAAAGTTTTCAGGGAAACATTATTTGGGCTCATTGAAAGTGGCGATTTCGAGATGTTTTCCGAAGTTTCAAACCCAAATATCTCGAAAACGGAGCCTACTCTAATCAAAATTTCGCAACAGTAACTTCTTATTTAAATTGAACGTGGAGTCCAAAAATTGGAACAATTTGAAAAAATATAAGAGTACCCCTCATAATCTATTCCCCGGCATTTTTTTTCAAACACGTTGCTATTGTTCGATAGACTTATTTCAGTTAACTTTGTTTCAAATTTAAACAAAATCGGTTAAACGGAGTTCAAAAGTTATGTCAAAAAATCGATTTTGAAAAGTCAACCTGAACCACCCTGTAACTTTTCAACTTTTCAACGGAGCATTTGAGAACATAAAAGTTGTATTTTTTCCTGGTCCATTTTTAATAGGGAATCTCCCCACTCAGCATATCATGTCATGTTTCATAAATGAGATGATCTCAATCATGTAACAAAATAACATCACAATGAACGTTACTTCTACATCTATGAGATGTTCATCCGCGATGTTATACGATGTAATGTCTGAGAGATGTTTGGAAATGAACTTGAATTGAACATCACACATGAGACATCTACCGGACGTAACATTGTTACTTCTTTCAACTGATCGAAGTGTAACATCTCACTGACGTCAATGAGACGTAGTCACTGAGAGATTTTTTAAATTTCGCGGGCTGTCATCATTAAGCTTCGTGTGTCGGAAAATATTTAATTAATAGTTTTGCCCCCAATTGAGGTCTCCAATTTTCCGTTGTCTCTCTTTACTGTGACGTCATGCGTATAAGATACGGTTAATCGAGGTCATTGGGCGCTTCCCAATAAGGCGTATAAGGACACAATTCGACACATATGGACACAATTTGACACAGCTAGCGTTCCAATAGCAGTAATAGCACCACATGTCGACACAATCGAAACATTGGCGAGGCTGAGTTTAGAATTGAGCTGGCAAGTGCACTTTGACATTGTGTATCCGTCTTGTCGCAGTTATTGGAAAGCGTCCTATGTTTCTTGAGATATGACATTTCGTTTCTGACAATGGGAAATTTTTCGAATCTGACAAGCGCTCTGTCCTGTATTTATTTGATTTCAGCATGGATTTCATGATTTCACTTGTTCTTACCCTCGTTCTTACCAATAAGTGTGTTATATGTAGTGGAAAACTGAGAAGACTTACAGAAATGGTTCAAGGGTGTTGTGTCGCTCTATGCGAGTGCGAGAATAAGACGAATACACCCGGCATCACCATGCACCGGTTCAGGAAAGACCCAAACTTGATGGAAGTGTGGCTGCACCAGCACCACCAGGGATCACGCAGCACGCTGCACCAGACACGTGCATCTTACTACGAAAAAACTCTATTACTTCGTCCATTAAAAACTCCCTTATGGGCTCTAGTGACTTTCCCCACATGATAATGGGAACAGTATAGCTAACCGATTCAAAATTCCCGCAAAAGTCAGAAACGAAACGTCCAAACGTCATAAACGTCAAAACGTCAAAGGTGACCTCGAAAAACCATGTACTTTCTATCTCCTAAAATTGGAAAGGTCAATTCCATGTGTGTGATGCCAGGACAGCTTTTATGTCTTCATGTTTAGTTTGAGGCCTTGCGGGCCCCCTTATGTCTTCATGTGTCGTTTGGAACCTATTTTGGGTCTTCTTGTGCTTGTGGCTTTCGGAACTATTGTGTCCCGTTTGTGTCTCCTTGTGTTCTTCGAAAGCCTACTGGGCCTTCTTGCATTTTGTCGTGGATTTCGCACCTCTGGTGAACCCTTGTGTCTGCTCTTGTGTTATTCGGAACCCCAAAATGGGCCCCTTTTGTCTTATTGTGCTTTCGAATTCTTTGATGACTCCCGTTCATGTCTTATTGTAACGTCCGGGGCCCCAACGGAGCCCCTTGTGTCTTGCTGTAACGTTTCGAGTCCCAGCGAGGTCCTTTGGGTTCGGTGTATCCTAATGAAATATCCCGAGAAATATCCCTGAACATCAAACGCACTGTTTGAATATACTGTATTAAACAAGTTGGTAGCTTAGACGAATCGGCAGCAGTGTCTCTATCCATCACCTGTGGGGATCCAGGTTCGAATCCTGCGGAGGACGCCATAGAAGAACTTTTCTTAGAGAAAAAACGTGCTGTATGGATTGTAAAAATTAGTAAAAATAGGTGCGGAACCTCCTATGACATGAAACTATGTTGAAAAGTGGTGAAAAATTAATTTTTATTTAAAAATACACATCCAAAATGCGACGTTATATGTACGTCAAAAAGTGATATCTACGAGAGGTGGAATAGCGATGTAGATAGAATGTCACATTTGGACATCTTTGAGATATCTCATTCATGTTCTGATAGACCATATTAATTATTCTCACTTTCCCCTTCCACTAGTCATTTGTAAGTTAGGTATGTGCCTGTGACCATGCGCACTGCAGTAGAAGATCTCGCGCGCCACAGCATGCATAGAAAACGGAACTTTGCTGTCGCTGTCAGAATTTACGATTTCAAGGTGTTTTCTTGATTCTTGGGACGTTTTAACCTTTTTAACCATACTTTTACGTGACGGCTGACGCTCGTTTCGCTTTCAAGCGCTGTCAAAATTCTCGTTAGCGGAAGTTGTGCAATAAAATATGGCGGGTAATTTGAAATTGTTTTGGATTCAAAAACCCCATTCTAAATTGCTTCGCATAAACTTCACAGCAAGATTTTCCATTTCATTATGGTGAAAAGTAGATCAGGTATTTCTTTTTACACACTTGCTATGTTATACATTTGTTGAAATTGTCAATTTGCACCTTGAATTGATCATTTTACAAAGTCATTCAACATGCATATTCTTATGGGAGTTTCAACCCAGCACATGTGGTTGTCTCTCTCCCCGATCTGCGACTGCGCTCTGAATAATTAATATGGTCAATTACCCGGACATAAGAGGTAACAGAGATGTCCACTTAACATCGCATAGACTTTTTTTGTTAACATCGCAGTTGTGACTTGAACATCTAAGTGATGTCACAGAGATGTTTTCTTGCTGAGTGGGTCCCCTGCAGGCTGTTCACAAATTAATGCATAAAAATTCACAGGAAGATAGAAAATTTTAAAATAAGGCGACCTTCTCAGTAAAAATACTGTAAATAATAGTAAATAATAGGGAGAAGTTTTTGATCATACGGTACATATCCTTGTAGCTTTCCAAGAAGACCTGAATGGTAAATTTCTATGAAAGAATAAACCCACACTGATTGATTTCGCAACGCCTTATTTTACCAATTTAACTCCGTCCTTGATAATTAATTTTAAGAATTCGACAACCTAAAGCCTGATTCATGATTCATATAAGTATAGCGGCAGCGAATCGCGAAATGCGAATTGAGATTCCTAATCCTATTTCTATTGGTCAATTTTTGAATCTTTTTCACGTGGCGCCATCTGTCGGGCATTTGAGTCTCGATCTCGATATTAATTAGTACGTGTACGTCGCGCAACAGTTTGCATTCTTTTCTTCGGGGCTTAACATGAACGTAAAAAAATTGAATTAGGATCATGCAAGCTCCACGATGGCCCTAAGCTTTGGTGAATCGAGAGGAAGCCAACAACCCAGGTAATTTCTGGACATATGTGGACGGTCTTCTGTTATCTTCCATCCTGCCAGATAAACGGTTGATTGTGATTGGCAAGGTAAGAAAAACATGGCATAATGAACAAGTTTTTGTTTATAGTAAACATCTTAACCTCGCATGTGACTATTGGACAGGGAGCTGGTGCCTCAAAACTTACGTCATAAGGTACATGATTTTAACCCTGTAGGTCTAATGTGCGTTGATAAGGTTGGCAAAAATTGCTTTGTCTTACATGTCAGACCGGGGGCCTCGCCGGGGGCTTTAGGCTGGTATAGGCTTGTCAATTTTCAAAAAATTTCAAAAACTTACGTCATAAGGTACATGAATGAAACCAATGGGCTTTTGTGTGGGAACATCCCCTTGATCAAAAATCGAGTCATAAGACAAAAATTTTGGGGGCTCTCGGTCCATACCTAAGACAAGTTTGAAATCTTCAATAATGGCCAAAATTTACCTCCTCCTGAAGACTTCTCCTTTGACATAATTTCAGGAATGAAAAACGATTCTCTCATGATTTTTCACGCAGGTTTCGAATCTGCCCACGAAAATTTTTAATGGTACATCGCTTACAGGGTGCAACATCGAAAACTTTTTCTCAAATCGTACACCCTGTATTTTAACATGGAAATCGATTCCGGCTTTCTTCCTAATTACAAATATATATATAGATAGATAGATAAGATAGATAGATCGATAAGATAGATAGATCGATAAGAGTTTATTGCTTCGAAAATATACATTTTATAGCAATGTGAAAATAAACGATATAAACAAAAACGACAATGTAATAACAACAACAACGCATGATGAACATGACAATAAAAATTAGTGTTAGGTGCAAGGCAATGTATTGGTCCCTGTCATAGAGGTTCCCCCTGCAGGATTGGAGAGCGCGTTCACACACTCACCACTCACTCAGGATGAATGAACGCAGCCTCAGAGAGTTTGAAAGAAAACCAAATAATCTTGAGATGGTGCCTGTCTCCGTGCATGTGAGCACGTCATGGAGGTCCTGATTCGCGAAACGTTCCTTCCGTCTGAATTCACGATACATGGGACACTCAAAAAGTATGTGAGCCAGGGTTTCGCTCTTCCTCAGGTTACATATGCCACACAATACCCCTGTATCGATCGAGTACGATACACCCTTTGAAGTTTCATGACCACGCTGTAAGTTGTTCTCAGCTGAAAGTAGAATCTCTTGAGGTGAAGAGGAGTATCCAGTGCGTAAAAGACGAATTTTTTGTTCATGTGATTGAGGAACTTATATTGGTCGTTGTTTACGGACAACAAAACACAGTTCCAGTCGGAGAACCTAAGTTGTATCTCGATTTTTTCCAGAACACCACTGATATTTCCCTCGAGCTCGGATATATTGTTCGGATCTACTCTGATATTCCACTTTAACAAAGTATCAAGAAGTTGGGAGAGCCAGTTGTACTTTTTGTCGACATTGCCATTGTGAAGTTGTAGGTATCGCTTGTAAGCTCTAGATGACAGTCTTACATCTGACATTTTACTAACTCTGATCAGGTCGTACTGCAAAGCCTGTTTTACCACAAAATAGATCACATTGGTTATTTCCATTTCGATCCGAACAATATAACCGGCCGTGTTAGGTTTCAGATAGAACAGTTTTTTTGAAAAAGTTCATTTGTATCCTCTCGAGATCCGCTTCGTGTCTTAGTCCCCACGTTGAAGAGCAATATGAGACAGTTGAGGTGATGGTGTTATGATACATTTTTTTTATGTTCTCAAAACTGGAGACATTGTTTCTGCTTATAATGGTTCTCAAGACGCCGCCCGTGATGTTGACCTTACTGGTCACTGACCTAGCCTGTTCCCTGAAGTGTCCGTTAAACGAGAAAGTAACCCCCAAATAAATAAGTGTAGTGCTTAACTGTTTCGATCACTGCGCCCTCGTAGTAAAATTTCTCTGGTTTTATTTTTGCGCTACGTCTGAATATCAGGATTTTAGTCTTTTCAGTGTTCAACTCAAGGTGCATCGTTTTGCAGTACAAGCTCAGTATTACCAAATTTTTCTGGACGGCGCACGCCGAGTTCGAGAATGTTACCAAGTCATCCGCATATCCAAGCATGTGTATGTCCCAACTGCCGTCCAGAGACACTCCCCTAGCACCCTCTTCCAGGAAAAACCGCGCGATATTGCTTGTGAACAGCAGAAACAGCGTTGGACTCAGGCAGTCTCCCTGCAAGACACCCCTTGTGACGCGTATACCTTCAGAGTCACCCTCAGCATCCGAAAAAACTCGCGCCCTACTGTCTATTAGCTTAGAACTAATTCCCAATGTGAAAAGCCTGTGCCAAAGAAGACTGTGGTTTACCGTATCGAAAGCTTTGTCTTATTAAACTCGTATGATAATATACTATTATCTCATTCACAACTATACATATAACTTCTCAAGTAGGTACAGTCGAGGGTAGGTATACAATATACTCACAACACATATTATTAGGATATTTTTTCATTGAGCATAATATGACATTATTTGATTGTTTATACTTGGCTGTCCGGACCTACCCCATCAGGCATGTCTGAAAGTTAAATTTACACGTCTAATAATTCTTATTTAGATGCTAGTTCTCACCTTATCACTAATAGGACATTAGAATTATTCTATTATAATATTCAATTCAAATTGGCAGTGTTCGTAAAATATTTACATTCTCTTAACATTCTAATGATATAAATTAAAAACAGGTGCTGTAACAATAAGAGCAACAAAAAATATAATCTTTGCTGTAAAACGTGAGTCAAATCAACTGAATTGTATCGTCATTTCAAATCATTTGTAACAAACTGGTCCGACCGTAAATCCAAATCCTTGATTGGGTAGCCCATAATCCACTGGAAAGAAATCGACTATCGGCAATTGGTGCAACCTTTTTGTCCGTATCTCGAAAACGGTCTCACTTCTATCTTTTCTGGTTTTACAACCGTCACTGATGATGGAAGGTTTTATTTTGTTATATGAAAATTCTTGTTCATTTTCTCCCAGAAACTTGATCGACATGTCATATTTGTACGTGTCAGAATTGAACCAAGCAATGCTGTTCGTGCAGGAATAAGTGAAGTTTTGATGGACCTCTTGGGATAGCAGCCTCAAGAATGTCATTTGTACACCTCCGGCAGTTTCGTAAGATATCTAAAGAAACCCATTTAAGAAAATCTCACACTTGATTCATCATTAAAAAGATTTTGGCCCTCATGGTTGGTCTTTCTTGCTTACCCTAAAACCGCCTCGTAAATGTGAATACCAGTCGTTTTTGTATGTTTCTCTCCTCCATGGTATGTTTGGCATGCTAGCACTGTGAACATCTGGGAAAACACAGGTTTCACCTTTGTTCGTTATGTTACAGAAGACGTAAACTGAATCCTCAATACTCCCCAAGTTTGGATCAATCCAGTACCATCCTAAAATCCTTGAAGTTATACTTTTGATTCTTATATAAGCAGCTCTTAAATCTACCATTAGCGAACTCTGGATGACTGTAATACAGGTCTTTACAAGTTCTAACAGGGCTTTCTTTCGACCCCACAGGCTTCTTGAGACTTTCAAGATCTTGCTTCATTGCATAAATAATTTTGTACATGCTTGAAAACTTTTCATTTTCTTTGTTAATGTCTTCTTCCGATGTATCATGTCTATCTTCATATTCATTTCTAAAACAGAACAGACAGTTGAACAGAATCTGTACAGTACAGAATAGTAGAAATATAGCTACTTATTTCAAAAGTTTATCAACAGTAAATATGGACTCACAATAATTCCTCCACACTTCTTCTGGTTCTAAAAAGCTCCCGTTCAAACAAAACCTCAGGCGGTATTAACGGCATATCAGCTGGAGGTCCAGGAGGTCCAGGCGGTCCAGCCGGTCCAGGTTCTCCTTTCATGCCTGCTTGACCTTCAGAACCTTTTGGTCCTAATGATCCTTCTAGACCTGGTGACCCAATAGGTCCGTCATTACCTTTCAAACCAATAGGTCCTGGAGGACCCTAAAATTTATCCCAAGTTCTCAATTATCTAATCTAAATGCTGCAAAATCGAATTACAATTTCTCCTTTTCTTCCTTCCGGGCCCGATGGTCCTTTTTCTCCTCTTGGTCCTTTTTCGCCACTTTCTCCTTTCAGTCCCATCATTCCCATTTCGCCTCTATGTCCTTTGGGGCCTCTCCGTCCTCGATCGCCTTTCAGGCCTTTGGCGCCCATGCTCCCCATTTTACCGGGCAAGCCGACTGGTCCACTTTTTCCAGGTGGTCCATTCTCGCCCTTTTACGAAGAAAATAAAGTTGATTGTTTATCAACTAAATTTTACAGTTCACTCGATTGAAAAACTTGTCCAAAAACGCTTTTTTTTAAATTATTCTCGGTGCTATCAGTCAAAACTTGGATAGACAGGCACTCCCAATTGAAAAATAATAAATAAATCGAGAAATAAATTCATATTTATTTACCGCAGGTCCAGCTGATCCTCTTAGTCCTGTTAAACCTTGAGGACCTGGAAGTCCTTGAGATCCTGGAGAACCCTGTAAACCTGGAGCTCCAGTTGCGCCTTTATCACCTTTTTCTCCTGGAAGGCCTGTATTTCCTTGAGGACCACCAGGTCCTTCAGAACCCTGTAATATATGAATGGTGAAGTCTTCTGCAGATACCTATACAGATTATCCCAAAATAAACTAGACAGCGTTTAATCATGAACTTCTATCATCAAAGTTTTAGCTATGAGAGATATAGCTATTCAAATATGAAAATTCACAATGGCTTTTTTTGCATAGCTTTTAAACCGTTAACCAATTTTATTCAAATTTAAATCAAAGTTTACTTTGCAATCTCTATCTAACAAAGTAATAATGTGTCCAATCAAAATTTCTTAGGGACGTAGATAATAGAGAGTGTTCCCCCCTAGTTCCTACCGCCTTAGTTATCTTTGGAAATCTGTATTTGTTGTATTCTATGTTCAATTTAGAAAACGTTCAGGTTTTGCAGGCGTCTCGAGGAAACGCCATTCAAGCTGAAAACCAACCAGCTTTCAAAAAACTAATTTTTTTTTAAACATTCAGACTCAAGGATCTCGAAAAACAAACCTTTCAACAAGCACACCAGTAAATTTGTCTTATAAATCGAGCATGACATAATTTAAAAATATGGACCATTAGAAAATACATCAATAAGGGGTGAAAATAGAGAAGGAAAAGGGGGGGCACATCCCATCATATACGCCTCTAAGAAATTTTCATAGAACACATTAGTACTGTTTTTTTTTTTTTTTTGCCCTGCATCAACAGCTAGGTTATTAGCAGGTTTTTGCCGTCGGGGTTTTTCTTTAACGATAACAATGAGGACGATAACAACGAAGTACTGTGAGATTTACATCTTTGAATCAGTGGGGAATTTATCAGTGGAGTTTTGTTTCGATGGCTTTCTCGTTTCATCCCTCTTCCCGGGGCATCACCGCACGATAGTAGATGCCCCAGTACTAAGAGAAGCGTGAAAAAGTCCATCTGGCCCAGTGCGGATTTGAACCCGGGACCTTCGCCTTTGAAAGCGAGGCCGAGCTCACCGTGCTACCGACTGGGTTAGTACTGTTTGATTAAGAGTTGTTTCAGTAAACTTTAGTTCAAATTTGAACGTGATCGGGTGAACGGTTCAAAAGTTACGCTCAAAAGAAAGATTATTTATTTCCAAATTTGAAGGACCACACAGCTCACCAAAGCCACGGAAAATATGCCAACTGAAGAAAGGTTCGACTCTGCGTACTGAATACCTAATAAAGCGCACTAGGTCCTGAAGTGCGGCGCCAGACACGCCTACCAAAGGCTTTTTGTAGGTTCGGTACACCTATATATCTTTTATAAAGCTGAATTTTGCGAAACGGTTTTGGTTCTCCCGATGATTTGATGAGAGGAGTGTATGGTTAAGGACGGAGTCATATTGGTGAAATAAGCGTTGCAAAATCAATCCGCCTGGGTTTATTCCTTGACGGATTCTTACCATTTTGGTCTCTTTCGAAAGCTACAAGGATGCATTTTGGTTTGAGCCCATTGGCATTTCCGAAATCCAAAAAAAAAATCAAATTTTGACATTTAAAAAAATTATTTTTGGATTTTGGAAATGCCAACAAGCTCAAACCAAAGTACATCCTTGTAGCTTTCGAAAGAGACCAAAATGGTAAAAATCCGTCAAGCCATAAATCCAGACGGATTGATTCCGCAACGCTTATTTTACCAATCGAACACCGTCCTTAAGCGTTGTCAAGTTTATTCTGGGATATCCTGTATATTATGAATCAAGTACTACAGATTTGGCAGCAAAGTATCAGTTTGATTATAACCAATAAATAACTATTACTTCTTTTCCTGGAGGTCCGATTGGTCCAATTGGGCCTGGTGGACCAGCCGGTCCAGGTGTACCAGCTTCGCCTATCAGCCCATCGTCACCATCTTTTCCAGGTTCGCCTTTTTCGCCTAACAAACCTGGTTCACCTGGAGGTCCAGGAAAACCATCGGGTCCAGCTGGACCTACTGCTCCTTCATTTCCTGGTAAGCCCCTAGGACCCGGAGGACCTTGGATCCCTGATTTGCCTTCGTCTCCTTTTTGGCCTTGCGCGCCTCTTTCACCCTGAAATAGTGAAAATATAGCAAAATATTGACGATGTGGATTGTGGAGTGAAAAAGAAGACGAACACATACAAATTTTCCATCAGCTCCAGGTGGTCCTGTAGGTCCGATGAGCCCTGGCTCTCCTTTCGCGCCCTGAGGTCCCTCAGGGCCAGCAGGTCCTGGCAATCCTTCCCCGCCTTTGGTTCCTCTTGGGCCTGGCTCCCCCGGTTGTCCAGCAGGTCCCAGAGGTCCTTTCTGGCCAACATCGCCGACCTCGCCTTTTATCCCTGGGGGACCTGGAAGGCCTTGTAAACCTGCAGGACCGGCTGGTCCCTGAGGACCTATCGGTCCATCCTCTCCTTTCGGGCCTTGCCTCCCAATCTCTCCCGGAGGTCCCTTCTCACCTGGAGCGCCCACCTGTCCAGGTTCCCCACGGGGACCTTGTGGACCAAGATTGCCTTCAGGACCCTACAAAAGGTTTTGAAGTTGATAGCTAAGTGTAAAACTGATCATAGGTATTTCATTACTGATTCTCCTCGGCTGCCTTTAAATCCTTTTTCTCCTGGTGGACCAATATCACCTTTATCTCCATCTTCACCTGGCGAACCAACAGGACCTGGCTGTCCCGGTAAGCCGCGTAACCCTGGGAGACCGTCTCTTCCAGTAGGTCCCGCTGGGCCAGGTTCTCCAGGTTCGCCTTTCGCACCGCCTGCTCCTGGAGATCCTGGTGGACCTCTCCGTCCCTCTGGTCCTTGTGCTCCATCTTTTCCAGGCTCTCCTTGTTGGCCTTTATCACCAGTTACTCCAGGAAAGCCAATAGGACCCATTTCTCCTTTTAATCCAGGCATTCCCTACAGTCAACCTTTACATTAGTATATTAGGTACAATAATTGTTAAAGATTGTCAAGGAATTATGCTAGTTCTATAAATAACTACTATGTAAAATGTTATGAAACCCATACTGGTAATCCGTTCATTCCTCTTTCTCCTGGGAATCCTGGCAAACCTGTCGGACCATTTGCCCCAGGCTTTCCTTCAGGACCTGGAGGACCAGAAGCTCCTTCTTTCCCAGCTTCTCCCGGCATTCCTGCTTCGCCAGGAATACCTGGCGCACCTGGCGTGCCTGGTTCTCCAATAGGACCAGGTTCACCAGTCGGTCCTGGAGGACCAATTACTCCTGGGCTCCCAACCATGCCTGGCGATCCCGGTTCTCCCTAGAACATTTTTAGCTTTCTGCCCTTTCTCAACTTGACTAAGTACTATTAACTCACGGGCTGACCACGTTCTCCTGGTAATCCAGGCAGACCATCTTTTCCATTAGATCCCGGTGGACCTGGTGGACCCACAAATCCTCTGCCTCCTTCAGGTCCAGGCAAGCCGATTTCACCTGCTGGACCGGTTGAACCAGGCTGTCCAGTATCACCTTTAGGGCCTTGCAAACCCTCATTTCCTCTCCGCCCCCTCGACCCTCGAAACCCTCTTGGACCAGTCTCTCCTCGTTCACCAGTAGCTCCCGTGTTGCCCTAAAATGCTACTTGTTCCTTAAGTTAATAAATCAACTTATCGTAACTCACTCTGTCTCCTTTTTCTCCAGACTCGCCTAGTTTTCCAGTCGCTCCCTTATCGCCTTTTTCGCCTGCATCTCCAGGATAACCTGCCAAACCCTGTATTCCTTCTCTTCCTTTTTCGCCCGGGGGTCCAAGTGTTCCTGTTTCACCTCGAGGTCCATCAAAACCCTTACAAGAAAAATCGTGGATTGATCATTCCAACTTTGGTAAAATAGTCAACTACTAACTTTAGGTCCATCTGGTCCTTCAAGTCCTGAGGTTCCAGCAGGTCCAACGGGCCCTGCATCGCCTTTGATACCAGCTTCCCCCTTTTCCCCCTCTAAACCTATATCACCTTTATCCCCCTTTTCGCCTTGAGTTCCTCGCTTGCCTTCATCCCCTTTGACCCCTCTAGCTCCTGGGAATCCAATAGAACCTGTATGTCCCATGAGTCCCTGTTCACCTTTTGTGCCGGCTGGACCGGGCGTTCCGGGTGTTCCTGGAAGACCTTCAGCACCCGGCAATCCTGGTAAACCAGACTTCCCATGCGGTCCCTACAAATTTTCTATGTCAATGGGTGGACTTGAATTTCTAAAGAATTTTTATTGATATTCTCTTGGAATCTCTGATTTATTTGGAAGTTATCTACTTGAATACAGAACTATGGTTTTTCCGGAGATACCGACTTTTGAATGTCAAGATTATTTGATTATCAGAAAACTTGGATAACCCTTTACAAAGACCATTATTTACCATTGGGCCTGGAGGCCCCAGTAATCCTTGCGGGCCGAAGGGCCCTACTGCTCCTTGAGGCCCAGCTTGTCCTGGAGCTCCTGGCTGGCCTGGCGGCCCTGGGTGGCCCTTACTGCCAGGTGGACCTTCAATTCCTGATATTCCTGGTGCGCCAGGCATTCCTGGTATACCTCTCGGCCCAGAAAATCCTCTAGGACCCTTAAAATATTCGTAGAAGATTTGGTTCAAAAATGAAGAGGGAAATTAATGAAGAGTTTTACCATTTCTCCAGGTAAACCGGGCAAACCTGGAAGGCCTTCTTCACCTTGCATGCCATCATGGCCTCTCAAGCCTTGTTCGCCGGCGTTACCAGCGATTCCTCTTTCTCCCTTTTCTCCAGGTAACCCTGGTAGACCGATCAGTCCTTGTTCGCCTTTGTTGCCAATAGGGCCGGTCATGCCTCTAGCTCCGTCGTTTCCTGGACGTCCTCTTCGACCTTCTCTACCAGGAGGTCCTTGTGCACCTCTTTCACCTCTAGGGCCCTTGACATAAAAATAGCGAAAGAGCAATGAATTTATTTCTCTACTAATCTTTGTTTTAGGAGAGAAAAGACCGTTCTCGCATTTCCAGAATTCTAATAAATGTTTGAAACCGAGCAAAGTGCATAAAGCAGAATGTCACATCAAACTACCTATACCTGTTCTCCGGAATCTCCAGGTTCACCTTTCGTTCCCTCAGGTCCAGGTGGGCCTTGTGGGCCTGGAACTCCTGTCAAGCCCATGGGCCCCTCAGTGCCTCTCATGGACATCTTTAACATTGTTTCGAACAACTGTTAACTCTGTTAATCATAAAAAGAAAAACCAGCAACATTCTTACCATGTGTTGAGATAACATGTGCCGGAACGTTTCTGCTTGGGCATCAGGTCCTTTTTCATCCCTTTGGGAGTTCAACTAATTTGGCGAAAACAAGAATAGTTGTATCAAAAGTCCTGCATATATTGCGTTAAATGTTCAACGTATGTGGCAAGAAGGTAATCCGTATCTTAATAAATTTAGGGACACATTTGGACCTTTCAAACCGGAATTGAGAGTTGTTACTTGTAGTAAGTATGTGGGTTTTACCGGTATCATGAAAACATGTCCAGGAGGTCCGGGTTGACCCGTTAATCCTCCTAAACCATCTCTGCCCTCTTCTCCTCTGGGACCTGCAGGTCCTGGTAAACCTGGAGGACCAGGGTAACCTCTCGGGCCAGGAGGTCCTCTATTTGGGTTGTAGGGATAATATTCTGGCACTGCAGTTCTATTTTCACCCTAGAAGTATTTTTCACCAATATTTCAAATTAGGGATTTTGGTACCATACTCCACCTCGTCAATATCTTCTGGGTTTTCGGTGCTAAACTCGAATTCATTTTCTGTTGAATTATAGAAATACACAGGTTCAGTGACGGCTACGCTTCCATTATTTCCATCAACTTCGAAATTTTTCTCGAACGAAATAATGTCAATAGAATTTCCTCCACTATTTTGATTGAAAATTTTTCTGTTTTCCCGCAAAAAATCGTCCAAGCTTTGTGCAGCTGATAAAAAAAGCTATAGATTTTTTAAACAAATGGTGAAAGTTTAAATGCAAACCTTCTTCTCCAGTGTGAGTTTCTCCAAAATTTGTTGTGTTTTGGTGTACTGTCCTGGTGACAGACAGACCGTTATTTTCATCTATTCTGTTATTCCCGGAAGTATGATAAGATAAGCCATCGCCGGAATTAGTAACTCTATTGTTCGTAGCATAGGAATGTGTTGGTCTTTTTCTCGTTCTTAGCAGTTCATTACAACTTACAGCATATCGATTGCATAATTCATATGCCTCGTCGGGAGTCGATGCGATTTTCAGAAGTTGTACGTCCCCCTGTAAAAAAATAATATGAAGTGCTTATGCGAAGACCTTATTGTGGTGTGATGGTCATCGCATCCGACTGCCATGCCAAGAGACGTGGCTCCGATCCCCAACGGAGACGGTCGGATTTTCGTCCCGAAAACAAGTTCCTTGATTTAGTTGGAATGCTTCCTAATGGGGCCTTGCACTGCCACTTTTACACACCGAGGGCGCCACGACCGTTGGGGGCAAATTCGACGATTTTGACGGCGTTGACGCTTCAGCGACCGACGTCCGTCATTTTATGTCTTGATTTGAAATTTGGATAACCTCTGTTTCTTGCTTGACGTCTCCAGTCACTGTCAGTTACTGGTCAAACTACTCAAACTCCCCTGTTTTTCGCGTCGTTACGGCCGCTTTATCGAAGTAGGCGCCCCCTACAGTAGTGGCGACCTCACGTTGAGTTTTTCAATTGCAAGGCCCCATTGCAAGGCAAATATACAAATGCAATGCATGCAAAAATACCCACCCTGTGTTGGAACACAAGGTAGAGCTCGGCAAAATTTCCGGTATAGTGGAGGAAAGCATTCACCGGCATCGGTGTTTGGTCTCGTTGTGGAAATAGGCCGACGTTAAATAAACCAAAAAAGACAGTGCTTATGCTGTAACCTGTATGCTGAGTATGTGAGTAGCAAGCGATCAACAAAACTTCCATTTGGATAGTTAACTTTGCTGTCAAACTATTCAGCTACTCAACCAGTCCAGTCGCTCTGAAAATTACTTCCATTTGATGGTAATTTTGTTTATTCAATTCAATAATGTATTCATAACTCAATTGTGCATCACATTTCACAATACTCCACCAGTGGAATAAAGCATAGTATTCTACTCTCGTGTGTAATCTATTACTGGTTCGGAAGCTTCACGACACTCGCCAAGGCTTGTGTCAGCAAACTGCATCCTGTTGAGCAATATCATCACACGCTCGTTTATAATACGCGTATCATTCAACTGATAATGGAGTATTGTAAAATGTGCACAATTAAGTCATGAGTAGGTATACAACATCAATATTGAATAATGCATAGTATTCCACTTTGGTGTAATGACCATCATTATTGTAAGAGCAATAGCAATTATTACACGCTCGTTGAATAATATACTAATTTTATACTCAGCCAGATTCGAGGTCCGAATGGCAATTTTGTTAATTCATTGTTAACGGGAAGTTTTACTGTTGGGCTAAATTATTAATGATAAACTGGTCAAACGGGCTAGAAATTAGTTACTGGGACATGTACATGTACAAGATACACTTTCCATTGAATTTTTTTGCCTAACAACAATTGAAAAACTCACATTATAAAATCCATCGTTGGCTAGTTGATAGCCAATGGTCATTATTCCATCTACGCTCAGTTTCGACGTAGTTTTTCTCGCCAAAGGTTTTGTGACAGTCTTTTCGCAATCAAGTATGAGGGTCACTGAGTCCCCCTTAACGCTAAAGGCCAGTCGGTGCCACCTGAACATTAAATATTTCAAATGTAAAATAAATCATTCAAGTGGAAACTATACTATTTATGTATATTATTATCATTTCACTCACTTCCCGTCGTCTAACGAAACTCCAAACGGAATAAAATTATTCTCCTCGGGCATTTCTTCCATGTCCTCGTAGTAAATGCTGACGTCTTTTCCGATAGACACAGCCAACTGTTCATCTCCATCCTCGCTGTACAAAGTGAATAAATAGTAAGATTGCTCTGAAATATCGAGGTAGTTTACTTTTAAATGTCCATCAATCTGGTGTTTTACTTATACCTGGTTTGGGTCTTGCCACAATCAGAATGGAAAAGTCTGCAGGAAACCCCGACGGAAAGTACTCGCTCGTGCTCAGAGAAATCTGAACTTTATCATTTAGTCGATATGCCCAATCCGATTTTATCGGCTCAGTTTCTTGGGTGCTGTTGATGCAACGACCCAATATTCTCAGTACTCCAACAGGTTCGGACCAAAGGTTTGCTTCTTCTATAAGGTCAACTATATCGTCATCTGAAAATTACGTTTTACTTAGTAAATAAATTCTAGGATATATTCGAATGATTCAATTATCAAAAGCCTTTGAGGTCTAAGTAGGGCTGGGCTGCATACTACCTTTAATGTCGAAGGTAAAACTGAAAGATAAAATGGCTTCCGCGAGTTTCGCGTAGAATGCGGCTGCAAAAGAAGAGTGCTACTTGAATGTTATTTGAAATAAAATTTGTCCCTAAATATTCATCTCCGGTTATTCTTTTCCTTTGCTAGTTCGCTCGAAGTAAATATGACGTAGGTAACGATCCAATTTACTTTATAAACTTTTTAGAAGCCGTCCCCGACGCTTCCCTCTAAGGCAGATGTGCACTAAAGTAAGAATAACTTATTATTAATTACTATGTCAGTTTTAGACTGCAAACTCAAAAGACCGTGTTCCGCACTGTGTTCCGATTCAAGCACAAAATAACCTAAAGCTTCTATACATTTTTCCAAACGGTATTCGCTGTCGCACTCAAAATAAGGTACTTGAACATATTATCGAGTTACTTTCTTACACTACCGTCATTTTGAATGAATGATTAATGACTTGAATATGATAACTTGAATGATTTCGACACTTTTTCGACGCAATTCTTGGATTCTTTTTTTTTGCATAACCGTGTGTTCTCGGAAAGGCATCACATTGAAAGAAATCCGGATCCAGAACATCATACATTTGAACGGTAGAAATGGTGGATGCTTCAGTTTTATCCGCACGATAGCAAGAAAAACAAATAACTAAACTGAACGGATCTTCAATGAAAAGAATTGACAGACAATGAAGATGCAAACAAGAATGTTGACAAGATATTTGCTGGAGACTCCGACGCGAGGATAAGACACACGCTTGCAGGATTGGCGGAGGAGCCGCATAAACTTTCATAGAGCTTTTGCGGTCAGTGTAGCAGCAGATACTTACTGGAGAATGACAGAAAAGGGTAGAAGGGACTAGAACCTTCAAGAAGTTTTCGGAAAGGTAGACCAGAACATTCTAGAACCCTTCTCTGAGGAAGCGGCTCGAGACTAAGACAAGCAAGTGAATGTGATCTCACAATCGGCGTCTCACGTATTAAAAAAATTAACGAGGAACTTATCTATTGTAATATTTCGATCTTGATGAACAGTTCAGCAACAAAATGACAACTAATCAACTGTCCAGTCTCCAATACCAGCTGGATAAAACTACCTGTTGTGCTTTGCACCTTGTGTAAATCGCTCAAATGCAAATTTTTCTTGGGTATACGGCTTAACGAAATATCACGTTAACACTAATAAATAATATTAGAAAATAACTAAGTACAACAACGACAACAATAACAACGAAAATAGCTAGAATTGTATAAAAACTTACTGCTTTGAGGAAGGACAGCTTGTAGGTAGCACAGCACCATCAGGACTTCATGTAGAACACGAATCTTCAGTGAAGTCATTGCAGGGAAGAAGAAACATGGCCTAAATTCAACGAACTACACTATAAATCTAGAAATTGTCGCCCCGCTGTACAATCTGCAAGTAATAATTGAATGAAGGAAAATATATATGGGTATCAATTATTTTAGGGGTTGTTATACCAAGAGTAAGTAATCCTGAAATTGTACAGTAATTTTTTGTTAGATGGGCTTTTGAAAGAGAACATTTTTTTATTATATTTAATAAGTATATGTGTCTAACCATTTCTCTTTCCCTCATTACATGTAACTTAAACTCCTTACATTTTCTTAGATCCCAGTAAATTAACCCCAAAGTAAACCCATACTTGATCAAAACACTACGGATTTCACATCCGAACCATAACATTTTCACTGGGGCCGTGAGAGTGTAGCACATTCCATCGTGTCAGATTGAAAACTGTAAGCTGTCATTGGAAATAAGTAAATCCGATGAAAATGTAGGATTTCTCTCCCAGAATAATGGTAGAGATTTTCCTTTCCCGAGTTTTAGTTCAGTCTCAAATCCACGCAGGAAACTCGGTCCCGCAATAACATCGAATTTTATATTTATTTTAAATAATAATTTTGGTGAGACAAAAGCAAAATACGATCGAAAGGACTACATCGCTGGTCTTTCAATTTGTAGTTTATATTATTTATAAACTAATGTAATTTTTTTTTAATACGTACAGAATATTGATCCTAGTTCTATCGGCGCATTAGCAACTTAAAAGAGCTCGAAAAAAAGTACAACGCTACGGGTAATGATTTTCAGAAGCTCTCAAAGTTAACTTTTCACAGGTGCGAGGGGAAGATTTACCCACGTTTAAAAATTATTAGTGCGTAATGGAACGCATTATTAGCAACTCATTAACCACAGAGGATGTGGTTTCCAGCACTTTGTGTAAGAAGGAACTTCAAAGAAATATGTTGAAAGCATTTCCCACATACCTAAATAACTTAGGCGTTGATGATAGGGAAACTCGCGGCCAACAAAATGTATTCTTGGCGGGACATTGGACGATGGTCAAGAGTCATCTTCGAATCAGAATATGCCCACCAATTACGGACAGGGTAAACAAATTCGGGGTTTGTTATGTTCAGGTTTAATTACTGCTTAAACAGCTCATTATTATTATTGACTTATTGGCGGTTGAAATATTTGTTGGATTTACCAACAAAATGACTTATTGCGTGAACGAATGCAATTATGCCTCTCACTACTGTTCCTCAGTTTATCGCTGATTCTTCAACAAGTAATCTCTACCAGAGATCGAATTTTTGCCTAAATACCTTTTTATCTTGTTTTCAGCGTTTGCCTTTAAATTAATTATTAATAATGCTGATGAAAAAAATCGGTTATGTCACCCCAAAACTTTCCCGATTAGTATCCAGGAACCAATGGAACTATTTGTTCGAAAGGTCTCTTTGGGTGGGAAGTTGTAATTAGAGAAAAAGATTGAAAATAATTTGCAGGAAATTAAAAAAATTTTGTCAGAAAATTTGAATTTTCCGGGAAAACCTAATTTTTTTTTCCAAATCATCTTATTGTAAAAATAGTCAATCAAGTCTTCACTTTAAGCTCCATCATCCAAGTCTGATCTCGATAACCCAGGCCGGTTTTACATTTTCAACAGGAAAATTTCCGGGAAAATGAAAAAAAAAGTTGTTAAGATGTTCAAGAACTGGTCACCTGTTATCTAAAAGAAAATAGTAACAATCTGTTCACGAAATAAAAAGTTGGAAAATTTGCATTTTTCCAGAGAGGAAAACTCGAAAATAATGGGTCCGATTTCTACATCTACTTCTCTACAACTGTTAATCATGCCTGTACCTAAAATGAATATTTCGTGGGGCTCACGCTCACCGCATGTCGAAGTTTGCGCTGCAGTTTTTTCAAATTCAGGGGATGTGCAAATTTTATTTTGGAAAAATACTGTCGGATTACCTACCAGAACCGTGTTGATTTTGAAAATGGGTCTACACGACGCTCAATCCAATTTACTTCCAATATCAGTCGGAATTTTTCCAAAAAAAGTCGATCCTCGAGCAGGAATAAATTTTTGAGTGGAGTCCTGCATCAAAAATCAGAGCGAGAGCGAGTCATCCTGGTCAAAATACGGGTGAGAGGCCCTTCGGGTGGCAACGGCTGGGAGAAATTTTGAAAACTCATAACGCCAGACGGGGAAAAGGTGTAAAACTGCAACTGCAGACATAATTTGACTCTTTTGTTGTGTTGCTTCCAGCCAAATTTGGTTTCAATCCATCGGATAGATTTTGGATAATTAAATGGTAAAGTTTTGAACTTTGACATCATTTGTTATTTGACAGATGATAGATAGGGTAATACTTTTAACTGTTCTGAACTCGGTTCCAAATACAGTTTTTTATGGGCTTTCAAACGGTATATCGCAAGTCAAGTTCCATGAGATATAGATAGCTTCTGACATTTGTTGAAAGTGTCAGTTCTGTTCGACAGATGACAGCCAAAAGTTAATCAGCTCATTTCACAGTAAGACCATCTCTGTATATCAAATTTCAAGTCCATCGGACTAACGGTTCGGCAGCTATCGTGTCAGAACGTTTTCCCTGCATCATCACATAACTTCCCTTCCAAGTGAGGGGGCGAGTATCTCATACGCCGAAAATGCCTTAATTTTCATACGAATTTCAAAAATGATTGATAGATGATCATTCAACTCAAACATCAAAAAATTCCCGCGTATTGAATGAAATTAATTATTATCTGTTATAATTTGACGAATCAACGGGGAAAAAATCCATACGAACAAAGGCAAAAGTGTCGATGCTTTCGAAACTTAACAATTAGATAAGATTGAATCAATACATCAGAAATAGAGATATGAAGAGTCTTTGATCTCAAAGATGCCAGTGCCAGTCCAATCGAGCTGGAGGTCCTTGACACGTCAAATCCCGATGATATACTTACAAGTGTGACGTGAAGGTTTCAATAGAAATCTGGCAGATTATACATTGTCTTGAGAGTGCTTCGGGAATGTTGTCCTCCATGCCTGCTATACATGGTTATAATGCGGGCGCTCAATTATTGGTAGAGTTGACGGCACACCACAGGGACCTGTGGGCGGGGCCGAACAAAAAAACAAATATTGTTTTGGACGGGTCCGTGGGTTGAAATAGGGGAAGCAACACCGTCAGCTGGAGTGGTGGACCATTACCAGGTCAAAGGCGAACCTAATATCCCACTGAAAATCTAGGTGCACCACTAGATGGACTTAGTTCGCGCAGTAAGGCTCCGCCCACAGGTCCCTCTGGTATTCCGAGTGCTCTAGTACGACCGCATCTGTCAGTGAGTGAGGTCCGATCAGTTGAAGCTGATTAAAGGACGTAACGGTGTTGAAAAGGCCTGACGAATGAGCTTTACCAGATGATCGTACTTTCTGCGTGTTTTAGGAATGTTGCCTTGCAGTTATAATATGGAGGTTATGTTGGTGACATGTCACCGAATGAAAATAATGAGATTCAATCAGTTGAACTTGATCACGGCTGATGATCTGTGTGTATTTCACTAAATTGAAATCTACAATATCATGGTGTTTTCATGATGCTTTTAGGAACGTTGAGCTGTTTTGTGTTGATGTATGATCTGTCAACGAGTGTCAAGCACCATAGTAATTGATCAATTACTGACTTTTAAAAAGTTGGAAAATAAACCCTATAGTCCGGGAGCTTATGTAGGAAAAACAGCTCCCGTGGCGGTATTTCTGAAGACGGTTTGAAAGTGGTTTAGTTCGATGAGGTAGCATCCCTAGTTGAATATTTTTTTTGGTGGCCATCGATCTGTGGCGTCTGGTAACCTTGATGGCCTCTTCAAAATGAAGACATGATTTTTTTTTCCATCTGTTGAATCTTTGATACCGCTCGCCCGATTTTCATGTAAGAGATCTCATTTTAAAGAGAATTTTGACACCTGCATGAAAATTGTGACAGATTTTTGACAAGTGATTTTGACAAAAAAACAATAACGGATGAGTCAAAAGTGAGACCGAACATGTATGATGATTACTTGAAATTCTGACATTTCTTTATTTTCCTATAGATTTTCGTGATTTCTCTTTTAAATTGAAGATGAAATATTGAGGAAGAGCTGAGGGATGTCAAACTGCTCATTCTGGTGTTTAAAAACATGACGGAGAAGAGTTGAGTATTTTTTTTTATTGAAAATGTGGTTCAACCAGAAGGACAAAGCAGCCATTTATTTAAACAGTAATGTCAAACTAATACCATTTTGAGATAAAACAAACTATTTGAAGTATATCCAGGTGCAAAACTTACAATGAATTTGGTTCAGACCAAAATTATGGCCAACTATGTCAAAGCGTGTTTTCTCCGACTTTCGTCAAAAAAATTACTATTTTGTGATTTTTTTTGTAATTTATCATAGATTGATGACGAAATTGACTCAGAGTGTAGAGAAAGAACTTATCTATAGGTGCCAGTTGCCAAAACAGGTATAGATTTTGAAATCTTTCTGAATTTCTGGAATTTCGTGGATTTTCATGATATTTTGACTTTTTTTCTTAATTTTAGTTTTTCCGCATAATTGGGGCCCACTAATGTGCAAGCACATGTTGGAGTGGTAGAGTCAACATTGAGGAATATCTTTAGGATGGGTGGCCATCACTGTTTGTCACGTGAGGATCCCCAATGGGAATGTTTTGAAATGACGTTTTGATGAAATTGTGAAAATTTGACATATTATCACAGCTTACATTCTTATGTTTATGGTGCCTTCTCCACCTTCATCTTTTCCACCGATGCCATTCGTTTGAACAAAAAGGTCAATGAAACACAGAATCAAACATATAATATCAATTTTGTAGCGATGTGATCATCAAATATCCAATAATTTATACATGTGATTACAAATTATCATCACGTTCGAAATTGAACCTGCTACGTGGTAAGCTTAGTATGGATGTACTATGAGAAAAATATGTGACAAGTAAGTTATGAACCCTCCCCTTCTTCTTTGTCCTCCTCTTCTTCCTTATCCTCTTCTTCGTCCTCTTCTTCGCTGCTAGCGTGATCAGGATCACAGTTGGCATTTTGACACAAGTCTTCATCAACCCCGCATTTACACATTAGAGTGCACGGCAGTTTGTTAACTAGGCATTTGCAGGGTGCAGCACATCTGTTTTTCACGCAGGAGCACCTGATTAACTTCAATATGCTATTCGGAGCGCAAGGCATCTCACAGAGGTCAGGTGTAACTTGTCCATCGCTTTCTATTCCCCAGCCGTGACCAACTGGGGATGGTAGAGTAGGCAGAGCAACACAATCCAAACTCCAGATATAAGCTTGGTAGAGTTCACCCTTTTCAATGCCGGTAAGAATTAGCTCAGAGTCGGAGGCAACTTTTCCCAGCTGGCTTGCTTTTTTGAAAAAAGGTACCAACGCAGCTGAGCCAGCGTGGTGAAGTTACTCCCCGGTTGATAAATTTGGCAAATGAATTTCTCCATCGTAGCGATGACTTGCTTGGTGATGGCATCCAAGGTGCCTAATGCCGCAGTCGAGTCGTCTCGATCATCTCTTTGTCACATCCGATAAATGCTTTTCAATAAGAAAGCTTCCCCTTGCCAGATAAAGAGCCGCACGTGTCACACCCCGACAAAGCGTGAAACGCAGGCAACGCCGATGACTTCGCACTGCCCAAACCATTGTAGATGTCTCCAATGCCTATAATGTTTTTTGTAGTTGGTATGAAGAAGCTTTTTTTGGGCAGTAGCGGGTATCGTCTTATCGCTAGTTCTAGTATGTCCGTGTCTTGAGCATACAGGTGCAGCTCTGATGCTCCTCTCACTGTTGCGTCCAGGGTAGGTTAATTTTCGTATCCGCTTCTTCGTGAGTACTCCGCAGGTGTTGTAAATCACAGTGTGCAGATTCAACTTCTGCACGGCAAGCCACAACGATGCGCTTCTCGGTGTCTTTTGCGCTTTTGATCAGTTTTTTGGAAAGATAGGCCTTTAGTTCGTCTTTTGTTGCATAATGTGACAGCAACTTTTTCATGGTAATGTTAGTGATGACTGTGTTGTCCATTACTTAAAATTGTGAACGAGAATTCCCTTGCAGTCTGTTTTGCCTCGGCATATTTTTTATAGAGTCTGCCTGATGATATCTGGAAGCGCAAAAGACACCGAGAAGCGCATCGTTGTGGCTTGGCGTGCAGAACTTGAATCTGCACACTGTGATTTACAACACCTGCGGAGTACTCACGAAGAAGCGGATACAAAAATAATCCTACATAGCCTGGACGCAGCAGTGAGAGGAGCATCAGAGCTGCACCTGTATGCTCAAGACACGGACATACTAGTACTAGCGATAAGATGATACCCGCTACTGCCCAAGAAAAGCTTCTCCATATCAACTACAAAAAACATTACCTATAGGTAAGCATTGGAGACATCTACAACGGTTTGGGCAGTGCGAAGTCATCGGCGTTGCCTGCGTTTCACGCTTTGTCGGGGTGTGACACGTGCGGCTCTTTATCTGGCAAGGGAAAGCTTTCTTATTGGAAAGCATTTATCGAATGTGACAAAGAGATGATCGAGACGATTGCAGCATTAGGCACCTCGGATGCCATCACCGAGCAAGTCATCGATACGATGGAAAAATTCATTTGCCAAATTTATCAACCGGGGAGTAACTTCACCACGCTGGCTCAGCTGCGTTGGCACATTTTTTCAAAAAAGCAAGCCAGCTGGGAAAAGTTGCCTCCGCCTCGGAGCTCATTCTTACCGGCATTGAAAAGGGTGAACTACCAAGCTTATATCTGGAGTTGGGATTGTGTTGCTCTGCCTACTCTACCATCCCCAGTTGGTCACGGCTTGTTGCTTTGCCTACCTACCCATCCCCAGTTGGTCACGGCTGGGGAATAGAAAGCGATGGACAAGTTACACCTGACCTCTGTGAAATGCCTTGCGCTCCGGATAGCATATTGAGGTTAATCAGGTGCTCCTGCTTGAAAAACAGATGTGCTGCACCCTGCAAATGCCTAGCCAACAACCTGCCGTGCACTCTAATGTGTTAATGCGGGGGTGATGAATACTTATTGTGCCAGAATGCCAACTGTGATCCAGATCACGCTAGCGGCGAAGAAGAGGACGAAAAAGAGGAGAAGGAAGAAGAGAAGGACGAAGGAGAAGGGGAGGGTTCATAAATTACTTGTCATATATTTTTCTCATAGTATATTCATACTAAGCTTACCACGTAGCAGGTTCAATTTCGAACATGATGATAATTTTTAATCACATGTATAAATTATTGATATTTGATGATCACATCGCTACAAAATTGATATTATATGTTTTATTCTGTGTTTCATTGACTTTTTTGTTTGAATGAATGGCATCGGTGAAAAAGATGGAGGTGGAGGAGACCCCATAAACATAAGAATGTAAGCTATGATAAAATGTCAAATTTTCACAATTTCATCAAAACGTCATTTCAAAAAATTCTCATTAGGGATCCTCACGTGACAAACAGTGATGGCCACCTTTAGGAATAATCCTAAAATTATTCCTTGATGTTGAATCTACCACTTCAACATGTGCTTGCACATTAGTGGGCCCCAATTAAGCGGAAAAACTAAAATTAAGAAAAAAAGTCAAAATATCATGAAAATCCACGAAATTCCAGAAATTCAGAAAGATTTCAAAATCTATACCTGTTTTGGCAACTGGCACCTATAGATAAGTTCTTTCTCTACACTTTGAGTCAATTCCGTTAACAATCTATGGTAAATTACAAAAAAAATCAAAAAATAGTAATTTTTTTGACGAAAATCGGAGAAAACACGCTTTGACATAGTTGGCCATAACTTTGGTCTGAACCAAATCCATTGTAAGTTTTGCACCTGGATATACTTCAAATAGTTTGTTTTATCTCAAAATGGTATTAGTTTGACATTACTGTTCAAATAAATGGCTGCTTTGTCCTTCTGGTTGAACCACATTTTCAATAAAAAAAGAATACTCAACTCTTCTCCGTCATATTTTTAAACACCAGAATAAGCAGTTTGACATCCCTCAGCTCTTCCTCAATATTTCATCTGCAATTTAAAAGAAAAATCACAAAAATCTATAGGAAAATAAAGAAATGTCAGAATTTCAAGTAATCATCATACATGTTCGGTCTCACTTTTGACTCATCCGTTATTATTTCTTTGTCAAAATCACTTGTCAAAAATCTATCACAATTTTCATGCAGGTGTCAAAATTCTCTTTAAAATGAGATCTCTTACATGAAAATCGGACAAGCGGTATCAAAGATTTAACAGATGGAAAAAAAAATCATGTCTTCATTTTGAAGAGGCCATCAAGGTAACCAGACGCCACAGATCGATGGCCACCAAAAAAAATATTCAACTAGGGATGCTACCTCATCGAACTCAACCACTTTCAAACCGTCTTCAGAAATACCGCCACGGGGAATACATAAGATCCCGGACTACTAGAATGAACCATTACGATTACGAACTATCACTTTTAACTCTTGTCGCGCTCTGCAGATACCTTGGCCCTTAGCTGTAATGAGCCTCTTTCCGCCTCGGTTTGTATAATGTACTGTTACTTGCGCTCTGTACTGAAGAACACGAATAACAAACTTCACTTAAATTAACATAATGTTTTCCTGAACTGGAAGTAACCCGAAAGGTCCTGGTCGAAGGACATCACAACGAGCGAGGTCTGGTCATATGAAATTGATGAAAGATACAATAATTATAATTGTGGTCTGATTATTGGATAGCTTGGAGATGAAAAAGACTTGAAATCGTTAGAATACTTAAGTATATACAGTATGGCCCAACGAAAACAGAACAGAGGGGTTTTCGGGCATTCCACCTCATTTTTTTGTAAAAAGCTCAGACAGGTCGATTTTTATATCGAGGGGGACATTTGGAACATACATTGGCAAATTTCTATCTTCAGCCCCCTCACCCCTACCCACCTCAACTTCAGAATTTTAAATGACACCATCTACTTTGCAATACTTCAAATCAAAGAGAATCAAATTCTCTTTCTGAAAAAATCTTTTCAAAATTTTTAACCCCACCCCCCATCTTCCTAAATTTCTTTGACTGTCCCATTTTATATTCTCGACCCCTCAATTCTCTTCAATTTAATCAGCGTCATCCTAAATAGCATCTAAGAAGAAAATTTTCGGTGGAGAAAAGTGCTACTCCCTTTCCTCTCCCCCTCCCCAAATTCAAAATTCAACAGACACCACCTACTTTGTGATACATCGAAATAAAAGGACTGATTTCTCTTTCTGGAAACAATTTTTTTTTATCTTCAACCCCTCTCCTGATGAATTGAACTGAAGTTATGGGGGACAAAAGTTGGTCCTTCGATCGCTTCTATGTATTTTCGTTGTTTCAAAAGATTTTAGTAAACTGTTGACGGGAGAACAATGAGTACAAAAAATCAACCTCTGAATCTGTAATGAATTTCTGTTTTGTATACAGGGTAAGTCATGAATCCTGAAAATTGTTTTTCTCTAAAAATGCCTCCAAACCGTGTCCCAGTGGTCCCCTAACCTATGTACCTATAGCACAATAAAACACAATTCATTGTAATAGAATTGCTTTGCTTCTGTTTTTTTAAGAAAACTAAATTCTTGTGTTTATGACTCATCCTGGATAAAAAACTCAATACAGATTCAGAGGTTCATTTTTTGTACTCATTATTTTTTATAATAGTTTACTACAATCTTTCGAAACAACGAAAATAAAAGCGATCGAAGGACTAACTTTTGTCCCTCCATGACTTCAGAAATAAAAGACCACCATAAAAAAATTTCAACATTTTTTCAGCACTCTACTACACTTTTATATTACGCACCTTCAAGGTGGTCCGACACTTTTGAATCACCCTATCACCCTATCATAATTAAATAGGTCATTGATTTGAGCTCCACTACCGCATGCTGAAACATAAATCTCAATCCAGGAAGAAAAGTATAAATTATGCGATCAAATTGACAATATCAATCTATTTTATGGAGCGTAATGTTCTTATATGTATGTATAATTGTTTTTCTTGATGTGCTTTTAATAGATTGACACTATAAATAGTTCATAACCCAAAGCTTTTAATAGCAAAACTCCTAGAAGGAAATTGGGATTAATTGGCCAAGCCAAGCTGGCAGAAGAACTAATAGCATTCCAAGAAAAGAGACGTAATAAATGACCTTTTTTATTTCACGAAATTGTGATAATTCACAGCTTCAGCTTCCAACATACCTACGAGTGCAGCTTCATTCAAAATTTGTTGTGTTTTTCCATGAAACATGAACAATACTTCATCAGTCATTACACCTGGCATTAAGTTACACGGTGTTCTCGAGTAGGCTCTTGAAAATCAGGATAAATTTCGTCGCCTGCCTTTTTAATTATTTTTGTTGTTTTTATAAACAAATTTATTTCTATAGGGGGTGGATTAACAGATTAAAAAGCACATTGAAGGCGCAGCAAATCAAATTAAGTGGGTGCCTTGACTTGGATTTTTCCTGACTTTCCCAGGGAATGCCATCCATTTACCAAAGTATAAGAATTTCAAAGTGCCTAGGCTTTACCTACTTTGAAAAAAATAATATGGGAACTTGAAAAATTTGGTGAACGCGTTTACTGTAAAACTGTTTAAACCTAAACACAAACTCACACAGACTCCATCTCGAAAATGCAACACTTCTTGTAGCGTTTGACTGCACCACGCGAAACGCACAGCAGATACTACCGCCCGACAATCTGAATAATCGCCCAGGAAGATGATGTCCGATTAATTTTTTCCTATTATGCCTATGTGTTAGTGAGTAGTTCAGTTAAGGCCATGTGTGCGTGCGTTTTATTTTAGTGATTATAAAAACACACGCCATTCCATCTGGAAAATGGTTTGAATTCATATAAATTGGTTAACATGTTGACCGCGTTACGTAATTGTCCAGAAATGCGTACACTTACATCCATTTGTTGTAAGTAGTGAAGTAAGTTCGAATGAATCGAGTTTGTTGACATCTTATTGCAATGATTATACTAAAGTTTTTTACAGTGATTCAGGCTTCAGGCAGGTAAATGCCGATTAAAACGAAGTTTTTTTTCAGTTAGCCAAGTAGATACCTAAAAACTACCGCCATTACTGACATGTGAGCCGCCACAGTGATGCCAGGGTGTATGGCGAGGGTATAGATGATTGTTTGATGCGGCAGTCTTAGGTTCAATTCCCAGCATAGTCCAAGTGTTCGTGTTATGTAGGTATTCAAATTAAAGTCAGGTCTCTTTTGCACATATTTCATTAACACCCTGTGAATCCTACATTAGATCAACAATCAGGTGATTGAAGATGGTATCTTGTGATAAGAAGATTGCTCTATCGAGCACCATAAAAATTTCAGAATCTGGCGATTTTTTCTCAAAATATCCCAATTTTTACCAAGGGAAAATTTCAGGGCGGGCCACTTTAGTTTGGGTCTAGATTAGTTGCTTTAATTATGCATAGAATAATAAACAAGTGAGTATGCCTTCACGTGCGTGAGTCTCAGTAGCGCATTTTCTCAAAGAGGCATATTGTGAACGTAAAGAAATGTGGTTGAAGGAGGAACACCATTCCTTGCCCACTTTCGTCATTCGAAACACATTGTGATATTGTGTTATCAGAATGGGGTACTTGCCAATGAAATAGATTTGAATGAAAATTCTTTCACTCATCAATATTTTGTTTTGTTTGAGGGCAGGAGCTGGGAGCGGCGACTAATCAACAGTAGTCTATTCTTCCCCATTTTTAGTCGGCTATCCATATAGCGAAAGAATTAGATCGCTATGTCTTCGGGTTTATGTTTTCCATTCATCTCTTACTTTGAGGGCAGCGTGTGGGGGTGGCAGCATTTGGCAAAGTAACTGTTGCACAGTTTGAGTAAAGAGTTTCTAAATGTTTGAGGTAACATTATCAGCTAAATCAGTGAAAATTGTTGAAGCTGGAGCCGACGCCATATCAAAAGTAGCCTATCCTTTTCCATTTTTAGTCAGCTTTCCATATAGCGAAAAACTTAGATCGCTATGTCTTTGGGTTCATGTTTTTCATTCATCTCTTACTTTGGGGGCGGCGTGTGGGAGCGGCAGCGTTCGGCTAAGCAAATGTTGCACAATTTGAGTTGGCAGTCCCTAAATGTTTAAGGGAACATCTCAATCAGTAACATTTGTGAAAGTTGCACTTTTTATCGTTTGGGGGCGGAATCTGGGGGCGGCGACTAACCAAAAGTAGCCTATCCTTTCCCATTTTTAGTCAGCTGTTCATATACCGAAAGAATCAGATCGCTATGTCTTCGGGTTTATGTTTTTCATTTTAAAGTGATTGGGGGCGGTTTTCAGCAGTTTTTTCATGTCGGCGGCAAATATTGAAGACGGAATGTTTCTTGGCTTACGTTTATAAGTGGCAACTATGTATTATTCAAAAAATGAGAACACCAGAGCATCAGGTCTGGTAGAAAGTGCAATATTATGTTATTTCAAGTTTATCGGGGGCGGTTTTCTCTATGTTGGCGGCGCAATATAGACATCCAATATAGCCTAGCCCTCCTTTGGGAGTGGCAGCTATGTAACAGCGAAAAAATTAGAAAGCTAGGTCGTCTAGTTTGGGAGGAGTTCGAGGAACGGACGGACGGACGGACAAAGCGGTTGCAATAGCGATTTTCATCAAAATGGAAAATGCGCTAAAAACCAATAAGAAGAACCTATTTTATCTACAAGCGTTAAATAATACCCGTAACTTTTAACACGTCGTCATGGGCGACGTGAAAAAATAATGATTCTGCGCGTTCCTGTCATATTTTCAATAAATTCTGACATTTACCAAACATTTCAAAGACCATTGTAGATAAAAGCTTGTACGATACACGCGTTAAAAGTGTCTAATTTCGTTCGCGGGGCTGCTCTACTCGCTAACGCTCGTTTGGCAAGCGTCCCCGCTCACAAAATAATACATGTCACTTTTAACACTTGTATCGTAAATAGCTACTTTTTTTAAGTTCTTTCAAGTCAAGACTTTCTGCTGTGTCCATTATTTCTACAACTGGGATAAGTATTACAAGGTATACAGGGTGGTCCAGCTTAAACGTCATTAAACTTAAGGATCGATAGAGAATCAAAAATTAAGAGGACTTTCTCCAGAAAACATATATAAGAAATGCATAATAACGGAGATATAGCCCTTCAAAGTTGGAAATAAGAAATCGTTTTTTCCGCATAACTTCTGAACCGTTCAACCGATTTGATTAAAAATTGTATCAAAGGTTTACTGAAATTATCTTCTGTCGAGCAATCATAACGTGTTTCATAAAATAGGTTCAGGGGCGTAGACATTAAGGGGTGCCCTAATTCCCCCCCCCCCCTATCTTTCACCTTCATAGTTATTTTTGAAAACTGTTTATAATTTTGAATTTTACATTCAATTTAGAAGAAATAAATCACTCTTGCAAAATTTTGATTAGAGGCTTTGTTTAGGAGATGTTTAGTATTGAAAGTTTAAAAAACATCTCGAAAGCACAATAACTTTCAAAGGTCTAAAAATTAAAATCCAAAAAAACTCATGATTTCTCAGCTGAAATAGGTTTTCTAGAATTTCTTAGTTGATAAACCACCATTTTTTCTGAGATACGGGAAATTTTCGGGTATAATACCACGAGTGCAATGAAAATTACCGATAATTCTGAAAAATGCGTGTTGCCTGAAAACTGCATGAGTTTGTTTTCTCTGTTGTTCGAAAGCTAAAAGAGCCCGACCCCGCAGGGGGAGGGCTCTTCTTTCGAACAACAGAAGAAAACAAACGAATGCGGTTTTCTTATGGCAACACGCATTTTCAGAATTATCTGGTTCATTTTCATTGCAAGAGTGGTATTCGAAAGAATATTTCCCGAATCATTCTACAAATTATTCACATATTATTTCACACGACAATAAAATTGATGATACATGGATAGCCACCTAACTGTACTGAGCCGTAGAACAGAAAAGAGAACCAGAGTCTGACGTAAAAAGTGTGAAATCATTATGACTGCGCAATCCCAAATCGTTTCAATTTCTTGCACATTCCTCTGGGTCCTTGAGTACTCGCTTGAGCATGAGCATCCCCATACAGTGTCCAGAGTCCAACGCTAATACTGGGCACGCATCATGTTTGTTTGACAGTAGGTGTTCAAACAATGACATATCGATTGAATTATCGATATGGTCTTTCGGATTATCGCTTATTAATCCTCAAAATTTGTGTCCGAATTATCGCGTTTTTGACGTATGAGTGAAATATTCAGGGAAAAAACAATTTGGGCTCTAGAAAATGGCGATTTCGGGATATTTTCCAAAGTTTCAAACCCAAATATCTTCTAAACGAAGCCTCTAATCAAAATTTTGCCTGAGTGACTTTTTCTTCTAAATTGTACGTAGAATTCAAAAATTTGAACAGTTTTAAAAAATAACTAAGAAGGTGAAAAATAGGGTAGAGAACAGGAGGCACCCCCTAATATCTACGCCCCTGAAATATTTTTATGATTCACGTTATGATTGTTTGACAGAAAATGATTTGTTATCTTGTAAACTTGTGGTTTAAATTTGAATCAAATCGTTAGAACGGTTCTAAAGCTATGCGAAAAAAACGATTATTTATTTCCAACTTTGAAGGGCTATATCTCCGTTATTAGCCATTTCTCAAATATGTTTTCTGGAGAAAGTCCCCTTCGTTTTTGATATTCTATCGATCCTGAAATTTAATGACGTTCAAGCTGGACTACCCTGTATTCAACTAGCAACTTATCACTGTGCATCTTATCGCTGTCTTATGCTAGATTAGAGTGAATACCACTGCTGAAATGAGATTCAGTTTTGGATCGAACGTTATATTTCAAACGTTCATTGACTGGATTGACCCCATATCGTTGAATGACCATCGAGACCAGCCATTCAGCAAATACTCTATAACTATCCATATGCGTGGCATATCCGGGGTAAATTTCCAATTAGTTTATGAACAGGTCGTCCTGCATGTTAGGTACCTACGACGGGTATGTAAAAACAACGGGAAATGTCTGAAAATGTTGTGGTTTTTATGGTACGATAGGTATACCTATGCGTACATTTTTTTCTCGTTCAGGAATTCCAGTCCCCGGCCATGTATGTTTTCCAGAATATTCTTATGACGATATGAAAACCTTCTCACTTCTCCACACTGGATGAAAATTTACATTTTCATAGAACATAAATCTTGGCGAAACACAATCTAAACTACAATAAGTTTCTTATTCGATTTGAAGTTTTATGCATTCTCATTTGTTGAAATGATTGCCTGGAACTGAATTTATCAACCGTACAAGTTGTACCTATAGGTATACATTTTCTCTCAAAGTAGGTAAACTAATAAAAGCGTAGGTCTTTGACTTTGTGATGCGTTTTTGTTTTGAACTACACTTTTTTATACCTATCTTTACTTATTGACAATTCATCCGGTCCCTACATTTTCATTTCTAGAGGCTATTGAGTGAAAATTTATTATGTAGGTACTTGAACGCTTGACATACCGTCAGTTCTGAAAGCCATAGTTCAAGAACCCCAAGACTTATATGAATTGTTCAGGTGCCAAATTGTAGGAAATTTAATGGGCTTCCATCCGCATAGAGAAGTTTCAGTCTCGGGTCAATTGAATTGAAGATAATTCGAAAAAAAATTCGTAATTCGTAGCATGCAGTAATTCATTTTGGTACATTATTACAGAAAGTATTGTTACGAGCGGCGATCCCGTACATATTGGTAAACACTCGATCTTTCTGAATCCTTCCATCCATTCGATCGCAGTGTAGAAGTCTGGAGCGATCTGGTGCATTCCAGAGCGTTCGTGTATGTGAAACTGAAGGGAGACTTCAATGCTCGATCAAGAAAGATCTGTCCATTTTGGCGGAGACGCCGCTCCAGAACCCGGCAGAATTATACGGGTAAAGTGTACGATTTTTCAGGAATGGTCTAGAAACCGCATATGCCGGACCACCATGGAATTTGCTGGAAGTAGACAGAAAGTTCGGGAACACTATTCGGAGGCCTTATATAAGGCATCAGCCGGCAGCTCGCGGCAGTATTGAATTGGAATGCGAAGTGGTAACAAGTGCGAAACAAGCGAAGTACCTGCGATATAATTCCAAGTAGATAATTGTTGGCGTGTATTTATTGTAGTAGTACGCAGCAATAAACGGTGTGTTTTGAAAAAAGATCGTCTCAATTATATTCGAACCCGTACGCGAAATATCATAACAGTATAATTATACAGGGTGGCCCATTAAAAACGAAACAGATTTTTGAACATTTGCCCCATTTTTTTCGAAATAAGCCCGGACAGGTCAACTTCATTTCCAAGGAGGACGTTCAACTGCTAATTATTCAACCGTGGAGTTTCACCCCCGTAGTCAGAGTGGCAGCCCCTTCGAAAATTTTAAATGACAATTGGGGTTGAGTGATACATCATTCAAAGCTGATTCAATTGTCTTTACAGCGGTGTTAGTTTTTTTTTTATTCGATGCAAATTTTTCAAGATAATGCCAATTTCAGTGTTTTCGGAGGGTCACAGCACCTTCTAGGAGGCTGGCTCGTAGTTACCGAACCCATGACGCAGCTTATGTCCGTCTAGTAAACATATTACAGTATACAAACAAGTGAGGTCAGGTGCCCGAAAATTTGTCTGTTTCGTTTTCGTTGGGCCACCCTGTCATAGAATAAATATCGTTATTGTTTCGTTGTTATCCTGGAAACTCCTTAAAAGGTGGTTGGCAAAAAGGTCATTATAATGCTCTAAAACTGCGGTGAAGGGATAGCGAAATATTTATATACTTGCCAAAAGTCACCTGAGATGAAATAGCCATTTATGCAAAAAGTAAGGAAACGAAAGTAGAAGAAAAATTGTATACAACACGTGAGAAATACGGATGATTGTTTTACTAATTTTAAAAGTTTGAGAGACATAAATAAAACAAGTCCGAAATAGGACCTTTTCGATGTAGAATTTAGCGGTGAATAGATTCATCTCCATTATACCTATTATACGTCAACACCAAGGCACAGCTGAGGGCGGTTTTCGACCCATAATCGGCTAGCCTGAACGTGAGCCTTGTTTTTTTTTTTCAAGAGCAAATGTCTGATTATTTCTTTGGAAGCTTTTTAGCTCACCTCACTTAATCTAGTGGGTTTTGCACAGTAGATATAAGTGGCATGCTACCACTGCCGCGATGCCGTGGCGCTCTTCAAAGTTGGTGCGTCAGAAAAGATCATATCTGCAAAACCATAGTCCTGAATCAATATTTTTTGTTGAAAAAAATTCTTCAATACCTCGGCCTCATTTGCTTTGCTGGTTTTATATTATAGAAAATCTTGTAAACAACGGAGTTCCCTGCTTGGTGAAAAGATGACGCATGCATTCATAACCGATGAAAATGTTTATAAACTAGATAAATAAATTGTGGTTGTGGTACACGGTTCGGCAAAATGTGAAATAGCGAAAAAAATTGTCCACCAAATCTAACACCGTAGCTTGATTCTTTATTATTTTCCGATCCAGAAAAACCCAATTTCAAAATAATTCATCGGTGAATTTGTCCTGTGGGCAATTAATTACAAATTTCATTTATCCCAGTAGGTTTTCTTATGTTCATTTTTTGAGGCCCATCTGCAACGTTTAGTTCAAGTATAGTGATTGGTGCCAAATTGTTTCTTGGACCATGACAAACAAGTATCACGATGGTGGACATCTAAGATTCGCGACTGGGCAGCCGAAGGAGGGGAGGGGGCAGCAAACGTGCTAAAGAAGAGATAAAAATTGTTGACTCATGAACCAAAAGAGTTGGAATTATGAAATATCGCATACGAGCTCGCTATTTTACGCCATTGATAACGCAGTAAATCATTTTTGAAAATACTGAACCGTTCCAGAGAGATCTCAATTGAACTTTTTTTTTTTTTTTTGAAAATTTTACTGTTGAAAACATACAAAAAAACTACACAATAATATTTTTGGCAGCTAGAAGTGTTGGAAATATATGCATATTGGTGAAAATCCCTTGGTCTTCTATTTCAGGAAATAAGACCCCATTAAGACCTACCTACGTGACTTTTTCGGTCATTCTTGGCCATTGGTCTCCCCGAAGAGCTTTCTTATGTCTATCAGGAATTCGTTTTTGATGGATTTTTTTGTGGAAAATGAGCACTCTTTAGTTCAAATAACTCCCAACAGATAACGTTTCAACTTGTATTCAACAGTTTTGGTAGGTGACTTCAAAAACTAATACATTTGATGATAAAAGCCGTCCGTTGCCGGTTCATAATGAGCCATCATGTGACACTAGTCTTGTGCAGATTCACGTGAGACACCAAAATGACCATTTTTCTCGCCAAAGCAGCCACTAACCCGAGCACTAACCTAACTTGGGTGAGTTGTACCTTTTTATCTTTCAAATTCGTCAATATTTTGGATTTTATTGATAACATTCTCAGAAGAAGAATAAGTTTATCGAGATTTTTCTGAAACGTTTCGATATTTTCGAAAACTGTTTGCTGCAACTTCATTGGCGTAAAATAGTGAGCATGTATGCCATATTTGATAATTCCACCTCTTTCGGTTCATGAGTTGAAAAAATGTTATCTCTTCTTCAGCACGTTCTCTGCCCTCTCCCCCCCTCCGGCTGCGCAGTCGTGAGTCTCAGATGTCCACCATCGCGATTCTTGCTCATCATGGTCTAAGGAACAATTTGGCACCAACCACTATATTTTAACGTCAAGTTGCACATGGGCCTCAAAGAATGAACATGAGAAAAACTCACTAAAATAAAAAAAAAACAATTAAATTGTCCACAGGACAAATTCACCGATGAATTATTTTGAAATTGGGTTTTTCTGGATCAGAAAATAATAAAGAATCAAGCTACGGTGTTAGATTTGGTGGACAATTTTTTTCGCTATTTCACATTTTGCCGAACCGTGGGTAGTCGGAGAGCTTTATTGTTTCAAGATAAATAAATAATGAACAATTGTTCCTTAATCGCTATTACACTGTAACAAAGATCTCGATTAAAAAAAAAATAAGCACGTAGCTTTATTAGATCAAATGATATGCAGGGCCGTCTTAAGCGGGCGTGCAACTCGTGCATGACACAAGGGCGGCCAGATTCAGGGGGCGGCATTTCGGGACAGAAATGCGTTTTTTTTCTATTTTTTTGCTTCTCATATTTTACCTCCGCGGCCGCCTCTGAACATTTTGAAATTTTTGTTTGTTTTTTCATATTTTACGGCTGCGGCCCGGCCGCCCCTAAACATTTTTTCAAACGGTATGATGGATACCTACCTTTAAAACACGTGAATATTAAATCAGATTTTGCAAGATCCTTGCTAAATTCTCAATTTCTACCAAAGGGCGGTGCATGGAATCGTTATCAATTGGTAAGTACAGTACCTAGAAGCAGTTTGGTATTCAAGTCAAGTGTAGTTATTGTTTATTCCTAAAAGACACGAGAAGAAGTCAGGCGTTTTATTTTGACGTTATTTTATCTTATTCACGAACCATCCGGTAGGTATGTTCGGGAACACTATTCGGAGGCCTTATATAAGGCATCAGCCGGCAGCTCGCGGCAGTATTGAATTGGAATGCGAAGTGGTAACAAGTGCGAAACAAGCGAAGTACCTGCGATATAATTCCAAGTAGATAATTGTTGGCGTGTATTTATTGTAGTAGTACGCAGCAATAAACGGTGTGTTTTGAAAAAAGATCGTCTCAATTATATTCGAACCCGTACGCGAAATATCATAACAGTATAATTATACAGGGTGGCCCATTAAAAACGAAACAGATTTTTGAACATTTGCCCCATTTTTTTCGAAATAAGCCCGGACAGGTCAACTTCATTTCCAAGGAGGACGTTCAACTGCTAATTATTCAACCGTGGAGTTTCACCCCCGTAGTCAGAGTGGCAGCCCCTTCGAAAATTTTAAATGACAATTGGGGTTGAGTGATACATCATTCAAAGCTGATTCAATTGTCTTTACAGCGGTGTTAGTTTTTTTTTTATTCGATGCAAATTTTTCAAGATAATGCCAATTTCAGTGTTTTCGGAGGGTCACAGCACCTTCTAGGAGGCTGGCTCGTAGTTACCGAACCCATGACGCAGCTTATGTCCGTCTAGTAAACATATTACAGTATACAAACAAGTGAGGTCAGGTGCCCGAAAATTTGTCTGTTTCGTTTTCGTTGGGCCACCCTGTCATAGAATAAATATCGTTATTGTTTCGTTGTTATCCTGGAAACTCCTTAAAAGGTGGTTGGCAAAAAGGTCATTATAATGCTCTAAAACTGCGGTGAAGGGATAGCGAAATATTTATATACTTGCCAAAAGTCACCTGAGATGAAATAGCCATTTATGCAAAAAGTAAGGAAACGAAAGTAGAAGAAAAATTGTATACAACACGTGAGAAATACGGATGATTGTTTTACTAATTTTAAAAGTTTGAGAGACATAAATAAAACAAGTCCGAAATAGGACCTTTTCGATGTAGAATTTAGCGGTGAATAGATTCATCTCCATTATACCTATTATACGTCAACACCAAGGCACAGCTGAGGGCGGTTTTCGACCCATAATCGGCTAGCCTGAACGTGAGCCTTGTTTTTTTTTTTCAAGAGCAAATGTCTGATTATTTCTTTGGAAGCTTTTTAGCTCACCTCACTTAATCTAGTGGGTTTTGCACAGTAGATATAAGTGGCATGCTACCACTGCCGCGATGCCGTGGCGCTCTTCAAAGTTGGTGCGTCAGAAAAGATCATATCTGCAAAACCATAGTCCTGAATCAATATTTTTTGTTGAAAAAAATTCTTCAATACCTCGGCCTCATTTGCTTTGCTGGTTTTATATTATAGAAAATCTTGTAAACAACGGAGTTCCCTGCTTGGTGAAAAGATGACGCATGCATTCATAACCGATGAAAATGTTTATAAACTAGATAAATAAATTGTGGTTGTGGTACACGGTTCGGCAAAATGTGAAATAGCGAAAAAAATTGTCCACCAAATCTAACACCGTAGCTTGATTCTTTATTATTTTCCGATCCAGAAAAACCCAATTTCAAAATAATTCATCGGTGAATTTGTCCTGTGGGCAATTAATTACAAATTTCATTTATCCCAGTAGGTTTTCTTATGTTCATTTTTTGAGGCCCATCTGCAACGTTTAGTTCAAGTATAGTGATTGGTGCCAAATTGTTTCTTGGACCATGACAAACAAGTATCACGATGGTGGACATCTAAGATTCGCGACTGGGCAGCCGAAGGAGGGGAGGGGGCAGCAAACGTGCTAAAGAAGAGATAAAAATTGTTGACTCATGAACCAAAAGAGTTGGAATTATGAAATATCGCATACGAGCTCGCTATTTTACGCCATTGATAACGCAGTAAATCATTTTTGAAAATACTGAACCGTTCCAGAGAGATCTCAATTGAACTTTTTTTTTTTTTTTTGAAAATTTTACTGTTGAAAACATACAAAAAAACTACACAATAATATTTTTGGCAGCTAGAAGTGTTGGAAATATATGCATATTGGTGAAAATCCCTTGGTCTTCTATTTCAGGAAATAAGACCCCATTAAGACCTACCTACGTGACTTTTTCGGTCATTCTTGGCCATTGGTCTCCCCGAAGAGCTTTCTTATGTCTATCAGGAATTCGTTTTTGATGGATTTTTTTGTGGAAAATGAGCACTCTTTAGTTCAAATAACTCCCAACAGATAACGTTTCAACTTGTATTCAACAGTTTTGGTAGGTGACTTCAAAAACTAATACATTTGATGATAAAAGCCGTCCGTTGCCGGTTCATAATGAGCCATCATGTGACACTAGTCTTGTGCAGATTCACGTGAGACACCAAAATGACCATTTTTCTCGCCAAAGCAGCCACTAACCCGAGCACTAACCTAACTTGGGTGAGTTGTACCTTTTTATCTTTCAAATTCGTCAATATTTTGGATTTTATTGATAACATTCTCAGAAGAAGAATAAGTTTATCGAGATTTTTCTGAAACGTTTCGATATTTTCGAAAACTGTTTGCTGCAACTTCATTGGCGTAAAATAGTGAGCATGTATGCCATATTTGATAATTCCACCTCTTTCGGTTCATGAGTTGAAAAAATGTTATCTCTTCTTCAGCACGTTCTCTGCCCTCTCCCCCCCTCCGGCTGCGCAGTCGTGAGTCTCAGATGTCCACCATCGCGATTCTTGCTCATCATGGTCTAAGGAACAATTTGGCACCAACCACTATATTTTAACGTCAAGTTGCACATGGGCCTCAAAGAATGAACATGAGAAAAACTCACTAAAATAAAAAAAAAACAATTAAATTGTCCACAGGACAAATTCACCGATGAATTATTTTGAAATTGGGTTTTTCTGGATCAGAAAATAATAAAGAATCAAGCTACGGTGTTAGATTTGGTGGACAATTTTTTTCGCTATTTCACATTTTGCCGAACCGTGGGTAGTCGGAGAGCTTTATTGTTTCAAGATAAATAAATAATGAACAATTGTTCCTTAATCGCTATTACACTGTAACAAAGATCTCGATTAAAAAAAAAATAAGCACGTAGCTTTATTAGATCAAATGATATGCAGGGCCGTCTTAAGCGGGCGTGCAACTCGTGCATGACACAAGGGCGGCCAGATTCAGGGGGCGGCATTTCGGGACAGAAATGCGTTTTTTTTCTATTTTTTTGCTTCTCATATTTTACCTCCGCGGCCGCCTCTGAACATTTTGAAATTTTTGTTTGTTTTTTCATATTTTACGGCTGCGGCCCGGCCGCCCCTAAACATTTTTTCAAACGGTATGATGGATACCTACCTTTAAAACACGTGAATATTAAATCAGATTTTGCAAGATCCTTGCTAAATTCTCAATTTCTACCAAAGGGCGGTGCATGGAATCGTTATCAATTGGTAAGTACAGTACCTAGAAGCAGTTTGGTATTCAAGTCAAGTGTAGTTATTGTTTATTCCTAAAAGACACGAGAAGAAGTCAGGCGTTTTATTTTGACGTTATTTTATCTTATTCACGAACCATCCGGTAGGTAAGTTAATTTTTGTTTATTTGTTTATTATAACATCGCTAACCTACTTAATAAAAAAGAATTGGTTCAAAATGCGAAAATTGCAATTCCAGTCGCTGCTTCTGTTTCTTTCATGGAATAAAATTCAAATTAAAAAAGCTACACACAAAATTTACCATTAAAAAAAAGTGGAGAAAGAGGCGGCCTAACAGTTTTTGCACGAGGGCGGCCAAATGTCTAGAGACTGCCCTGAAGATATGATGATGTATACGTTGGTATCTATGCGTTTTCTAATTCTTGGATGAGAACGCGACCTGTGCATTCTTTATTGTTATTAAAGATTGTTCATATTTGAGCAATCATCTTCAAACGTCGTCGGTATCGACCCGCAATAAATAAGATTCGAATAAGGACGGAGTTGAATCAGTAAAATAAAACGTTGCGAAATCAATCGCTGTGGGTTTATTCCTTGACAGAAATTTATCATTTGGGTCTCTTTGGAAAGTTACAAGGATGTACTTCGATTTGAGCCCATTGGCGTTTCCGAAATCCAAAAAAATAGGAAATTTTGACATTTGTAAAAATTATTTCTGGATTGTGGAAATGCCCATGAGCACAACCAAAGTACTTGTAGCTTTCCAAAGAGACCTGAATGATAATTTTCTGTCAAGAATCAAGCCCGTAGCACTGGATTCCGCAACGGCCGGCTGATTTCACCAATTTTACTCCGTCCTTAAGGAAAGAATGAACTCGATATGTTTGACCGTTTGGAAGATATGGAAGTTTTAAGTGAATCTTGATAGGAAATGAGGAACGAGGAAAAAAGTAATCACGAAAAAAAAGTCGCCACAAATAGTCCCTGCCACTACGTCTGGCGAGTCGCTGGCGAGGCTTAAAAAGTAGAACTTCGGAAAGAATAACATGGTACGTACAGAATATACATAGTAATACAAAATTCAAAAAATATCGGCAAAATTTCAAAAATATCGGATATACTTGATAAAGCATTGCATGATTCGTAAGAATTTTTTGAAGTTTCTCGAAATGTTGTTTTGCAAATCCAGATATGGAATGATGAGAGAATTCAATTTTCTAGGAAGTGATGACTGATAACATAATATGTCGAAACTCGTTGAAAAAGAAATAATCTACAGCCATTTTCTTATTACCAGACGGGCTTATTTTTGGTGCCTCATCCTTTTGGTGCAGCAGATGCCAATATTACACCACAATTTTGCATCATCCTTGATGCTCCAGGAATCGATTGAGATCAAGCTCCATAATTATTTAGGCCTCACGAAGCGGCACATGCACACGGCACGACCCATGCTCCCATAGCTACTACGACGATACTCATTCAGTTTCAGAACAAAAATCATACGAAGGCTGAGACAGCGATCTCGTTTTGATATTTTCTGACTATTGTTACGATATCTCGCGTACGGGTTCGAATATAATTGAGACGATCGATTTAAAACACACACGGTTTATTTCTGCGTACTACAATAAATACACGCCAACAATTATCTACTTGGAATATCGCTGTGATTATCGCTCGCTTATTCGCTCGCTGTCTCTTCCAATTCAATACTGATTGTCTACTGTTGGACGGTGCTTTTATGTGCCTACGAATCGCGTTCCCGAGCTTTTTGTCATCTTCCAGCAATTTCCATAGTGGCCCGGCATATGCGTTTTCTAGACCACTGCTGAATAATCACACACACCTTTCGCGTGCTTTCCGTGTGTTCTGGAATCTGCACCTCCGCCAAAGTGGACAGATGTGTCTCGATCGAACGTTGCAGTCTCCCAATCGCGTATACTTCTGGAATGCACCAGATCGCTTCCCACTTCTACACTGCGAAACGATTTAGCCGAAAACGATACCGAACGTGTCCAAATACCTCAAGTCCAGTACTAGAAAACTGTGAATTTTGGACCAAAAATACCCCCACATTTTCCCAGTCATGTGCATTGCCACTGGTGCAGTGCACACCCCTGGGACCTATCGCTCATATTTCTTGGCCTCAAAAGAGTCAAAAACATAAAAATCGGTGAAAAAAATTTGATTGTGACAACTTTGAAAATGGTTACTTCATGCAGCTTTGACTTCTTCCAGAAAAAAACCGCACAACTCCTGGACATGAGGACTTTTAGTATGTTGTTCCCAATCGAATTCTGAGCGAGTAGGTATTCTTATGAATTTTTAGCTTGCCCTAAATTTTTCCTGGGCTGGAGCTAGGGGGTAGGTAGTTTTAGGGAGGTGGGTAATTAATTTTTATGAATAATAGACCTTGTGTCATTTCGTGGGAACCTATTTTAATTAAATTTAGCATCCTAGGAATTCTTTAGAATAGCATTGTGTAGAAGGGTGTAACAAAGCAGGGACCTGTACAACAGGACCGACATGTACCATCGGTTCGCCAAAATATCAAGGTTTCATATGAAATTCTGAAGAATTCCAGAGAAATCACATTCTTTTTTTTTGCCGCAAGTAGCTGATATACGCAATAGGTACATTCGGTATTGTTTGATTAAATTTGATCCTCTGAAATTAAAGTATCACCTGAGACGTTTTCAAAAGCATTTCAGTAAATTTAAATATGAACTAGGCATTAATATGAGGCAAAGAAAATATCCGTGATTTTATTTGATATTAAATCATTTCAGAAAGCATCTGAAATCCAAATTGTTGCATATTGTATCAGTTTCAGGCTTCTTACTGACGAAAATCATGCACTGGATATGTCTTGGGGCACGACGAGCTTGCGTTTAAAGGAAGGTGTGTGACAATACGTCTTATTAAACGAGTATAATATACCATTTTATCTATACCTTTTCTTAATAATCGCCCAGAAATTGGAAACTCTGGCTGCTAAAAATAGAAATGTTTGACAGGTGACACTTCAGAACTGACGTTCGCCTACCTTCTTTTGGCAATAAATTGTTTCTATTGGTTCAAAAACAGTTTAATAATATGCTCCATCAGAGCACTGTTTTCGATGTAATAATGAGTCCATTAGTAACACAAAGTAGATAAAATATTTAATATGTTTTTCCCCATTTTAATTTACAATCTAGAATAGGGGTCAGGTAGGGGGTTGACGGTAGATCATGACACGTATCATGGAGAAACGACTTACCGTTTTTAAAAATCGACCTGTTCGAGCATTTTCTTTGGAAAAAATATGGTAATGAATTATGAATTTTGTCCCGGACTTTTGAGTAACCCTGGGGTTTCTCAAAACTTCATGGTGAAGCGTTCGATCTAACTTTCAATAGTAGATCTGAATACAGTTTTTAACAAGCTTCCCAACGAGCGCCCACAAGCCATAGGATGCCGTATAGTTCCCGACTAATTATTTCGAATGTTCCATGGGTCATCCAGCAAATTCCATATTGGCCCGGCGTATGGTTTCTACACGACTCCCGAATAATCACACACTTTTCGCGTATACCTATTTCTGCCGTGCTCTAGAGCCGGCGCCGCCACCAAATGGACAGATGTGTCTTAATCGAGTGATGAAGGGAAGGCTCCGCGTATTTCAGTTACCAAGCCATCACGTATATGCTCTGGAATGCACCAGAACGCTCCGCACTTGTACACTGCGATTTAACGGGAAGAGTCTAGAAAGATCGCGTGTTATCCAGAATCGCCGCTCGTAACAATATATTGGTAGGTCGTTCTCAAAAATATTGAATAAGTTAGGAGCTACGATTGCATCTGCGGCACAACTGTTGGATTTGGGCTGGGAATATAGATTTGTTGAAAAACAGTTCCTCACAATCACTTTCAATAACGGAAATAGTGAGGGGCAAAGTCCCAACCTTTGAACCCCATATCTTCAAAAATAAACGTCATTGATTTTTGGAATATTTTTCTCGTATTTTCCTGTATATAGGGTGTTTCAAAAGTATCACGTTCCGAGTCCAGAGCGGCATATGGAATCCACTCAAGAACACGAGAAAAATATTTTTTTAATTATGGGGGGTCAAAGGTTGGGACTTCGCCCCTCACGCTTTCCGTTACTATTTCAAGTGATTTTGGGGCACAGCTTGTGCCAGACTAAGTGTGAATAGTCACCGAGTGTGATTCGAGGAACTATGATTTCCAGTATTTCTCCTTAAGAGCGTCACGTGGCGAGACTCCCAGGAAACTCGAATCGCAATAGAGTTGGACGTGCTATACTTACACCACACGAGTGACGAGTGAGTTGACATGACAATGACGTGCAGAAGTAAACAGCATTTTATAGTAGGAATCAAGCATTAGTTTCAGACGAGGATCTATGGTTTGTCATAACCTAGCCTCTTATTACTGGTCAAAGAAGGTACCTACCTATTTCTCACAGATGAGTAAAGCTGCTTCATTCTATAATCAATAAATCACTAAGAATGTCCTGTGTCAATTTTAATCAAAGAAGGTTTTTCACTGTTAGGCAGACAACGTCCAAGACTTCCAATCGCCTTATTACGTAGTTGCAGTAGCATGGGTACAGTAAGAGTACATGATATGTCGAAGTATAGATATTTGAGCTTTAGCGTCAACGTTTTAAAACTTTTGAATTTATGGTCCCCTCTTAATGACGATGACGACAGCAACTGGCGTAGATTCAAGGACTTGTCTTTGGTAATGTCTGTACTCCCGTGTTACCTTTCTATTCTGCTGGATTTCATTTTTGAACTTTATGGTAACCACCACTGCAGTTGCAGACCCCTACCCACTGTGCTAATGGTGATTCGTTATTTCCAGGAGGCGCTAAAAACTTACCGGGTGTTACCGAGAACTTTATCGCTCTGAATTGCCTCACGGGAATGGTTTACATGATCGTATGTTTCGTGAAAAAGCGAAAGATCATCCGAATTTTGGTCGCGAATATCGAAAAATTCCAAGAATACGACGACACGCCCTTGCTGTTTGAAACGGACAAAAAGGCAAATTTTTACGCCAAAGGATTCCTCTTCTATGCCATTGCAGGGAATGTGTTTTACATGTCGATACCGTACCTCAACATGGACAAATGTTTGGAAAATAAAGAAATTGGGGACGACCATCCTTGCGGAATGGTGACGAGATGCCGGTTCCCTTTCAAGTTTGACTGTAGTCCGGTTTTCGAGATGGTCTTCTGGCACCAATTCTACAGCTGCTCGATGGTTACGGTGGTGATTCTGGTGTTGACGATGCTGCTCTGCGGACTTTTGATGCATATCATCAATCAGCTGGACCACTTGAGGAATTTTATTAAAGATTTGAAAACAGTTCCTGATCACAAACTGGCATCGGCAGTGTTGTATTGTATCAAATACCACATCACTATCATAAAGTAAGTTGGAACAAGGAACATATTTAGTTTCACCTAGCTGCTTGTCTCTGCTGGTACTTACTCGTTTTCAGATATGCCGATGCAACTAATGAAGCATTTAGTACGATGATGATGCTCCATTTGACGTTGACATCTCTGGTAATAAGCGGATTGGGTTTTCAAGTGTTAATTGTGGATGATTTTGGTGATTCGCTAAGGTTTGGATTTCATTTAGTAGGCTGGCTGGTGCTCCTCTTTCTAATTTGTAGTTATGGACAACTTTTAGTCAATTATGTGCGTACTGTTCTTACCGTTAAAGACGTATTTTGAGGTACATTTTTGTAGAGTATCGGTATAGCTGACGAGATTTACTCAACTTTGTGGTTCAGGGCGCCTATCAAGGTTCAAAAATATATCTACATGATGCTTATGAGATCTCAGAAACCTTTGATGTTGTCTGCAGCCAATATGGGAGTTATGACATTACCAACGTTCATTAGGGTTGGTAATTACGAAATAAGATTACTAATGTTGATAACAGTATCTACGAATATATTTTATTTGATAGGTGATCTATTCTGCTTACTCTTATTTCACGCTAATGTTGAACATGGAACGATAGAAGCGCCTCAAAAGATGGTTCAATAAGTAAAAAGCTTGGTAAAAAGTATCACTAAAAGACATCTAAAAACCACAAGTATTTAATAGCTGGCAGCTACCTATCTAGTCGATCTCAGTAATACAATGATATACCATTACCATATAGGTACCTATTTACTTAGTATTTTTGTAGCTTGCACAATACATATGACTCGATAGACCGAGCGATAGACCCTACATCTAATCGTTGTTTTTTTTCGTCAACTTTTCTTTGGTTATAAAAAGTTTGTGCCCCCAGGCACGTGCATGCCCTGGGAACCCGGAAATTCAATTCAACCGATTATTTTTTAAATCTTTGGGGGGAACATCTTTTGACGTAAAATTCAGTCTTGAAAATCATTCCCTCAAGCGTGATAGACACTACCCTTTTGATTTTTTTTTTATATTTTTTTGTGATATACATAAGTTGTAAAGACAGTGGCGCCGAATAGACCTTTTTTGTGGCGCTCGTCATACCTCAAAATAGGGGGGGGGGGAAGGAAAGAAGGGAAAAAAAGGAGAAGAAAAGGAAAAAAGGAAAAGGAGGGAGGGAAAAGAAGAGGGAGAAAAATTTACCCACCAGTTCATTGGATATTAGGATTATTAGGTACATTGAATCTGAATGACAGTTGTTTACAATGTAGGTATAGATACAGCTACTTGGTATACCTAGGTACCGTATGATCAAAACCATTTTACCTCAATAGTACTATGATTTTTCTTGGCTTTTTCAATGGTTGGTGGTATGTCCTGCAATAAACTTCCGAGTGACATCTGCATGATATTGCATGCATGAAAATCCTCAATGCATGTCGGCTAGGAATAGGACCGCTCTTGTTACGTTGTTTTCGGCTTCTGTTTGTTTTTGGTACTTGGACCGATTGGGCCAGTCCAGTACTGCCCTGCCGTTCATTTTCTAGTAGTTTGGGGAATTTCGTTGTCTTGCAGTGGCCGCTCCGGCAATCGAGTTCCGCGTGCCTTTCTCCAATTGGCTATAGATAGGAACTAGCCCTGCGCGCCGGCAGGGAAAATCTGATAAAAACGAAGCAACGTCACTACTTCTTCCTTTGCAATTTTAAACTCGCATCGAAGCTGACGTCTGGTGTGTGCTGTATATCCACATTTTTGCCTATTGAGTGGCCTTCGAAATTGTGTTAGTTCGAAGCCAGAAACCGCCTGTTTTGCGCGGGTTTATTCGGCGAACGTTGGATCATCAGGGTAGTGGACCCGAAGAAGGCATTGTTTCGCCGTCTGAAGAAGTACAACCACACCCTGGCGCATCAAACGAAACCGTCTGTCACCTGGAGGTAAAGTAAAGTCTGATTTGGTTCCTCTTTTTGTCATATTTTCGAGTTGGAGTCGATACTGAGTTGAGTGAATTGTTGTAGGTTTCTTTTTCTTATCCACAACTCAGTTTTTCTGCTACGTAACGAGTTTGTCTACGATCAAGTTCCCGACGTCTTTATTTTCCTGTCACCCGTCAGCAAGCCGTCAATGTCCCCGTCATCGACATCGTCGCATTTACGCAACAGGGAATTTCCCGAGCTCGTCTCTTGGTTTGAGTGCAAGATTTTCCAAACACGGCCGGCGAGTCCTGTCGCACTAAGCGTGGGTACCCAACTTCTATGACATCGACTCTAGCCATCGCCCGCTCTCTGGAAGTCTCAGCGTACGACAACTTGTCGATCGCGGCCGTCAGAAAGCCGTCACCGTGTGTACACGTGTACACGAAATTTCGAAATTTGAAAAGACGGCTTCCATTTGTTTCCTCATTACTGTTAGTATTATCATTATTATTATTATTCCAAAAAAAATCGTCTGCGGCGCTAAGGGGCTTTTAGCTCCTTGGCCCAACCGTTGCGTGGCAATAGGGGGGGTCTAAAATTTTCTTCTTCGCCATAGTAACTTTTCACTAGTTCGGCGCCACTGTGTAAAGAGAATCGAAAGACCTTCAAAATGAGGTATCAGTCGACCCCTATTCCTAATTATAAAAATTGAGGGTAGTAGCTACCGCGCTTGAGGGGGTAATAATTCAGTATTGAGTTTCACGTCAAAAGATGTTCCCTGCGAAACAAAAAAACGACGAGTCTCGGTGAATTTTCCAAATTTCACCTGGCAAAGTTTTATTCATGGTGGCTCGTTTTCATTTAAACATCCTTTACACAATTGAACTAACTGACTCAGCTACATACAGGGTGTCCCGAAAATACACCGCCAACGTTTCAGGGCAGCTTCCTCTCATCAAAACAAGAAAAAAGTTCCCATGAACATGGGTCCGGAAACGCTTCCTAAGGGAGCTACAGGCCCCTAAAGGTAGGACCCTGAAGATGGTTTTCATTCAATATCTCCGAAACCGTTTGAAGGAAATCGATCAAACTTGACATATCCACTAACTTCCTCATGCCCAACAAAATGAGACAAGATTAATTCCAAAATAATTCACCAGGAGTAGGTCAGGCTAAGATGTGGAGGTAAAAATAACCCTAACTTTTTTCAATGTGAATTGTTTCCAAATTTAACAATAAATTATGGAATATTGGTGTTTTCTACAAAAAAAGGTCCCCCTGTTCAACCTCGATAGACGCACCGTTTACGAGATATTTGAGTTTGAATGTATGAAAACGTGGTCAGAAATGCTGATTGTTTAATTACGATATTCGAGGCGAAAGAAAACTTTTCAAAACAACTTCATTTTTGTTAGGCTTTCAAATTTTGTTAGACATAAGAAGGTTATTGAATGTGTCAAGTTTGACTGATTTTTCTTGAACGGTTTCGGAGATATTAAAAGAACACAATCTTCAGGGTCCCACCTTTAGGGGGCCTGTAGCTCCCTTAGGAAGCGTTTCCGGGCCCATATTTATGGAAACTTTTTTTCTTGTTTTGATGAGAGGAAGCTCCCCTAGAACGTTGTCGGTGTATTTTCGGGACACCTGTATATCAGCTGAATGTAGCGCGAGCATTGATATGATGTATGATGCGAGACCCTTTATTACTATTACTATGTGTAACATAAAGAAATTTCTTGGAATATGTCTTCGTACCTATACACGGAGATGCATTTACAACATTGGTATAGACAATACAAATAGAGAAGACCATATGTTATCACCACCGTCGTCACGGATATTGGGGCATCAAAAATCAGTCAACCTTTTTTTGAATGATGGGCTCACCTGGTTCCTACGCAACCGTGAAAATCCGTGACGACATATGGTCTTTTCTATTTGTATTGTCTATACTTTGTATGTGTACTGTATATATACCTAGGTCACACCATGTGAAGTACCAGTAGACTAAGCAGTCAACTACGTATTGACATTGAGGTAAACACAATAACACGTCATACCTACAATCTCATCCCTAATATCTGTCACGGGAAATAGACACCGGGACACCATTGGAGACAACACACACATACCTATACATAAACACAGTGAGACAATAATCTTTGGAGTAGCAGAGATGTGTACGCGGAGACATGTCCACAAATACAGGACCGTATTGTTATAAATCGGTCAAGTCCACGGGGAAAGCTAAGCGGATCAAAGGTAATCGTCGTATACAAATCCCTCTCTCCCCCTTTTGTAAAACGATTCGTACGGAAGAAATTGATTAAACACCAGAACAGCGTAGGTCGGGCATATTCAAATGTGTCATAATAACGGCATGGACTCGTCTGGAAATTAAATTTCAACAATAAACAACAAAATTACTCTTTTCCATTTGCGGTGGCGTATATGGAAGTTTTTTTATTATCAGATTTCAAATAATCACAGAAGGTGAGGACTCTTGAAAGGTAAACAACTGCGAGCTCTGGAACGTCGTACAATGTGAAATTGGAGCAATTGATTTATACCATCACTTTAAAAATTATGCAGAAACTTTGCCTTTAGTTTGCTTACAGGTAGGTACCTACCTACCCGCGCCCACAGCAGAGAACAAAAGTTTTGTGGGCCATTAATTGCATTATGATAAGCGTAATAAACTAGACCTACCTGCTGAAAGACTTCTCGATCATAATTCACGTGGAAAAATGAGGGAGGCGAGCTTTTTTATTCTGGTAGATGGAAGCAAAAAATTTGTGGAAAAGTCGAGGAGATCTCGCCGTGAGATCTTAATTAAAATTCAATTTTCTTACAAAATTTCTGACAATCGTTATCGTCAATGAATAGGTTATTGCGAGGCGCATATCTTGAGTTTAGCTACCTATACCTGTCATGCAACATGCTATCAATATTTCAGACCGTTTTTCGTGAAATTTTCAGCGGGCATTGTACCTTTTATTGATGTTAGTTGCGCGGTTAAGGATGGAGTTAGATTGGTGAAATAAGACGTCGCGGAATCAATCGCAGTGGGATTTATTGAATTCCTTGACAGAAATTTACCATTCTCGTTTGGTTTGAGCCTCGGTTTGAGCCTATAGACAAAGTAAAAATGTTGATGCGTCCATAAAATGGTGGGTGGTGTGTGAATCAACCGGCGCTGCTTTCAGAGTCTTGAGGCGATGCTTACGAGGTACTGCCAGTGACTACACGGATACCCGCCCACCGTCAAAAAAAAAACGGCACAATTTTCAATAGTCGTTTCGAAGTCATAGCGCGAAAATCACAACCCATTACACTTGAAATAAGTCCCGCAGATGATGATCCTCACTTGTGATGGAGAGCTTTTCGTGCGTCCATTCTCTCTCATCAACGTCACACACGCCTGAAGACAAGGGGTCCCACTTTGCAAATCTTTTATGATCAGCACCGTCATTCCCACAATGCCCAGTAATTTATTACCCCTCCCTCCAAGCTCTTTCTCCACTTACCTGTGACAGGACTGAAGAGTCTTTAGAATTAACGCGCAAATTACACATAGACATGCAATTTATCAATTTTACAGAAATAAACTCCCGTGGGAGAAAAGTGTAAATTTAAAAATTCAAAGTTTGAAGTCCAAACTTTCGTATCCTCAATACGGAGCTTAGAGTTCATTGGGTCGCCAATCAATAATTATTGTTTCTAAGGTCAAATTCGTTGAAGAAATTGGCGAGCAGATTTCCTCTCGAGATTTTATTCGATTTGAAAGTGATGTCGCGAAGTAATTGGGTGGAATTGATTCTCGTCCTGTTTCCTATGTGACGAAATGAGTTCATTGATCGCCCTATATTATTGACACCTGTAGAAATTGCAGATTTCGATAAGTATCGATTTCGTTCGCGAGTCGGAGAGCTGATGAGATTTTGAGTTACAATAATGTAGAATCAGATCTGTGACTAGAACCCTCTAGCACCCGTTCACGTTGCATATGCAGAGCTAAGACAATTTGAACTAAAAAATGGAGTGGCAAGTTATACAGGGGGATACGGCTCCGGTTGATGGCTTTTATGCCATGTGTTGTGTCATAAGAGCTAATGAGCAATGCTGCGCTTGAGGCTAAATTAAAACCGTACGACGAAATAAGCCGACTAACCTACCCTCAACAACTTCACGACAATTTCTCGTTTAACTTTAGGGCCAGGTTATGTTTTGTGTTGAGAATATAAAAAAACCAAGTTTGAAATTAGAAAATTCCATTAGCTGACTTGAAGTTGGTCTTATGCTGGGCCTCCAAGTATAAAGTACTCCAGTAAGTAGGTACGTGTACTCACCTCCAAATTCAGCTGAACTCTTCAACCTCCTGAAGGTGAATCATGCAGGGTATTTCTTTCGCTTAGAATGTTTTAAATATAGCAACTGCCTACATCAACAACATTATATTGAAATAATAGTGTAGTACATCAATTTATACATTATACATGAATTAATAATTTACATTATGTATAAGAATACTCCAAATAAACCATGGTACCATGCATAGATATTATTTATTTATTTATTGCATAATTTTTATTTTATACATATGTATAGATAAATAATTATTATATTGCAACTAAATTTATCACCACAGTCTTTTTTTTAGACGATTTTTTTTGAGACCGGTTTTCCTGAACCATTGTCGAAGCCAACTGAGACGATCTAATTAGGGCCGTTCCATTACAAGAATATGGTGGGCTGTAAACCTATGTAGGCCAATTTCCAGAGGATTTGATTGATACATAAAGAGTCTAGTTAAAACAGAAAAACTGCTATATTGAGAAAATTTTCAAAGGCAAAAAAGTCGTCTTGAACAATGGTCTGCAAAATTCTCCTTCATAATCATTTTTAACCCCATCTCAGGGGTTGTCCTGCCATTCGTCCTCTAGTTTGAGTGTTTATGTTGGTTGATGGATCAATGAAGCTGCTTCTTATCGGAGTCCTTTCTTTGCCGATACTGCTGAAAGGACCCCAGCGAGCTATCATGGCTAACGCCCGTTTGTCGGGTGGAAATTGTAAAACGTCCATCTCGTCGTCTGAATCTGCAAGAGAATGGGTCCTTTAACTTTCCAGACTTTTGTTTCGAATTAAATTTAAAATAAAAATACGCCTGAAATGTCTTTCAGAAAATCGCTTGGTCTTTTGATCCGATTAATGCTATCAATTTTTCAATAACATTTTCATATGATGGGGAAAGATAAGCGAGTACCTATAATGAAAATCCATTAAGTTCATTTAGATGAATTCAGGTATTCCCTCTGGCATTTCCAGGAGTGTCGACAGTTATATTTCTTTTGTCTTCGGTGGGTACCTACTATAAAATGTTCAGGGAAGCACAAAAAATAAATTCAAAACCAGCAGCAGAGTAATTTTACGTAGCGACTTTTTATATTTGAATCTTCGCGTTTGGGAAAACATTCTAGAAAGAACACAATGAACACAACCCTCGACACAACCCTAGAACTCTAGAACAACAACACAAGTTGGAAGGTAATGTATGATACATGTAGGTAGCCGATGGCTCTGGTGCAAAGTGTTGGAAGGCCCTCGTGCACTATCTTTCAAATTTTTTCAATACATTTTTAGAAATCTCATACACATGAAACAAACTACACAGAAACAATGGTTTCGAATTGAAAATCAAAGAGAGGATCAACATTTCTATCACTTATTGTTAGACATACCTACCTAATCAATAAACGTTATCCTTATTCCTTATTCTTTTACCTAACATTCTAACATGATTGATTATATTATAATACCAGATGATTACAACAAAATCTAGAATCAGACTGAAATTCATTGAAATATAGAGATTGTTGAGCCACGAAGTGAAAATCAAGGAACCTAGATTGATTGCTATAAAAAATATATGAGCCTATGACAGAGCTCAAATTTGCTCTCAATGAGGCTAGGTAGCGTCTTATCGATGACCTAGACAGATACTACACTAGACGTGCTGCAAAAAAGAAGAAATTACCCCTTTTTTCTTTAATATTATGGCGTCACAGGGTAGAACTTTGAGTCCTTTTATTCTTGTTGTCTGAAAAGATTTCTGTGAACTCTTCGAAACAAACTATAAAACATTTTTTTGAAACGGTTCAGTGTGTTTTAAAATTTGGTTTAGGTACCGTCAGCAGCACAGCATCAAATACCTACATCAACTTTTTTTTTCGTTCAAAAAACCGGCACGGTTATGCTTCACTGTACTTATGACCTCACAGAATAGAAGACTTGGTTGCTGGCTTCATGATGAATGTACTACCTCAAGAACACCTTCACGGCTGTGTCACTTGTTTGGAATGAAGAGGGCATGTTAACGCTAATACATCAGATAGAGATGGAGGTATAGGGGATTCATATACTGGGTGGGCTATAAAAAACCGTGCTCGTAATTTTTCCTTCCAAAATTTTTATTCCGCCATCGATTTCATCAAACTTTTCAGCATTGGCTAGCCACTTGAATAGGCTATCATTCCCGTATTTCAAAATGGCCGACATATCAAATTTCAAGATGGCAGAAACAATTGAAAACAGGCCTTCTTTTGTTCTCGTTGGTGCTTTTTATTTATTAAAAGTTATCAGAAAATCAAAACCAATCATGTATTATGAAGAAATAGACCTTTCTTGTCAATTTAAGACCACAGCAAATAAAATTGGGTCATTTGCTGAGGAGCTATTGCGAGTTGAAGCGGAGCCTACTTTCCGTTTTCACCGAGGTTTTTACATTTTCCCGTAATTGACCCAATATTAGGTATTCTGGTATCCTGCCCGCTAATAAGCCGTATGCTTATTTTTAAACCGATTTTCTCAAATTTGATATCAATGGCTAGCCAATTGGACAGGCTACCTTCTTCATATTTCTCATGTATGAGAAAATCACCGACATGTCAAAATCCAAGATGGGGGAGGCAATTGAAAATGGAATTTCTTTTGTCCTCATTGCTTTTTAATGAAAATTAGCAGAAGTCAAAACCAATAATTATTATGAAGGAATATACCTTCCTCGACAATTCAAGACCGCTACTAATCAAATCGGGTCATCTTCTGAGGAGTTATGGCGAGTTGAAGCGAAGCCCACCACCGGTTCCTTATTCCCGCATAAATGACCCAAATTTAGAAATCTTGCCCGCCATATCCTCATTTCCCAACCGATTTTTTCAAATTGGTATCAATAACTAGCCGATTGGACAGGCTATCATTTTTAAATGAGAAAATGGCCGACATGTCAAAATTCAAGATGGCGGAAACTATTGAAAATGGGCCTTATTCGTCCTTGTTGGAATAGAAAAACGCTCGGAAAAACGGAAAGTAGGCTTCGCTTCAACTCGCAGTAGCTCCTCAGCAGATGTCCCGATTTGATTGATTGTGGTCTTGAATTGACAAGAAAGGTCTATTCCATCATAATACATCATTGGTTTTGACTTTTTCATAACTTTTAATAAAAAGCAACGAGAACAAAAGAAGACCTATTTTCAATTGTTTCTGCCACCTTGAATTTCGATATGTCGGCCATTTTGAAATACAGAAATGATAGCCTATTCAATCGGCTAGCCAATGCTGCAAAGTTCGATAAAATCGGTGGCAAAATAAAAAATTTAAAAGGAAGAATTCCGAGCACATTTTTTTATTGCCCACCCAGTGGATAATACCTACCGATACCGATAATTACCGATACCAATACCGAATTACCGATATCAGTAAAAATAGCATGCACATAACATGCGCGTAACGAAATTGTACCTACAGAATAGGTCGTCGACGAATTTCATCACGAGTCTTGTTGGCTGCCCTGCTTGACCGTACATCTTGCCGTACATCAGTCATCAGATCTAATGTGCAAACCTGTCAGGTTGGCAGCCACCGCGCGTCTCGCGGCATGCACTCGGAACTTTTATGTTTATGACGTTTTTTGAAAGTTTTCGACTCAGTTGACGGTTTTTGAATTTCTTCGAAAGAAAAAATAAGTGAACAAATGCTTCAAACTAATAACAAAAAGGCCGACAAGCTGAAGTGACAGGACGCTGTGCGCTGTGACAAATGACATGTAACAAGTGTTTTGCCGTACAAACGTCAACCCCCTTCAGGTTCGTCGACTACCCCTATTGGCATGATTTCATGAGAAAATCCAAAGAAAATTTCAATGTTCGTTCCCATGAAGAACGTCTTGTTTGTTTCGTTACATCAGTTTGAGAACCTCTCGAAGCTTTTACGGGTGTTGAAGAAAACTGCATTCCCAAGATTTATGACTCACCCTGTACCTATAGTATATAGTGTAATAAATATACATGGTGTTTCAGCGATAATAGCAAAAAATTCAACTGTCAGTAGATCTCGTCAAAATATGACAAAACAAAAGAATATGATGACAAAGATCAGTTCAAAGTTTATTTTTTTCAGATTCCAAAAATTGGACTCAGGAATTTTTTGACGAAATTAGCTGAAATTTAGCTAGAGCTGATTTGTCGGAGTTATCTATCGACCTGCCAAATTTTGAAAGAATCCAACCAGTGGCGTACAAATTATGGGAGGGGTCACCTCAAGTCAACTTTTCCTCGGGTGCTATTAAATTATTTACCTCGTAACTCCTACGGCATTGGTTGGATTCTTTCAAAATTTGGCAGGTCGGTGAATAGTTTCGACAAACCAGTCTATGCTGAATTTAGGTTAATTTCGTCGAAACGTTCCAGAGTCACAAATTTTTGAAATCCGAATAAAGTGAACTTTGAAGGGCTGTATCTTCGTCATTAGGCCGAACTTTGCAAAATGGTATATAGAGTCATACTTTCACGAGATCTACCCACAGTTGAATTTTTTACTATCATCGCTGAAACACCGTGTATAGTAGTCAGTTCACGTCATTAGGCCAGGAGATTGAATCTTTACCTACAAGACAAGTAGGCATTTCTGCGAGGCCCGTGAAAAGACTTTTCTGGCGTATTGGGGAGTTTGCGTGCACACGCACGTGCGACGTAACGTAACTTTCAACGTGAAAATTGGGGAGTTTGTTATTTGCAATTTATTAGTTACATGAGAGTTTTCACGTTCTACGTTGCGTTACGTCACTTACGTCGTACGTTCAATGAAATCGCAAACTCCCTATTTACGTATACCTAACGTTTAACCCGCAACTGCCTAAAGTCGAAACCGTATTCGTAATTTGAAAAGTCAGTGAAATAAAAATGAGTAAAGACCCGATTGAGCTTTGTAAACACTTTACCGTCCTAGGCAGGTAACGCCTGTCTGGGTTATCTATCTGTCAGTTTCGCGAGAACAAAATTTCAATACACGCATTCAAAGTTTCCAACTTGGTTCTAAGTCTGTTCAAACAGTTGAAAATTGTTTTCAAAATAAAATACATATAATTGTAAATAAGACAATAAACAGTCTAAAATTGAGACTTATTTGACGACACATTGTATGTATATCTCAGTATACAACAAATTCTGACAAAAAACAGCTCAAGACCGTAGCTTCTTTACGATTTCATGTGACATGTCATTTTATTTGAGTGAGTATACGCTACAAAACGGATATCACGCAACTTGGGGTTCGATACGCTTTCCACTTCCGTGTAGTAGAAACTTGAAAATTATTGCCAATCAATGCCCTCACAGACTTTCTAGCCTTCAGCTAAAAGAAATCCATAAATACGTTATCAGTCTTTTTATTCTCCTGAAAAAGCACGAGCTCCACCTTTTTATTTCACAATATTTTTAAGCAGAAGCTAGAACAAGCATCAAAATGGAAAACTTCCTATCAAAATGTATTCCTTTGCTTGAGAATTATGACGGATTCGGTAAGTAATTAAATCCAGTATAAATTTCGCACGTTCAATTTTTCACTTTTGCTAATCCTGGTACATATTTTTTTTTAGACGAAATCTTCGAGCGCGTCATTGAAAGAAAAGACGAGTAAGTATGAACGTTACCTGAAAATCGCACCCCTATAATTATAATTTTCAAGAATTCTTACCGTGCTGAAAAAGCATTTAGCAGACACGACAAAAAGCGCAGTGGAAGAACAACAAGAAACCAGCGCAAGTAAAGAAGAACAAAATAGGAAAGATCATGGAGATTTTTTTCCAATTCAATGGCTAGAAGTTGGCGACAAAGTCCGACGCCAAACTTTGCTTGCAATCCACGATGAAAACAAATACGTCTTGAATCAAGCTTACGCCCGCCTCATGTGTTTAATGGAAAGATCAACGCAGAAATTTCTGGGAAGGCTGACCAAATATCAAAAAGCCGTCGAGCATTACATCAAGAAGTATTATCCTGATGTTTTAGTTCCGTGCTCCATCGAAGATGTACTTGTGATCACCGCCAAGGCCTTCAGTCACTTGTACTACATCGAATTCGCAAGGGACACAAATTACCCGAATTTCGCTTTGGAGGAATACGGCTTCGAAGTCAAAGATGAAGTTTTCCGTGAAGCATTCATTAATCAAATATTCACCATAAACAGCTACTGTAATTACGTTGAAGAGTGCGTTGAAGAGTTCTTAAAAGACGAACGTGTGTTCATGAAATACGCTTTCAAATTGCACGACAACATGTTTGGTCAGAATAGAGCATTATCTTTTGAACAGCTTAAAGAAGAGTTTCAAGCTATTAGGATTGACAAGAGAGCATTTTACCCGAGAATGATCGGTGAATACATAGACTTGCAGGCATTTACCTTTGCGAAAATGTATACATCGGATGAAGAACAGGAAACAAACGAAGATCTTGAAAAATTCAAGCAATTTGTCAAACCAGCAGACTTGATAGAATCCAAAGAATCAATGAAAGCTGATGAATCATGTAAAATTGAACCGAAACAAATGACAAAATTTGAATATATAAAAATGGATGTTTTGAAAAAAAGATACAGATATTAAGAACGATGAAGGTATGACAAGATCATATGCCTTCCTGCATTGTAATTTGTTTTGCCTTGTTCCATTTAGGAATGAGATTTTGATCGTGAGTGAAAAAAATTAATGTTAATCTACCGATAAGTTTGTAATATGTTCGAGTTAGACGAGCGAAATTATCAATAAATCATTACCTGAACTGTAAGCTTTTCTTTGCAATTCCCACTGTTTCAGAATGTCTGGATTGCTCCTTCGGAAGATTTTGGGTGAAGACAGCTGTGAGGTAAGACTTTGCCGCCAAAGTGGACCTGGAAGCAGCTCCATTGGTTTACCTTCGATGTTTAAGATGTATAACAGTGCTGTTAAGGTTGTTATTCGCCACATCTGAAATGAAAGTTCAGATTTAGGACATTTGATACATTTGTCTTGGTAGGTACTTGGAGGCATTTAAGGTGAATCTTTTTTTTTTCTTGAGAAAAGAGCACCCGCTGCTGTTTCCCTAATTTTAATAAGAAATCCCGGATATTGAAATTAGCTCTCAGGTGCGCGTATAATCCAAATTGAAAGCGTGGCTTTTTGCCGTATCGATGTATAACGCAGCTTATTCTCGACGTCTCGTAATTTGCATTAAGCGAGACTTAAAAGCTCTTAACTCATAGCAAATGTCATTAAAATAGCTGTTTGAAAATTTATTGCATTACTCGTATACGGCTTTGCGATTTTTACACTAATTGTTACTCTTCCATCGGACTCGTGGATGCAATTTTGTACTTTTAAATCAATTTCAGGAATACTCGACTATTCAGTGACATGAAATAGCTCATTAATACCACACTCGGATGAACGAATGTCAATCATAGAATAACTGCAAAAAAGAATCAAGTTATAATCCCATAGTAAATTCCAAATATTGGATGGGCATATTACTAAGCCTGTATAGGTACCTACCAATTTTTAAACATTCAATGCGGGAGTTTATTGGTCGGTAAAGTTTTGTGTGGGAAACTTCACTAAAAATCTTCTTACGCCGAACAAAAAAGTGCAATAACTATAAAAAGCTTTAATGTTCCCAGAAGATGGAACACTTCGCTAGTTGATAATTGAAACTTTTATTATATCTTTGGTGTTCAGTTTTTGTAAAGTTCTAGGCATGGTATGTTATAAGTATCTATATTAAACTATATTGTCCATCAAGAATTTTTCCTAGTACCACATCGAAAGTGCGTTTTTCCGTAGTCACATCCATGATGGAAAGAGTGTCTAACATTAGCCATTACTTGAAGCAGTGCTGTAATATGTAATAAGCAGATATCTCTATATTACGTACCGAGGCAGTAAACGCTTCTTTACACCCTTGGCCTTTGAAGCTGGAAGCGTCAAACCGATTTAATAAGTACCCGTAGTTGCTGTGAGCTTTTAAATACCTGTTGCAGCCACCTTCAAAACACCAGAAAAAGGGTGAAAACCTCAGTAACCCTTTCCAAGAGATCTAGCTTCCTACAGAGCATGATTTTGTAGACTTTATTAGCTTTAAACAAAGCACTAGCAGTATTTATGCAAATCAAATCTGGGCGAACATCTCACGCGTTATTTTTCCCCATAGAATAAAATTTTAAACACTTTTCGCACGACAGGGAGTTTATGAGCATTAAAAAGCTAGCGTTCCATGATGAAGAGAACCTCTTTCTACAATGCCCAGAAAATTCAGTGTCGCTTCGAAAACACTTCAAGATAGAAAAGAACATAACATCATTTTTGCAGGCTGCTTAATTAGAGGCTCATCGCAATAAACTGTACACCTGATTGTAGGTAGATTTGCGTGAACTTATACAGGGTGTTCGGGTTTGGCTATTACAAACCTTGAGGGATGATTCCTTGTCAAAAATAAAGCCGAAAGAACAAAAAACTCATGGTCCTAAAATGCTTTCTTGAAAAGATACAGGGTGTTGAAGTTGACTTTTTCAAATCGTTTTCTCACCGTAATTTTTGAACCGTTGGACCGATTTTAATCAACTTTGAACCAAAGTTTAGTCAACTGAGTCTCCATAGAATCATAATAATACAATTTATCAAAAATTTCTGGGAGCGTAGATAATAGAAGACTGTCCCCTATTTTCGCCCCTGTTTCTATCTCCCCTAATTATTTTCCAAAATTGTTGAAATTCTAGGAGAAAAATAATTAGGGGAGATGAAAACAGGGGCGAAGATAGGGGACAGTCTCCTATTATCTACGCCCCCAGAAATTTTAGATAGATTGTGGTATTATGATTCTATGGAGACTCAGTTGACTAAACTTTGGTTCAAATTTGATTGAAATCGGTCCAACGGTCCAAAAATTACGGTGAAAAAACTATTTAAAAAAGTTAACTTCAACTTGTATCTTTTCAAGGAAGCATTTTAGGATCATGAGTTTTTTGTTCTTTCAGCTTCATTTTTGATGGAGAATCATCCCTCAAAGTTTGTAATAGCCAAACCCGAACACCCTGTATAACCCAACGTGAACAAGAGCTGCTGTATAAAGGTGTGTTCAGTCAGCTTATTTAGCCGCCAATTTTAGTTTTAGTCGCGAGCGTAGCGACTCTCGCAAACCAGCTTCCTCAGAACAGCCAATAAGCGATGCAGCGCTTACGGCTAAAATTAAAACTTGCGGCTAAATAAGCTGACTGAACGCACCTCAAGTCTGTAAGTTATAAACTACAGCCCCAGCCGGATATAAAATTCATGGAATGTAAACACTCAATTTTATGTAAATTATTTTGATCGATAATTAAAATAATGGCTCTAAATTCGAAATACCAAGACGAAACTCAGTGAACAACAATTTCTCTCTAAGTACAATTGAACAATCGAAGTTTCTTTTCGTACAAATGAAAAATGGGCAAGAAGGAAAGAAGGTTTGAAGTTGAAATTCGACAAAGTATTAATTATTTATGCCGGGCATTAGACTCAAGTGCGTTAGGAAAAGGATTCAACAATAGTTCTGAAAATTAAGAAGAATGCGAAACGGAATTAAATTGAAAGGGTTGAACTTATTAGTCGTAGGGTTTTCGCACGTAATTAGGGTGTACTTTCTTTCAGAAACCGAATGTAAACTCAACTAATTCCTAACGCTAGCTGATGACAGCACGTCTGGAAATTATGTAATGAATAATTAAGATGAACTTAATTAAATTGGCGATGATTGAATAATCCGTAATAAAGATTAGATGTGGTGTTAAATGACTTCGTTTATTTCTCAATATTTATTCAATTCATTCTCTTTCATAGAACTGAGTTTACTCGCATGATAAGGGTATTAGGGCCTGACTGGTAAATCGAGGTAGGTGGAATTGATTTAAGACTTAGGTAAAGGCACCTAATAAAAATTTACGGTAACGAAAAACACAACGTAGGGTCACTAAACGTATCACAGCTAATTAATTTAATATAGGAAAAGGGGGGTTTCTTACAGTATGTCAGATACTTTGGGTAGGTAAGCTATGCCTGTTACAAAAGATAAATAAGCAGACCTATTGAGACTCACTCACGTGTGGGCATTTTCACTTGTATTTTTTTTCTGACAACTTAACTTGAAAACGCAATGAATGACCGACAATTGACAAGTGTCAAATGAAATTATTCGCATTTCCAGATTTTACAGATTTTGGTTTTAGCCTGTTTTAAGATCAAAGGTCCGTATTTCCTGGCCAATCTCCTAATTCTCGCGCACATCTGTAGTCCTCCAGTAACAATACTCCTATCCCCTAATTAATTAACGGCTTAAACATGCAATCACATTATAAATCATTCAGGGTTGGCTTTTGAAAACAGAAATTCATCGATAGAAGAAATTGGATTGGCTGACTGAACAAATATTTCGGTGCCAAAGTCATAGGTAACCCAAAATGTTTTTCTTTTTCTTCTCGATCGCATGTTATACATTCAGAGTTATTGCTTATCAATCCCATGATTGTAAAATCCAGTGTCACGTTATTGCCTATATGATATAAGGTAAACCTCTTTCCAAAAATAGTAAATTTTCAGGCAATTAAATTGCTGTCATAAAAATCAGGTTCCGCGCTACACACAAAAGCTGATAACAGACCGGAAACAATGTGGCGGGATTTTCTGCCCTGTGACATTCCCGCCCGTTGTTATTGGTATTGGCCGTCCGACAGGACTTTAATGACGACGAGGAGGTGTGAATGTTATCGAACTGTGATCATGAAGTACAAATTGAATGGACATCATCAACCTAAAGCGTTTTGTGTTTGACAGATTGCTTTTTTATTGTATCCGACCGGGCGGCGGGACCCCGGGAATTTTATTTCAAGTTTTCCCCTCAATATTTTATTGGGGATTTACACCGTATAGCTATTCCGCCAACACCAGAAAAGAAAAGGTACCTGCACCAAAAAATACGAAGGAACATTGTACCTACACAATGTTATATAAACTGTAGATCTCTTGCAAATAAATACAGGTTCTCATAGATGTTCAAACTGTTGCGTGCCACATTAGGTTTTCATCTAAGGCGCAATACAAGTCGTTGAGCTTTCACATTTATACAAATCCGGGAGAAACCTCCCGGACCTTTAAAAGAAAATTGAGCAATATTTCACTTTAGGTATATCTTTTTGTTTCGTGGGTGGTCTGCTCTTTAGTTTTCCCCTTTCCAGTATCTGATCTGATAACAAAATGTCTGTCATTAAGCTCAGCTCATTCAGCTAATTCAGCTCATTGCGAATTTCAACCTTTGTAATACAACAAAGTTATAAGTTTACCTCTGCAATGTTCTCATTTAGAACCCAGTAGGTACATTTGAAGCATGCAAATATGTGGGTACACGTTCTATGGCATGAAATAATCTGAAATATTCTGAATTTAAATAGGTAGGTACTTAGGTTAGGTACCTACACCTCTTCACATCGCAACTTGTGAAACTTGATTAGCAACTCTGGTCGTTCTGGCGCAAACCTGCCTCAAATGAGACATTCACCTGCCTTTCTGGCAGAGTTGAACTACACAACATTTAGCTAGGTGTAAAGCCATAGAATTACCACATTCATTGGAGAGCATATCTGTATTCGAGGAAATCTCTTCATATCCCTTTTGGTAATAAGCACGCGGCTAAGCTTTTATTTAGCATTTATTCAAATTGGTTTATTGACTTTGCTCTCCTTCGACTGCGTGCCGAAGGAAGAGCGTGAAAATTGATTTCATTCGATTATTTCGATTGCATCGACGAGAGGAAACGGAAGCAAACAAGCAAATAAGCAAGTAAAAAAAATTGCGATGAAATTTACTGTTCATATAGCCAGGAAATCTGGAATATTCCTCTCTTCATCATCCGAATAGGTAGACAGGTAGCTGGGAGTTGGGCTGGATGGCGTAATGCTCGGTAACTTGGGCAAAAAAGAGCTGTAGGTATACACTTCAAGCGTCTTAAGCAGTAATCGTCTTATTCCTGATTCTTCTGAGGCGATTTAACAAAAACCCGTCTTAAATTAGACTTCTCAACTTGATAGTAGTGGCATTCGTCTAAACGTATAAAATGAATTAAGAAAAAAGTGAAACAAAGCTCTCCGACTACCACAACATCGGGTGCCCGCTTTATGGCCCAAAGAGGCGCAGTATTTATATTTTCGTGTTGTTGTCTTTTGATCCTCGCTCACAAAATAATACCTGTCACTTTTAACACTTGTATCGTAAATAGCTATTATCTACCTTTTCTTAATAATTGCCCAGAAATTGGAAATTCTGGCTGCTAAAAATCGAAACGTTTGACAGGCGACACTTCAGAACTGAAGTTTGCCTACCTTCTATTGGCAATGAATTGTTCTTATTGGTTGAGAAACAGTTTAATAGGGCGTGACCATAACGTTGAACGGTGGAACTACGTATTTTTGATGGCTTGACAAAATAAAATCCGTCATTTCGTTTAGGAGGTACCTAATGGTGATGTACCTAGTAATTTGACTATGTACTTGAAATTAGACCAAAAAAAAAACTTGAGAAGCTCGAGGCCCCTGGACTGCAACCCCTAGAGACCATGCTATAATACACGGCCCAGCCGTTGAACCGATTTGCATCAATTTTGCATACCTAATACATGATTGTCAAGTGAATCCCCGAAAACTGTCAGTGAAAAATTTTGACACATTAGTCCAGTGACGTGGATATTGGAGGGATTGTCCCTGTTATCCCTCCTGATTTCTTAATCACGTAGGTACCTATATGCAAAGTTTAGAGCAATTTACTTCAAACGGTATGAAAATTAGGTAAGAAAAACGAAATTTTAATCACTACTTTAAGGGCTGTACTTCACTTATTGCACGTTGTTGAACAAAGTGTTCTGGACAAAATTCATTTCTTTTCATGCTCTTTCAGTTGCCGAAGTTTCCGCGGTCAAACGTCGGACACCTGTATAAAAGACATTTTGTCGAAAAGTTTGTCTTCATCAGATTTCTATCAGTCGGAACTATCCCAGACTGATGAAGAAGATCGAGAAGAAAAAGGGAGACATAGACATCGTTTACAATCAAGGAGTAGGTACTTCACTGACGATTTCTAATTCTTCACTGCCGATTTCAAATAAAAACAATTTTTTTGTTCCTGTACCATCACCGACTTTTTCCTTGGTGTTTTTCCCATTTACTTGGATCGGAGTGCAAGCAGTTATCAATCATTATTGATTTATAGGCACAAACCTTTGAGGTTAGCTTATAGCTTGGTGTGTGTTTCAATTCCTGTTCGCGTTCGAATATGTGTCGATTGTGCAAAATTGTTTACGGAAAGTTTCAAATGGTGAGCCATTCTGGCTTGAAGGAACTTGTAGCTGCAAGTGGTAAGTTCATTGGGCCTTATGAATAAAGATTAAGCAATTGCTTTTGCTTGATTTTCTGTTTTTAAAAATTTCTCAAAAAATCTGAAACTTCAAGTAATTCCTTGATTTAGGTTTTATTGAACATTTGAGTAACTGAGTGAAATAATAACAGTGGTTCAAAGTCTCATTTCCAAATGTTTATCCGTTTTTTGCTGCTAGATTTTAAGCAAAAGCAATTGCTTGATCTTTATTCATAAGGCCCATTGCAACCTAGACTGGATTAGGTATAATGTTTCAAAATTAGATGCGTCAGTTGGTAATTACAAGCATATTACTGCCGTTGATTGAGCATTAAGAACGGAGTTCAATTAGTAAAATAAGCGTCGCGAAATCAATTCGTCTGGGTTTATTCCTTGACGGATGTACTTTGGTTTGAGCCCATTGGCATTTCCAAAATCCAAAAAAAAATTTGATTTTTGATTGATTTCGCAACGCTTATTTTACCAATTCAACACCGTCCCTTAAAGATGTGCCATGTGGTCTTTTGATATCGGGCGGCCAGGTGAAAACACAATAGGTACCTACCTAGAAATAACTTTGTAGATATATTGGTGGGGCTGAACTGATAAAAATCGGTAACTACCGCTCTAACCATGGCCGACACCATACACAAGGAGATACAGATATTTTTTTGAAGAATTCTCAACTTACGAACCAAAATAGTCGCAGCTGTGAAAATTTATACAAACATGCTTGGTTGAATCTCGAAATTATTTTGAATTATCTTTGAAACCTTCTAAAATATCCTGGTAATAAAATCATGAAAATTCCGAAAATTGTACTTACTTGATCAATTGATTTCTCAATAATTCACTAACTTTCCGGGATATCGTGGTGCTATGCAGCTTTCCAAACAGCACGAAATGTTTTGAAAATATTTGGAGTAGTTGATGAATATTTACAACATTCTGTAAATGTTTACAAAATATTCGTTACAAATATTACAGAAATATTGAGGTGGAATATTGCACAAACATTCAGCGAATATTTTGAACATTTATTGAATATGTAGCAATAAATATCATCAATATACAGGGTGTTTCAGCGATGATAGCAAAAAATCCGACTGTGAGTAGATCTTGTCAAAATATGATGTAAACCTATATACCATTTTGCAAAGTTCGGCCTAATGACGAAGATATATATGATATACACAGACCTTCAAAGTTCACTTTTTCCGGATTTCAAAAATTTGTAACTCAGAAACGTTTTGACAAAAGCTTTAATTTAGCAGAAGCTGGTTTGTCGTGATTATCTATCGACCTGCCAAATTTCGAAAGAATCCAATCGGTGGCGTAGAAGTTGTAAAAGGTCACCTTGTGTCAACTTTTCTTCGGATACTACTAAATTATTGACCCTCATAACTCCTACACCACTGGTTGGATTTTTTCAAAATTTTGCAGATCGGTAGATATAGTTTCGACAAATCACTCTGTGCAGAATTTAAGTTATTTTGGTCAAAACGTCACGGAATTACAAATTTTTGGAATCCGAAAAAAGTAAACTTTGAAGGGCTGTATCTTCGTTATTAGGCCGAACTTTGCAAAATGGTGAATAGGTCTTCGTTATATTTTGACGAGATCTACACAGTTGAATTTTTTGCTATCATCGCTGAAACACCGTGTATATACTGAACTCTATTCCTCTAATATTCCAGAATATTAAAATTCAAGCCCTACTGCCGCAATAAAAAAAAACTCATGCAGCAGTTGACACAGAGTTAGAGTGGACGTTGAGTCTACAATGCCAAACTGTAAAATTTGCCCAACCGACTATAATCACGGTAGGAGTGAACCTCGGAGTGAACCTGCTATAGTTTAGAAATCAACCATCAGTCAAGTAAGTATAAGTACAATTCCCATTATTTTCAGGATTTTATTTCCAAGATATTTCAGAAACTTCTCAAAAGATTCCGAAATGGTTTGTCGCACTTTGTTAAGAACTGAATGAAGCATGTTAATGCAAATTTTAACAGCTCCCCCTATTCTGGTTTATGGAATATGAATTATATTTTATTCTTCTTTGTCACCGCCTGTATACGGCGGCAGCCATGGTTGCGGCGGCAGCTAGCTGTTCTTACTGATTCAAGAGGCTCACACCAACATTTATACCGAATGACATCGCTTGATTAAAAAAAAAAAAAAAAAAAAAAAAACAGCGACTGTTTGCTGTAGGTACTGTTCAAATAAATATTTTTAGTCTAGTACAGTTGTACGGGGCCACAGCTACCAATCGATGAAAATTTTGCTTGAAAAGTCAACTGTGAATGAAAATTTTGTTAATCGTATGGTATAGATACTAAGTACTTAATTTAATATCTTATGTAGGTAATTAATAATACTAAAATTCAAAAAATACTTAAAATAATTTTTGTTTATAGGTCTGGATGACCGAGAGCGTACATCAAACAAACAAAGTTATATTGAAGTTGTTGGAGCATCCGACGGTCTCATCAAATTAATCAATCATGGAGGATTCGCGACATTTTTCAGTACAGTCACATATATCGATTCTAATCCTACAACTTCTATTAGACTGAAGGTAATTTCAGACATTCAAAATGTATTGTACAGTGTCCGGCGATCGATAGTATTGAAGGGTTCTGAAAAGGCTGATAATTATGGAAAAATAGTGTTACGTATTTCGCGTACGGGTTCAATTATAATTGAGACGATTGTTTTAATAAAACACACTGTTTATTACTGCGTACTACAATAAATACACGCCAACAATTATCTACTTTGGAATATCGCTGTGATTACTACTAGTTTTTAATCCGCTCGCTACCACTTCGCATTCCAATTCATAACTGCCTGTGAGCTGACAGTTGATGCCTTATATAGGCCTCCGAATAGTGTTTACGAACTTTCTATCATCTTCCAGCAAACTCAACAGTGATCCGGCATACGATTTTCTAGGCGACTCACGAATAATCCCACACATTTCGCGTATAATTCTGCCGTGCTCTAGAGCCGGCGCCGCCGCCAAATTGACAAATGTCTCTTGATCAGGCGTTGGAGTCTCCATGTATTTCCATCACGTATACGCTAGAAATGTCGAGAGCTGCGCGCATTTGTACACTGCGGCTGTGGAAGAGTCTAGAAATATCGCGTGTTTACCAGATTGCACGGGAATCGTCGCTCGTAGCAATATTGTTGATCTGATAGACGTTAAATAGTGAGAGACCGATACCGTATTGCTGATAGTTTTGTTTACAATGTCAAACTGGCCAATGAATCAACGGATCTTTGCTGTGAAATTGTTTATCCTAACCCATTACATCGTGCAAATGCAGAGATGTTTTTCTACCTAACAGTTGAGCAGGAAATCATTCTGGACTAAGTGAACTCTGCCGAATTCGAAAATACCTGGCACCAACACGAATTATTCAACGAAAGTGAAATCCCAAAATGGCACCTAACATGCCATGCGACGAAAATTACATTTAATCGTATCTTTTGAACCGGCGCTTGACCTATTCATCTCGAATTTTGTCGATGTATTAGTAATATATAATAATGTCTATACCTACTTTTTACAAGTTTATAACACAAACTGTTGTCAAAACTGTCCCAACGACGCAGAAATAAAGAGGGGCTGGGGGGTGGCTCTTAAAGTTGACATCCAAATAAAAATAAAGCTTACTGATTGTTTGACATCTACTGAACTTCATCTTCTGAATACAGTTAAAGGGTTTCAATTCCGACAGGATCAAGTTTTAACTGGTTTTACGTCAGTTAATCACTTGGTTAATCAAAATTTTTGCAATTTCTTCATGCCTTTTTTAGTTTAGGCTATATTGCCTCCAAAGACATTGTAAACGAAACCATTAACTTATAGTATTTTACACCTGCAAATCTAAACTTGATGATTCGGGTTTTTTTCAACAAGTTCAAAGCCTCGATTTTTTGTAATAGCTGCCTAACTTCATTTTTCACTCAAAAACTCACGTACGCTCATACTAAAAACTGATGCATTGTCATAATTGGAATATGGCCGTGATTCTACATTTTTCAAATATGAATGATGAAAGAAGCATTTTCCCTGAACCCTGAACATTAATAGTGGGGTTGGTACAGTATTTTATGCTGCATTTTTGAGTAATGCAATGTCCTCTGATACACATGCTCTCAGAACCTGTCTGAACAGTTTTTTTCATCGCTGCGAGCGAAATTTTTGTTGAGATCCTGTATACAGGGTGAAGAATTCAGATCACGTATAGAGGGTGAAGAAGGAAAACAAATAAAAAAATTGCATCTTTTGAATGGACAAAGGTGAAGCATTGCAGGGCATGTCACATGATGCGCAATTTGATGGTTGTTGAGGACTTGAGGTACATCAAACCATTTTGTAACATTACTAACCGTTTTCGAGGTATCCTGGAAAAACTGAGATCTGTCAAAAAAAAACCATTAGGTATCTCTATTAAATCGCCTATTTTTGAAGATATAAATATAAATATTGTTTTCCCCTTTTCGACCTTAAATTTAAAATTAAATTTATTCATAAATTTCGTCATAGGAGTTTTCACACTTTGTTTCAAATAGTCGTTACATCAACAGTTCTATTATACAGTCATTTTCTACAACACTATTATTGCAACGTTTTTGGCCCAGAAAAGTGTTCTTCCGCCGGCTGGAATCGAACCTCGATCTGAGAGGACGCGTTGAAATATGGGTTGCGAGCGCGTTGGTTTATGCTTCTGAGCCACCCAGCCGACTCTTTTTAAAGATATCGGGGTGAAATTTGATATTAGAATGACTTTTTGGAGCAAAAATAAAGTGACAAGCTGGAGCGCTGGGAGAATACGGCCGATGGCCGCTGATAGTTTTGCTCCAGAACTTTGCAGGTACCATCAGCTGTAGTCGTAGCCTCTATGGTCGTAGCCCCCCATCACTTTATTTTTGCTCCAAAAAGTAATTCTACTGAAAATAGAAAGTCTATGGGATATACCTATAGTGAAGAATGCACTTTTTTCTAACATTTCAGCATAAATTTATCACAATTCCAAGAAGGACTTTTTCTAATGACCCAAGAAGTAACCCAGAGACCTCGTAATTTTCTTATTTGTTCACGACAAAAGCGATTTTTTATTTAAACAGCTGCTGAAATTGAACCGCTGAACTTATAGCTACGAATCTTGTAGGCCAGGCGGTATGTCGGTAAAATCACTACAATCTGGAAAAAACTCCGACCAAAGCTTTTATGGTGTCAAACTCTTCGTAAGGTCAGTAGGTATCTACCACTGAGTTTCCGCCCAAAAACGAGTTGTGCTGATTCCTCCACATCTGCACGAAGGTAAAGGATGCCTTGAAAGTGGAAAAGGACCTGCTAAACCTTCGTACTTTTTCGTTATATTTGCCTCAATGCAAACACACTACTCTTACGCAAACATTGGAAGCATCTGTCATCGTCTCTGTGCCAGCCTTACCGTTGAAAAAGAAAAGATTTCTTTGTGTGGTCAGATAAATTACATTTAATCGTTTTTCTACACATGAAAACGATGGAGCAACTTTTATTTTGTATGTTTTCTGATAACTCGTATCCATTGAACCCATTTATGGCGTTAAAATTTCAATAACAGCATTTTTGAAGATCCTGCCAGCTAAGAAGTGAATAATTTTTACCCGCCTGTTCAGCAGCAATTTTTTCAATTCAAAAGCTCAAACTCTTCTCTAACTATATCGTGCCCGGCTTAATCGCGGCACGCACTTGAAAGTCTTGGAAACTTATTTCTTTTCGAGCGTTCCTATTTCACCCGCGTGCGGCCGTGTCTACTTGACATAGACCGGACTGATTACACGAGCTTAGAAATGTACTCTTTTCCAGCTTTAAAACACGACCATTATTATTAAGACTTTGTACATAGATTTATGAAGAAATTATATATTATTTTATCAATAATGGTCGTGTTTTAAAGCTGGAAGAGAGTACATTTCCAAGCTTTTGTAATTAGTCCGGTCTATGTCAAGTAGGCACGGCCGCACGCAGATAAAATAGAACAGCTCGAAAAGAAATCAGTTTCCTACGCTTTCAAAAAGCGTGTCGCGGTTAAGCCAGACATAATATCATCAGAAAAGAGTTCCAGCTTGTCATTCCTTATAAAATTTTCGAGAACGGTGTTTGGTAAAATTGAAAAAACTGCTGCTGAACAGGCGGGTGAAAATTATTCACTTCTTAGCAGGCAACATCTTCAAAAATGCTATTATTGAAATTTTAACACCATAAATGGGTTCAGTGGGTACGAGTTATTAGAAAACATTCAAAATACATGTTGCTCCATCGTTTTCTTGTGTGGAAAAACAATTAAATGTGATTTATCTGACCCGCACAAAGAATTTTTTTTTTCAACAGTAAGACTGGCACAGAGATGATGACAAATGCTTCAAATGTTTGCGTAAGAGTAGTGTGTTTGCATTGAGACAAATAAAATGAAAAAGTACGGGGGTTTAACAGGTCTTTTTGCACCTTCAAGACATCCTTCACCTTTGGGCAGATGTGGAGGAATCAGCACAACTCGTTTTTGGGCGGAAACTCAGTGGTAGATACCTACTGACCTTAGGAAGAGTTTGACACCATAAAAGCTTTGGTCGGAATTTTTTCTATCCAGAATGACCTACCGCCTGGCCTATTGGTAAAAAGTCTGAAAAATAATCTAACATCATAATCGCGGTGTTCAGTTATAGTCCGGAAGTTAAGCTACATTGTGTGGGACCCACCTTGCATTTTAGAGACAAGCGACGAAATTTGGCACACTTGTTCACTAGGCTCTACTCTTCGATTTAAGAAATGTTGCCACCATCTGCGGAAATCGTGCAGACACTTTATACAGGGTTCAGTAGAAAAAAATTGTTGAAAAATCGTAAATCGTGAACCATAACCGGTGGACGTATGTAAATCAGGATATTGATGACTGATTCCATGCCCATGAAGATGCTGCAAACAATTTTAAAATATCTTGAGGCGTTTCTAAAATCCGTTGAAAGAAGTGAAATTTCTTCAACTTTTTTCTTTTTTCAATAAATCAGTTCTTTTTGGAGATATTGAGCTGCAACTTGATATTCCGGCGAACAAATATGTTTTTAATGAAACGCGATGTGGAGCCATCGACAAAGCCTGCTAGATTCGAAACTAAGATCTTCAACTTTTTTTCCATCATGAGCGCAATCTTCAAATTGCCCTTCGTGAAATTATTGAAAAAACAACAGGTAACGACTTAATTGGACACACGCGTTTATTTTCTTATGAAAAACCAGGTCCTGAGTTGCAGCAATGACCTCTTCGGCCAAGAAACGTTATCAAGTTAGTTTTTCTTGATTTCCCTCAACTTAGGTGATAATCATCACCAAATGGAACTTTGGATCGATGACGAATGATGACGATTTAGATGTTGACGATATTATAATCCACATTATTTTGTGCAGCCAGTCACTGAATTCGATCATCATTAGCCAAGTGGTGTTCTTTTGGCAAACAGTTGAACAATAAGTTTGCTTCGATTTTTGTGAAAAAAGCAAAAACGGCAGGGTCACGTCGTCCCTTCAAGCCCGATTGAAGAAAATCTGTTGCAAAAAATGCTACCAATTGATACTGGAAGAGTTCGGAGGAATGTCTGCTGTAGTTTCAAGTTGAACCGAAATGGATTTTTTCATCCTACTTCTGCAGGAGGGACGTCGAAAGTGTTGCTACAGCTTAATATTTGAAACGTTTTCTGTTGAATATTACCAGAAACGCTTCAAATACCGGGTGTTTATAAACGACTGTGATTGCATCGCCTTTGGAATCTGCTTCCGATCACTACAATTGGCGTCTGTTACTACGTTTTTTGGCCTGACCCATGCCTGCCGCGATCACAGATTCTTATAAACACCCCGTATAAGCTGTAGCAACACTTTTCACGTCCCTCCTACGAACTAAAATGTAACAATCAGTTTGAGCTTGGCTTTAAACTACGGAGCATATTCCTCCGAATCATTTCAGTATCAGTTGGTAGCACTTTTGGGTATATATTCCCTTTAATCGGGTTTGAGGGCAGAAGGTGACACTGCATTTTTTCCCTTTTCACAAATATTTAAGTACACTTTTTGTTCAACTGTTTGCTAAAAGAACACCACTTGATTGATGATGATAAAATCTGGTGACTGACGTTGCAAAACAATTTTGATTGAAATATAGCAAACATTCAATTGATCCAAAGTTTCATTTGGTCATGATTGTCACGTAAGTTGAGAAAAAACAGGAAAAACGAACTTGATAACGTTTCTTGGGCGAATAGGTCACTGCCACAATTCAGTACCTGGTTTTTCATGACAAAACATCGTGTGTGTCCAATTAAGTCGTCACCTGTTGTTTTCGCAACAATTTCACGAAAGGCAATTTGAAGATGGCGCTCACGATGGAAAAAAAGTTGAAGATCTTAGTTTCAAATCAAGCAGGCTTTGTCGATGGCTTCACATCGCGTTTCATCGCCACATCGTTCTTGATGTATAAGGGGCCCTCCCCTGTCTTTCATCGACTCATTTTTGAGGGGACGCTCTCAGTGTGTCAGTCTGGGCGGTAAGCTGTCTTCATTCATTAGAAACTATCCTCATATTAGGCACCTTTCCTATACCTACTACCTATATTCTATTTCAGTATAAACAAATCGATGTACTTATCCTTTGTTTCTTTCTTTAGACCGTTGCTTCATTAAAGGGATATCTCACAGTCTGGATGAGTTCACCTCAATCAGAAGAAGGAGGCTACACAATAAATTATGGATTTGAGAGAGATCATACCGGTACACCCCTCATCGTAGCTGTAAGTACTTATGTATTATACATACATGTCCCAGAATGTAGTAGATACTTGCTACAAAATGAATCCTGCACTCTCCACTTGATTTGAGCTACCACTGCAGTGGTGCAGTCTGCAGTTGCATCTTTGTCCTATCATTTGCGTGTTATTTGCGACCTGAAATGGAACGATGGGGACATACTAGACGACAGTCATCAGCATCTCGATCAGCATCAAGTGTTAGACCTTGTGTTAGACCTTATTCCTCTCATCTCCTAAATTTAAACATAACTAGTCCAAACTTATTTTCTCCTTCTGTTAAATTCAGACGCACTATATTTATCTGTCTCGCCTACCTTTTTTCAGAAATTTGTTGGGTACACGGTACGGATAACGGCTACATTTTATACACTTTTTACAACCACGCAACAAAGTTTGTTGCCTTCTACTTATGATTATCAATCGCCACCGAGGGGGAAATCACGATCACACTTATAGTTTCTTTGCAGTTGAATTGTTTAGACCGTACTACTTTTCTGCGCGGTGCCCTTTTCAGGCCCACGTGCAATGGCGCAAAATTGTTTTGTTGGTAAGTCATAGTAGTGGGGGGGTTAGTGGAATGGTCTGTGCATTTTGTGATCAAAGCATGAAATTTGGCATATTTGTTCAGAAGACCCTCCTTCGCAATTCCAGATGTGGCGCCACGCAAGATTTTGCGCCAGAGACACTGTATTGCGGTTAATATACCTGCTAGGGGTAAATTCTGCAAAAATGGTTCCTGGCCGGTCTCTGGTACCGCAGTCGGTATTTTTTAGTTGTGTTTACTTAAAACTACATGTAGAAATGAGTGAGGAGTACATTTTCACAAGCGAAGTTCCAAATGATGCATGGTGTAGTGTTCTGGTCAGTAGTAGACGACGGGCTGTGCCGACTAAAGTTCAAATCGATTTTTTCTATTTCGAAAAACAAAGTTACAGATCGAATGGATGATTTTCGTGAAGAATACAGTCCAATCTATTGGCATCTGAAATATTTTCGAAGATGAATGCCTCTAACAGTAAAAAAAAGTTTTGTGAAAATTATCAAAGAAAAAACAGGTTTTCTCAAGTTAACTTGTTTAAACTTGTTTTTGTCCAGATTTGCACATCGGATTCAAGTTCAGGACATTGAATTTAGTCGGAAAAGATACTAATCTTGTCGTGATCGATTCTTCATGGCCCAGGAAGAAAAAGAGCCACCCAGCCGAGTTTCGCCCTCCTCCGCGACCCCCCTTCAACACTGATCGACACTTTTTGTGCCAAAATTGTATCAACGGGATGTGATGCGTCGAACTATGCCGTATTTGCATCCATTGGATTGACGGGTTCCATCGGGTTCTATACCTTCAATTTTGAGTTGCAATTTTTTACCCCCCTCCAATAACTCGAAGCCTCGGTGTGCGATTCTTGGCAATTTTAGATATGTAGTAGGGCACTTAATTCTGAACAGAATATAAATTTTTCAGGACGTTCATATCTTTACCGAGGTTTTGGCAATTTTTTTACCATGTTTCCTGTACTAAAACAAAGTTGGCCTTAAAATGTATTGAAACAACGTATAAAGGCAGCATTTGGAACTTTGCTTGTGAAAATGCACTCCTCACTCATTTCTACATGTAGTTTTAGCTAAACAGAACTAAAAAATACCGACTGCGGTACCAGAGACCGGCCAGGAACCATTTTTGCAGAATTTACCCCTAGCAGGTATATTAACCGCAATACAGTGCCTCTGGTGCGAAATCTTGCGTGGCGCCACATCTGGAATTGCAAAGGAGGGTCTTCTGAACACGTATGCCAAATTTCATGCTTTGATCACAAAATGCACAGATCATTCCATTTTTGGCCGTTAACCCCGCCACTATAGAGTCAAGTGTAGCGTACTTACTTTTATTTTTCACTGAAGTGATGTAGGCAACCAACAATACAACAAGATCTAAAACTAACTCGTATTCTTTCAACGCGTTGTTCCTTCTTTATTTTTTTTGCAAAAATTTCTGGATAATCCGCAAATTTTCATATAGAATATCATCATACACACCGTTCTGAGTGATTTGCCAATTTTTTTGTTTGAATTTGCGTGTAGCCGTTATCCGTACCGAACCCGTTTTGTTTATTGCACTGCGCAAACTAACATCTTTGACTGCACTGCAGAAAAAAGTTCATGTCATGTTCATTGGTTGTATAGGTAGACAGGTATTTATAAGGATACATTTCTATGCGTTTGTGGTACTTACAAAAAAGTAACAAGATACCTTTTTTGCTTACAGGAATTTAGGAAGATGGGAGATTATTGTATCGAATCTGAAGCTTCTGTAATTTACAGACTTCAATCTGAGGAGCCTGGTACAGCTTCTTCAGCTTGCAAACTTGAACCTGAGGTACCTGAGGAGAAAGTGTTCCAATTATTATAATAAATATAAAAAATCTATGTTAAATGTTGATATCATTGTTGACAACTGCAAGAAAATTCAGTGTAATGTATCAAGTTACTTTTATCCCGTTTTCCGTTTTTTTGTGAATATATGTAATCGTTTTATTCTACAACAAATAAGTCTCCACAATGGATATTTTTGATACAAGAGTTGAAATTGACAGATTATTTTGTGAGTGTTGAGACCTTCGGACCCATGAATAAGATTAAATAGGTTTTCGATGCGTATTTGATACCAAAAGTGGATCTACAAAGGTTGAAGCTTGTTGAAGAATTGAAAACATAAGTAATCAAAGATCAAATAATACCGAGAATAATACCAATACAAATAACAATCCTACATCGATCCATTTTCGTGCATCGCTCGGTATTCTATCATCCTTTGCAACAAAACAACGCCTGGTTTTGGTAAGAGTGCCTAAAAAGACTGTTGGAGTCGAGAATAAGAGAATAAGTGCCACCTTTACGTTGAAGAGGTGACAAGCGTCGAAATACCCACTTTGTATCGTTTTGTCCAGGGTTTCGTCTTTAGTCCAAGACAAAGAGAGGCTATAAAATGAACTATTCTATCAGCATTGACGGGGTGAGCCTTGAACGTCAAACATCAGTTAAAGTACTGGGAATCAGGGTTGTTCACGAGTACACTTTTTTGTACTCGAATACGAGTACGAATACTTATACCATTGTCCTCGGGTTCCACCAAACTTTTATCAACGCGATAACTTTATCACTCTGATAGTAACTAAGCAACTGGTCATCCTATTGGCTGGTGCATAGCAACTATCAGCGTGATAGATTTAATCTGCTCTTAAAATTTTGGTGGAAGCCGAGGTGTATCTTATACTTTTACCAGTGAAAGTACAAGTATGAGTACCATCAAATTTTGAGAGTATTCGAATACGAGTAAGAATACTTGTATTCGAATACCTAGTATAAATACGAATACAATTATAATTTACGAGTACAAGTTGTACGAGTACCTACCTATACATTAATAGAGATAACATAACAGAACGAACAAGAATAGTAGATAGATAATAAAAACAGATGAGAAGAGCATCGTAAAAGAGAACAGGTAAAAAAAAACGAAAAATAAAGAATAACAAAAAATGGGTAGTATTTGAATATTTTCATATCTAATGATGAAAAATAAAGAAAATCAATAGGTAGGTAGTACACAACCACACAACACAACCTAAATGACATGACATATTTGTTGGTTTTAAAAAAAAATAAATCTAGAATATATTATTGTCGCTCTTCAGCTTGCGACGCCGACGGCTCGGCCTCATGATGGCCCCAGCATTGGGCATTGGGCAGCATTGGGCCGTTATATTTCAAAAAGCGATAAGAATGTTTCGATAGCGTTTGTGACTGTGACACTTACAGTAGGTACCAACACACTAATTTGCTAGTTCCTTTTTAGGGAGTTGTACTCGTAAAAATACGAGTACAAAAATGGTACTCGTGAAAGTACGGGTACAAAAGCTGAACTCGAGTAAAAAATACGAATACTTACACGGGGTGTTTATAAGAAACTGTGATCGCGGCAGGCATGGGTCAGGCCGAAAAACGCAGTAACAGGCGCAATTGTAGTGATCGAAAGCGGATTCCAAAGGCGATGCGATCACAGACATTTATAAACACCCGGTATTTTACTCATACGAATACAAGTACAAAATCCAAAATTTGAAAAAGTAATCGAATAGGAGTACAGAGTACCTACTTGAGAAGTATTCGAATACTGTATTCGAATACTTCTCTGTGTACTCGTAAACATCCCTGCTGGGAATCCATATAAAGGTGCGTTCAGTCAGCTTATTTAGCCGCAAGTTTTAGTTTTAGTCGGAAGCGCTGCATCGCTTATTGGCTGTTCTGAGGAGGCTGGTTCATGAGAGCCAATGGGCGTCGCTGCGCTTGCGACTAAAATTAAAACTTGCGGCTAAATAAGCTGACTGAACGCACCTTAAGTGACGATTTCGCTTGGTGTGTAAGTAGGTTGTCTGTCCGTCTGTCTGCCTGTCTGTCCGTCACAGTATCTAGTCCTAGACGAGCGGTTTTTGCGAAAAAAATTCACTCCAATGAGTAAGTAGCTTGATTGTTTTTGATGAATAAGTTATGAGGAGATACAGCCCCTGAAAAAATAGCAACTTTCAAGAAAAGTTTAGAGCTATTAGATTTTTAGGGAGATCTTCCAATCATACACATATGTTGACAAGAATTGTTCCGTCTTCAAATAAGTCAAGGAACATGCCTATGAATTTTGTATGCGTCATTAGTTTCACCCTGTAGGTATAAGATACACCTCGAGATCACTTAACCTTAACCGCACTTAATTACTAAAGAGTGGATACTAATTAGCTACTGTTATACAATATTTATACACAATATTGACAAAGCCTTCCCTTATACGCATTTGAGCAAACATTGAAAATGCTGCACAATTTTCCCCTGCTGGAAAATTACATTCACGCAACTTCACATCAAATATTTGCCTCAAAGCTTATACTTATTACGAGAATAGCATCTTTCCATTGCCAAGGAATTTGTCATATCTAGGTATTATATTCTAATAACATTAACCCAAAAAAGTTAATTGAACATTATTGTTTGCAGTTATCAGAAAATTAATACAAAATATGTAGGTACTTACCTACCTATGTACTTTATTATTTTCTTAGCAAAGAGAACCACTTCATCATTCTTGCTTGAACTACATAACCAAAGTGAGGGATTCGTGACTAAATTTTCCGCGTGCTGGGAAATCTGGAACAGTCTTGATAAGTCCTTAGCAATTATTATCAACGCAAATATCTGAGACAACACTCCTCGGAACTGGCGTAAGTAGGTACTTCCCAGTGGTGATACGATTTATAAATTAATATAATCATTAGAACAGAAAATTGCCCAAGCCCTTTGAGCTGACACTTTATAAAAGGCCAACAACGTCGATACTTTCCTCGGGTGGAAAACGTTCCTTAATTAAAGATATTTCAATCCCCAACTAATAATTTTCTCGGCGCTACCACTTCGTGAAATACAATAACGATGGTATGCCTTCCCCTCGATCGCATCAAGTGATGAAGACAATTTTACTTCCACAATATAGAAATTTGTGGGATGTAGGTTCTCATCTCAGATGCGGATAAAACGCACCAAAGTGGAAAATCCCTGTGCATGACAGAACAAAATTATTCTTTTTATCTAATCAACGGGAAGAGACAGCAGATGTGGCCGGGCTGGGAAATCAAGGAAGGGTAAGTACATGATACAGCGTCAAAGGATTCGGTGACATTATGTGGCACACACGGCAGAAATAAAATGTTTCATATTGCTAAATCAGACCTGTTCTTGACATATTTTGCACGAAATGAAAGTCCGGCATGACGTAGGATATGGACGTAATGAAATGAATAAAATTTGAAACGCATTTTTTCTATTCCGAAATACAGACTTCAGGTGAATGATATGCGCCTTACCCATACCCGGAAATTTTATCACTAACTGTCAATCTTACTGCTGACGCTGACAAAATGTTGACTCCTACTAAACCAGTAGTGCTGACCCCAGGAGTATATTATTTTTGAAGCGAGAGTACCTATAGGTATAGTGTGGCATCTGGCTGTAAATCTAGAATTTTCTCAATATTTTTTCTTTGATCTTATACCTGATTAGTTCGAGTAGACTGTAGTAGTGATGCTGCCGAGATCGAGATTTATCTCGTCTCGAAGATTCGACCCACTTGTTAGGAAAATAACTATTGTATGGAGGAGTAGTAATGTTTTTTTTTTGCTCTGCATCAACTCTCGCCCACGCTAAAGAAAAAAATAGGAATTTACGATGGATATTTCAACAATTGAGGAACAATAGTTTAAAGCCACACTACTTATTAGTTCGTACTACCATTGTATAACTACTCCTAGTAGGCCAGCCTCCGTTCAAATTGTGAAGGTTGTGTAAAGCACGGACAGATGGCGTGTTCAGGATCTGTCGCTTTTCGAAACTCAGCAAAGAGCGCGAAAGCTGGGTTCAGCGCTCGGTTTCATCATTTACCGTGAAATTGGCTCCGCCCTCCTGCGCAGCGGGAAGCTCCCTCCGATTGTTAGTTTCCTGAATACTGGGACATTTCACACATTTCACCTTTCAAAGATTTCTACCGCGTATCGTATCTGGCCATATTGCACATGTGCAAGGGCAAGTAATGGCGGGATATTGAAAACAACCGGACAAACCAATTCATTTACGCAGATTTGTCATAAACAAAATTTCTGCACAGATGAAATATCGAGTGAAATATTATAGCATAATTTTATCTCAAAAATAGAATAGCGTTGGAAATCTACCACGTGATATTACATTACAGGTGCATTAGAGTAGGATTCAAATGTTTTTGTCCGGTTGTTTCAAAAAGCCCGCCTAAAATTTGGCGAATGCACTCTGTTATTTCGAAAAACACCTATTTTGATGAACAAACTAGCAATATCTCATCTCTGTAGGTACAAGAACTTTGCAATCAAAGTAAAGAGGAAGTGATAGACAGAATTTTTAAAAATCAATTCTTGGGAAAATTTTTGTGGGACTATTTTGTAACTTTGATGCCACTGTTTGGATTTTAGTGAAATTCAAGTTTCCTCAACCGGTTTTTGAAAATTATCGATGAAAAGCCAGCAAAAAATCAAAGTTCTAAGAGCTGTACGTGTCTTCTTTACGGATAGGGAGCCGAATTTTTTGAAACCAACTTGACAGGAGTCACGTGTTTCTGACAAAATTTCTGTTTTCCGGAAGTATGGCTACATCGTGCATTTAAGGGTGAAATTAGGTGCTTTCCTTTTACCACAAAACTCACTGCTCTGATCTGAGTTTGAGAGAGGAAAAGCGAGAAATCACCAAATGGACATAGCTCAAGGATAGGTCCAGTTTTTTCAGGCGAACCAGGATCCGGCTTTGAAATTTCTCTAACGCTGTTCATTCGTTTCGAAGTTACGACACGGTGCGATTCCATTATTTTGTCGAATTTTTTGATGAGCCATATTTTTAGAATGGCCGCATGGATTTGATTGAAATTTTGTAGGTTTATCAATTAGTTTGAAATTTCCAGGGCGATTCTTAAAAAAACTTCAAAGCATTTTTTTAAAACAAAGACATTTTGTATACACATTTTTTAAAACTCATTTTTCTATTTAGAAACTAACATGGAACATATTATTCATATTGCAAAAAAATTGCTTGGCACCATTGAGCTAACAAGAAAATTTTGTAAATCCTGAAGATTTTTGATGTTAGAATTTTTTGTAAATTTATACCGGGTGTTTATAAACGTCTGTGATCGCGGCAGGCTTTGGTCAGGCCAAAAGTCGCAGTGAAAGGCACGATTTGAAAGAGTGATAGGAGATTCCAAAGGCGATATGATAACAAACGTTTATAAACACCCGGTATATTCAAATATTTTTTGCAAATGATCTCTTATGGCCTTAAATTCCAGCCGTTTCATCAGAAAAAAAAATGTTTCCTCGTTTTCTTAGTAGTAACGATGAGTTTCAGCAGAATTCTTAAACATTTTTTGTTACGTCCCTCAACTTCTCTTCCATCCCATATTGAGCTTAAGCTGAGGGACGTTACAAAAAAAAAGTTGCTACAACTTTTCGTTACTACATACTGAGAAAACGAGAGCAAATTTTGTTTTTGATGAAACGGCTGAAATTTGAGGCCATAATAGATCATTTTCAGCTGCATTTGCATAGATCATAATCATAATTGCTGATCATAGCAATAGTCAATTTTAGCGAGAGCGCAGCGCCAAAATTTCAAAGAAGTGGACCCAACAAGGCACTATTTTGGAAATAGGAGATACAGGCACTCGCACTATACGCCAAAAATCCACACAAACTACGCACACTGTACTGTGGTTGCAGTGGCGAGGCGCAAAGAAACACATTTTCAGGTAGTAAAGTGCATTGGGCATAAGTACTAACTGTACACTCGATTATTAACAATAGATCGTGGGCGGAGCTAATTAGTTATGCACCAAGCCTCATCGCTTGTGAAAGCCGGGCAGCGCACCTTATTCCATTTTATCAGTTTGCTGAGTTTGCTGCTAGATGGCGAATAATTTCTTACAGGACGGGTGCTCTTTCCCGATTTGTGCGACCTCTCGTAATAACATCCTAAACCCGAGGCTGACCTACTAGTAGTAGTTATACAATGGTACTACTAATATAATACAAGTCCTATAAATCGTCGCACTTCGCTAATGTTCCCACTGTCGTTGTGAATTCAACACTGACCTGCTCTCTGGCCATGCCCCTTTTACATACCTATACTCGTGTCTTGAACTCAAGAATATTTCATTTTCTTCCGGAAGGACCTCGAAGGTTCTTGTCGCATCCACTGTAATTTCGGGATATTCCAACATTGGCTGGCAGTCCAGTCACAAGAGCTCTAGAAAAATTGTTTTTTTTTCCGTGGGAGTTTTTCGGCAACAATAACAACGAAGTACTGTGGATTTACATCTTTGAATTAGTGAGGGATTTATCAGTGGGGTTTTGTTTCGATGGCTTTCTCGTTTCATCCATCTTCCCGGGGTATCACCGCACGAAGGTGCCCTAGTAGTAAGGGACGCGTGAAAAGTCCATCTGGCCCGGTGCGGATTTGAACCCGGGACCTTCGCCTTTGAAAGTGAGGCCGAGCTCACCGTGCTACCGACTAGGTTTCGAATGTTTATTCTGGCAAGCTTCGAGTCTCGATGCTCGGTTCCTCCGCCAATTGTGCAGGTGTGTCTCTTATTCGCACGTCGTAATCTCCAGCGAGTTCCGTTCGCATTTACTCGGGTTTCTTGCTGAGTCAATAATGTGAGCCACAAAAAATCCATCAGCTCAAGAAAACATTCGAGAAGGAAATTCGGGCACTGCGGCCACAAATAACACGTCCATAAATGTTCTTAAAAGAGCTCGTCTTGCGGGCAGGCGCAGGCGTACGATATTTGATGGATTTTTTTCTTTCATTTAACGCACGTCGGCCTATTTCCGCAACGAGGCCTAACACCGACGCCGGTGAATGCTCCACTCCACTATATACTAGAAATTTTGCTGAACCCCTGTGTGTTTCAACACAGAACACAGGGTAGGGATTAGGGATTTTCAACGACCACCAACATCGCATGGGGTCGGCACCATCGGTTTACATTTCACGTGCTATGCGACACTCGGCGTACTTAACATTTAGCAAGCATTCCAACTAAATTAAGGAGTTGGTTTTAAATATGAAAATCCAACCGCCCGGCGCCCCCCGGTGGGGATTTTTCGCCGTCAACTTGTATTCGCTATATTTTTCAATTTTTGCACTTGACATTCTTTAGGTACTTTGTATGTACTACCAAGTATATGTAATAATAATAATATTGTTTTCTCCTTCTCGACCTTGCATTCGGCCATAGGAGTTTTGATACTTTTATTTCAAATTTTCTTTACAAACAGTTTTCATTATTCACAATCATAATAATTCCTACAACACCATTATTCCAACGTTTTTAGCGGTGTTTGGCCCAGAAAAGTTTCTTCCGCCGGCTGGAATCGAACCTCGGTCTGAGAGGAAGCGTTGAAATATGGGTTGTGAGCGCGTTGGTTTAAGCTTCTGAGCCACCCAGCCGACTACCAAGTACACAGGATGGTGAAAATTTCGATGCTCACCATTGGTATCTTGGAAATGGTGAAAGATACGAGGTTGGTTAAATTAGAAAAAAGCTGCGCATTTTTGTGGCGATTGAGGATCTGGAGAGAAACTTTGAATATTTTGATTGGTTCCCGATTTATCACGAAAAAACTGAAAATTTTGATTTCAAAAAATAATTTTTATCTTTCCAACCATTCAAGTTATTTCAATCAAACTTGATAGTTTTATGTTTTTGATCACTCCGAGTCGATCAACGTTGACAGAAGTTTTCCAGGTCTCCCAGATGTCAAATTATGATAGTCAACTTTTGTTTTTCTTATAGCCGCTATATTGGATTTTTGCACTAATAGATAGAGAAAAAAAATAGCTTTTTGAATTTAGTAACCAACATGTTCTTTTTATGACATTTTTGGCGTCAAATTTTAAAATTTTCGTAAATCATTGACAAAATCGGGAATACTTTGAAAAACAATTGAAATGTTATCAATAGCAACAACAAAAAAAGACAGATTGTTATGTGTTCAATTGTCGTATCTAAGGGCTCGATACCAAGTTGCAGACGCAAAGTTTGGGACGGCGTGACTCGCCAAATACAGCGCGGCCTGATTGGTTGGTATCCGCCGTTGCTATGGTAACGGCACTTACGTCGGTCTCAGCCCCAACTTGGTATCGAGCCGTAACTTCTTAATCGTGTTTTGTGCTTGTTTGTACCGAGAGTTCATAAATTAAATGAGTCAAGGGTGCCTGTGAATTCAAAAACGTCTGTCGAAACTAGAGTAATCTTTACTCCTTTTCTAATAAATTTGTCAAACTTTATTAACAAGAACGATGCTAGTTCCGATAGACGTTTTTGAACTCACAGACACCCTTGACCCATTCAATTTATGAACTACCGGTACAAACAAGCACAAAACACGGTGAAGAAGTTGGATACGTCAATTGCACACTATCTGTCACTTTTTTGTTGTTGCTAATGACAATATTTCAATTGTTTTTTGAAGCATTCCCGATTTTGTCAATAATTTACGAAAATTTCGAGATTTGACGCTAAAAATGTCATAAAAAGAACATGTTGGTTACTAATTCGGAAAGCTAATTTTTTTCTCTATCTATTAGTGCAAAAATCCAATATGGCGGTCATAAAAAAAACAAAAGTTGACTATCATAATTTGACATTTAGAAGGCCTGGAAAATTTCTGTCAACGTTGATCGACTCGGAGTGATTAAAAACATAAAACTACCAAGTTTGATTGGAATAGCTTGGATGGTTGGAAAGATAAATAATTTCTGAAATCAAAATTTTCAGTTTTTTCATGATAAATCGTAAACCAATCAAAATATTCAAAGTTTTTTTTCAGATTCTCAATCGCCACAAAAATGCGCAACTTTTTTCTAATTTAACCGACCTCGTATCTCTTACCGTTTCCAAGATACCAATGGTGAGCATCGAAATTTTCACCACCCTGTATGTATAGTACCTACTTATTTTCTCCAGTACTTATTTATTTACTCTATTTTCGACTTAACTCGCCGCTTTACGGCTAATCAAGCAAACTCACTCGTATTACCATAGTCGCCATTGTAGCACCAGTTTTTCAATACAGGTATAGGTACTCTTCTTTGCCTGGAAAAAGAATAATCCAGTATTTTTCATCATGCGTCTCAGCTAATACACATTGCGGGCTCGTAGCGATTGCTCCGGAAAACTCTTACCTTTCACCCAGATATTGATCAACTGTCAGATTCGACCAAAAGATCATCTTTACGGCCTTGCTTGGTACAAAAATAATTATTACTGACGTTTCATTTACGGATTTTTATTTGCTTGTGTCCTCTGCGTGAAGTTTCAAAAAGAAATACGAGGATTTATTATCACTATAGCGTGTACCTCTTAAAATCCTCTTCCTATTTTTTTTGTGGATCAACTTAGGTACTAAGGAAAGCGCAAAATTGGAAAAATAACGTCTTACATAATCTTCCCATTGAGGGCAATAAGTTAGTTGTTCGATGTACCTCATATTTATTTTACTTATGTCTGTGCTTATATCCTGAACTTGAACCGGATTAATTCGAGAAATTCGAACTACGTGAAAACATATCCGTTACAAAACAATATTGTTTTCCCACCCTTGTAAATATTAAATTATTTTGACTGATTGGCTGTCAGCCGGTGGCTCATTCTCGATAATAAAAAAATCATCAGTTATTTGTTAATTCCGTTCTAATCTGAAACGAGGAGTTTATTAAAATTATTATCGTGATTACGAATTTATCGTTTATAAAAACTAAAAACGGGGATTTGCTGTGCTTTTAGTTAGAATTCGTATAACGTCGCAGATATATAAAGGACATTTTCATTTCGCATTGCATTTTATTCTAATGTGAGGCATGCCTGCCAATTTTTCCATTCACTGATGCAAATCGCAGTGGCGTACTTAGCGTATTTGGCACCCGGGGCGGACTATCCTGGAACACCCCCCTTCCCTCAAACCCACCCACTGCGTAGTTATGCACCCCCTGTCCTGTGCCGAATTATAGGCAATTGCAGGATCGAAAAATCGCGCCCAATTGGTGACATGGTATTTTTGGACATAGAAAAACGATTTTTTGACAAAGCGGAAAATACTACGAATAATGACAAATGTAAGAAAAAAGCGCCGCAGACGAAATTTTTCCGGTAGACGGGTCTTCACCAGTTTGTTTTGCACCCTCCAAGGCCTTGCACCCCCTGTTTTGTAGACCTCTTTTGCACCGCGAATAATCCTACACTGACACCCCCTTACTGTTGGTACCCGGTGTGGACCGCCGGATTTGAAAGCTCAATTATTGCATGAAACCTGTAATAGCTCTGTTACGGACAATTTCATAATCGAACTTGAAGTTGGTTTTATTTCAAGTGCGTTTAGACTGTCACCATCACAATGCGAGAGAATTCTCAAAGTCACAGTCTTAACTCAAGTATAGTCAGTACTTTATTACTTGAGGACGGAGTTAAATTGGTAAAATGAGGCGTTGCGGAATAAATCTGTCTGAGTTTATTTCTTGACAGAAATCTATCATTCAGGTCTTTTTGGAAAGCTACAAGGATGTACTTTAGTTTGAGCCTATAGATATTTTCAAAATCCAAAAAAGTTCAAAATTTGAAAAAATAATTTTTGGATTTCGAAAATGTCTATAGGCTCAAACGAAAGTACATCCTTGTAGCTTTCCAAAAAGACCTGAATGGTAAATTTCTGTCAAGAAATAAACCCACACTGATTGATTCCGCAACGCCGTAAATACGTGAAATCACCAATATAACTTAGTCCTTCACGCAAATTCGTAACATTGGTGTCAGAATCGACATAATTGAGAGTAATTCCGCCTGTGACTACAGGGCGTTTGAAAAATTCTGGAATTGATTTGTAAATGCCGGAGACGAGAAGCATGTCAAAGAAGGAGTCGAAGACATTTTAGCTAGCATGATGCAGCAGCAGGAAAGTCTTCTAGAAGAACAGAAGAAAAACGCCTAGAAGAAAAAAACCAAAAGTCAACTTGACATCCTGGATAGATGTACTATAGGTCGCGGGAACAAAAATGGTGTCCTAAAGATATGGTATAATATGGGAATATGGGGTATATGGTATAATGTTATTTTCACTAGTACCTACATGTTTATACAATTTTCTTCAATTGTAAAGTTGTAATAAATATATAGATAATTTATTGAACAATAATTGTCGCTTTATCAAAAAAATTAATCTGATAGACTCAAGATTTGACAGAGTAATGTCAAAAACAAGCGAATCTCTACAGCGGTACCCTGGCACCCCATCATGCGCAAGCGCGGACAAAGAAAGTAGATCCAGCTGGGCCGTGATTGGCGTATGTATCTACTTTCTCTATCTTGTGATCTACCCGGAGCAGCTCTTGGCGCAAAAAGAAAGCGGCTGAGAAGCGCGGAAATGCGCAATGTGCTGTTGCCACGTCAAGCATACTTGCAACGTTGCCATACCGGGTGCCAAGGTGACGGTTCTGTTCCAGCGACCTATTGATTAGCGTTTACATCACACCGATATCTATTTTTCCTGAAGAGTTATCCCGGGTATAGACAGACGGACGGACGGACGGACGGACGAACGGACGGACAAAGTGAAGCTAAAAGCGCCTTTTTCCTATTTTGCGGGAAAGTGCGCTAAAAAAAACAGAAGAAGATGCGCCTAGAAGAGAAATAGGAACAAAAAATTCTAGAGGAGAAAGAAGAATTAATTGAAACATCATCTAGAAGAAGAGGAAGAAAAACGCTCCGAGGAGAAAAAAGAATTTAAAAATTTTCTACGATAGAGCGCCTAAAATAAAAAAAGAATTGAATGATCTTCTAGAAGAACAGGAAAAGAAATTGAGAAATCTTCTGGGAGAACAAGAAATAAAGCGTTCGGAATAAAATAAATATTGGCGATTGTAGAGCAACAAACGTGATATCTACTTTCAAAGTAACGTGAGTAAGCTAGAAGAAAAGATAAGAGCGATGAAAGCCAATGCGATGGAGCTGCATCAGCGGATCCGCAGAGATCTGCCGTTTATGCTACGATGGTCACTTCGGCAGGTACCTATTCATCGCGTGAAGTTGCCGTGTACTACGATGGACAAAACCCATGGAAGCATGTAGGAGACAGTTAGACGCCGCTGTCGAAGCCAGTGGATGGAGCAAGGATGCCAAAGCTACAGCACTAATCCTGGCTCTCAGAGGCCCAGCGTTGGAGCTGCTCCAGGTGGTTCCTGAGAGCGAACAAGAGAACATTGCCAAGTTAACCAGGGTACTGAAGCTTCGATATGGGGACAGTCACGTGTGGCAGATTTATCGAGCCCAGCTGAAGACGAGGACACAGAGAAACGGAGAAAGCCTGCAGACATCCTGAGGTTGGCTCACCTAGCCTATCCAGCACATCCAGCGGATCTTTTGGCCTATATCGCAAAAAAAAACCGGTGGTTTAAAAGACGCAGACCTGCGTCAGATGGTCATGCTCTGCAATCCAGCCAACATCAGCGACGCACTCATCCAGGGCGATTCGCATTTATTTATTTATTCGTGTCCAACCTGGAATAAGTTGAGATTTGATGTGTATGAACATAAAAGTGAAATGTATTGAATGTGAATGGTCAAATTTCCAGAGACCAGTGCTCGGCGCATTCGAGTGCCATGCACCGCTGATGCTTCGACGAGGTCTTCAGGGCTGCAGGGAGTTCGCAAGTTTGTACATGTGATTAGATGGGTTGTTTATGGCTGGCCGCATGTACAGAGGTCCGAGCCTGCGTAGTGTCCCCATCTTATGAGGTTAGTCTTAACAATTAACAATTAACAATTTATTGCCTCAACCTTTTACAGGTGTATAGGACAGGGCTTGGCCCTGTATAGAGTTGTCAATACATCGGCCTGTCTTTGTTCTTAGTCTATTTTTCAGTTAGGTTTTCCATGTTGTCCATTGTTTTTCGGAACCAGGGGGAAGGTGTTCTTAAACAGGCATGTCTTTGTCTCGTTCGGGGAGTGAAATCTGCCACATTTCTCTCCTGGTCGTGGTGACAGGCTTGGTCATTGGTGACACTGACCTCAGGAAACTTCTTCGTAACCTAAGTCTTGCGTTTACTGCTTCTTTTCCGTATAATGGGTGTGTAAGTCGGTTTGTTGTTTGTGTCGTTCTCACTGCGTTCGTCGTGCCCCAAAAACAGTCGTGCGACAAACTTCGTCTTACTAAACTTGTATAATAATATACTATTATTACACTTCTTCAATAAGACGTATTGTTTTATGAAACTCGTATAATAATATACTCTCGAATATACTATTATCTACTTTGCGTTACTAATGGGTTCATTAAAACATCGAAAACAGCGCACTAATGGAGCATATTACTAAAGTGTTTTTGAACCAATAGTAACAATTTATTGCCAATAGAAGGTAGGCAAACGTCAGTTTTGAAGTGTCACATATCAAACGTTTCTATTTTTAGCAGCCAGAATTCACATTTTCTGGGCGATTATTAAGGAAAGGTAGATAAAATAGTATATTATACCTACTCGTTCAATATGACGTATTGTCATATAAAAGTGAACGACAGATGAATGACATTTTACACTTTTGTCCTGAGAAGAAAGCCTAATAAAGAGTTATCCAGATGCTGAAGGATGATCCATTAGCCTTGCTGCACGCACCTTAAATTTCCCAGCATGCGAACGACTCGCGCCTTGAAGAAAATTTCAAAAAATCATCCATCTGTGACATCTTCGTCGTTACTTTTGTGTGTCGTTAATAGTAATGGCGGCTTTACAGAAATTCGTTTGTCGCCGGCGACAGTATCGCTGGCCAATGGCATTCGATCTGCCTGTACTTCCCTACCTCGCGACACGAGTTTCTGTCGTCGTGTCGTTCAAATTATTCAACTACAGTGGACTGGGGGACTGTCGCCGGCGACAAACGAAGTTCTATAAAGGCGCCATAACTGTAGGTATAGGTGATACCTCAGGAGCATGTACCTACCAGACCTACCTAATCGAAATTAAAGAGTGGAGACAATGTGGGAGAAAACTGTCAGCAAAATGCTTTATGCCTACCCATCATCATCCCTTCATAATGTGACTAATGTGATTAGCCTAATTTTACTGTAATTACTAGGGAAGGGCGATAGATTGATTGGAGTCGTATTACTCACACAATTACTTAAATAATCAAAGAGCATCGGCAGGTGTTACATCCAATTATTGTTCAGTTTAATAACTCGTGTAATTTATACCTACGTCACATGCGAGCAAAACATCTCGGACGAATAGTTTTATTTTAATTTTCTGAAATCTTGAGAAATTCAAAATCTTACACGTAGGTATATCTACTCTTTCTAATGGTATTTTAAAAGTCTATGACTGTTTTCATTCTTTTCCATTCATTAGTTTTCCTGAGGGAGGAGGAGTACATACAAAGTTTTCACTGATTTGTACGTTAGGAAACTACAACATCAAGATTTAGGCTCCGTGCCTGGATTGAGGTGCAGCGAATGCTCATGCCGCGCGCGCTCGTCTTCCACCAAAAGTTAAGAGAGCTTGGTTCAATTGAGGGGAAAGTGTATTGAACATTTTTAATTACACTGATAATTACTCATTGTGGATGTATGCTTGAATGCTGTTTAAATAGAGCCAGAGCTTGAATCAATACGATTGCAAATAGTATAGATACCTATACCTACTCTCTTCTCGCCGAAAAGTGTATGGGATAGACACCTGAAACCTGGATAAATCAACCGATCGGAAGCAAATCAGAACCTCACGTCTGTACCTACAGCAGGTAGCATTGCCCTCGACTCATTTGTTTACAATAGGTCCCTTCGTTTCGGTTTTTTTGAGTGCGCATGTCTGGCGCGAATTTAATAGTTTCGTACACCGATATTGAAAATTAACACTAAAAAATATTCTAGTGCACCTAAAATTCCACAAATAATTTGGCTGAATGCTAGATACCATTTTCTATATTCAAAGGAAATGTTTCATTGAAATTGAATTCAATGATCATTTGTGGAAGTTCAGGAACAACGAAAATGGCAACAGCGTTCAAAACAATAAGACATCGGCGCCAACTGTCACTTGTGACAATTATGATCACACTTCTCGTTTCTACCTGACCTACATTTCGTTTGCTCATGTTTTGACGAAAAAACACAACTTGTTGAAAATGACTGTACCGAGAAGGAAGTTCAAAGAAGCTAGGAAAAGATGCATTTACGGTATGTGTAAAAGTGACAGCCAGGAACCAGTAGCTGATCAGGTGGCTAGACAGAGCATGCAGCGTTGCCATTCAACTGACAGGTGTACGAAAGTTTTCAAAATTTGGAGCCTTCAAGCATGCGCACCTGCACAAACGAAGTAGCCTATTTGTCGACACTTCCTCGGCAAATTTCGTAATTATACCTACTTCTGTTTTGTACCAATGTATAGGGGACAACTGCCTAAAATGACATCCGATAGTCAAGTTGGGAGAACTACATTTGTAGATATCAAACCGCATCATTCTTTTTCGCATCATTTATTATTCCGATTGAGTAAAATTTCTGTGAATGCGGAAAGCTTTCAGAGCCGCGATTATTGTAATGGTAGTTGGTAGTATCAGTTGGTAGTAAGTCATTTTCTCTACAAATTCACGAGGCTATCTCATATGCATGCAACATTTGTCACGGTAATGGGGCCTTGCACTGCCACTTTTACACACCGAGGGCGCCACGACCGTTGGGGGCAAATTCGACAATTTTGACGGCGTTGACGCTTCATCGACCGACTTCCGTCATTTTATGTCTTGATTTGAAATTTGGATAACCTCTGTTTCTTGCTTGACGTCTCCAGTCACTGTCAGTTACTGGTCAAACTACTCAAACTCCCCTGTTTTTCGCGTCGTTACGACCGCTTTATCGAAGTAGGCGCCCCCTACAGTAGTGGCGACGCGTGATCCCTGGTGGCGACCTCACGTTGAGTTTTTCAATTGCAAGGCCCCATTGGAAAGCCGGTACAACCGAGTCGGATCTAGAAATTCTTGTGCCTATGGTGAGCAGCGAGAACCCTTGTTGCGCCTTAACTTCTTGCGTAGTGAGAGTGCAGGAAGTTTTCCCCCGGTGAAAGCGCCGCAAGCCAAGTTTGTTCCACTTTTGGGAAGGGAACGATTCCAACAACAACAACAACGAAACAGGCAGATGAAAAACTCAAGACAAAACATCGGGAATTATCAAAACAGAAAACAGCTAGGCTACCTCAGATAAGGAGTTGATTACTGACTCAAGTTTCTTCCTTCTTTTCAGACCCACTAGAAAAGCCATGTAAGCCACTAGACTGATCTAGTAAGTCTAAAAAGAAGGAGGAAACCTAAGGTAAAACCATTCGCGATTTAAATTAGTTTACCCACAAACAACAAGTAATTGATATGTTAACTGTCTTCTACCCGGTATATGTAATGATTCACTTTCCGTGCTTATAATACGCGAAGAAAGTGACAGTTGTGCCCAGCTTTCTTTGATTGCTTTCGTTATCACTTGGACTTGACGCCGCTGTCAAGACGAAAATAAAAACGCCTATTTGCAATTCACCGTAAAAAAAACTGATTTAAAAGCACTGAAGCCTATTGGAAGACCAAAGACAGTTTCCGCTGGCGATTTTCTTGAGATTCTATTCGGAAAATTTCGGGCCGGCCCAAAATGCAGTTTTCAAATAGGACTGAAGCCTGACAAATTCAGTATTTTTGATGTTCTCTTTTATATTGATGGTGTTTCGCAGTATGGAATAAGACTTCCAAAGCGTCGAAGACTTCATATTTTTTGCCATCGAAATAGGATATCATGACGTTTTCACTGATGTCTGCGTCTTTGCGGCTGGCCCAATCCTTGAAAATTCTGCAGGCACTTCCGTGCCGGCCGCGATTTTTGGTTTGCAAAAGGTTTTCTGCCTTTTTGCCGCTGCCTCTCGTAGTTTGGGCAAGGTTGATTGCGTTTCGATCCCCAAATCGGACATATACCTACTTAATTTATTATTATGAATTGACACAACAATGCCTAAATGTCAATTTTCAAAGCCACCCACCAACTTCCGTCGATGCCTACTCCGTATAAAGTTTTGTTCGGGAATTATCATTTTATTCAACCAATTATCATTCGTTTTTTGTGTTTTGTGGGTAAAATCGTATACATACCTCCACGGTTTCCCGTGTCCGTATGTAATATACTATTTTCCCGACACAAGATGGCTGCCAAGTGCGAACTGCCAATGACATCAAAGTAAGATGGCTGCCAAAAGCGGCATGCGTTCATAATGATTGATTGTCATTGTTATGTTACTTTGATGTAATTGGCAGTTCGCACTTGGCAGCCATCTTGTGGCGGGAGAAATTAATTTGAAAAGCTAATCTTGGGGGTCTAAAACGGAGGAAGAAACCCGGAAGATGTTTTGATTGCTCTGTTTTGCCTCTGCGCCAAATCTTAACATAACTATACGTAAATCGTTTTTTTTTCTGAAGCAGCGAAATTGTGAAAATCTGTAAAAACTACAAACTAGGACCTATATCCCATACACTTCCTATTTTTAGTAGAATGACTTTTTGGAGCAAAAATAAAGTGACAAGCTGGGAGGCTACGACTACGGCCATCGGCCGTATTCTCCCAGCACTCCGGCTTGTCACTTTATTCTTGCTCCAAAAAGTAATTCTACTGAAAAAAGGAAGTGTATGGGATATACCTGATGTACAGGAAGCTAGACGGAAATGCGATTGCAAAGGTATGTTTTTATCTGCGTATAACTTGCATGAGTGGAAATCAGATCATGCTCGTAATTTGATTCGGCAATTTAGACTTTTTCACGATTCCTAGCTGGTAATTCGATTTAATGACTAGATATTGTGATAGTAATTTGGCTGATGCTGTTTCCCATTGCGTAGTCCACTCTTTCCTACATAATTATTATTACCCTGACGAGGGTGGAGTAGATTCGTAGGTTTACTCGTATAGGGATCCCAGAATAAAGTGGTCTCCTTTATACTGGACGTAAAATCTCCAGAGACTTTGTCGGCTGAAGTCTGGTGATACTATAAGGGTAGCCTACCCCTTCATGACCCACTATAGTAGTAACAACACAGATATTTTGATACTGATACTGATTTAAATATAAACCTTGATTGCTTATATGTATACAAAAATGAGTGGGATGGACTTTACATTGCTTAAATTAGAATAATATGCATGTAAACTGATGACTTCGCTTTTCTTATAATGACCTGAAACTGCAATGAATGATGAGTGAGCGAGTGACTGAGGTGAGCCTAACAAAATAGGTATTATTAATGATTTGGAGCAATTACGTCAAATACAACGTACGAGTGTACGAGTGTACGAGTGACCCAGTTGCAACAGTCGGCATAGATGATAGCACTTCATTTCTTTGTTATGAGAACTTCCTCTTCCAGTATTAAGTAATAACTTTATTTTGGAACACTTTGTAGGTCTATCTCTTTCAAACTCCTTCAAAGTCATTTAAAACAATTTGCGAAAACGGTCCTGTTGCAGAGGCGACCATATGACTACCTGTGTGCTCCGAGTTCAATTCCCAGAGGAGTCTGGGTTCTGGTGATGTCCGAAATTATCACTTCTCCTTAGTAGAGGTAATGTAGTGCACGCAAATTAGAATTTCTTCTAAAAAAGCTTATAGAGAGCTGATTCTTCGGATATGAAGTAAGTAGGTATAAGGACTCTTTATAAAGGGTCCGGAATAAAGATCCAGAGCTATCTCTATCTGGTATTAGAAAGTTAATTGCTGTAGCTTTTCCCATTTTTCTGCCATCAAATTTCACGTCAGAAGCACAGAAGATGACCAGATTTTCAGATAGTCATGGTGAAAAATCGAGCTAGACCGAATAGGGGATTCTAGTATATAGAGTGGTCGAAGGTGCGCAGCAGCAAGTTTGCTGGAAAGGCGGCAATTCAAACGATTCGTGCAAGTTTCTATTTTTACATGGGATATTAGCCAAATCGGTAGTTTTTTCATTCAAGAAATTGTTCTAGGTGTATGTACTAAATTTATAGAGCATGCGATTAAATACAATTTTGAAATACTTACGTTATATACGATATGATTTTTTGTATCTAAAAGTCAGTATTTTCAAATGAAAAGTGTGAAAACACCGAAAACAACATCGATCGAGCGGGCGAGCGGCTATCACGTGACAACCGCGGTGCTACCAACAGTACCAACGGTGGCTTGTACTGGGTCTGGAAACTCTTGTAAGGGCCCACTGGAGTGAATAAAGTGCAGGGAACATGAAAATATGTGTCTTTTGTAATGCCTGCGATACTTTGGAGTCGACCAGTGTCACCACTATAGTCCGGATGTTAAGTAAGGGCCATAATACCAACACCACCTTGCATTTGATGATTAAGCAATGCCGTTTGGTACGAACGTTGTACATACCTATGTCTCAATTTTAAGAGGTGTTGCCAAGATGTTTTTTGGTTCATGAGTTGGAATTTTTGCATTTTTGATCACCCTGTATACAGCGTCTGCACGGACCGATATCTTGGCAACACCTCTTAAAATTAAGGCATTGGTATGTACAATATTCGTACCAAACGGCACTGCTTAATCATTAAATGCAAGGTGGTTGGCGCCTAACATCCGGACTACTAAAAGGTTTACAGAACCTAATTCATTTTTCTGACTTGTTGCATCGCGCACTGGTCTTCAAATGACCTCGAAATTGACGTTTGAGGATATTAATTTCACGGTATTTTAAGCATGTTTTTGGAAAGCTTTCAAAAAAAAACAATTTTTGCTCGTTTTAGCGGCTATCACTTCTGCAGTTCCAATAACAGGAATGTTTATTGGATCCACTACTAATATTTTCGCCGATTTCCATTGTGCAGTAATCACTAATATAAAAACACACCCTATTGTTCAATTATACTTTTTAGTGAACTAAAACTTACGAATCTATAGTGAAAATTAGTATTTACTCAATTTTACTGTGCTAATTTTCGGAATTTGCACGAATTCTATCACGTGACCGGAGTGTACCAATGGCAAGCCCTTCACACTTCGCACATGCGTCAGGAGAACAGGTAAACTAGATTCGTCTATTTTTAACGGTCTCGCTACCTAGGATTAAACTACCCTCAACTTTGAATGCCACCTACAAGAGCTGAGTGGAGATTAGTCAGAAGCTTATAAGCACTACTTAGCCCCAATATTATAACTTGAGTTATCATTATCACTCTAGTTGAAATAATCCCACCCGCGGTCCACTGACACTGGGCCTTAATTATGGGAAAAATGGAAACGGTTTCACGTTGCGTTGGTGAGAATTTCTGGGAAAATTCGACAGAAAAACTAAACATTTGAAACAACATTTGGAAAGACATGTTCAAAAATTTTGCCTTTTTTCAAAACGATATAACTTCGGATTGTCTCAGCCGTTTCCGATTTTGTCTTCACTGTTGTTTAGATCGAGGTTTACATACATCTTTCAGTAATCTACTCCGTTGGCGAGATTTTTCATTCATTTTAATTACATTCGTTACAGGGTGAAATGTAAAGCATTGCAAAATTGTACTTAGTTCGATAGATCCCTGTTTTTTTGAACTTTTTTCAAAATCCAATGATATTGTTTCGAGCGGTAATTCTCGCGTGCATTCTGGAGTACACCCGGTCTTTCGAGGCTGTTCGCATTAGATCGCAGTGTACAAGTACGAAGCTCTAGTGCATTTCAGAAGTTTGCACTGTTGAAATTTACGTGGAGACTTCAACAGCCGGGTAGGACACATCTGTCCATTTGGCGGATGTGCCGGATTCACAGCACGTTGGTAATGCACGCGAAAGGTGTGGGATGTTTCGGGAGTCGTCTGGAAACCGTATGCCGGATCATGGTGGAATTTGCCGAAGCACCGGTGGAAAATCCCAGAACAATAGTCGGAGCTATATAAAGCACCGATCCTCGGGCTACGAACAAGTATTCAATAGGGAGCGATAACAACAAGAACTTGAAGCGATCTACCCAAGCGCAAGCAGTAAATAATTGTTGACGTGTATTTTTATAGTTGTAGTACCCAGTAATTAACAGTGTGTTTTGAAACGATCGTCTCAATTATATATTATATATAAATTAATCGAAAATCCCATTTATCTTGTTTGAGGTGTAGGGTAATCAATTATAATCATATTATAATTATAATTATAAATTATAATATACATGTATAATATAAACTCAATTTAACCAGAGAAATTTTACTACGAGGGCGCAGTGATCGAAACAGTTAAGCACTACACTTACTTGGGGGTTACTTTCTCGTTCAACGAACACTTCAAGGAACAGGCTAGGTCAGAGACTAGTAAGGTCAACATCACGAGCGGCGTCTTAAGGACCGAGTCATATTGGTGAAATAAGCGTTGCGAAATCAATCCGTCTGGGTTTATTCCTTGACGGATTCTTACCGTTTTGGTCTCTTTTGAAAGCTACAAGGATGTACTTTGGTTTGAGCCCATTGGCATTTCCGAAATCCAAAAACATAATTTGAATTTTGACATTTGGAAAAATTATTTTTGGATTTTTGAAATGCCAATGGGCTCAAACCAAAGTACATCCTTGTAGCTTTCGAAAGAGACCAAAATGGTGAAAATCCGTCAAGGAATAAACCCAGACTGATTGATTTCGCAACGCTTATTTTACCAATTGAACTCCGTCCTTAAGAACCCATTATAAGCAAAAACAATGTCTCCAGTCTTGAGAACATAAAAAAAATGTATCATAACACCATCACCCCAATTGTCTCATATTGCTCTTCAACGTGGGGACTAAGACACGAAGCGGATCTCGAAAGAATACAAATGAACTTCTTCAAAAAACTGTTCTATCTGAAACCTAACACGGCCGGTTATATTGTTCGGATCGAAATGGAAATAAGAGTCATTCCATGCCAAAACGATCACTTTCTGCACTCATGGTGACCGATTTTCATAAATTTTGGATATGTTGTAGAGACATGAAAATAAGTATTCGCCGGTTTTTTTTTATAAATTTTTTTTTCGGAATTACAATTTCTTCAAATTTTCCACTTTTGCCTTGCATCCTACTCTGAGAAAAATCATAGCTCTTTAGTCCAATGTCCGATCTTGAATATTTTTGTTTTGATCGAACCACAAAAGATGAGGAATTTTGGACATTGCACTCTTTTTTTGACAGATGTTGAAGAAAAGTATGGAAAGTCGCTTTTCCGAGAAGAAAACGGTATACTGAAAAATGGTACATCTTCGATTTTCTCGATTTTTTGATATATTGTTCTGTGAACTTTTCTGAATCGATAAGTAATGGTCGCCAGAATGGACATCGCCCAAAAACCCACGAAATGAATTTTTTTAGCGAGCCGCGCAAGCTGATTCGGCGCTCAGGAGTCCAGTAAAATGAGGCGATTTTTATGCTGAAGTTGGAACTAACTGAGGGCTCGATGAAAAAAATATGGCAATGTAGAGAATGAAAAACTGAATTGGAAAAACCAAAGTTTCATTTCCAACCACCCCGGGAACCATGGAAAAAAAATGGCGAATATTAAAAAACATGCGCCGCGATCTTTCTTCTGAAACGGTGAGAGAACGGTGAGAGATATCTGAGAACTGTAAGGGACAAAGTTGTAGGGAATTCAATAATCTACAGAAAAGTCCCTTAGGGCATATGTCTAACTTCTTCAGTTTAACCGTTAATCCCGGTCAAAGTTGCGCGCCGGTCCAGTGAAGTACGCGTGACATTACTCCTTGAATGCTGCGAGAATGGCTAGAGATCCATAAATTGTAAGCGACGAAGTTGTAGAGAAATGAAAGTTACTCTAGCAGTTTCTCGAGGTCAATTATTAGCTCTTCTAGTTTAGTCGTGAACCACGTTCGAAGTTGCGCGACAATCTTGTTAATGAAGTGGTTCTTTTGGAAAACTTACGACTAAACCAGAAGAGCTAATAACTGGCCTTGAAGATTTTCTAGCGGAACATTCAATTCTCTGCAACTTTGTCGCTTGCAATTTTTGGATATCTCCAGCCATTCTCGCAGAATTCAAGAAGGAATGTCACGCGGACAGTTTTTCCACTTCACTAGACCGGCGCGCAACTTTGGCCGCGATTAATGGTTAAACTGGAGAAGTTGGACATATGCCCCCGGGGACTTTTCTGTAGATTATTGAATTCCCTACAACTTTGTCCCCTACAGTTTTCACAAATCTCTCACCGTTCTCTCACCGTTTCAGAAGAAAAATCGCGGCGCATGTTTTTTAATCTTCGCCATTTTTTTTTACATGGTTCCCGGGGTGGTTGGAAATGAAACTTTGGTTTTTCTGATTCAGTTTTTCATTCTCCACATAGCCAAAAATTTTTCATCGAGCCCTCAGTTAGTTCCAACTTCAGCATAAAAATCGCCTCATTTTACTGGACTCCTGAGTGCCGAATCAGCTTGCGCGGCTCGCTTAAAAAATTCATGCCGTGGGTTTTTGGGCAATGTCCATTCTGGCGACCATTACTTCTCGATTCAGAAAAGTTCACAGAACAATATATCAAAAAATTGGGAAAATCGAAGATGTACCATTTTTCAGTATACCGTTTTCTTTTCGGAAAAGTGACTTTCCATACTTTTTTCGACATCTGTCAAAAAAAGAATGCAATGTCCAAAATTCCTCATCTTTTGTGGTTCGATCAAAACAAAAATATTCAAGATCGGACATTGGACTAAAGAGCTATGATTTTTCTCAGAGTAGGATGCAAGGCAAAAGTGGAAAATTTGGAAAAATTGTAATTCCGAAAAAAAAATTTATAAAAAAAAACCGGCGAATACGGGTCGACTTATTTTCATGTCTCTACAACATATCCAAAATTTATGAAAATCGGTCACCATGAGTGCAGAAAGTGATCGTTTTGGCATGGAATGACTCATAACCAATGTGATCTATCTGGTGGTAAAACAGGCTTTGCAGTACTTAATCAGAGTGAGTAAAATGTCAGAAGTCAGACTACCATCTAGAGCTTACAAGCGATACCTACAACTTCACAGTAGCAATGTCGACAAAAAGTACAACTGGCTCTCCCAACTTCTTGATACCCTGTCAAAGTGGAATATCAGAGTAGATCCGAACAATATATCCGCGCTCGAGGGAAATATAAGTGGTGTTCAATGCTTTACATTCCACCCTGTGTAACGAATGTAATTAAATTTAATAAAAAAATCTTGCCAACGGAGTAGATTGCTGAAAGATGTATCTCAACAACCGTGAAGAAAAAATCGGAATCGGTTGAGAAAATCCAAAGTTATACCATTTTGGAGAAGGTTAAAATTTTCGATATCTACCGACATTTCTAGGTTGAAAGATTCGATATGTATAATCTTCAAGAGATTTTTTTGTCACTACGGTAACTTTAGTTTTCAAAGTTAAACGGCATGACCCTGTTAATAAAAATGCTCTTATTTCCAGACGCCTATCTTAAGAACCTTATGTCATAGATCATTGGGCAATATATTATACACAAACCAATTTCTTCAACTTCTTCTTCAGAGGGAAAATTAGTACCTATGCTATAGCCTGAACTATAAAGATGATTTTAAGCTGATTATATTATCACAATTCTGTGGGGAGTTATTTCCTTATTCCTTCAATTTTTTATCCCTGGTGCCTGTGCTATATAGCCAAAAATTCAGTCTGTAACAATTTACTTCATGGGCTAGATCTGTTTTCGAACTATGACTGGGCCGACTAGCTTATCCAAGGACTGGGCTGTATGCTCCTACGGCTCGATACTAAGTTGGGGCTGAGACCGCCGTAAGTGCGGTTACGATAGCAACGGCGGATGCCAACCAATCAGACCGCTGTATTTGGCGAGTAACGCCGTCCCAAACTTTGCGCCTGCCCTGCGACTTGGTATCGAGCCCCTAGATTCATAAAAAGCGGTTCACTGATAACAGAACTTTAATATGGCGGGCTAAGATGGCGGACGTTTAGGTAAATATTATGGTATGGTCGTGGTACTAGATAATTTACAAAAAAAAACGAAGGTTATACGATTCATTGTTTATTGTTCATAACATAAATAGTTCTAGAACAATAAACATTTCTAATTATAATTCTAATTCGATTCATTGTTTAGGAGAAGTATACCTATTTATACGTTACGTGCGACATTCAACGGTGTGACGTTACTGGACGGATCTGCCGATCTGTTCATGTCGGATTGAAGGGAACAGGAAACAAGTTTTTGAACATTTGTTTTGGATTAAATACCACACTCCACTTTCATTTGCGATGAGATGTAAAAACCTGAAGGGAAATTCGAAAAGCTCAGGATGCATCGTACAGCAAGCTTATCATACACACGGAAGCATGAAGGCACCCTTCGATAAGAGATCTCGTTATTTACATATTATGTTTATCTGTCGTTTTCTTGGACGCATTTAGAAAGGGATGATATGCAAATAAAAAAAAACTCCACTTATATTTATTTTGTTTACAAAATTGATGGAATGTGGAAAAAATTCACGTTTCACCCACGGGCTTTGGTAGTTTGTCAGAAGAGTAGGCAGGCAGAGTGATCAAAAGTATATAGATTTCAGTTTTGGGTACATATTTACTTTTCAGCAGAGCGGATAAATAGTGAATAGCAAGAGGACTAAACTTTCAAAAAAAAAGGAACCATACTATCTAAATTTGACATTTTGTTCCTGCACTTGCTCTCGCTCAGCATACAATGGCTAACGGCATACAAAACTCAAACCTATTACCTACATAGATTTACCTCTTTCTATTTCATTGTTCCAATAAAAGATAATATTGTTGGAATAATCTCGGAACACCTATACCGAGTACAATATTTTTTGGGTTGCATCAGCACTGATTCTTGGCTCTTAGGTAGACAACGGAGTAGAATTAGCATTACATTATAAGATAAGCATTAGGTACAATGTAGGTAGGTAGGTACATACTTTTAAGAATGGAGACTTGCCATACCAAAGCACGATCCCTCTAGATAATACAAGATACCTCAGTAAATTGAACTTATTTCATTTTGAAAAACTAACATCTACCTACCCCAGTCAGATTTTCTTTCATTGCTGAACTAGGTACAAGAAAAATCGCATGGTTCTTATTGAAACCACAACACCTAGCTGCTCGCTTGCAATAAGCATCACAGTAGAACATCCCTACTTTCTACATTCCCAACTAGGAAGTAGCTTGATGGGATGGGGTTGATGCATGGACCTGTATCTCAACTGGATTCGCAACTGGACTGAGAATCGCACGCATTTGCCATGGCTCCGATAGAAGGCTGACATGATTGCTAACTAGGGACTTTTATTTCCTATACTTAATATAGACAGTCCAGCGGTCCTGCTAATTACGCTACTCCTTGCCATCTTACCGGCATAAATGGCAGTGTAGCTGCTATCAAAATAACATTTTCTGAATTAACTTGTTTATCAATTGCCGCAGCCCGGAGGACTGTTTTCTCACGCGCTCGAAGTACGTTTAATAACAAAACTTACACGATGTAGTGACAGAGTACACGAATACTTCTCTTTTATTGCTATAGGCCTAAAGCTTTGCGTTCCAGTGGCCCGCCGCCACCGTTCCTTATCGTGTTTTGTCTGCCGCTTCTGCTACGCCTACGCCACATTATTTTCTTTCACCAATGGATAATAATGAACAGGGAGCTGGTGCCTCAAAACTTACGTCATAAGGTACATGATTTCAACCCTGTAGATCTAATGTGCGTTGATAAGTTTGTAAAAAATTTCTTTGTCTTACATGTCAGACTGGGCTGGTATAGGCTTGTCAATTTTCGAAAAATGTCAAATATTTATGTCAAAAGGTACGGTTGCGGACTCATAAAAGTTTACACCGATGACAATCGTGTGGCCATGCCCATTCAAAATTACGTCAAAACTGAATTAGCATGGCCACTCGATCGCCGTCGGTGTAAACTTTTATGAGTCCGCAACCTTACATAAATGAAACCAACGAGCTTTTGTGTGGGAACATCCCCTTAATCAAAAATCGGGTCATAAGCAGTGGTCGAAATGGCAATTTCCACGAACCGGAACGCTAGGACTTTGGATGCGATCACGCGCTGTAGGCGAAACTCCCCCCCCATTTCCGAGACTTCCCCATTTCTGTTCCATTAAAAAGTTCAAAAGTTCAAGCAGTTTTTTTAGATAATTCTAATGTGCTCAGGATAGGTACTAATGAGTAGACGATCATATCTCATTTACGATGTACCTAAATTCAGTTATAGGATTGGGCCTGGTTTCCTCCAACAAATATTTTGCTGGAGTTCCAGAAAAATGGGTCATTATATCACTCTACGTTGAGTTCACGAACAGCTCAAAAAGTGATATTACCGAATTTTCTTCGTTGATGGATACATATCTCCCTACAATAATAACAGATGATTATAATTTCCTGAAAGAATAAATGTGATGACAAGACAATAAAATCAAAATAATTCAACAAAAGACAAAATTAGATTTGAACATAAGTCTAAACGTCTTATCGGCACATTTTTCACCAAACGGAACGACTTTCGACAAAATTTCACGAGACGGAACGGTTTTTGAAAATATTTCACGAACCGGAACGCCGTTCCGGTCTGTTCCGGTACATTTCGACCACTGGTCATAAGACAACATTTTTGGAGGCTCTCGGTCCATAAGACAAGTTTTAAATTTTCAAAAAAGGCCAAAATTTACCTCCTCCTGGAGACTTCTCCTTTGGCATCATTTTAGGAATGAAAAACGATTCTCACATGATTTTTTACGCAGGTTTCGAATCTGTCCACAAAAATTTTTAATGGTACATCACTTACAGGGTGCAACATCGAAAAATTTTTCTCAAATCGTACACCCTGTATTTCAACATGGAAATCGATTCCGTTTTTCATCCTGATTACAAATATATTCACACTTGGTGGGTTAGTCAACAAAACGCCTGTGAAAAAATTGATAAATTTTGGTCTCTTGTTGAAAATTTCAAACTTGTCTTATGGACCGAAAGCCCCCAAAAATTTTATCCTACGACCAGATTTTTGATCAAGGGAATGTTCTCACACAAAATCCAGTTGGTTTCATTCATGTAGGTACCTTATGACGTAAATGTTTGGCCATTTTTTCGAAAATTGACAGGCTCATACCAGCCTAAAGCCCCCGGTCTGACATGTAAGACAAAGCAATGTTTAACAACCTCATCAACGCACATTAGACCTAGAGGGTTAAAATCATGTACCTTACCTATGACGTAAGTTTTGAGGCACCAGCTCCCTGTCCATAAGTAGTTATTAAATTCAGCCATTAACACTGAATAAACGAACGGAATTGGAATTGAACGTAAATTACCGCAGACACATCAACGCGACAGCTTACAAACACACGACTGTGTCAATCTGGTTATGAATCTGACAAACCGCGCACACGTGACGTCGATTGGTCATAACTGCCAACGTGCCGCAGCTAAATTTGCTAGCAGTGGCTCTCGAACCTTCTACACTGCTTATACTTACAATGCGTTTTCGAAGTCATATAAACCTGATGACAACTTTCGAGGTAAGATACATATATCGCTAACATGATCTTTCATTTATGAACAGTATTATACGTATCCCACCAAGTAACCAATATAGTTCACTGCTTAAAGGACGGCGTCACCCTCTGAGACAAGACTTGTGGATAAATAAAGTGGTGGAGTGAGAGAAATGGGAACGTACACAGAGATGGATTTTGATCTCTAGAAGATTGGAATAACATGAGAAAATCTTTTTAAAGATCAGCAGATGTGAGAGCTATTATTTTGCCTACACACATTTTGTGAAACTCCTCCAGTACTTTTTGGCTAGCTACCTACAGTGCTCACTGCTCAGTAAAGCTAGCAGCGAAATGGAAAAATTATTAAAGATGAAAACGGAACGAGTAGCTAGCTGATGAAAGTCCGTTTCAGACAGAATGGCTGAAAAAAAACTAATGGTGCTATTCTATAAAAAAAAAGATACATCGATGTAAGATGACACATGTGACAATGGCAAACATTATTATTTCATTTACATTTAGCGCCTACATTGCTGTATCTTTTTTACAGAATAGCACCATAAGAAGCTTGTTCATGTTGCGAACTCAAGTGATTGACAGTCCCTACCTATCTCCACAAATTTCTGGAGTCTGGAATCTTCCGAGTTTAAGTAGCTTGTCTCTAAAAGTACCTACACCTCTTACACCTTACAAAAATTATTAGGCCAGCCATCAATCGTTCCATTCGTTGCAAACCAAAAGTCTTCACTTTTATTATTGTTATTGGTAGGTACCAGTACCAGATCGATCTCTATCGACTGAAAGAAACACGGCTTCATGACACAGCTTCCTCTTTGTTAAATACAGCCAAATTTTAAATTTCTCTTCTCACTTTGTATAGCACCCCCCTGTACAACGTCGTTTATTCCGTCTGTAAAATTAACAAGAACTTTTCCACTGCGCTTGAAAAATGGCAAGCGGTTGATAGTCTATGTCGTTCGGGCATTTAATCAATCAGAAATGACTTGCAACGCTGTTGTGAATTTTGAAGTGAAGCGATAACCCCAGAAAATAATGCATAACCTAAACTGTGGCATTCCACTGACAGCGCTTTTACAGAGTGGATTCTGTCAAACTAGGCTCGCCTGCTTTCTTGCAAATATAAGCTGAATGTATAATATTATTCAATATCCATGTATTTACCTACACTTTCCTTTAAAATATAATGTCATATTCCGAAACTACAGTGGTCAACATTCGAAGTGGAGCACCCAAAAATTTGCATTGACTTCAAATCGCTGTAGGTCCTGAGGAAATGGACTAACATGAATATATTTTTTCTCGCATAGCGACTTCTTTGACAGTAACATGCTGCATTCCATTCTTTGTGCTGATGTGGCATGTCTAATATACAGGATGTCAAAGTGTGGTCCTGCAAAAGTGGTCAAGTTTGTATCCGTCCCGTTCCTCGTGAATTTTTTTCCTATTCATTCTAAACTGTTCCAAGAGTTAGTGGACCCCATATCTCGAAAAGATTTTCCAGGTTTTCTCTGTCTTCTTTATTTATAGAGAGGGTGATCTCAAAAAAGCAATATTCCAAACATTCAGTCATAACTCTTTCAATTGTCGTCCGATTTCAAAAATCTTGAGCTCATATGGAGGTAAAACTGCATGCAATAATTCTACGGTGTCAAAGTTCACCAGTGGCAGACTTATTATTATATCAGGGGGCGCATGAAAAGTTAACCAACTACGAAAAGATCTTCGAAAATCTGTTTGTGGAATAAACAAACCAAAATGGAACGTGCCTTGGGAAGATTCACTAATTTCGATCATTTCAAAGTGTTTTACTTAGTCTAGGATCTTTTCGGATAAAAAGCAATGCTAGAGGCAAGTCATGTAAAGTTTGGCAACATACGTTTTAAGGGTATTTGGACCCCGCTGAATACGAAAACCATTGTTGCCAAGCTCAATTTTGCACCGGTAGCCCGCAATGGGGGGGTAAAGGGGAGGGAATACCAAAAATCACTATTTTTCACCATTTTTGATGTCGGGACTGCGACCTGTCATTAACGTGAATTGAATTACATCATATCTTGATTCACTGAGGTCTTATACTACCATATTGACATAATTACTGTCACAATTTCTAGAGGGGGAAGACTGGTGGGGGGAATGTTGACTGTGTAGATGGTTCTTCTTTTCTCTCGATTTTGAGTAAATATAAACATGTTTGGTATCGTTTCCGACTAAACTCCATATTCCCTATCCAACTATGGTGTTCAAATTGCAATAGAAGCGAGTTTGAACAAGTTTTACATGATAAAACATGTTTTTTGTCAATATTTTTTCACGTCTTTCAACTGTGTTATTTTACTGCAAATCGGCATTTTTTCTCAAAAATTCTTGCGTAGTTCGTTAGTCTCATGTATTCACCATGATATAAGCATCCAATTGATTTGCCTCTACTTTTTTTAAATATAAAGAAAAAAATTTTTTGTGGAAATTCTTTGGCCCTACATTTCAACTTTTTTTTTGCTGTATGATGTATGTATGATCAAAACTCAAGTTTTTCATATTTGACGAATTACGCAAGAATTGTCAAGAAAAACTTCGATTTGCATGGAAATATCATAATTTATAGAATTAAAAAAAATACGCTAATGAAACTGAAGAGAACTTGGTGCAAGAGTTGTTCTGTTTTAGTGGTTGATGGTAGAGAACACCTGCCCAAGACGTTCGAAAAAGGTAACTTTTCTTGGAGGTTTGACAGATCATTTCACGGAAATCCAAAAAAGGTAACCTTTTTTAGAGCATAATCAAACACACCAAAGAAATTTTTCTTTTTTTTTTTGGAGCTGAAATAGAACTTCTTAGAGAAGTTGGAAAAAGGTAACCTCTTTGGAGCTCAATAGAACATCTCAAAGAAGTGCAAAAGTGGTAACATTTTTGGAGCTCACAAGAACACCACAAAAAAGTTGGAAGAAGGTAACCTCTCTGTATTTTAATAGGGCATATCAAAGCCGTTTGGAAGAGGTAACCGTTTCTCGAGCTCAATAAAACATCTCAGGCTTCTCTGAGAGGACTCTTGCCAACTGGGCATCAGGTGCTGACATGAAAAACTCTTCCTGAGGTTTTCTTTATAATCATGAGGTGGAGGACCACAGTTTCTCATCATACAATAAAATAATAGCAAAAAATAAACTTGAAAAGTAGCGCCAAACAGTTTTCACAAAAAAATATTTTTTTTCATATCTTAAAAGTTGAAGGCACATCATAGTGCGGGAGCCCACTGCAAAATTCTGGGTCGATCGCTTTTATGAAGAATTTCTGTTTCAATCGATAGTGGGCAATACGATGAATCTTCCGATACCCGACAGCCACCTTGCATCCCCTGCTATAAGGGTCGCCGCCGGTTTTAAAGATGCTCATTTTGAATCATTTTTTACACCTCTTGCTTATATAAAAAAATGTCACAATGATTGACAGAAGGCGACATGGTCGAGTGGTCTAGATCAAAGTAAACGAATTCAAAGGTCAGAGGTTCTAATCTCCGCGAATACGTTTTTTTTAATTCTTTTTTTTCGCATTTAAAAAGCTTGACTTACTTGAACTTTTTAAAATTGCGGAATTGGACGACGTTTCTCAATTTGGAGTAACTTTCGTCGCTAAATTTATTAATGCTGCCGTTTTTTTACACAAAAAATACGGCATTTCCTAGTATAGTGCTCTTTCTTCAAACGTGAGTGCCATGAAAACCAGTGGAGTGTGGAGAATTGAAAAAAATAAGGGTTTCCTAAAATCAGGTGTGAAAGTGTATAAGTAGGTATGTATTTCAAAATTTCAAAATCCGAAAAACTCGATTTTTTTTCAAAATTTTCATATATTTTTTGAAAAAAGACCCTCATTCTCTTGCCAGCTCAGATTTAAATAACTAATTTTTCTGTCACGTTTTTAGCTGCACAGATTTGGCAGTAACTCACGCCAAAAGAATCTATCTGTTGTTTCTCTTCCGCTCTGCAGCTGATCCGCAGTCTGTTTCAGCCGTTTTTTATGCTAGGAAATAACATCCTCAACTACTGAAAATGGTATCTTTGTATTAAACAGTGATATGTGTCTGTCAAGCTTTTAAAATGCGAAAAAAAAAGAATAAAAAAAAGGTATTCGCGGAGATTAGAACCTCTGACCTTTGAATTCGTTTACTTTTATCTAGACCACTCGACCATCTGGCCTTCTGTCAGTCATTGTGACATTTTTTTATATAAGCAAGAGGTGTAAAAAATGATTCAAAATGGGCATCTTTAAAACCGGCGGCGACCCTTATAGCAGGGGATGGAAGGTGGCTGTCGGGTATCGGAAGATTCATCGTATTGCCCACTATCGATTGAAACAGAAATTCTTCATAAAAGCGATCGACCCAGAATTTTGCAGTGGGCTCCCGGACTATCAGTCATATGACTGTATTGTGTGAAATACACCAGACTAACGAACTACGCAAGAATTTTGAGAAAAAAATGCCGATTTGCAATAATGAACACAGTTCAAAGTGGTAAAAAAATATTGACAAAAAAACATGTTGCATCATTTAAAACTTGTTCAAACTTGCTCCTATTGCAATTTTGACACCATAATTGAACTGAGAATATGAAACTTGATAGGAAAAGATACCAAACATGTATATATTCACTCAAAATCAAGAGAAAAGAAGAATCATCTTCACAGTCAACATTCCCCCCACCAGTCGCCCCCCTATGGAAATTTTGACAGTAATCATATCAAGATGGTAGTATAAGACCTTAGTTAATCAAGATACGATGTAATTTACTCCACATTGATGACAGGTCTCAGTCCCGGTATCAAAAATGGTGGAAAATGGTGCTTTTTGGTCTTCCCCCCCCCCTTTACCCCCCCATTGCGGGCTTCCGGTGCAAAATTCGGCTTGGCAACAATGGTTTTCGTATTGAGCGAGGTCCAAATACCCTTAAAACATATGTTGCCAAACTTTAACATGACTTGCCTCTAGAACCACTCTCCAGGCCACTTTTTCAAAAATGATCCTAGTCTAACTCATCAATTGGCCAATAAATTAATGTGGATGGTGGATCCAAAATTCGGTTGCGTGTATTTTTTTTGTCGCCGCCGTTCTTGCTCACCTATGGATGGCTGAAACCTACGTTACCAAAATCAGAACTGGTACTTGAAGTTTCATCGCCAAGGAGAGTTCGGTAATGAATGCGATGAATTCGGCGATAAATAACACTATATATTGTAGTTTCTTGCAATTCACTTCAGTAATTGCACCGAGGAATCAAGCAAGCCGTAATGAATTCACGACGTTTATTTGAGTTACGATCTAATCCAGTCATATTAACTGAGACAGGTTGCAAAATTTATCGTAAAATGCTTCCAGGGCAAAATTATTTCACTACCCCCGGTAATATTAACCAGTTAAAATGCGCCTTTAGTTTGAAGGGCCTTATAAGGTTCAGTTAAGTACTGCTTACTCGGAATTTTCACGTTTCATGTTTAAAACCTAAAAAAAAATTTGCTGGTCTTATTCACCTGGTATTTTTTTTTTTTTTAGGTTTTGAACATGAAATATGAAATTTCGGAGGTCAACATAAATCTGTATGGTCCTTCAAACTGAAGGCGCATTTAAATTTGTTGATAATACTGGCTGTTGTTGATTTTCTAATAAATTTTGAAAACTTTATTTATTATTTTTTAGCACTTCATTTAATCAGCTTCTATACTTCTGATCAGAAGAATAACGAACCCGTGGTGTCTTGAAATTTTTTCTGATAATTTTTTTACATTGCAAATTTTCAATTTTCAGAACTTCCTAACTTGATTTCTTTTTGCTAGCTCACTTTAGGCAGTGGTAAAAAAGAAAAAGCTTTTGAATACAATTCAGCAGCACAGCAACAATTCATAAATCAGTAGAATATACATCATTATCACAAGCAAAATTGGCAAATTCTCACCATCAATAGATAATAATAATTAAGTAAGTACTCTAGATTTCTCCAGAATTACCAACATATATTAATAGTTGTGATATCTTATTTCCAACTTTTTTAATCAAGTCGAGATTAAATAAAGTCGAATTTTTCACCGTGAGCTTTAAAAACAAAATAGCTACACCGTATTGTCAAGATTTATGGTAAGTACTTACGGAAAGAAATTATTTTTCACCAATCACGTGTAACTACTATTTTGCGTGTTGCGTCCACCACAGGTGAATGCCGAAATGTCACTAACTGCAAGGTATCAACATATAAAGTTTAAAAGTTTGCCTCCGACGCTCAGGAACACAATTTTGTCCTTCCCTGAAAGTTTTATCATACTTGTTGCTCTCCTGAAAATTTTATGTGTATCAAAACTTACTACCAACAACCTGTGGAGCGCACATCCCCTACTATCGAGGAGTTTCACCAATGATGCGAAAGAATAAACACAACTCTACGCGTAGTTGTTAAAAGTTTTAACCCACGCGTTTTCCTGTGCGTTTTTCTGCAGCCGGCTAGGTCTCCCGACGTGACCCCTGCGATTTTTCCTCATCATCAAAATATCTAGGCAGAACAATATCTCAAGGTAACTAAAAGTTTATATGGATTTTATAATCGTGTTGAGACCGCTCTACAATAATATACAACAATACCTACAAGTTTCCGTTAATGTTTTTTGAAAATGTCCAGTGAATCGTTACGGCCGTCCGTATCAGATGAAGTTCCGTCAAGCGTGTTTTCTACTTGGTGAAATTTGGTACAGTTTATGCCACATTTAGGCCATTCATGCAAGCACCATTTCAACCCTTGTTGTTTAGAGCTCAGTCCAGCACGTTATCGCTTCATCAAAATATATTTTCAGACTTTCCTTTCGTATTTAGATCAATTAGCAGTTCTTTAGGTACAAAATTGACGAACATTGATAGGTACAGGGTGAAGCAAAATGTGGCTTTAGTTATACTTGATTTTCTATCTCGATTCGAGTCAAAGTACCTACCACAAATTAGAAATTCATCAGATCATATAATTGAAATTGTATGATCCAAGTAGCTGTGATGTAATGCTGGTGGTAAGAGAATACCTACTTACAGCCCCAGCACATAGCAAAACCCACATACAGCCCCTTATTACTTTCCCTCGGCAATTAGTATTAGTACGACATTGAGGACCAAAATAAAGTCACATTCAGCACTCCATGCCAAATCGTAGTATATTCTCTCGCAATAGAAGTTTTCAAAAATGTAAGTATCAAGCACCTGGAAATGAAAGCGAACATGTGCGGTTTTTATTTTTTAGAAACGTTGGGTACGTAACGTTGAAGTACATTCTTAACTCCCAGCACTCCTGCAATAGATTTACGACTAGAATGGCACTAGGCATACCAGCCGATTTCGACTTCAAAACTTTAACTCAAGTGTTTTTAGACTGTGATTTCTTTTAGACTTTCTCTTTCATAGTCACAGTGACTGTCTATGGTCAAATCACAGTCTAAATGCACTTGAAGTAAAGTCAGCTTTGAAGTCTATGTTTGAAGTCATCTTTGAAGTCGATTATGAAATTGGCCGTAGTTATTTTATCTCTGACCCGGACCTTCGGGATGGGAATAAGCAGCTCTACAATATCTTGCTTTTGAACTTGAAGCGTCGTCTTACTTTGAACTTTATTCACATTGAAATGAAAATGTCGTGCCTAGGTACCATATTCAGTTACCATATAATTTTGACTGACCCTGTATGTGCTCGCCATAGGCACTTGCACACCTACCTACCTACACACATGTGTAGGTACTGGTGTCTGAACATGTTCCAATCGGATTTGATCTAGTTACGACCTTAAAAAGAGGAAAACAATACGCTTTTAACTGATAAACGCCCTCGGGCCATGCAAAGAACAATATTCTGCTGTTAATTAAATTAAATATTATTCGGAACTCAGGACAAACAGCTTAGGGAAAGCAACGGGGATCACCCCTTTTCAGCGGAACAGAAAATTGAATTTTCGGTTAGACTTTATTTAATAACATCATTAGAGCACTGCAAAAATACAAAGACACGTTATTGTTAGCAAAGAGTGTATTCGAAGTATTGTTCAGTTTCACGTTTATGTCGGTGATGGCTCGACTACTGGTGAAATTTTCTATGATCTGGAAACTGGACAAATCTGTCGTAAATTCAGACGACTCGTCGTTTCTGCCATCAACATTTTGATTTACTACTTCTTTTATCCATGAAAAATAAAGTTTTACGTCGGTATATATCCCTGGAAAATTACTATCGGCACATCCACTTCCTGTCGATATAATTCCCATTAATGCTCCTTTACATATCAGGGGTCCGCCGGAATCACCCTATAAAATTATATTGTTTAGTACTAAATTTCCTGTTATAGTACCTTTAATAGGTAGGTATAATATGCCCTCAAATAGACAATATCGGGGCAATATACGGGGTGTTTATAAGAGACTGTGATCGCGGCAGGCTTGGGTCAGGCCGAAAAACGTAGTAACAGGCGCAATTGTAGTGATCGAGAGGGGATTCCAAAGGCGATGCGATCACAGACGTTTATAAACACCCGGTACTTTTGAGCCAATAATATCCTAGTATAGGTAGCTGGATCTCCCTCTAACCGTCGGTTGCACCAAGCGTATTGTTTTTTTTTTAATTTGGCCAATGAAAGTGCGGGTTAAAATTTAGGTACTAGATTATAAAATTTAAGACAATCTAGTCAGTGCAACCGAAGGTAGGATAGCCACCGACGACACTCTCTCTACTCCCCATACGGGTGTCTCAAAAGTTTAACATTCCGAGTCCAGGGCCGTATATAGAATACGCAATCCACTCAAGAAGAAGAAAATTATTGAAAAAAAAATTAATGAAGTTTATTTTTGAACATGAGAGATCAAAGGATGGGACTTCGCCCTCCTCTGTTTCCGCTATTTAAAGTAATTTTGTGGAACTGTTTGCGATAGATCAATCAGTGAAAATTATTAACTAGGAGGTTTGCACTGCTTGTGGGACACCCTATATAAAGTGGACAAGGCAAACATTTTGATAAGGTTAATAACGCTGAAGGGTCAATCAATCACGGCTTTTTTCATGAGAGTAAGTGGAAATTCCGAGAATACCCGAGGAAACGTGGTTTTCTTGGAGTGCTTTACAGTGTGAATGATAGAGACAATGTTCTTACTGGTGGGTGGCTTTTCGCAGAGGCTCTTAGGTTTTTGGCGGTTTTTACCACCAATTTAATATCATCGAAGTAGGCGCCCCCTACAGTAATGGCGACCTCACGTTGAGTTGAGTTTTTCAATTGCAAGGCCTCATTCATCCCGCAATAATTACCCTGACTAGAGGAGGACGTAGCGTGTAGTAGGCCGCTCCAGTCGGGTGAAACTTGACTGCAGCAACGTTGGCCGCTGCCAAGAGTTGGCTGGGTGACTAGACGCCTTTCATCTGATTCGAAGCCAGTCTGGAACTCCTCCTTAGGTGGTCTTAGGCAAACCTCCCGAGTATACATGCCTCCAGCCGGCGGTACGGGAATGTGTAGAGGAAAACCGGCAGCGTGGTCGGGGGGCAGACGAAGTCAGGAACACCGGCGCAGGGAGCGTGTATGTATCGGACATCCGCATTTGTGGTTCGAGGGTGAAAGATGGAGTCAAGGTCAACGGTCAATCGTGCGCTTGTCGGCCCCAGTGCTTGGATGGACCGACCATCAAACATCCAGGCACCACATTGCGGCTCGGTGAGTCCGGCTGGTCTGGGAGAGGGGTAAAATGGACACAATAATGAGACCTACGTGCCAGGTGAAACTCTGTTCCACCAGCTCCCCAAAATGGAATTCAGAATCCAGAACTACCCTGACTCTCAATTTCGTGACTATTATTTTGTTCTAGTAGTACAAGGAAGATGATTTTCATGATTTACTTGAAAAAAAACTAATAACCAATAGTGATTTTTGCTTGGGTTTTTGTGAGGATAATTGGACATGAACATGTTACAAAATCTGCGGCAAAGCTCGTCGTCTCTGTGTATCGTCGAGCGTCCTTGCTTGAAAGTTCTCCCCTCACTGATGAGGTCCAAAAGAAAAAGACCGAAACACGTGTCTGAGGGTTCCTCCCTTGCTCGAGCATTCGATAATATGTAGATTTTGTAACATGCCCAATTATCCTCATAAAAACCCACGCAAATTCATTGTTTGATTCATGCACACAAATCACTTTCATTATAATGACCAATATTATATTTGTCTGCATGTACAACTTCTGCCGTATTTTGAAGAAGATTCTCTGGAGTTTGCGGATGAAAAATGGAATAAAAAAGGTGAACTTAATAAGTTGAATTGAAAGGCCAATGGTTGTAAGGCAATGAAGATGGCATGAAGAGATTTAGCAGCAGTGGCATTTCTTTGACGAATTAATAATTGTAATGTTCTGAACAATGCCGAGATATAAACTTCCTCAGACGAGGTCTCTGGATAGCACAATAAATTATAATGCATGAGTAAAAAAAACCTCAATCATAATTGAGTGTCCTGCTACATATACAAAATGCCAAAAAGTGCATTTAGAAGAAGGCTTCGAGTTATTAGAAGGGGTAAATACAGGGTATCCCAGAGAAACTAAGAGACCTCTATGTAATTGTTTTTGCTCAATAGGTATTATCCCAGATACAGCTCTTCAAAATGTGACTTTAGATAGAGCACTCATTTCTGAAGAGAAAATCAAACTTTATCATCTTTCCTGCAGGTATTTAAGGACCACGCAGATATCAACCTACCTGACAAGCATCCGTTTTTCGATCTTCATTCGAGGCACATAGCATTCCTTGTTGTAGTGTTACGTTGATATTCCAGTATTTTTCTTCACATGATGTAAAATTGATAATTTTAACTCCACTTGCCAAAAGTTCGTTGCTGAGCGTATCTTCGTTCTGAAATAATACAAATTCTTATTTCTTTTTTATAGGTATTCACTATTCAGAGTGTAACCGATCTACCGTAAAAAGGTAGGCATATCATGTTCTTCGGGAGTGATAACTCTATAATTTATTTAGTTCTATTTTATTTATTTATTTAGTCAAGAATAAATCTGATTCTGACTCAGGAGGGTAACAGAAAAAAGCTAGGAAAAAATTATGACTTCTCCTGGTAGTGTTGTAGAAGCCGTAAAAATTTCCTGAAAAATTGGGGAATATATCTATATAAAAAAAGTATAGCCTCATACAGCATACAGCATACAGGATTCGTAAAATCTATTTGAAGAAGTTGTATGATTCAAAACCTTGAGTATTGGTTTTTGGTTTCGTTGTTTGTATGTACGATCGCACGCAAAATAAACGGAGACAGTGTTTCGCGCGGAGTGTACTGATTTAATGAATTTTAGCCTTCTTGTCACTGTGACACCAAGCCAAAATTCAGTTAATCGGTACACTCCGCGCGAAACACTGTCTCCGTTTATTTTGCGTGCGATCGTACAGATGTGATATAATTTATTGGCACGGCTGCAACAACTATCAAATAGACGAATTCTGGACATTTCAGGCCGCTTTCATGTCTCGATGACTTGACATCGCCGATTTAATAATTACAGCCGTGTCAATAAATTATATCACAACTGTACTAATGCATCTTGTTGTTCCAAACCTGGCATTTATCATCAACATTTCATTAACCGAACTGTCAATTTTTCATATTTCGACAAGACAAGAAAATTGTACAGTAGACAGTTTCATACTAAACCACGCATGCGCGGAATTTCGAGGAATGTCATACGCGGACTTCCAAACGTCAGCCAGTTGAAGTCGAACTTTGAAGACATGAAGCAGACGCGGCACGGAAATTTACGCTGCCGAGGGAAATAACAGACGCTAACAGTAGGCGGAAATACAGAAATTTTGCAGTGGAAGCTGCCAGTGAAGCACTCCCTAGTAAAGTACCCACTTTTGATGTTTTTCGACAAAGAAGACGGCAGGAGAAGTTCTGGATATAAGAACAAGCAAAATGGAGTACCTGCTACAGGCTACAGCTCAAGCCCAGAGATGTTGAGAGCGGGCGGCAGGGCAGCGAATTCGAAAAGATTGTAACAACTTACACCAGGTACGCAGCAGAAAGCACAACACAAGTCGGATTCTGTGGGGATCAACACGACGGCGACGTGAGCATTGACGTCGATGATGGGTGGGGCATTGGATAGGCATGGTCCAAAAAGGATAGGTATTCTTCCGGAAGACTGACTAGCGATCAAAAAAGGTGCCGCAGGTGACAATTTTTCAAGAAAATGGGCGTATAATCAACGTATTTTCGTGTGAATTGTATGGGTTAAGAAGGCGCCGTTGCGGCAAATTTTGTTCAGGTGGGTGGGTTACCTAGCTGTCCCCCCCCCCCCCCCAGTTGCGTGATTGTAAAATGGTGGAGCAATCGACTTCAAAAATTAATCGATTTTAAGAAGGGTGAAATTTCCAAAAAATATAGGTACTAGTGCATTTCACTTGTGCGCAGTTTAGGTAGCTGGTACAATGCCCACTGTACAGAGAGGGGCAGTGCTGCGCCGTATTTAGTAAATACTGAATCACGCCACCCCTCCACCATCAGTCGGTTCGTCCGATGACTTCAATGGTCATCGAAGCTATGACACAATGCTATGACGCTTGAGCAAAGAGCTGCGTAGCGGGCTGGCGGGAGCGAAATGATTATAATTAATTCTTAATAATTCTGTAGGTACTCATAATAATTATGAAGTGTAGATATTGGTTCAAGATTATTTGAACATCCCTCATCCAGGACTGAAGTAGATAATGAAACAAGCGAATATGCCTCATGGGCATGAGGCTCAGTAGCGCACTTCCTTTTTTGAAGGATTAGTGAACGCAAGATGTTAAGTAACTAGGGTTCTACTCTAATACCGTTATTTGGGCAAACAATTTCAATATGGCGGCCACAATTTCGGCAGAATAATGAAATTCGGCTTGAAAATCAGAATGATCGTACTAGGCAAGGGTAAGTTCCAAGTTTCATGAAAATCGTTCCACTAATAAGAGATTTCAATATGGCGGCCAAGATGGCCGGCGAAATCATGAAACTCAGCTTGAAAATAAGAATGATCATCTGAGACAACGGTAACTTTCAAGTTTCATGGAAATCCTTCCACTTATAAGAGATTTCAATATAGCGGCGAAGATGGTGGTGGAATCATGAAGTTTAGCTTGAAAATAAAAATGATCATACGAGACAAAGGTCAGCTCCAAGTTTCATGAAAATCGTTACAATAATAAGAAATTTCAATATGGCAGCCAAGATGGCGGCGGAATTATGAAAGCCAATCTGCCTATTTGGTCCTTGAGGACCTAAGCTATCCATCGGATAAAGTTCAATTTTTAAGGGCTGTAGCTTTATTTCCCGAAGAGAAGTTCAACTTCTTCGAAGTGCACAGGAGATCTCCGTTTTTTGATAATAATTATAACGATGTATGGATAACAAAAATAGTGCCCATTCCTAGGCAAACCTTTTCGCCTAGGACTAGATGCTGTGACGGACGGACGGACGGACAAAGCGAGGACAAAAGCGCCTTCCCGTTTGGAGAAGTGCGCTAAAAACAGGATTGGGATCCGATTATTTCGTTTTGTTTGTGGATTGTATTAAGTATAGACAGGGTCGGAAGGTAGGTAGGTATATGCTCTTTATGACATCAGTTTTCTGCTACGTACCACACACATCACGAATCACATTATACTTTGAATTAAAGCATGATATATTCAAATTCATATCTTCTTAAAAGCTAAATGTCTTTCTGAATTGGTTTCAATCTTTTGAAAGTCTTGCACTATGCGATAGCTGGCGAGGATGCTACCCACGAACCGAAATTTGTGGGAGCATCGCTCCCTTTTTTCCCGTCATAATAGATATTTCAATTCAATTTGATTTTCTTTATCATTGCTTCTTGTTTTTTGAACCGGAATAGGTGGAAATTTAATTTAATCTGTTTAAAAGTTAGAAACCTTTTGGTATTTGGTATATGGCTTATTGTAGGGCCCAGATGTTAGTGGTATGGATGGACCTTGCATTCTATGATTAAGTAACCGGTCTATTCTGTATCGCATAACATATGCCCGTTCGCAAACAATTTTTGTTGCGGAACGAGAATGGCTATTGTATAAATCGAAATCTTTGAGGAATGTTCGTTAGAGTAACATATTCACCGTTTGCAAACATAATTTTCGTTGCTGAACGATGTTGTCAATTCTACAGTGAGGGGCAAAAGTATATGGAACAAATTCATTAAAAAGTTCGCTTTTTTTTGTCGAGAAATCCCTCGCACAGGTCGATTTTGTTTTCCAATTTCGTTCCATTACATTATGATGTAAAATTTTGATATTTGCCGCCATTTTTGTGGAAGTTGTGAAGTCATCAGCCATTTTTTTAAATTGAACCTCCCTCCTTTTCTTGCATTTCCGAATAGATTATACAATTCTGATTTCAGAAATATGCACATGTACCCCTTTTGAACTGATAGTGTTCGAGATAATAATTATCAAAGGTGGTAAATTTCTAGTTTTTGATTAATGATGTTTTGACAAAATAAAAACGTTTTCATCGCAGAAATGTTCATTAAATCTCTCGAAACGGTTTTTGATTAAATTAACTCAATATTTTCTCCAACTTTCATTCCCAGCATGTCTGCACCTAAAATGAATATTTCGTGGGGCATGTCGAAGTTTGCACTGCAGTTTTTTCAAATTCACGGAATGTGCAAATTCCATTTTGAAAAAATTACCGTCGGGAAACCGAAACCGTGTCGATTTTGAAAATGAGTCTACACGTTGGAAATGGTCTTAATCGTCATAGGGGACCTCAAAACGGATATATCCGTCGAAATCTTGAGAACAGCTCTTAGCGCGTCCACAACACTTCCCCTCCTCGTTAGGTGGTAGGTCGGGAATGTAAAAAATGGTCGGGAAATCATATATGTAGTCATTGTTGGACATCTGATCTGGAATATTCAAAAACCGTTTCGAGATTAGACATCAGGCTCCATGAATGATCTATTAGAATTTGAAAAAAAAGTTTTTCACAGAAACGGGGATCGGTGGTACTTAACACAATTTTGCAATGCTTTAATTCTACCATGTAGAAAAAAATTAAATTAAAGACAGAATCTCTTCAATGGGATGGATTGCTGAAAGATGGATCTAAAAGCTTTGGAAACAAGTTCAAAATTGGTTGTGGTAGTCCAAAAATACGTCATTTTGAAAAAAGGCAAAATTTTCGATACCGCGTCATTTCAGTTGTTGAGCAGTTTAGATACGATTATAAGAAAGAAATAGAAATATCAACCCCAGGATGGGTGTTGAATTTCTGTTTTCTGTACAGGGTGAGTCAGAAACCTTGAACATTATTTTCTTGCAAAAATGCATCCAAATCATTCGGTTAGTCCATGGACCTTAGTCCCTTAATCGATGTAGAGCAGATCACAGCAGGATTTTGTAGCAAGGATTTTCTTTTACGGACATTTTCAGAGAAATTCGATTATTTTACTTCATGATTCACATGTGAATAGAAATCTAGTAGGTATAAATCCAGTAGTTGATTTTTTGTTCTCAAGTGTCGCAGTAATATTTTATTGAAATATTTTGAAAGAATGAAGCTAGAAGGGTTCAAAGAACCACCCTTTGAATTTTTCAAATATTTTTTGTGAGCTTCATAAGGTGCGTTCAGTCAGCTTATTTAGCCGCAAGTTTTAATTTTAGTCGCAAGCGCAGAGACGCCCATTGGCTCTTATGAACCAGCCTCCTCAAACAGTCAATAAGCGGTGCAGCGCTTACGGCTAAAATTAAAACTTGTGGCTAACCACGGGTTCCACCAAAAAATGTAAGAGCGGTTTAAGCTAAACCGAGTTTAAACGTTTTTTTTTCTGGTCAATTCTGGTAGATTCATTATGGAAAAAACGTTAAATCGCAAGTATACCACCCTTTCGTGATTTACTTAGCATGAAATCTGAATTTACATTGATCATTTGGCCAAAATCCATCAAAAGAAATCTCGAGTTAGCTATCAGCTGGTTAAATATTTTGGTGGAACCCACGGTAAATAAGCTAACTGAACGCACCCATAGAAGTAGATATTGTGGTTTTGATCAGACACTTTTGAATCACCTTTATAATGCTCATATCGTCCTCTAGAAGGCAGGTATCGTATAAGACACATTTCTTCAACTTTACAGGAAACATAAAAAGGGCATGAAATGCTCCAAGATTATGAAAATGTTGATGTTTTATTTCTAAAACGTATATTTCATCAGTCACAACTCGACTGTTTGACTGCATTTGAAAAATGTTGTATTTAGAAATTGAAACCGCTCAAGATATTTTATATCAGGTTCGAAATGGTGATTGTGAAATGACGATATTTGTAGGTGGTGCTATATGTTTATTCATTCATTAGTGGTGCTTAAGACATTTATGATGAAAGGAAACCAGTCCATCTCTCCACCTTGCGGTGTGTCTAATAGGAAGCCTCGCCCAAAAAAAGTGGTCTCTTCTTCATAGCAATAAATCATTTTGGTAATAATTCTTAATGAAGGCGAAACGTTGCACGACTCAATAAAGCTTTGCTAACATTAAATAGTCCTGAATACCCAAACAAAACTACTTAAAGTATCGTTATTGTTTCGTTGTTAGCTTGGAATCTGTTGAAAACTCTCGGCAAAAAATTATCAATAATAGTACTCTAAAACTTCAATGAAGTGATCGAAACATATTTGCCAAATGTGACCTGAGATAAAATAAGTAGTTATTATCGCAAACGAGCAGAACAAAATATGACTCGATTAGCAAAAGAACGAACTCGGTATGTTGAACCGTTCGGAAGATACAGAAGATTCAGGTAAATTTTGGTAGAAAACGAGGAAACAGATTGAAATTAAAATAATAATCACGAACAAAGTTAAGTATGAAAGATCGACATAAGTAAAGCAAGTGTCCGAAATAGGACCTTTCCTATGTAGAAATTAGCGGTAAACAGTTTCATCTCCCTGCGTCATTTCTATTTTACGTTGACACCATGGCACGCTTGAGGGCGGTTTTCACCCCATAACTCGGCTAGCCTCAACGGAAGCTTTATATTCATCAAGAACAAATATCTGATTATTTTTTGTGGAAAAACGTCCAACCCACTTCTTTGTAGTGAGTTTCGCACAGTACGACGGCATGGGTGGGAGCCTGGTCGATGCCGATGCCGCACCGTGCGCGCTATTTAAAAGTGGGTCACAAAAAAATCATATCTAAAGAACCATAACTCCTAAACGAAATTTTTTTAGCTCAAAAAATTCCTCAATTCTTTGGTCTTATTTGCTTCGCTGGTTGTATAGAAATTTCCGTAGGCAAAAAAGTTTCTCGATAGCTGGAAGTGACGGTGCATCAAAAGCGGATCAAGATCTTTCTCTTCTGTATAAACACAGTATAAGTAAATTAATAAACAATGTTTTCTTTATTTATCTTAAACTGTAACAAAGGTCTCTATGTGTACTTCACTTTGATTAAAAAAAAAATAGACACATAGCTCAATCAGATGCGAAGATATGCGAAGGTAAAGATTAGTGGATCTATTATCGTTATTTGAGACGAGTTTCGCGATCGTGCATTCTTTATTGTTGTTAAGGATTGTTCATATTTGACCGATCGTTTTCAAATGCCATCGGTATCGAAATCGGTATCGAGCAGAAATAAATATGATTCTATTAACGAAAGAACTAACTCTGTATGTAAAACCGTTCGGAAAATACAAAAGATTTAGTTAAATTTTGGCTATAGTGGACGTGGTACAACCGAAATAGGGAATATAAGTTGCAAATGACGATAGAGGCAAACAACTTTGCAGGGTCACAACTGAGACCTAAATAAACGATTTGACCTGCAGTGCTTTTCTTTTCGTCCCTTAGGATTTGAATAGCGCCCCTTTTTCAAAATGGCGGATATTATCTAGGGACAGAAGGTATCGAATAACCTAGTGATGTCCAGCTCTGTAGAAATATATGGGGCTATGTCTCAATCGGTTTCTGGGACATCAAACACTATTTAAAAAAATGGTGGAACATTGCCATCTACTGCAGGCAAATTTGGTGGAGGCGCCAGAAGGAATTTAGTACTGTCATAAGAAAATTGCTGTAACATTTTTATTTTTCAACCGATTTTAACACAAGACATCTCATTATGTAGAAAAGTGAATTTTTCTTGTTACCTTGTACCTTCCATAAAAAAAGACATTGAGGAATATTGAAGCAAAAATTAAAAAATGATTTGAAAAAAAAAAGATTTTTTTATTTTTTTCATTTTCATGAAAATTGCTTTATTTGTAGATTTTGATGTGCCCTTTCTAAATTGGCACTTTTCCGATTTCTATCTTTACCGCACGCGCTGCCATATTGAAAAGATTATGTCTGAAAAGAAGTTTTTGACAATATCTGGATTTTGGCCCTTGTGACATTAAAATGTTTATATACATATGAAAGCACATTCAATCCTCCACAGTTTGACATCTGAACCAGCTCTGTGCGACCCGCGGTTCTTGAGCTAGACTTTCTGGAAGTATCAATTTTCGGTTCCAAAATAAAGTACGCAACAAAAGTCGTGTCACCCCCTAAATTTTCATGGGATTTCAAAACTGATTATCTTCAAATTGTCTTGGGCGATTTTGGATTCCTTTGAACTGGTAGATAGAACAATTCTTTGACTATCAGATCTTGCTTTTGCCAAATACGAAATATGTCAAATAAGGTTTGTACAGGGTGACACATCAAACAGTGCCAAATTGATGGAATTTCCGTGATCCCCCATTTTCTCAAAAATGTCTTTTTCTCAATTCAGAAACAGAATTCATGGAGAATGATGTCTTACCTCGGGACGGTTTTTGATTCTCAGCCCTATTTTGATTTTTTTGAAAAATATTTGTGTCTGTTCATAATCTCCCAGAAAACAGCCGAACTGTTGATCTGATCGATTTGAAATTTGGTATGCAGATATAGTTTTGCTGTCGAATGAGCCCCTCAGTTTTTTACTGTCATCTGTCGAACAGAAGCGTCACTGCCAGAAAATGACAGAAGCATATTCTCACGGAACTTGACTTGCAGTATGTATGTCATTTGGAAGCCTTGAAGAAATGTTTTCAAAACTGTTGAAATTTTGTGTCTATTTGTCATCTGTCAAATATTAAAAAATATCAAAAACTCAAAATTTTACCATTTACCTATTCAAAATCTATCCGATGGATTGGAACCAAATTTGGCAGGAGGCAACACAACAAAAGAGCCAAATCAAGTCTGCAGTTGCAGTTTTCCACCATTTTCTGATCGGGGCGTTATGAATTTTCAAAATTTCTCCTTGCCGTTGCCACCCGAGAGAGCCTCTAATCCGGGTTTTGACCAGAACGACTCGCTTCTGATGCAGGACTTCACTCAAAAATTTATTTCTACTCAGGGATCGACTTTCTTCGAATAATTCCAACTGATATCGAAAATAGATTGGATTGAGCGTCGTGTAGACCTATTTTCAAAATCGACACGGCTTCGGTTTTCCGACGGTGATTTTTTCAAAATGAATTTTGCACTTTCCGTGAATTTGAAAAAAAAACCGTAGTGTAAACTTCAACATGCGGTGAGCCCCACGAAATATTCATTTTAGGTGTACACATGCTTGGAATGAACGTTGGAGAAAAGATTGATTCAATTTTTGGTGGAGAAATTTTTGAAATCAGACCTACGGTTTTTGAGTTTTCCTGCATGGAAAAACTGCATATTTTCCAACTTTTGATTTATCCCGTGAACAGATTTCCACCTTTTTTTTTAAACAAACGGTAACTGGTTCTTCAACATTTCCGAACAAGTTTTTTTCCAATTTTTCTGGAATTTCCCTGTTGAAAATTTAAAACCAGCCTGGGTTATCAAGACCGGACTTGAAATATGGAGCTTGGAGTGAAGCCTCAATTGACGATTTTTGCAATAAGATGATTTGGAGAACGATTTTGAGTTTTCCCCGAGAATTGAAATTTTCTAAAACACAATTTTCAATTTCCTGCAAATTATTTTAAATCTTTCTCTCCAATTCCAAATTTTCACCCGAAAGGACGTTTCGAAGAAAATTTTCCATAGGTTCTTGGATACCAGTCAGGAAAGTTTTGGGGTGAAACAACCGATTTTTTAACATAGTGCTGATGGATTTTGGCAAAAACTACCATTTGAGGACAGGAAATGAATTTGGCATACAGGGTGTTTAAAAAAAATACTCACCCGTACAGTGGTTGCCCATCAAAAACGTGTACAGCTTTTGACTGTAGCACTGGAGTTTTTCCAAATTCACGGAATGAGCAAAATTTATTTTGAAAACATCACCGTCGGAGACCCGAAGCTGTGTCAATTTTGAAAATGGGTCTACACGACGCCTAATCCAATCTCTTTTTTTTTTTTTTTTTTTTTTTTTTGAATGTTTTACGACGCATCAACTACAAGGTTATTAACGTCGACGGGACATTCAGTGGGTTTTTGGTACACGTCCTCAATTATACTTGAATTGCCTACTGTTAACTATGTGAGGCCACAGTACTCCGATAGCACTCAACTCTGTAGTCAGAAATCCATTTTTTCTGTAACCGCTGTAGTCAGACAGGTGCAGATATGGCATAGTAAGGTCGGAACAATTTTTGGAATAATCGGACAACACAAAATATCCATGGACGAGGCGGGATTCGAACCCGCGCGGTAGATCACGACTGGCTTGGCGCGGCAACACCAAAACCACTCGGCCACCGCCGCTCCAATCTCTTTTTGATATCAGTTAGAATTATTCAAAAAAAGTCGATCCGCGAGAAAAAAAATGAATTTTTGAGTGGAGTCCTGCATCAAAAGCGAGTCGTTCTGGTCAAAACCCGGGATGAAGGCTCTTTCGGGTGGCAACGACAAGGAGAAATTTTGAAAATTCATAACGCCCGACTAGAAAGTAGTCGAAAACTGCAACTGCAGACTTGATTAGACTTCTTTGTTGTGTCGCTTTCTGCCAAGTTTGGTGCCAATACATAGGATAGATTTTGAATAATTAAATGGTGAAATTTCAAATTTTCGACATTTTTTAATATTTGACAGATGACAGATAGACACAAAATTTCAACAGTTTTGATAACATTTTTTTGCGGGCTTTCAAATGACATATTGCAAGTCAAGCTCAGTGAAAATATGCTTCTGTCATTTTCTGGCAGTGACACTTCTGTTTGACAGATGACAGCTAAAAACTGATGGGCTCATTCGACAGCAAAACCATATCTGCATACCGAATTTCGAATCGATCAGATCAACAGTTCAGCTGTTTTCTGGGAGATTACGAAAAGACACAAATATTTTCCAAAAAAATCAAAATAGGGCTGAAAATCAAAAACCGTCCCGAGGTAAGACATCATTCTCCATGAATTCCGTTTCTGAATTGAGAAAAAGACATTTTTGAGAAAATGGGGGATCACGGAACTTCCATCAATTTGGCACTGTTTGATGTGTCACCCTGTACAAACCTTATTTGACATATTCCGTATTTCGCAAAAGCAAGATCTGATAGCCGAAGAATTGTGCTATCTACCAGTTCAAAGGAATCCAAAATCGCCCGAGAGAATTTGAAGATAATCAGTTTTGAAATCCGATGAAAATTTAGGGGGTGACACGACTTTTGTTGCGTACTTTAATTAAAAATCACCTTTTGGGGCTGTGCCAGGTCCACCAATGTTCATGATTTATGATGAATGACGACGCGTTATTGATGGGTAACTTGATTAAGACATGATGGTGATCCAGTGGTGAAATCCGGTAGGCGCGGTCACTATTTAACACCGAAAATTGATACTTCCGGAAGCTCTAGCTCAAGAACCCCGAGTTGCACAGGGATGGTTCAGGTGTCAAATCGTGTAGAATTGAATGTACTTTCAAACGTTTATGAACATTTTAATCTTGCAAAGACCTATATTTAGATATTGTCAAAAACTTCTTTTCATATATCATTTTTTCAAGATGGCGGTGCGCACTGCGAAGATATAAATCGGAAAAGTGCAAATTTAGAAAGGACACATCGAAATTTGCAAATAAGGCAATTTTCATGAAAATAAAAAAAAAATTAAAATCTTTTTTTTCAAATTATTTTTCAATTTTTTTCAAGTTTTTTTTTCATGGAAGGGATAAGATAACAAGAAGAACTTACTTTTCTACAAAATTGGCTGTCTTGTGTTGAAATCGGTCGAAAAATAAAAATGTTACAGCGATTTGCTTATGACCGTACTAAATTCACTTTGGCGCCTCCACCAAATTTGCCTGCGACAGATGTCAATGTTACACCATTTTTTTAAATAGTGTTTGATGTCCCAGAAACCGATCGAGACATAGCTCCATATATTTCAACAAAGCTGGACATCACCAGGCTATTCGATACCTTCTGCCCCTAGATAAAATCCGCCATTTTGAAAAAGGGGCGCCATTCAAATCCTAAGGGACGAAAGAAGAAGCACTGCGGGCAGAATCGTTCATTTAGGTCTTAGTTACGATCCTGCAAAGTGGTTTGCCTTTATCATCATTTGCAACTTGTTTTTTCCTACCACGTCCACTACTAGGAAACGAGAAAAAATAATAATCACGAAAAATAAAGCGGCCACACAAATAGCTTCCGCCACTACGTTTGGCGAGGCTTAGAAACCCGTATATTATTATGTATAGGGGGGCGTATTACCAATTTAGCGACTAGACTCCCTGCTACCAAAATTTGCACTTTTGTAATAAAAAACAAGGTTTCTGTAGTTACCTATACAATTAAAGAGTCATCAAAGGTCAATGGGAATAAGAAAATAAAGACAAACTTTTGAAAAACCGAATGTTTACAAGTCCAGTACCTACAAAACCAAAAAAACAAAAATTCAAAGTTTTGTCGGTTACGACCTAGGAGGCCGAGGTTACGGCACTTTATCGAAACAACTGGAGGTACGATAGTCAACTTTGAATCCTAATCCTAATCCATCTTCGTCAAAAGTGTCGCTTACGATGTTCTGCCGTCTAGGATCATGCCGATAGCCTCAGGCGAGCATATCTTGCCGGCTACGAAACCTAGTTCGTATTATGTTATAAGTACAGAAGGTGATACAGAGCGATCAAACACTCGATTGCTCAAGTTGGCTTGGCATACGATGCTGAACTTTTCCTCAAACAGGCATTCATGATTTGCCCGTTCGGGAAAAAAGTGAACATCATACGCCAACTTACGCAATCGAGTATTTAATCGCTCGTTATCACATCACACAAAATTCTTACGTTGTCACGGCGCGGCGGAGCTTCATTGGCGCATCCACCATTCGTAGGGGTTAGGCGCTTCACGCACGTTGAAATCTTTTCTCCAACTCATCTACGAACTCGCTGACGATCTTACGCGTTATGTAGGCTGCTTGATGCTTGCATAATGTCATGTTTATTATGTATCCTAGCCCTCGGATATGCAGGAGCCGAAGTCACTTGTACATTTTATTGATGAGTCACGACTTCTTCAGTAGCAGCCACGGACGTAGCAGCCGATCAAAGACAAATTTGCTCGGTCGATGGTGGATGCGCCAACTGTTGAAGTGTTTCGATTCCAGTTCCAGTATTACTTTTCGGTAACCTTTTTACCTTCTTAGAACCTTTTGCAGTTTGTAATAACTTATACCTTTAAAAATGATTAGGTACCTATATCTCACTTCTCTCAGCCCTATATTATCAATATCGCTATGATACAATTACTCTCGTCTAATTAGTCTCGACCAAGACGTGACTAACACCCTATTTCGTTTGAAAAAATTCGAGACAAGATGCAAGATGAGCCGACTCGAGATAGTGGGTGACTTTCGAATGGCGCTTTTTTTTTCGGTAAGTCTGTGGTTGGGGAGTCGTCAGAGAGTGCGGGAAAAATAGTAAAATAATTTTTGAATCAGGTCATCAGTTTTTTTTTTTCGTTAACATTTTTATTTACTGTACCTACAAGGTGAGTCATAAATCCTGCAAATCCAGGCTCCATAAAAAATGCATTGAAAAAATGTCTCTGGAAACGAGCCGTCTGGTTTTCTGCTCTATGATGGTTAGGTTAGTTAACCTTTGACGAGTTTTGCATGTGTTCGTGAAAACAGCCGATTTTCGGGGTCTATAGTTCATCGTTTACCCTGCACAATGATAAAGTTGAATCAAATGAAATGGTTTGAAAATTATTCTCCCTGATCTAGTTCAATGGGCCTTATGAATAAAGATTGAGCTATTGCTTTTGCTTAAAATCTAGCGGCAAAAAACGGGGAAACATTTGGAAATGAGACTTTGAACCATTGTTATTATTTCAATCAGTTACTCAAATGTTCAATAAAACCTGAATCAAGGAGTTACTTGAAGTTTCTGATTTTCTGAGAATTTTTTAAAAACAGAAAATCAAGCAAAAGCAATTGCTTAATCTTTATTCATAATCATAAGGCCCAATAGTTCAATAAAATCTTCTTAGATAATAAAAAAAGTAGCTATACGTTTAAGTACCACCCTAAAAATATAGGAAACCTGTTCGTTTTCACATTTTTCAGGCATTTCCTGGTGGGGACATTCTCGTAGATTGCCGAAGATTCCGAAGGTGCGAGTTTTGAGACATCTTTATTGGTTACCTATACCACCAGTCAAGACTTTTTGAGACGACACGAGATTTGGAGGCCTTGAGACGAGACTTGAAACTGTCTCGTAGACGAGACTACCCCAGGTCTTGTCTCATCTCGCGACATCATTAGATAGAATCATGTTGGTTGCGTTTACGACTAATTCGCATCCGGTTAATCGCTGATTCCAACAATTTTAGATTGGACCTATTTCTAACGAATTTCAACACTCAATACATGAAAAGGTTTAATAAGTAGTGCCAACTGATAAAATTGTCGATAAGAAATAAGAATTATAATCAAACTCAAGTAGGTATTCGCGATTTAAATTAATTTTACCCGCCACAAGATGGCTGTCAAAAGCGGCACGCGGTGACAATATGATTAGTTGCCATAATTATGTCACTTTGATGTGATTGGCAGTTTGGTCACTGGACCACTACTCCTTCCAATATTCAATCTGCATTTGGCAGCCATCTTGTGGCGGGCAAAAATTAGCTTAAATCGCGAATCCTCAGATTTCAAAGCTAATGACATTTTACTGCCTGCTCATACAGATTATATATGAAAACATAGTTGGCGTGTTTCGCTTATAGGCATCAAAACTTATTAACACTGATGAAATTAAAAGTACCTACATACATATTAGATCAACAATAGGTACTCACGTATTCTTGTACACCCCATCCGCTCACGATGCAGGACAGATCATCATCAGCGCTCTTATTGTTGTTTAATACAATTGGCCTAATTAGTTTATCTTCGCTTGGGAATTCTTCGGCTAACTTGAAATAATTATTTTTATAAGATTAAATCGAGATATTCAAATTAAGTTTTCTCGCCACGAAAAATGTATATGCCACCGTTAGGTACAGCTCGTTCACAATAATTGACCCAGAGCGCAAGCAAATTCAGGGCCGGATTACCATTTCGGAGGCCTCTGGGCTTACATACAGGTGATTCAAAGGTGTCGGACTACCTTCGAAGGTGCGTAATATGGAGATGTAGTAGAGTGCTGGAAAGTTGTTGAAATTTTTTTATGCTTTTTGATTTTGAAGTTATGGAGGGACAAAAGTTGGTCCTTCGATTGTTTCTATTTTCGGTGTTTCAAAAGATTTTAGCTGTTGATAGAAAAATAATGAGTATCAAAAATCAACCTCTGAATCAGTATTGAATTTTTGTTTTGTGTACAGGTTGAGTCATAAACTATAAAAAATATAGTTTTCCTAAGAAACCAGAAGCAGAAAAATTCTATTGAAGTTGAGTTAAAGTTTGTTTTTCTCCTTATCGGCTTTTTTTGGCCATAGGAGCTCGCCTTTATTTCATATAGAATAGGCGATTGACCTTATTGGGAAAAATGACCCATTCGTGGAGGAAGTTTTAGAGAATCAATTGTTAGAAGAGGTGTAAGTTGCCGCAGGCAACGTCGGCTGTTACGTCAATTGGTGGCACGTCAAAACTGTCACTTTGCTGTCTTGTGCAGTCCACTACAAGCAAACTTTTGTTCCTGTGAACCCTTGGGACCCCGTAGGCTCTTTATTGGGCCCCATGTTTTTTTTTAACGTTTATTTAACGTCGGCCTATTTCCGCAACGAGGCCTAACACCGACGCCGGTGAATGCTTTCCTCCACTATACCGGAAATTTTGCCGAACCCCTGTGTGTTCCAACACAGGGTAGGGATTTTTAACGACCACCAACATCGCATGGGGGTCGGCACCATCGTTCGTATTTTACGTGCTATGCGACACACACGCGCGTCTTGCATTTAGCAAGCATTCCAACTAAACTAAGAAGCTTGTTTTTCGAGGCCGAAAATCCGTCCCCGGCGGAGATCGAAGCCGCGACCTCTGGAGTGGTAGTCGAACGCGCTAACTAACCACACCACAAGCTCCTCAAGGGCCCCATGTTGATGACCAGCGTCGTCGCAGACTTTTCTCTGAATAATCCATAGCTTCCACCCAAGGAAGAGCAACAGACTGTCACATCCGCACGGAGGAAAACATCCAGCCAGCCTGCCAGCCAAGAAAAAGTCACCTCGGGCTGGCTGTGCAAAGTGAACCACCACCTACCTTTTTCCCTTGCTTTTTTCTACTTGGACTTTAGCTGGAGATCCGCATTTTTCATTCTAATAAGCTCGCCGTAGCTAACTTTGTGTACGGGACGCAAACGTTGCCTTTTTTATACCGCAACTGCAATCTAGTGCATTGCTGGGGGCGTAGTCTTTCAGCTGCGCACCTCTGGAGCTAGATCTACTAGAAGCCTGCTGAATACGCTAACCATAACATGAAATAAAAAACACAAATGCAAACCCCTTTTCACATTATTTCTACTTGTCAAATTTCCATGTCAATGATGTGGGTATTGCAGGTGCAGGTATCTACTAGTGCCCACCTAGGCTTCTAGACGTTGGAATATGTGTTCCTCTCAAAAAATTCCTCCACGATCAAGTACCGAGCTTTACACCAGGTGGCGTTTTTAAATGTAAATCGCCTATAGATTTAGCTGAAAAATTGCCTTTCAAAGACAACACAACACCCAGACTACAGCAGGAATCGAACCTGCAACCTCCGCACCACGGGAGGCAGATACTGACCACCTGTGCTACGGGGCCGTCAATTCATTAAAATGAGTTGTATTTTATTGTGCTCTACACCGGTTATGGGCTCAATGTGACTGTTTGCAGGCACTTTTAGAAAATAATAATTTTCACGATTTATGACTCACCCTGTATACAAAACAGAAATTCACTATACAGATTCAGAGGTTGATTTTTTATATAAATAGGTACTCGTTGTTTTTCCATAAACAGTTTACCAAAATCTCTCGAAACAACGAAAATAGAAGCAATCGAAGGATCAACTTTTGTTACTGCATAACTTCAAAATTAAAAGACTGCACCTCCGTATTACGCACCTTCAAGATGGTCAGACACTTATGAATCACCCTGTATATTATGAGGCAATATTAAAAAATTAACCAAAAAACCTAATGTTTCACAATTCCAAAAAATGAAAAAAAATTGTTCCCACTTTGAAATAGTGGGAACAGCTAAACTAAAGATTTCTCCACAAAAGCAGAGAATAATGAAAATAAAATCAAATGAAATCAAGTAATGTTGGGAGGTTGTTACAATAATCGTAACCAAAACGACACACTTATTTGTAAGTCATGTAACTATGGACTATGGACCTGGTCAGTGCGAGCTGGCGCGGCGGGAACGTAACGTTGAACGGTGGAACTATTTTTGATGGCTCGACAAGTTGTAAATCGTAATTTCGTTTTGTAGGTACCTAATGGTGATGTACAGTTGCGGCCTCATAAAAGTTCACACCGATGACAATCGTGTGGCCAATTGGCCATGCTCATTCAAAATTACGTCAAAATTGAATTGGCATGGCCACTCGATCGCCGTCGGTGTAAACTTTTTTGAGGCCGCAACTTTACCTAGTAATTTGTCTATGTACTTGAAATTGAAAAAAAAACTTAAGAAGCTCGAGGCCCCTTGGGCGACCGAGGCCTCTGGGCTGCAGACCCTAAAGACCATACTATAATACTGGCCTAAGTACACCAAATGTGATTAATTTACCTAATGGCCGTCAGAGCTGCCGCATTGACTTTGTCCAGTTCTTGTGGGTATACTTTCTTGTGGCGGAAATGTTTCACTTGAATCTCGTCAATACTGCTAGCAACATGTGATGTTTTACCTCTATAATTGCGATGTCATTGGCCATCAATTCCTTATCGAAGTCCGGATGTATCGTAACTTTAGAAGCGTTTCTAAAGACGCTGTCCTTGGTGGTATTCAAAGATAATTGTCCTGCCACCACACTGATGACAATAGGAGGAAGCTGGCCACCCCAAATGTAGTACATACAGTGCGCTGCAGTGAGGACGTGTTTAGGACCTATGATACTGCCTCCGCAGAAGTGTTCGTCGTTGTATGATCGTCTAACTGAAACCTTTTCAAATTATAGCTATTTACGTATCAAGGAAATTTTATAAGGAACAAAGGAACGATAACGATGGAAAACGCCAAAGGCAGCAGGGAGTAAGTTGCCCTAAACTATTGCGATCAGTGCCATCTCATCTAATAATTCCCGTGATACATAGCTAATTTTATTCCGTACAGAACAAAGCTTATTATATTGAAAGTTTACAGTTTCTAAAATTAATGTGTCATGTTTGAAACAACAGAGAGAGAATTATGGATTCGGGATAACCCTGGAGGGAATTGTGAATTCCTAAAATGTCTTTGATAACTAGGACCATTTCAATTATAAAGTATACCATAGCGACAATCAGTGCTATTTACGACAGGTATTGATTTAAGTCAACATTGGAAACTATATACCTAAATGATAACAGTCCGACAAATTCAATTTTTGTGCAACTTGCGCAGCAAAATTTCGAGAAGAGAAGCTGCAAAGGTAAGTCTGCAAGACATGATGTAGGTGCCTACTTGACAAGTACGTAGTGAATAGCAAAAATAGTCAATGTTAAGATGAATTCACAAAAAAATACTTGTCACATTTTAGTATTAACCACTTTCAATAAGTTCGCGAATATCACTGAATATGAAGTCACAATTCGAGTCACAACTATTGCAGTACCCACCCAGGTATATGGAGTAAAAATATTTAAAAGTAGGGATACTAGGTAAGTATGTCAAGTTCAATTTTCATTTCGTTAAGAAAAGGTAAAAGGCACCTATAGTCCAGGAGCATATGTAAATAAAAACCATTCCGTGGGATTTTAAATGAAAGAGCATAGCGACCATGTGGAATACATTCCTTGAATGGGCAGCAATCACACCTCACAGGGTGTTTCGCTTGAATTTTTTGCAGGGGATTTATACAGGGTGAAACAAGAGAAAAAAAGAAAAAAATATATTCCGTGAACTATAAAAGGTGAAGCGGTACAAATCACCAGGTGGATGCCCGACTTGATGCTTTTGAAGGTTTTGCATGAAAAATTGACATTCGTGGTAAATAGAGTGGAAAACAAGAAAACTTGAAAATTAAATTTATTATTTTGAAAAAATCATCGTCGGAAAATCGTAACCGTGTCGGATTTGAAAATGAACCCACACGACGGCCAATGCAATCTACTTCCGATATCAGTTGGAATTTTTCGAAAAAAAGTCAATCCCCCACCAGGAAAGGACAGATGAGTTGAGTCCTGCACCAAACACGGATCATCCTGGTCAAAATCCAAACGAGCGGCCGTCTCCGGTGGTAACGGCCAGGAGAAAATTTAAAAACCCGGTAACGTCCAACTGGAGAATTGGTGGAAAGCTGCAACTGCGGGCTTGACTTGATTCTTTTGTTTTGTTGCTTCCTACCAAATTTGGCTCCAATCCATCAGATAGATATTGAATAATTAAATGGCAAAGTTTTTTAGATAAGATTACGAAGCTGTGTGTGTCTGTGTCTGATCTTTTCCACGATAACAGCCGCAACGTTAATTTGATCGACTTGAAATTCGGTATGCGGACATGATTTTGCCGTCGAATGAGTCTGTTACATTTTGTTTGTCATCTGTCGAACGGAAATGTCACCCATCAAAAATGACAGAAAGCATATGTCACGAAATTTGACACGCAATATGTCTTTTGAAAGCCCTTGAAAAACTGTATTCAAAATTGTTGAAAGTACTGCTCCGCATGACATCTGTCAAATATTAAAAAATGTCAATATTCAAAGCTTTGTTATTTAACTCTTCAAAATATATCCGATGGATTGGGACCAAATTCGGCAGAAATCAACACAACAACGTAATCAAATCACGTGTGCAGTTTAAGCTTTCCATCTTTTCCCAGTCTAGAGCTACGAGTTTTTATTAATTTTTTCTGTTTCACCCTGTATAAATTTCCTGCAAAAAAATCAAGCAAAACACCCGGTGAGGTGTGATTGCTGGCCATCTAAGGAATGTATTCCACATAGTCGCTATGCTCTTTCATTCAAAATCCCACGGGATTACATAAGCTCCTGGACTACTACCCAAATGAAAATGAAGGTATAGATAGGTGCCTGTTATAGTGTTATGGTTCCTTATTTAATTTTTACTGATGTTTGTAACATTACCTCTCGGTAATATAGTTAGTCGGGCAACTTATCAACAATAGAAAAGTAGTGACCAAATCTACACCTATAGCTTCTTAATTTATTGCTTCGGTAGCTGATGCCCATATACTCGTTCTCGTTTAATTAAGTGAAAAAATTGGGCGTTGCCGTATACAACAATTATTTAGTTATAGGCATACCTATACCTGAAATGGAAACTCTCCTTCTTTGGCCAACCGACCCCCAATGATCCTGCTGTCAGAAAGTTGTCCATCTGCAGATTTAAGGACGTTGTGTAAAAGAACCAAATCGATTCAGCAACTATACCGGCACAGTTCCATAAATAATAAGCAAATAATACAATATTCACGCAAATTTTCAACATGGCCAACTATTGGAAAAAAATCTTGGAATTTATCGCCAAGTTTTATGCAGCAGCAACCACGACAGTGTAAATTTTATAAGTGAAAATGTTATCTTTTGAGCAAATAAACTGATTCAGTAGTCACGTTATGTTATTGTTTCCACGGAATTAGGTAACCTCTACACGAAATGATGTCTAGTTCGCTCTTCTTAAATTTGTTATACAGGCATGTAGGATGTCGGAACAATAAGGGCAAGTGTAAGATAGGTAGAACTTCCAAATTTATTTCTCTTTCAAACAGTTGAGTACATCATTCAACATTTCGCTGTTTCTGTAAGCCACGATTCCTCCTGCATTACATTTATCCTGACCCTTGTACTCGACACTTTTTTTGGAACCTTGAACAGCTTCATTGTATATCACGACATCACCGCCCATTGACCTCAAAATAGCTTGAGGACCACAGGTGTCCCATTTGAACGTGGAACTTTTCGTCAATACATAAGCTCCTGCTTGTCCAGTGATGACTGTTAAAAGTTTATACCCTGCACCTGCCGCTTCCACCACTACGAATCCTTTATCCTTGAATTTCCGCAGGATTTCTTGATCTTCGCTGCTGCTGACGCAAATTATTTTAGGAACCACTGGAACTGAACTACTACTCAAGCTGGATTCACCTGGCAGACCCCAGTAGCACCTTCCTTGCCACCTGCAAACAGAAATTCTCAAGAAACATTGAAGGATAAGTAGCTACTTTACTTATAATCTAGACCAGACTCACAAGCGCCAAAATATTATATAACAAGGGAAAGGAAGGTACAGAATGTTATGGAGGAACAAAGCAAGCCAACACAACGATAAAGGTAAATTACTGGAGAAAATGTTAGTAGTCAGACTATATAAAGTGAAACAAATTACCAGTTCAGAAACCATTAAGTATAAATGAATACTTGAATAAATATTTAAAATAACAATAGGTACCTGAGAAAGTACAATAAATAATTATAAATATTTAACATTTGGGTTTCCTTCAGAGCTTGGGCAATATTATAGAAAAAAGTGTAAAATCTAGTTTATTCTCACACCTTGTACAAAGTTAGGCAAATCGCATTTGAAAAATGTGGGTGAAGAGTAAATTCAACTGCAATTGTTGGATATACGAGTACCTATATCACCCGTTCAATTCTAATAGTAGGTAACAATATATTTAGCAGCATAAATTAGTATCTTTAGTTTTGTTATTCAGTTGGTTTCTACAAAAAACAAAACTTATAAAGAATTCAATTATTAATGACTTGTTTGTCTTATTGTCTTGTTTTATACCTAGTAGCTATCTTATTGAATACTTCCGACATGGTCCAACAAAAAACGTAGGTAACTCACTGCGAATTTTCTTTTTGTTCGAAAAAAGGTTGATTCACAACTCCGATAATTGGGTCCCCAGATTCCTTATTGTGTACACCAATCAATACAGTAACGCATTTCAGGCCGATAAGACTGATACCGGTCGCGGAAGTATTTTCAATGCCATTGATGTATTCAGCCGTAGAATCTGAAAGCCATTGAATATTAAAATTTGAACAGAAAAACAAACAGGAAATTGAAACCTATCGGGTCAATCCATACGCCCATGTCTGACAAATCGGCATTTGAAACATTTGCTCTAGGTTTTGCGACTGCAACTTCATCTAAAAATACATTTTTATGTACTTCCAATGATAATAATTCCGCCGCTTGCTTATCTCCATTCAGTACAATTTCTAATAATTCCGACGTCTCTTCCGGCGTATTTTTAATTTCCACGCAAATCGTCTCGCCCAGCTTGTTGCTAAATATGTTGTTTTCTTCGCCTTTGATCGAGTTTTTCAATTCTGGAAACTAGTAAAACATAACATTAGGTATATTCTTATTTTTCAAGTGAAACCCCGATTGAAACGAAAACGTGTCATATTAAATAAAATGTTAGTACTAGGTATACGTGGGTAAGTATCTTACTTTAGATCCGATTTCATGTTTGACCATTTGCTGGATCAAGACATCGGCCAAAGTCTTGAAATCTTCCACAAATCTCGGATTCGCTTCGCCTGAAGATTTCTGCTGGATTAGCAATTTGAAAAGGTGGAGGTTTTGGCGGCATAATCTAGCAATGTTGGCTGCTTTCTCCGAAACTATTATTAGCGATTCTAATAGGTCCATTTCGGTCGGATTGGCGAGAGTTTTTACTTATAAATGTGGATTCGTTGTTGAACGAATTGTTTTTACAGAACAACTCGATTTTGACGAAAACATTGTTTTACTGCTCATAATCGAGTTCTCAAGCTTCCTCCTGCAAGGTTTCCTCTGCGGCACGAGATTTGTCGAACGGTATTGATTGTAACCGGTCGGCGAAAACCGGACTGGCGCCAATTTTATGTAATCCACACAACCATGCATTTCGTAACAGAAAGATTGTTTCATCTTATGAGTTACTACATCTTCAGCAATTGAGCTTATAGTTCCTGGTTATACCACTTACCTCCGGTTTCACCAAAAAGCCTCTGTACCTGTTATTCAGTTTAACACACTGTTAGTGAAATTTCGTTTGATTCGTTCCTGTTAGGTAGCTGACGGCAGAAATCCAGATTTTAGAAAACAGAACGAAGGAAAAACTCATTTTCTTAAGATATACGAATTTTCCGTGGCCAATCCACAATATGATTGACCAGAACAAAATCCATCCAACGATGTGTTAGCGTTAACACTGTTAACTTTTTGGTGAGCCCGCATTTAATCTACATGGGTCCTATTCCGTATAAAATGAAGTAGTTACACACTAGTCTAGCAATAAAAAGTTAGGCCCAGAATTGCTCACTTCCAGTTCACTTTAAACTTGGTTTGGTTGTTATAGATTCAGATAGATTCTCTTCTACATTCTGAGTTATTTTTGCCGATATTCTGTGGTGAATTACAAAAAAAAAATCACAAGAGTAATTTTCATGGGGGAAAACGAGAAAAACACGCTTCGACGCAGTTAACCATAATTTGGTCCGAAACAAATTGATTGTAAGATTTCCACCTCAATATACACCAAGTAGTCTGTTTCATCCTTGAATGGTACACGTCTGACCATCTCGATGTAGAAATTAAGAGGTGAATAGTTTCATCTCCATCATACCTATTTACGTTAACACCAAGGCACTGTTGAGGGCGGTTTCACTCCATAACTCGGCTAGCCTAAATGCATGGGAGCCTTGTTTTTTTTTATCAAGAGCAAATATCTGATTATTTCTGTGAAAGCTCAGCTTTATACGAAAAATGCCGACTTCAGTAATTGTAGTGCATTTTGCACAGTACATATTATAAGTATGGTGCGCGCTGTTCATAGTTGTTGCGTCAGCAAAAAATCATATCTAAAAAACTATAAGTCCTCAATCAAAATTTTTTGTATCGAAAAATCCCCCAATACTTCGGCCTCATTTGCTTCGCTGGTTGTATATAGAAAATTGCGAAAACAAAAAAGTTCCTCACTGGCTGAAAAAAATCATGATAGCCGATGGAAATGTTTATAACCAACTACATAAACAAAACTGAATAAATAAATAAATGGATAAATAAATAAATAAATAAATAAATAATAAACCATTGTTTCTTAATCGCTGTCACACTGAAACAAAGGTCTGGATATGTACTTCAATTTGAAAAATAAACACATAGCTTCATCATATTCAAAGATATGATGATGAAAAAGTTGGCATATTATGCATATATGCGCGACTTGTGCATTCTTTATTGTTGTTAAAGATTGTTTATATTTGACCGATCATCTTTAAACGTCGTCGGTATCAACCCGCAATAGTTAAGATTCGATTAACGATCGAAAGAATTAACCGGATTATGTTCAACGGTTCGGAAGATACGGAAGATATAGGCGAATTTTGTTAGGAAACGAGGAACGAGGAAAAAAATAATCACGAAAAAAAAAAGCGGCCACAAATAGCCTCCGCCACTACGTCTGGCGACGCTTATAAAAACTGTTGATAGCCTCTAATTTGCGGTAATTTGCGTTTGCGGCAAACAACAGCAACAAACGACAAATGTCAGCTTTTGCAATTTTGGTATAGGTACATCACGGCAAAAAAAGCACGAATGCTATACTGATACTGCTCTTTCAAAAGTGCATACGGTTCTTTGGAATCAGTGCAGATATATGAACATGACACCAAAAGAGTACAAGATTGTATGGAGTGAGTGCGCGCATAGTAATGGATGAGTATTGTTTGACTTAGCACTGAAAATCTCTGGAAATCGACAGGATTTTATTGGAAAAAGTTACAAAATTATTGCGAAAAAAAGTACACAATAACAGCAATGAACTTAAGGAAGATACCATGCGATCAACAAAATTCGGAATTGGGGTAGGCTGTGCTCTGGCCGAAAGCAGCTTGACATCCTGAAATTTGACCAGGTCACAGCCTACCTCAATACCGAATTTTGTTGATCGCATGGTAGAATTATGCCGTTCAAGGCCAGACTATTGGTTGGATCCAAGGTATGAAATAGGACGCCCTCGTGTAAACCCCTGGACTATTCGGTACGCCACATGCCATTCCGAATGATGTAATCCCAACTAAATACAGAGCGTCATCGCGAATTTGGAGGGGCCCACCTGAATCACCCTGAAAAGTAAAAACTATTTTCATGGAAAAAAACTTGTTCATGGTTATCTAATGTTAGAAAAATTAAAAAATATCTAAAGCTAATATTATTGGGACGAACAAAAAATGACAAGGTAAAGAGCAGCGACCCATTGCGCAATTAATTGAAAATTATTGACGTAATGCAATACGTTGACCTTCCTGCATCAAAGAGTTTAGAAAACTGGTGCGCTGAGGAGCATATCGGTATTTTTGAACTCAGTACTTAGGTACCTATTGTTTAGTCGTTTAGTCTGTAACTATCACGCTGCCTACCGTGTTTAGAAACGCACTTATTCAATTCCTGTCTTTGACGTAACAGGCCATCGAAGAGGGTAAAATATTATATCGTCTACGCTTGGATAATTTTCCGGCACCTATACAATTATAGCATTGTAATGATAATAGAATAGCCGTGGGTTCCACAAAACAGATAATACGAGATTAGTTGATTTGCGATTTTTGTTTGTCAATTTGTAGCTGACTGATCAATGGAAATGCTGGTTTATCCCTCAATAATGAAAAAATGATTGGTCTAGTACAGATTTCAGGCATTTTTTGTGAGTTATCATCTAGAATTCAGCAGAAAAAAGTCCAGTTAATCTGCAATCAGCCTTGATCGCTGATCATCTTTTTTGTGGAACTGACCCTGACCCTAGGAGAGACAGGATGATAGGACCAGGATACGTCAAAATGAGTTCCTGATTCACAGCAGGAATAAGAACGATGTGGGGCTTTATACCAAGCTAGTTACTCAATAGTTACCTTTTCGAAAATAATTGGAGAAATAATCTACGTTTGTGAAAATGTGTGGATTAGCTCTTAGCTCTCTGGGTAGAAAAGTCTGATAAGTGATAACTTTATGATGACAATCAGAAGACCTACCTGGCACGTGTCTTTTTCTTCAGTGTGACTTCCGGCACAAATCTGGCTTTGGTCCAAGATCCCTTGAGGCAAGCTCTGAGGCGATATCGCAGCGTAATCTTGCCTGCAGATATCGTTGGAGAAGTATTCGAGGTCGACCTTTTGGAGTGTATCACTTTGAGGTCCTCCGAGTTCAGTTCTTCCCCAACCAGTGGCGATGAAATTGGTATTCGGTAAATTGGTGGTAGTTTCCAAGCAAATTGGGCTCACGTACTCACTGAACTGAGCCGGACGCGCCAGTTTCAATAAGGCTATGTCATTGTACTGACTGGGAGGTACGTATGCTGGATGCGCTATTCTTTGTTCTATGGGGATGTCTTGAGGATTCGCGTCATCTAGCGTGCTTTGCAAGTCCAAATCTCCCAGACGCACCAAACGCAATTCTCCTCTAAAAATCGAGCAGATGTTATTGTATTTATAGTTAAAATATTCTTGATTTGAATGAAGTTTTCCACCATCAGAAACGTTACCTCGAATATCACAAGGAATTGATGATCAAACTGGAAGGAAAGTCAGTAGGGCAACAGCAGGAATCCTGCATTGTCCATAACATTTTGTTGCTGTTATTTTCAAGCGTGGAAAGCTTCATTCAAAAGACAATAATGACGAACACTCACAAATTAGACGTAAGAAGACAATGGGCAGCTGTTAGGACATACTGTTCACTGATTAGACTTCCACCACACAGCCATTCAGGGTTATTGGAATCTCCATAGCCGAGGGCAGCCTGAATTTTCATTAATTTGAATTTGATTCATGTGAAATGGGTCTATTTATTATCTGCCTTTACTTTTACATGCTAAAATTGCATTACTGCATACATGCATTATTGGTCCATAAGCGAGAAGCGCTGAGTATGCATGGTCAAAGACTAAACCCCTCATCTTTTCACTATTGATCAGTCAGCTACAACTTGAGAAACCAAAATCGCGAATCAACTTATCTCGTATTATCTTTTGGTTTCTATCGTACTTGTTTTGGGGCACTAGAGTTTTTTTTAATACACAGTCATATGATATCCCAGTTTAGCATGAAGAATTTCTGAAAAAGGACATGCGAAAAATACTGGCTATCAGATACGCGAGTACGTGACATCAAAAACAAGTTTTTAAGGCAACCAACCCGTCAGTACATGTTTTGGGAATGAAATACGGGAATGAGTAGAGCTTTATGCGTTCAAAAGATGAAGTCGCAGCAAGGCTTTCTTTTAATCCCATGATAATAACTGCCTATATTATATTTTGAGAAAATCTTGAAAATGCAAACCTTACCATGTGTGGAAACTCTTTACTGAGTGAATCGGTACCACCGAAAACGTACGTTATAATAGAGGCCCGTTTTACAACTCGATGCTTGTACTCTTCGCATTCTACAATGAAATTCAATTAGGTAAGGTACACAGCAATATCAAACAGTACTTACTGGAAGTGACAATGCTGGCAGAAATGAGATCTGTGAATTTATAAAAAAAAAATTATTTACAATGTCATTTTACATTTAACTATTTACATTGAAATTGCTTATAGCATCTCAGTAAATTTCTATAGTGTTATCTAACTTACTCGTTTGTGTAGTAAATTCACTATAAACGGGAAGTGGTGGCTGAGTAGTGAACTCAATTATGGGAACTGAAATTGAACAAAAATTGAACTGAAGGTTGATCACGATTTTATCAGGAACTTACCTGGTACTATGCTTTGTGGTAATGGAACAGCAACAGAACTCCCACCCACTGGAGTGACAATCCTTTCCATGGCTGGACAACAAACGAAATCGTCTTTCTCTTCTGGATAACAAGATGTTAAATTCCCTCTGGAATTGAACTGTTTACATACTTCAGCCAGTATACATCGTCCAACTCCTCCATTTAGCGTTTTACAAAAACCTGGGTGGTGTGAAATATCACTTGTAGTTAACATCTTGAAATATTCACTTACTTGGAGGTTTTTCTCCATTTATTACAAATAAGCTTATTGCCACGAGAATATTCATAGGTAGATGCATATTTTTGGCTTCTCGATCACTGTGCGAATACCAAAAGTGGAGCTAGTGTAAAAGCACCGTCCATAAAGAGTGAATAACGGAAACAAATTTTAATATTATGTACATATTAGGTACAGGTATGATGTTGAACGACAAATTATCTTTAATTGGTTTATTTGGCTTGAATTTTATATAGCGGCTTTCAACAACTGATCATACAAGGTGAGGTGAAAAATGTAGTGGATCTATTGCCCTTTGTTGTCTGTTACTTTTTCGGTCACATCCTGTATAAGTATAATAATAGTCGAGGTACCAATTTGTCAGCTTAATTGCACATGACACAGTTTTACACAATACAGCAACAAACTGGGGTATTCCCTTTCTGACATATTCACGCAAAACTATATTATGGATATCAAGAAATACTCTTTTACCAAGAACTCGCACCTTCAGGTACAGCCCTTTGTAATATACAATGGTGATAGCTTCAGTCAGGAATACCTACTGTGGAAAAAAAAACGCTATGAAGTCATTTCAGACTGTACATGAAAAAAAAATTTATTATCATTGTGATCTTGCTTTAATACTTTCATACAAAAGACTTTTTTGATTTATACTTATATATTATGTACTTCAAAAGAGTACTTGGTTAACAAAAACTTTCATTTCTTTTCGCTGGTCTCTGGCTCGGGAGATTTAGACCACGACCTCGTTGGCTTGTCTGTACTTTTCGGCATTGACCATGATTTGGATCGTTGCCTCCTCATGTGTCGCGGAGAAACAAATTTTGAACTGTCCACACTTTTCGACCTCGACTTTTCTCTGGATTTAGACCGAGATCGCTTCCTGGGAGTCGGAGTGCGTGTCTTGCTTCTTTTGGTAGACCTGATCCACGAAAAAGTAATTATTTACTTTTCAGTTAACACAAAGAAGGGATACTGCTTTCACTCGGTACCTACTACGTGGACTTCTTGCTCAATTTCAAGTCAAAGACGTGAAGCTAGAATTAGTGCAACTTGCCAAATACGGCAATCTGATTTGTTCATAGAGATACTGCCACGCCCCGTTACCATGGTTGTCCTGCTTGGGTTAGGACAGGCTGATCTCTGACTTGAAATGGCGGGTTAGTATGTAGGTATCTTAAAATATACAAGGTGTTCTAAGAAAAGCCGAGGCATTTATTTCTTCAAATCCATCTGAATTTACTTTTTTTTTAAACATAAAAGGTAAAAAGACAGTTTTAGAAAAGGGACAAGATTCAAACACAAGCATTGGCGAAATTTCGAATTTATCAAAATCTTATCAAATTTTCAAATAACAAAAATACGAGGGGACGAATCTTCATCCTTTGACCCCCAATATCTCCAAAAATAGAAACCCTAAATTTGTTGAAAGATTTTCTGACACATTGGGTCATATTATGCATAAAATCGAAGTATGTGCTCATGCTCCGATTTGGAGGAGTTACTAAGGAAAATTTGCTTAGCAACTCCTGCAAAATCGGAGCAAGAGCGAAGTTGCTCAAAGAGTGGCAGACCTTTTGTCAAATTGTCTTTTGACTTGATTTCAAAAAGACTGGCTTGATGAAGCTCGATTGTATTTTGCAAGTGTCAGTCCCTATTGGCAATTCTATTTATTTTCCAAAGTCAGCAGTCGCCACAAACTTTCAGATAAAATTAGGTCGCAAGTATGTGAAACTTAATTTTGTCCAAATCCAGTCGCCATCTTGAATTCTGGGAGATGCCCAAGTGTACTTTCGTGGTACCCGCGATTTTCTTAGCCCTCACATCCCTCTATTAGTATCAACAAAAAAAAAACAATACCTCAAAACCGAGTCAAGGACAGATATGGTGAAATGAGGCGTTGCGGAATCAATCCGTGAGGGCTTATTCCTTGACAGAAATTCACCATTCAGGTCTTTTTCGAAAGCTACAAAGAGGAACTTTGGTTTGAGCCCAAAGACATTTTCAAAATCTGAAAATATTCATTTTAAAACTTGAGTTTTTTTGGACTTTGGAAATGGCTTTAGGCTCAAACCAAAGTTCCTCCTTGTAGCTTTTGAAAGAGACTTGAATTATAAATTTCTGTCAAGGAATAAGCCCGCACGGATTGATTCCGCAAAGCCGTATTTCACCAATTTAACTCAATCCTTAAAAAGGCTGCATTTTGAGCAGGCCAAAAATATTTTGAGGATTTCTCCCTCAAAAATGAAGATTATAACTCAATTTTTTTTATACGGTGTACTGAGTTTATTAAAAAAAATTGTACATAGCGTTTGTTCAATTATGTGAAGAAAAAAAAGTTTTCTTTTTTGTTGACAACTTTTTTCAAAAAAACGGCCATGTACTCAATTTTCTACGCTCTAAAAATTATAAAACAGTAGATAATTTTTTCGTTTGTCGAAAAATATACCAGCAATCTTTTAGAAACGTTTTTAGTGTTTCAGGGCTATTGGGCTTCTAAAAAAATGTGGGGTAATCCAAACGGAAACAAGGTGGACAAACATTTAATGAAATCCCGTCAAAATCTCCATATCTCTTTATTTTTCAGAGAGAAATATTGATACCCTGCGTATACAGCCTTAAGGCAAAAAATTCTCATTTGGCTGCCGGACTATTGGCTATGTGCATGACCTTGAGCTGTCAACGCGTAGGACATACAGAGCCCATGGTGGTGAAAATAAGAAATTCTTGTTGGACTTCTTTGACAGCAGACAGCTTTGACGTGGTTGCATGGTTACTTGTTTCGACATTAATTTCTCGTGCATTTATTTGTTGTGATGGAACCAACACAGTGCCACCTAGTGAGGTGTTCGCCAACTAAACCCGAGTTCAACGAGAACTTCACATTCCGCCGCGGCGCTACATGTCATGCACATAGCCCATAACCACAGTACTATCGGAATGCGATACTTTTGGGGGTCTAAATATTTCTGAAACATCTCTATAACGTTTGAATTGCATCCCGTTAAAATAAATGCCCCTCAACATCGAGAATACCTTGAATATTATTATTATTGTTACTTATAAATTATTAGTTCATTATACAGGTGTTTCAGGGATGATAGCAAAAAATTTAACTTTTAAATAAATAAAATATTATTTTCCCCTTTTCGACCTTACATTCGGCCATGGGAGTTTTGACACTTAATTTCAAATATTCCTTACATCAACAGTTTTATAATATTATACACAGTCATTTTTTGCAACACTATTATTTCAACGTTTTTGGCGACGTTTGGCCCAGAAAAGTTTTCTTCCGCCAGCTGGAATCGAACCTCGATCTGAGAGGACGCGACGAAATATGGGTCGCAAGCGCGTTGGTTTACGCTTCTGAGCCACCCAGCCGATGAGGGTCAATAATTTAGAAGCATCCGAAGAAAAGTTGACTTAAGGTTACCCCTTATAACTTCTACGCCACTGATTGGCTTCTTTCCAAATTTGGCAGGTTGATAGATAATTATGACTAAAGAGCGGATTTATATGCGGTAAACAGCTCGGAATATGTAGTTTATATGCGCTCAAAAAGTATCAAAATATGCGGTAAAAATGTTCAAATAAAGCAATATATGCGAGTAAATATGTGATATAAGCTGCAAAATTATTGAAAATTTTAACATTTACATGTAAAACCAACCAACCAGCTCTAACCATCGAAGTAAAAAAAAAAAATCTTCGAAAATTTTTATTATTTTTTTTTCAAAATGAAAAAATCGTGATTTTTTTGGCACATCTAGATAAAATGGCCAAAATATCCACAAATATTCAGTAATATGCAAAAATATGGACGATATATGCGATTATATGGACTCTCAATTTGTATGCAGTAAAAACTCAAAATAATAAATTATATGCGAAATAAAACTTGGTATTAAGGTTCCTTATAGATGGAAACGTCAAGCTGCAAGTTGACAGTTGCATCCAACTTAGCGAATAGAACATGTAAAAAATTATAAATCCGCTCTCTAATTATGACAAACCATCTTATGCTAAATTAAAGTTGAATTTGTCGAAACGTTCCTGAGTTGAAAAATTTTGAAATCCGAAAAAAGTGAACTTTGGAGGGCTGTATCTTCGTCATTAAGCCGAACTTTGCAAAATAGTGTATAGGTTTTAGTCATATTTTGACGAGATCTACCCACAGTTGAATTTTTTGCTATCATCTCTGAAACACCCAGAGAAACACCTAGGTTGAGAAAGAATTATTATAGCTGAGGCGCCAGATTGAATTCCGCAGCGCAGGAAGCGCGCTGCCAGCGCGCTGAGGGATATAACGAGCCGAAGCTATAATGGTTTTCTCAGCCTTGGTTTATAGAGGATTTTATTTACACTAGATAATCGACATCGCGATTCAGGAAGTGTAAATATATATATACCAACCGTTTTGAGGCAGTTTTGGACCGGCGCCTCCTGGGAGAGCGCGACCTTGAACTGTGCGACCGCGACCTGGCCTGGCGGTCTCTGGAACGGCTTCTGGACCTGCCCCGCGATCGACTTCTCGACCTGGATCGCGACCTGTGCCTGGAGCGACTTCTCGAAAAAGACCTGCTGTAGGACCGACGACGCGAACCGGATCTGGACCTGGAATATCTGGAAGAGCTTCTGCGCCGCGAGCGGGATCTGGCCGAGCGCCCGTGGGGACGACGATCGTCGTGTTCGGACAAAAACTTTGAAAAATACTTGAAGTATTCCTTTTCGACGTCGGGGCCGTACTGGTGGTTCAGTGGACCGCGATAGTTGCCCCGGTAGTGTGATTTGTAGTTCCTGGGGTGGCCGAAACCTCTTCCTAAACAGAATATGTGCCCATTAATGCTGTTGTTTTCAGGTCTTTTTATCCATAGGCAAAATATTTTTGTCGTGCGTTCACAATATAAATTCAGTAATGTCACTTTTTGAAGTACTTATCGTGCGATATTGAAGGTGCGTTCAGTCAGCTTATTTAGCCGCAAGTTTTAATTTTAGTCGCAAGCGCAGCGACGCCCATTGGCTCTTATGAACCAGCCTCCTCAGAACAGCCAATAAGCGATGCAGCGCTCACGACTCAAATTAAAACTTGCGGCTAAATAAGCAGACTGAACGCACCTTGAGAGGTGTAGTATTTGATCGGGTCAGGTTTCCTCCAACATATTTTTTTACTGGACTTTCAGCAAAACAGGTTGCGGGCATCGCATCCCTTCATGTGAGACTCCCGATTAGCTCAAAAAGTGAAATTACTGGATTAAATTCAGTAATTCAGTGAATTTATATAGTGAACAGGAAAAAGCATGGGAGATGTTATTTTCAGGATGGGTCCATGACACTGAAGGGACACATTGTAAACATTTTTTAGAACCACGAAACAAACTGTGTTGCCTTCTACTCACGATGATTAGTCCCGACCGGGGAGGGGGAAACCACGATGACACTAATGGTTTCTTTGCAGCTGAATTGTTTACGTCATACTGCTCTTCTTTGCGGTGCCTATCTCTGGCCTACGCACAACACTGCGCAACACTGTTTTGTTGATAAGTCATGAGTCACTGTACCCCGTACCTTCTCTAATTTTCCACTGAAGTGATATTGGCAACCAACAATACAACAAATACAGAAACAAACTGTTCTCTCTGAACGCGTTGTTCCTTCTTCATTTTTTTTTGCAAAAATTTCTGGGTAATCCGCAAATTTTATTTCATATTATTATTCCACACGCCATTCTGAGTGATTTGCCTATTTTTTCGTTTCGATTTACGTGTGTCCCTTAATTGTCATGGACCCTTCAGGATTTTAAATCTGGTTTATAAAAAACTCCTAGAATTAATTCAAACTTGACAGGTGCTCATCAAGTAGGCGAAAAATTGAGGAGGATAAGAACGGGCCAACTGTAGCCAAAACCTAACTGCATCAGATTCACAGATCAAGGGGAAAAAAATCAACTCCCTACCCTTGACAACCTTGTTTTTAATTAATTTTTCAACCGGAATGTTGAAGTGCGCAGGAATGTTCTTATGATTATTGAATGAAAAACTCATGCCAAGTACCCTTAGCCACCCTTCCAACCTTTAACCTCCCTCCAATCATCAATATTATTGGGGAAAAAAACGGGGACTGTGAAGGGTGGAAGGCTCTAGTTTTTGTAAAACATGAGAACCGACTACCTATACTAGGTTTATACATACTAGGTTGGAGAGAAAAGTGACATTTGTTACCTCTTGATGGTCCAGCGATCGGGAGCCTTCCTCGTCCCCGTGATGGATACATGTAATAGTTTCCACGCATCTGAGGTGCAGCATACATGGGTGGCTGTGTTGAAAGTGCGTAAGGATAATACCAACTCGGATCATACATTGCATCTGAAGATATTGTGCTGGCAGGATGGGCAACATGTTTCCCTGAAAAAATAAAGAAAGCTTAATAAAATTGAATGCATGTTTATTCATTGATTCAAGTTTATTATTAAAGACAATTTAATTGAAGATTATAATTAGTTGAAAGCTTGAACATTTGTTTTATTTCAAGCTCAACTACGTACAATCAGCAAAAAAAAAACATTTATGGTTAGCTCATTGGTAGTCATTCAGCCAATCTAGTCGCTACAATTGATTAATATTTTGTTTACTGTTTACAAAGCTAACCCCTAATGTTTTCAAGCGCATTTTCCCATAGGACATGGCGCTCTTAGCTGCACTTTGTCCGTCCGTCCGTCACGCGAATTACTCTTCAGAGAGAAAACCTATCGGTATGATACAAACGCTAATCGACAGCCCATTGCTTTCGCATGTGAAGTTGATAAAAATCTTGCCTACATAACAATAAACAACTACAGTAATGACAATTTTCAAGAGCAGCAACGCATAAACGACGAATTTGTGAATTTATGACTTGAAATTTTCGACATGCAGACAGGTACAGTCCTTTTTTCAAGTCCAGTGTGGTGCAAATGCGAACACTTTTGCTTTCACCGTGAATGCGGCGGTGTGTGTCATTTGCACCACAATGGACTATAAAAAAAATAGACTGTACTTGATCTTGTGGAAAAACGTACGAACATATGAAAATTACATCATCGGACATCGCGCTTGGTTTCGATAACTGAAGTCAAGCTATACACACCGCGGTCCATTTCTGGATGGGTGACCGCCTCAACATGGTGCTGTGGTGGGGCCCACTCGGAAATGGGATACCGGCACCAAATCCCCCCTCGGCAAGGTTCTGGGCAAACCTTCCGAGTACTTCGGCCCTCGAAAGCTCCTCTGGAATAGTGATGGCTGTTGCTATTCACTTGTGGTTCGGAATCCACTTCAAACTGTAGGGCCCCTATTCAATATGAATAGGCAGAGGAGCAAGCCGAAACCCTTAATGGGTTGTCATGGCTAATGAATGAATGAACCCACCCTCAGACATCATAGATCGTTATAAGAAACAAACGTATGTTTCAAATTTCATCAAGATCGCTTCACTTACGAAAAAGTTCAATATGGCGGCCAGGGCCAGGCCAAGATACCGGAAAATCGTGTAATCGACCTTACAGTCATAAATCGTTGTACGAGACCAAAGTATCCGTTGGTTTCCTCCAGAGTTTCATCACAATCGGTCCACTTAGGAAAAGGTTCAAGATGGCGGCGGATCGCAAAATCAAACATGAAAACACGCATATCTAAACAAGACACGAGTATGTTCCAAATTTTATCAAAATCGGTTAATGCGAAAGTGCAATATGGCGTGCCAAAGTGACGTCACAATTATTGAAAAATAAAAATGCTATCCATTAATAAAAGTTGCAAAGCTTCAACTTTATTCCTCGAAGAGGAGTTCAACGCAGAAATTTGTACACAGACAGACGGACAGACAGACAGACAGACAAACCGGATAAAATAGAGCACTTTCTTCGAAAATGTGCTAAAAATATAGAAAATCGTACGATTTTGAGGTCTCCGTTGCCGTTTTCAGATGTACGAGTACCTATATCTTAATTGGAATGAAAGGAAAGAATAATCTAGTGATGTGAATTTTCCGGAAATTTAAAACTCGGAAATTTTTCCGGAAAATTTTCGGAAATTTTCCGCGAAATTTTCCGCAAGGGTTCAGAATTGATTGAAACTAGACACGTTGTCTTGTTCATAACTTTTCTATTTCAACAACACCAAATAAGTATACAGGGTGGTGAAAATTTCGATGCTCACCATTGGTATCTTGGAAACGGTAAGAGATACGAGGTCGGTTAAATTAGAAAAAAGTTGCGCATTTTTGTGGCGATTGAGAATCTGAAAAGAAACTTTGAATATTTTGATTGGTTTACGATTTATCACGAAAATACTGAACATTTTGATTTCAGAAATTATTTTTTATCTTTTCAACCATTCAAGCTATTTCAATCAAACTTGGTAGTTTTATGTTTTTGATCACTCCGAGTCGATCAACGTTGACAGAAATTTTCCAGGCCTCTTAGATGTCAAATTATGATAGTCAACTTTTGTTTTTCTTATGGCCGCCATATTGGATTTTTGCACTAATAGAGAGAGAAAAAAATTAGCTTTCCGAATAAGTAACCAACATGTTCTTTTAATGACATCTTTAGCGTCAAATTTTGAAATTTTTGTGAATTATTGACAAAATCGGGAGTGCTTTGAAAAACAATTGAAATATTATCAATAGCAACAACAAAAGAGTGACCGATGGTGTGCAATTGACGTATCTAACTTCTTAATCGTGTTTTGTGCTTGTTTGTACCGGTAGTTCATAAATTGAATGGGTCAAGGGTGTCTGTGAGTTCAAAGACGTCTGTCGGAACTAGCATCGTTCTTGTTAAAGTTTGACAAATTTATCAGAAAAGAAGTAAGGATTACCCTGGTTTCGACAGACGTTTTTGAATTCACAGGCACCCTTGAATCATTTAATTTATGAACTCTCGGTACAAACAAGCACAAAACACGATTAAGAAGTTACGGCTCGATACTAAGTTGGGACTGAGACCGCCGATCTATGGACCGCCGTAAGTGCCGTTACCATAGCAACGGCGGATACCAACCAATCAGACCGCGCTGTATTCGGCGAGTTACACCGTCCCAAACTTTGCGCCTGCAAGCCTGCAACTTGGTATCGAGCCCTCAGATACGTCAATTGAAGACAATTTGTCCTTTTTTTTTTGTTGTTGCTATTGATAATATTTCAATTGTTTTCCAAAGCATTCCCAATTTTGTCAATATTTTACGAAAATTTCAAAATTTGACGCTAAAAATGCCATAAAAAGAACATGTTGGTTACTTATTCGGAAAGCTATTTTTTTTCTCTATCTATTAGTGCAAAAATCCAATATGGCGGCCATAAGAAAAACAAAAGTTGACTATCATAATTTGACATCTAGAAAGCCTGGAAAATTTCTGTTAACGTTGATCGACTAGGAATGATCAAAAACATAAAACTACCAAGTTTGATTAAAATAGCTTGAATGGTTGGAAAGATAAAAAATAATTTCTGAAATCAAAATTTTCAGTTTTTTCTTGATAAATCGTAAACCAATCAAAATATTCAAAGTTTTTTTTCAGATTCTCAATCGCCACAAAAATGCGCAACTTTTTTCTAATTTAACCGACCTCGTATCTCTTACCGTTTCCAAGATACCAATGGTGAGCATCGAAATTTTCACCACCCTGTATTATATAATTAAAATATATGCTGTGACGCAATAATGGACTAATTCACAAAAATATAATTTTAAACACTTGAAAATGAAAAATAAATAGTCTTACTAGGATTCAAACATTTTATCATTGATCTGTCATGATTTTTTCATCAATTAAGAGTGAGGAGTGAGGTTAAGTTCACCGAATCCGAGACCGATTCGCATCTTCTTACTCTCAAACCCGCGGCAAATTTGAAATTTTGGAAAATTTCCAAATTTCGCTCGGAAAATTTTCCGGAAATTTTCCAGATTGGAAATTTTCCGAGACGGAAAATTTCTGAACTCACATCACTAGAATAATCAATAATAAATAATAAAGTATAAACTGGTATAAACTCCATGCTCGAAAATAAATTGGAGGCAACGAAAACAGGACCGTTATTTTGTACACATCTGTCATTGTCATGGCATTAAAAGTTAGTAGCCATTAAAAATGTGTTCTAACGTTAAAAGTACAGAAATGCCTTCTACGTATTCTTCTATATGGTAATCAACTAATCAATATTGTAAGGCTCTTCATTTTGCGAAATTTCAGATCCGACAAAAATATCCTTCCTGCGAAACAATGAGCTGCTGTATCTGTAATGACTAATGGTGGCGATGTGTGGTTCTTGAGCTGGCTAAGCGGCTTGCGACTCATCAATATCTGCAATACAAAACCCGAACTGGTATGTGGTGAAAAACAGACCACAATTTTTCAAATAAGACTGAAACGGCTCGCACGATCACAAATTGAGGATTTCCCAAGTCATGATACCTAATGTCGTGCAGTTCATTACCTATCCAATCCCCTATTCAGGTCAACATCAACAATTTCGAGGACGAACGACCTACATGCGTACGATGGAAAAATACTACAGGTGGGCTTGTGCGAAAACAAGTCAAACATGAAGAATGCTTTTGTTATTCGCATTTTGTAAACGTGACCCCGTATTCAGCTAATTAGTCATTTAAGAGACTTCAATGATCTTAGCTCTTCCAATTTTTGAAGATTTCAGCCAAAAAAAGCGGATCGCAAGTAAGAATATGTCCATTAAATCCTATAACTTTTGAATTTTGTTTTGTTCTATTGATTTTGTATTTATAGTTTTGGTAGGGTATTTAATAAAAATTAGATAAAAAAAATCAGTTGCGGCACCACAATACTTTCCCGACTAGTATCCAGGAATGTATGGAAATTTTTACTAAATAAAAATAAGAAAATGTACAAACTGACATTTGAATTGTGCTTATGCCATTAATAACAGCCAAAACAGTGACACAAAGTGCTGTATTTTCAGTTGTGCAAAGTCAAAGTAGCATTTTATGACACTGTTTTTTCGCAACAACAGTGCACAGTGCTACTAAGTAGTCACAGTGTAACCGAAATAGACAAAATACATAATTTAATCAGAAAAACGATCGGAGATATGGTTTTAATAATTGCATTTTTTTTGCCATCAGTCTCAGATATTCTCACATCAGTTGCTAGTGGTGTCTCACTCGTTCCTTAGCAATTTGTCGCTTTTTTTAACTAAGATGAGGTGAAGTAAGATTATTGTAAAAAGAAACCTATTATAGGCTGTCTGATTTCTACATGATTCTAGTGGGCTGCGATTCAGGCCGCGATCGGCCGATGGCAGCCAGAAACACAGCCCACTAGAATCATGTTGAAATCAGACAGCCTATATAAACAAACTTCAAACGTCAGGTTTTCCATTTAACCATAGCCACCTTAGGCAATCATTTCGATTATGTGATTTTCCCGTTCTCCATTTTCAAACCGCTAAGAAACGTGTTTTTTCACCGCGGAAAGTTTCTAAGAACGTCATTCTATCCATAGAAAAAATCTCCATCCGAACATCAGTAAATATGTAAACATGCTTCCCGGAAGTACAAAAATAGTTCTATGATCGATGCAAAAGAATAACAGAAATGCTGCAATATTGATCAGTCCATCTCCCCCATGTCGGAATGTGTTTAATAGGAAGCCTCGCCCAGAAAATCGGGTTAGGTACTTAAAAAAAGCCATTCAACTTTTATTTTAATTGTTTATAGCTGACCAATCACTCTCAAATGCAATAAATGATGATGAGTGGAAAGAGGAACTCGACTTGTTTGTTACGATATTAGCTGGAGACTACAACTCGGGAGATAAGCAACAAACCCGGAGGCTACGACTTGAGGGTAAGCCACAAACCCGTACAACTGACGGAAGAGTCGTTCGAGAGCTTGGCAGATTCATAAACGAAGTTGCTGGACTTTTTTAGAGCTCTCCTATATGAACTAAGCTTAGAGATGCAAGTACATAATTATTTGTTGTTGAAAATTATTCACAGTTGACCAATCGTCTTCAAAGCAATAGATGCCGAGCCGAAGAAAAAATCAAATTCGATAAGCGAAAAAACGAACCCAATAGTTATGTAGAAACGTTTGGAAGATAATGGCACACTTGGCTTCCAACAAACAGCTACCGCAATGGCGAAGCTCAAAAAACCCCGGTATGTGGCTGACGATAAAAACCGCCATACTTTCATGTTTTAGATTTTATGCTCACCCAATTTTTGTTGTTCGCTTTCATCAACCGATTTGGACGAATCCGAGCTCGAAGAACGCCGGTTTTTCGGCTGCTTGCTGTCTGAGAGAATACTTTTGAGCACGACACGTCCCTCGATGGCCTTATGTAACTTCTCTCGTTGCGTTAAAACTTCGAGTTCACTGACATTTTTGAACCTTCTCAGCTGAAATTGACAATAAAATATGAATACCGTTATAAACTAGAATCAATAAAACAAACCTCATCATCATTACCGCTGCTTTTCGTTTTGTTTCTTACGTTGAACTCGTTTTTCTTTTCCTGTGAAAAAAAAAATTATTAACTGATACAAGATCGAGTCATGGACATGGTTGAGATTTTCATTGGATTTCGCAACGAAGTGGGTAACTTTAGATTGCCCTAAACGATTTCAAATATGTACATATATTTTCAATGCATTTTACTACACAGGTGTTTCAGAAATAAGTATTTTTGATTCTGATTCTTGTCCATTTGGATTCAGTAATGAAGGATTTTCTCTTGGGGTATATTTTTGGACACAAACAAGAAAAATTCTAGGTATTTGCCGACGTTTCGATTTAATTATTGAATGAATTATAACTGACATTTTTGTGCAGCAAGCTGCTTGAAAAAGATTTTAATTAAATTGAAACGTCGGCAAATACCTAGAATTTTTCTTGTTTGTGTCCAAAAATATACCCCAAGAGAAAATCCTTCATTACAGAAATAAGTATGTACCTAGATTTGCAGTAGTAAGCAGATTTGATAGTTAGCTGAGTCTGGTGAAGACAACACAATTCCTTGCTGTAATTCATCAATTTTCATAGTAAAAACAATTTTTGTTTTGTTGTTTTGACCATAAACCAAATTCACTGTGGGAATTTACAAGAGCTACTAGGTAGGTACTTCATGTAAACAACGCGCTTTTATTGTTCTCTTTGCCGTAATTTTCCTGAAGGTTTATAGTACAAGAAAGATGGTTTTCAACTAAATTCCACTTGCTGAGCCAATTCCTTTTTGGAATTCCAAAAGAAATACAATAAGTTTGAACAAATTAACAAAAAACAACCTGTTTTCTCTTGGCGTTTTTGAATCTGTCTTCTTTTACTGTTGGAGGTATTTGTATTTAAAAATATTCCATCCACTCGGTGTATCATTTTCATTTGCAAGATCAAAAAACTGATTTAATGTAAGAGTTTTTTTGTCTTTTTTCTTGTTTTTTTTATTTTTGGCGATTTTGGGTATGTCATGGAAAATTCAATTCTGAACCAATCCTGGAGCTTTCAGAAGTGAGTAATTATTGTTTCTTGTACAGGGTGCTCACGCGAGACGAATACCCCCCATAAAAAACTTCTCCTTCACGATAATTCAAAGAAAAAACTTCCCTGGAACAATTTTTTCCGTAGTTTCTCAATATGTCAAGTAAATTTTCCATTTTGTGCCATATACAGGGTGTCGCATTTTTTTTTGCATTCTTTCGAAACACACTGTATTTCATTAGCACAATCGATGCACATTGTTATCCTGAACACAAATATGCGTAACACTTCCGATTTTGTTCTGAAAAAAAAATGAAAAATTTACGGTGGCATCTCAAAAAACTTTTTTTTTGTTAGAATGATCGATTCATTTCAGGAATCAAATATGTCCCGAATATTTTTTTAGTCATTTTATGTCATTCCTTTCTATTTAAAAGCGGAACAAAATATCCTGGACATATTTGAATTCTGAAATGAGTCCATCATTCTCAAAAAATAGATGTTTTTAGAAATGGCATTGTGAATTTTTTTGATCTTTTCTCAAAAAAATCTAGACGTTTATATTTGTAACTAGGATAACAATGTGCATCGATTGTGGTGATGAATTGTGTTTCGGAATCGGAAAAATGCAAAAAAATTGCGACACCCTACAATGGCACGAAATAGAAAATTATACTTGACATATTCAGAGACAACGGAAAAAATTGTTCCAATGAAGTTTTTTCTTTTTTGAATGATCTTGAAGGGGAAGTTTTTTTATGGGGGGGTATCCGTCTCGCGTGAACACCTGAACATGCGTCACTTTTCGCATCATTAGAAGACGCCGACTGGGCTCTTGCAGCTTTTTGATCTTATTCTGAATCCATTGCAATTTTTTATTCCTCCTCCAATAACTCAAAACAGTGCAATTTTTGGCGGTTGTTTTTTTTTTCAACTATCTTTACTGTACTACACCTACTATTAAAGTTATTCCCTGACAAAAAATATATTTTTTTACGGTTATTGTTCGTTTTTGTACACAAAATAGGTACACAACCAAATTTCAGATGTTCAATTATTCGAAGTTATGTTACTGAAGCACGTGCACGACCGAAATGACATTTGACACGTCATTTGATCAGTGATCAACCGCCGGCGTTCAAAAACATTCGTATGCTAGATATCATTTCGGTCATCCGCACTTCACTCGGTACCCTTCACTCTTCAGAGGAGGCGGTCTTCCCAGTAACAAGTTTTTGAGTCCTGCCCCTACATTTCAAAATTTCGGAGTCAGCAGCAGTTCTGATAAAACTGTATACTTTATTATGCAGAGTGTTCCAGGGAAGTGGAATCATCTCCATATTTTTTCCCTGACACTTTTTCAGAAAATTCCTTCAAGGGGTATAACGATTTTGACCATTGCGGATCTGTTGCGGACATTAGGTTTTTTATCATCATCATTTTTTGACAGATGACAATTTTTTTGGCATCTACAATTTTTTTTGATATTTTCAACAACTTTTTTACTCATAGCAATACAAATTAGGTATTTTTTCCGCATAGTGACATAATTTTTTGTTTCTATCATTTAACATTATCCTGTCACTAAAAAATGGCAGTTGCAAAATCAGGTGTCCCAGGAGAATGAAATCATCTCCATCCATATTTTTTCTCTGGGCATTTTTTCAGAATGACAGGAACAAAAAAATATGTTACCAAATGGAGAAAAATACGTAGTTTTCATTTCTGTGAACTAACCAAAAAAGTTGTCAAAAAACTTGAGATCCGTCAAATAATGAAAATTATAATAAATAACGTCACCAACAAATCCGCAATGGTCAAAATCGAGGATAAAATTGTTATACCTCTTGAATGAATTTTCTAAAAAAGATGTCAAGGAAAGAATATGGACGTGATTTTACTTCCCTGGGAGATTTGTATGTAGTGTTCATGCTCTAAGTAGGCCTTGGAGATGAACAAATTTAATGTCAATGAAGCGAACAATGTGATGAAGTAGTCTCAACTTAAAAAAACCAAGCCCACTACGATTTTTTATCGGATTTTTCAAAACTGGTCCAGAAATTGTCAAAAGTTTTAATTTGCATTGCCACAAATTGAAAAAACAAAAATTAATACACATATGTAGTTATAATACAGGGTGGTACACTTTTTTTGGCAATTTCTCAAGAGATGGTAGAGCATCAAAAAATAAATACATTTTCTCGAAAAAATGTATATTGGAAACGCATTATAACAGAGATAGAGGCTTTCAAAGTTGAGTTTTAAAAATGGTTTTTGTTTTATAATTCCATATTCAATTGCTGGATTTTGACCAAATTTGGTACACAAAGTAGGTTGATGCATACCTACAAGCTGATTACTCTGACTCCTGTCAAATGTGTAAAAAAATTATTTTTTTATTTTTCATTATTAGTTGAAAAAAAAACTCATTTTTAATTTTATCGGCGAAAGTATTTATTTTTCGATGCTCTACCATCTCCTAAAATACTGACAAAAAAAAAAGTGTAACACCCTTGTAGACCTCAAGAAGCTGAACACAAAAATAAAATGAAATATTTAATGTACGTGCAAGTTTGCAAAACCGGACATTAGTCTTACAAGTAACTTTTTTTGGTATGGTGAATTCAGTTCAATTTTATTGTACCTTAATTCGGCGAAACAATTCTTCAACAAGTCGAATCGCCTCCAGTCGTCTTTGTACTTTGAGTAACTTTTTCTCCTCCTTTGCAATTTTATCGTTGATTTCATCACAACCATTGATTTTAAGCTTATTGATGATCTTTGCTTTCCTCCTTTCCTCCCGTTCTCTCCTTCGCTGCTCCCTCTCATGCTTTAAATCAATTTGCTTTTGCCTAAAATTCAGTACTACACCCTCATACCGTATTATAATGAAATTACACAGAGTATAATTTCACAGAATACGTTTACAATGTTTTGAAAATAATGAACTAATTTAAAATGCAAATAAAATTGATTTTAACCTTTCACTGTGTTCCTTTTTTTTCTTATCATCTAATTCATCCTTTTCCTTTTCTTCTTTTTCTCTTTGCTTTTTCACCAGCCTGTCTCGAACGATCTCTCTCCTACGAACAAAAGCATCACTCAGGTGCTTGGTCCTGTCAAAATCCACTTTGATGCTGACATATTGCGCCCCATCGTCGTCCTTCCGAAGCAACTTCATCCCTCTCAAAGCGTCCATTGTTTTGGTGAAACCCATGTAGTCTTTGAACTGGACGTAGCCCTCGAAAAATTCCTTGTCATCGAAGTTATGCACTTTAATCCCGGAAATGGAGTCTTTCATTTTTTTCCTGTATGGATCACAGATGGGAATGTCTACGTAACGGATGGTTCCGTACTTTTCAAAAATTCGAAAAAACATTTTTTCAGACGGTGTAACGTCCTCCTCGTCCGACAAGTGGTACGGCACGAACCATTTGATCGGTAAATTTGAAATGTGAACCGTATCGGGCCGTTGACCTGGTTTCATCTCGTCCATGTCTTTAGCTTCTTGGAAAAAGGCGTCCCACTTGTGACGCGTCGGAAAATCGGATTTGGCCTCGGCAGCTTTGAGCCTCAACAGTTCGGAAAAGTCCTTCAAACGGATCACGTTGTTGTCCAGTTTAGAAAGCACTTTGTCCAGCCTAGTCTTGTTCTCCAGCTCCGCTTCGAAACGTACGAATTCCACCGTAGTTTTCGAAACTTTCAGCAAACTGAACTCGTCAGGTTTTATCGCCAGCCGAAGCTGTTCCATGATTTCCCAGTGGGAGATGGCCTTCGACATCTTTTTTACGTTTGGCAGCTGTATGGATATGTTGAGTTTCACCACCGGCTTCAGGTACAACTGCTGCGGAAGATATAAAGGAACGGCATCCGAAGTATTTTTGCATGTCTGAAAAGTATTCATGTTTAGAGGCTCCGTACCCCTCGGCTAACCACCGCGTGTGAAAATCTGCTAAGGGCGGTCCTCTAAATCATCAATACTTTTCATTTGGTGTGGGAACACGGAAGCGGGTACTTTTTGGTTTCACTAGAACAATTTAGAACGGCGAATAACTGAGATCATCAACTTCTACAAAACATTTTCGGTCCGTCGCCTACAACATACAACACATGCCAGTGGGCAGTGGGACGTCGAACTGTCGAACGATGACTTTTGATGACATTCGCTGTCAGATCGCTGTCAAATGACTCGATGCTGTCATGGCTGTCATCAAGCAGCCATCACCAACATTAAAAACAAAAATGTTTCTGATTTGCAGGCCATCTGCAATTTTAAAAGATTTCTTTGAGAGCTAAACTTGAACTAAAGTTCTGAAAATCCATGCATTTTCCCTCAGTGGTGGAGTAGAGTAGTAGTCGCGTGGCAGTCGTCTACGCTTTTCTATTTCTAGTTTCTACTATTCTACTGGAAACTTGAATCTGGAATTCACATTGCAGACGGCCTGCGGCTAGACAAGGTCAGTGACAAAAGTGAAAGTCCCTAAACCTCTGACACTAGTGATATGTCAAATTTTGCCGCCAAATTTTCTATAACCGCTTGTTTTGTACCCCACACAACACACCAAATAATTTCTCTAAATTTTTTATAATTAACCCACCTTCTAGTGTACCAAATCCGTTGAATTCAACAAACCAGCATAATGGACGCCCAAGACATCGATCAACGTCTCATCGATTTGCAACGAGAATACTTGGACTTCCTTGATGATGAGGTAAACAATCTTCATACCTTTCAGAGGCCCCTAAAGACTTGTATAACGATTGCAGGAGGATCAAGGAAAATACTCTCAATTGGTGAAGAACATGGTCGCCGACAAAAGTCTACGATTGCTCGTGAACGTGAACGATTTGCGCAGGAAGAATCCCATCAGAGCCCTTTCCTTGTTGAACAACTCGTTTGAAGAACAGCTGGCATTCCAGAAGGCCCTCAAAGAGTACGTCTACACTGTGGCACACGACTACGCCAAAGAAAATGACGAATTCTTCATCGCCTTTGAAGGCAGTTTCGGAAACAAACACGTCACCCCAAGAAATCTCACTTCTCGTTATCTAGGCAATTTGATTTGCGTTGAAGGCATTGTCACCAAATGTAAGCAGACTTCTACTTGATTATTATTGCGAAGCTTCGATCTAAACCTGAATTCTGTAGGTTCCTTGGTTCATCCAAAAGTGGTACAAAGTGTCCACTACTGCCCGGCCACTAATAAAGTGATGGAACGGAAGTACACAGACTTGACTTCGTTGAATGCGTTCCCTACATCTGCCGTATACCCTACAAAGGTACAGCTTCTGGAAATTATAGACGTATAGTTTGAATTAAAATAAAACTTTTATTAGGATGATGATGGCAATGTGCTGGAAACTGAATTTGGGCTCTCGGTGTACAAGGACCATCAAACTATTTCGATACAAGAAATGCCGGAAAAAGCACCAGCCGGGCAGTTACCCCGATCGGTTGATGTGGTTTGCGACAATGACTTGGTGGACAAGTGCAAGCCAGGCGACAGGATACAAGTTGTTGGCAACTTCCGTTGTCTTCCAAACAAGCATGGGAGTTTCACTTCAGGAACCTTTCGGTAGGCTTTGGTTTTTAGGGTGCATTCGCAACCCACTTTGGTAATGTCTAAAAATATTTTCAAATTTAGCGCACTAACAAGAGGGTTCTTGGGTTTGTTCGAGAACGTCCTCCTAGTTAGACGGCGTCCACTGAAGATTGGGGGTACCCATTGAGGTGTGGTTGACCGAAATGATATCTAGCAGCCGATTTTTTTCAAATGCCGGCGTGCATGGTCGTGCACAGAGAACCTGTAGTGAACATGAAAGAAAATCGTAAAAAAGTCATAAATGGCAGCGTAATGAGTGCCAGCGAGGGGTAAACCACCATGGAAATCTGGTGTACATACTACTTCTACTAAACTTGCATCCTAATTTTGATTTCCATGATTTTCTTGATAACTAACGAGCGGTAACCATAAAAAACACTGCAGGGAAAAACATCGTCAGAAAAAAAAAAGCTGAAAATTGATATAGGCCTATAAAAAAAAAATACTGTAGCACCGTTGGAAAGCGGCGATACTTCTGAGACACCTGTTGAGTGATGGTTCAATTCGTGGTTGATTTGACATATTTCGAAATTCACCGCTTCTAACAAAGACTTATTGTAGGCCTTTTTAACTAATCAGCCCACAGCTGTTACCATGTCAAAAATAAGGGGGTAGGCTCGAGAACGTCCTTCGGATCCGATCGGGAACTAGGAGGTGATGAATATGAAGTAAGAAGAGCTTAGCGTGTGGTACACCGCTCCAGTCGGGTGAAATCTCGACTGCAGCAACGCTGAGCGGGTCGAGAACTTGGATGGGAGACCGTCGGTAGGTAGTGCCAGTGGGCGGGTCTTATCTAGTTCTGTGCCGGCCGAAACTCTTTGGGTGGTCTTGGGCAAATCCTTTGAGTACAACAATCCTGCAACCGGTAGTAAGGTAATGTGTAGAGAAAAACCGACAACGAAGTCAGGGTGGCTGACGACGTCAGGAACGTACCGGCCCAGGGCGTGGGGTGTTAACTGACTAACGTCACAACTGCGTTCGGGGGTCAAAGACAGTCCGGGTCAACTGTGTGCTTTGTCAGCCTCAGTGCTTGGATGGACTAATCATCAAACATCCAGGTACCACACTGTGGCTCGGTGAGTCTAGCTGGTCTGGGAGGGGTACAGTGGGCCCAATAGCGAGACCTACATGCCAGGTGGAACTACGTTCCATCAACCCTCCCCAATAAATCCAGAACCCAGACTGTACCAGCGTTCGACAACATAGTTGAAGACGATAGGTACTAAATATGCGCATATTTTGAAATTTGAAACTCACCGTAAAATTTAGCAAAGACAACACAGTTCCCTATCTGCTTGATTTATTAATATACCGGGTGATAATTTGAAAACTATCCACCTGCAATAACTTCCGATTCCTAGTGAAGGTGGCTTCCAGCAGAAACAGGTCGATTTTCATATTGAGGGGGACATCTAAAACATACATTGGTGAATTTCTATCTTTACCCCCTCGCCCCCACCCACCCCAACTTCGAAATTTTAAATGACCACCTACTTTGCGATACAGCAAATTGAGGAGAATTAGATTCTTTTTCTGAAAAAATATTTTTCAAATCTTTAACCACCTCCTTCCTAAAATACTCTTAAGCGAGCTTTTGACACCAAGTTTGTGAAAATCGTCCAGGAAACTAAAACTGGGAAAAAAATTATAACTCATTTATTTATTTTTTTCACCCGGTATAAGGTAAGTGCCCAATATTTGACAGCACTATTCGATCCAGAATAGTTTGTTGGGTAGATCAGTACTTTTATTTGAAGAAAATCGCAAAAACTCAAAGAAATATCAGCGAACTGAAGAATTGACCAGCCGCCACCTTTGATGCGATATTGCTGGAAAATGTACCAGAAATCGCGAAAGCACCCGAGTGATTATTTGTCCTGACCTGACTCTCTAACGATTCCAAAAAATGTATTACATCGTTTTTCCTACAGAAGTACCGCTAGGGACAGGACTTAGGTATTGCTCAGAAATATCAAAATTCCAACTTTGCCAAAATTCAGTGCCTTAGGGTCCCAAAAAGGACCTGTTCCTTCCTCTAGCAGCCCAGCGTGACAACTTTCCCGTCCTTTCACATTCCAAGGGGTAGATCTCACCGCTCCCGTCCGTCGCGTCGTCCCTAAGCAAAATAAAACCTTCTGAAATAGAACCTTGAAAAAATCCCCGTTTTTTTTTTCTACAGAACGATCGTAATAGCCAACAATCTCACTCAGCTGAGCAAAGAAGCGAACCCTTCAATTTCCAGAGAAGACGTGACGCGCTGCAAGAACCTGGCCAAGTCCAGCAAGAACGTGTTCAACTTGCTGGCCAAGTCGCTGGCGCCTTCGATCCACGGGCACGAGTACATCAAAAAGGCCATCTTGTGCCTTCTCCTCGGAGGCGTGGAAAAGGTCCTGCCCAACGGCACCAGGCTCAGGGGAGACATAAACGTGCTCCTGATCGGCGATCCCAGCGTGGCCAAGTCACAGCTGCTGAGGTACGTGCTCTGCACGGCGCCGAGGGCTATTACGACCACCGGCCGAGGATCGTCCGGCGTCGGTCTGACGGCGGCCGTCACGACGGACCAGGAAACCGGCGAGAGGCGGCTCGAAGCCGGCGCCATGGTGCTGGCCGACAGAGGAGTCGTCTGCATCGATGAATTCGATAAAATGTCCGACGTGGACAGGACGGCCATACACGAAGTCATGGAACAAGGACGCGTTACCATAGCCAAAGCCGGCATCCACGCCAGCTTGAACGCCAGATGTTCGGTACTGGCCGCGGCCAATCCAGTTTATGGAAAGGTCAGTATGATTTGAACTAATGCGTTTCGTCTTCATTGAGAACCATCAGTGTGTCTCATCAAAATCGTTTTCACCACCGGTGAAGTAGATTGACGAGTCATGATCTGATTTTAAGGAATCTGCCTCTTTCGAATCATCAATTTTTAAAGATGAATAATGAAAATGAATGTCTACTCTTTTCGCGATTTTGAGTTGTTTATTGCAGACACATATAGCGGAAGAAATTATTGGCATGGCTTTTTCATGGGCCCGAGAGCATTATTATCAAGTATTCATTTATACCAGAATTTTACTTTCCCAGTCCCCACCAGCATGTAAGGGAAAGTACTGTAATCGTGCCATCCATTTTGTCTGCAGATTTCTATGGAACTAGAACTTTGGTAATTGCAGGGGGGCTTTACATTTGGAAACTTTAAGGTTTAGCTAGCCATATTTTAAATTAGCTTTGCAGCCTTTGGAATTGCGAGTCAGTGCCATCATCACAGTCTACACATACCTCTATCAAACCACTAGCACTGCCAATGAAATTAGTTTCAGTAAAGCCTTGTATTTCATTTTTCAAACATAATTGAAACGTGTTTTGTATTATTTTTTGTTGCAGTACAATCAATACAAGACGCCAATGGAAAACATTGGCCTGCAAGATTCTCTGCTCTCGCGTTTCGATCTGCTGTTCGTCATGTTGGATAACGTCGACGAAGACCACGATTTGATGATTTCAGATCATGTAGTCCGCATGCATCGTTACAGGTACATAAGTCAATCAAGTTCTAGTTAGTAGTTTTACCAACTATCAATCATCGGCCGGTATATGGAAGAAACAGATTAGATTATACATTTTTGGGTCGGTCAAGGACCGTTTTTTTTTTTTGTTTTTTTTTTTGACAACTGATCTGAGACGAGTGAGTAAAATATTCTCTCCTGTATCAAGTTGACACAGACAGAGAATGATTTATTACGATGATTTGAAATATAAGAAACTTGGGGTAGCTGGGGGTGAAACGGTGCGGTCCAGTCAGACGGCACTTACGCTACTTACGTCCCCCGCGTTGCTGATCAACGCAACGGTGTGAAATTGGAAATTCATATTTCGCAAATTGTGGAAATTATTATCAATGAAAGTTTTCGCTCGGACACCCGGTATGAATATTTGTGTTGAGGATGGAAAATTACATAAACTACAAAAAAAAACGTTTTTTGGGACACCCACAAGTTGAAAAAAATTGTTTTCAATTTTGAAATTACGGAGAAAATGTTTAGGCAGTTTTTCTCCTCTTTAAATTATTGCAAAGAGGAAGCCTCCAGTAGGAAAGAGAAACGTCGCGTTGAACGTCTGTAATGACAGACGTCTTGACACTATCCTAAATGACGTCACGCTTGCTAAAAAAAATTATAAAATTATATATACCGTCCGTTTTTTATTTTAGGCCCCAGCCCGTAGCATCTTTATTATGGATTTCACACCCGATATATTATATATTTTTGAAATCAGAAAAACAAGATCTTTCTAGTGATGATATGTCAAATTATTTTTGACATGTCATTTTTTGACAAATGACAGAATAGTACTTGTGATACATCATTTTAAAGCCTATTAAATTCTGAGGAGAACTGTGATTTTATTTTTTAAATAAAGTGTCTTTTACAGCTTCTAGGGGTCTTTCAATAGGAAAAAATGTCAATTTCAGAAATAGCCACTCAATAAGTAATAGGTATTTTTAAATTAACTAATGGTGATGATCTGATTTTTAAATTGTCTAAATTATTGGGAAACTTTATAAACACCTTATCTTTCGGGTAGGCTCATAAAAACTCGAGGGGGGTCATTTTTGGCAAGCTCGGATGTCATCGCGTTGGGCCGGTGGTAGTTCTAATTCACTGATCGTCGAATCTTTCATTCAAGGAACAAGAAGGCGGTCACTCGAGCAACTTCTTCAGGACATTTTTTGTTTCATTGTGATTAATTAATCATTATTATCATTAGTTGACACTAAAAATAGGTACCTGCTTTACCTATTTACTTATTATGTATTTTTGAAATTCAACATTTTTTTCCTATTGAAAGACCCCTAGAAGCTGTAAAAGACACCCTATTACAAAAATAAAAACACAGTTCTCCTCAGAATTTTATGGGCTTCAAAATGATGTATTACAAGTAATATTTTGTCATTTGTCAAAAAATGACATCTGTCAAAAATAATTTGACATATCATCAGTCGAAAGATCTTGTTTTTGTGATTGCAAAAATATATAATATATTGGGTGTGAAACCCATAATAAAGATGCTACGGGCTGGGGCCTAAAATAAAAAACGGACGGTATATATATATACAGGGTGTCCCAGAAATGGCGCATAAACTCTCCACTACGTTGTAGCGGACCTTCCAGGGAACTCTAGAAAAATAGTAAAAAAATTCCTCCTTGACCACTCTTCGAGATATAAGAGTTTGCATTTGAAAACTCAACTTCTTTATTTCTGTGATTTTTTTAAAACCGCAATATTTATCTCATGGGGCCAAAGCCATTTTATCATTTTCTGGTGAAATAATCCTCAACAACTTTTAATTAACGGCCACAGCCAATTTTCTTTTTTACAAATTTTTAATCAAATTACCCAGAAAATGGATCTGGCATCATCGGTGAAAAACAAATGAGTATGAGTAGGTATACCTACAATCTGACATTGAATAAATAAAAAATCGTCAATTTCTGACAATCAGATCAGTCAGTGTCATTAGAGTGTCATTTTGCATCATTCCTGCCTCGTTTCCACTTTTCCACGAATAATGTATGCGGCTAGCGAATACAGTGATAAGTTACTGATTTTGGGAGAACGTCGCGGCAATCACTTGCAAGCGGAACGCATTATTTACCCCCAGCAATACCCTCAAAGAAAGCATCCCGATCGTATGTGATGATGAGAACAGAAGAAAGAGCCAGAAGGACCGGACAAGTATAGCATCTGCATTATTACAAGCAGATCGCGGCCGCCCTCGTCATGTAAGCGTACCTGATGCTGAAGAGGACGTTTTTGAACTGCTTCACAATCAACTAGATCTAAAGGCTCACAAAGTTTCACTGGGACTGCATGCAGTTACTTTTTTCTCGAATACGGGTAGTCTCAAACTCCTATCGTCAAAGAAGCCTGACGGATGTTAATTATCACACATGATTTGCAAGGATTCTTTGGATTGTTAGTTCAGAACAAGTTAAATAAGTGAAAAGGGTGTGGCGTTTTTCAAAGTGAATTTCTTTCCAAGATAGCCTCAGTAACTCCTAAATAAAAATGGGAGGAACGCAGTTTTACAAATGTATTTTCTGAACGCACGAAAGTTGTTGAAATTACGAAGAGGTGCGATCGGTAGCTATCAGCCAGTAGCTGTGACAGTAGGCACCAGTATCAGTACCTACAAGGAAATGTCTAAATTGGCCCTGACAATGACCGTTTCTATGATGACTATGTTTATATTGGAACAATTGTATTCTTACCTAGCGGTACGTATGCAGGTGAACACGTGCAGTCGTGCACGTTTGCCAAATCGACCGTTTAGTTTTTTGGCAATAACTTAATAAATAAAAGCCAAAGAATTTTTCTGCTATTTTTTCCCGACTCTATGATGAATTTCCAGCAACGTACTGGAGAGTTTATGCGCCATTTCTGGGACACCCTGTGTATATATATATATATATATATATATATATATATATATATATATATATATATGTTATTTTTCAAACTAGAGGAAAGTTATTATTAGTAAACGGTTTTGCCTCTTTTCAATAATATTAAACGTCGGGCCAAAAATGGTCAAAACCAATTTAATATTATTGAAAAGAGGGAAAACCGTTTACTAATAACTTTCCTCTAGTTTGAAAAATAACAAAGATGTCTCTCATTTATCAGAATATCGAAAAATCGAACTTTTGCTTGCAATTCGAAAAAAGAAACGATAGCCAATTTTGGTTTTTCATCATTGAGTATCTTTTAAAAAAAAAGAGATAAGAAAGTGTTGCCTGTTTTCCCATACCTCTAATGGTTGCCAAATTCTCCCCCGGCTCCGTTCCATTAGAAATCAACTTCTAAAATTTTTTTTTATTTGAACGTGAAACGGTCATCATGCTCAATTTTTATAAAACGAAGGCCCCATGTTGGCCTCACTCGAAGTAATTGGGATGTGCCGGAGGCAAATCGGCTTGGAAAAGTCTAAAGAACAATCCAATGCCAACTCCCAGTTTTAAAAACGATTTCTTTATACAACAATATTATTATACAGGGTGTTTCAATGGAAACGAGCCACGACCCTGAATAAATTTTTGCCAGGTGAAATTTAGAAAATTACCCGAGACCCGTCGATTTTTGTTTCGAGGGGGACATCCAAAGCATACATTGCCAAATTTCAATCCTCACCCCCACCAACCCCAACTTTGAAATTTGACAACTCAATTAAATGACACTACCTACTTTGTGATACATCAAATTGAAGAGAATTAAATTCTCTTTCCGGAAAAAAATATTTTCAAAAATTTCAAAAAACCCCTTTCCTTCCTAAAATACTCCGAACTCCCAATTTAATAGGGGAGGGATTAAAAAATTGAAAAAAGTTATTTTCAGAGAGAATTAAATTCCCTTCAATTCGATGTATCACAAGGTAGGTGATGTCTTGGTAAATTTTGAAGTTGGAGCGGGGGAGAGCAACAGGGTGAATTTGGGTAGAACTTTTTCCACCAAAAATTTCATTTTCCAATGCTATTTAGGATGAAACTGACTGACTAAATTACAGAGAATTTAGGGGTCGAGAATATTAAATTGGACCCTCAAGAGAATTTTAGGAAAAAAAGGAGTGGGGTTAAAACTTTATTATTATTTTTTTCAGAAAGAAAATTTCATTCTCTTCAATTTGATGTATCGCAAGGTAAATGGTGTCATTTGAAATTTCAATGTTGGGATGGGTGGAGGTGAGGGGGTTGAAGATAGAAATTTGTCAATGTATGCTTTAGATGTCCCTCTAGAAACAAAAATCGATGGGTCTCGGGAAATGTTCTAAATTTCTCCAGGCAAAAATTTATTCAGCGTGGCTCGTTTCCATTGAAACACCCTGTATGTATTGGTAATCAATTGTTTCATTTCGCAGAAAAAAATATGTTTTGGCTATCAAATGTAGGTACGATCTGGGTGATTTAAAAAGCGTTCCGAAATAAAGCAACAAGCTTCATAATTTTGAAATTTTGGCAACGCAATACTGCGAAAATTATTTTTTTTTTTAAATGGGATATAATGTTCAAGTCATTGCAGTTTTGCAGTTTAACGTATCACCTTGTTTGAACTTTTTTGTAGCTGTTGAGATTAAGCTTACTACGATAGATTCCTGAAAGATGAAGCTAACAGATAGTTCAAACTTTAAAATCGATCACGGCGATCCAAAGTTGTTTAATTTTGACTAGTGTGTTTTGACTGTCTAATTTTGAATGTTTATTAGACCAGTGTGTGGACTAATAAAACGTTACGGTGATGAATTGAATTTACAGAAATCCATCAGAACAAGACGGCGAAATCCTCCCTATGGGTTCGAGCGTGGACATGCTGAGTACCATCAACCCCGATGACGTCGACGGCGAAAAGGAAACCCCCATGTACGAAAAGTACGACGCTCTGTTGCACGGAGCCAGCAGAAGACGCACCGATAAGATACTCAGCGTGGATTTTATGAGAAAGTACATCCATTTCGTTAAAATTTTGAAGCCCGTGTTGACCGAGGAAGCTTCAGAAATCATAGCCGATGAATACTCGAAATTGCGCTCGGAAGAAGTTCTGGAAAACGATGTTGCCCGTGTAAGTGGTTTTTTTTTAATCTACAATTCACATACAAAAAAAACCCTTGAAACTCTGACCTAGGCGGTGCAGAGAGCAAATTTTTGAAAACGTATTATGCTTGATGAGTTTTATAAATGTTCTGTGAATAGATTAGACAGTCGACAGTCGGAAAACACTCTGAAAGGTTACTGTTTATTTTGGCGTTTGTTGTACAATGATAGTACGTTCAGCTCTACTGTGATTCTAGTTGGCGAGAGATTTTGTTTTAAGTTTCCAATAATGTGAAATGATTATAGAAAATCCTCAAAACTTTGCGGTTGGCCGCCCGACGATATTCGGCACAAAAATTTACGACGAGAGACGATGTCGTCCGGGCCACTTTTGAAACATTTTTTACGCATTTCCGCTACATATGGACGGAACATTTGTGCAGAAAGTGATGTATGACAATTTTCTCCATTTTATTGAAAAATAGCATTATTTTACGACCTGTTTTCATTTTTCGTCAGTGAAAAAATGAATCAAAGTAGCCTGTGCCATTTGCCAGTTGTGGAGATATTTTAACCTTTTGAAGCGCCAGTTCAATTTTCCGTTGACACGCCTAGCCTTGAAGAGTTATTGGCAAAACAAGGATCTTCGCGGCGATCTGGCTGTTGACGCGGAGTGTACCGATTTTTGGCTTGGTGTTATGCTGGGTTCATAAACCAGAATAACACGTAAGGCGTAAGAAATAACGCCTAATTAATGCCTGGGTGGCAACTGATTACTAGGGTAATTGGCCTAGTTTTTAGGCATTACTCCTTAATCTTTGAGCGTTAAACTTGGTGTATGAACCCAGCATTACAGTGACAGAGTAGCCAAAATTCAAAAATTCAGTACACTCCGCGTCAACAGCTGTACGCATTTTTAATGAGCAATGACTGTGCTTATAAAATATTCATTCATCAAGTTTAATACCTTTCCAGTAAATTTCAAAATGGGTTATTTACCGCCATGGTATTTATTCCACCTCGCCTTCTCTAGTTTAATGGAGCGATTCTCTAAAAAAATCACATTCCATAAACGCTTTGTTACGTTGTTATTGCCTAGGCTACAGTCAATGGCCGACCAGATTTTTCACATAACAGAGCTTTTATAAAATGTTATTTTCACAGAATGCAGAATGGCACTATAAATAAAAATTTTCATTTTCACAGTCGACAAAACCGAGGTTGAACATTACTACTGGTAATTTGTGTAACAAGGTGACATTGATTTTGTTTTCTATAGACACAGCCAGTGACTGCTCGTACTTTGGAAACGTTGATCCGTCTTTCGACGGCCCACGCAAAAGCGAGGATGTCCCGTACAGTAACTGCCCAAGATGCTTACGCTGCCATCGAACTGGTGCAGTATGCTTACTTCAAGAAGGTACTTGAAAAGGAGAAGAAGCGTCGCAGAAGAGAGTCTGGCTCTGAAGAAGAAGAAGATTTTGAAATTGATCAACAGAGAACCAAGAAAACAAGAACGGTAATGTTTTTCTCTGGGAATCTAATTTATAATGTTGTGGTAGGTACTAACTAAACAAAATTACAGGCTCCACAAGATGAAATCGAACCTACAGAAGAAACGGTTATGGAAAGTGAGACTCCGGTCGCCGAAGAATCCATAGAACTTGAAAGCATGGAAGTGGAAACAATCTCATCCAGTATTACAACAGAACGACTGGGACAGTTCCGGAAAATTTTGCAACACACTTTCAGGGAAAATCGGGTGGCTTCTCTGAGCCTGACCAAAGTTCGCGAAGCCGTCAACACACAAAACGCCACTCCTTTCAGTCGGGGCGAGATCAACGCGGCCATAGAAAACATGACCGAAGAGAACCAAGTCATGATGGCTGACGGAATTGTATTTCTCATTTAAACATTTTTACACAGAAATCTCAGTTTTCAATCTATTTTAAGTTTTTACATAATTATACTTTTACAATAAAAAAGAAATTCCTTAAGTGATCGTCTCATTCAATATCTTCTTCTGTTTCTGTCCGAATGGTTATGATGTTCATTCCAATAAGGATGGTGTTTACCTCCAGAGTTGTTTGAACGATCATGTCTGTGTGATCTTGAGCCTTGATTATCCCAAGACCTTCCACCGTAATTGTTGTGGCGCTGGTTCTGATTCTGGTTAAACTGCTGATGCTGGTTCTGATTCTGGTTATAGTTCAACTGTAGCATTTGTCCCATTTGTAATAAATCAGAGAAGTTGTTCATCATCGTATTTTGGTTGTTGTAACATTGGGCCGGTTGTGGTTCAAATCGCGCTTGCTGAGGCTGGTTCTGGTTTGAGTTTCTTGGCTTGACATTGATGCTCCTATCAAACAGGCTTGTTCCGTTCAGCAGTTGTACGGTGTAGTCAACAGAAACTTCATGTTTCAAAGTTACAAAGCCAAAGTTTGATTTGCGTCCTTCTTTGTCCGTCGGGATTCTGACCCTTTCTAAAGGTGCGACTTGTAAGAATAATTCATACAGTAACTCTTCAGTAACTTTATCTGATAGATTTCCACACCATAACGTTCTTTTTTCACTGTCCATTTTAACCTCAAACTCGGTTTTACAAAAGTAATGTATCTACCTGCTGCAGTGTAAAATTGAGGCAATAACTATTAAGCACTGTATTTTTTATGTAGCATTCCTCTTTTCGTGAAGAATCAGTCAATTTTTCAAAACTCTAGTGTTGTCAAACAATTAAATGTCAGTTTGTCTTGTCAGTCACGCGAGAATTCGAAATCAAGATGGCGTGTCTACAGGTTTGCCATGTGAAATTTTTTCGGGTAAAATAAACAGTCACTAATAATCAACGCTTAGTTGCCAGGTCTACAAGTAAGAAAATACATAAAATAGGTGTGAAATGGGTAATTTAATTATGATAGGGGTCGGACAGGTGAAATGTGAATGATTCGCCAAAAGTAAGAAAAAGGTAATAGGCCAGTCAAATAAGGAAAGCTGGAGGGAAAAAACTGTTGGAGTTTTGGAAATTTGACAGTAATGTCCGGTAAGGTGTACTGATGAACATACTGAAAGTCCCCAACTCTACCTATCGAGCTCGAGCCGCCATCTTGGAAAAATGGTCCTTCGATCCAGTTTTCTGCTTATATTGCGCGCTAATCATCAAAGGTATTTAATTAGGTTTCATTAAAAATCAAGGCTATAAAATTGTCTACAAAAATTGTTTCATACTGATTTTTCTCTCGTATCTGTTGATATTAATTGAATTAAATAACAAAAAATAAAATAAAAAAAGCGATTTTTTGCCTATGACTAGAAATATTGTCTTTAAAATTTGTGAACATGTTGGCAGTCTACATCAAAGCTAAACATGACAGTTGAAATGGAAAAAAAAATTGCGAAAATATTTTTTAGTTTTTTTTTAAATTAAGCAAAAATTTGGTTTTCGAGTTTGACATTTCCAACAGGGCGGAGTAAAGGTTTCAATCGAACATCAATCAGTTTTGATATTTACATATTGTAAGACAAGATTTCATCAGTATTGTGACTTCACGATAGCTTCTGGAATGCTCGATATGAATTAAACTAAAAGAATAATCGCTAAGTCCAAAAAGTGTTGTCGATTGGTTCTGAAGGAAACATTTCGAAACAAAAGACATCAGCAAAGGATATACAGAAGGTCCAAAGGTTATTCAACTGTATATGAGCCCCATATTGATGTGCCTTATCCAAAATAGTACAAAAGAATCAATCAAAATGTTAAAATCCACCCTGTATAACAAAAAGTAACGATACAAAATGGAAGTAGTAAAGCATACCTGGTGCCAAAAATACAGCCTTTACATTTCTGAAAAAAAGAACAAGATTGATCGATTTATTTGAAAGTTATTAGTCCTCAAACTTGACTTTACAAATTTCAGCCAGTGAAATATGGAAAAGTAGAGAGAAGTAACTGTCGGAGTTTCAGAAATTTGACAGGGATGTTCGCTAAGGTATACTAATGAACATACTAAAAGTCCCCGCCAGTACCTGTTGCGCTTGAGCCGCATCTTGAAAAAATGGTCCTTCGATCAAATTTATTACCATTTTTCCAAGATGGCGGCTCGAGCACAACAGGTAGTGGCGGGGACTTTTAGTATGTTTATTAGTATACCTTAGCGAACATCCCTGTCAAATTTCTGAAACTCCGACAGTTACTACTCTCTACTTTTCCGTATTTCACTGGCTGAAATTTGTAAAGTCAAGTTTGAGGACTAATAACTTTCAAATAAATCGATCAATTTTGTTCTCTTTTCCAGCAATGTAAAGGCTGTATTTTTGGCACCAGGTATGCTTCACTACTTCCATTTTGTATCGTTACTTTTTGTTATACAGGGTGGATTTTAACATTTTGATTGATTCTTTTGTACTATTTTGGATAAGGCACATCAATATGGGGCTCATATACAGTTGAATAACCTTTGGACCTCCTGTATATTCTTTGCTGATGTCTTTTGTTTCGAAATGTTTCCTTCATAACCAATCGACAACACTTTTTGGACTTAGCTATTATTCTTTTAGTTTAATTCATATCGAGCATTCCAGAAGCTCGTGAAGGCACAATATTGATGAAATCTTGTCTTACAATATGTAAATATCAAAACTGATTTATGTTCGATTGAAACCTTTACTCCGCCCTGTTGAAAATATCAAACTCAAAAATCAATATTTTGCTTAAATTGAAAAAAAAATCAAGAAATATTTTCGCAATTTTTTTTTTATCTCAACTGTCACGTTTAGCTTTGATGTGGACTGCCAACATCTTTACAAATTTTGAAGACAATATCTTAAGCCATAGGCAAAAAATCGCTAATTTTTTGATTTTTTTTTGTTAAGTCAATTTTATTAATATCAACATATACGAGAAAAAAATCGGTATGAAACAATTTTTGTAGGCAATTTTATAGCCTTGATTTTTTATGAAACTTAATTGAATATCTCTGATGATTAGCGGAATATGAGCAGAAAATTGGATCGAAGGACCATTTTTCCAAGATGGCGGCTCGAGCTCAATAGGTAGAGTTGGGGACTTTTAGTATGTTCAACAGTACACCTTACCGGACATTACTGTCAAATTTCCAAAACTCCAACAGTTTTTTCCCTCAAACGGAAAAATTTGTTCTAATTTGACTGGCCTATAAACGTAAAAAGCGAGGCTATATTTTAAAAATTGTCAACGTGACAACGTGGCACCAGCACGACAAGTGACATAAGTCATAAGTGACATCACACCTTGTCAAATTTGACAAGTGGGTGTATCTTCCCAAGTTCCTAACCTATAAATATCAAAATCTAAATATTTTGATGACCGATTTTGCTGCTTCTGATGGTTGCATGTCTTGAATTGATCATAAAATGACTTCAATTGTACGCGCTTTACAACAAGTGGTGTTCCAACCAAGTGAGGAACGCCTCATTACTTGTTGTCACGTCGGAAAATATCTCAAGAAAAAGAAAACATCATTCTTGTGCCTCATAAGCTCCACGAGCCCCCCAATTAACATAACAATCGTTCAAGTCAAACAAACGGACAAACAAACGTACAAGAGAAAGCGAAGCTGGGCCTTGGCCGAGTTGAAAACAGTAGATGGCCACAATGACTCCTCCGAAACACAAGAATTCGACTTGCACTTCGACAAAGTCTACCGCTGGGTCGCCACGAACGTGAAAGAGCGACACTCGTTCATCCACAACTTGTGGAAACAGTCGGTCAAGCACATAATGAAAGACATGCCGACTTTCAAAAACATACCCTTATCATGGGTGACCGAAGATGCAATGACTCCCGAGAGTAAGTTCGTCATGTCTCCGCTGCTCGGCTTAGACAACGAATTTGCGGAGGATTTCCAAGCTATCACCGACAAAGAACAGGAGGATCTCAAAAGATTGATGACCGGGTGCGAGTTTGCCATCAGCAATGCCGAAGCGTTCATGGACATTTTGGCGAGAGATTTGTCCTTACTTGATGGGGAGAACGTCCAGTGCGTCCTTGCTTCAGAGGAACAAGTGGAGGCGTTGATGGGCCAGCTTGAGGTTGCCATAAGCGAGGCCGATAAGCTTGAAAAGCAGCTGGATTCGTACGATGAGATATTGTGCCACGTGAGGGACACCATGGAGAAGATGGAGAAGAAGAATTCAATGATTTCGATCGTAAACAAGAATAACCAGCTGTTGCTGAAGGATCTGGAATACATAGTCGTAAGTATTTAATATTGAATTTTGGTCGCTTTTTTCGTGTTTTTTTTCAATTTTCTCTCTTTCTCCCACGGTAAATCTCCCATATCTTCTGAATCCAGTTCTAAATGGTGTAACATGATATCGAGCTCGTTATTTGACTTATCAGACATCTGTTGCCATTGCATTTGAGAGCGATCCATTAACCCATTAAGACCGAGATTAAAAATTTTGATAAAAATGGGGTTTTTCCACCAAAACATGTCAATACTATTACATATACAAGGAAAATAAGTATTTCCCATGTTTTTTATCAAAAAAAACCGCCCAAATGACATGGCTCCATATGGAGCCACTAGGCGCTACCCGGGTAGTTTCACAATAATGCGTGATCCATTCAAAGAATAGATAAAAATGTATCAAATTGTGAAATATATTAGGTAATACATATCATTTCGTGAAAAAATGGTATAACAAATATTTAAAATCCATATTTTCATCATAAATTTTGATAAAATCTTCATATCTGATGTTTGCCTTTGGATTCTTTCCCTGATATACCTCAAAGTTTATTAGATATCAGAATGTGTATTCAGGCTCCAGACTTTGAAACCAAACCGTACTGGCTTGCCACGTATAAATTGTTTGCACCCGTGGCGGCCAAAAGGTCTTATCATAGACTCATCATATGAAAGATTTTGTCTGGCCCAAAATGTTCGAAGAACTTTTCTTTCAACATGTCTGCTATCGGTCGCAGTTTCTACATCTTAGCGCGTTCATCCACGAAGTAGTTATTGGCAAAATGTATAAAGCGAAAAATTTGGGAAAACTGGTCTCTTCTCATGGCACTAGATACTGGCTCGTTCTTCATATCTTTTGCGTTTTCCAAATAATTTCTTTTGGACGGCAAAATGTTATATCCATTTAGAATCAGTACGGCAAAGAAAGTCTTCAGTTCTTGAACGGTTACTGGCGGATCTGGAAAATTTTTGAATTGTGCGTAATTTGCCGTTTCATTCCTTATTTTTTCAAATAAATCATTTGAAACAAAATGATTGAAAATAATAATATTTCTACGCAGGTCAAATTTTTGTATTGTGAGTAATCTGGGCTTGGAAAATGTACAACTGGAAGCTCCAAATCTGCTGAATCAAAAAATGAATAATTTCGGGATTTGATAATCACTACTAATTGTCTGCTAATATTTTCAGGCTCTTCAGCGACTTCTGCAGGTAACTGATCTTCCTCAGTACCTCAATTATATCTTGAGTACCTTCTATACGCACATCATCCGATCCGTCAGAACAATTTCGGCATTTGCAGCAAGCTATTTCCCGCTCAAATTATCAACAAGTCCAGGTCCTTCTTCACCTGCTAAATCCTCGTCCGTCAAAACATGACTTTCTGGAGGCTCTATGAATACATCCAACACTTCTCTATTATGATCATCATCGTCGTGCGCACGATCAATGGCTTCCTGAAGAGTTATTCCACTAAATTATAATTTATTATGTTTAGAACTCGGCAACACAAGTTATACCCATAACAGCCTAGTGGCTCCATATGGGCTCAGCTATGTTTACGGTCAAAAAACAAAAACATGAAAAGCACTTTGCATCCACAAAACATTTCATAGGCTTGAATGATAATATAAGAATGCAAAATATCAATTATAGAGCAACTGTGACATGAATAACATCAATAATAATATTTATATCAAAGTGAAGTTCATCGTTTCCCGGCGAGAAATTCAACACGTATTTTCAGAGCGCTAGCAAGGAAAAAGTAACATCGATCAAGGTATTTTTTTTTGCGAGTGTATATCATCATTATCCATTCTAAACGGTGCAGGTACACTTTTTTTGAAAAATAAAGGTTTTTACCAAAATATCAGTCATAATTTCTATCAAGAAATGGTGGCTCCATATGGGCTCGTTAGGCTTTAATGGGTTAACTAAACAATTTTTAACAACAGATATGTACATTTTCATCGTCTTCTTAATTATTATGAGCTGGGAAAAATTTCAGCAGTTTCGCCTATGAATCAGCTATCTGTTGAACGGCTCCTCCACCAATTGTGGGGATTTGTGGCTTATTTTCGAGTCTGGAGTCTGAGTCTCCAGGTTTGTGGCTTACCCCCCAGTCGGAGTCTCCAGCGAATATCGTAACTTGAGATGTCATTGCTTTCTTACACTGTTTTCATCCTTGGGTAAATACTAGTCATTACAAAAAACCTGAAGTCACTACGATTCACCGATTCGGGGGCGTTTGGCGTTTGAGCATTTCGGATCAATTCCAGCGCGCTTATTTCTTGACAGAAATGTACCATTCAGGTCTGTTTCCAAAAATACACGGCGATACTATAAATAAAAAAAACATTTTCCCAGTAAAAAAAAACTCAAATTTCAAAAAACTATTTTTGAATTTAGAAAATGCTCTCATGGTCAATTTAATGGTACCTCCCTGTAGCTTCCTAAAGAGATCTGAATGGTGAATTTCTGTCAAGGAATGAATCCCCTGGAATTGATTCCACAAGGCTTTATTTAATCATCGAACTCCATCCTTAAAATGCCGATAATATAGACATCTCTGGAAAAATGCCCTGAAAAAGCAATGAGATGATGCTCTCTATGTACAGAAATCATCAAAAGTGCCTGAAAATAGGTCTTTTCATGATGATTTTGTGTTTCGGTGGGCATGCGCAAGATTAACCCCTCGTTTCAAAGGTACGACCCCGTTGTTTGCCGGCCGACAAGGAACCTGAGCATGCGCTACAAACCTCATGAAAAGACCTATTGAATTGGAAAAAAACTGGCATATAAGCTGTCCCAAAAGCGGCTATTTTTAATGCTATTGGGGTTACCAAAAAATTATGCTAAGCTCCAGCTTTACGAAATTATATTGTTTATTTTGTCAATTTCATTATTTCAGTTCTGATTACCATTGACCGAAAAAAATAGAAAAAACTCATTGGCGGCTATTACTTTTCTGACCCCCCACCAACATGAAAGGGAGAGTATTGTTATCGTGCAGAAAAAAGTTTTGAGATTTCACCGGATATATCCATTTTGAGGTCCCCGAAGACGATTAAGACAATTTTTAGAATGATGTCTGTGTGTGCGTGCGTGCGTGTGTGTGATCTTCACGATGACTGCCGAACCGTTGACCCGATCGACTTGAAATTTGGTGTGCGCACATTATTGGTCCGTGGAATGAGCCCATTAGTTTTTGGCTGCCATCTGTCAAACAGAACTGTCACTATCAACAAATGTCAGAAACTACACACATCAAAAGAATCTAGGGGACAAGCAAATTCAGGCAATTTCTAAAATCATCATAACTTTTGACTGCCGTCAGCGATTTCATATCGGTTTTCGGTGTTCAATAGCCCAATCCTTTGTTTTCATGCCTTGATCACGTCAAATGTTTTATTAAGTTTCTACAGGGTGATCAATGGAACAGTGTAAAACTGCCAAAAGTTCAGTACGAGCGCGATTTCCTGAAAAAAAATTTTTATGCATTCCAATAGCAGAGTCATAAAAACTGGTGTTTCAGCTTCAGTCACGTTTTTGAATTTTGGAAATCGAAGGTGAATTGCCAAAGACAATGATTATTTTGTGCCGCCATGTTGAACTTCCAAGAAAGTGATCCGATTTCATTAAAACTTGGATCATACTCATGTATGGTTTGAAGTAATTGGAATTTCAAGGTCAAATGTCTTTTTCGGTCACTTTCAAAACGCCACATTGAACTTTTATGTGAATGATTCGATTCTAGTGTGTTTCAAAGTTTTATTCAAATCGAATCATTTATGTAAAAAGTTCAATATAGCGGTTCGGAAATGATCGAAAGTGACATTTGACCTTGGAATTCCAATTACTTGAACCAGACATGAGTGTGTTCCAAGTTTCAATGAAATCGGATCACTTCCTTCTTTCTTGAAAGTTCAACATGGCGGCATAAAATTATCAAAATCTTTGGCAATTCACCTTCGATCTTCAAAATTCAAAAACGTCACTGAAGCTGAAACACTGATCTTCAAAACTGTGCTGTTGAAATGCATGAATTTTCTTTTTTGGGAAATCGCGCTCGTACTGAACTTTCAGCAATTTTACACTGTTCCATTGATCACCCTGTAGCAACCTTATAAAACATTGTTTGTATTTGACGTGATCAAGGCATGAAAAAGAAAGATTGAGCTATCGAACACTGCAAACCGATATGAAATCGCTGATGGTAATCAAAAGTTATGATGATTTTAGAAATCGTCTGAATTTGCTTGTCCCCTAGATTCTTTTGATGTGTGTATATCTCACGGAACTCGACTACATAATAGGTTTGTTCGCGTCGCATGAACTTTCTGCACTTTCTGCACTCAAACTGCTGTGATTGGTCAGCTGCTGCCAGGGACCCCACGCTATTGGCTAGGGTGCAGAAAGTGCAAAAAGTTCATGCGACGCGAACAAACCTAGTATTGCCATATCTGTCATCTGTCAAAAAATAAAAAATGTCAAAATTCAAACCTTTACCATTTAATTAATAAAATCTATCCGATGGATTGGAACCACATTTAACAGGAAGCAACACAACAAAAGAGTGGAATTAAGTCTGCAGTTGCAGTTCTCCACCATTTTCTAGTCGGGCGTTATGAATTTTCAAAATTTCTCTTGGCCTTTGCCACGAGAACATGGCAAAGGCACCCGAGAGGGCCTCTCGCCCGTCCGTGTTTTGACCAGAACGGCTCGCTTTTGTAGCAGGACTCCACTCAAAAATTAATTCCTGCTCGGGGATCGACTTTTCTTGAAAAATTCCAACTAGTACGGTGGTTAAGCGCCAAAAAAAGCTCGAACTATGCATTTTGAGCTTAAGCAATGCGCTTTTGGGGTTCGATTGGGGATACCCAAACCTTAATTTCAAGAGTTGGAGACATCGGTGCACTCGATGCGGAGGGGGTCTGGGGGGCCCTTGAAAGTTGAAGGTGCGAGGCTTCCCACCAAATCACCATACCACCACGTAATTCCTACTTGGATGTCATCAAACGACTCTAACCTACACATTGACAACATTTGTTACCATGTCCCAACAGTTCTTCACACTGAAAAAAATTAATTCTTATGACAGATCGGAAAAAACTGTTTTTCTCAATTCTTCATCCCCACAACGAATAAACTGCCAAGTTTGGTGTCATTTCAAAGTAAACGGCATCCTCTGATTTCATTCACTGAGTCAAAATGTTTGTGATACCACCGTGCAAAGAATGGCACGCCAAGAAGTGAGCATTTTTGAGCACCTCATTTAACAGTAGTTTCTTGGCTGATACCAATCGATATGATTGATAATTTTGTCATGGATCAATAACTTGAACTCTTTTGTAACGGTAATGCATGTGAATGAAACTCGACACGAGCGTGGAGGCCTGGAAAAAATATTTTTCTCCAGCGGTCGAATTTATTTCACGCCTACTGAGCGTTAGTTTGTTGGGCTCAGGCAGGCAGCGTTTGGATAGGTTTGGAGACAAAATTTTCATATCTGTCTATGAAGCTGAGTAGCATAATTCTGGAAACTGATCTGAGAATCATCAAAGATTATTTTGACGGTCACTAGGTAACCCCATGGGGATTAACTGCACAGAGATCATGGCTGACGACGGAGGGCATTCAACTTTTAAAGTGTTATTTTCTTTTTTCCTCTACCAACCTTCAAGGTTGTTATCATTTTGCACGTGTAAGTTTTCTTATGTTTGGAGAATAAATAATTTTATAAAAACAACCGTGAAAATGACTGTCAGAGTAGCAGAGAATAAGATCTTGGGCGTTGAATTCCCTCCGCCGTTAGCCATCACTTCTGCAGTTAACACCCATGTGGGTACTGACCGGCAAAAAAATCATTGATGATTCATAAATCAATTTCCAGAATTAAACTGCTCAAATTTCCAGATAGATATGAAAATTTTGCTTCCAAAGCTATCCAAACGCTCCCTACCTGAGCCCTGCGAACTGACGCTCAGTAGGCGTGAAAAAAAATTCGACCGCTGGAGAAAAAAAATTTTCCCAGGCCTTCACGCTCGTGTCGAGTTTCATGCACATGCATTATCGTTACAAAAGAGTTCAAGTTATTGATTCATGACCAAATTATTAATCATATCGATTGGTAACAGCCAAGAAACTACTGTTAAATGAGGTGCTTGAAAATGCTCACTTCTTGGCGTGCCATTCTTTGCACGGTGGTCCCACAAACATTTTGACTCGGTGAATGGAATCAGAGGATGCCGTTTACTCCAAAATGACACCACACTTGGCAGTTTATTCGTTGTGGGGATAAAGAATTGAGAAAAACTGTTTTTTCCGATCTGTCATAAGAATTAATTTTTTTCAGTGTGAAGAACTATTTGGACATGGTAACAAATGTTGTCAATGTACAGGTTAGAGTCGTTTGATGGCCTCCCAGTAGGAACTACGTGATGGTATGGTGATATGGTGGGAAGCCTCGCACCTTCAACTTTCAAGGGCCCCCCAGACCCCCTCCGCATCGAGTGCACCGATGTCTCCAACTCTTGAAATTAAAGTTGAGGGACCCCCAATCAAACCCCAAAAGCGCATTGCTTAAGCTCAAAATGCATAGTTCGAACGCTTAACCACCGGACTAAACTAATATCGAAAGTAGATTGGATTGGGCGTCATGTAGACCTATTTTCAAAATCGACACGATTTCGGTTTTCCGACGGTAATTTTTTCAAAATGAAATTTGCACATTCCGTGAATTTGAAAAAACTGCAGTGCAAATTCGACATCCGGTGAACCCCACGAAATATTCATTTTAGATGCAGACGTGCTGAGAATGAAAGTTGGAGAAAAGATTGAAATAATTTTTGGAGGAAAAACTTTTGAAATCGGACCCACGGTTGTCGAGTTTTCCTCTCTGGAAAAACTGCAAATTTTCCAACTTTTTATCCCGTGAACAGTATTTCACCTTTTTGTTTTTAAACAAGAGGTAACTGGTTCTTGAACATTTTCCAATTTCCCGAGAATTTTCTGGTTGAAAATGTAAAACCGGCCTGGGTTCTCGAGACCGGACTTGAATGATGGAGCTCAAAGTGAAGCCTTGATTAATTTTTTTCAATAATATGATTTGGAATAAAAGGACCCCGCACGATTCTTATGGAAAATGGCTCCCGGTTAAATTCTCTGAATTTTTGATATGTTGTAGCTCATGAGATACTAATCAAATACCGTGAACCCCAAACTCAAATAATGGACAGTTTTTCACCCACAGGGGGTTGAAGTTGGAGGTTTTGACGGCTTCAAAATGATATTATGACGTTGATAAGAGCTTTTTATTTGGTTTCTCTTCAAGTTGTGTTTCATGCTAAATGTATTTATTTGACAGAAAAATATCAACCCCCTCCTCCACCCCCAACCCCTATCTACCATCATAAAATTCGAGATTACTCCCAAAAACCCTGCGGATGGCTTCTATGATTTAAATTATGAGTTTTGACATAAAAATTATTTTCCACCCCTAATGTTGGGGTGCCGATTTTCCAATTTTCCTCGGTTAATTTGGCTGAATTTTTGGTATTGTGTATTTCTAATTCTGCTGAACAAAAAGCTCATACCAAAACTTATTCCTATGAACAGTTTTTGTTCTGCAGGGGACTGAAGTTCAATATTTATGCTCTCAAATCTTCAACTTCAGTCCCCTGTAGAACAAAAACTGTCCATAGGAATAAGTTTTGGCATTAAAACTTTTTGTTCAGCAGAATAAGAAGTACACAATACCAAAAATTTAGCCAAATTAACCGAGGAAAATTGGAAAATCGGCACCCCAACATTAGGGGTGGGAAATAATTTTTATGTCAAAATTCATAATTTAAATCACAGAAGCCATCCGCATGGTTTTTGGGAGTAATCTCGAATTTTATGATGGTAGATAGGGGTTGTGGGTGGAGGAGTGGGTTGATATTTTTCTGTCAAATAAATACATTTAGCATGAAACACAACTTGAAGAGAAACCAAATAAAAAGCTTTTATCAACGTCATAATATCATTTTGAAGCCGTCAAAACCTCCAACTCCAACCCCCTGTGGGTAAAAAACTGTCCATTATTTGAGTTTGGGGTTCACGGTATTTGATTGGTATCTCATGAGCTACAACATATCAAAAATTCAGAGAATTTAACCGGGAGCCATTTTCCATAAGAATCGTGCGGGGTCCTTTGAGGTTTTCCCGGAAAATTCAAATTTTCCTGACGCAATTTTCAATTTCCTGCAAATTATTCCCAATTTTCTCCTCTAATTCCAACTTCCCACCCGAAGAGACGTTTCGAACAAAAAATTACATGGGTTCCTGGATACTAGTCGGGAAAGTTTTGGGGTGACACAACCGATTTTTTTTCCAAATGGTGGCCTTGAGCTGCGCGATAATCAAAAGTATCGTAGCTGAATATCATGCTGGTGTTGTGGAGAGTCCAAAAAAGGTTTAATATCTTAGGTCACAGGGCGGAAACCAGAATCGTGAAAAAAACGTATTGGCGGAGGCTATTTGTCGCCGCTTTTTGTTGGTGTGGTAGGACAATCAGCAGTCCAGGTTAGATACAAGTCTATGCATAGTTCTTTCCAAATCTGTATGTAGAAAATCGACAATTTACGACACAGGATGTCCTCTGGGCCACTTTTGAAAAGCAATTTCAACTAATTTTAACACATTTCCGTTGCAGATGAACGGAAATTTTACGGGACGTGATGTCTGACGCTTTTCTCCCTATTGGAAAAATGTTCCGACCTGTTTTCAATTATCGTCAATAAAACAAAGAAATCAAAGTAGCCTGTAACATTTTTGACAAATGAGCAAAATATTTCTAAACCTTTTGAGGCCACAAGCACAAGGAATATCCGGGCAAGTCATCGCTTGCAGCAGGATTTACCTGTAAAAAGTGCAATAATCCAAATTTCAAAGAACCCAGAACAAGCGAATTCCACCTCATGCAGGCGGCAAGCCTACACAGCTAAACTAGAAAAATTTTCCAGGTCACTCGAATCACGGCTCAGCTAGAAGGACTATAGAGTAGTAGAATGACTAAACACTGTATGGACGTTATTCATAGCCACAGTAAAGTATACTTATACATTTCAGACTCGCCTGGATCTTCCGAGGAAGTACCAAACAACTCTGGAGGACGCCGATTTCACGACACCCCAAGGTCTAAAAATCGCCATCGAGGCCGGAAATGCCCTGAAAGTGGCCATGAATTCCGACATAGACAAAGCCCTGCTTCAAATGACGGCGGTTCAGGAGCAGAGACGTCGCTTCGAGAAGTACAAAGAGAAATTTTCTCGCAGCATTTGCAGACAACTCAACAATCTGTTCATCCATTACGGCAATCACAAGGGCGAATCGGACAAAACCGTCGAAGGTCTGATTTTGCCGCAGCACAGCGGCGTGCATAAAGAGCTCAATTCTTACATCGAGCTAATGCACTGGATCAAAGTATAGAATGTTCTTTTGCACAATGCTGACCAGATTTTTTAGTGTGAATTTTAAGGTCATGGATAGAAAGTCGTACGATTTGCTGAAAAATGTCTACACCAATTCGCTGGGGAAATTGTACGAAAGGGATTTGAAAACTTTGTTTGAAGCGGCGAAGGCTAAAATCGTCATTCCGGGACTTGTGACGTCGCCAACGACTTTGATAGGTCTCGATAGGGATTTGTGGACGCTTGAAGCGAACACTCAGGACAGGAGGAATTACAAGTTGACTTTGGAACAGGTTTTGACTCAACTTGAGCCAGTTTGCTTGCATGAACAGCAGTTTTGTGTAACGTTTTTCCAGGTTGGTATTTTTTTGGCTTTCTTTTCATGTTGGCGCCATTCACAACAGTTTACCGTTGTGTAATAGAACTAGAACCTAAAAGCCAATAACTGCCATTGGGTGCAACAACCTCTTGATGAAATGCATTTTTTTTCAGCTTGATGTCTTGAGCCCCAGTTCAAAGAACACTTTAACCACGCTGGATGGTCCGCCAGAAATACCGGACATAAACGTGGTTTCGCCGCGAAAAGCGGAGAAACAAATCACCGAAGACGTGAAAAACATGATGAGTAATCTGTTCTCCTGCCTCAAAAGCGAACTGGACAGTCTGATCGATCACATCAGGAAACAAGACAACTTGTACGAATCGCTAGTTACAATTCATGCATCTGCTAAAAATCCTTTGTCTTCAGCTATTGCATGTACGTTCTCGTGGGTCTCAACCAGCACGTCATGTCTGCTCAGAGCACGTTTTTGAGCAACACTTTTGCTTCCGAACTCATCGAGGTCAAGCGATCCCTGGACCAGTTCATGCAACAGCAGATCGATTCGATCAGGGACTGCAAACTTCCGAGAAAATCGAAATGCGGCGTTCTGCCGTACGTATCCAACTTTGAAGAGTTTGCAGTGAACGCAGACTGTTTGCTGAAGAGCGATCGACGGGCGGATCTGGAAAAGTGGTACACCCGATTGGTGGACACAATGTTGGAGTACATAACTGTGCATTCAAACGATCATCATAAAACGCCTCCTCAAGTGATTAAAATGGGTAAGTACTTGAGGTGGAGGCAACGTGATTACATTCTTCAGATGCTTTTTAGCCCAGTCATTATGGTCCCAGACCTTGAATAAATTAGTTACAGGAATAAGTTAGTTAAATTAGAATTTTTGGTTACGGGTAATTTGCCACAGCCATTGCTGTGCAATGAACGCTTACCGAAATACAGCCTTCGGAAATCTACCCTGAAAATCGCTCGAAGTGGTCAACTGAATTCTGGCCGTCAAACTGCAGGTTCTCACTCAAGAGACCATACTGTCATTGTCCGTGGACGGATATGGCTGTCCTAAACAATTTTTGAAAGACAATTTTATGCTTTGACTGCAATGCCGTCACAGTTTGTATCTTGGGGTTTTTTGAAGCACACTTCATTCTTCATATTCCGTCAACAGCGTTTACCTACAAGAAAAGCAGACTTGATGACAAGAACTGAAAAAGTGTGCTTTTTGAAAGTCCCCCGGTTGATCCACTATCGATTTTGACCACTGATAACATCCAAGATACACATTGTGACGGCATTGCAGTCAAAGCATATTGAAGCTGGTTCAATTGTCTTTCAAGATATGGTAAGGACAACCATATCCGTCCACGGACAATGACGGTACAGCCTCTTGAGTGAGAACCTGCAGTTTGACGGCCAGAATTCAGCTGACAACTTCGAGTGATTTTCAGAGTAGATTTCCAAAGGCTGTATTTCGGTAACCGTTTGTTGCACAGCAATGGCTCTGGCACCAGTTTCTTCCAAATTTAATGCTCTTTAATTTGACCTGGTCGTAGAATCACCGTTGACGAGTTATTCAAGAAAAAATGGTCGATTTTCAGGAATCAGACCCTTTAGGGCTCCATAGAAATTTTCCTGGACCAAGAATTTTGGTATGTTGTTTCTCATGATACATAGGACCCGTAACCAAAAATTCAGCCTGTAACTAATTTATTCAAGGTTTAGGCGATTTTCGATTTATCTATGACTGCGTTTCTATCGCAGCTTTGGATCCGATCGAAATTCTATCCGATCGAGTCGATCCGCTTGAAATGGCCGATGTAAACGGTCAGGATTGAGATTTCAATCGGATGGAGCAGTTCAAGTCGATCCGGTGCTTTGGCCGACTTGACTTAAGTCGAGCGGATCGAGGCTTGTGTCGGCTCCCTCGATCCGCTCGTATTTTACCCGATGTAAACGGGATCGGATCGAAGTGACAGATGACCAACTTGTAAACAAAGCGTAATTTTTACGAAATCAAGGGATGCCTTCCAGTAATTTTGAATAAAATACACCAAGAAAATTCAAAATTATTATCGTTTTCGGTTTGGCGCGGTTTGACGCGTTTTAAACCATGTTGTTGTCTCTCATCAATTCTAACCTAATTCTAAAATAGTGAAATAGGATTGAGTGAAGCGGATCGAACGTGCGACGATAAAAACGCGCTTGACTGAAGCCACTTTGCAATCAAAGCTGCGTTAGAAACGCATTCTATGACTGGGCTATTTTGACTGTACTGCGACAGTACTGGCTGTCCTACGAGTCGCGCATCACCTTGAAAGTTGAAAAAATTCCTTCGTCTTCCACATGTTCGTGGATAACGACTAAGCAACCGATTCTTTTCCTGTCCAGTGACAGGAAAACATTTTGTCTGGTTGTGGCGGACATGAAGAAATATTATCTTGAGTCTTTGATGTGAAGCGTGACTTAAGGAACAGTAAATAGTCAGGGGTCATCCGGTATCCCGTGGGCTCCTTCGTGAAGGGGGCAAGAGACCTTTCATTTCTTATGGTCTTATATGTGGAGATACCGAAATGTTTTAGTGCCACTTTCAAAATGGCGGCCATTTGTTTCCTGTTACATTTATTCAGACCTAACTTGCTTCATTTTCACCCGATTTGAAATTTTTCTTTTTGGAAATACGTGAATTCATATTCTCTATCCGCTGCTGTCATCGGTTATCATTTATATCAATCTGTTTGACCGGAATTAGAAAAAACTGAAAATTATGATGACTTTTAGTCCTATAGGTTTCTCGACTGTTTCTCAACCTAATTCAAGTTGTATTGATCCTCACAGCATCCACAATAAATGAAGTTCACTAAAAACTCAGCTGGCTGGAAAAATAATGGCCACAAGTGATACAGTAGGGGAAAAAAGAGCGAAATTCACGAAAAATGGTGAAATTAAGAAGAAAAGTCCCGTGTGTTTTTTCAGGAAGTAGGTATACTTGTGATTTTTTAGTTACTACTTCTCTGGTCTCTGAAGACACCGAAATGCTCAGGTACCAATCCCAAAATGGCGTCGTTCCGAAATGGCGACCATTTGATTTTGGTAACATGGATTCACACTCAACTTACGCCTATTTTCGCTCGACTCAAACCGATTTTAATGATTTTTCTTTTGATCAGGCATGGATTGATGTTCTTTATTTGCTATTGTCCAAAATTTGCATGTGTGTCAAATAGTTTTTCAAATAAGTGAAAAAAACTAGAAAAATCAGTGATTTTTACGGTCCCTAGTGCCTCAGGTGCTGTGTGCTTCTCCGTGAGAGGCATGCCCGGCAAATATTTTTTTATTATTCTCGTATGTATATATGAAGTTACCTAAATGCTTTGGTGCCACTTTCAAAAAAAATTTCACTTTTTGGAAAGACTATTTGGCACACATGCAAATTTTGAACAATAGCAAATAGAGAACATCAATCCATACCTGATCAAAAGAAAAATCATCAAAATCGGTTTGAGTCGAGCGAAAATAGGCGTAAGTTGAGTGTGAATCCATGTTACCAAAATCAAATGGTCGTCATTTTGGAATTGGTACCAGAGCATTTCGGTGTCTGTAGAGACCAGAGAAGTAGTAACTAAAAAATCACACGTATACCTACTTCCTGAAAAAACACACGGGACTTTTCTTCTTAATTTTACCATTTTTCGTGAATTTCGCTCTTTTTTCCTCAACTGTATCACTTGTGGCCATTATTTTCCCAGCAAGCTGAGTTTTTAGTGAACTTCATTTATTGTAGATGCTGTTAGGATTGATACAACTTGAATTAGGTTTAGTGGGGTTGGTAGCCATTCTCATACGGCATTTAATGATACAGAAAATTCCTTCTGCATGAGTGTTCTACAAGGCCTAACAAATGATATTAGAAGGGGAAGCACTCCCCTCAGGGGGGCCGCAGGGGACCCTATCAAGGTGACAGTCCAAAAACTCCTACCAAACCATCTTTCAATTTCGTTGTATCACTCAAATGGGGATGATGTGACTCCATTGTGAATCTCGATGGCATTGGTCGCCATGTCTCTTTCATCCTTCATGCTTGAAAAAATAATATCTTCGGGAGGTCAGATAAATCACTTTTTATTTTTTTATACATACAAGAGGATGCGAAGTTGGCATGTTTTGTGTCTTAACCTGTCATTTGGCATTCCCAAAATCCTATTATGAAGTCAATTTTTCAAATTCTCAATTTTGGGTTGATTGGTAGGCTAAGAAGTAGTATTTTTTAACATCCAGTCCACACGTACTTTTTTCAGTGTCCAACTGGATGTTATTCAAATCATCATCAGGGGTGGATATAGTGAACTATTTTCTAAACATTATGTCAAGAATAGTATTTTTCGATACAAGAGCGCGTTTTCAGGCCCGAAGCCTTGTTTGCCATCATGAGGCGTAGCCCAATGCTGCAAAAGAGGCTGAGGGCCTGAAAAAGCTCAGCGCTCGTGTGTCGAACAACGTTTTTCGTAATCGTTGCTTAAATTGAGAGAAAACTTGAATTTCTTGTAAATTTTGACACTACCTTGACAAATGTCAAGCTAGATACATAAACTGCAAAACTTATATTTCTGATTATGTATTACTTTGCGCGTTATGTATCCATGAAACGATTACGAAAAACCAATTCTAAACCGCGCATAAAGAGTACACAAATTATTTTTCTTTCGGTCGGTCGAATTGCGATGCCTACTACGCCCGTCAGGGAGAACGCTGAGCATCGCCAGACTAAAACTGGTATGAAAACAGCATAAACGAATTCAAAACTGCCTGAAACACTCATTATGTGGTTCGGCATTCAGTTCTGCGTCAGCACTCAGAGATTTGGTCAGTTTTGAATTTGTTTTAAGCTGTTTTCATACTAGTTTAGTCTGGCGATGCTCAGCGTTCTCCCTGACAGGCGTAGTAGGCATCGCAATTCGACCGACCGAAAGAAAAATAATTTGTGTACTCTCTATGCGCGGTTTAGAATTGGTTTTCTTGACATAATGTTCAGAAAATAGTTCAGTATATTCACCCCTGATGATGATTTGAATAACCTCCAGTTAGACACTGAAAAAAGTACGTGTGGACTGGATGTTGAAAAATACGTACTTCTTAGCCTACCAATCAACCCAAAATTGAGAATTTGAAAAATTGACTTCATAATAGGATTTTGTGAATGCCAAATGACAGGTTAAGACACAAAACATGCCAACTTCGCATCCCCTTGTATGTATAAAAAAATTAAAAAATGGTTTCTCTGACCTCCCGAAGATATTATTTTTTCAAGCATGAAGGATGAAAGAGACATGGCAACCAACGCCATCGAGATTCACAATGGAGTCACATCATCCCCATTTGAGTGATACAACGAAATTGGAAGATGGTTTGGTAGGAGTTCTTGGACCGTCAACTTGACAGGCCCCCGCACACCTTCTAATATTTTTTTGTTAGGCCTTGTAGAACACTCATGCAGAAGGAATTTTCTGTATCATTAAATGCCGTATAGTACCGTTTCTCAATGTGTACCGACCCCACTAGTTGAAAAACAGTCGAGAAATCTATAGGACTAACAGTCCACAATAATTTTCAGTTTTTTTTCTATTCCGGTCAAACAAATTGATATAAATGATAGCCGATGACAGCAGCGGATAGAGAATATGAATTCACGCATTTCTAAAAAGATAAATTTCAAATCGGGTGGAAATTAAGCAAGTTAGGTCCAAATAAATGTAACCGGAAACAAATGGCCGCCATTTTGAAACGACGCCATTTTGAAAGTGGCACCAAAACATTTCGGTATCTTCACATATAGGACTACAAGGTGACTACAAATGAAAGGTTTCTTGCCCCCTTCACGAAGGAGCCCACGGGATCAGTTTTTTTGAACCTATGGTACCCGACTACAAGACAGATCAAGCAGAACAGAAATAATTCGAGTTTTTTTTGCAGAAAATTACCATCATCTATTCTCACTGCTGTCCCAGCTGAAAATATCAGTGCTTGATCCGCAACGGAAGGAAGCGAAGCAAAAATATAACGACGCTTTACAAGCCTACGTGACGTTATATTTCGGAAGGCCACTTGAAAAATTGAACGTGAGCCAATTTCGATATTTCTAATCATTTGACGGGCCGCTGTTCCGAGTGGAATGCATTTTAGGGCAAAGTGCGAAACTGAAGTTCTTTTTTTAGACGTTCTTTGATGGAGTCCAAGCACGTGTCGCGAGTGGAGTCAAGGCTTCCGAAGTCAGTTATCAGTTAGCCTTCAGCAAGCAGGAACTCCGAAAAGTCATAAGCCAATATCCAGGAAGCACAGTAAATGATTTCACTTGCACTTTTGTGGGATATAAGAAAGATCTGACGCATTTTTTATTTCTAGGTGAAAAAAGGATTGGAATCTCTTTATAAAAAAGTAGAGAAACATTTATCAGAAGAAGGTAATCTGTTGCAAGTAGTGTGGAGGGCTATGCAAGAAGAGTTCATCAGACAATACAAAATGCTAGAAGACTTGATTCAACAGTGTTATCCAGGTTCGATGATCAACTTGGAGTTTGCCATCGAAGATATCCTACACTTCTTTTCAGACATTGCGCGTTCGCATTGAAAAAAAAAATTTACATGAAGAAAAAATTGAAATATTTATTATGTTACGAAATATAAAAATTAACTAAGAGTTAGTGCGTTCGCATTGAAGTAAAAAATTAAAATATTTTTATGAAGAAAAAATTAAAACTGAAAAATATTGATACGAAGAAAAAATTTAAATACCTATTTATTGTGTTAGAAATATAAAAATATACTAAGAATTATCTATGTATATATTACGCTTGTTGCCTGCGGTATTCGTAAATTACAATGGCGCCGGCAACGTGCACATTCAAGGAACGAACCATTCCATACTGGGGTATCTCCACGAAGTCGTCAATGAGTGGGAGCAAATCCTGGGAAATGCCCGCCTTTTCGTTTCTGAAATGTCAACGATGAGCATCAAAGTGCACAACATGCCGCAAACCTTACCCTAGAATCAGCACGGTTTTCTTCGAGAAATCATAGTGTTGAAGTTTAACGCTCTTACAAGTTTGTTCTGCGCCAACTACGCGGTACCCGTTCGTTTTGATGTCCAAGATAAATTCACGCATATCTTCCGCTTTAACTTCCGCTATATCGACCCAGTTTTCGGAAGACATGCTCAGACTTTTGAACTCTTTATCGTCGACCACCTTGGCAGTCTTCATTACCATCTGTTTGACCCCGAACACTTCGCACGTTCGCATCAGTCCACCCAAGTTTGCTTTCTTTTCCAGCAGCGATGTGACCAATATGAACTCCGTTTGTGGCCCGAAGACTTTTTCTTCGGCCAGGGCGTTTTTCCACGGAGTTATTTTTCTTTGGAAGTTGTCGTCGGTGCCCGACGTTCCAATGCCACCGGCATTGTATTCCGAGTACAATTTTGCTTTTTTTTTTGGCGGAAGAACTTGTTTGAACGATATGGCGGAAAATAATTCATAATCGCATCGTCCCAAACCATAAAAATTGGCTCTGTAAGCGTCCGTAGTATTCTGCCATTTTGCCGCTTCCGCATAGGAACTAGGTGCTTGAGTCAATTTGAAAACATCGATGTACTTTTCCAAAACATGCTGCCATTCTGTTGGTGTGACTGCACAACGTTCGGGAATGCAGTAGTAAATATTCAAGAAAAATAATTCGTCTTCGTTTCCATTTATTGGGAAATACTCCAAAAAATCATTTTCTAAATTAACCACGTCATAAAATGGACCTCCGCTGGACTCGATGACAAAGTTCACCGAATTGTAGAGTTCAGTATAGTGATTCACAAACGTTTGAAATCCCATTTGTCGGGCCGTCTCATAGAGTTTCTTGATAGCAGCCTGAAAAGTCACAGAATGCAATTGGTGTGTTTCTTTGTCATTCTACAGATTCTTGAGTGCTCCAGCCTGTTCTACCACCCAATGAGAAAGTGAAAGTGATTTTATAAATGCCTGCTAGCAACACTACGTTCAATCAGTTCAAGTCTTGATCTTTTGATGTAATACGTGGATAGGTATGTAATAATATGAATTTATAGTTGATTAGATTAGTAATTATTAATCCAGTCAACCTCCTTGATCCAGTAGTCACCTACACCCGTTTCTCAGCCTGGTTACGGAACGGCTGTCTTAGTAATTTGATAATGCAAATTCCACATGCACCTATCCAACTGAATTTTATTAGTTAATTTAGTACTACCTACCTGAGAGAAAGCTCTTAGTTTGAACTGAGCCCCCATGGTGTAAGGTAGAAGCGTTGCAACAACAGCGTTCCAACGCGATTCGTCCTGGCCAGCGCACAGGTGATACAAAACTGGTATGAAGGCAGTCACAGAGGTAGGCCGACTGTTATTGGCTTTCTTCAGTTTGTCCGATATGTATTCGACAGCAGAAATATCATGCAGGCTCAGCAGACGAATCATCAACCATTGCATCAAATGCCGCACGGATGGCTGATGACTTTCACATAGGAAACTTTCGGCAATCAAGTCGATCACTTTTTCTCTGTTAGCACTATCAATGTAGGGATGTATCACCAGCATTGCTTGTAATATACGCAACTTTTCAATGTGAACCTACAAAAAGGTTTTTTTTTTAATTCAAATTCATAAACTGCTGTGGAATGCTCGGATTTGTGTCGACTCACTTGTGAATCTGGGAAGTATCGTTTATCGAAGTGATGCATGTATCTTTCTAATAGTAGAGAAATAAATGCATCTGCTGCACCTGGTGCGCGTTTTGCCATAGTCAGCATGAAATCTACAGTTTTCAGCTTTGTAGCGGCATCTATCCAGATGGGACTGAAAAATAACAAAGTAGTACTTATTTTAATTCGATTTGAACTCTCTGGTTTGTTTAAACTTTACTTGGAAGGGTCTCCCTGGGGGAGTCGCAGCGATATGTCGTGGTAAATGCCATGTTCAATCCTGCAAAAAAAAAACTCATGTTAGCAGGTATTTACTAAATTTTGGTTCTGCTCTTCTTCAAAAAGGACGTGCCATAGACACTGGTTTGCTAAAATATTGAACTTGAAATGGTACAGGGTGTTCGCGCGAAAATTCTACCCCCCACTGGAGACTTCCCCTTGAAGATAATTTGAAAAATTAAAAACGATTGTCATATAATTTTTCTGTAGGCTTCGAATTTCCAGAGGAGGGTAGAATTTTCGCGCGAACACTAGTACAAGAAAGATAGATTTCAACCTCGGGAAAAATATGGACGTCCTGAAGGTTTGATAATATTCTGTTCAGAATTGAGTGCTCTACAACATATCAAAAATCGCACCCAGGGGTTTTGCATTATTAGGGGGATTAAAATGGAGGGGATGAAACCCGTCAATTCATAGTAGTTTTCATCAGGTCCGAGATCAGGTCTAGACTCTGGAGCGCATGCTCACGTTCCTTGCCGGTCGGCAAAAAATAGACCTTCGCGTGCTTGCCAGACTCGCACAGCTCTGTAATCATTCTCCCCACTCTATACCTCTGGTGCTAGCCGACCCGAACTGTCAAATTTTGCGCATACCCACTGAAACACGAAATTGTCATGAAAACTACTATTGGAAGCAAATACGTTATAATTCGACGCATCATATCCCGTTGATACCATTTTGGCACAAAAAGTGTCGATCATTGTTGAAGGGGGATCGTGGGTAGGGATGGGCGATATCGTGATCCGGGTATCAAAGTTTGATAAGAAAAAAATATCGATAATTATTGATATATCAAATATCGATAATTATCAAAGTATCAAATATTGATAGTTATCAAAATATCAAAAATCAATAATTATTAAAACATCAAATACTTATCAATAAATATCAAAGTATCAAAAATTGATAATTATAAAAATATCAATATGAAAATAAGGATATCAAGTAATAATATGAAAAAATATATCATCTATGTTCAATCTAGACTAACATGATAAGTGAAACTTACTTCTTTGGCGCTCTTTGGTCTTTATCTTTGATTTAATGATATTTTAATGTTATGATAACCATTATCTATACTTTGATATATGTTAACATTCATCGATATTTGATATTTTGATAATTATCGATATGTTTTAAAAATGATATCATCAGTTGATATATCGATATATTGATAAATTTATTGATATATCAATAGTTTTGCCCATCCCTAGTCGTGGGGGGGGCGAAGCTCTGCTAGGTGGTCGATTTTATTTTTCTGGCCATGTGGAACCGTTCACGACAAGTTTAGCATCTTTTCCGAACTAAATTCAATCTACTAAACTCGAATTCGATGTGTAAATTTGGATGAAAACACGTTTGAACAAGTTATCTTGAGAAAACTTGTTTTTTCTTTGACAATTTTGGCGAATACTTTTTCACTGCTAAAGGCGTTCATCTTTGAAAATATTTCAGGGGCCATTAGATTGAAGTGTATTTTCCACGAGAATCATCCACTCGACGTATAATTTTTTTCTCGTGTTAAAAAAAATGGATTTGAACTTGAGCCGGCGCGGCGCGTCTTTTACTACTGGTTAGAACACTACAGCATGCACCTTTAAATGAAAACACCTCAAACTATTGAAGATATAACAACTCATCTTTGAAAATTCGAGGATCTGTGCAGAATGGAATTCCCTATAACATAAACAAAATCGCCATGAATCGCACTGCAGGGTTTTGAGTTATTTAAGGGAAGAGGTAACAGTTCATAGAGTATGAATCTTGCCACAATGTTATCCTCCTCCTGGAATAACTCAAAATCCTGCAATGCGATTCATGGCAATTTTGTTCATGTTATAGGGAATTCAGTTCTGCACAAATCCTCGAATTTTCAAAGATGAGTTATTATTTTTCTAATACACCTTTTCCAGCTGTAGTTTAGAAAACTTCAGATGTATTTAAGAAAATATGTAATGTATTTAAGAATAACCAAATGTATTTGAGAAATTGCCAATGCATTTTAGAAAACTTTAGATGTACTTTAGAAAATAAGAAATGAATTTTAGATTAACGAAATGTATTCGAGATATTACCAAATGTATTTTAAAAAAAATTAAATGCATTCCAGATTCACGAAGTTTGATGGAGAAGTTGCCAATTGTATTTTCGAAAACGTTAGATGTATTTAAGATAAGATGAGATGTATTTGAGATATTATGAAATGTATTTCAGATTCGGATTTTTTTTTCAGGGTAGAACAGTGATGAAAAAGCAAACGTTGTTGTGGAAAACGAACTTCAAATTCTTAACTACAATTGGCGGTTCCTCACTCACAATTCACGTTTTCTAAACTACATATCCTTATTCTAAGATTCATTTGGTACTTTCTCAACTACATTTGAATATTCAATTATACAACTGGCATATTCTAAACTACATTTCTCAAATCTAAAATACATTTGGCAATTTCTAAACTATATTTCTCATATTCAAAATACATTTGGCAAATTCTAAACTACATTTCTCATATTCAAAATACAATTGGTGTTTTCTCAAATACATATCGCTAATCTGAAATACATTTGATATTATCGCAAATACAGTTGGAAATGGTGTAGTTTGAGCTACTTTCATTTAAATGTGCATGGCGTAGTGTTTTGGTCATTAGTAGAAACCGCGCTGGGCCGGCTCAGGTTCAAATCGATTTTTTAAACTCAAGAAACAAAATTACACATCGAGTGGATGATTTTCGTGAAGAATACAATTCAATTTAATGGTCCCTGAACATTTTACAATGATGAACACCTCTAACAGCAAAACAAATTCGTCAAAATTATTTAAAAAAAAAACAAGTTTTCTCAGGTTGATTTGTTCAAACTTGTTTTCATCCAAATTTACACATCAGATTCGAGTTTAGGAGATTAAATTTAGTCGGAAAAGATACCAAACTTGTCGTGATCGGTTTTACATGGCCAGGAAAACAAAATTGACCACCTAGCAAAGCTTCGCCCCCCCCCCACGACCCCCCTTCAACAATTATCGACACTTTTTGTGCCAAAATGGTATCATCAATGGGATATGATGCGTCGACTTGTAACGTATTTGCTTCCAATGGATTGACGGGTTCCATCCCCTCCATTTTTAGTTGCAATTTTTTACCCCCCCTCCAATAACTCAAAACCCCCGGGTGCGATTTTTGGCGATTTTTGATATGTTGTGGAGCACTCAATTCTGAACAAAATATCATATTTTCAGGACGTCCATATTTATTCCGAGGTTTTGCCGATTTTTTTACTATTTTTCCTGTATGTACTACACCCTGTACCTATCTCTGTTAATTCCTCTCTGATTCTTATTTCATATTATGCTTTTTGTACGAACCCATTTTCATGGATAAGTGGAAGAACGGGAATGCTGAACTTCGTCAGGACATAGGTATATCCCATACACTTTCTATTTTCAGTACCTAGAATGACTTTTTGGAGAAAAAATAAAGTGACAAGCTGGGGGGCTACGACTACCTCTGATGGCACCTGCAAAGTTTTGGAGCGAAACTATCATCGGTCGTATTCTCCCAGCACGCCAGCTTGTCACTTTATTTTTGCTCCAAAAATTCATTCCACTGAATATAGAAAGTGTATGGGATATACTAGGTGTTCGGGTTTGGTTATTACAAACTTTGAGGGATGATTCCCCATCAAAAATAAAGCCGAAAGAACAAAAAACTCATGGTCCTAAAATGCTTCCTTGAAAAGATACAGGGTGTTAAAGTTGACTTTTTTAAATGGTTTTTTCACCGTAACTTTTGAACTGTTGGACCGATTTTCATCAAATTTGAACCAAAGTTTAGTCAAATAAGTCTCCATCGAATAATACAACCACAATTTATCAAAAATTTCTGGGGGCGTAGATAATAGGGAACTGTCTCCTATTTTCGTCCCTATTTTTCTCTCCCCCAATTATTTTTCAAAGTTGTTGACATTTTCGGATTTTGCGTTCAATTTATAAGAAAAAGTTACTCTTGCAAAATTTTGATTAAAGGCTTCGTTTTTGAGATATTTGGGATTTAAACATTGGAAAACATCTCGAAATCGCTACTTTCCTGGGCCTAAAACTTAAAATTCAAGAAAATCCATGATTCGTCAACTGGAATGAGTTTTCTGGGTGTTTTAAGTTGATAAACCACCATTTTCTCTGAGAAACATGAAGTTTTTCAGAAAAAAACAATTTGGGCCCTGGAAAGTGGCGATTTCGTGTTGTTTTTCAGATTTTCAAACCCAAATATCTTGAAAATAAAGCCTCTAATCAAAATTTTGTAAGACTTACTTTTTCTTCTAGATTGGACGTAGAATCCGAAAATATTATTATTTAAAAAATAATTGGGGGAGATAAAAATAGGGGCAAAAATAGAGGACAGTTTCCTATTATCTACCCCCCCAGAAATTTTTTATGAATTGTGGTATTATTATTCGATGGAGACTCAGTTGACTAAACCTTGGTTCAAATTTGATCAAAATCGGTTTAACAGTTCAAAAGTTAAGATGAAACAAGCGAATATGCCTCATGGGCATGAGGCTCAGTAGCGCACAGAAATTTGGCTTAAAAATCAAGATGATCGTACTAATGATGGATAATAAGAGATTTCAATATGGCGGCCAAGATGGCGACAGAATCGGATGTATTTTGATGAAGTTCACATCGCCTGTGAATTTCACTTAAATCGGACCACTTTCAGAGAAATTCAAAATGGCGGACCAAAGATGGCGGCCAAGTGACAAAAATCATTAGTCAAATTTATATAGTGGACACGTACGCATTTGATTGGCATTGGCACCACATTGATATCTCTTTTCGTTTAGGCATAATTCTCCTAATTCTAACACTTTGAAACATGTTCAATATGGAGAAAACAAGATGGCGGCGGGGCATCAATTGTCAAAAATTGGATGTATCCTGATGAAGTTCACATAGCCTGCAAATTTCACTCAAATCAGACCACTTTCAGAGAAATCCAAAATGGCGGATCAAAGATGGCGGCCAAGTGAGAAAAATTATTGATCAACTTCATATAGTGGTTACGTACGCATTCGATTGGCGTTTGCACCACATCGATATCTTTTTTCGTTGAGGCATGATTCTCCTAGTTCTATCACTTTGAAACATGTTCGATATGGAGAATACAAGATGGCGGCGAGGCATCAATTGTCGAAAATTGGATGTATCTAATTGAAGTTCACATCGCCTGCAAATTTCACTCAAATCGGACCACTTTCAGAGAAATTCAAAATGGCGGATCAAAGATGGCAGCCAAGTGATAAAAATTATTGGTCAACTTTATATGATGGTCACGTACGCATTCGATTGGCGTTGGCACTACATTCATATCTCTTTTCGTTGAGGCATAATTCTCCTAGTTCTATCACTTCGAAACATGTTCAATAGTAAGAATACAAGATGGCGGCGGGGCATCAATTGTCGAAAATTGGATCGATCTTGATGTGGTTCACATTGGCTGCAAATTTCATTTCAATCGGATCACTTTTAGAGAAATTCAAAATGGCGGATCAAAGATGGCGGCAGAATAACAAAAAACCAAAAGTCAACTTGACATCCTGGACATATGTACTATTGGCGAAAATCAGCAGCCACCAGAAGGCGCTGAACGCAATCAAACATGGTGGCCCAAGGGGCCTTGACAAATAGGTACCCAGCGCACAGCCCAGCGCAGTAGCGCAGTAGCACTCGACAGTTGACAGTACCTACTCCAAATCATAAAAATATTGACGTTTTGACAGTTGAAAAATGATTAAATTTTTTGTCTTCCTTGTTTTCCACATCGTCGTGAATGTGAGCGAGCGAGTGTTGTAGTTTGACTTGAATTACTGCGTTAGTATACGCCGATGGATACAATGCACAATGCAGCAGCAAAAGCCGATACGTAAGTTGGTGAAATGCTGGCCGAAAAATGCAATCTCTGAATCATCTGTGCTCTGAATGCTTATTTTACATTTCAGGTGTTGAGTTGTGTGAGCCCCTTGCACACAAGGTGGAAATACTAAGCCCCCACAAGACAAGGCATAGGTACAACAGGACGCATCACGAAAATCAGCCAACAATGATCGTTTAGGCCAGAAAGATAAACATTCTTTTGAAGTAATCGTACGACTCATACATTGACTGTAAAGTAAAATTTCAGTAGCTAATAAGCATTTACCGCTGTCTATAATAATAAAAATCATAGTTTATCAATAATAATTGAGTATTCTTTAATAATAGCATCATCGGTTGATGTTAGTGTTTCTACAATGGAAAATATTTTCCTATCGATTAAGTTGTTCTAAATCTGAACTGATGAGGCGAGTGACGGATTCTGATTTGCAGGCCAGGTATCTTCTCTCAATACCGCTGGCGTTGATCTTCAGGCTCTCCGGCTGCTCTCACTGGCTTATCGGAGATGGCTTCACGAGTTCACAACACTGTTCTAACAACTGGTCCACAGAACCTGACCTCCAAATGGTTTTCAATTATCCATTTATGAGACATAACAAAGCACAAGAGTCTCAGTCGCAGTGAGCCCCAGTCACCCCACACACGATTAAATGACCTGCCTCAATCACTTCTTCGCCTCCGCACTTTGTCGAGAGAGGGCTGATTTGGTCACCAACATGACCATAAATATTGGGCAAATGAATCTGTATTATTGTCATTTTCTAAAACAAAAATAAGTTAGAGATACTGCAACGAAATTCCATTCCCAACGAACCCCCAGTTCTTGGCCCACTGCACAGGCCCACTGTTACGCTTTCACTGACATCTATCACTGTTGACAGCTGTTGTGATGTAAATGCGCACTGCGTTTACTACCTATTTGTCAAGGCCCCTTGGGCCACCATGTTTTATTGCGTACAGTGCCACCACGCGGAAAAGATTTTCGCCAATTGATCAGCGTTTACACCACATCGATATCTTTCTTCCCTGAGGAGTTATCCCGGGTACGGACAAAGTGAAGCTAAAAGCGCCTTTTTCCCATTTTTTGGGAAAGTGGGCTAAAAAACGATTTAAAAAAGTCAACTTTAACACCCTGTATCTTTTCAAGGAAGCATTTTAGGACCATGAGTTTTTTGTTCTTTCGGCTTAATTTTTGATGGGGAATCATCCCTCAAACTTTGTAATAACCAGACCCGAACACCCTGTATAATAGTATATATTATTATACGAATTTAATAAGACGAAGTTTGTCACACGACTGTTTGCTAGTACGATACGGAAGTAGATAAATAAATAAAGACCATTTATTACTATTATATGCCAAAATGCCATATACATGTATACAGGGTGGCCCAACGAAAACTAAACGGACAAATTCTCGGGTATTTGAGCTAATTTTTTTCGAAATAAGCCCGGCCGGTCACCTTTGTTTTCAAGGGGAATGTTCACCTGCTATTAATTTAACCGTGAAGTTTCACGCTTCTATTCAGGGTGGCAGCCCCTTTGAAAATGTTAAATGACAAATCGAGGGCCACAACGCAGTACCTCGTAAGTGAAAAAATCATATTTTACAGGAGACACAAAAAACAATTCAAGATGTTAATGAAGTAGTGTTGAATTACCTTTATACTTCTAGTGGTATTTGAATAATGGTCTCCAACAGATTTGCAATCCATATTTTGCCAAAAAAAATTTATACAGAATTTGATGTTAGTTGCGAGGTCCTGCTTCTTAATTATGCATTAGTTACGTGGTACTGCTTCCATTTGATCTTACAAATTATTTATACACATCACAATTGAATCAATAAAATAACTTTCATTAGAAAAAGTAAGTATCTATTAATAAAAAAAAATTACAAAAAATAAGACAAGACTAACAAACTAATGAGTAGTAGAAGCAGACAAAAACTGACAAAATGAAACAATCACAAAGTCAGACCAAATAAAACTAAAAATTCGAACAGATAAACATGAGACATGAAAAAAATGTCAGATATGAAAAAAACACAAGTAAAATATCAATAAAAAAAGGTAATTAGTTCTAAGCTGATATCAAAATAATAAAAATGAAACCAAAAGTAGTTGGATGCTCAAACTCCACCAGCTTTCATTCGAATATTACTTGTGTGGAAGCTGGTCATAAAAACTCTAGCAGTCTTTAGGTATCACTTTTTTTATTTGTTGCAGATCCTCATACTTCTTTTTTGAAATTGGGATTGGGGCGGCAAATAGTTTCGGAAATTCTACATTTCCAAGGTTGATTTGTTTTGGACGGGTGGGCAGGTCTTGTAGATCGTCATTATAGTTCAATTTGAACATAATCTTCCCGTTATAATATTGCAATACACGTATGTCCATCACTGTTTTCCCATTCACCCCTTTACTGGGCTTGATCGAGGCATATTTCATGTTCTCGCAGTAATTGGTGAAAAATGTGTGCTCCTTATGTTCAACAGTGTAAGGGCCATTTTTGGTCCTAGCTCTTTGCGTGGCTTCATGGTAAGCGCTGGGCAAATATACTTCCATGTTCTTAAGGGCCGTTTCGATGGTGCTGTGAACTGAATCACATTCCATCTGTGTGTGGCCCTTTTCCAGGTATTTTTGGATTATGATGCGATCATATTTCTGGGATAAATGTAGCAGCGCATTGGACATTATGCAGTTCCTGTTTTGTGCTGTACACCCGTCCGAGTAAATGATGATCGGGATATTCTCAGCGGAGTCTTGAAGAAGTCTAGTTTCCAAGAAGTGCACAAGAAATGAAGCATACGTAGATGCTTGGCCATCTGCTTCAGTTTCATTAAACCAGTAACATGTGGCTTGATGATCACTCACGTTATAAACTGTGAAATTGTGGCAGCACAACTTAGTTCTATAGTAAAGAGAACTCGCTTTCAATTGCGGCGCCAGTTTTACCGCTTGTACATCCATAGTTATAACGTGGCATTTCCCAGCTATTGCATTTTGCTTGTCTTTTTCCTTTTCTTCTCTAGCAGTGTTTTTAAGTAGGATATGCTTGTTATATTCATCATCGGATAGATTTTGGTTCTTATGCTTGAAGCAGATGTCACATTGGTCTTTCCTCGGGCGAAAAAGCCCAATATTGAGGTCTTCAATCAGATTTTTTAAACCTGATTGGGATATTGATTCCCGTTTGTTTTCTTCGCAGTTCGACTTGTACAGTTTGTACAATTGTGAGAAAGATTGAATCGTCTGCTCCAAATATAGTTTGTTTGTGTCCTTCCTGCAGTAGTGCGAAGGCAACTTATGGAGGGACTCCAAAAATTGTCTTGCAGAATCTCGGTCGTCTTTAAATAAGTCCACTCTCGCAGTACGATTTTGCACTGAATTGTCTTGACTCCTAGTCATACCCAGTGAACTTTTCAAGATCCAATCTCGGACTGAGAATTCCCCCAAATTCAAAGTGTTCAGATACATTTGTTTACATACTTGGACAGATTCATTCCCCACTTTTAAGTGATACTTGAAGGTACCGGAACGTCTTGATTGATCTTCGTCTCCAAGTTGTTTTGTTGATCTCTTTGAATCGACTCTTTGGACTGTATTACAGACAAATATCTTCCTCTGATCCCAGGTCATTGTAGTCCAGAATGTATTAAAAATCAATTCTCTTATGTTTTCATTTATGGTTGCACATTTCCTTCCTTTACCCTTACACTGGCACCTTGGTCCAAGCTTCCTTCGATTTCTTTCTTTATTATGAAATGAATTCTTTTGACTTTTTGGTTTTGTGAAGCCCAAGTATTTCTCTCCTTGCATCCTTAATTTCTGATTGATTTTCCTTTTGTTCACACCTTTGACAGCACCTTTTGCAGTTTGGTCGGATATCACATCACTACCTGATTCTTCATCGCTTGTTGGCTGGATGATTCTAATCTTCACTTCTTGCTGTACTTTCTCTCGTTCTACACGTTCCTCCTCGACATCATAATCTGCCCGCTCTTCTAACATCTGTTCATCAACTTGTTCCTTATCGTGTATTGTAACCTCCTGTCTCTCTTCTGAAAGTTGTCCCGTTCGCTCTACACGTTCTTCTCCAACATCATGATCTGCTAGCTCTTCTAACATTTCTTTATCAACTTGTTCCTCATCTTGTATTGTGACCTCTTCTCCCTCTTCTAAAAGCTGTTCTGTCCCTCTTTTTTCATCCGATGTATTTGTGAACACTTTATGAATTACTGTAACGTTTCCTGCAACTGTAAGTAGATAGATTTATTCAATTCATATCACCAAGCACTTCATATTCATAACACAAAATTTTGGTATTATATTTACCAGATATGATAGGAACTGATGGCATAACTTGATATGGATGGGATGCTGAGCTATCATTGTCACAAACCATAACAATTTCTGCTGCTTTGATCATGGATTCAATGTCTTCGGGACTTAATGCTTCATTCATCAAAATGTTAGTTTCTGACAATAAATCAGTATCCGACTGATTGGGAGAGATGTCCTCGGGGATATCCATGTCGCAATCATCTTGAACTGTAGCGTTTTTTGATAACTCCAATATTTTCAACGTTCGAGATGACATTATTTTTAATAAATACAGTCGAAGCAGGACTCGAAGCAGGACCTCGTAAGTGCTGAGTAGGATGGGAAATGCAGCACCTCGTATCTGCGTTACAGGAGTAGTTTTATAGAATTACTTGTTTAGACATTAATATTAGTGTAATAATTTTACCTCCACAGTTGCACTATAGACACGCTATCACATTCAAACATAAAACATTTGGAATCAAATTGTTGTACAAACTTATCAGTTAAATAATTAGACGGACATCGAGCTGTTGCAGTTCTGCTGCGATAACGCGCTTGAAATGGTCCAGTTAAGAGGTACTGCTTCTGAATTTCTTGAAAGGTAGTTACGAGCTCCTGCTTTTGTACGCTTACGAGGTACTGCTTTTAATAGTTCGCCGAAATTATTTACGAGCTCCTGTTTTTTTACATTTTTCGGGAAAAAAAGCTATAAATCTACAGATTTTTTTCAGTAAATCCATAGAGCTTCTAATTTTACATTAAATGACATCAAAATCTCATTTTCGCCAAAATGTCAGTTACGAGGTACTGCGTTGTGACCCTCGAAATGGGGGTTGAATCTCGGGTTGAGTGATACATCATGTTGAAGCTGGTTGAATTGTATGTACAGCAGTGTTATTTTTTTTTTCAATTCGATGCAAATTTTTTCAAGATACATAATGCTAATTTCAGTGTTTTTGGATGGTTACAACTCCCTCCAGGAGGCTGGCTCGAAGTTTCCGAAACCATGACGGAGCTTGTGTTCCTCTAGTAAATATTATTACAGTATACAAACAAATGAGGTCTAGTGCCCGAAAATCTGTCTGTTACGTTTTTGTTGGGCCACCTGTATATTCTGAATAATCGAGCGGTGTAGAAAGTACGTTGGAGGGTTGAAATAGTTCGAAATTCCATTATCTACGCCACTGAAAAAATTACAATTTACAACAATAAACTACTGAAAAATCTTTTGCCTGATCATTCTGAAGTATATTTTGAAGAAAAAAGAATCTGTGATGTTTGATGTAGTAGGAGCTTTTACGAGAGCTATTATGAAAAAGCCTTGGAGGAAAAAAACAGTCGCAAGAAGTAACATTTTTCCGAATATCTCAAAAACGGCAGAGATTCTGGAGAAACACTACGGAAGCTTCTGATAGGGCTTCTTTTGAAGGATGATAGCCATTTTCATTCTTTACATATTCACAATATTTTTCGAAAAAAAATGGAAGTTTGATTTAAAAAAAAAAGTCATCATTTCAGTTCATTCAATTTTTTCGCACAATGGGTGGTATGCATAAAAAGTAGTAGATGCTACTACTACGGAAAAAAGTATCTACTTCGTAGTATCCTCTATTATGTATTTAGCATCTACTTCAGTTCCGAAGCATATGCTACAAAAAAGAAGCTTCTACTACAATACGGTGTAGTAAGTACTACAGCGTCGTAGTATATACTACACCATTTCCAACTGTATTTGCGATAATATCAAATGTATTTCAGATTAGCGATATGTATTTGAGAAAACACCAATTGTATTTTAATTATGAGAAATGTAGTTTAGAAATTGCCAAATGTATTTCAGATTTGGGAAATGTAGTTTAGAATACGCCAGTTGTATAATTGAATATTCAAATGTAGTTGAGAAAGTACCAAATGAATTTTAGAACAAGGATATGTAGTTTAGAAAACGTGAATTGTAAGTGAGAAACCGCCAATTGTAGTTGAGAATTTGGAGTTCGTTTTTCTCAACAACGTTTGCTTTTTCATCAATGTTCTACCTAAAAAAAAAAAATATCTGAATCTAAAATACATTTCAAAATATCTCAAATACATCTCATCTTATCTTAAATATATCTAATGTTTTCGAAAATATAATTGGCATTTTCTCCATTGGACTTCGCGGATCTGGAATGCATTTAATTTTTTCTAAAATACATTTGGTAATATCTCGAATACATTCCGTTAATCTAAAATACATTTCTTATTTTTTATTTTCTTAAGTTTTCTGAAATGCACTGGCAATTTCTTAAATACATTTGGTTAATCTTAAATACATTTCTCGATACATTTCATATTTTCTGAAATACATCTGAAGTTTTCTAAACTACAGCTGGAAAAGGTGTAGTGAGCGAAATTACCTTAGTTGCAATCCAAACTAAGTTTTCTCTGTTACACCTGAAAAAATAACAATAATGTGAAAATAAGGAGCTCTAAAATTTTTACGTCCAACCGCGAAGATCCAAACGGCAAATTTTAGGATAAATATGCACACAGCACCGCGTACATACCTGAATAATTTTTGATATACAGGATTATTCAAAAGTCCGGAACAAAATTCATAATTTTGTACCATATTTTTTCCGAGAAAAAAAAACGCTCGAACAGGACGATTTCTAAAAAGGGCAAGCGGTTTTTCCATCACACGTATCATGATTTATCGTCAACCCCTTAACCCCTAGCCACCCTTAGCATTTTTTTTTAAAGGCACCCTGACTTGGAGGGGGGAGGGGGGCTCGTTTGGAAAGCTTGTCAAAAATTGTATCCAGATTTACCATTGAAAATTAGATCGAACGCTCCACCATGAAGTTTTGAGGAGCCCCAGGGTAACTCAAAAGTTCGGAACAAGATTTATAATTTCTTACCATATTTTTTTCCAAAAAAAACCCGCTCGAACAGGTCGATTTTCAAAAACGTTAAGTCGTTTTTCCATGATACGTGTCATGATCTACCGTCAACCCCTCAACCCCCAGTCACTCTCAGTATTTTTTTTACGTGTCATGATCTACCTTCAACCCCTCAACTCCCAGCCACTCTCAGTATTTTTTTTTTTCAACTTTTGAATAACCCTGTATATTATCGTCATAGGTTCTCCGCTCTTTGTATGTTTTTACAACTGATGCACCCATAAATTTAGCCATGTTTTTGACGAGAAGTATGGTCGAGAAGTTGCTGTAACAGCAACTTCGCTAAAAATGAAGTAAATACTACGAACACCCCAAATTCATAGTAGATACTACAGATTCGGAGTAGATGCTTCAAAGGCGAAGTAGAAACTACTACGTACCGTTGTATATAGAAGCATTTACTACCTGGGCATAGTAAGTACTACGCTAGTGTAGTACATACTTCTCTTACGAAGTAGATACTTGTAGCATTAGTATCTACTACTTTTTATGCATACGACCCAATGTCTTTCCCGTGTCTTGACTTATGAAATTTTTCACCATAAAACAAAAACAAAAGTCGAAAATCTTGAATCTTTGAAAATAAATTTTTTTTGAGAATCAAAATCAAAATTTTTTTTGGCTCTCTTCAAAAACTTTGAAATGCTTTTTGGAGTCCACACACCAAATTTCACACTTTTATCACAATTGAAGTCAATTTTTCGAGTACCGCTAGGATTATTCGCTAATCCACTTTTCCCATGAGAGAAATCACTTGTGCGCACACTTGTGAGCGCATACTCCCGCTTGTACAAACGGCTACTGCAGACCGCTAGCGCTCTGGGTTCACAGGTATGCGCAAAGCTCTCGCGGGAAAGGTGGATTTGAAGTTATTTTTCTCTGAAATCCGAAAATTGCGACGTTTATAACGTTTGAGGTGTTCATCTCATGCGATCAATAAAATTTCCATTTGGAGTTGGCTTTGGGCTTTGATCTCAAATTATTTATTCAGAATTCAGCCAACCCAGTGGCTGTTAAAAATTTTGTTTCCAAAGCCAATCTCGAATGAAAATTTTATGGAGAGCAGGGTAAAAATAGTGGTAAAGAACAAACCTTTCGCTTCGTCGAAAAATGACCCCCGTACGAAGATAGAGCTCTACAATTGCCTCGATCAAATTGAAACATTTTTGGGGAAAGTGAGCGACGACGTTTGAAAGACACGAAACCAAAATAAAAGCCAACTCACTCTTGTCTTTTGCTAGAGAATTTACTGTTTGTTTGACGATATTACATATGAGGTCCTTAAAATCGTCAGTCATGCGGTCATGATTCCACAAACTATTGTTCAGTACGCCAGTGAAAAAATACTTTGAGTATCTCAGAAATAAGTTGCTCTTGGCGATTTTCACGAGTTCCACAAAACACCTGTCAACGAACGGTCGTATCAGATCTTCGTACTTTTTGTACGGGTAGAAAAGGTTTAAATTTTCAAATATCATTGGTAGTGTGCTGCTGTAGCCCAAGTCTAAAATGTTGTTCAGTATAAGAATTGTTTCTTCCATAGCGTCCCTTTCCAGGTGTTCGGCACGGCGGGCCCTCAAGAATGAAATCAAGAAGCAAGTGACTATGGGTTCTTCTATTTTACCTGAAACATTTAAAAATTTATGCTTCCAGCTGTTGGTCACAATTTGATATTCCTTTATGTCACAACCATTTCGCAATATTTCAGACACAATAGACAATCTTCGTATGTCGCGGCTGCTGAATCTTCTATTTTGACTGAGTTCAAGTAGAACACTGTGTGCTTTGCTTTGACAGTATTTCCGTTTAAAAATACTGGCGAATGTATATTCAAACGTAATACATTTCATAATATCTGGCACGTTGTCTGTGGAATCTACGTACATCATAACGTACGTCATAAGATCATCTTCATCAACTGTGTTAGGCCAAATCATAAAGACCAACTCTTGCGGCAACTCCAAGTCGCGTATGGTCTTCTTGAAGACTGAGTTTGGTAATCTTAAGAGCCGTAACATCCGTAACAACAATCTAAGAAATACAACGGGAGGCCTCTCTTGACGGAATGTCGCTTTAATAACGCTTTCGAGCTCGGTCAGGTTCAGGTTGAATTGACGATTAAACAAGAACAGCTGAAGCATATCAGGGCACAGCTTTTTCAACATGAAAGCAGTTATCACCAATTCAAAGGTAGATGAAGTGGAAAAATGTTCCTTGAAGTGTTCGCAAACAATTCTGATACAACTTTCCCTGATGAATATGTGTGGAAGTGATTCTATTGCGTGGATGAGTTTTTCGCACAAAGCCAGTGGTATTTGAAAATCAGCGTCAACGCGGAAAATGTTACTGTACAAGCACCAAGCAGCCACTGGATTCCAAGTTACATCAAGACTGCGCCACAAAACCCGTTCAAATTGGCTGGTTTTCTGGCAAAACTCTGCAATAGCATCAAAAACTTGATCCGAAATCGTGGAGTATTCATTTCTGTTAACTGCTACTAACAGAGCGTCGAGGAGAACGGAACCGTTCTCCAATAAAACCCAATTCTGCAACAGGTGTAAGCAAACGGTATACACTACAACGGTTTGAGTGTGCGACAGCAGAATTCTGTACAAGGAATCCTGCCACAATCGATTTAAAATTTGGATGGAACCCAACAGTTGCAGCGGAGGTTCAACGAGATGTAACTGTTTTTCGCTCGAGATATCCAATAAAGTGAAAAAACTCTCCCATGCTTTTTTCGTTTCATTTGATGTATATTCACCGAGGTATTGTGATTGAACTTTATCTCTGGGTGGAACAGCACCTTCCAGTGAGTATGCCGTTTCAAGGCTTTTCGAAAGTAGAAATGAGCATTTTTTCCGTGAAAAATCAATCGACAGATTCTCATGCAGAAATAACCAGTACTCGTCTTGTTCCAAAAGCTTGCCGTTTACTAAATGCTTGTACAGATAGCACAGCGCGTCTAAGCGCTTAGAGCGTTTGATGCTGAGAAAAATTTTGTGTGCAAATTCAGAATTTTCGTTCAGCTCGAGATATTTCGGCAACAAGTGAATCAAGATAAATTTGTCTAATTCTTCAGGATGTGATCCTGAACAGAAAAATGCTAAAATGATTGGGTCGATAAGATCAGCTTTATTTTTTACTATGTTTGGGGCGCATTCTAGCAAGACAGAGAGCAATTGTAGAGTCTGTAGGTTTGTATATGGGTGATCTACCATTTCCTCTTCTTCTGCTTCTTCTTCTTCTTCCTTATCTGGTTCTATGTGGCAATGTGCTATTAACAGTTCTATGGCTTCTTCGATTTGTTTATCGCGATCTTGAACTATCAACAGTGCTTTTTTCAGGACTTCACCGGTGAGCTTTGCATTTTCTTCCCCTGTTATGTCAATAATGTGAGAAATGGAAAATTTTACTTTGTCTCCTCGGTGGCTGTCCAGTCGCTTTTGTTTGATTTGGATCAGCGCGTCTAGGGTGATCAAAGGAGGGTTGTTTTGAATAGCCTTGTCCAAGTCATCGTCTGACAGTAGGTTGTCCAGCAAGGGGTCCATCTTCACTTTTCAAGTAAAAACTTGCGAGTTGTTCACAAACTTTTCTGTAATGATTCCGCGAAAGGGTTGAGTTCACTCAACCTCTATGACTCCACCGTGGCCATTTTATAGGTTTGGGGTTGGGGTTGGCTGTTCGTTACGCACATTTCATTCGATTTTGACATTGACATTGTTTTGTTTTGACACGATGACACGTGCTCTGCGCTTGCGACCTACAGTACTTTGTACCTAAACTGCTGTTAAGAACTTTTTTCTTTTTGAACACCCCTTTCATTCCACTGATAGTCTAAACCTGATCTGAACGTGACTTTAGTAGTATCACAAAGGTTTTGTTGGTTCCATAATTTGGCTATTTCGATTTCGCTGAATTTCAAGTTCACTTGGTCTTGGTAGTTCACCCTGTTCGTAGTTCAAATCTCTTCTCGAAATCAGTGACGTAGAACGTAGAACTTGCAAAAGTCAAAAGTAAACAAATGCATAGCATAGAGCAGAGCTTATAAAAATGTGAAACTAAATCTCTAAGGGAACTGTACAGCAAAAAATCCATAATACATGTCTATTTGACAAACTTTAAGGCAGAATGGCCATAGAATGGCGTAAATTCAAGGATTTCCGCTGACAGCATCTTACGCACGCCACTGCTATGCAGTGACGGGCTGATAGTGGGACTGATTATTTTCACGACCTGTCAGAGCTGGCAGCTGACAAGGTAGGAAATTTCGCGTTTGCAAGGCGGCGTGTGGTTGCTTAATTATTGTTTTCCATAACACAGCTTGTTTTGGGTGCCGGCGTGCTGTTTGTGAGGCAGGAGAAAGGTTCATGGAGACAGGGTAAGAGAAAATTGAGAAAATATCTTTCCTGTTCTCATGTTCACATTACCAGTGGAAATTATTATTGTCTTCATTTTCCTGATCTGATTTTTTGACACAAAAAATATAGTTTCGCAGTCGTTATGTTTATTCATTCCCTCAATAATCGTTCGCCGTTCGCGGGATGTAAAAGAAATGATACATATTATCCATACCTGCTAAATTAGCTTGAGTGTACTACGGTTGAAGGTACCTACTACCTATTTATTTTGTTTTTACTTGGTTTTTACAAGCACAAGCATCATCATCCATGCCATGCTATATCAGGTTGTTAGCACTGTTTTTGGATTGTTTGTCGCATTCTTATTGGTTGTTGTTCGGCTGTTCTGTTGCATAGGGGAATACCCCACTCCAATTATATGCTATGTTTAACCTCCGCATCCTCCTCCACGTCATCGCAAGTACAGGAAAGTATGTGTTTGGAAGCTGCTTAGTGCTTATTACGATTGTATTCCTCGATTTGTATGCGGAAATTACGAAGTGCAGGGATCGAGTTAGTGAATGACTACCTGAGTACCTATCCCTAAGCAGGTATGACCTATTTTTTCACGCTTGCATCAATTTCAAAATTTCATGGCCCATATGCAAAATTTAAAAAAAGCTACAGAGTGACGTAATAGCTGATAATATTTTACTTGATGCAATATGCCGAAAGAACTTGAAACTTGTGAGAACTCATCAAGGATGTGAAATCATATAATAATCATACCTACCAACCTACCGGGGCGGGGTGATAATTTGAAAACTAACAACTCGTAGGTAACATAGCTCGTGTAGGTAATAACTCCCGATTCATAGTGAATATTTCATCGAGCATAAACAGGTTGATTTTTATACAGAGGGGGATGTCCACAACATACAGGGACAGGGTGTTCACGATAAAATTGCCCCCCTCTAGGAATTCCCCTTCGAGATATTTTGAAAAACTAAAAACTTTTTATCAACGTTTCTTCCCAGGGATCTTGAATCGATCGTCGAAAAGTTTCTAATTGGTACCCGTATACAGGGTGTGACATGTAAATAAATAAAAATAAAACAAATACAAAACCAAGTATAACAAAACCAAGTATAACACAAAATAACATAGCAGTAGCAATAAACATTTATAATTTACAAATGCTCGAATTGGAGTTCATTTTGCTCTGTGCAGAGTTGTGTGCCTTTCAGCCATATTTTCAACGGCTGCGCTGATATCGTGCGGGTTAATTGACTGGAACGCATCATCAACTCCTTGCTTCCAGCTCTTGGTTGCTTTAGGATGTTCTGTCATGAACCATAAATGCGATCTTGGAGCGTTCTTCGCAAAATAGACCCCGTTTCGAGTAATTGTAAATTATAAATGTTTATTGCTATTGCGATGTTATTTTGTGCTATACTTGGTTTTGTATTCGTTTCATTTTTATTCATTATCATTATCAAATACATAAAAACGGAATGTAACCCAACTTTTTCAGAAATCAACCGACCATGGCAACCGAATGCCATTTTATTATGTCACGAGAGCATGGCAACCAAACCGGTAACTAGATTTTTTCGCCCCAGAAATGGTTTTTCCAATTTTTATATGTTATTTTGACAAAAATGCTACTAGTGTTTTATATCTTTGTAAAGAGAAATAAAAGGTGAGTTTTATGGGATGGAGAAATAATAAGATGTCCATAAGAAAAAATGAAGCTAACTGTCATATCTCAAAAACTAGTAGGCGTAGGAAAAAATCATGACCGTCAGTCGATCAAGGACCTCCAAAAATGTCAGAATACCAATTTTCAAATTGATAGCTATCATAATAAAGAAGTGATTTGAAATTTTTGAATTCGGCATTTTTCAGTTTTTTTGGGATATTTCAGAAATGACCAAAGATATCTTGGATGTCTTGACATATTTGAGATAGTCATAAAATTGCGCAACTTTTTTGTAATTTAACCGACTTTGTATCTCTTACCGTTTCCGAGATACCCATAGTGAGCGTTGAAAAACGGGACACCCTGTATATATATATATATTTGTAATCAGAAAAAAGTCTCCACCAAATAGCGAAATAAAATATCGAGTGTTGTATTTAAAATAGAAAAGTTACATCATATGACACCCAGAGCTGGGCAAAATACTTTTGAAAAGTATTTAAATACTAAATACTTTTTATTTCCTGGTCTAAATAATATTTAAATAATGAATAATATTTTTAGAGTTGCAGTTGTAAATATTTAAATATTTTCGTTATTTAAATACTTTTTTTAATTTAAATAATTAGAAAGTATTTCAATATTCGAAGTTAAATACTTTGGTTCATTTAAATACATTTGAAATTATTCAAGGGCTTCCTTGCTTAACCCAAAAATATGCGAAAGGAAAATCGCCTATTATTTCGTAACCATTCAACAGAAAAAATCGTGGAAGGTGAATGAATAGTGGCTTCCACAGCCATGAACTTGACAGTTTTCTTTCTAGTTCAGTTTTTATTGGCACAGTTCCGGCTATGAGGCCGAATATTTCGTTGTATGAACGATACATCGTTGAGCAATTCTTATCATTTCCGATTTCAAGTCGTGGTCGGTGCAGTATGGCCTGAGGTAGATGGCTTCCCGCTTTTACTTTGCGCTGTGTCTAGGAACACGCTAACGTGTACGCAAAGTCGAAGATTAGGTGCACGCGAAACGTCATAGTATGTATTATGACGTCAGTTTTTAGCGTGCACCAATAGAATAGTGACCGATTTTTTTTAATTATTTTTTTTAAAAGTTCACTTGTTGATAAGTGACGCTATATATAATCAATTTCACGGCTATCTGCATTAGAGCAAGCTATGGAAAAAATATTTTTTGTTGGTAGGAATGAGCAGGAATCCATAACCGTCGTCGCAGATAGTTTGTGTAAATGTGGTATGTGAAAAGGTTAGGTATTGTGGCAGATGTCACCCGTCGCGCGCTGTGATGCACATCAAGTCAAAATGTTTAATTTTATTGGGGAAAACAGATAAACACGTGTTCCTCGGAGTGTAAATTTGCTGGACCCGTCTTCACGGGTTGGTGGCTCTTTGCTTGTGCTTTGCTAGTTGCGGCCAGTGAGCCAGTGTATAAAATGACCCCAAAGGAAGTCAGCGGCAGCACCAAAGGGAAGAAAAATTAATGAAAATGCCTGTCCAGTGGCCCCAGTGAGGTTTAGAAAATTCGCTTCCATGGACATTGATTTATGGAGTTGCACTGTACAAGACAAGACAGTCGAGACACGACGCGTGAGTTTACTCTGTGTTGGAAGATCTTCTCAATATGAAATTATTGACCATTTCATGTATGTATTCCCTTCTTCATCTTTTTCTGGCTTGTATGCTGTTCTAGTGTTGTAGAGCACGTAGTACTTCCTACTATCAGTCCTACTTCCCTTTAATGCTGCCGCTGACTTCCTTTGGCGTCATTTTATACACTGGCTCACTGGCCGCCACTACCAAAGCACAAGTAAAGAGCCACCAACCCGTGAAGAAGGTGTCCAGATAATTGACACTCCGAGGAACACGTGTTTATCTGTTTTACCCAAATAAACTGAACATTTTGACTTGACGTGCATCACACCGCGCGACGGGTGACATCTGCCACAAACGCCACAATACCTAACCTTTTCACATACCACATTTATACAAACCTTCTGCGACGTCGGTCATGGATTCCTACTCATTCCTACCAACAAAAAATAATTTTTCCATAGCTTGCTCTAATGCAGATAGCCGTGAAATTGATTATAGTTGACAGATTTTTTTCGTAAGTTTTCTTGGTAAAAAAAATTATGAAAGTTTTCGATCATTTCAAATTTGGCGCGATGATGTCACAATCTTTCATAGGCGGAGAAGCAGGCTTGACAACACTACAGAACTTACTACAAAAAGCACTAGCGTCAACCCGTCAAACGAACAGTGAGCGCGGCACGGCACCCGTCACTAGCTGTTTGTTATGCGGCGATTTACTGTATGCAAGCACACGCCGGGCGACGTTCCAACTCAATGCGCCAGAAAAAAATTCATAACTGACAAACTATACGGCCTAGATCAATGAAACTTCCTTTAAAATTTTCTCTCATATTTTGGCTTCATTTTTCTCGCAGGTTGTATCTAAAAATTCCTACAAGGAAAGAAGTTCTCCGCATGGTCAAAAAGGGACTGCATTTCCGGTCAATATAATGTTTATTGTTCTATAAACACGTTCGTGAACAATTACCTTTAGTCAAAGATATACCATTGGAAAGGTTTTTCCATGTACTTTTATTTAAAAAAAAGAACAGACCGATAGCTCAACTGGATCCTGAAATATAACGTTGTGAATGCTGAACTGCTCATTTTCAATTTTTGAGGTTTTTTGCCCATAAAAAAGGTCCCTACCACAAGATCATCCCCAAAATGACCATAAATACGTGGAATTTGATTCTCTATAAGACCTATGAGGTTTGGTGCTGTTATACCTTAAAAAAAAACGACGAATTTTCAGGCCGATTTCGCTCCACTACAGGGTGTCCCGAAAATACACCGACAACGTTCTAGGACAGCTTCCTCTCATTAAAATAAGAAGTAAAGTTACCATGAACATGGGTCCGAAAATGCTTCATAAGGGAGCTACAGGCCCCTAAAGGTGGGACCCTGAAGATGGTTGTTTATTCAATTTTTCCGAAACCATTCAAGGAAAATCAATCAAACTTGCCACATCTATCAACCTTCTTATGCTTAACAAAATTTGAATGCCTAACAAAAATTAAGTTGCTTTGAAATAGTTTTTCTTTCGCCTTGAATGTCGTAATTAAAAAATCAGCATTTCTTACCACGTTTTCATACATTCAAACTCAAATATCTCGTAAACGGTGCATCTATCGAGGTTGAACAGGGGGACCTTTTTTTGGTAGAAAACTCCAATATTTCACAATTTCTTATTAAATTTGGAAACAATTCACATTAAAAAAAGTTAGGGCTATTTTTACCCCCACACCTCAGCCTGACCCACCCCTGGTGAATTATTTTGGAATTGATATTGCCTCATTTTGTTGGGCATGAAAACGTTAGTGTATGTGTCAAGTTTGATTGATTTTGCTCCAACGGTTTCGGAGATATTAAATAAAAACCATCTTCAGGGTCCCACCTTTAGGAGCCTGTAGCTCCCTTAGGAAGCGTTTCCGGACCCATGTTCATAGGAACTTTTTTTCTTGTTTTGATGAGAGGAAGCTGCCCTAGAACGTTGTCGGTGTATTTTCGGGACACCCTGTATAACGCTTTGTGTATATGTGCGGTGATTCGTGTTGTTTTGCTTGAAAATATGGAAAGTTGGTAAAATATTTCATGATTTATGAATATTTGAAGACTACATCAGACCTCAATGGTTATGTTATGCTGGCAAACGTCAACGTCAACACTGACACACAGGCAACGGAGGTGGGGTCATCCCCACTACTGTCAAAAGATTGAAACGTCACAGCCCGCCTTACAGCTCGGTAGATTTGAAATCGTTCGCAAAAGTAGCCACTTTCTTATATACAAAATCCAATCTGCCCACTGGTCACCCACGAGAACCTGAGCTATCCATCTGAAGAAGTTCCAAGGCTCTAGCTTGATTCCCCGAGGAGGAGTTCAACTTCTTAGAAATGCACAGTAAATATCTGTTATTTGATAATAGTAATGATAACTATGCATGGTTAAAAAAAAAAGTCCATTGGCCACCCTTGGGGACATCAGCTAGGTATCTATCAAAAAAGTTCTAAGGCTCTAGCTTTATTCCTCGAGGAGGAGTACAACTTCTCAATTTCTACACGGACAGACAGACAGACGGACAGACAGACAAACCGGCCATATAAGCGTCATTTTCTTACGAAAATGCGCTAAAAAGAATTTATTATTTGAAAAGTATTCATAAGTGCAAATACTGCCCAGCTCTGATCACACCCTGTATACGGTGCCAGCTAGCCATAACTTTTAAATTAAAAAAAATAAGGGCTTTGAGAACCATGTTGGGACTGAGACCCCCTCAGAGTTGTAGAGGGGTGTTTGAGGACATGCGGATCATGACGGTGCCCTGTATGTTTACGTTTCACATACTTTGTCACATAAAGAAGCATTGTAGGGACTTCAATCCTTTAAATTAATATCACTCATATGAAACGCGAAATGTTTCAACGTTGGAGTTCCCCACTCATAGGCTCACTCACTACGAGAAGAGTCCGTTGTACTTGGGCATTGGGCATTAGACTTTATAATAAACTCCCAGAGTGGTCAAGACGCTTAAGCTTCAATGAGTTCAAAACAGAACTAAGGGGAAGACTGTTGGGCGCGGCCTACTACAGTTACACCGAAATGACGCATGATTGTACATAAAATTCCTATTTGTTGTTATCGCTGCTGCTCATTTTATCTATATTCTGTGTTTGTTATTGTTATTTATACATTATCTAATATTATTTATTTATCTCCCCAAGATAAACTGGCTACCTGCCTGGCTCGACTTGTCCCCATACATGTATATATGTCCAAAATGGGATCAATAAATATATTATCATTATTATTCTTATTATTATTATTTTACAGGATCGATTCAAGGTCCCTGGGAAAAATCGGAAGAAAAAGTTTTCAGTTCTTGAAAATATCTCGAAGGGAAATTATCCCAGAGGGGGGTGAATTTTATCGTGAAGACCCTGTACATTGGCAAATTTCTGTCTTTAACCCCCTCGGCCCACCCTCCCTCCCCAACTTCAAAATTTCACATGACACCACCTAGGTACTTTTGTGACACATCAATCTGAAGGGAATTAAGACCGCAAAATCTGCAAAACAACAGTGATACTCGTATAGTTCCTGTTCCTACACATAGTGTTCTAGACGCATGTGCAACTTTTGATTAGGCAACTTGTGCTACATTCGAACAAACTGGAAAATTTGTGTACAATACTTTGGAAAACGTTGCGTTTCGGATCAAATGAGTTGTTTTTAGTGTGAAATAGATATTAAGAAGCTAAATGGTGAATTAGTGTGAAATAGTTTTAAGAAGCTAAATGGTGAATGAAAGAGGGATACGAAAAGGTTTAGTGAGCGATCAGGCCTTTTTGTATCATTTTATCATCAGGTTAGGCATAGGTTAGGCAACCAATGTTCTCGGCCGTGGTTTATATAGATTTTTTTTTACAACTTGAAAATCGCCATCCTAGTCGAGGAACAGGTTTATAATGATGTACTTCACGGCTAGTAGTGAAAAAAGTCTATTGTTTACCTTTAATCGACGGACACTTTTCTCTGATGTATGAACTCTGATGTGATGACTTTTCTCGGCCAAATACCGGGTGTTTATAAATGTCTGTGATAGCATCGCCTTTGGAATCCGCTTTCGATCACTACAATTGCGCCTGTTGCTGCGTTTTTCGACCTGACCCATGTCTGCCGCGATCACAGTTTCTTATAAACACCCCGTATTTGAAGTTAACACATGGCACATGGCACGTGGGACGTGGGTTTAAAACATAAACAGAGGGCAAACGGTCAACGAGCAGGCAACCAGTTATACAGTCCATCCTCGGATCAGAATCTCACCACAAATTTTTCAACTTTAATGTCGAAATACAGGGTGATTCACCACCAAATGGACATAGCCTAAGGGTAGGTCCAGTTTTACCAGGCGAACCAGGATCTGGCTTTGAAATTTTTCTAGCACTGTTTGTTTCGAAGTTACAGGGTGATTCATGTATGTTGTCGAATTTTTTGACAAGCCGTATCTTCAGAACGACCGAATGGATTGGATTGAAATTTTGTGGGTTGATTCTTTCATTGATATCTGACACATCGCCCTATCAAACAGTTTCAAATACTTGCAAATGATCTATTATGGCCCTGAATTTCAGCCGTTTTGTCAGACACATGAAAATGACATTTTTCTCGTTTTCTCAGAAGTAACAAAAAATTTCATCAAAATTTTCAAAAATTTTGTTATATGTTTTTCAATTTTAGCTCAATTTGGGATAGAAGTGAAGCTAAGGGACTTTACAATATTTTTTTCTAAATTCGGCTGAAACTTTTTGTTACTACTGAGAAAACGAGAAAAATGTCATTTTTATTTTTATGACGAAATGGCTGAAATTTGGGGCCATAATAAATCATTTGTAAATATTTTGAAATATCAATTTACAAAAAATCCTAACCTCAAAAATCATCAGGATTATCAATTTTTTTTTGACAGCTTAATGGTGCCAAGCAATTTTTTTCGCGATATTGATAGCATGTTTCATGTTGTTTCTGAATACGAAAATAAATTTTGAATAATATGCATACAGAGTGTCTTTTGAAAAAAGCTTTCAAATTGTTTTTTTCAAGGCCGGCCCTGGAAATTTTGAACTCTTTGATAGAGCGATGTGTCAGATATCAATAGAAGAATAAACCCACAAAATTTCAAACCAATCTGTTGGGTTGTTCAAAAGTTATGGCCTGTCAAAAAATTCTACGAAATACATGAATCACCCTGTAGCTTCGAAACGAACAGCGTTAGAAAAATTTCAAAGCCAGATCCAGGTTCGCCTGAAAAAACTGGACCGGCCTTTGAGCTATGTCTATTTGGTGGTGAATCACCCTGTATATGAAAAAGCAAGCAATCATTCAGTTTCTTGCTTACTTTCCTAGCAAAATGTTATACTTTTACATGCTCTAGCACAAATTTTGACGCATTACATGCATCCATTTGTTAATTGTAATGGTAAAATTGATCATTTGTTCGAAATTATGGCCTGATCAAATACATATACCGCCATTACCTATACCTATCCACGCCGTCGCAGAAGAGCCCAATCTGTATAGGAGAAAGAACTATTGCTTATTATACGTCCCATGCTGTATTTTAAACACAAGAATAGCCCCCGGCTTCGCTGTCGGTCACGCTTCCGGCGTCATGCTGTTCGTGTGCATTCGTCGGGACTCAGGTCGCCTTGGCAACGCGTGTGCTGTTGGCTCTAGGGCTGAAAACATACTGAAGTGTATTAGGGAGTGTATGTACTGGAGCACTGGAGCGGTGAGCGAAACGACGATGAGAGCGGAGAGCAAAGCGACTAAAATAGCAATATTCTGTAGATCGGCGACGCTTCAGAGTATGTGTGTCCTCCTAATAGGAATATGCGAATATGTGTGTTTGTTTTCGTCGCTTTGCTCTCCGCTCCTGGCTCCGCTCTCAGATGCATGTTATTAGTAGTTTACGATACGAGTTGGCTGTTACATAAGTGTCATCTTGTGTAACAAGCCACGAGTGTTGTACAACATTTTACGTGTTTGTTTTATTGAAAATTGTGAAATTTTTGTAATTTTTGAGGTTATTTTGACAAGTGTCAACTTAAATACATGAACTGTAATATCCATATACGACTTATATAAAAATCATTACATCGTATGTATTAACACAACAAACACGTAAAGTTCATTATGTTCGTATCTATCGCGTGGTCATTTCAACTTTTTTGCAATTTTCCTCGCAATTTTCCATCTGCTTTTGCGATTAGTATGGAATAAGAATAAGAATATTTATGGAAATATAAACACTTATATAGGTACTATTGCGGACTTTTTAAAGTGGACGACAGTTGACAGATTTTTCAGGATTCTGGCCTGAACGTCGCATGACAGCACGCCAACTCGTTGACATTGTCGTCCACTTTATTTTGGCCGCAACCGTACCTACCTATCTTACGGAAAAACCTATCCGCTCATCAATAAATTCGGCTTCGCCAAAAATAGAGTGCCGCCAACCGATATTCAGCTACAAGTTCGCAATGTTCGTATCATCCAACTTTTGCGAACAGGCGGTCATTTCTTATGTAAAGCGAGAAGATTTTTCAATTTTTCCTACGTGCTTATACCTACGTGCACGCTACGGGCATTATATACCTACCTGTCTCACGGATACTTACGGAAACCTATCTCCTCGTCAATAAATTCGACTTTGCTCAAAAATAAAGTGCCGCCAATCGATATCGTGCTGCATGTTCGCAATGTTCGTATCATCTAAATTCCGCGAATAGGTGGTCATTTCTTATGTAAAACGGGGAGTTTTCAATTTTTCGTACTTGCTTATACGTGCACGCTACGGGCATTATCTCATAATTTGGTACAAGAGATGCTGTTGCAAGAAACAAGACACAAAATCCAAATCCATTCTCCATTCCAGAAATACGTCTGAATGGCGTTCTGAAAGACTTGATGACAGATGACAAATATTGCGTTTCATTGCAGAAAAGCTGGCCAATGGTTTTCAAAAACCACGGCGATGCTACACGACCACCGGCGATTATTCGGCGATTATAATACTCCTAGTTAATGATCATTACGGTCTTAAATGATGTTCTAAATGGTCATTTAGCAAATGACGACGTGACACACTGGTAATTTATATCGTAATTTATCTACTCTCAATGATCATTAAGCTTTGCAGTCTGTCTAGGATAGAAACAATTTGCTCCGAATTTCGTATACGAATCTTGCGTATTGTATAGATCGCGGGAACATAACGTCACTTTGGCACCCGCTATGCACGTTGCAAGTACGTCAACGTGGCAACAGCGCAGTGCGCATGCTTTCGACGTTGAATTGACACAAGACGCTCGCGCTAGCGCATGATGGGGTGTCAAGGTACCGCTGTAGAGATTCGTTTGTTTTTGACATTACGTTACAGTAATTAAAGTTTCGCTTCTTCCAGTCCATCGGTTTAAATCAAATGAAATCGCGCGCAGCGTAAGCGTGAATGAAAACAAAGCATGGACAAAGCCGACATGGGAGCAACGTATCAGCAGCAACAACTGCATCGTTGTCATAGCAACACGCAACGTCTATATAGTTACGTCACTAGACATTGAAATCAAACCGCTCTGCTTCGCGCCTCGATTTTCAACTTTTTTTTTGAGAAAAGTAGTTGCTTTTGAGACACTATGTTGGTATGTCTGTGGTAATCTCACTTTGTACTTTAGTTTAAAGAAATAAGGAAAGTTTCAGCCGCCGCCCCTGACGAAAAAGAAAACAACACAACCGAAAAAATTACAGACACCGGACAAAAACCATCGTGTTTCCTGTGCATTCAACATTGTAGGAAAAATAGTTTCAGCCTCCGTCGCCCCCCAAACGCCGCCCCCGACGGAAAAACAGAACCACAACAGTTACAGACACAGGATAAAAATCATCGTGTTTCTTGTCCCTTTGCCATCACAGGAAAAATAGTTTCAACCGACGCTGTCCCCACTAGCCGCCTCCGACGAAAAAAACAGAACCGAAGAAGTTTTGAAAAAAAAAACACGGAACAAAAACCATCATGTTCTCTGTCTATTCGACATCACAGGAGAAATAGTTCCAGCCGCCGCCCCCATACGCAGCCTCGACAAAAAAGAAACAGGACCAAAGAAGTTACAGATACAGGTCATCAGGTCGGAATCATCAGGTTCCCCGTCCATTCGACATTACAGGAAAATTAGTTCCAGCCGCCGCGCCGCCCCAATACGCCGCTTCCGACGAAAAAGAAACACGGGAAATTCAGATACCACTCATTTACCACTGAAAATTCACCTTATCCGGAAAAACCTCAAAGGCGTTTCCAAATCACCTCAAAGTAAAAATCATCAAGTAAGGCCTCATTTTAAAAGCCACATCATTTAAGTCCGGTCTCGATAAGCTAGCCGGTATTGCATTTTCAACTGGAAAACTCTCGGAAAATTGGAAAAAAGAAATGGTACCATTACTGCGAGTATTATTTACAGGTGACAGTTGAAGAAATACTCCCAACTATTTTTTTGTATACATCAAGTTCTGTGGAATGTAGCGTCTGCTATTTTTTGACAGTAACATTTATGTTTGACATATTATGCTAGCCAAAAACTAATATGTAGTCGCATTCCTGCGTGAAATTATGACTATATGCCAAATTTTGACTTAATCGGATCAACGGCTCGGCAGTTAACATGAGATATTGTAGACATACATATATACAGCAGAGTTGTCAGATATATATCAAGTGATATGTATCACAATAAATATCACGATATATATCATGATATTAATTGATTGATATATATCATGATATATATCCGACAAAAATGTTGCGCAATGGAGTTTTTTTGAGGCAATGTGATCTGCGAAATAGGGCTTTATGCTTTACGCATGCAGCACGCCTCTTTGTCTCGACTTGTTTTCCTTTTAAAATGAATTTAATTTCGATTTATTGTAAATATAAATAACATTGATAATATCATGATTGATTTTTGTTCATGAATCGATATAATGTTTTATCTAATTTTTGTCCAAGTAGTGTTTGTTTTGATTTCAGACTTGAACATTATCTAAAAATCAAAATTCCAAGAAAATATCAAAATATCGGATATATATCGAATATATCAGTAAATATCCGATATTATGATATTTTGATATTTATATAAATATCATGATATTTTCCAACCCTGATATACAGACTGACAGACATCACTCTGGAAATGGTCTTAATCGTCTTGGGGACCTCAAAACTGATATATCCATCGTATTCTAATTTTTTTCCGCACGATCACATCACTTTTCCTTCTATTAGTGGAAGGTCGGGAAAGTGAATAATTGTATTAAAAAATCAAATTAAATTGAGCGTAATAAGAGTTTTCTGACGCACACACGTCATTCTTTATATCGTTGTTGTCATCCGAGATTGAATGTATCTATTAAACAATCATGAATAATGCATATGTGCCTAAAGAAAATATTTAAAATTCTGTCTTCGTTGTTACAGTGTTCGTTGAAGATCATGGCGGAGGATGAACTGTTCACACCGAGGGACTACCAGGCAAAACTGGTAGATATTGCCCTGTCGACCAACACTATAATCTACCTCCCTACTGGGAGTGGTAAAACTTTTATCGCCGTGATGGTTTTAAATCGCATGAGCGAGAGTTTGAAAAAGTAATGTTGAATAATCAAAAGCAAATGAGTAAGCTGAAAATCAACTTTTTTTTCCCTAGGTCATACAGTGAAGGAGGTAAAATAACGATGATTCTCGTGAATACTGTCGCGCTAGTGCCGCAACACAAAAAATACATTACAACGCACACTATTTTCAAGGCGGGGTGTTACACTGGCGAAATGAACTTGGATAACTGGACCAAAGAAAAGTGGGAGAGTGAATTCAACAAGTACCAAGTTATCATCATGACCAGCCAAATAATGATTAATCTGATAAATAATTACTTTATCGGTGAGTTTTTTGTTGAAGGTGGGGTAGACAGACTGAAACCAAATTTATCTTGGTCAGACGCATCAGTTTAATTCTCACTTGAAATGTTAAATCTAAACCGAATTCGGCTGCGATCTAAAAAAAATGAAACTATCCAGGAAGTATAGCTGGGATTCTAAAACTTCATTTTTGGTGTCGCCATTCCGCGTCAGGATCTTTTTCACAACATAAACTGAGTGACCATATTAAAACAGGTGCACTAGCCGCCATAGAAATCGGGTCATTTCATTGTGTAAATCATAAGAAGGAAACATGACCCGATTTCAATGGCGACCAGTGTACACGCTGCACTCTGCATCATATTATATTACCTGTGATGTTAGTGTGAACATTTTAAGATGTGCCATTTAACATTTTGATCCCGACCGGTCACGTTGTACTTGACAAAATTCAGAGGAGTTGCTAAGAAAATAGTGCCTAGCAACTCCTCAAGTTTTTTCAAAGTGAAAAGTTTCAAAGTAGTTTTTATTAGTATGAAATGGGCCCCAGATGACGCCACGGTACAATGTACATAAAAGCAGCTTTGGATTCCAGTTTTGCACCGGAACATTTTTCCGATATAAATGGTAAATGGTGAAGTACTGTAAGGACTTTGTTCTGGTGTCAGTTTGCCCTTTACTCCTGAAAAACGCTTCAGGATAAAGCCGCAGTTGTCACTCACTCTGTGGGTCGTAGCTGGCAAATATAGTAGGGTAGGTTCACTTCTACTGTGACTCCTGACTCTAGTTGGCTGGGCAAATTTTCTACTTTAGCATTGTAGGCTTGCCGCCTTTTTACCTGGTGTGAAACTGGCTTCTCTGGAAGTAAAGTTATATTTCTTATCAAATTGATATCAAATCAAAGTCTTGGAAAACTGTCCTTGTCATACGTGGAAATGCGACTAGAGGGGCGCAGAGCTGTATTACTGTCATTTAGACGCCAAACCGCACGGGGCCGTCTTCAATCTAAGTCATCTTGACGGCGGCCATTCAAGGCCGACAAAAACTCGTCCCGCCAAGCTCCAAAACGAAAGCAAATTACATATTGAAGGTACTCACATGAATTTCGCTCCATTACGCAACTTTGAACGGCTCGTTTTTTTGAAACTCGGTTTATTAAACTTTTTACACGTGAATCCTGCTGCAACTGCAGACCTGCTGGGATGTTCCTTGTCTTGCCTATAATAGTCCTTCATGGTTTGGCGTGTCTTTTCGACTGGAAGAGGTGGAAGGATTGATAATTCTATTCTAGATTGTAGATTAGAGGTGGTCGTTTGGTCTCGGAGGATCCTTTCTGCACTGCGACCTATAAGATCTTTTGTTGATGATTCTATAGGTTCCCTTTTTTTTGGACGAAGGGCTAGTATATTTTTAGTTCGAATCATCGTAAAGTTGAACTGGCTTCGAGAGATTAAAAATATTATGGACAACTGTCAAATGTCGAAGCCGCTTTGATTTATTTGTTCATTGGCGAAAATTGAAAATAAGTCGAAAAATTACTACATTGTCCAATAAAATGGAAAAAGGCGTCAGACATCAAGTCCCGCAAAAATGATCCGTCTATCTGCAGAGGAAATGCGTAAAAAATGTGTTCCAAAAGTGGTCGAACGACTTCGTGTCTCTTTGTGAATTATTGTGCCGAATGAAGCCAGAGCAGCCAACCGCAAAGTTTTGGGGATTTTCTAAATTTCAGATTTGGAAACTTAGAAACAAAATCTCACAGCCGACTAGAATCACGGTAGAAGTGAACATACTATATCTGCCGAAATCAATACCAGTACCTATGAGAATAATGTCACCTGTTGCGCGTCTTTATAATGTTCAGTCAACACTATGAGTAATCGAATTCGGAACCTCAATCAATGATTAATTTCAGATCTGCGAAAAGTGAACCTGATGGTTTTTGATGAATGTCATCAAGGCGTTGATGATCAACCGATGAGACAAATTATGAAGACGTTCCAAAATTACGATGAGCACCCCAGAGTACTCGGTTTGACAGCGACACTTTTGAATGGTAACTGTAAATTGACAAAAGTCATGGAAGAGGTTCGTGCTTTGGAAACGACGTTCCATGGTAAAGTGGCAACTGTTGATGGCTTGCAACACGTTGTAGGGTAAGTTTAATGCCAGTTTTTCATTGCGAGCCTTTCCGCTATCTAAACTGGCCAACTGTTGAAGTGATCCACTCAAAAAGTTTGCCTCACAATGGGGTCGTACAGAAGAATCACAAAATACGATTTTATTGGTATGGACCTTTCATTAAATAGATAAAATTAGCAACTGTGCAGCTAAAACACAAATTAAAAAAAAATCGGCCGATAAAAAAGTAATTGAAGTTTCGCTTCTTCCAGTATATCGGTTTAAATCAAGTGAAATCGCGCGCAGCGTTAGCGCGAATGAAAACAAAGCATGGACAAGGTCGACATGAGAGCAACGTATCAGCAGCAACGACAGCATCGTTGCCATAGCAACACGCAACGTCTAGTTACGTCACTAGACGTTGAAATCAAACCGCTCTGCTTTGCGCCTCGATTTTCAACTTTTTTTTCAAGAAAAGTAGTTGCTTCTGAGATACTATGTTGCTATGTCTGTGGTAATCTCACATTGTACTTAAGTTTAAAGGAATAAAAAAAAAATCGTATAAGACCCCATTAATGAGAAAATCTCTGAAAAAAAAAAACTGATTTGAAAAATGTTTGTGATTAATGACGTAATGCATGACAACAGGGTGACAACAAAAAGAGTATAAAACTGGCCCACATCTTCACATGTGCCGCCTTCGAGAAAAAAAAACTCAGATTTTTCTGGTGGTGTTTTAAAGCATACATGAGATGTTTGCATGTTTTGAGATGATGATCGTATTTTTTTGAGAGAGAGAGAGAGAGAGTTATACAGGGTGAGTTATTGATATGGGAAATATCACTTACACCTACGCTATTGATGATATCGGAATGAACCAAACGGAAGGTCAAAGTGCAGTTTGTAAAATTGTTTTGCCCTATACAGGTGTCCCATTTTTACAGAGCAGTTTTTAAACTAATTGTTTTAATGTTTTAAATAACACCCCCTATACAGGGTGTCCGTTTTTCGAGGCTGAGCATGGGTATCTCGCTTATCTTTGGAGATACAGAGTCGGTTAAATTAGAAAAAAGTTGCGAATTTTCATGACGATCAAAAATCCAAGAAGATATTTGACTTGTCAGTTTTAGTTTTCGAGATACCAAGAAAAAACAGAAATTTATAATTTTTGTTTTTATTTTTTATTTGAAAAACGGTTGAAGGTAGGCTTTTCTAATTAAGACATTGTGGAGGCACTTTTCTAAGGGGAATTCATTGTTGCCAAAATCTTCATTCTAGCTTTCAAAACAACCGAGATATGACATTCAACTTTTTTTTCTCTTATGGGCGCCATATTGGATTTTGACATTTTTGAATACAAAATTTTTTTCTGGTTACAACGATGTGTCACATGCCACTGTTAAATTCATGCTTCTGAGCAAAAAAAAAATTTTTTAATTTTTCAAAGAGTGCTTTGGAAACAAAATAATAATAATAATAATAATAATAAAGGCCTTTATTTATAGGGCGAAGTTTAGCCAGAGCTATTCCACTCAACCCCAAAACTCAAAAAATATAAACAATTCAATAACAAAGAAATGAACAATACGTAACACCAATTAATAAATTACAAATATAAAACAAATATGCAATTAAGTAAAATAAAAAACTACTACTCAAAATAAGTATAACAAAAAACAGATATTCAATGCAAGTTAATGCAAGAAAGCGACTTCAAACGTTATACTGATTGGACGGAGAAGAAATGTGACCTGAGTGTTTTTTGACAAGTTTGACTAGACACTGACTTGAGATTCTCTGGTAGTGAGTTATAAATGCAGCAGGCATTATACGAGAATGATCTTCGAAAAACGGACGTACGATGTCTGGGAGTCGCTAGCAACTTGGAGTACCGCATATTTCGATCGTGCTGATCGTGCCTGTATTGAAGTTTTTCGCGCAGGTGTACAGGTTTCGATGTGACAAGCAAGCGGTTTACAAAAACAGACATAGCATATCTGAACATATCCTCCACCCTCAGCCAACCAAGCTCGTGAATTCGCAGTGAAACTCTATCATACTTGCGCAGCCCGTAAACAAATCTACAGCAGGTATTTTGAATCTTTTGTAGACGATATTTAGACAAAACATCTAAACATGGGTAATACACAACAATACAGTAGTTAATAATCGGGAAAATTAACGACTCACAAAGTTTCTTCCTAAGTTTAAAATTCAATATCGAAAAGTTAGTGTATAGGATTTTCCATACTGCAAAAGACTTCCTAACAATCATATTAACGTAATTTTTGAATCTTAGGGAAGTGTCAAATATGATTCCAAGATTTCTCGCTTCCTCAACGAACGTAATACGTTGATCGTAGATAAGTAGGCTGCTCAAGTGAGGACTCATTTCACACGCGATATTCTTTGGAGCAAATAAAAGGGACACAGTCTTTGCTACATTTAGTTTGAGCCCTTGAGCCGATGAATAGTTTTCAACCGATTTTAGGTCCGTATTAAGTGCGGCCATAGCTGCTGTGACGTTCTTGGGGTGAAAGGAATAGTAAAGTTGGGTGTCATCAGCATACATTTGGATGCTTGCCTTATTTACATGTGTTTTGAGATCTGCTGTGAACAATGAAAAAAGCGAAGGGCCCAGATTCGTACCTTGAAATACACCAGAGGTAACAGGCTTCGGAAAAGAATAGTTTTGGCCGAGACGCACTAACTGCAGGCGATCGCTCAAGTAGCTTGCGAAAAAATTTCTCGAGTGTTCATCAAAACCATAATAGTGTAATTTGGCGCAGAGAAGGGAATGATCTATGGTGTCGAAAGCTTTTGAAAAATCGAGGAGCACCATTGCAGTTGCATAGCCTTTATCGTAAGACCTTAAAATGTCATCCGTCACCCTTGTCAAAGCGCTCGCAGTGCTGTGGTTCTCGCGAAAGCCGGCTTGTTCAGCTGGAATGATTTTGTTGTCGATCAAGTAACTGCGGAGTTGTGGTTGTAAAATTTTTTCCAGGATCTTTGAGAAAACGGGAAGGATGCTGATTGGTCTAAGATCATTCGGGCAGTTTGGAGCTTTGGTCTTCGGTAAGGGGACAACTATTGCTGTTTTCCATTCTTGAGGGAAGTAACCAATCTCAATACAGCAATTCATAAGATGTGTCAGGTGTTCAACAATTACAGGGCAACAAAGCTTTAACATTTGTGGAGATATACCATCTATACCCGGTGAGGCGAACTTCAAACTGCTTACAATGTTACGAATCTGATCAACAGATGGTAAACGAATAGAGAATGAGTTGTTATCATTATGTTTGTGTAAAAGAAAATAAGCAGTTGCGGCAGTGCAACTATCGGGAGTAGAAAAAACGCTAGAAAAATGATCATTAATGACATTTGGATCATTTAGGCTGGCTGGAATGTGGGATGAACTCGCCTTGATAACACTTAGTCTCCTCAACGATTTCCAAAACTCACGCTTGTCAATATTTTGGTACTGCTTAGACAAATATACAGATTTCTCACGTCGGATAGCCGAGAGGGTCAAGTTTCTGAGTTGGGTGTAGGAAAGCCAATCTGTAGCTGATTTAGATTTTTTGAAACGAGACAAAGCTTTATCGCGTTCTGACATCATTTGTCGAACCGTTGAGGTCAACCATGGCTGGAAAGGTTTGGTGATTTTCTTTGTAACAAAGGGTGCATGGATGTCAAACAAACTCAAAACGTTAGCTGTGATAAAATTAATCTTGTCGCGAATATCCGGCATGTAGTAAATTTCGTCCCAAGGAATTGCATTTAAATCTTTCCTAAAGGATTCATGTGAAAAGTGTTTAAAAGAGCGATAAGTTATGACAACCGGACTAATCTTCGGAACCCGTATGCTTAACTCACAAGATATCATCTTATGGTCCGAGATATGACCAACGTCAAAAGTACATGCTGACTGCACCATATTAGGGTTATTAAAGAAGATGACGTCGAGTAATTTTTGACTAGTTGCAGTATCGCGAGTAGATTCGGATATCAATTGAGCAAAATTATACGATGCAAAACAATCATGTAATGGATTGCTGTGAAGCATATCAACATTCATATCACCCAAAATCATTATATTGTCATATTGAGGAGTTATGTACGATAATAGGTTATCAAAAAATTCAACGCAAGCACCTAATTTACCCGATGGGACACGGTATACAGACCCAACTAATAGTGTGATACGCCCAAATTTTATTTCTACCCACAAGTGTTCGACCCCATCAACCGGTTCAAAATCAGAAAGGACAGTCGCTACCCTCAAATCACTCCTCACATAAATTCCCACACCTCCACCTCTCGCAGGCCTGTCGTATCGAAACATTTGATACCCCACAATACCAACGGATTCTGACGGTACTATCCCAGACAACCACGTCTCAGACACGCATACTATGTCAAAGTGATTGTCAATTACACTACCAGAGAACTCAGAGAACCCCGTAAACAACGATCTAACATTCAGATGAGCGATTCTCAGATTACTGACGTCTGGACATCGCCCCCTCGCATCACTTACATTCCTGACGTCGGTATTTAAGATCTGGTCTTGACATAGGTTGGACTTCTGATTCTTATTTGTTTCAGTCATTTTTAGCATAATCAATCTGTTGTCTAACTTGCTCCATTTTTTTCAGATACATTGGGCAATTTCGATCTCGGGCTGAATGTTGACGCTCTGTGATCCTAGACCTCTGGCAGTTGATGCAATTAAGATCAATTGCTGGACATGTCGAGGCAGAATGTTGTTTGCCACACTTGTGACAAGTTTCTTCTTTTTGGCCACAGTGCTTACTAACGTGCCCGAAGGCGCAGCAGTTAAAACACATGGGAAAGTTGATAACTTCTTTCACAAACGTCGCGGTTAGATTTATAAAAATTTGTTCCTTTTTGAGAAGATACTTGGCCAAATTTACGTCTGTTTCCACCAACCAGTTCTCTTTAAAGGGATTTCGACATTGAGCCTTATGCACCACTTTGGTATTCTTCTTGACGTGTTCAAAGTCGAAATTACTTTTTATGTCTTCGTTCTGTGCGAATACATCGGTAATCATCTCTTCGTCTGAGGTGGTTTTATCTAAACCGCATAACTGTATCGTCGGTCTTCTTATAATTTTGTCTTGCGTTTGAATACCATCCGTCCTGCTGCTTAAAAAGGATTGTATCTTTTCTTTTTGTTCTTTATTTTGTGTGACGATCAACAGCTTGTCCTTTGATAAGGTGATTACGTTTTTGAACCCTCCGTTGATTTCTTTCGGATCGATACTTTTTGACATAATTTTCCATTTATCCTTTACATCTTCACCGTCTGTCGCTTTAATGATTAGTTCGTTGTCTTTATTTAAAGCAGTTTGTGGGGGAGTTTTCCATTGTTCGTTGGTTTTTGTTGTCTGCCTTTTTTCAGGAATTTCGCCATATGTTTTTGTCACATTTGCATATGTTTTCTTTTCTTGCCGGGGTAAGGGTAGGTCGTCTGCAGCTACTCCGTCAACACCTTTTTTCAGCTGTCGTTTTTCTGCGACCTCAATTTTGTTCTTCCATAATTGCCTTTCCAGATTATTTTGATATTGTAGTATTTGTACAATATTAGAGTAAATTGTATCAGTTGCTTGCCCTACAGCTTTTTGGTGTTGTCTATTGAATCTTAGATTTCCATTGCTTTCATCAGTTGTTGCTGTTTTTATAGTTTTCAGTGAATGAATGATTTCTTTAATGAGATCGTCATTTCCAATATCCGTGTTGTATTCTTCCTCCGTTTCTTCTGCTGCGGACTCATCTTGTACTGATTCGTCGTTTCCCAGTTCTTCTAACGTCGAATTAATTTTCTCAATGTCCCTTAGGTCGAGGCTGGATCGGGAACGGACGTTCGGTTTAAATTTCTTAGATTGTCCTGTTTCTAGTGTATCATCTTCTGGAGGGCTTCTTCGTGGCTTGCGCTGATGTTTTTCCATTTATATCAGATGGGACAATGTAAGATAATGAGCGACCGTCCAATGTCGCACAGACCCCCGTGGTCTGTACTGGATGGAACCGGCACGCCCAAGTCAAGTAGGGAATGTTAATATGCGCTCGGGAGGTTAGGTGTCTGATAAGAAGCGTGCCGATAATATTTGTAAACAAATTCGACGAGTGCTCACGCTACCTCCTTCCTCATTTACAGATGTCTTCCTGGTGGTTTCAATTATGTGCAGTTGGAGATCATCCAGTTTTCGTCTTAGCTTGAATCCTGCAATTTTCCAGCAAGTTTTAACACAACACAGATCGAAAATTAACAGCGTACACTTTGAAACAATTGTTCGGCACGGATGCGTATTTCGATTTTTTTTTTTCAGCACCGTCAATAAAAAAACGTAAATGTTAAAGATTTATTCATTAATGACATGTGGCACATCGTTGTAACCAGAAAAGAATACCATATTCAAAAATATCAAAATCCAATATGGCGCCCATTAGAGAAAAAAGTTGAATGTCGTATCTCGGTTGCTTTGAAAGCTAGAATAAAGATTTTGGCAGCTTTGGATTCCCCTTGAAAAAGTGCCCTGAGAATGTCTAGATGAGAAAAGGCCACCTTCAACCGTTTGTTGAACAAAAAATAAAAACAAAAATTCAAATTTCTGCTTTTTCACGATATCCCGAAAACGAAAATCGATACGTCAAATTTCTTTTTGGATCATTGATCGTCATAAAAATACGCAACTTTTTCCTAATTTAACCGACTTTGTATCTCTCAAGATAAGCGAGATACCCATGCTTAGCCTCGAAAAACGGACACCCTGTATACATATCATCACATATTTCAATTTGTCCTCTCTCAGGCATTATAAATCCGTTCAGTTTTTGCACTTCGCTTCAACCGTTCAGAAGCTATTTTTTCTAAAAATTAATGCGTTGCAGGCACTTGCTAAAAAAATCGCAAGGGACTTGTTTATCAGGATATCAATTTGGGACTTTGTCTATGTCCAAGCAACGGCCTAGGGTATCTTTTGTCGCTAAGATCGCCTATTTCTGTTGTGGCATCATCTTGCTGTGACACACTGACTTGAAATTATGAACGACAGAATGGTAGAGAATTAAATAATATTCTACGAGAAAATCCTCAAGGCCAATTATTAGCTTTTCTAGGCTTTTCTTGGCAGTTTACAACCTGTAAATGGTTTTATAGAAGGCACTAAATGAATCTATCTCTATCTAGTTTAGCCGTGAACCACGGTCAAAATTCCGCGACAATCCAGTTCATCCAGTTCATATTTTAGAAAATTTAAAAAATCACAGACCCGATGAGAAAATATGGCAATGTAGAGAGCAAAAAACTGAATAAGAAAAGCCAAAGTTACATTTCACACCATTCAGGTAAATATAAGAAAAAATTAGAAAATCCAAAAATGGACATTTTCACTGCAAGCTTTTTCAATCAATTCTGAAATAAACGTAAACGTTTTTGAAAATCTTCACTCACAAACTTGTGAAGTCTGAAATGGTCTATAAAAATGTCCATGAGATCGTAATACATATATCCATATCTTTTTGTTTAGCCGCAAAGCGCTGTCAAAGTTGGGCAACATTCAATTATTGGAATGTTGCGTCGTGCCGGTTTGGCCACATCAGCGGCGAAAAACTTTGATTTTTCTTATTCACTCTTCTATTCTCTACTTTTTTTTTTCATCAAGTCCCTAATTACTTCCAAGTTAAATTCTTATTTTACTGGACTACTACACTAAAAGATGATATATTTCGCTGATTGTTACTAGTTATACTACAGTTCAGTAGATATTTTCTTTTTTTTAGATATTCCACCAATCCACAAGAGTTGTTCAAGTTTTTCGAAACTCACCAAATATCCAGTGAAGAAACCACTGCCATTTGTCAACTCAATAAGGTTATAGACGTATTGCGGGTGCTGAAACTAGACGATCTACCTTCACCAAAACGCACTCTGGATAGGAACACTTTTGAACCGTTTGAACCGGTCGATGTTTTGAGAAAGCTCCGAAATTTCATAAGAGACTTGATTATTCACATCGAAATGCTGGGACCGTTTGGGGGATACAAAGCATCCATTGCCTATATGATCCAGGTGGAACGGCTCAGAAAGCATTGTCAGGACATGAAGACATACACCACCCTGAACTACATTCTTACGGTGTTTGGTTGTGTGAAAGAGGTGTTCAGAAAAGCCATGGGTCAATTTACCGAAGTCGAAAAACTGCGACGATTCTCTTCTGATCAAGTTCTCAGACTGTTCGATGTTCTCAAAGAGTACAAATCTAAATCCACAGAGGATTTGTGTGCTTTGATTTTTGTGAAGCGGCGGTTCACGGCCAAAATTGTGTATCATATAATCGAAAGCTTCGCCAAGTGCCATCCTGATATGAACCACATAAAAGCGAATTTTGTGGTAGGAAATTCCAATAATCCGTTCGCTGACACCAGAGAGGGCCTATTCATATCAAAAAAGAACAAAGAGGTGCTAGACAGTTTTGTCAACAAAGAAATCAACGTTCTGGTCAGCTCGAATGTGCTGGAAGAAGGCGTTGATATTCCCAAATGTACGCTTGTAGTGAAATTTGATAAGTATGAAGACTACAGATCCTACGTGCAATCAAAAGGAAGAGCAAGACACAAATCCAGTCTTTATTACACTTTGGTGAATAATGGAGAGGCCAACAAATTTTTCGAAAGGCTCGATAACTTCCAAAAAATAGAAAGTTTATTGACTGATGTAAGTTGAATTTTTGTAGATGAAATACTGCATTTGGTTTGTCGAATGGCTCTGAAAATATGTAAGTGCTTATTAATCGAAATGTTCCAGTATTTAGTTGGAAAGACGGATGAAAGGGAAGGCGCTAGCGAAGTTGAAATTAACAATATGTACAATGAAGAAGTGATAGAACCCTATTTTGTGGATGGCCCTAATTCGGCGCAAGTCAACATGTATTCTGCCATTCCTCTTCTCTGTCGGTACTGCAATAGTTTACCTTCTGACCAGTATACCGAATACGCCCCTGACTGGTATCTAGACAAGAGCGGCACGAATAGGAAGTCACGGGTGGTTATATTTCTCCCAATTCTTTGCCCCATCAAGGAACCGATTTGGGTAAGTAGTGCCAATCTTAGAGGAGATGAGACTGCTTTAAAGAAGGCGATGGACATTTCTTTTTTATTTTCTGATCAGAAACCTTCAAATTGATAATGATGTGTTCTATTTATTACACACACACATTTAAGATTACGCTTCAAACTAACTTCATATATACCTACCTTGCTTGAAAAGCGCTGTAGCCGTGTGGCATGCGTGTGGCAAAGCTCATAAAAAATCACTTAACGTGTGTAAATAAATACCGGGTGATCATTTGAAAACTATCCACCTGCAATAACTCCCCATTCCTGGTGAATATTTCTTCGAGCAAAAACAGGTCGATTTTTATATCGAGGGGGACATCTAAAACATACATTGGCAAATTTCCATTTTCAGCCCCCTCGCCCCCACTCACCCCACTCTTTCTGAAAAAAATATTCCCAAAATTTTTAACTTATTCTGGACCCCCCAATTCTCTTCAATTCAGTCAGCGTTATCATAGATAGCATGAATTTTCGGTGGAAAAAGTGCTGCCCAAATTCACCCCTCTGCTCTCCTCCAGCTCAACTTCAAAATTCAACAAAACACCACCTAGTTTGTGAAACATCAAATTGAAGGGATTTGAATTCTCTTTCTGAAAACAGTTTTTTTGAAATTTTCAACCCTTCCCCCATTGAATTGGACATTTGGAGTATCCTAGGAGGGAAGCGGGGGGTTTTAAAAATCTTGAAAAAATCTTGTTCAAGAAGAGAATCCAATTCCAATTTTTTGTTGTTGTCAGAGGTTTGAACTTCCAGGGTGATGTTTACGCGATCACATTTCGTTGAATGTTTGCAGGGTCCTCCCATGTTCAACAAAAAAGAGGCCAAAAGGGCCGCCGCTCTGTCTGCATGCATAGCGTTACACAAATGTGGGGAATTAGATGATGCTTTGTTGCCTTCCCTCAAGACTTTTGCAGAAGACACGACATTTTTATTTAAACATTGGCCAGAAACGAAGGAACCCGACGGCGGAGTCAAAAAGAAAAAAAGACTGCACCATAAAGAGGTAGGTGCAAACTTCCTGTGGATTTCCACATCAATACTAATGCCGAGGCAAATTCAAGATTTCAGATTCTCTTGTCGGAAGTATCACAGATGCAGTCCCGTGCTACTTACACGTTGTCCATTTGAGCCCTCAGTTCAGCAGAAGTGAAAACTGCAACCAATCCATTCTGTACGACTTGTACAAGTCAAAGCTGCGATTCGGCTTCTTGACACCGAAAACCCTGAAGTCGGTCTGTAACTTCCCCTTGTACGATTCGAATGGTGCGATTGACGTTGCCATTGAAATGAACGTTAAAAGCGTAATGTTGACCAAAAGTGAAATCGCAGAACTAAGGGAATTTCACTATTTGATATTCAATGATGTGGTCGAAGTTATCAGTGATAAGCCGTATTTAGTTTTTGATGACAGCGGAACGAGATCGGATATGTTGTTGACCGTGCCCATTCAGATCAGCGGGATGGACGTTGCGATCGATTTCGGTGTGGTTTCTAAGCATAAAGTAATAAAAAATCCTCAGTTGGAACCCACTCTTACGGAGAAGATGAGGTTGGATGTGACGGAAGAGAATTATTTGCACACCATAGTTTCGCCTTGGTACAGGCCAAATTCTGCGGTAAGATGCTTGAATTTTAATAGGGTCCACGCACGCTTTTTGGGTGTATCTGCTGCGTGTTTCCAGCAAACTAAATTCATTTTGACAAAACACTCAATTTTCGGGTTCCAAAATATACTTACATGGTGAATCAAAAATGGCGCATAAGCTCTTCAGTACGTTTTAAAAGAGTCATCAAGAAGTCAGAAATAAACTGCTGGACAACGAAGTTGTCGGTATCGGAAAACTAGTTCGACTTTGAAGACTTTGACTTTGAACTTCCGATTGCCGGATGCGATGTTTTTTTTCTTTATTGTGTTGATTAGCCTAATGCTTCCGTGACCTATCCTGTGAAAGTGAGTGTTTAGAAATTTCATGTAAAATTTCTACAGGGTGATACGTAAAATGCTGCAAAATTGTACCGAGTTCATCGTACCCCCATTTGTCGAAAACAATTTTTTTATGTATTCTAATACAAAAATCTGGTAAGACACCAGTGTGGTGTCTTACCTCGAAACGGTTTTGGAATTATCCGGATTGGAAGTCTAACATCAAAGATATAAATATTTATTTTGAATGTTACAGATTTGCCTTCTTGGCACGCGAGATTAAGTCACTTTTGATGAATGGATGTTGACATTGGGCAAGATTGTTCGTACAACAGTCCAGGACAATTTCACTCTCAACACAACCCGAATATTTGGTGTGGGGCCAAGCAGGGGGCACTTTTTCAAGTGGTTGCCCTGCCTGTTTTTCGTACGTTGGATTTCGTCAGAATTTCATCAGAATTTTAGATATGGAACATGTTCTATTTGCAGATTTAAGCCTTTGAACATGGTAACGATGTGAAACTTCAGTGTCCGAGTAAAGTAAAGCCCCCATGGACGTTATACTTTTTGTGCTTGTGCTATACCTGAGTTTCGTAAATCTGCAACATTCAACATATAAAATTTATATTTTCAATGTTAGGCTTCCAATCCGGGAAATTCCATAACCGTTTTGAGATAAGACACCACGCTTCATAATTTTTGTATTGGAAAATTTAAAAAATATATTTTTGAGAAATGGGGGTACGATGAAGTTGCGATTTTGCACCATTTTACGTATCACCCTGTAGAAAATTTACATGAAGTTTCTCAACATTCACTATTATAGGATGGGCTACGGAAAGATTAAGCTAGTTAACGCAACAAACGAAATGGAAATCGCAATCGGCAATCGAGAGATATTGACCTACCAAGTCGGACCATTTTTCCGATACCGACAACTTCCTTGTCCAGCAGTTTAGTACAGAAATATTTGAAACATTTATAAGAGGCAAAACAGTTTCAGTTTCACGCTAGGTTTGAACACCACCAAAGATAAAAGCGCTCAGTAAAGGTACCAATATCAATAAGATGCAAGATAGCAGAGTGAGATCAAGACACGATGGTCGAAAATGAAAATGTCGAGCTCATTTATCATAGTGTCACAGTGAACGATAACTGTCCAAATCTCCTTAAATGTAAGCGTGGACTATGCAAGTAACTTTAACCATTAATCATAGGTATACGACGGCAAAATCGAGGGTAAGATTATACCAATGGCGAATAGGCTACTGGACACTGGTGCCATTTCAAGATTTCACCATGATCGGGCTATCAAGTACACATCAGTGAACCCATTTTGAGAAGAAAAAGTTAGCTTTTTCCACGTGTCTATTTGTTGCAACGATTTTAAAAATTCGCGTGACGTCATAATATGTGCTTCCATAAGCGCTGCGCGTGGAACGAACACAGCATGCGAGTATCGCGGTGAGAAAGGTAGGAATGGATCTAGATATTCATCAGTGACGTCACCAGCGTTCTATTTAAATTTTTTAAGGCACTTGGAATTGAGATGTCGCGCTGCGGTTTCCACCATTAAATCATGTAAAAAGTTGAAATTTTATTGAAAGAAAAAATTGAGTCCAGTAGCTTATTGATTTCATCGCCCCAGGACTGCGTGCCCTGACCCGATGCGAACTCATCAAGTCCTTCACGAGAATAATAGATGTTTTCTGATAAGCAGTTCGTACCAGGGCAGCACTGGGATTGACACATCTGTGATTTAGAGTTGACGGCACACCACAGGGACCTGTGGGCGGGGCTGAACAGAAAAACAAAAATCGTTTTGGACGAGTCCGGGTCTTGAAATAGGGGAAGTAACACCGTCAGCTGGAGTGGTGGACCATTATCAAGTCACAGAGACGAACGTAAAATCGCACTGCAAATCTAGGTGCACCACTAGATGAACTCAGTTCGCGCAGTTAGGCTCCGCCCACAGGTCCCTCTGGTATTCCGAGTACTCTACACTTTCCCCTCCCATAATGAGAAAAACTACCAAATTCTATACCTAACTACCTACCTTTACCTGTCTACCTGCTCAGAAGGCAGGTTCCAACAACATCTTCGTTTCGTCTGTATAATCTTTGAAGGAGCCTATTATGTGGGGAAGATGAACGGCGGATCCGATAGCATGCCATTGGGACATTTCTTTAGCAGTCAGAAAATAACTTTCAACACCGCTGTGAACTTTGAAGTGAAACAACAACTCCAGAAAATTATGCATAAACCAGGGATCACGCATAAACCTAAACTCTGGCATTTCACCAACAGCAGCTCTTGCAGGGTAGATTCCTATGCACGCTTGCTGTGTTGAAAATTAGAGCTGAGCGCATAATACTAGAAAGTTTTTGCACCATCTTTCAATCACCCTGTACCAATACACTATTTTCCTACTACAGTGCGCTTGCGTTCGGTTGTCAAATGAGTAAGATTCCCGGCGCGTAATTGAATATTCGAACAGGTTGGTACAAATTCGACTAGAACATACGCGAAAGTGATTGATAGCGATGTTAGGTACAAAACTTTTTTATGTATTTGATAGATTCACCCACCCATTATATTACTATTTATACATTCGATATAATTTCAAAACGTAAAAACGTTAGCGATGATTTTGCAAATGACTTTCTCTGCGATATGATATGAACACTTACAACACTCGAGAGATGTAAATGGAAGGATTGCACTACCCTGGGTACATCTGCACCGCGTTCGGCATGCTCTACTCCGTTCACTCTTTTCACTCCAACTACCACGTGACCATAGTTTCAGGAGTCCTGATTGGTTGAATCGATGAAATGGAGTTAAAGGAGCAAAAAGAGTGAGCATGCCGAACGCAGCTTTGGTTGTCTCTAGCGGTAACTGCCAATTACCTAGCAAAATGCCAATATGTGCCGCTCCTAAAAAGTACAAAATATTGCCAATACGAGCTCCAACTTTGATTACTGTTTGACTTCTACCTAAATATTGATACGAACATTTGGAACAGTAGATGTGTTGACAATTTGTTTTCCAGTTGGGCTTGTTAGTACCATTAGAGCATGGAATTACCATATAAGGTCCTTCTGCAGTGCAGGATTAATAAGGAAACTGCTTTTCTAAGCAAATCGCGTTCTGAAATGACATAACCTTGAAAATATGTGTCAAAACACAGCTAAAATTTCTGTTGTTTCGCCGTTAACTGTCGCCTGTCAGAATTTGTACCACCCTGCTGACGCTTGCGCTAAGATGGCCTTGATACGAAAAGGATGTATAGGTACGCAATACGTACTAGTCCAGTAAGATGAGTCGATTTTTTATATTTCTCCTGAAACGATGAGAGAACGGTGATAAATTTATGAACATTGTGGAGGAAAAAGTTCCAGGGAATCCTGGAAAAAAGTCCAGGAGGGCATAATGTCTAACGTCTTCAGTTTAGCCGTTACTCGCTTTTCGAAGTTGTGCGCGTAGTGCGGTGCAGTTTAGTAATATCGAAAAACCCTTGGCGTGACATTTCTCCTTGAATTCTGTGCGAACAACAAAATATATCCGAAAATTGAACGGCAGAGTTGTAGAGAATTGAATATTCTATAAGAAAATCCTTGAGGCCAATTTATTAGTTTTCCTAGTTTAGCCGTGAACCACGTACCGTCAGGAGTAAAATGTTACCTACATCAACATTTTTGTCATTAGAAAAAATGCGACAAGGTCTTGCTTCATTGAAATTACAGCCCAACAGAAGAAAAGGCTTGGTTCCTGGCTTCATGGCTATGTCACTTTTTTTGCAGTCACAAAAAATTTGATGTATGTAATACAGTGCTCCCGACAGTACATATTTCCGCGACAATTTCATTTCATAAAGTGCTTCATTTAGAAAACTTATTAAAATCTCAGATTCGATGAAAAAATATGACAATGTAAATACTAAATTAGACACTTTGGATAATTTCTTCCTCTACAGATTTGTCAACGAAGGTTTTCAAAAATATTCACGTTCATTTCAGCATGAAATGAGAAAGCTTCAGTGACAATTTCCATTTTGTTTCTGTTTTTTTTCAATTTTTGTTCCCAAGTTTCCTTGTACCTATGCTGTGGAAAAACTTTGGTTTTTCTTATTCAGTTTTTCGCTCTCTACATTGTCATTTCATTGAGTCTAGGATTGTTGTTTTCTAGAAGAACCACTTTATTAACTGGATGGTCGCGCAACTTTGAACGTGGCTCACGGCCAAACTGAAACAATTTCCAGACATTCTTGTTGTTAAACACAACAAACACGCGAATATAAGTAAATATTGCGCCATAAGGATTCTTGTTGTTCTCACAACCTTCAAGGAGGAATGTCATGCCAAGGGTTTTTCCATTTTACTGCACTGACTGTGCCACCGACGCGCGCACCTTTGAACGCGATTGACGGCTAAACTGAAGAAGTTGGACATATATGCCTTCCGGGCTTTTTTGCAGATCATTGGATTCGCCAAAACTTTGTTCCTCACAATTTTTATATATTTCATACCGTTCTCTCATCGTTCCATGAGAAAGACCGCGGTGCAAGTTTTTCCATCTTTTTTATTTTTTTACCATAGTTGCCGGGATGGTGGCAAACATAACTTTTCATTTTTCCAATGCAGTTTTTCATTCTCTACATTGCTTTTTTTTCATCGAGTCCGTACTTAGGTCCAAGTGAAACCCTTATTTTACTGGACTATTTATACTGTCAGTTCCACCAAGCTATTTCAATTTCTAACTCGTGCTCTCCTATTCAGTAGAATTTTGGATTTGGCCAATAGCAGCGCTAGTTAAAATTTATCACAATGATGAAATTTAAAAGAGCTTCATAGATCTGTAGAATAATAACTTTTTTCCAGATGTACGTAGTAACGACCATTTGTTTTGACAAGACTCCACTGAGCAGTTTTCCCAATGACGATTTTTCAAATTTCGTCGAATACTACAGCGAGAAACATTCCCGCAGAATCCACAAGCTCGACCAACCCCTGCTTCTCGTCAGAGGGCTATCGAAAAAATTGAATATGTACAAACCGAAGGGACGCGAAGCGAAACGCAGAAAGGATCAAAGATTCGAAGAGAGCGACGAATATTTAATACCTGAACTGGTGGTCAAACAGGATTTTCCGTCCTCATTATGGGTGCAAGCTCGACTCCTTCCCAGCATACTGTCTCGACTGACTTACCTGCTGAAATTACAAAAACTGCAAACTACCATAGCGCGGGAGTTACATTTGAATCAAGATTTTCACTTGCTCAGCGCGGCACCTTTGGAACTGGACCTTGATCTCATCGATTACAATCCAGATGACAAGATCAAGTTCAATAAACTGATCGAGTCCCCGACTCACACCGGAAATGTCCTCGCCCTGGAACGTACGCCGCTTTCTTCTCAAACCTACAACAAAGATTACGCCAGCAAAATGCTTGAGAGCGAATATCCATGGAAAAACATTGACGAACCGAAAGACATCGAACGCGACCTCAATGTCACCGTCGTTGACATTGAGCATTACGAAGTGTTCGTTTCGCAAAAAGTTTCCAATGAAGAAAGAGCGCTGGCAAGCAGGAGCCCCTTGAAAGTGCCTGCCATCACATACCCCCCATTGGAGTTCAGAGAAAAGCCTTTGGAAATTCTCTCGGTCAAATTTGATAATCAAAGTCCAAACTTACGCGAGATCCACAGAGCCATGACTTCTGCTGAAGCTAACGACATAGTAAATTTAGAACGGCTAGAAACGCTGGGCGATTCTTTTTTAAAGCTGATAAGCTCATTGTACATAATGTTCAAATTTCCCAATTACAACGAAGGCAAGTCCACTCTTCTCAAGGGCAAGCTGGTCAGCAACAAGAATTTGTTCTACTTGGCGTGCAGGAAGAACCTAGGAGGCATCATGAAGAACTGCAATTTTTCACCAAAGGAAGACTGGGTGCCGCCTGGGTTCTGCATACCAGCCTTGCTCAACAACAAGATTTTGCGCAAAGAAATGTCGATCAGTTGCCTTTTTGATTGCGAAATACCTTTCGAGGAACGGATCTCAGGGAATGTGAGTCAAACTACGCTGAGAGATTTGAAAGCGACCGATTATCCGATCATGAATGATGAGGAGAATTTATATCCGACAATGTGCCATTTTATCAACAAACAATATGTGAGTGACAAGACCATCGCCGACGGTGTTGAGGCACTGCTGGGAGCGTACTTTCAGTGTGGAGGTTTAATTGGTAAGTTCGCGGTAAATCTGCAAAATAGGGTCCTTAACTGGGTTGATTATTGATGAGGCATCTTATGAGTAGAGACTGAGTGGTTTCCCGCAAATCTGCATGATTACGTTTGTTGAAAATTCGGAACTAAAAAATGGTTAAGGTAGGCAATCCACGTTTACCATCACGTACATCACTTCAGCGCATATCTGTGAACGCATATACCTGCAGAGCGCGGTAATTTCAATTTTGACGCACGAATAAGTGTCACTGTCAATGGCAACTGTCAATCAATAATCTAAATCATGGAGGGTAGAGGTTATATACCCTCCATGATCTAAATGTAAACAAACGTAACCTCCAAACCATTCAACATTTAATATTGTTCAGAATGAAATGTTACGTGCCGTATGGCACAAAGACGCAGCAAAGATTCAGAGGTGATACGAAACACAATGAGCTGCAAGGCGATCACCGAAACAAGAGCGTTATTAGGTTAGGTCTGTCGAAAGTGTCGAAACGTCAAATCGACGTCAAGCGCTGTCAGCTGCCACTTGCGTGACATTACACACGCAGACCGTATTACAGTGTTGTCGTGATATGAGATATGGCAACGTCCTACTTTCACAGGTATGCGCAGAAGCCTCGGCAGAAGCCTTTCGGGAAACGTGGATTACCAAACACCTTGACTGCTCTTTTTTGTGACCGAAATCCTTCACCTTGGATTATAAAGCGAGTTACAATTAATTTCGACCGTAACATTACACTGATGTTATTGCCAGCAATATTACTTTATCCAATCCTATTGAATAATGCACGCATTATCACACGCATACATGCGTGTATTATTCAACAGGTATAATGGGTAATTATTGCTTCTTACTCATGAGGATGCAGTTTGCCGGCACGAGCCTTGGTCCATAATCCTATTGAATAATGCACGCATTATCACGCGCATACATGCCTGCATTTTTCAATAAGACTGGATAAAGCATTGTATTCTACTCGCGGGTAATGGCTATTACTCATTGGGATGCTTTACCATGGGCCTTGGCGAGTGTCGTAAAACGCCAAGGCTCATGAGTAAGAAGCAGTCATTACCCGCTTTATACTATAGTGGTATGGTTGCCGTTTCATACCGTACCACGTTAGATTAGATGATGTAAAAAAAAGTGCGCACTGTTTGCTCTCGTTGTCATAGAAACTCGCCAGGAAGCCCTGCTATTGGTCCATGCACAAGGTCAGGGCAGTTAGTGCGCACTTTTTTCCCAATAGAAAACTCAATCTTTGGATACAAACAGCAGTAGCGCCACCAAACAGTCAAGTTTTGGCAAATCTGCAAATTCTAGAAATGACAAAATTTCCGTCTGACACTAGTCAACTTCGGTCATTCTGTTTTCAAGTGGCGTTCTCAGAAGACGTGAAAAAGAATCCGACTAAAATATTTCGCGCTAGTACAACCAGGACCAGATGGAGATGCTTCACCAACGCAAAGGTCAAAATTTATCGTTTTACTCCAAGAGCGCACGAGCAAGAACTTCGCATGCAGACGGTTGATCGATGCTTAAAAAAAAACAGCAAATAGGAATTACTTGTGTCACTTCTTCACCGCCACATAACCCGCCGCAACCAAGTTTCCGTCCTTCTTTTCAGAAGCTTCGGAACGATAGGAAAAATAATACATACTTTGAAAGCCCAATGAATTTCGATTTCCATCACGACAACGACAAAAGCTGAAGCCGCTCCACAGACGCCGGCAAAATGTCAGAATAGAGATGTCAAAGATATAATAAAGATTAAAGGGTTGTCCCTCGGGTTGTCCAGTTAGTATGCACACTTTCGCGAGGTCAATACTGGCATATAAATTGAGGAGTGAGGTAGAGAGATGAATCAAAAAGCAAAAGAAAGCTCATTCTATGCCGTTGTTTACCATGTGATGAGTTTCGGGAGAAATTATTTTTTTCGATGCACACTACGACGCAATAGGCTTCCAAAATATCTCGTTTTCCAACTTACCCTGCAATAAACTCCTCTTGTTTGGGCCGAATTCGTTCCGAATGCTCCAGAATGTTTTGAAAATTTGACAGGTTTCATTTTACGTACCAAAAAGTGTCCAGTTGTTTCCTTGACGTTTCATCTCGACTCGATAAATGGAGACACGTATTGGCTGACCAGATCACCCGATCTCACGCCGCCAGATTTCTATTTGTAGAGTTTCTTGAAAGCGCAAGTCTGCTGACAAACCCCGCATACTGGAAGATTTCAAAACCAGTAGTCAAGCCGAAAGTATCAGTCTGCCCTTTACTTTCGATTTCGAAAAATTCTTCAGGATAAAGCCGCAGATCGATCGCACCTTGTTTCACCATGTCGGTCACAGATGGCGAATATCTTACCAAAATCAATGTCAGTCTGAAAAATTATACTGGTTGCGCGTCTTTCGAAAGTTCAGTCAACAGTGGTACCTACTCACCTGTACATTTTCACGCCTTTTGCTCGAGCCAAGTTTTGCGCGAGCATCATTGAAAATTTATTAACAATGTTTCCCATGAAATTATGAATCAATGTTCTATTAATAAAATTCATGTAAGGACCTATTTTTGCAAGTATCCTATTCAAAAATTCAGTTTTCTGTTGTTGTTCAGTGTTTTTGTGATGTAATTTGTGAAGAAAACGTTGACGACACGTTTACAATAATTATTTATTGCAGGTGGTATTAAATTCCTAGAGTGGATTGACCTGATACCGCGATCCGAAAAACTTCAGAAACTCGTCGAAAACACCATCGTGAACCCAATCGTGGACCCCAGTGCCGGCATTGCTCAGATAAATTTCCACTTTCCCCAGTGGCAGGAATTCGAACGACGGCTGGACTACCGCTTCAATAACCGCGGTTTTCTCCTGCAAGCCCTCACTCATTCTTCCTACACGCCCAACAGAGTAACCCTCTGCTATGAACGCTTGGAGTTTATAGGCGATGCAATTTTGGATTTCTTGATAACTTGTCACATTTACGAGACCTGTGGGGCCTTGACTCCCGGACAGATGACCGATTTACGTTCGGCGTTGGTGAACAACAACACTTTCGCCAGTCTCGTCGTCCGTTGCGGTTTCCACAAGTTCCTGCTCATGATGAACATGACTTTGCAGGGGCACATCGACAAGTTTGCGGATTACTTTGAGCGTAAAGATTACGTGATCGACGATGAGGTGTTAATTTTGTGTGAAGAACAAGATTTGAACCTCGCCGAATACATTGATGTTCCTAAGGTATGTACATACTAGATGTTGTAAAAGAACTGGGTTGTCACAGTATGTTCCCGCGAAATTTTCTCTTTTAATTATCATCTATCTACAATGAGCGCTGAACTGCTTCGTATAAGATGCTGCCATGCTGCACAGTGAGGCGCAAAAGTAGCTCTCGCCATTGGTCAGCAACATGTTGTTCATTACTTGTATAGACAATACCAAAGGTGGAACCAGGTGAGTCCATCATTCAAAAAAAGGTTGGCTGATTTTTGATACCCCAATTTCCGTGACGACGGTAGTGATAACATATGGTCTTCTCTATTTGTATTGTCTATACATTTTCACGCTGCTTATTTGGGCCAAGTTCAATATTTACACTGCTCGACAAATATAGCGGATATTCCTATATTCTTTAAAATAAAGCGACACTTGAGGAGAAAATAATTTTAAGCTGGTGGAATTCAACGTTTTATTATTATCAATCCTGTTAGTTCACAAAATCACAAAAGAGAGGCAGAATACACTGCTCTACGCTAAACTCAGTTTTTTGTAAGTTGCCATTTATGTTGAAATTTCTCAGTATCCGCTATTTTTATCCAGCAGTGTATGTACTATGTACCATCGTGGCCCCATAAAACGGAAGGGTTCATTTTCGCGTTGTAGCTATGGTTCTACTCGATGGTTCACACAATCGATTTTAGTGCGTGACGGAAAAAAGATCGAAATACAAAAGGTCGAAAACAAAACATCGAATGCGTAAAGTCGAAAAACAAAATAACGGAACCACAAAACATCGAAAGCACTATTGTCGAAAGTACAGAAGGTCGAAGATCAAAAGATCAAAAAGCAAAAGGTCGAAAACCAAAAGGTCGAAAAGTAAAATATCAAAAGCAAAACGTCGAAAACCAAAAGGTCGAAAAACAAAAGATCGAAAAGCAAAACATCGAATAATAAAATGTCGAATAACACAATGTCGAACTAAAAATACCTGTTACAAATGTGATTACAATTCGGATCGATTGAGGAGCTGTGACTCCCTCAGAGAGCACTTGAAGAAAAATTGTACTCTCACTTTTCGACTTATTCTTCAGAGAGAAATCACCTCCCAAAGTATTATGCAAGGCCACCGAAACACCTGTATATTTTTTTAAATCTGATCAGCGTCAGCGTGAATTAACTTAAGACTTATAAACCTGTGCACATGGATCTTGTCAGTGCACATGGACCTCGTCAGGCTCAGTAATTTTTCTGCAGACCTGATTCGGTTTTTTGACGCAAAATGAACTCTGAAACGTCAAGTTGTGCATATGGACCTCGTCAGGTTTAGTTTTTTTTTTTTTGAAGACCTGATTTGGTTTTTTGACGCAAAATCAACTTGGACACAAAGCAGTGCACATGGACCTTGTCAGGGTGAGTGATTTTTTTGCAGACCTGATTGGGTTTTTTTTTACGCAAAATCCACTCTGAAACGTAAAGCTGTGCACATGGACCTCGTCAGGTCTAGTAGTTTTTTTTGAAGACCTGATTTGGTTTTTCGACGCAAAATCAACTTGGACTTATAAACCTCTGTGTACATGTACCTCGTCAGGGTCAGTAATTTTTTTGCAGACCTGATTCGGTTTTTTGACGCAAAATGAACTCTGCTGAGGTCTGTGCACATGGACCTCATCAGGTTTAATTTTTTTTTTGAAGCTCTGATCTGGTTCTTCGACGCAAAATCAACTTGGACACATAAAGCAGTATGCATGGACCTCGTCAGGTTCAGTATTTTTTTTTGAAGACCTGATTCGGTTTTTTGACGCAAAATTGACCTATACTCTTAAATCGGTGTACACACTACACAGACCTTGTCAGATTCAGTTTTTTTTTCAAGGCCTGATTAGGTTTTCCCACAGAAATGAATTTGGGCTAGTTGATTTTTGACTCGGTTCTTCTTTTTTCCCGTCCCAAACTCTCAAATCATTTGTCTTCACAACAATTGTACATACACCTATTGCTTTTCGATTTTCACGGTTTTTTTCTCAATCTTTTCTTTTCGACCTTTTGTTTCTCGACCTATTGCTTTTCGACGTTTTGTTTTTCGACCAATTGTTTTTCGACATTCTGTTATTCGATATTATGTATTTTCGACCATATGTATTTCGATCATCATCACTTTCGATATATTGTAAATTCGACCTCTTCTTTTTCGACCTCATGCATTCGTTGTTTTGTTTTCGACCTCATGCATTCGATGTTTTGTTTTCGACCTTCTGTTTTTCTTTCTTTTTTCCGTCACTCGATTTTAGTCATTGTCATTGCAAAACTTGAGGGAGCCCGATCACTGCAAAGCGTGGTGCATGAAACAGGTTGCTCTAGAACAACAATTTTCAATTCAAAACGTAAGCACGACGAAACGCACGACATGCATACATAGATCAAATGCGTACCGTTGCGGACTTTTTAAAGTGGACGACAGTTGACAGATTTCTCAGGATTCTGGCCTGAACGTCGCATGACACCAAGCCAACTCGTTGACATTGTCGTCCACTTTATTTTGGCCGCTATCGTACGTGTTCACCATATAAATTTGACCAATATGATTTTTGTCACTTGGCCGCCATCTTTAGTCCGCCATTTTGAATTTCTCTGAAAATGGTCCGAATTGAGTGAAATTCACAGGCGATGTGAACTACATCAAAATACATCCGATTTTGGACAAATGATGCGCTGCCGCGATCTTGGCCGCCATATTGAAATTTCTTATCACTCAACGATTTTCATGGAGCTTGGGACTTACCTTTGTTTCGTATGATCATTCTTATTCTCCAGCCAAATCCCAACATTCTGCCGCCATCTTAGCCGCCATCTTAGCCGCCATATTAAAATTTCCTATTAGTGGAACGATTTTCATGAAACTTGGAACTTGCCCTTGTCTATAGTACGATCATTTTGATTTTTAGGCCAAACTTCATGATTCTGACGCTATTTTGGCCGCCATATTGAAATTTCTGCCCAAATAACGGTAGACCCTAATTAACATCTTGCGTTCACTAATCCTTCAAAAAGAAAGTGCGCTACTGAGTCTCATGCCCATGAGGCATATTCGTTTGTATTTTAATATGTATTCTCAATCGACATTACTGATATCATTACTAGGGGAAAATAGCTTGGACTGTCCTCTAGCAATATTTCAAGATTTTAAATGCTGAACTGCACGCAACAATCCCGTAGACTAATTAATTGAAAATTGTAGAAATTTGCTCACTTCTTTGTTTGGCATTCTCCCGAAAATAGGTCTGTCGCAGTTTCAACTTCATAAATGAAATGAGCTGATGCGGAGACATTAAACGCGCCAATTTTCCATGTTTTCCAGGTGAAAAAAAAATGGGGACAAATTTTTCGCACTAGCGGAAGAAATTATTTTTTTCAACAGTAAAGAACGATATCGACATGGTGACCAGGGATATGGTGACTGATGGCTGTTGAAGTTTATGATAGTCAATAAGTCATACCTTTCCTCTTTACTGGGTATAGCGATATTGAAAAGTGGTTTCTTAGGAACTCCGGCACTTTCAGTTTTCAATGGCCCCCTAGCCCCCCACTGAGAAAAAGTCTGCGAGGCGCTCTTTCTCAATCGAAAGACCACGGTCGTTTGACCATCCTACCAATTTTCGTGCTTTTGTCACCAAGTGCAAGGTTCATGGAGACCATTTCCCCAGCTAGTTTCAGCTGTACTGAAACTTGAACGCGTATTTTGATAAATAGTTTCTAAAAAATGTCACATACCTTTTTGCTGCCAAAAAACGATGAAGCGGTCATGGTATTTTTTAGGACTTTCAATATAGTACATACTAGTTCACAACGTAATCTGGTACAATCCTGCATTTTGTGAAACAAACAAGAACTTCGGCACAATTGTTCCTAGATCCAAAATGAATAATTTGGCCCGCTGTTCTTTTCGATTACCCCCTGCCGGTCCGGGATTTGGGGGTACAACGGGGACATGACTATTTTTTGCTGCAAGCACTAAACACTGCTATCAAATCATGTTTGATGTCATTTCTGATTAACTAGAACCTGCTGATCACGATGTCGCCACTGTCAGCATGATGCGCCTGTCGGAAGACAATGTAAAGCTGTCAATTTTACGATGGGGGCTTCCTGAATTAAAAAATTCTGGTCATCGAAGGGGATTGTGGGGTATCATTTCTGACATAATCGAGGTCTGCGAACTCATTTCTTATTGTAGAAATGTAATTGGTCTGAAACTGTGGAAAATATGAGGGGTCAAAATTATGATTATTGATTATCAAACATTTACGATTCGCATTAAATCAACTTTTGTTGCACTTTTGATTAGGCTGAGCTAGCGAGTCACGATACCGCCATTGTCGAGGCGCTGCGTTCGCTAGAAGTCGAGTTATGACGGATTTATTCGAATTGGAAAAGTTTTTGGAAGCGCTGCAGTTTTTTGTTGTTGCCGAAGTTCTTGTTTGTATCACAAAATGCAGGATTTTTTTTTGTGTACCGCTAGTACTAGTATGTTGTTGAGGGGATAAAGTAGAAAAGGCTCCACCAATTTTCAGACCTACACAAATCTTTTTTCAGGTTTTGGTCAGTTTTGATCTAAAATGCCTGGACTATATGGCCGGTTAACAACTGTGTCCCAAACTAATTTTTAACGGAATTTACCACTTCCAGTTGAAGAATGTTAAAAACACTTTTTTTGTTCAGGTTTTGGGTGATATTTTCGAAGCTATAGCTGGTGCTGTGTATTTGGACAGTGGCAAAGATTTAAAGACTGTCTGGCGAGTTTTCTACAGAATAATGTATCGAGAAATCGATAGGTTCAGCAAGGAAGTTCCAAAGAACGCCATAAGAAAGTTGTATGAATGCACAACAGCATATCCCGCTTTTAGGTGAGTCTCTACTTACACCATTAATTCACATGTCAATTTTCATTTTTTGTCATTACAGTAAGCCTAAGGAGCTGGATAATCATAAAACAATGGTGGTGTTGGAGTTCATGTGTGAAGGCCGCAAAAAAAATGTTTACGGTTTTGGGACCAATAAGATGATGGCTAAAAGAGCAGCTGCAAAACTTGCATTGAGAGCACTGAAATTGTGATCAACAAACAACCATCCTTTTTAGCGATTAGTAGTGCCTGAAGTTGAATTTTTCTATTTTTATAATTGGTCTGTCAATTATCATTAGACGCGTTCTATTGTTATAAATCAATTAACATTATAAGAAATTTGTTAAAATTATTGTTTATAAATTATACATTTGTATTATTGAAAAACATATTATTGATAAAGGTGAAACATTACTGCAATTTTCTCTTTTTTAACGATGGCTTATCAAACACCTGCTTGACTCCTCCGGCTTGAGTAGAATGGAACTTTAGGTTTTGTGAAGTCTCAGTTGACCAAGGCGAATCAAAATGTGTCGTATCTTGGTCCACCAAATGCGTGTACTTGGTTCGACCAGATCGACCAAAGTTCTTGACTTGCATAACTTTTGGCAAAATAGTTTTATCAAAATGATCTTCGAGAGTTGCTTGAGCGAAATCTCTTTTGTACACGTCATCGTCTCTGTCCAAATAGAAAGCGCCTCTGTGGTAGTACTTCTGCAGAAACTTGTATTTACCCTTGACAGCTTTGTTGGTGACTTGTTTCGGATTCAATCGCATTTCTAGACGTCGTTCTTCTTCGCTCATGTTTCTCAACCTGTCGATTTCAATCCTCTCTTTCTCAATGGCTTCTCTTTCTTCACGGTCTCGCTTAATCCGTTTCAGCTCTCTGAGCTTCCAAGCTTCGTACTCCACTTCATCGTTTTCGTCGTCAGTGCAAACATCATTCAAATTCGGCTCGTTGGTTTCTTTGTCCTTCACTTGTTGTTCTTTTCGAATGGTTTCCTCAACCAAACGCAAGGTCTGTCTCCTTCTTTCCTCTGCATGTCTTAGCGATTCTTGCTCCAACTGTTTCTGTTTCTGAGCTTGCTTTTCTTTCTCTTGAACTGTAATCCTGTCCCTCTTCCGGACAAAGATGGGCTTCAACCTTGGACCTGCTTCTTCTTCTGAATCTGTATATTCTTCATATTCTGATGATTCCTCGGACTCTGAATCGAACTTTTCATCCTCTTTTATCATGAATTCTTCTTCCTGCTTGTCCAGCATCCTCTTTTTCATCATTTCTCTTCTTTTTTCGATTTCGCCGTCGCTCAATTCTGCCTCAGATTCGTCATCATCTGGAGCCGCTTCCAAAGTGTGTTTGTATTCCGGTAAGTTTATCTGATCCTTGTCCGAATCGTCATCTGACGACTCCAAAACCTCTGGTTCCAAGATGTGCCTCCTTCTCTCAGGTCTGACCTCGGTTTCTACTTCGGCAATTCTTAACCTACGTAAACGGGGGTCGTTTATTTCTTCATCACTATGTGATGGCTCCGAGGTCTGGACTGGATGGGGTTGGCTTCGTCTGTCCATGAAGTCATCATCTTCGCTTTCAGTTTCTGATCTTGCGTCTTGAGCATAATCTGGCTTTTTTCCTGATACGTATCGGTGTACTTTGACTTTCTGCATGGACATTTCACCTGGAATGGTAAGAAAAGTGAATAAAAAAAAACAACTTTTGGAATTGTGGAGCCAGCTGATGGAAGGTGGTATTTACCTTTCTCATTTCGCACAGGCACAGCGCCCGCGGTACTCTGGATGCCATACTGCGACGACTGGGAATTCATAATTATACCCTGATACTTGTGTGTGTAGACTGGAGGACGAAGAACTAGAACTAATAAACAAAGAATCTAACTCGTATTCTTCGATTCTTCTGACCCTTCTGACTGCCACAACATGGACTGCCAAAATCAGAGAATGCCAGAATCTTGTGTGTCTTTGCTGCAGTGCTGCCAACCGTGACAGCCCTGACAGCTTTAGTCAAGGATGTCGCTTTAGTATCTTTGCTGCAGTGCTGCCAACCGTTGGTGTCCGGAGGGTGCAAGGAGGGGGTGATTGAATAAATATACCGGGTGATCATTTGAATTTCAGGATTGAAAAGTACACGTGGAAATTGAAAAAAAAAGAACAGGCTGTCGCATAAACAAAAAAATATTGTATTCACAATGAGTTGGAAATCGATACATTTCTAACTTTTAAAAAGTTGGGAAAAGTGAATGATTATCCTTACAGGTTGGAAATTGGGAAAATAAATAGGGTTTGTACCAACCACCGGTTTTTGTCAGATATATAGGTCGCGCGGTCACGGGAACAAAAATGGCGTCCTAAAGATGGGTAGGTATACAGAGGGTCCTGCTGCAACAGTGCGTCGGGCTTTCCTAGCGCCCTTAAGTGCGATTTATAACTCGATTTTTATTTTAGTCGCAATTTTAACGAAGTTCAAAGATACGATTTCCTCTATACCTTTTATAACCCGATTTTAATCGCAAGCCGCAATCGCAACGATTTTAAGAAGCTGGCCAATATCCAACTCTTGCGATCCGATTCTTACGATCGACCAATGAAATCCAAGATAATATCAAGATTAGCGAAAATGAGCACAGTAGTCTTCTTGATTAGCAGTGTTGTTGGTGGATTTTCTGGGGACTTTTAAGGTGCGTTCAGTCAGCTTATTTAGCCGCAAGTTTTAATTTTAGTCGCAAGCGCTGCATCCCTTATTGGCTGCTCTGAGGAGGCTGGTTCGTCAGAGCCAATGGGCGTCGCTGCGCTTGCGACTAAAATTAAAACTTGCGGCTAAATAAGCTGACTGAACGCACCTTTAGCGACAAGCTGACGGGTGAGCAGTGGCGCAACTAAGGGGAGGTCAGCCGGGTACCCGCACTCACCTGTACAAATATTTGACCGCAACGGTGCCTTTTCAACGTTTACAATTCACACGAACATACATTGATTATGCTCATTTTCCCGAAAAATGTTAACTTGCGGCGCCTTCTTGGTCTGTATAGGTGCCTGTTTGTTCAAATGGGCTAGTTACGCCACTGCACTGCACCCTAGGTTTCCTCCCTCCATCAGCCTTGCTTCCGATAGTTCCGATCGATGCGATCGGGGAACTATAGGCAAAACGGATTGTAGAGGGCGACGTGTTCCATGCACCCATATTGACACTCTTGACAGTTATCGTACATAACCTCCCTTGAAGAAATGTACGGAAAGGGGAAAAGTGCTAATGCTCAAAGAAGAGTAGAGGCAGAGAGGAGGCCCACTAAGAGGAAAAAAAAGCCGGTGCAAAGGTGCAGCCTGGTACATAACACGGCACTACCTTTTTTTTCACCGCTATTTTTCGCTTGTCGACTTTTCGACTTTTCTCTGCTTTTTAACTCACGAAGTGACGCAAACCGCTGGTTATATGCTGAGTGCCGACAAATGGAAATGAAATTACACTTCCAAAGTTGAGGTTATGTACGCTTAAAATGACACTGATGATAGCTGGGGTGCATGGAACACGAGCGCCATTACTTCAGGCGTTTGCCACTATAGTTCCTATAGTGAAATCCACCTTTCCTATTTACACGCCCCCTCTGACGTCATAGAAAGATGCGTACGCGCACGTTGCACCGTGCCCTGTCTGTTGTGTTTTGACATATGTTTTTGAGGTTATGCCAAATCAGATTTGCTTAGAAAAGCAATTTGCTCTTTACTCCCACACTGCAGAAGGACCTTGCATGGTAATTTCATGCTCTAATCGTCCTAACAAGCCCGACTGGAAAACAAATTTCCAACACATCTGCTGTTCCAAATGTTCGCATCAATATAGTCGCATCAATATCATTTGAGTAGGAGTCAAACAGTAGTCAAAGTTGAAGCTCGTAATAGAAAATATTGGCAATATTTTTGTACTTTTTAGGAGCGGCACATATTAGCATTTTGCTAGGTAATCTGCAGTTCCCATTACGAGGCAACCACATATACCCAGGGTAGAGCAATCCTTCCATTTTTCAATTCAGAGTGTTGTGAGTGTTCATATCGTACCGCAAGGAAGGACTTGCATCATCACCGCCGAATGTGATATATGGACACTTGCAGCAAAGATGCAGCAGCCAGACGACAACATTATGCTATAGCCAGCACAACAGAGGCTACATAATGTTGTAACAACATAATCTTATGACGAAATTGCAGAATCACCTCAGCCAGAAGCCAGAAGTGAAGTGGAAGTGACATTTTATAAACATAACCTTGAATTTCGTGCATCAGCAGCATGGCAAACTGGTAAAATTGAAACAGAAATGGGTCCTAAATGTTGCATACGTTCTTGCCGTAAGAAAACACAAACGGGCCAACAGAATTTTGTCTTTTGTTTGGGTTTTTTGAGAGAAAAAAAGCGGAGAGGCGGTTGACGACGGTGCAGTATGCGCGCGCTTGCTGTAGGCATTTCTTTCCATCTCATCGAAAGTGAGCATAAGACCTTTTCACTCTAGCAAATAGAATAGGTGAATTGCTTACGATCGATCCGACTAAAATTGCGATTAAAATACAGGTTTCCTAAATTGAGCGTCTTTTTCTGGCCCGTGACGTCACGTTCGATTGCGCAGTAAATCGTCGCAGTCCTAGTGTGCCAACATTGCCCTGATGCCATAAGCCGAACGTGTGTTTTGATGGTTTTATTATTGGTATTTTTACAGTTTTCACAAGTAGTTATGGAAAATAAATGTTGTGGGCCACTATGCAAGTCCACAAGTTATACAGCGAATGTGTCCCTAAGCATGGATTCATAAAATACGACGTCACACTCGAAGAAGCAAAAAGAACCACAAGCCCTTCAGCGTACTAATAGTAGGGAGCTTCCTGCTTAGTTCATCAAGTATCATTAATTCAAGGGTACACTTGGCCACATTTTTGCATCAAACACTTCAAATTTATAGTGATGGCCATAATATACCATAAAAAATATTAAAAGTGGGACATGGGACACGCATTTACCTGGGCCGCTATTCTTGAATCGTGTGAGAAGAGTCCCTGGGAGTGAAATACATTCCGCAGTACACTGATGTAGCGAATGTTGCCTAAAATCGTGGTTTTTAGGCAACTTTCGTTACAGAAGTGTAGTACGGATTATATAAAACTCCCAGGGACTTTTCTTACACGATTCAAGAATAGCGGCCCTGTGCTTTCTGCGCACGTACATATATCGTTGATATATCCATTACAAAAATAGTTGTATACGCGCATCAAATGCCTCTCTGGCAAATTCTTCTCTGCGGAATATTCATTTGCAATATTCATTGAGAAGTTCGTTATATTTTTTAGCGACTTTCCCAGCATGGTTGGCTTCAAAATTCAAAAAATAAAATGCACTTCTAACACGGCGGAGCAATGTAAATACAAATGGCGCGATCACTCATGGCACTCTGTGCGCAGAACGTGCCGAAAACAGTTGCGCAGAATCGCGGATTCTCCATCTCTCTTTTGAGGAAACCTGTATTGCGACTAAAATTAAAATCGAGTTATAAATCGCACTTTACCTTGCAAAATAGAGAAAAAGATGTAATACATAAAATTATTGATTCGCAAAGTTCTACCTCGTGAAATTATTTTGAACTATACAGGGTGTTCAATTTTTGCGCTATAACAAAAACAAAGATTTTTTTGAACGGAATACCTCTTTCTTGATTTCATTTCCTTGTTCAGCTTTTTAAGCTCTATAACAAGTGTAATTTTGTTAATCCAATTTGTGGCAGTGCTACCAACTGAAAATTAATAATCGAATTTTTTTGTAATTTCAAGGTTCACTTTGAAAAATCAGGTCGTAGAGGCCTCGTTTCTTGGGATTAAGGAATGAAATTTGGCATAACGGTAGTCGAACAGAAGCTGAATAACTTTATGACAAAAAAGTCGAGGCTCAATTATACAGGGTGTGCAAAAAAAAATTTCGAGCTTCGCAAATTTCAAAATGCCATAAGTCATTTTTTTTTAATGGAATACCCCCTATTTTATCTCACCATTCGATAGCTTTTTTCTTCCTATTTCATTTTTACTGGGGATACCCTACCCCTGAATTCCATAGTTTGAGAGTTAAGGTGCGTTCAGTCAGATTATTTAGCCGCAAGTTTTAATTTTAGTCTTAAGCGCTGCATCGCTTATTGGCTGCTCTGAGGAGGCTGGTTCATAAGAGCCAATGGGCGTCGCTGCGCTTGCGACTAAAATTAAAACTGCGGCTAAATAAGCTGACTGAACGCACCTATAATCGATAATTTTGATGAAAATTATCGTTTAATGGATTTTTTATGTTCTTAATAGATTTTGGTACAGAAAATCATATGTCAAAATGGAACCACCTCTCGATTTGACAGTTTGAAGGTTGGTGGCCAAGCTGGTGAAAACAGTTGACGGTTTTGTTTCCCAAAATAGAAGGCCAAGAAATTTTCGCCAATCACGACTAGGTATATTTCTAACATCACCAATTGTCAAAATCTAGAGTTTCATCTTTCCATCTTCAAAAATTCTTCGATTTTTTTAACAATAAAATGTTGACAAAAAAAATTACATTTTTGAAAATATCTCTGGTAATGATCGATATTTTTGAAATCGGTTTGATGAACCTTCATTAGCGTAAAATGGTGAATACGTATGGTACCTAACTTTCATAACTGTACCTCTTTCGGTTCATTATTTAACATTTTTTATGTCTTTATCACATTTTACCCCCCCTCCAGCTCCCCGCTGCCCAGTCGCGGGTCTCAGATGTTCGCCATCGCGATCCTAGTTCAGCATGATCTAAGGAACAATTTGGCACCAACTACTATAGTCTAGTCCTAGTCGCAACTTGCATACGGGCCTCAAAAAATGAACATAAGAAAACCCACTATTTAGCTGATGGTATAAATAGCACTTATAGCACTGTCACAAATTGGAAAAACAAAAATACGCTTATAATAGAGTTTGAAAAGCTAAACAAGAAAATGGAATCAATAGTGGGGCATTTTATTGAAAAAAAATCTTTGTTTTTGTTATAGCGCAAAAATAATATATCTCCTCTCTGGTTCACAAAGGGCGGAAGTCACATTTTTTGGCAAAATGAGGTTTTTATCAATTCTCACTAAATCGACGTCGCTCTATGCAATGGACCTGAGCCTGAAGTCCTAAAATGGACAGATTCCAAGTTACTAATTCTCAGTTGTCGGTTGTCCACCAAAACTTTGGAGCACTGAGGGTGTATGTGAGAAATCATGGACAACCGCCCATGAAATTTAAACCTTTTAGTCGGATGTCCCACATACGTCTTTTGTAATTATTATAAATGTGGACATGAGGCCATATAGGCTACTTCGTTTGGGCAGGTGCGCATGCTTGAAGGCTCCAAATTTTGAAAACTTTCGTACACCTGTCAGTTGAATGGCAACGCTGCATGCTCTGTCTAGCCGCCTGACCAGCTACTGGTTCCTGGCTGTCACTTTTACACATACCGTAAATGCATCTCTTCCTAGCTTCTTTGAACTTCCATCTCGGTACAGTCATTTTCAACAAGTTGTGTTCTTTCGTCAAATCATGAGCAAACGAAATGTAAGTCAGGTAGAAACGAGAAGTGTGATCATAATTGTCACAAGTGACAGTTGGCGCCGATGTCTTGTTGTTTTGAGCGCTGTTGCCATTTTCGTTGTTCCTGAACTTCCACAAATGATCATTGAACTGAATTTCAATGAAACATTTCCTTTGATTATAAAAAATGGTATCTAGCATTCAACCAAATTATTTGTGGAATTTTAGGCGCACTACAATATTTTCTAGTGTTAATTTTCAACATCGGTGTACGGGGTGTACGAAACTATGAAATTCGCGCCAGACATGCGCACTCAAAAAAAACGAAACGAATTAAGGGACCTATTGGAACGTTTTTACCGAGTGGTTGATTTCCCCGGAATTCAGTGTACATTTCATTTAGGAATTCCCGAAAATCACCGGAAATCCCGGAAATCTTTCGGAAATCACCGGAAATCCCGAAACCTTTTCGGAAATGACCGAAATTCTCGAAGCCGCTCGGAAATTACCGATAATCCCTCGGAAATTACCGGAGTTCCCCTGGAAATCACCGGAATTCCCGGAAATCTTTCGAAAGTCATCAAAATTGCCGGAATTCTTTCAGGAATCACCGGATTTCCCGGAAATCTTGCGAAAATCACAGGAATTCCCGGAAGTTTTGGAAAAATCACCGGAATTTCGAGATGTTCTTTCGGAAATTAACGGAATTCCAAGAAATCTTTCGGAAATCACCGGAATTCCCAGAATTCTTTCGGAAATCACATCACCAGAATTCACAAAAAAAAATTGGAACTCACCGGAGTTCCCGGAAGTTTTTCGGAAATCACCGGAATTCCCGGAAATCCCTCGGAAGTCACCGGAAATTCTCAGAATTCCGGAAGTCAAAGTTCTTGTGCACACTTTTTTCTCGGGAAATCAACCCCTTATTTCCCCGAAATTCAGTGTACATTTCATTTCGGAATTCCCGGGAAACACCGGAAATCCCGGAAGTCTTATTTTGGAAATCACCGGAAATCTTGCGAAAATCACCGTTATTGGGAAGGCAATTAAAAAAAATTTATGGACATCCGTCTTCTTCCCGAGTGAGCAAAAAGCCCTAAGTCACTAGGTACATTTCATTCTGATTTGTTTTTTTTGTTTCATTCTTAAACCAGTTTATAGGTTCCGCGGTTTACGTGATATCAAATAAAAAACTCTGACGTCTATCATGACAAAAAGCAGTATCAAAGCCATTCACTATAATGAAGAAATTTGATCCCAATGGTACCTGAAAAGTGTTTTTGGGTCCCCCTGTAAAATTTACAATTTGTGACATCCGCCCTTTGTGAACCAGAGAGGAGATATATGAGTGATTCACCACCAAATGGACATAGCTTAACGGTAGGTCCAGTTTCTCCAGACGAACCAGGATCTGGTTTTGAAATTTCTATAAAGTTGTTCGTTTCGAAGCTACAGGGTGATTCATGTATTTCGTAGAATTTTTTGACAAGCTGTATCTTCAGAACGACTGAATGGATTCGATTGAAATTTTGTAAGTTAATTCTTCTATTGATAGCTGACACATCGCCTTATCAAACAGTTCAAAATTTCCAGGGCCGGCTTTGAAAAAAAAACTTGAAAGCTTTTTTAAAAAAAGACATTCTGTATGCATATTTTTCAAAATTCATTTTCATACTCAGAAACCACACGAAACATGCTGATAATATCGCAAAAAAATTGCTTGGCACCATTGAGCTGTCAATAAAATTTTGATGATCCTGAAAATTTTTGAGCTTAGGATTTTTTGTAAATTGATAATTCAAAATATTTGCAAATGATCTATTATGACCCTGAATTTCAGCAGTTTCGTCAAAAAAATTGAAAAAAAAATTTTCACGTTTTTTCGGTAGCAAAAAAAAATTTCATCAGAATTGAAAAAAAAAATTTTTACGTCCCTCCACTTCATTTCTATCCCACATTGAGCTGAAATTGAGGGACGTGGCATAAATTTTTCGAAAATTTCAGTGAAATTTTTTGTTGCTTCTAGTTACTGGAAAACGTTGAATTTCAATTTTTTTTGACGAAACGGCCGAAATTTAAAGTCATAATAGATCATCTGCAAATATTTGAAATTATCGATTCACAAAAAATCCTAACCTTGAAAATTTTCACGATTATCAAAATGTTCGTTATCAAAATAGCATGTTCAATGTAGTTTCTGAATGTGAAAATAAATTTGGGAAAATATACATACAGAACGTCTTTTTTGAAAAAAACTTTGAAGTTTTTATTATCAAGACCGGTCCTGGAAATTTCGAACTACTTGATTAGGCGATGTGTCAATTATCAATAGTAGAATTAACTCACAAAATTTCAATCGAATCCATTGGATCGTTCTAAAGATATGATGGCTTATTCAAAAAATCGACAAAATACATGAATCACCCTGTCACTTCAAAACGAACAGCGTTAGACAATTTTCAAAGCCAGATCCTGGTTTGCCTGGAAAAACTGGACCTACCCTCAGGCTATGTCCATTTGGTGTTGAATCACCCTGTATAAACTGCTCCACAATGAAGTTGTCGCCACCAAAAAAATGGCTTTACTTTGACGACCAATACCTAACTTTCGATTGCCAAAAGTGATTTCCATTCTGTTTGTTGCGTTTACTGGCCCAATCTATCCTCAATAGATCCTGTGATTGTGAATATCAAGAAACGGCATGTAACATTATTGTTGAGATTAATTTTGGGTTGGTAGGTAAAATGAAATCCACTTTTCCACTTCTACACTGCGATCTGCGATCTAATGGATGGACAAATTCCAGAAAGATCGAGTGTTTACCAATATGTACGGGATCGCCGCTCGTAACAGTATGTTAATCAGAAGGCTTATTATTGTACTATCACTGTACCAAGTATCCCCTTCCATTGCGATTTTTTTTTTGCTTTTTTTCCTAAAATGACTGCACTAGCGAGAACGAGCATTAATATTGCCTCAAAAACAACGCAATTTGAATAATACATAAGTAAGGTAGGTACAATGGTACATTATGTAGGTAACCTACCTCACTCTTTATATTATGATAGCTAAGTATAGGTACCTAACTACTTACTAATGAAATGTGAAATGTCTTTCTATGTAGCTACTAAGTATAGAATAAGCGCAAATAAGATAGACAAAGCACATATTGAAGATTGATGATGGATAATTCAGATAACAAGATGATGAACTGAAAGAAATAAATTCAAAATGATTATATTTTCAAGCTGGACATGCGTACCAATACACGCGCTTGACGTATCAAATACCACTAGGCACTGGAACTGGACAGATCACCAACACTCGAGTCGCTCTCGGTTCTCGGTTCTCGGTACCTACGTGAGACACCTGTTGATGCTATGCCAGTTAAATGTACCGAACGCAAGCGTGAAAGAAGACGCGGTGAAGCCGTACGTTTGTAAATTTTACGCGATTGTGACAAAACACCATGCCAATATGAACTGAAAAGAGTGCATTTACTAGTGATTTTTCAGCCACAGTTCGAATCGCAACAGCTTTGGATTACCTGTCTTTGGATTATACCAACGCCAGCTCGGATTCTGAGTGCCAGGTAAGAATTTATGTTAATGTTTTTGAAGAATGTTGGTTAGTTGAGCTCGTGTGCTTCGACCTTCCCATGTAAAAAACCGGGTGTCTTATGTGTCATCTCCACGGCACATTTTGTTTTTCCCGATATCGGCAAAAGAAACGACCGCTTTAGTAAGTATGAATGTGACAGCGAATGTCAAAAATGACAAAAATTGTGATTTTTCGGAAATCCGACGGCCGAAGCCGTTGTTTACGTAATCAAAGTCATCAGGTCCATGTCGCGGCGGTAGATCATGAGATTCTGATAAAAACAGCACAAGAGCAAGGTAGGCGCGGCAAATTCTCGCTTCTTGTATGTCAGCAGCACGACCAAGGAGGCTGTGTATGTGTGTGCACCTTCTTAGATCGAGTCGACTCGGACTTTGGGATAGGCATTATTTGTTTTTCTACAAAGTAAAGATTGCAGATGAAGATTGAAGAATGAAGACTGTTCATCGGCATAAGACAACGAGATATTGTCGTAGGCCACCGCACGACGCTTATTTTGCAGACAAACGCCAAGATACGTGAATGGGTCAACGACACATCCAGTCTGCCCTGCTTTTCTTGGGCAATTATTTTCACTGATATGCAGTAGGCTATTCACAGGCAACTCGATGATCGGTGAACTACAGTTCCCATCGTAGTAAAATAGTGGAGTCATTCATGGCCAATAAAAGCGACGATATTATATGATGGAATGATGGAAATCCTTATATTGGAAGTCCATATGGACGTAATATTTCCGTCTTTCGATGTCAAAGGTGTTTCTTCTCTCGTTTTCTCGCTTCTCGCTGGCGTTACGATGAGTGTGGTTTTACTTGAATCGATTTGAATAAATTATAGATTTAGCATTTAAAGAAGTGGTCGTAGACTTTTTCTCTCCAAATTTATAAATCAGGTTTTCAAACTGCTCAAATTCGGTATTTGCCAAATATGTGGGTCATTGGATCAAGTGTCTTGAGGTTGAGGTTCAATGCATAGTGACTAGTGTTGTAAAAAAATTACCAAAAGGAAATTAGGAGGAAATTCAGAGCTTTGTCTTAAATAGGACCACTCATGAATTTACCAATTTGGTAGGTAAGCACCAACTTCTTATGGTTACCTATGTAGCTGCGAGTGTAGCTGGTACTGACATAGAGGTAGGTACTGATCTAATTTCAGACTTCCTCTTCTATTTTATTTTTCGAACTCAGCCAGACGGAGTCACGAGGCGCGAGGCTATACACAGTAATGTAGGGATAATTCGAACCCCCTATAATCCGTAACACTCTATAATCCGAACGCCCCAGTTGTGTAAAATGCGAGGTAAAATTATATCAATAATCCGAACTCCCGTTTTCCGTAATGCGAACTACTTACCACTTGATTCTTGACAATTTTGTTTGAAACAAAAAACAGTTGAAGAGTCCATCATTCAAGTATTGAAGTAGGTGATTGGACCGAGGATTGGACTCTTGAAAAAATCCTAATTATTTTTGCTATCACTTGAACGTTCACTGTATTTTTTTGTAAATTTTTGGAACTTGAGAAATTTATTTTTATTTTGATTAAGTAGGTACCTATGTACCTATTTTTGCTTTTGAATGAGAGTAGTCTTTAGCTTCGAAAAACCATAGCTTTGACGGGTCGTAGTCGTAGCTTAGAGAATTCCGAGGAGAATTCATAGCTTGGAAGGATCATAGCTTGGAAAGTTCATAGCTTTGAAAAACCATAGCTTCGACGGGTCGTACCTTAGATAATTCATAGATTGGAAGTTTCATATCTTGGAAAGCAGTGCAAACTTCGACATGCGGTGGGCCTGGGCCCTACGAAATACATATTCATTTTAGGCTCAGACATGCTGCGAATGAAAGTTGGCGAAAAGATTGAGTTAATTTTTGGAAGAAAAGATTTCGAAATCGGACTAACGGTTGCCGAGTTTTCCTCTCTGGAAAAACTGCATATTTTCGAACTTTTTATCCCGTGAACAGATTTTCACCATTTTTTTTTAACAAGAGGTAGTTGACTGATTTTTGAACATTTTCCAACAATTTTTGTCAATTTCCCGTTAATTTTCCGGTTGAAAATGTGAAACCGGCCCGAATTTTTGACGGGTCCTTAAGGACGGAGTCATATTGGTAAAAGAAGCGTTGCGAAATCAATCCCTGTGGGTTTATTCCTTGGCCGATTCTTACCATTTAGGTCTCTTTCAAAAGCTACAAGGATGTACTTTGGTTTGAGCCAATTGGCATTTCCAAAATCCAAAAAATAATTTTTTCAAATGTCAAAATTTTCAAAAAAAAAATCAGATTTCGGAAATGCCAATGGGCTCAAACCAAAGTACATCCTTGTAGCTTTCGAAAGAGACCAAAATGGTAACAATCCGTCAAGGAATAAACTCACAGGGATTGATTTCGCAACGTTTGTTTTACCAATTGAACACCGTCCTTAATTGACGATTCTTATAATAAGATGGTTCGGAAAAAGATTTGAGGTTATTCCCTGAAAATTCAAATTTCCCAAAACACAATTTTCAATTTCCTTCAAATTATTTTTAATCTTTCTCTGTGAGGGCCGGTATTCCCATCTCTAGATAACTTTATCTGGAAAATACCATAGATACAATAAGTGTTACAACAATAATTGTTTCCACAGTACTTGCCTTCCAGTTTAGGGTTACTAGTCTTCAAAGCGAGCTTCGAAGACGTTGCAGGAAGGAAGGATATTACGATGAGAAGTCCCGCGGCAGACATGACGACGATTTTGTCAATATGGCACCCTGTATACGACGCCTGCGGTACTTGGAACTCTGACAAGGACTCTAAATCGGTTCACATCCTGGTTCACATGACCCACCGTCAAAATGGTCTAAATCGTGGGGGGGGGGCTCAAAACCGACATATTCAATGACTTATATCCGTTGTCGAGTCCGTTGTTATAGTTGTATGTTCACTTGTACCGTGATTCTAGTCGGCTGTGAGATTTTGTTTTTGAGTTTCCAAATTTGAAATAAAGAAAATCCCCAAAGCTTTGCGGTTGGCTATTCTGGCTTCATTTGGCACAATAATTCACGAAGAGACACGAAGTCGTTCGGACCACTTTTGGAACACATTTTTACGCATTTTCTGTGCAGGTAGACGGAACATTTTTGCGGGACGTGATGTCTGGCGCTTTTTTTCCATTTTATTGGAAAATGTATAGTAATTTTTTAACCTGTTTTTAATTTTCGCCAATGTACAAATAAATCAAAGCAGCTTTGACATTTGACAGGTGTCAAAAATATTTTTAACCTCTCGAAGCCGGTTCAACTTTAGGTTGATTCAAACTAAAAAAGTACTAGGCCTTCGTCCAAAAAAAGGGTTCCCATGGAATCATCAATCCTTTCACCTCTTGCAGTCGAAAAGACACGACGAATCATGAAGAACTATTGGCAAGACAAGGAACATCCCAGCTTGCCTGCTGTTACAGCAGGATTCACGTGTAAAAAGTTTATTAAACCGAATTTCAAAAAACCCAGCCGCGCAAAGTTGCGTATTGGACCGAAATTCATGTGAGTACCTTCAGTTTTCGATTTGCTTTTGTTTTGAACCTTGGCGGAACGAGTTTTTGTCGGCCTTGAATGGCCGCCGTCAAGATGACTTAAATTGAAGGCGGCCCCGTAGGATTCTGGTATCTAAATGACGGCAATACAGCTCTGCGCCCCTTTAGTCGCATTTCCACGTATGACAAGGTCAGTTTTCCAAGATTTTAATATCAATTTGATAAGAAATATAACTTCATTTCTAGAGAAGTCAGTTTCACACGAGATAAAAAGGCGGCAAGCCTACAATGCTAAAGTAGAAAATTTGACCAGCCAACTAGAGTCATAGTACAAGTGAACCTACTATATCTAATTTTTTTCCGCACGATCACAATACTTTTCCTTTCATTAGTGGGGTCGAGAGTGGGCTATCGGGAAAATAAAATTGAAAAATCAGCGTTAAAACTGCCTGCTATCTATATTTAGATTTTTTTCTAATATGCTGCATTTATTATTCAATTTGTACGTATCGAGCCGTGTATACGAATGATTACTTCACGCATACAAATAAAAATGTAATGCTTTCAAAGCTTACAATCGACTTGAAACACAAAAAAGGAAAATAAATTAGCAGAAATAATTTATTCGTACAGGCGTTGATTTGTCATTGATGTTCCTTACAAGATTGGAATACCGATGGTACCTAGGTCACATTTTATTTCTAGATAGAAATCGACTTCGAAATGTTATTTTTCTCCGTTGAATGTTGAAATCTGTTAAAATCGTACATGGATCGTCGAAAATGGATCGAGGAAAATCGAGATGCCTCTCTCGATTTTCCTCCAAAAATGAACTCAATCTTTTCTCCAACTTCCATTTGCAGCATGTCTGCACCTAAAATGAATATTTCGTAGGGCTCAGGCCCACCGCATGTCAAAGTTTGCACTGCATGTTTTTCAAATTCATGGAATGTGCAAATTTCATTTTGAAAAAAAAATTACCGTCGAAAAAACGGAACCGTTTCGATTCTGAAAATAGGTCTGCACGGCGCCTAATCCAATCTGCTTTTGGTATCAGTTGGAATTTGAAAAAAAAGTCGATCCATGAACAGGAATGAATTTTTGAGTGGAGTACTGCTCCAAAAGCGAGTCGTCCTGGTCATAATACGGGCGAGAGGCCCTCTCGGGTGGCAACGACCAGTGGTGGATGGTAGACAATTTTTTTTTCCAGTTTTGGCGGCCGTGATTGCCTGATGCCAACAAAATTTTAACCAAAGGTGTACACCCGAGGGTACACCTAATTTACGTTTCATCTACCTAAAGTTTTGATGAAAGAATTTTGCTGGCATATGGAATTTGATCTAAAAAATAGCCGAATTCAAAAGTTTTTCACCGCATTTCGCGTACCTACGCTAACGGTTCATGAGAAAAATGAGGGGTGATCAGCGATCATGTTTCCTGAATCACCCTGTAGATATGGAATTTTAACCGTCTCAGCGAGCATTTCAATCATGAACACGTTCGCAATTTTTACGATAATCATTAGCGATTTCATAACCAGTGTTACGTTAGCAGAATAAAGTGCCAAATAAAAGTAAACAATAACATTAATTAGCGAGGGCTAGGTATTTATTTTCATACGTAACTTTGTAAAAATATTTAATTCAGCCTCAAATAAATATCACCATGTCAGACAAGACAAGCATATTTATTATCCGCATAAAACTTGCCACCTTGTCAGTACCAACTAAGTAACAAAATATACTGTAAGTAAGTATGCTCACTGGTTTTATTTTTAACAACTGCTCACTACACTACAGTTTTAGAGAAAAAAGAAAAAAAAATAGACTGAGTCATCTGACTCACAGTTTAAGCTAGATAATTAATTCATTTCCAGTCAGTATGATCAATTTGATTACTTACCATTACTTACGCGTAATGTTTTATTTTTTGCTCTTCGCTCATTATATAAATCAATTATTTTTTTCTTCCACTTGAAACATCTCTTCACAAAGATCGTCCTCCACCTTCACACGTTTGTCTATTGTGTACTTACCCACAGGAGAAATTTAATTAGTTCACAAGTCATTGTGTCATTGGATTTGACTATCTCTCGGTAAATTGAGGAATTTTAATTGATTTAATCTAATGGAACGATACATAATTAGATGCTCAAAGTGTACCTACCTTACACAACACCGTAACAACGATTTCCGTAATACTGGATGTGTATACTCGTGGGCTCGATTCTTCCTTCCAAAGTTGTACATTAAAAAAGCGATTTATAAAACGGGGCGCAATTGACCTGTAACTCAACTTTACGAGTAGTACATCTAATTAGAATTTTACATTCATGTTTATAGTCTACGTTTTTCTGTACGGTTTTAGTCACGACCCAAAAAGTTTATTGCGTAAATAATAGAAAATACTTGAATGGAATTGATTGAAAGTCATTTTTACGAGCTCTGTGCTGGGCGAAATGCTAGGTAAGTATGTGCGAAATATTATTGTCCTGTTGTTTATCAACAATTCAGCTTCAATGTACTCTTTTGTTTTCCAAAATTAAAGGCAGAAAGAGGACCCAAGCCGACATTCAGGTGTTAAATTAATTGTGGTGATAAAATTATGGTGTCAGTAAAATTTACTTCCGGAAAAAACTGGGGCGCCCAAAAATGCTCTCGATCGGATTAACGGTTCGTCAGTTACCGAGAAAGATTACAGACAGACAGACAGTCACACAGACATACATTATTCTAGAAATAGCCTCAATCGTCTTAGGGGAGCTTTACATGGAAATATCTGTCGAAAGATGTTTAACTTCCCCGACCCACCACCCAATGAGGAGGGGAAGTATTGTGAACGCGCAATATTATTTTTTTACAGATTTAGACGGATATATCCGTTATGAGGTTTGCTATATGACGATTAAGACCATTTCCAGAATAATCTCTGTCTGTATGGATGTATGGATGTGTGTATGTATTGTTACGAGCGGCGATTCCCTTGCATTATGGTAAACACACTATCTTTCTAGAGTATGAGGAGATGTGTAATGGGGAGATTCCAACGCTCGATCAGGACACATCTGTCCCTCGATCTGTCTATTTGGCGGCGGCGCCGGCTCTAGAGCACGGCAGAATCATACGCGAAAGGTGTGTGAATAAGTGTGATTATTCGGGATTCGTCTAGAAATCGTATTCCGGGTCACTGATGAAACTGCTGAAGAACGCATGGAACATTCGAGATGAATTAGTCGGACCTATATAAGGAATCAATCGTTGCCTCATGAGCAGTATTGAATTGGAATGCGAAGTGGTAGCGAGCGAATAAAAGCGAAGTACCTGCGATAATTCCTAGTAGATAATTGTTGGCGTGTATTTATTGTAGTACGCAGTAATAAACAGTGTGTGTTTTAGAACGATCGTCTCAATTATATTTGAACCCGTACGCGAAATTCGTAACAGTATGAATGTCTGTAACCTAATAACATTGTCTAATAACAACCGCAATGATATATCCGATGGACTTGAAATTTGGTACACAGACATGGTTTCACCTTCGAATGAGCCCATTAGTTTTTGGCTGCCATCTGTCAAGCGGAAGTGTCACTATAAAAAAATGACAGAAGCTATATCTCACGGAACTTGGCTTGCGATATGCCGCTTGAAAGCCCATAAAAACTGTATTCAGAACAGTTAAAAGCGAGGTTAAAAGTATCGCCCTATCTAGGGCCCTATCTGTCATCTGTCAAATAATAAACAAGCGAATATGCCTCATGGACATGAGGCTCAGTAGCGCACTTCCTTTTTGGAGGATTAGTGAACGCAATATGTGATTAGGGTTCTACCCTCGGTTCTACCGTTATTTGGACAGAAATTTCAATATGGCGGCCAAAATAGCGCCAGAATCATGAAATTTGGCTCAAAAATCAAAATGATCGTACTATAGACAAGGGTAAGTTCCACTAATAAGAGATTTCAAGATGGCGGCAGAATGTTGGAATTTGGCTGGAGAATAAGAATTATCCCTAGAATTATCATACGAAACAAAAGTAAGTCTCAAGCTCCATGAAAATCGTTGAGTGGTAAGAAATTTCATCATGGCGGCAGAGCATCATTTGTCCAAAATCGGATGTATTTTGATGAAGTTCACATCGTCTGCAAATTTTACTCAAATTGGGCTACTTTCAGAGAAATTCAAAATGACGGATCAAAGATGGCAGCCAAATGACAAAAATATTTGGTCAACTTTATATGGTGGATACGTACGCATTTCATTGGCGTTTGCACCACTTCGATATCTCTTTTCATTGAGCCATAATTCTCCTAGTTCTATCACTTCGAAACATGTTCAATATGGAAAATACAAGATGACCGCGGGGCATCAATTGTCTAAAATTGGATAGATCTTGATGTAGTTCACATTGCCTGCAAATTTCATTTCAATCGGATCACTTTTGGAGAAATTCAAAATGGCGGATCAAAGATGGCGGCAGAATAACAAAAAACCAAAAGTCAACTTGACATCCTGAACACTGGACATATGTACTATTGATCAGCGTTTACACCTCATCGATATCTTTCTTCCCTGAGAAGTTATCCCGGGTACGGACGGACGGACAAAGTGAAGCTAAAAGCGCCTTTTTCTCATTTTTTTGGGAAAGTGCGCTAAAAATGTCAAAGTTAAAAAATGAACCATTTTATTATTCAAAATCTAGTCGATGGATTGGGATCAAATTTGGCAGGAAGCAACTCAACAAAGGAGTCAAATTAAGTCTGCAGTTACAATTTTCCACCATTTTCCAGTCGAGCGTTATGAATTTTCAAAACTTCTCCTAGCCTTTGTTAAGCCTCTGTCACACGATCATTGGAATCATACTTGTCATAGAAAATCTAGGACGAGATCAATCATGAAAACAAGTATACTCGCAGGTATACTCGCAAGTATGCCAGAAATCTATCTAGTCCAGGAATTTTAGCTGTTAAAATCGCAAATAGCGAACAAAAATGAAAGCGAGCCGGATTTTTGTATATAAGCTCAGTAAAGCATGTAGTTTAACATAGTAAAAGTCCTCAAGAATCCGGTGTGAGCTTCGGCCGTTGTGGCCTCGAGAAGAACTTGAGGATCAGTTTTTCGCATATATCTCGTGAACAATGGCATTTAGGAAGAAAGTGCTTGGGAAGAAATTGTTGAAAATTTTATTGTCTATAAGAAAGGTCCTTACACATTTCATCGTCAGTCCACTCCTTCTTCGTCAAAACACAAGAAAATTAAAATAATCCAGATGCTCGATGCTGAAGATTGTATGGACCTTGAGTTTTATGATGGCGGAGAGCCGCCTCGTAGAGGTGTTGGTTGGTCCACTATTTCTTGATTGAAACTTGAAGCCATCAATACGAACTATGCCGGCGGCATATACAGGGTGAAATAAAAATAAAAAGTTGAACATTTGTACCTCAAGAACCAAAATAGGTGAAGACATGTAAATCGCCATAAATAATTCCGATTTCATGATCATGAAGTCATCGTGAACTTGAATTAGATATCTTGAGCCGTTCTTGAAATATCTTCAAAACACTGGAGTTGTTACCGAAAAAAAAACTTTTTCGTCTACTCATCAGAAAAAAAGTTGACTGTGTTTTTTCTAAAAGTAGTTGGCCTAGAGAGTGTTTTTCACTATTATTTAATTTTAAATGTTATTCATCATTGTTTCGATTCAAAACACCAAGTCTCGATTCAATATCTGAAGAATTACTGATATACGCAAAAACTAGTTTTTTTCGTAACGACTTCAGTCTTTTGAAGATATGTCAGAAACGGCTTAACATATTTGATCCAAATTTACGACGACTTCATGACCATGAAATGAGAAATATTTCTGGCGATTTATATGTCTTCACCTATTTTGGTTCTTGAGGTATATTTGTTCAACTTTTTATTTTTATTCCACCCTGTACATGCCGCCGGCATAGTTGGTATTGATGGCAAATAGTTTCAGTCAAAACAGAATAGATCAAACAACACCTCTACCAAGTGGCACCCCGCCATCATAAAACTCAAGGTCCATACAGTCTTTAGCATCGAGCATCTGGATTGTTTTAATTTTTTTGTGTTTTGACAAAGAAGGAGTGGACTGACGATGGAATGTGTAAGGACCTTTCTTATAGACAATAAAATTTTCAACAGTTTCATCCCGAACACTTTCTTCTTAAGTGCCATTGTTCACGAGATATACGCGAAAAACTGATCCTCAAGTTCTTCTCGAGGCCACAACGGCCGAAGCTCACACAGGATTCTTGAGGACTTTTACTATGTTAAACTACATGCTTAACTGAGCTTATATACAAAAATCCGGCTCGCTTTCATTTTTGTTCGCTATTTTTTCTAAAATTCCTGGACTAATCATGAAACGCATTCTATTTCAAATCTTTGACTTCATCTTGATCCAGTCAGATTACACCTTCCACCCTGCATAGGATTGATGACCGTGTGAAAACTTTTATCCCAGATTTCTGGCATACTCGCAAGTATACTCGTTTCCATCCTCGTTTTCATCATTGATCTCGTCCCAGATTTTCAATGACAAGTATGATTTCAATGACCGTGTGACAGAGGCTTAACTTCCCCACGTCCCATAATAAAATTTTCATCCGTTCTTTGCTACTCGTCCGGGAAGTTTTGGGGTGATACAACCGATTTTTTCCTTGCACGATCACAATACCTTCCCTTCCATGTTGGTGGGGGCCAAAAAGGAATCGATTACTTCCCAAACGATGAAGCTAGAGGTCTTCTGAACATGCCTGCCATGTTTTCCTTACTACTAAAATGCATAGTTCTGGTGTGTTCGGGTGAAATTTGGCTCCGGTCTACCGGACTATCGATAAAATGCGAGCAACAAAATTATGAGAATCAGAAGAGAGACTGATTTGTCACCCAGAAATGTTTGCAAGCGCAAATGTATAGCTTTTTGCCGTGTCAATCCAATTATTCACATTGACACAGTATGGTTTCTAAATCTTGGCTTTCCGTTGCTGTCGATGACCTACCTCCGGCTTGTTTTTCTCTGAATTTCAATAAATCAATAAAATAAGTTGTAAAATTTACGCACCTAGCTACCTACTGTTAAATTTATGCACTTCGCTTAGGAGCTTCACACTTTTAGTCTTTTAAAAGCCACAAGTGTTGAATGCGAGGTTTAATGGTTTCTCAGCACAAAATAGTTAAAATGGTCTCGCTGTGCGTGGAACACGAATGAAATATAACCTACCGTGTTGAAAAGGATTACCAGTTTTTCTCAGGCTGAGTTACAAGAAAAAAAAATTAAACTGTCGTTGTTCTTGTTGTTGCAAAAAATACACATTTTAGTAAGCACACATTCCATAAAAATGCCTCGAGCTAAGCGTACAAAAACTGCTTTATAAAAAAAATGACCAATATGTCTTGAATTTGGTCTCGAACTAGCTCGTCTTGTAGCTTGAGGTCGCCGTCGTTTTTAATTGCTTCTTCTCTTGGACATTCAGCTTGACAGAAATGGTCTCGGAAATGTTCCTTCGGCTCAGGTATCATTTCTATCAATTTAATCAACTTTTATCCACCTAGACCAGTTACAACTGTAGTAACGAACCGCAGTGCAATTTTTTCAATGGAATTGTTACACCATTTGAAGGAAGTGCGGCGTCTCGTTTTTTTCCTGGTTATTCACTTTTATAAACCGCGACTTCAATATTGAATACTTCGCCAGTGACTGAGATGTTATTCTCATTTGAACTTGGGTAGAACCTAAAAGCTTGTAATTACTTATGACTTGTAATAAAAGACAAAATCCAACATTTACGTTACAGGGTGTTTACACCCCCATTCTGTAGTTATTCCAGTAGTAAACGATATAAAAACAAACGCCGCCAGACGAAAGCTAAATGTTTATAAGAAAGAAACGTGCACGTTTCTGTACTAAACTCCAACCTTAATTCTTTAATGAAATATTTGAGGCATTTACGTTTCTATCCACTCCCGTCTGCCAGCCACACCAGCCGCCAAGTTCAAGAGGTCTTGACAAATTGACCTTGAAATCAGGTTTTTATTAATTTTCTTCGTTATTGCTCAATTTAACAAATCACCAATGCTCGACCTGTGAACTCCAAAATTTACAAATCCATCAAATAAGAAAAGCGATGGACTCCGGCCGCACAACTAGGCTTCTTATTATTGCATGCCTGAGTAGCTGGTACTGATTGAAGAAATTGGTGTGCTCTTCTGATAATTTGATATTAATTTGATACTCTTTATACACCGTTGCTGAGGTCATTCTGGTAGGAATTCAAGCCGGGTTGGTGGGTCGAGTCTATACTTTGTCTTCTTCTTCTTCTTGTTCAGACACTGCTAATAACGGGCCATTGTCGCCTTCGATTCGTTGTTTCATTCAAGACAAAATACCACCACTTTACCGAGCGTGTACAAGGAGAAAACTTGTATACTTGTATGTATAATATGGCATGGCATGGGCAGCGCTAACAATCTTTTATTCCCATTTTAATTATTGTTATTGATCGAGCTTGAGGTAGCAATTTCGTTAGACTGCAGATAATACCATAAATTATGTCTTAGGTCATGGGACTATGATAAATTCGAGCTCGGATTCAAATTTGCCGTGTAGAAATTCAGATGTTTAAAATCGATTGAATGGAAACGAGAGAGAATAACAAAACAGAAGCTGCATGCCGAGGTATGTTGTACTGCTGTCTCATGTTTGGAAATCCATGATTCATGCACACGTCCGACGACTTAATTTCAACGGTTCATCTAGATATGAAGGAATTACGTCCATTTATCTTTATTGAATGGCCGATGAAGACCAGACGGTTTTTTTTTAACGGCCAATGGCAAATCGGTGAGCGATTGAAATTGAGAACTGTGATGAATTAGAGTAGACCTCTGCCAAGTTTTGGTCCGTACATCATTCCCATTAATTCATCATCGTAGAATGAAGAGTTCTCAGCCCCAGAAACTTGTTTCACGCGTGCTCCATCGTTTTCTATCCGCGAAGATAGTCATGGCTGTCGCTCTCTCTTTGACTGTTCCCGCGTCTAATTTGTCGGTATAAATAAGACCTTTCAAAATTTAATCCCCTATTCTTCGCACAAGGGTAGTTTTCAGCAATCAAGTTGAATTTTGCAGATGTATAGGCAACCAGTAATGCACGACAAACTTTGAATTTGGCTCTACTGTGTCTCTCTTGGTTTAATAAATTCAGTGAGTAACACAAGACAGCCGAGTGCCACCACGTAGCGGACACACCATCTTGCATACTACTCGTTTGGGCGAAAATTAATAAAAATAATAGTACTAATAATAATGATAATAAACTGATAGCAGCTCGGGTAACAGTGACGTTTTGTGTCACATTGACACTTTTATACGGGAAAGTATACAGGGAAATCCAAAAATATGTTTCAAATTTAAATCGCGTCCATTCAGGCTTTCAGGTAGTGATGGGAAACTTCAAGAGAAGTAGACTTTTCCAATAAAACACATGTCAGAAAAGAATAATAACGAAGATACATGCGTTCAAAGTTGAACTTCAAAAATTGATTTTTCGTCGTAACTTTGAAACTCGTAAACCAATTTTGTTCAAATTTAAACCAAAGCTTACTGAAATAAGTCGGTATCGAAAAGTAACAACGCGATCCATCAAAATTTTCCAGGGGAGTGGATAAGGGGGAGGTGTTCCCACTTTTTTTTGCAAAATTTTTATTGAAGGCTTTATTTTCGAGATATTTGGGTTTGAAACTCCAGGACACATCTCAAAATCTCCAGTTTTAAGAGCCTAAACTCGAGCCCAAATAAAATGTTGCCAGACAACTTCTCGTTTTTGAGGCAAAATCGTGGTTTATCAACTTGAACACCAGGAAAACATATTTCACTTGAAGAATCGTGAGTTTTCTCAGATTTTAATTTTTAGGTCTTTGAAAAAAGTGTTTTCGAGATGTTTTCCGAAGTTTCAAACCTAAATATCAGAAATATCTCAAGAATGAAGCCTTTAGTCGAAATTTTGAAAAAAATAGCTTTCTCCTCTAAATTGAACGTAGAACTCCAAAAATTGAAGCCATTCTCAAAAATGATCAGAAAGGTGAAAAATAGGGATAAAAAAGCGGGGGCACCCGTCATTATCCACGCCCCTGAAAATTTTTTATGGAACACGTTATCACTGTTCGATACCTCTGCTGTTTCTACAATAAGATGATTTGTAATAAGATTTTAGATTTTCTCGGGAAAAATTTTCCTGAAAAAAATTTTCAATTTCCTGCTTTCCACATTTTTTCATCTTATTATTTTCAATCTGTCTCTTTAATTCCAGCTTCCTACCCGAAGGGACGTTTCGAGCAAAAATTTCCATAGATTCCTGGATACCAGTCGGGAAAGTTTTGGGGTGACGCAACCGATTTTTACAATTGGAAAACAGCGTTATGTTCCCATCCGTTATTAATTTTCGTCAATAAACAAAGAAATCAAAGTAGCCTGTGACATTTGGAAGTTGAAAAAAATAAATCGAACTTCATGAAGCGAGCTCGATTTTTCAACGCTTTAATGTAAAAAATGCGGCCGTCGCTCCAAAAAAAGAGCGCAATGGAAGCACCGACCCTTTGGCCTGTTCCAGCAAAAAAAAACGCGCCAAGCCCTAAAGAATTATTGGCAACACAATGAGCAACGAACCGGCGGGTCAGTCCTGGCAGCCGAATTTACGCACTAAGAAGATTTGTAATCCAAATTTCGAAAACCCCAGCCGATCAAAGTTGCGTATCGGACCAAATATGACTGGTGTGACCTAATGTGACTACCTTCAGAGCCACATTTTTACGCATGACACGGTCAGTTTTTCAAGGATTTCAAAATTTTCAGGTCAGTTTGACAGGTTACATAATTTAACTTATGGACAAGCCAGTTTCACACCAGGTAAGTAGGCGGCCAACCTATACAGTGCCAAGCTAGAACATTTGATCAGGTCACTCGAATCACAGTTCAGCTGGACGTACCCACTGTAATTTGAAAGTAATTCGCAAAAGCTACCCAAATCTTATATTTGCCGCAGAAAAGAACCAAGAGAGCAAGAAGGTGAAGCGGCTGGCCTGCCGCATATAGCATATACCGTTGAATCTTCGCTGTTACACTCGGCAAATTTCCACTTTTCAAGACTCGTCGAGTCCACCAGTCCCGTAATATTGAAAATTGAGTTGGACATGGTAAAAATCGAAACACCTTTTCGTTCTCACATAAAGCATAATTGAATCGTGTGTATTAATATGATCCTTGCGGTGGAAACGAGAGCATGCAAAGCACCGGAGCGGCAATTTTACACAACGGCTCTTGCATTGCATAGGTATAGTCAGAGGCGGCCTGTGACGGAAGAGGAAAACGACAGGAAGTTTACCTCGAATAATGGTTACGGCAGTATTGTAACGTTTTCATATAAATTTGTATAACATACCTGATAAATATAATTACAAAAACACACACGGTGCTAGTTAAAACTGGTAAACACTGCGGTGTTTTTACTTTTTTTTCCAGATGGTTTTCAAGAATTTCCAGATTTCATTCCTCGAGGAGTAGCTTTTGTCATTTTTGGCAGTCAAATTCCCGTTTGACAGATGACAACCTAAACTAATCAGCTCATTTCAGAATGAAACCGCATCTGCATACCAAATTTCAAGTCGATCAGATGAACAGTTCGACAGTTATCGTGGAAGGTTACAGACATACATACATACAGACAGACAGGCATCACTCTGGAAATGTTCCCAGTCGCTCGCCCAGTCGCCTTGGGGGACCTCGAAACAAATTTTCAATTTTTTATGCGACGAAATCAGATTCTTTTTCAGGACGATCGCACAATAAAAAAACGATTCTACGATTTTTTGTTCAGGAGGAGATAAGATACGTCGTGACAGGACGGACAGACAGATGGACGCATGGCAAAGCGCAACTAATAGAGATCCTTCCAAAATGGGAACTGCTCTAAAAATGTAGCTACTGATATAGACAGTGAAGTAAATATATCTGGAAGAAATACGGAGGTTCCGAGCTACTAAAACCTAATTATTGCAGTAATAATTGAATATCAATCATCATTAATATAATATCTGGCAAAAGTTATTCGAAAGCTGCTTCGTACGAAACATTAAGGTCTCGAGAAATATCAGCCGGTGTACAATTACATTACAGATATTTGCACTGACTATCTTGTTTGATGCTAGGTCAATCGAGAACGTCATATAGGGTAAACTTGGTCGCACAACTTGTTTGAATTACTTTTACCCAATCGGTTTCTAAAAATCTGAATATCATTTTGCAGTGGAAACGTCTTGAAATCAACTCATCAGAAACGAGTGGAGAAATATACAATGGAATGGTGATAAAGAAATTTAATGTCAAGCTTCAAATTGGAAGCCGAGTTGGAAGTCTTTAATGTTGTCTTTTGCTTGTTTCGGTGATTTTGTGTGTACGTTTTTTTCAAACGACCTAGCAACAAGTTTCATGGTCCGTAATAATAATTGTTTTTAAAATTTGACCTACAACATAACCTACGACCACAAACGTTCTTGTCTGGGCTCATCTCTCTGTTTGAGTGTTTGTAGTCCAGCGAACCGAGCCAAGGACACGCTGTGCTGTTGTAATTGAAACTTTTCTCTGTGTCTGGTGGTTTTTGTCATCGCTTCAAAATTAAATTGTGTACTTTATTTGTATGTATAATTTCAGTTCAGGCGAGAGTTCAGGTGATGATCGTGTCATTTGTGCGTCCTTATTTTTGACGTGTCCTTTGGTTCTGGTCACCTGGTGTGTTTTTTATGCTTCATGGAAAATAAACAGGTCCATATCACGACCACGTACGGATGTATGCCAATTTTCCGATAATGAACAAAAGGATAAAATGTAAGGTTTCAATTAACATTGTTTTCGCACATGTCCATTTATGTAGCAGTCATAGCACAATTCAAATACTTCAAATCCGCCCCCGTCTCGTCGTAAACAGCATTGCTCAGATTTTTGTTGTTTTCTTTAGAGCCAATTCGCACGATCAAGGTCCGGTACAATGTTTTTCGATGAGTACATTTCTTTAGGTACCTACATAACATAAAATGTCGGCATTAAAGGTATTGAATGGAATAATCGAATTCATTGCCTCATAAAGATGTCCCATACAAGTTGCACCCTACCTTGAAGGAACAAAATGTACACAATCACAATTTCCATTATCTTGCTGCGATATTCGCTGGAGACTTCGATGCGGGCTAAGACACACATCTGATGCACTGATGCACAAGTGGCGGAGGAGCCGCGTGTCGAGCACATACTGCCGTAATATTCCCGGACAGCTCGGACCGAAGCTTAGACGTTGTATGTTTAGATAAATAATTAATAAAATGAGTCAGCGTAAGTCATTAATTGACCTACCTACATAAAAGTTTGCAACACCCCTATAAATTCTTACAACATGCGACAGAGTTGGGAACTTCTGGCTTCTGGTATTTTCTTGAAGACACCGGCGGGCATACAAGAACCAAGACGCACGGCGTCACACTCGGCTTCACATAAAGGACCCCGCACGATTCTTATGGAAAATGGCTCCCGGTTAAATTCTCTGAATTTTTGATATGTTGTAGCTCATTAGATACTAATCAAATACCGTGAACCCCAAACTCAAATAATGGACAGTTTTTCACCCACAGGGGGTTGAAGTTGGAGGTTTTGTCGGCTTCAAAATGATATTATGACGTTGATAAAAGCTTTTTATTTGGTTTCTCTTCAAGTTGTGTTTCATGCTAAATGTATTTATTTGACAGAAAAATATCAACCCCCTCCTCCACCCCCAACCCCTATCTACCATCATAAAATTCGAGATCACTCCCAAAAACCCTGCGGATGGCTTCTGTGATTTAAATTATTAATTTTGACATTAAAATTATTTTCCACCCCCTAATGTTGGGGTGCCGATTTTCCAATTTTCCTCGGTTAATTTGGCTGAATTTTTGGTATTGTGTATTTCTAATTCTGCTGAACAAAAAGCTCATACCAAAACTTATTCCTATGAACAGTTTTTGTTCTGCAGGGGACTGAAGTTCAATATTTATGCTCTCAAATCTTCAGTCCCCTGTAGAACAAAAACTGTCCATAGAAATAAGTTTTGGCATGGGAACTTTTTGTTCAGCAGAATTAGAAGTACACAATATCAAAAATTCAGCCAAATTAACCGAGGAAAATTGGAAAATCGGCACCCCAACATTAGGGGTGGGAAATAATTTTTATGTCAAAAGTCATAATTTAAATCACAGAAGCCATCCGCATGGTTTTTGGGAGTGATCTCGAATTTTATGATGGTAGATAGGGGTTGGGGGTGGAGGAGGGGATTGATATTTTTTTGTCAAATAAATACATTTAGCATGAAACACAACTTGAAGAGAAACCAAATAAAAAGCTTTTATCAACGTCATAATATCATTTTGAAGCCGTCAAAACCTCCAACTTCAACCCCCTGTGGGTAAAAAACTGTCCATTATTTGAGTTTGGGGTTCACGGTATTTGATCAGTATCTCATGAGCTACAACATATCAAAAATTCAGAGAATTTAACCGGGAGCCATTTTCCATAAGAATCGTGCGGGGTCCTTTGGCTATGTTTTTCATGATTATTTAATATTTTTTTCCTCGTTCCTCGTTTCCTAACAAAATTCACCTAAATCTTCCGTATCTCCCGAACGGTTGAACATATCCAGTTCATTCTTTCGTTAATCGAATCTTAACTATTGCGGGTTGATATCGACGACGTTTAAAGATGATCGATCAAATATAAATAATTTTTAGCAACAATAAAGAATGCACAATTCGCGAAATTCATTTAAAATAGAGAAAACGCATATATGCCTACTTTACATCATCATATCTCTGGATCTAATGAAGCTATGTGCTTATTTTTTTTTCAATTCAAGTACATATCCTGACCTTTGTTACAGTGTGACAGCGATTAAGAAACAATGGTTCATTATTTATTTATTCAGTATTCAGTTTATAAACATTTTCATCTGTTATGAATGCATCATGATTTTCAGCCAGCGAGGAACTTTTTTTGTTTTCACAATTTTCTATACAATACAACCAGCGAAGCAAATGAGGCCAAAGTAGTGGAAGATTTTTTGATATTTTTTTTATTTAGGACTTATAGTTTTTTCTGACGCAGCAACTATGAATAGCGCGCACGTAAGTGGTGCGCGCATGCCACTTATACATATTTACTGTGCAAAATAATCAGATATTTGCTCTTCACGGAAAAAAGCAAAGCTTCCGTTTAGGCTAGCCGAGTTGTGGGGCGAAAACCGCCCCCAACGGTGCCATGGTGTTAACTTGAAATAGGTATGATGGAGATGAGACTATTCACCGCTAATTTTTACATCGAAAAGGTCCTATTTCGGACTTGCTTTGATCGTTCGTTCATGTCTTTCAAACTTTAAAATTAGGGAAATAATCATCCGTATTCCTTACGTGTTGCATACAGTTTTTCTTCTTCTTTCATTTTCTTACTTTTTGCATAAATGGCCATTTCATCTCAGGTGACATTTGGCAAGTATATTTCTCTATCCCTTCACCGTAGCTTTAGAGCAAATAATTTTGTCAACCAGCTTTTAAGGAGGTTCCAGGATAACAACAAAACAATAATAATCATATTTTATATATTTTATATAATATATAATATAAATAATAATATATATAAATATAATATATAATATAAATAATATATATAATATACTATATTATATATAATTTATCTACTTTGCCTTACTAATGGATTTATTATCCCATCAAAAACAGTGCTTTAATTAGTGTTGCCGTCTAGACAAGACAAGACAAGAGTTGCCCTAGTCTTGTCTTGTCTTGAAATATCAAGATAATTTCAAAATTTCAAGACAAGACTCTAACTCTTGATGGAAATTTTTCAAGAGTCTAGATAGAGTCTTGAAATTAAATTACAATAAAACCCCTTCTTCCAAGAAAAATACGTGACAGAAATATAAACATCTTTTAGCAAGAAAAATAGAGAAACTGTGAGGAGCAAGGAGCACCCTTCGAATAGAGACTGCGCTTCAATAAAATATTCTACTTGGGAACTTGGGTATACTTAAGTTCAAATTTTAAAACAAAGACTCACTTTTATTGACACTGAAATTCATCATTGCATTGGTGTGAATGCTGAAAGGAACACCCCCCGACCTGTGAGTAGACGTATTTCTGCAATGGAGTCTTATATAAAATGACAAGATGCGATTTTATAGCCGTAGGTTTATTCCTGAATGAATTTAGTCAACTACTGTTCATTTAAAAAAGTACTTAAAAAATCTAGCACCGAGAAAGAATATAGAAATTTAACTCACCGAGTCACCGCAGTCCATCAGCTCGAATCGAGTGAATAAGCAAGTCAAGAACAATACCAGGTTGCCACATGAACGTCAAGAAACAGTCAACGAAAGAGTTACAGTTAAAAAGAAAGCTAAAAAATTAACTTCAATATTTTTTTGTTGCTGTTTGGTGTTCGAAACATTGCTGCTGGACAAAGAAATGTAAATAATTGGGTTTAAGCAGGACTTAGAGCTCTCAGATGTCGTGGTGCGGACGTGATCATAAGTTTTTGTCAAAAATATACTAGTTATTTGCAGACCTGTGTCAGGTTCCCGCTTGTGTCAACCTGACGCGGGCAAGAAGAAGAAGACTAACTTCACTCAAGTTGCAAGAAGAACACCAGCTCAATTGGTATTTTGCCTTGGTACATTGGAAGGATATATCTGGCAGCAGCATGTTGGCTGAATCATTTTCCCTTTATTGGGGAGAAACACTTTGTTCCGCAGCTACTGACCAAATAGACCAAGAGCTAGCAACGTTTTATTTACCTCATAAGCAAAATGCGGTTTGACTTCTGGGGCATGTAGAGATTATGATGGGCTTCCATAAAATCTTTGTCTTATGAAAAACACCCCTTGCTTTCTCACAAGACAAGCAAAGAAATGTGCCATTTGACAGCGGTATTCAACAGCGGATTTTCTGGGGTTTTTAATCGATATAAATATCAATTTCTTCAGGAATGGATAGATTGAACTATCTTTCAACTAAATTGAATAGGACCGAGTCTCGTAATGTATTGGAAACAACCAAAAACCAGACTTTCTCAACTGGCATGTTCAAGCTAGTAGGCTAGGCCGAGCTGTTTGGATCGCATTTGATGGCCGATTCTCGAATCACGCCTACTAGAAAAACCGGTGTCAACTTCCGTCCGCTTGGAAATCTGGTTTTTGGTAGTTTTTAATACATTTCGGTGTCTTTTTTCATTTAATTTAGTTGAAAGATAGTTCAACCTATCCATTCCTGATAAAATTGATATTTATATCGATTAAGAACTCCAGAAAATCCGCTGTTGAATACTGCTGTCAAATGGCACATTTCTTTGCTTGTCTTGTGAGAAAGCAAGGGGTGTTTTTCATAAGACAAAGATTTTATGGAAGCCCATCATGATCTCTTCATGCCCCAGAAGTCAAACCGCATTTTGCTTATGAGGTAAATAAAACGTTGCTAGCTCTTGGTCTAAAAAGCCTCATCGAGCTGCCTAATTTCTTAAAAGTTGCGATCTGAGAAGGCGCAGCTATTTTTTGGAGAAGTAGAAATGAAGATGTTGAAAAAACAAAAAGAAAAAAACAGACCACCGACCTGTAGAAAAAAACAGTAGAGACATACAGAGTCCGGAAGAGATGTTATGTGAATATATAATCACAAGACATTAACATAATTTGACATGGCATCTCCCTGGCAACGCTTTCCCGTTCTCTGATGCGAAATAGATAAATTCATATTGAACTGCCATCATAAACCAATAATCACATTGTCTTCTGATATATAAAATTCACAATATACAGAAAGATGCTTCTATGTGTTGTTTTGTTTTTCCTTATTTTCAATCATAACTAGTGAATATTAACGGCCTGTAGACTGCCTATCAGACACAGCCTGACAACAACGGTCACTGCATAATGACGTGATTGCCTGAATGCCTGCCTAGTGCGCAAGCGCAAAAGAGGTTAATCGCGTCATTATTCTCTCAATTCAGAAACACAATTTTTATTTCTGAAAAAAGCAGGGATTTTTGAGGCATGATATTTTATATCATCTGTAGTGATCTCGGTACTTTGCCATTGCAATCATTTTCATTTCAAGTAGACACAGTTTTGAAAAGCATTTTGTCATACCGTTTACCCTAATTTATGTTATTTTATGTTGTCAATAAACTCTGTGAGAAATCTCCAAATCATCAACGGAGAGGAATATATCTGTTTTTTTTTTATTTTTCGTTTTCAAGAGTCTAATCAAGACTCTTGATCTTGACAGCCTCACTCTTGTCTTGTCTAGAAATTTCAAGACAAGAGTTTCTAGAGGTCTTGTCCAAGTCTTGACGCCTTTTCAAGACAAGAGTCTAGAAAGTCTAACTCTAGACGGCAACACTAGCTTTAATGGAGCATATTAATAAACTGTTTTTCAACCCAATAGAAACAATTTATTGCCAATAGAAGGTAGGCGAACGTTAGTTCTGAAGTGCCACCTGTCCAAACGTTTCTATTTTCATCAGCCAAAATTTCCAATTCTGGCAATTTTCAAGAAAATGTAGATAAAGTACTATATTATACTCGTTTAATAAGACGTATTGTCACACTCCTTCCTTTGGAGCAAAACCAGTCGTGTGATAATACTATGTCTTATGAAACTCGTATAATAATATACTATTATTGTATGGGTGCATGTGTCTTATATAATTATAGAATAGAATAGAAGAATAGATTGTTTATTGTTTAAACCAAAATGGTGTACAATTACAAAATTATATCTAACAGAAGATATTTTGTGAAATATATTTACAAAAACAAGTGTTAAATCAAAGTTTAGTCTTCATCGAACAGTTTACAAAATTGAAATTATAGTAGATTACGCTACAAAAAAGAAAAGAAAAGAAAAGGTCAGCTACAAAAACTATATATTTATACTTTTTGTAGTAATGTACCAAAAACCAAAATGAATGACTGCTGCGAAGTAAATCCATTTTCTGGGCGAGGCTTCTTATTAAACACTCCGCAAGGTGGGGAGATGGACTGGTTAAGGGATTTCGGATGCGACTAAGAAAGTTGTTGACGGGAATCGGTTTTATTTTATATTTTTCGTCAAGTCGGGGATTCCTAAAAAAAATGTACAAGCAATGCTATCAAATTTTCAAAATTTTCAAAAAACTTTGAAAATTTTTGATTTTTGAAAATTCAAAAACTAGATAGCATCGCACATTCATCTTTCTTCAAGAAAGTCGCATACCAAATTTGAACTTTCTGTTTTCAAAAAAAAAGGTACCAAAAATGATTTCTCGTAGACATGAAAAAGTGGATTAGTAGAAATCATTTTTGGTACCTTTTTTTGAAAATAGGAGGTTCCAATTTGGCATGCGACTTCCTTGAAGAGAGATGAATGTGCGATGCTATCTAGTTTTTGAATTTTCAAAAATCAAAATCAAGAATTTTCAAAAATGTTTGGAAATTTTGAAAATTTTATAGCATTGCCCGTACATTTTCTCTTTGGAGGAGTTTCTACTTGAAGAAAAAAATAAAATTGAACCGATTCCCGTCAACAACTTTTTTAGTCGCATCAGAAACCCCTTAAGTATTCTACCACCCTGGAATAATGGTACAATTCAAGTTGACTAGATACCATATATTTACAATATGAATTTGGTTCGGTCCATTCCGGTCAATTCACGTATCTTTCTTCTGTGCATAAACGCTCACTCAACCCACTTTATGCATAAATAACTATTATCGTTCCATATTTATGCTTATTTTTGTACAGGTTTTCAATGGATAATCTCTTGCCCATTCATATTCACCCGTATAATCGTGATGAAGATCAGAGTAGTAGGTAATGAGAATTCCTCGGAGAATTTATGCAGATGGAATGTGCGGTAGAAAATTGTATGTATTTCACTACTTACGACTTTACGAGTATAGGTACTTCTCTATATTCTTGGTACAACAAAATCCACTTTTGCCGTTCAGTGAAACTCGTAGAGTGTGTTATTGGGTGAATACCGAGGTGAATACACTACTTACTTGCACCATGCACACTATTATTATTTACATTCCATATTTAGTTGATGTTGATGTTAATTAACTTGATCGATTTATTGCGTTTACGCAAGAATATAAACATCAAATTATTCGCGATGCATTTTTTTCCGTCGACAGGCACGTTTTGTTTCCATCGTTCTGGGGAGAAAGTGTTTTTCGTTTATCTTCGGCAGCTTAACAATGTGGTGGCTTTTGACATTTCACAGCAATAATAATTAATAATAAACATCCGAAAGAATGTTCGGTTCTCCTTGTAGAGGCATGCAGGTACCCACGTCAATAAGGAAACATCTTCAAAATATCATATTCACAGGTTTTGTGTGTGTCGCATAAGGTAAACACACCCATTTTAAGAACCAAACCCAGGAAGTCGAGGGTCGTGTTAGTCAAAACTCATATACATAAAATGGTACACGATTCTTCATACACCCAATAATTTTCGATGTTAGGTTTAAACGAATGTTACGTAAACGAAAGTGCTTGGCAGACTTCTGAAATCTGGAGAAAAAACAGGGTGCGTCACTATCCTCGCAAGAAGTGAAACTTCTTAGTTATGATAGCATAAATTAATGAATGCTATTGTCATTTTTTTGGCGTCTACATTTTGTACCACTTTTTGGTTTGTTGCGTCCCAAAAAACAAGGTTTTGAATTCTATGGTTTTGATCTGGTTTAAGAAAAATTTTCTCCCGTTGGTGGTGGAATGTTGATAGAAATCACGAATTGACAGAAGTTAGCTTTTAAGCGAAATAATAAGTGAATACTACATTAGCTACTGAAGGTATAAACTGTTGAAAAAATTGATGGAAATAACTAGAATTATTAGTTTACGTAGAAAAACATAGAACATTAAAGTATGTTAGCGCAAAATGTATAAATGCAGCATAACCTTCCACTTCAACTAAATTGGATTCACCGGATAAATTGGATTGAAAAATTCGGTAGAGATTTACGAATCAGTCAGCTGAATTATTGATAAAAATGCAGGTTAATTGTGATTTTCTGCTGCACAAACCCGCAGAATTCGATCTGATCTTTTGATTTTACTCGACCCGCTAACCCGACTCTGTGTTTCATTCCCATTTCCGATAGTAAGAATATGAGTTACAGACTTCCAGGGGGTACAACAAGCATAAAGCGAGGGAGACTGAAACGGAAATAAACTTCCCATTAGTTCCAAGACGCACAGATGTTGGGTAGGTTTTGCTCTGCAGTTCTTCGGGCCTTCGGCAAATCTAAATGTGCAGTGAAACAGTGCATAAATTCCTGAATAACTTTTTTTAATTGGGTGAACAATGAAGTTGTACGAATACTACCGCTACTGCTTGCAGTGCAGCAACAGTAAGTTTCTTTCTAGTCTTACCACACTTTTACCGGCATCATTGTTATCTACAATAAATTTTGCAGACCTATTGTTCTTTTGGTTAATCTCTTTTGGACCATATACATTGATTTATTCAGTAATGTCTTGAATAAATGAATAGATGTAAGATGTACAGCAATTTTTATTTTAGAAAATTCTTCGATTAGGTACCTACTTCACTAGATGTTATTGATTGGCGGAAAGGCTGATGGAAGTTTTTTTTTTGTTTCCAAATATTATTGTCGTCAACATCCTTCAATTTTGATAAGATTTTCCATGGAAATGTGAAATTATTGATCAGTTTCAATCATGGACCTCAATATTTGAAATTTTAACACAGGTTCAGGCAACAAAATGAGATGGTGGATGAAAAATAGCACCTCTACATTGCTGTTCTTTTATTTATGCAACAACATTGAAGGTCACCTTCATTGGCTAAATGGTACATACCTAAATTCTTTTGTTCTGCTCGTTGTTTTAGCAATTCGGAAAGGGTATTGCAGTAATACATCAATCTTGACCTATGTAAATAGTTTTTTTAGAATTGGACTCATTTGGATCTCATATCAGGATTCAAATATGTCTAGGATATTTTGTTCCACTTTTAAATGACGTGGAATGAAATAAAATGACTCAACAAATATTTTGGACATATTTGATTCCTGCAATGAATCCATCATTGTAAAAGGAAAATGTTTTTTTGATAACTATGCCAAAATCTATTTTTCTATTTTTTTTTGAAAAAATTTAGAAGTGTCATGCATATTTGTATCAATTGTGCTGATAGAATGCAGGGGCCTTTCGAAAAAATACTAGCAAAATTGCGACACCCTGTACCTATATGGCACGAAATGGAAAATTATACTTGACATAATTCAGAAACTACAGAAAAAATTGTTCCAGGAAAGTTTTTTCTTTTTTACATTATCGTGAAGGGGAAGTTTTTTATGGGGGTATCCGTCTCACGTGGACACCCTGTATGTACATGCATAAATATCTTGGTACATTTGTTATATTAGTGCTAAGCACTGTAATATCAGGCAAATTAGGTAGGTATTAAATTGTAGGTTGCATTTATACCTACAATAATAACGAACTGTTTTGTTTAGCTTTTGTTGTGTTGAAAATCAGTCGGTAGCTCTTTACTTCTTTTACATCCGGTGAACTTTCATTCTATTTTTTCCAGGATTTTTTCTAATGTGTGGGGTCAATGCGTTGACGAAAAATATGAGTTGAGCCACGACCCATACAGAATAGAATTAATTGGAAATACCCACTTACTGTGAAATAAACGATACAGTATGTATTGGGTTATATTATATGTATATTTATATTGCATGCAATAGCCTGGGTAGTAATTACTAAGCATAGTTATTTCAGTGGTCAGTACACTAAAAAATTTTTTTCAGTAGTAAAAAAAACTCATTTTCATGCAACAAAGAAAGGTGATATCCTTTATTAAACAGCAAAATTGCCATTGTAGGAAATAAGGGTCCGTCGCGTTAGGTCTCGGGCGTCTCTGTAACAGTATTCATTTAAGAAAAATGTGTAATTAATTTTCCAACAGAAAAGACGGGACGTCGTACCGCACACATACTTTTTTAAACACGTCATACAGTGTGTTCATGTGTTGCAAAATTGCCGCTTTCAGAATGTTTGAGAAGTGTCTTAAATATAAGACGAGCTCGTAGACGAATTAGTGGAATAAAATTTGACGTTATCCTGTTCGCATAAGTTTTTCCAAGGGAAAAGAAGTGCCGTCGAGGTATGTACACTATTCTACTCGTATCCATTTCAACACTTGTTTGTGAACAATTTAAATGATGGTTTTCTCAGAATATCAGACCGACCGAACAACAACCATCGAAATTCAGCAGACACGTGTTTCGACCTGTTTGGCATCCACCTTTTCCTTCATTTAAATTTTTTGACAGTTGACATCGACCATTTTCACGGAGCCTCGTGAAATGTGTCGATGTACGCGATAATACATCGAACCTATTCGTCACGACAATTCCCCGTACAAGCCTAAAAACGTCCAAAAGCTGGAGGTGTGTTATCAACTGGTATAGTATGTTCACTTCTACTGTGATTCTAGTTGGCTGGACAAATTTTCTTCCTTAGCATTGTAGGCTTGCCATCTTTTTACCTGGTGTGAAACTGGCTTTTCTAAAAGTAAAGTTACATTTCTTATCAAATTGATATTAAAATCTTGGAAAACTGACCTTGTCATACGTGGAGTGCGACTAGGGGAACGCAGAGCTGTGTTACCGTCATTTCGAGTATTTAGACACCAAAACAGCACGGGGCGTACGTCAACGTCAAGTCGTCTTGACGGCGGCTCATTCAGGGCCGACAAAAACTCGTCCCGGGAAGCCCCAAAACGAAAGCAAATTGCAAATTGAAGGTACTAAAATCAATTTCGGTCCAATACGCAACTTTGAGCGGCTGGATTTTTTGAAATTTGGTTCAGTCAACTTTTTACACGTAAATTCTTTTGCCAATGACAGACCGCATGGCGAGCCTTGTATCGCCTAATAATTCTTCAGGGCTTGGCGTGTCTTTTCGACTGGAACAGGCGAAAGGGTTGATGATTGAATGGGGCTCCTTTTCTGGACGGAGGACTTGTATATTCTTTAATTTGAACCATCGAAAGTTGAACCGACTCCGAGGGGTCAGAAATATTTCTGACGAATGTCAAGGCTCCTTTGATTCATTTGTTCATTGGCAAAAATTTCAAACAGGTCGAAAAATTACTACATTTCCAATAAAATGGAAAATGAAAAAATCGTCAGACATCACGTCCCGCCAAAATGTGTTTCAAAACTGATCCGGGACGACGTCTCTTCGTGAATTAATGAAGCCAGAGCAGCCATCTGCAAAGTTTCGGGGATTTTCTATATTTCACATTTGGAAACTTAAAAACGAAATCTCACAGCTGACTAGAATCACGGTAGAAGTGAACATACTATATTACAGCGAAAACAGGTAGGGAGGTGGAATGTCATACATATCGTTCTGTACTCGGAATGCGATACTTTAGATTTGAGACACTCTGCATGGCCCTCTATACTTTTTTCTGTAAAGATAATGATTCGATAGAAAAATCGTATAAACCAAGACCAAAATTCCTGTGGGGTACCAGCCGCATCTTTTTTTAGAAAAAACATGTACTCGTAAAAACGATTCAAAACTTTGAATCTTCACTTTCTATTTCTGGCTCTAATAGGGGCAGTTATGTATGTATCGAATTCTTCCAATTAAAAAAAAAATTGAGCCAATCATAAAGCCCATTTTTGATCGTTGTAAATACCACCCATATCAAAAAAATCAGCCCTCCCTATTTTTTTCTCCTATTCGCCCGTCATCAACCTCATTTGCTTGGGTAATTATAATTATTATTACAGTCGATTGTTGACAATTTTATAAGTCACAAGTCGTCTTTGGTGCACCATGAATTATTTTATTACAAAGTCTACATTCCGCCCGAACCGCTACTACCGGTAAGCAGTAGAACAACAATAGAACATGCCTCAGCTGTAAATAATAGCAAAAATTGGTCGACAATGTAGTATCTTATCTTTTTATGGATCAGCAAATCGTTGAATAAATCAAAAATATTAATCCCCGGTAGTAGAGCACCTACCGAGGTACCTACACACCGTATTGTTTTGGCATTAAAAAAAAACATAACCATTTATAATAACTAAATTATTATTGTGGCGCCTTTCAAGTTCATGAGTGTGGATATTTGTGATTAGATAAAAGTGAAGGTGAACAGTTTTTCGTCATTTATTGAGTTATTTTTAATTGCTTTCATAAATCTCGAATTCCTAAATTCAGGACCAACGGCGGTGATTGTTCTTTTTGTAAAACTGGTTTCTATAACAAATCTTCCTAGGTCAGTTTCTATTTGTGTCAGTTCAGCACCTACTCTTTAGGAAATTAGATTTTTCCAGTGGCGAGATTCCGATGGAAAAGAAATCCGCGCGTCATCAATTAGCAATTTCGTGTGAAATATTTCGGAAAAAATTGGAAATCCTGGCTGTAACATTAAGTATACATGGGATTTTTGCATGTGTTGTAATGCTGATAATCAGGGGAACCATGGTTAGAGAACTCATAATTTGTCAGTCCGAAACACGTATTCTTGAAGTGTAGGAGAAAATGGCCGATTCGGTTTGTTGTTCGTTTCACAGTTTTCCGTTTCCCGCAACCGTTCCGGTATTCTGAACCCTCACCCGAGGCCGAGAACACTTCACGCCGTGAAATGGTGCAACCTGTGGGAGTTTCTCGCCTACCCGAAGGTAAGCGAGAACTAATCTCACACGGTTTTAGGCAACTTTTGCTGCATCGATGTACTGCGGATTGCATAAAACTCCCAGGGAGTTTCTCCCACAGTTTCAAGAATAGCGGTCTTAATTTGAATCGACCGTGTAATTTGAATGCATTATGTCAACGTGAAATTGGTATTGTAATGTTGCTTGTTTTTTTTTTGGCGTACTTTATCAGCAGAGTCTTTTATTACCAGAAACTGGAGAGCAAACCCAAACAGTAATAATTACAACGCTTGTTGGTTACGACAGCTCAACGATGACAATCACAAGTGATAATGGTCTCGGTCTCACCATTGAGTGCTCGGTTGAGTGCAAATTAATTAGAGCCGCCACCGGTGATATTTCTGACGCCTGATGAGGTTCTGACTACAGTCCGCTCCGCTGTAACAAAAAATCAATAAATTAAACTGAACTGAACTGTACTGACTAGGCATTCGCTTTCTGTGACCCTCCAGTGAGGTGAGACCTGCGGCTTTATGCTGAAGAATTTTTCAGAAATGAAAGACAAGCTGTCGCAGAACAAAGTCTTTCCAGTACTTCACTTTATTAGAAAACTATCAGCTGCAGAGCTGATTCAGAAGTTGCTTTGTAGCTTGGCGTCATCTACCGGCCTATGACAAGAGGTTGCCATGGCGCCTCTTTGTTCATTTTCACTCAACGGTATCACGAAAAAGGCATGATCGTCCTATCTGGGTATGACCTCACGTAGTTAGACGAGTTAGTTAGTAGTTAGTTAGCGCATGTTAGTCGAAATCGTGAATAGCTGATAGCTTGTGGATGAGGAAAAATGAATTACTGAGACTTAAGACGAAGTGTATGAAACTTTTTGGGCAGGTCGGTTATTTCATTAGTAACTTTTTGCCGGGGAGAAGGAATTGAAAAACCATTTTTGGCGACATCCGATTTTTAGGTGATTTAAATTAATTGTAAAATATTCTGTGAATGGCATAATTTTGCCAAATATTACTGGCTTAACTTGCCTTATAATTATGTATGAATTCAATAACACATTTTAATTTTTACTGTTAATTTTATGTATATTTTTTGTTTTCCGCGGGGGCTGCGGGGTCTCATAGCCTGCTAGCTATAAAGCTAGTTCTAAGCTAGTAGCTAGTCCTGATTCCACATCCCTGCTTCTTTTTCTTTCGATAAAATTGTGACATTTAACACTGTTATCAATTTATATCCACATTTTAAAACGACTATCAGTGTGGGATACGAGGTTGGATAATAATATAATTATTATATATAATATTGATTTGAATAAACAAGTAAGATACACTTCACATATTATGTCAACGAGATCCTCATTAGGTCGGGTCACGTTGGGTACATCAATAACTAAACCGGTTTAGGTACAATCAAGATGAAAACAATAATATAGATCGAAAGATTGGAATTTCACCTATAGCCTAACAGGAGACTGGCAATGGTAAAGGTTACATACATTCCTTAGGAAGGCGTTCATTTCCTTAAGTGCATAATTGGTCACGTTTTCATATCATCGAAATTAAATGATACAATCAGTTGAAATAAATGTTGCGAATGTCTTTGGCCAACAGGCCAGAGGTCAAACAAAAAATTAACACAACACCTAATAAATAATCTGCCTATACACCATTCACGATCTTTGTGGCGAATCGGTTTTCCTAGAGTGCATCGTCAAACCGGAAGCAGATGATACCGAGGATTGTGCAAGTTGAAAACAACTGACAGACTGTGGAAATGAAAGTCGTTTTCATGAAGACACTGACTGACTGTGACTGAACAGGAAGATTTTTATAGAAAGGTGATCTTTTCAGTTAAAAGTAGCTCATGATTTTTACTAACAACCAACACTTGAGCCATAAATGCGAGCGTAAATCGGTGTAATTTCACGCTAATCAAGTAATTGAATAAATGCTGAACGGCCGAAGAATTCAATCTATTACGTAACAAGCCAGAGATTAATGTTAATTATGGTTAGCTTGCAATTAATCGGATAATAGCAGAACATGCACTGCACAATTTACGGACTCGGTAAAGGAAAAGCAAAAAGCAAGTGTTTTTGTAATTCAGGAAATAATAGGGTGAGCCGCACGAGTACCAGTAGTGGGCAATTGTTATTATTAATTACTTATAAATTTTCTTATGCGTGCTAACCTGGTCATTGTGCCACAGTGCGTTCCTACGGCATGATACGACAATAACCACACTGCAAGGCACAAATAACACAGTGAAATCCTGTCCTTAAAAATTATTGTAGCCAAAGGCGCTACAAAGAGATTCTTTAAAGACCAAGGTGATCAAGGTTGGGTTGATCCATATTTCCCTACCGGTGCAAAAATAAACATTATATAACTCATACTAAGTATTGTCATACTATTGTTATAAGAGTTATTAGTATTAAGAGACTTGGCGTCGACGGTGGTCAGTAATTATTTATTTCTATAAATTATTGCTCGAATTTAATCCAACCCCCGGTTTCCCTTTCATCGTGATGTAATTAATCATGGAAATATCGAAGCATGAAATCCTTACTAATGATTCCCATACCTGGGTGCTCTCATAAATAAGATGTAGAGATGATTTACGCAAGGCTTTTCACCCTAATGACTGTTTTCAGCAAGACTTTCTTCAGTTCCTTTTATAGGTACCATAGGTATAGTATAGTTGTTGTACTTATTGTTTCTGGTGGAATAAGGTACAACAAAAATACTATGTAGAAGAAAATATCGCGACAGCCAAATGTTTCGTAGACAAAATTTGTTGGGCGATCAAAAAATGCTAAAAATGTGACGTGGCTACTTTATCAGTAGATACATGCCCGACAGCGAAGCTACGAGTCAAATTGCTTCGTGACAACAATGCTTCAGGTAATGTTTCAAACAAATTCAAAAATGAGTCATTGGCTTGATACATTTAAGCCTAGTGAAGGTGGGATTTAGAGAATATTCCATGAGATGTTAAGTTAAATTGATGAGCCAGAATCCTACAACAAAAAAGTACTTCCGATTGAAATATATAAATCATTAAATTTCATGTTATTCACCCTGCCAGCAGATTTATCTATATGGTGAAGAATACTTTGCAATTTTCCATTTCCATTCCATTGCAATTCCACAGTGACGCGGCATATGGTTTCTAGACGACTCCCCGCCAATTCGGCTGATGTTTTCTGATCGACCGTTGAAATCTCCCCATATATTGCCAAGCCATCGCGTATATTCTGGAAACGTCCAGAGCTCCGCACTTGAACACTGCGACCTAATGGAAGAGTCTAGAAAGATCGCGTTTTCTCCAGAATTGCCACTCGTAACAATATTTAAATTGTAAAATATTTCAATAGAAAGTTGGACCTGATCTAGATCGCACTACTTTTTGATAGGGTCTAAACATACCCTTGAACAGGTTATTTATAGTTGCTACAGGGATCTCTCGCCACTTCGCGACTAGAGCATCCAATAAGTTCTTGTCTTCTAGTGAGTTGTACTGGTAGTGTTGACAGTCTTCTTTGGAGAGCATCCCATATGTGCTCAATTGGATTGATATCAGGCGATAAGTTTAGCCATATTATTGTGTTAATTTAATTATTCACGAAGATTCCTTTCTAATATTGCCATGTTACATTTGTTATTGTTGTAATTGTTACAATTTTCCAAAGTCATTTTTGCTAAACTCAGAGAAAAACTGTTTATAACTACATTCACAACTGTCAAATCAATCGACTCAACTTGAGTACCTACTTGATTAAATATTCAAATGCACTCGTAGAAATTAGAAGCAGTGCAGCGTGAAAAATCACCTCGCGAAAAAAAAAACGTATTTCTGAAGCTATGCAACCTGTAGCATCAAGCTAAGTAACAATGAGATCCTCATACTATTGGTTACCAAATACAGCTAAATCCTCGGCAAAATCCAAAATTACAGGGTGGCCACGAAAGTTCCTGTACCATTGCAAAAAAAGTACAAAATTACAAGGCATTCTTTACCACCCTGTATTAAACAGCCTGTATTGCAACATCTGCAACAGCAAGCACTTGCAGATGGTGAAAGTAGAAGGATTTATCTTGAAGTTGGTGTAAGTTATTTCAAAATCCGATGATTTTCAAGAGATTGACAGAGATTAAAACCCGAACAATTTTTGGGGTGTCTCACTTCAAACTGTGACCAGTATATGTGCATGACCTTGAGCGGTCAACGCGTAGGACATACAGACTTACATCAGAGCCCATGGTGGTGAAAATCTGAAATTTTTGTTGGACTTCTTTGACGTTGTTGCATGGTTACTTGTTTTGACATTTATTTCTCATGCATTTGCTTGTTGTGTTGTGGTAGGCAACTGCAAAATGGTCCACAGCTTGGTTGACAGTTGACAGAATGACGGCAGCAAAAAGTGACTTTTTTTGTCGACACAAGCGCTACCTAGTGAGATGTTCGCTAACTAAATCGAGTCCAACAAGAACTTCACATTTTGCCGCGCCGCTACCTGTCATGCGAGTTAGCCCATCGCAACTTGTGGAGTTGACATGACGCCCAGCGCTAGCTCACTAGCGAAAACGATGCGATAAAACACCACGACAAGCACTATTAGCTCCAAGATCGTTAGTTAGGGAAAAAATTGCGGAAAATCGACAATCGAAAAATTATAACTCCGCCGCCACCTGTTGAATTTTGCTAGAACTTAACAGGTAGGTGTACGATGTCCGTTAGGTACCTTATACAAAATGAAGGATCAGTTACTTCGCCCGTTAACAAAAAATAAATTTTTAAAAACGAAAAAATTGAACTTTCAAGCCGGATGATTCTGTTGGAAATAACAATTTTTGAAAAATGAACGCTGCCTAAGCATTCATTTGTAGCCAGTTCAGTTTTCTACCCCAAGACTTCAAACACGACTATCATAACACAATGTCAAAGGTAAACAGCAAGTGCGTTTTTTATGATGGCACGCCGCATTAATAACAACAACAACTAACACACCTAAAATTGTCTAGGTCTGGGCCGCATATCGACTACTAATTGAACGGTTAAAAAAATTCAACGCACTGTCGAAGCGAACGTGATTCGGCACCTCTCGAGAAAATTCCTCTCCGTGATGAATGAATCGAACAACAATGGACAATGCGAAAAATTTATGTGCGGTGTACAAAATGAACCTAGTTCTTGCACCATCCCTAATGGTGACCCAGTAAATTGCCAAGTATGAGGAAATCATAATACAAGTAGCGTACGAACAACAGAACAAGAAACGTGTTAGAATGTCCAACTAACATAGGGGAACAACACCTGACTTTATATAAATGCTTCAAAGGAGGTATTAGCAGTTGACCCACCCACTACGCCTGGTGCGGCACGAGTTAACGGCCAGATTTCTAAGAGATAAAAGACGGCGACGGCGGTTCGCCTGTACATCACCATGCAGGACGATGAGATCATCTTCAGTTTCAATTTCGAATGACTGCAAACAAATCCTTTTAAGTGTAGCGACAATGTGTGATTTTTGATCAGATTATGGTTTATCTAGAAAATTACCGTCTATTTAGCGCATACTGAAGTCCAGAGGCTATTTTTATTGCTGGTTGAAATTCGAGGAAAATACCCTTACCTTAAGGTTGTAGATACAATGGTTGTAGTTTCCTACCCTACAGATCAGCGAAAACCGAGGCGAAAACTTTGTACTCCTACTCCTTTCTCACCCAAACCAATGAATGGAAAGCAATGACAACACAACAGTCATAGATTTCTAAAATACCATTAGGAAGAGTATGATACGTGAAAAATTTGGAATTTCTCAGGATTTTAGAAAATAAAATTTGAATTTTTGCAATACATACCTTCAAAACAACTACATCACTTGCTAGCCGCCGTTTGCACCACATCGATATCTCTTTTCGTTAAGACATTATTCTCATAATTCTATCACTACTTTAAAACATGTTCAATATGGTGAATACGCAAGATGGAGGCAGAGCATGAATTGTCGAAAATTTGATGTATCTTGATGTGGTTTACATTGCCTGCAAATTTCATTCCAATCGGATCACTTTTAGAGAAATCCAAAATGGCGGATCAAAGATGGCGGCAAAGAAACTAAAAACCAAAAGTCAACTTGACATCCCGATGGACATATGTATGTACTATTGATCAGCGTTTACACCACAACGATATTACTTTTTCCTGAGAAGTTATCCCGGGTACAGACAGACAGACGGACGGACGGACAAAGTGAAGCTAAAAGCGCCTTTTTCCCATTTTTTTCGGAAAGTGTGCTAAAAATTAATAATAAAGAACTTTCAGGAATACTTTCAAAAATTTAAATCACGCTATTCCAGATGGTCAAACAAAGTCATAATTTCAATGTTAGTGTTCAACTAACCGAAAATAATTTCAGGAGAATTTTCTGGACACATAAATTTGGGTAGCAGTCGGGGTTTAGCACCACTCATGTTTCCAGGAAATTCTCCTGAAAGTTATCCTTGGTTAATTAGAACACCAGAATTGAAATGGTGTCTTTGTTTGACCATCTGGAATAGTGATTCTAATTAAAAAATTTTAGAATATGTTGGTATTCCTCAAAAATTTCAGTTATAATTTTTTCTTCGTACAGGATGATTTTTTTCAATAGAAACTCGAAGAACAAAGTTTTGAGTACGGTCCTGTATTTTATATTTAATGAATAGAGCGCTACAAAGGAACAAAGGCCCTTGGTGTTGAAATATATCAATCTTCTCTAGCCAGGAAAGAATGGCTCTGAAGATGAGATATATATCAACATTATCAACTTGATGTGTCAGACGTGGCCTCACAACTTGGATCGATAAAAATCTCTCCTGAGGAGTAGAGGTTGTGACGTGACGGACAGACAGACGGAAGATTAGATCTTTTTTGTCCCAGTTTGCAAATGCTGTAAAAAGTCACTTCAAGTAAAATTTCCCATATTAAAGCGACGAGTTAATTTTGGTTTGGGCAAGACACAAATTGGTTTCCAGCAATTTTCCTTATGGATTATGCAATATGCAAGCCATCGCAGGTAAACTTGGTGGCACCCTATGTACCACTGTTTGCAGTGTGATACTGATACTAGTAATCCTTTGATAAAATATTATCAAAAATACCGCAATGATAACAGCCAGCCTTTCATAAGATTTCATATCACATTGAGAAATTGTGAGTTGTGGCTGCTTTGGGGTTGATTGCTGAGGTTGGGGAATGTCCAACACCCCTTATGGTACGTTTTTCATTTAGTTGGAATTATTTAAATTCAAAAATCTTCTCGATAGAAATTGAAAGTGAAACAAACAAATCGATTTTGTTGACCTAAAAGTGACGTGTGAAAAGTCCAGTTTTCGAGGTGCAGTGACGCGTAAAAAATCTCTTATCATTAGAGATAAAAGTTGGAACTATTGAGACCAAAAATACTAATACAAGGTTTGTTCAAACAATTGTTCATTGAAGTACAAAAATGCATGGAACTCATCTTTTTTTTTCTTGACAAAAACAACAATATAGCCAGAGTCACGTACGTAGGTAGGCACGTTCGAGCGATTTTCAGTTTTGTTGTACGAGCATATCAGAGTAATTGTTTGCTAAGAACTCGAGATAAATTCGTTATAAATGTCGATTGATTATTGAGGAATTTATTTTTGATTGATTCACAAAGAGGAAAGTAATGCATTTCTGTACAAAATCACATAATTTTGTAAATAGTGGAAAATACGCTCGCTTATCGCTATTTTATCAATTTCATATTTTAGTCAATATTATTTTGTTCGTCAGCGGTTTTGCCAAATTCCAAATTGACCGCGAATCTACTTTGATTGTTTCAAAGCTGGAGGTATAGGTATGTTTTTAGGTAATTCTAATCAAGTTCATAACAGAACGTGCAGTTCATAATAATATGTGAGAAAATGCTACATATTTCCATTATAATCAAATGTATTTTTTTTTGAATAAACGATATGAAAAAGCTCATAACAAAGTGTAAATGCCCCATGTTTATTTTCAAATCAATATAGCGGGATAGTTGAATAACAATAATTAATTAAATGTGTAATTTATGCTTTGCAATCTCAATTAAAATGCTCTTAGCGAGTAAAATGAAACCGTTGAAGAAATAAAACTGCATACACTAAAATAATACTTTAGTTCAAACCTTATAGGTTTTATCATAGGTAGTTGAACTCTTTTTGTTGAATGAAAAAAAAAAAGAAAAAGTCCAATAAGACCAAGCCAAGATTGTGTTTCTTGAATAATAAATAATCTTTCTAATAAACACCAGTTCCATAATATCCTGAATAATAGAAAGTACTGAACTGTTACATTATTGTTATAATAACACACAACGCACAATTTTGCTCGAAGAACTTCGCATTTGAGAAATTGAAACGAAAAAAAAAACAATAATTACCACACCATGTAAATGATCAATGTATCTCTAACAGGATGTTTTCACTAGACAGATCTAATTTCTCGTGTGGTCTCTTAGAAATCTTTTTGTACTTGCTCAAGATGTGACGGTTAGTCATACTTGCAGCATACGTACGAGTATAAGAGAAACACTAACAAAGTTTTTGTTTGTTCCAGTTGGTCCTGTACATTATGAGCCTAGATCACATACTTCAGTCCAATATCGAACCAACATGACTCAGAGGGACGAAGTGCAGAAGTTCGAACAGGGCCGCATTCGGTTCCTGCAAGAAGAACGTCTGCACATTCAAAAAAAGACGTTCACGAAATGGATGAACTCATTTCTGCAAAAGGTAAGCCGAGAGAATTAAAACTGTGTGTGTGTGTCGTAAGTTCTCGTACATTGTGATGAAAAAGTGCTACAGTTATGTGGCAAATCGACTTGTATGTAAATTGAAATTATTGCCGCCGATGAAATGGGTGGTTTTAAATGTGATATTAATCATGCGAAGGTTAATTTTCATGCAATTAATAAAACTGCGCTAGCAATAAACTTTTACGAGCGTTTGTCTTTGCGTAATCGCCAGATAATGCGAGTTTGCACGGTGGTTCGTGATACGCACGAAATATGGGTAGGTAATTGTAATTCATTCAAACATGCGGGGTTATTCCATTGGTATTCGGATACACGTTCAGTGGGATACACTGGTAAAATCCGAGTCGAGCAACAACCCGCATGGTATGTTTTTGGACGGGTGACCGGCGTTGACAACACATTGGAGTCTGTTGAGCGCCTGAGCCTTAAAGCCCATTTTTCATGTAAGTCGATTTGGTCAGCATAGATAGTGACTGAGGTCTGTGTCAGTCGAGCATGGATTGGGTGTACACTTGGCGGCAACGAAATGTGCCGTGTAAATTCTCAAGTGAATTGATCCTTTAAATTTTTGCAGGCCCGGATGGAAGTGGACGACTTATTCGTGGACTTGGGAGACGGCAAAAAACTTTTGAAATTGCTAGAGATAATATCCGGGGAAAAATTGGCCAAGCCGAACAATGGAAAAATGCGGGTGCACAAGGTGGAGAATGTCAACAAGAGTTTGGCGTTTCTACACACAAAGGTGCGATTGGAGAGCATCGGTGCCGAAGACATAGTCGACGGCAATCCGAGGCTCATCCTGGGTCTGCTATGGACGATCATCTTGAGGTTCCAGATTCAGGAAATCGAAATTGATGTTGTAAGTACCTTATTGTCAGTCACACGTGTCGATGGTTTGAAAACAACATGACAGAAAAAAAAAGTCAGGTTGGTGCCCCGCCTTGGTCATCAAAGTCAGATTCGGTCAAGAAGGATAATTCTTACAGCTTTGATACACAAATAACTATTTTGAGGCGTACAAAGAAGGCTGAAAGTTCTCTGTTGGCCTTATCTCATTTGCTGTTTCGGCTCTTCTGCCTCGGCCACAGATCTAGGACTTGTCTTTTGGCACACAAGTTCTTCGCATTTGATAAATGCTTACTGAGACCGTTTTTTTGTTTTCCTACCCTTGGTAATCTCCTGGTAATCTCGCCGGTTTTTTTCATATTTTTTTTTGGAATTACGTACAGTTTTTTCACTATTGACTTGCATCCTACTCTGAGAAACATCATAGCTCTTCAGTCCAATGTCCGATCTTGAAGATTTTTGTTTTGATTCAACCACAAAAGATGAGGAATTTGGGACATTGCACTCTTTTTTTGACAGATGTTGAAGAAAAGTACGGAAAGTCACTTTTCCCAAAAGAAAGTTTGGGGGTTCGATGAAAAAAATATGGCAATGTATGTAGAGAATGGAAGACTGAATCAGAAAAACCAAAGTTTCATTTCCAACCAACCCGGGAACCATGGGAAAAAAGGTCAAAGTTGCGCGCCGGCCCAGTGAAGTGGAAAAACTGTCCTCGTGACATTCCTCCTTGTACGAAAATTCTGAGCGACAAAGTTGCAGAGAATTGAATGTTCCACTAGAAAATTTTCGAGGACAATTATTAGCTCTTCTGGTTTAGCCATAAGTTTTCCAAAAGAACCACTTCATTAACAAGATTGTCACGCAACTTCGAACGTGGTTCACGACTAAACTAGAAAAGCTAAATTGGCCTCGATATTTTTTTAGAGAAACATTCAATTCTCTACAACTTCATCGCTCACAATTTTCGGATATCTCTAGCCATTCTCGCAGCATTCAATGGGTAATGTCACGGGTACAGTTTTTCCACATCACTGGACTGGCGCGCAACTTCGACCGCGATTAACGATTAAACTGAAGAAGCTAGACATATGCCCCCGTGGACTTTTCTGTAGATTACTGAATTCCCTACAACTTTGTTCCTTACAGTTTTCACACATCTTTTACCATTCTCTCATCGTTTCGGAAGAAAGATCGCGGCGCAGGTTTTTTAATCTTCTCCATTTTTTTTCCATGGTTCCCAGGGTGGTTGGAAATGAAACTTTGATTTTTCTATTTAATTCAGTTTTCCATTCTCTACATTGCTATATTTGTTTAATCGAGTCGCTAATTAGTTCCAACTTCAGCATAAAAATCGTCTCATTTTACTGGACTTCTGAGCGCCGAATCAGCTTGCGCGGCTCGCTTAAAAAAATTATTTCGTGGGTTTTTGGGCAATGTCCATTCTGGCCCCTATTACTTATCGATCCAGAAAAGTTCAGAGAACAAACTTCAAAAAATTGGGAAAATCGAAGATGTACCGTTTTTCAGTATACCGTTTTCTTTTCGGAAAAGTTGACTTTCCATACTTTTCTTCAACATCTGTCAAAAAAGAGTGCAGTGTCCGAAATTCCTCATATTTTGTGGTTGAATCAAAGCAAAAATCTTCAATATCGGACATTGGACTGAAGAGCTATGATTTTTCTCAGAGTAGGATGCAAGTCATAAGTGAAAAATTTGAAGAAATTGTAATTCCGGAAAAAAAATTATAAAAAAACCGGCGAATAGGTACGGGTCGACTTATTTTCATGTCTCTACAAAAAATCCATAATTCATGGAAATCCGTCACCATGAGTGCAGAAAGTGATCGTAAAGCAAAAGAAAAGCAATTTCTTTCAGAGTTTTCAACTGAACTGCTGTTTTCGCTGGTTGTTGTACCATCCAGTCATTACTATTTGATTGAGCTTGTGATTGTCTTACTTGTGTTTCAGGACGAAGAAAACGAGAGTTCAGAAAAGAAATCAGCCAAAGACGCCCTTCTGTTGTGGGCCCAACGCAAAACGCACGGATACAACGGCGTGGAAATTCGCGACTTCTCCTCCTCGTGGCGTACCGGATTGGGCTTCAACGCCCTTATACATTCCCACCGTCCGGACCTGTTCGACTACAATGACTTAGTACAAAACAAACACATTGACAACTTGAACCACGCCTTCGACGTTGCCAACAATGAACTGGGCATTCCGCGGCTGCTGGACGCCGAAGACATCGACACTTCCAGGCCCGACGAAAAGTCCATCATGACCTACGTCGCTTCGTACTACCACACTTTTGCCCGGATGAAGAACGAAGAGAAATCCGGCAGGCGAATCGCGAAGATCGTCAAACAAATGATGGAAGCTGACAAGATGAAAGTCAACTACGACGCCCTCACCACGGATTTGCTCGACTGGATCAAGAGCAAAACCACCGAATTGGAAGACAGAGATTTCCCGAATTCGCTGGAGGGCATTCAGGTGTTGCTGATAGCGTTCGGACAGTACCGTACGAAAGAGAAACCGCCGAAGTACATAGAACGAAGCGAAATCGAAGCGCTGTTCTTCAACATCAACACTCAGTTGAAAGAGTTGCGGCAGCCGGCGTTCAATCCAGCTGATGGCAAGCTCGTTCAAGACATCGAACGAGCTTGGGAAACGCTACAAAGGGCCGAGCATAATCGAGAATTGGCACTGCGGCAAGAACTGCGCCGGCAGGAACGTTTAGAACAGCTTTATTATAAATTCGAACGTAAGAGTGTACTCAGAGAAGGCTACTTGAAAGAAATGATCCAGGTCCTTTCGGATCCAAGGTACGGATCGAATCTGGCCCAAGTGGATGCCACCGTCAAAAAACACGAAGCAATCAGCGCCGATATCTTGGCCAGAGAGGAACGAGTCCATGATTTGACTCAAATGTGTAACGAATTGACCAATGAGAATTACCGAAATACTGAAGATGTCGTCCAGCGAGAAGCGGAAATCATGAAACATTGGAAAGACTTGCTAGCGCTGCTGGAAAAACACAAAGTGAACCTGAACAGAATGGGCAACATCATGGCACTCTTGAGAGAAATCGATACAGCTCACGCCAGTATACAACAGCTCAAAGCTGATTTATCGACTTCAGATGTTGGGGTTCATTTAATGGCCGTGGAGGAATTGCTCCACAAACGCGCTTTGCAAGAGCTCCAAGTCACTTCCCTGGGTGAAACAGAAAGACGCCTGATCAGATTAGTAGACAATTGCGCAGTGCAAAACCCCAAGGAACAAGAGCTGCTCAAGAAGAAACTGAACGATTTAACGGCGGCTTACAAAGACTTGCAAGATGTTTCTGCGTGCAGGAAGGTCGATTTAGAAGAAGCCAGAAATTTCTACCAGTTTCTCCAGGATCAGGAAGATGAAGAAGCTTGGCTGATCGAGAAGCAGAGGATTTGTCAAGCCGGAATCACTGCTAAGGATTTGCGAGGCGTTCTGTCTCTTCAGCAAAAACACAAAGTTCTTTTGGACGAAATCAAAGCGAGGAAAAACAAATTCGATCAGCTGGGAGCCACCGGAAAGCACTTGATATCCGAAAACCATCCGAGATCGGCCGAAATTCAACAGCACATTGAACGTAACAAAAAGGAATGGGAGCTCCTGGAAAAACTGGCAGACGACCGCGCGAAGCAGCTCCAAGATGCGGCCGAAGCGTATCAGTTCTATGCGGATGCAAACGAAGCTGATTCTTGGCTGAACGAGAAAACGTCGATTCTGAACTCGAGCGATTACGGTTCCGACGAACCGTCGGCTCAGGCTCTGCTCCAAAGACACAAAGATCTGCAAGGCGAGCTCAACGCATACTCGGGTGACATCCAGAGCTTGAACACGCAAGCCGAAAGACTGATCGCTTCCGGAATTTCTCACTTAGACCTGACGGCTGAAGTCGAAGTCGCCGAACCGACCGAAGAAGTCGTGTACGAATCCCGCATGGTGCCGACGGAAGTCTGGGAAGACGAGCCGGTGGAAAAAGTCGAGTACCGAACCGTCACTGAGGAAAGAAGAGTTCCGCAGGTGCGCTCTCTGTATCCGTTCAACGATCACGGTTTGACCATGATCAAGGGCGAGGTCATGTACCTGCTGAACAAGAGCAATCCGGATTGGTGGTGCGTCAGAAAAGCGGACGGTACCGACGGCTTCGCGCCCGCCAACTACGTGGTCGAGATCGAACCGAGGCTGATTCAGATCCAAGTGAAGAAGCCCGAAACCGTAAAGTCCGTTCAGAAAACCAAGAAGACCAAAATGGTGAAGCAGAAGGTCCCCGTTAAGGTGTTGAAGCAGCACAAGCCGGCCAAGAGGAAAGTTGACGACAACGACAGCGTGCCGAAGAGGCAGAAGAAGGTCAACGATACGTACCAGCGGCTGCAAGACGTCGCCGCCAAGAGACATACGCTTTTGGAAGACGCCGTTAGGCTGTTCAAGTTTTATAAAGAGTGCGACGATTTCGAGAGGTGGATCAAGGACAAGGAAAAATTGCTGGCCGAAGCAGATCCTGATGATAACGTCGATCAAGCGAAACGAAAATACGAGGTGAGTCGAGTTCCATGGTCGTAGTTATAACCTCGTAGCGTTGAGTGAAAAATTATAAGAACCGCCACCAGTGACATTTCTGACACTGATGATGGTTTTGGCCAGTTTTGACTAAGCATTCGCTTGCTGTGACTCAAATGGTCAGGTGAGAACTGCGGCTTTATCCTGGAGAATTAAAAAAAAAAAGATCCGCTGCAAAGCTGGTTTCTGAAGTTGCTTTTAGCGTGGCATCATCTACCGGCCCCTGACAAAAGGATGCCATGGCGCTTCTTTGTATATTTTCACTCAACCCTCAACCATTTCCAAAAAAATTAGTGCAAGAAGCATTTCATGTAACAGTTGAGCAACAACACTTTCTAGGCTATCTGGACCTCTATGAATACAGAAATCGCTGTTGTCAACTCGAAATCTTGACAGAAACCTTTTGGGTTGAAATATTTAGATCTTCATTCGAGGCAATAATACCGCAAGATAATACCGCACATCACCTTGATGACGCGTCATGTGTCAATAATTCTGAAAGGGGGCAGACAGGGTTCATTTTAAGAAATACGGGCAGTTTTGTTCTGTTAATAAATGTCAATCTTGATTCTTACACCTTTTCCAATTGTAAATCAGAAAGCATCAAGTGAAATTCAGATGTATCGAATGATTTTCAGAAAGCGTCAGATGTAATTCAGATCGCTCAATTGCAATTCAGGAAGCGTCAGATGTAATTCAGATTGGTCAATTGTAATTCAGAAAAAGTCAGATGTAATTCAGATCGATCAAATAGATTTCAGAAAGCATTGGGTGTAATTCAGAATAGTGGTTTTCCCAACTTTAATTCAGGAAGCGTCGATTGGATTTTTTTCATCAGATGTAATTCAGAATAGTGGTTTTTCCAACTGTAATTCAGAAAACGTCAATTGGATTTCAGAAAGCATCATGTAATTCAGATCGGTCAAATGATTTCCAGAAAGCATTAGATGTAATTCAGATCGGTCAATTGTAATTCAGAATAGTGGTTTTCCCAACTTTAATTCAGGAAGCGTCGATTGGATTTTTTTCATCAGATGTAATTCAGAATAGTGGTTTTTCCTACTGTAATTCAGAAAACGTCAATTGGATTTCAGAAAGCATCATGTAATTCAGATCGGTCAAATGATTTTCAGAAAGCATTAGATGTAATTCAGATCGGTCAATTGTAATTCAGAAAGAGTCAGATGTAATTCAGATTAGTCAGTCAAGGATCAGAAAGCTATTTAAGGATCCTATTTGTCAATTGTAATTCAGAAAGCGTCAGATGTATTTCAGAAAAGTTGAAATAGGATTCTGAATAACATTTGACGCTCTCTGAATTACAATTGACCAATCTGAATTACATATGACGCCCTCTGAGTTACAACTGATCAATCTGAATTACAATTGACTAGGCTGAATTACATCTGACGCTTTCTGAATTCTACTTGACGCTTTCTGATTTACAGTTGTTCAAAAAGGTGTAGTTTGGTGTCCTTACCGACTATGTTTGATCTTCTGGGTTCAACAAAAGTACTAACAAACTGATACAAGCAAGTTTAGGCTAGTTTCAAAAACATTGTTTGCATGATTTTTATATGTAGATGATACATAATACTGATAAATCATACTAATAAATTGAATAAATGTAATATTGGGAGTCCCTTGGACAAAAAGTCAACTTCGTTTAAAAATTGCAAAAAAAGAGTACCTACCAAAAAAGTCGGGATTTTTCAGGGAGACAAGCATAAACTTGTTTCTATTGGTTAGTTGATATTTTAGTTGAAATCGGAAGGTGAAGACTCCCGATCAAGATTTCGAGCTGGCGACAGCGATTTTCGAATTCAGCAAAGTCCAAATATCTTAGAAAGGCTTGTTCTCCAACTGTTAGATAAAATACTTCTTGCATCGTTAGGAGAGCGATTTATAGAACTTGGTCCTAGTTTACATAATTTGGTGGGTAATAATAATTATCAGGCCAGTTTTACTGACTTTAGTGTTTGTCTATCCAGAAATTTGTAACGGACTTGTCAGCCAGCAACAAGCGAATGGACGAGCTCGAAGCCGACGTCAAGGACTTCGAGAAGCAAAAGCACTCGCAAATTGACAAAGTCAAAGCCAGGCACCGCCAGGTCCAAGCGGCGTGGCAACATCTGAACCAACTCAAGGCGCAAAAAGAGAAAAGCTTAGAAGGAGCGAGCAGCGTCGAACTGTTCCAAAAGACTTGCGACGAAGCCAAGGACTGGATGTTGGAAAAAATGACGCAGCTAGACACGGAAGTTCTGGGCCACGATTTGAAAACGGTCCAGGCCTTGCAGAGGCGCCACGACAATTTAGAACGAGAACTGGCACCGCTCGAAGAGAAAGTCAGGAAAGTCATGCTGCTGGCCAACTCGGTCAAGGCCGCCTATCCCAATGAAAAACAGAACGTCGTGAAAAAGCAGGCGGAAATTCAGGATCTGTGGCAGAAAGTCAAGGACAAGGCCGGAAAACGCAGGGCCAGACTCGAAGACGCCGTCGGGCAGCAGATCTTCACCAACAGCAGCAAAGACTTGCTGCGTTGGGTCGGCGACGTGAAAGAACAGCTGAACGCCGACAACATGGTGAGGGACGTGCAGACCGCCGAAGAGCTCTTGAAGAACCATCAGGACCTCGGCGAAGAAATCAAAGCGAAAGACGACGAGTTCAGTCAGGTGACCGGGCTGGGAAAGAAATTGCTCAAGTCGAATCCGGGATTAGCGGAAGTTGCCGAAGGCATCGATCGTTTGGTGACTGAGCAAGAAGCGCTGATCCGCGGATGGAGAGAGAAGCAGCACTGGCTCGAGCAGTGTCTCGAGTTGCAGCTCTTCAACAAAGAAGCCGACAATATTGACGCAGCCACTTCCGCGCACCAGGCATTCCTCGAGTTTTCTGATCTTGGGGTGAGTCTTTCTCATACGCGTGTTTTTGTGTTGTTTTTTTTTATAACTAGCGTGCTTTTGATTTTTTAGAACTCACTAGACGAAGTTGAAGCATTGCAAAAACAACACAGGGCATTCGCTAACACGCTTAACGCACAAGATGACCGTGTGAACGCTTTCAGCAAAAAAGCAGATGCGCTAATAGCCGATCAGCATTATGATGTCAACGGGTAAGATTTTCATTTGGTCATCTCGCTATTTTTGCTTGGTAACTGTTCCAAGCACGGGACCATATAGCGAACGCGCTATACAGGTGTCCCGTTTTTCAATGCTCACTATTGGTATCTCGGGAACGGTGAAAGATACAGAGTCGGTTAAATTACAAAAAAGTTGCGCAATTTTATGGCTATTTCAAAATGTCAAAATATCGAAGATATCTTTGTTAGTTTTTGAAATATCCCAAAAAAAAAACTGAAAAATGTCGAATTCCAACAATTCAAATAACTTTTTTATTATGACAGCTATCAATTTGAAAATTGGTATCCTGACATTTTTGAAGGTCCTTGATCAACTGACGTCAATAATTTTTTCCTGCACTCACTAGTTTTTGAGATATGACAGTTGACTTAATTTTTCTTATAGACACCATATCATTTATCCACCCCATAAAACTCATATTTTCTTTCCCTATACAAAGATATAAAACACTCGTAGCATTATTGTCAAAATAACATGTGAAAATTGAAAAAACCATTTCTGGGGCGAATAAATCTAGTTACCGGTTCGGTTGCCATGCTCTCGTGGCATAATAACAATGGCATTCAATTGCCATGGTCGATTGATTTTGGAAAAAGTTGAGTTACATTTCGTTTTTATGTATTTGATAATGATAATAGATAATGATAAAACAAATACAAAACCAAGTATAACACAAAATAACATCGTAATAGCAATAAACATTTATAATTTACAATTACTCGAAATGGGGTCCATTTTGCGGGGAACGCTCAAAGATCGAATTTGTGGTTCATGACAGAACATCCCAAGGCAACCAACAGCTGGAAGCAAGGAGCTGATGATGCGTTTCAGTCAATTAATAACCCGCACAATATCAGCGCAGCCGTTGAAAACATGGCTAAAAGGCACACAACTCTGCATAGAGCAAAATGGACTCCAATTCGGAAAATTGTAAATTATGAATGTTTATTGCTATGTCATTTTGTCTTATACTTAGTTCTGTATTTGTTTTATTGTTGTTTATTATCATTATTAAATACAAAAAAACGGAATGTAACTCAACTTTTTCCAAAATCAACAGACCATAGCAACCAAATGCCACTGTTTATATGCCACAAGAGCATGGCATCCAAAGCGGTAACTCGATTTTTTCGCCTCAAAAACAGTTTTTACAATTTTTACAGGTTATTTTGACAAAAATGCTACAAGTGTTTTATATCTTTGTAAAGAGGAAAAAAAGATGAGTTTTATGGGGTGGATAAATGATATGGTGTCCATAAGAAAAAATGAAGTCAACTGTCATATCTCAAAAACTAGTAAGCGCAGGAAAAAATTATTATAGTCAGTCGATCAAGGACCCTGAAAAATGTCAAGATACCAATTTTCAAATTGATAGCTGTCATAATAAAGAAATGATTTAAAATTTTCGAATTCGGCATTTTTCAGTTTTTTTTTTTGGGATATTTCAGAAATGACAGAAGATATCTTAGATATCTTGAGATATTTGAGACAGTCATAAAATTACGCAACTTTTTTGTAATTCAACCGACTTTGTATCTCTTACCGTTCCCGAGATACCAATAGTGAGCGTTGAAAAACGGGACACCTGTATAGCCCAGGAGGATTAGGTTTCAACGTGTAACAAATTCCCACAAAGCTGAGATTTGGTACTTATACGGACCTTGTAAGACCTAAGGAATAACATATCAAAATACTCGGTGGCATACCCTTGTGCGGCATTGGTTGTGGGGGAAGGAGCTAAATAGTGTCATTTTAAATGCGTAAATATCACCCTGTAGCTTATATAAATGACAAAAAATCATATTCAGATGCCTCGAAGGCTTTAAAATATTTGACTAACGTTTGGGTAGTAAGCAGTTTGGGTTGCCTGGAAAACAAAAAAAGATCGCCAAAATTAGTTTTGTTTTTCTAAAAAAATTTGAATTGATATCGGCAAGTATGGTATCGTTTCCAACTAAATCTTAGCTGCTGATTTCAAATATGGTGTTCAAAATTGAATGGAAACACAAATAAACAAGTTCTACTGAAAAAACGACGATTTTTGCCATCTGAAATTGTCGTTTTGTAATTTCGGTTTCCGTATGGTTAGAATCATCTCAAATGAATATTTCTAACTGAACATCATTGTTCTTGACCATTTTATATCTAAAAGTGATAAAAACAATGTAACTGTATTTATTACAAGATCAGAAAATTGGTCTGTTGTGAAAGTAGTTATATGCCCAATTTTCTCCCTAAAATGCATACAATTTTAGCATTATTTTTTTTTTACTGGTAAGTGATGAAGCAGTTTCACTGTTTTTATGTAATGAAGTGAAGTGAAGTTCTTCCTATATATCAGAAAATACCAAAAGCCATAGTATCTATTAGGCAAAATTGTTACGGGTTACCACGATTTTTCTACCAAAATGCCTGGGCTAATATTTACTACGGTACACAGCTTCAGTCGAGATAAAACTCGACTGCAGCAACGCGAAGCGAAGTCAGGATTTGAATGGGTCGGCCTTCACCTGATCATGAACAAGCTGATAAATCCCCCTCGGATAGCCTTGGCAAGCTTCTCCGAGTATACACAATGTAACCTCTGATAACCGCCGGGGCGTAACCGATAACCGATAAAGCGTGGGCGGGAAACGGATTAGTCAAGAACGAACCATCACAGGTCATGGGTATTTATACCTGCACCTGCGTTGGGAGTCTGGCTCGGATGAATCGAACATCAAGCATCCAAGCATCACATTGCGGCTCGATGAGTCCGGCTGGTCTGGGGAGGTGGTGCAGTGGACCCAGAAGCGAGGCGTGCTTTCCAAATGGAACATGCTTTATCAACTCCTCCCATGAAATGCAAAATCCAGAGCTCTCCCAAGCAATCCCAGAGAAAACAGAGGCGAACTTTTGCAGCATGACATTTCTTTTGTTGTGCATTTTATAATTCTCGAACGTTTCAGAATCGACGCCAAACGCAACCAAGTCCTCGAACGCCGGCATGCAGTGAAAGAAGCCAGCCAACACCGAACGAACGCCCTGGATGCGTCGAAGAACTACCAAGAATTCTGCGCCGAAGTCCACGACTTACGCGCGTGGCTCGCCGAAAAACTCAAAACTGCCTCAGACGAAAGCTACAGAGACTTGAGCAATCTCGAACGCAAGCTTCAGAAACACGAAGCTTTCGAACGAGAGCTGCGGGCCAACGAAGGTCAACTCAGAACCGTAAACAAACTCGGCCAGGCCTTGATAGCCCAAGACCCTTACCGCAAAGACAGCGTGGCCAAAACATTGAAAGATCTAAACGACGAGTGGCAAAAACTCGTCGGAATTTCATTGGAAAAGGGCAGGAGACTGAGGCAAGCTGTGGCCCAGCACGACTACAACAGTTCCATAGATGACGTGCAAGCTAAACTAGACGAAATCGATGAGAAATTGAAGAGTGCCAACGTAGGGAACGATTTGAGGTCCTGCAGGGATTTGTTGAAAAGACAAGACGCTCTGGATAACGAGCTGGGTCATTGCGCGGCCAGAGTCGACGATCTTGTTAATAAAAGCAACGACATGACGCACGCAGGTCACTTTGATGCAGCGGCCATTCGCGATAACGCGCTCCAAAGCGAGCAGAGGCTCAAAGAACTCGATGGTCCAGCTAAGCAACGCAGGGCCGTGCTCGAAGAAGCTCTGAAATTCTACAAGTTCGGCTTCGAGCTTGACACCGAGTTGCAGTGGATCAAAGAGCACTTGCCTCTCGCCTCGTCCAATGCTTTAGGACAGAATTTGCATCAGGCACAGAACTTGTACAAAAAACACAAGAAACTGGAAGCTGAGATCGTAGGCCATCAGCCAGTCATCGACAAGACGCTGCAGAGCGGTCAAGACTTGGTCGACCTGGGTCATCAGGAGAGCGATAAAATCAGCGATTTATGCGAAACGCTTCAGTTCGCTTGGGACGAGTTGAACGAGAAATCGTCGGAGCGTGCGCAAAAGCTCGAACTTTCGTTGAAAGCTCAGCAGTTCTTCTTTGAAGCGAACGAAGTCGAGTCCTGGTTGAACGAAAAAGCCAACATTTTAGTCAGTACCGATTACGGAAGGGACAGGGACTCTGCCACCAAGCTGCTGACCAAGCACAAGGCCCTGGAACTCGAACTCGACACTTACAACAACATAATCACGGAAATGGGTCGGGGAGCCCAAGCTTTGATCCAAAGCGGTCATCCCGATTCAAAGCAAATCGCCGAGAGGCAGTCCAGCCTTGAGCATTTGGTCAGGTCTCTGCAGAGGAAAGCCGTTTTGAGGCAGCACCATCTGATGGAGTCGTTGTTCCGGCATGAATACTTCTTGGAGTCGGAAGAACTGGAAAGGTGGATAGCCGAGAATTTGCAACAGGCGTCGTCCGAGGACTACGGCCAAGATTACGAACACTTACTGGTAAGTTTTTTTTTTTTCAAGTGAAACTTCTATTCTCGCGCTTAGATCACAACACACAACTAACGCAGAACCAGACACGGGAGTGAAATCGGTTCATGGCATCAGTGACTGTAACGAACGCCTGTAACGTTGTCTGACCTTGGGGCGACCAGCGTCGTCCCAGGAAATGGAAGAATAAGCTGTTGCGGCGTTTGCCGCGTCGCCGCGTTCGGTTCTATTTTTTACAGTTAGTATTCTTTTACCGCTTGCATTGTGTTTCAAGTACAACAGCTTCCATCATGAACAAAAATTTGATTTGATCAATTCTAATTCACGGTACCTAGTTTCATTTGCAATCGAAAATGATTGATTTATTTTCGTAATGCGTATCGCCGACACTGGACTGCTCTTCTTGGTGTTTGGCTTGAATAGATTCGAGCGGATGTATTTTATTATAGGGAAAGGAAGGTTTATTATATTCTTCAAGGGACGTTTACAATTCAAACATAAAATCGAATGCCGCACACCCAAATGTAGACAAAACTTTCAGGTAGGTACCTATGTATTTATTAAGCAGGGGTGGATGAGTCAAGCCCAAGAGGGAAAAAAGAATTTTCGACAATTAAGGCTGAAACAGTTGCTTAATGCTCTAGATGTCAGCTGATTGTAGCGATGATATACTGGTTTGATAATCAAATTTTTATGTTTGGAAATTGATTTTTGACATTATTTTTAGTAAATTTTTTGAATGGTTTGATTTCACCTCAATCAAATGTGACATTCCAAATATAAGTACGGTGGCGAGCACATAAATGGAAATACTCATCAATTCTGTCAATATTTTAATTTAACCTACGGCCTTATTGTGATTGGAGAAGATAATATCCTCTAGGAATTCTAGAACCACGTAGGTACCTCAAATCACATTCACGAGGTACATACCTATTTAGATACCTATGTATTTTATATTTCTTCATTAAAAATTAATACCGGAGTTTTCCAAACGACATTCTTATACTTTGTGGAGATTATTAGATTGCCATGCTGTGCCTGCCAGACACAGTTTCCACCGTGCTGTAATATAACGGGGAAAATCGTACAGTAAGAAAATCCGTCACGATGTCACATTCGCATAATTATTATGTGTACCTTGGACGAACGGACCTCGTCGGCTAACCGGCACCACAGGAAGATAAATTAAAATAATAATAAAAATTATTATTATATTATAGGTACTTTGTGGAGAATATTATTGATGAAAATAGATATTTATTGTATTAGGGGTATGAGTGAGACTTCATGTGACGGAGAATCGGAGTTTAAGCGCCGAGCGCAGCGAGAAAAGAAACAAAAGAAGTCTAATCGTGAAAAAATCAAGTCGAATGTATTCTGCCCTTTAAGTGACTCATAATAATAATAATAATAATAAGATTGATAATAAAGAAACAAGATGATACAAACTGTTAGGGAGCGGAGCGGGAGTACGAAAAGAACACCTCTTCGAACGTTGTTTGCTAATTGATTCATACCTATAATAGAAGTTTCACTTATTCCGAAGGTGACTATGGTCACGCACCCACGTTTTTTTTTTGTGATCTCGAAGATTATTTATGTTGGAATTTTAAGGTGCTGCAAGCCAAATTCGACGATCTGAAACATCGCATTGAAGCTGGTGGTGAGAGGTTCCGGCAATGCGAGGATTTGGCGCAAAAGCTAATTAACAATGAAAGTTCTTACATCAGCGACATTCAGAAGAAGCAGCTGCAATTAGAGTGAGTTTCTTATGAATTTGACTAACATAACTGGCGTACATTTTGAAAATATTTTGTTGAAGCTATAAATATTTTGCCGTTTGTTTTATTGGTGTATTTTATTAACAACACTAATTGAATTGTATATACTCGCACTTGTAATCTTGTAAAAACTAACAAATATTTCTATTGGTTGTCCAGAAAAAGTTACAGTCAAGTATTTTGGAAGTTGTAAAATGTAGTATGAGGTGTAACTTTTTCTTGGTAACCTGAGGATTGTTTAGTGTGGTAGTAGTACTTAGTTGGTGTTGGACTAACTGTTTTAGAAACATTGAGCAATCAGAGGCGGCGTTGGAAGTCCAGGCAAAACACGAAATTATGCGGTAGGTAATGTATTGTACTAACTCTGTGGTGTTTTTTGTCTGTAAATAATGTAAATATCGTGTTAGCTCGAATATTTTAGTTTATTTTTATGATTTTGTCTTTATTGAGTGTCAGTAGCGGTTTTTTTAGAGCAAACTCTTAGGGTCTGCAGTTTTTTACCGATGATGTTGAAATCCAAGAAATAAAAAAATTCGCTCAAAGGGAGTATGTCAAACTTTCAGTAATTTTGCACCAGTCTATTGAACACCCTGTAGAAATATTTTGTGGAATATTTCATGTATTTCATTCGCCTTTAATATTATTTTTCAAACCCCCTTACTGATGATAGCTTATTATCCACTCCGTATCGACAGTTGATACTTAATATTCTCCGCGCTAAAAAAAACATCTCAAGTCATCTCAGCTTTGCTTTGCTTTGCGAAATGAAAGAACATCTTGAGATAAGTTCAAAAAACCCTAACCGCTACTGCCACTGGTAAACGAGAAATATAGAACTAAGTTCGAACTATCTTCCTGTAGGAAAGCATGGGCCAAGCTCCACGATCAAATGAACAACCGCGAACAGCGCCTCTTGGCAGCCGGCGAAATCCACCGATTCCACCGCGACGTAGCCGACGCCCTGCAGCGAATCCAAGAGAAGAGCGCTGCCTTGGGCACCGACCTTGGCCGCGATCTAAATTCCGCTCTGGCTTTGCTGCGGAAACACGAGGCTTTTGAAAACGAACTCGTTGCACTGGAGGCCCAGCTTCAAATCTTGGTCGAGGACGCCTCCAAGCTCCAGAAAGTCTACCCCAGCAACAAAACCAACATCCACCACCAACAAGAACTTGTCGTGGATGCGTGGAACGGTCTGAAAGAACGAGCTGATTTGCGACACGACCAGCTGCAAGCCAGCGTAGATTTACAGAGATTCCACGCACAGGTCAGGGATTTGACCAATTGGGCCACGGGTTTGAGACTGGCAATGAATGCAGAGGAAAACGTGCGGAGTGCTGCGCAGGCCCAAGTGTTGAGGAGCGAGCACGAAGCCGTCAAGAACGAAATCGAAGCCAGGGAAAAGAATTTCCAAGATGTTGGTGATAACTTGGCAGCCATGGAACAGACCGGACATTACGCAGCTAGTGAAGCAATAGAAAGATACAAGAACTTGTTGCAAGAAAGGGAGAAGCTACATACCGCTTGGCAGCTGAAAAAGGTGCATTTGGATCAACTATGCGATTTGCACATGTTCCTCCGTGAGGCAAAACTGATAGAAGATGCCACAAATGCCCAAGAAGCTGCTTTAGGAAACGTCGATTTCGGCGAAACCGTCGATGAAGTTGCACGAAACGTCAAGAAACACGAAGCTTTCGAGAAGCTTATGAGCCATCAAGACGAAAAGCTGGAAGCGCTAATTTATACTGGAAACAAGCTGATTGGTCAGAAACACTTCGCGGCAGACCACATTGGCCAACGTTTGGAAGAAATCGAAGCTAAGCGTAGACACGCGCACGAGCTGTGCGCGCAGAAGACTCAACTGTTGGCGGATGCGCTTCTGTACGCCGAATTCAACAGAGATGTAGGCGAAGCCAGCACTTGGATCAACGAAAAGCAGAAGAACTTGGAGGCCGAGGTCAAAACTGGAGAGGTGATCAAGCTGGAAGACAAAATCAAAAAACTACAAAAACACCAGGCGTTCCAAGCTGAAGTTGCCGCCCACGAAGGGCGAATTGAAGAAGTTAAATCGAAAGGACGCAAGCTGTTGCGCAAGAAGCACAAAGCTTCTAAGGATATAGCGTATCAGCTTAAGCTGTTGGACGATGCGTGGAAGCAACTTTTGCGCGAAGTCGAGTCTAGAGGTAAAGGTCTGGAAGAAGCTCAAGATATTCTCGAGTTCAATAACCAATTGGACAAAATTGAGAGTTGGATTAGGGACAAGGAGGTTATGATTCAAGCTGGTGACGTTGGAAAAGACTACGAGCACTGTCAAGCTTTGCAGCGTAAGCTGGATGACGTGGACTCTGACATGAGGATAGACGATACACGGATCAAGAACATAAATTCGCTTGCTAATAAACTAGCGAAACAGGGACATCCAGGTGTGCAAGAAAGAAGAGACAATTTCGTTAAAAAATGGCATGATTTACAAGGTGCCTTGGGACAGTACAGAAATAAACTCGCCGGAGCTTCTGAAATTCATTTGTTCAACAGAGATGTAGCCGACACGGGTGAAAGGATAGCTGAAAAACGAGTCGCCATGGAATCTGATGAAGTCGGAAGGGATTTTTCTGCGGTCGAAATACTGCAGCGCAAGCAAGAAGCGATTGAAAGCGAAATGACGGCTGTGGAAAATAAGCTTCAAGACCACGGCAAGGATGCCTTGCATTTGAGCGATAAATATCCGCAGAATGTCGAACACCTTCAAGGCAAAATGGATCAGCTGCAAGTTCAATGGGAACAACTGCTCGAAGCTCGAGAACGACGCCGAAATGCTTTGAAAGGTTCACATGCACGGCAAAAGTTCCTATCAGACGTCGAAGATTTGGAACAGTGGGTTGCGGAAACGACAAAGAGAATGGAAGCGCACCAAAAACCAAACAGCGTTCCCGAAGCCGAAGCTCTGCTCGAGCTCCACGACGAGTTGAAAGCTGAAATCAACGGACGTCAAGAGGCTTTCAACAAGCTGAGACATTTCGGAAGAACTTTTTCGGAAAGCGAAGATCCGGACATCATCGAAGGCGTCGACAAGCTGGAAGAGCTCCAGAACTTCATCAACAACGCTTGGGAGCAGCACAAGCAAGATTTGACCCATGAATACGACTTGCAAGATTTCAAGGAACAAGCAAACCAGTTGAACAACTGGCTGGCTTCTAAAGAAGCGTTTTTGAACAACGACGACGTAGGTGACACCCCCAGATCTGTGGAGGCTTTGATCAGAAAGCACGAGGATTTCGAAGCCATGCTGAAGCAACAGCTGGCCAGAATCGACGAGCTGGAATCCGTCGGCGAGAAGATCATGTCCGATCTCGCTTATCCCAGCAGCGAAATCGTCAATAAGCTCAACGATATCGTCACGCGGAAAAACAGACTGCTGGGCAAAGCGGCCGAACGCAAACGCATCCTGGACGAATCTAAAGCGTTGCAGAAGTTCTTGAGGAACGTTTACGACGTCGAAATCTGGTTGAATCAGAAATTGCAGACGGCCAGCGACGAAAACTACCGCGATCCTTACAATTTACAAAACAAGATCCAGAAACACGTCACTTTCGAGGCCGAAGTTTACGCCAATACCGAACGAATCGAAACGGTGCTCGAAGAAGGCCACGAGTTGATGGACTCCAAGCATTACGCCAGTTCTGAAATTTCCTCGCGTCTCGAAGAGCTGGAAACCGACTGGAAACAGCTGCTCGAACTGTCGCGCTTGAAGCACGACAGGCTGAACGAAGCCTACCAAGCGCTTTTGTTCAACAGGTCTCTGGAAGAGTTCGAAGCGTGGCTAGCCGATGTCGAAGCCCAAGTCAATTCGGCCGATATCGGCAAAGACCTGGCCACCGTCAACAACTTGCTGAAGCGCCACACGGCTTTGGAAAACGACATCCAGCAGCACACGGAGAACTGCGAAAACATCAACGACATGGCGGACCAGTTCGCCCAGAGCAACCACTTTATGAGCGGGGAGATCCAGGATCGGGCTCAGAGTGCTATCACCAGGTTCCACCAGCTGAAGGAACCGCTGCAGTCCAAGCGAGATCTGTTGGAATCTTCGATGATGCTGCAACAGTTTACGAGAGACGTGGACGATGAACTGCAGTGGTTGGCTGAAAGGGAGCCTCTGGCCGCTTCCCGAGATTTAGGGACGAGTCTGCATGCCGTCCAGAGTCTGCACAAGAAGCACCAAGCGCTGGAGGCCGAGCTTTCTTCCCGCGAGCCGATCGTGGGGTCGCTGGCCAACAGAGCCGCTCAGCTCACGAGAATGGGACACAATGCGGCGCCCATTATCAATGAGAAAGCGCAAGAGCTGCAGGCTAAATTGAACAATGTCAGAGATTTAGCCAGCATTCGGCGGTTGAGGCTTCAAGATGCGCTAGAAGTTCAAACGGTAAGTTTTTTAACTTTGCTTTTTCAATTTTGCGTTTTTTTTCCCAATCAATGAAACTGATCAAACATCAATGAATCCACCCTTATTTTTCCACACCCATTGATGCCGAATTACGAATTTCGTTTTCAGTATTATGAAGAAGTGGCTGAAGCTGAAGCTTGGATGCACGACAAGAGACCTCTTCTGGTTACCAAAGAAGTGGGCAAAGACGAAGACTCCACCCAGTCTTTACAACGCAAATTGGAAGCCCTAATTTTGGAAGTAAAAGCTTTCGAAACTACTATAAAGAAACTGAGTCAAATGGCTGACAGTCTTATTGAAAGACAGCACTATGATCACACCAGCATAGAAGAGAAACAGGTAAGTTATTTCTCGAATTCCAGTTCAGAAAGGAACTCTAGTGTTTTTTTAATTACATCGTACAGAAACAAACGGAGGATGCATTCAAAGAATTGAGGAAGCTTGTGTCAGAACGCGAAGTTCGTCTGTCGGAAGCCCTGCAATACTTCGGCTTTGTGCGTGAATGCAGCGAAGTCCAAGAGTGGATGAAGGACCAGATCACTAAAGCCGACTCGGAAGAGTACGGAAACGACGTCGAACACGTCGAATTGCTGATTCAGGCTTTTGACACGTTCCACGCGAGCCTCATGAACAGCGAACCGAGAATTCATTCTTGCATTCAAAACGGCAACTTGCTAATTGAAGGTAAAAGCAGTTACAGTACCGAAGTACAGCATAAAGTGTCCGACGTTCGGAGCCAATGGGATGATTTGGTTGAACTGGCCAACGCCAGAAAAGATGCTTTGGCCGGTGCCAAACAAGTGCACGCCTTTGATAGAACAGCTGAAGAAATAATATCCTGGATTCAAGAGAAAGAAGCCGATTTATCTTACGATACTTACGGACAAGACTTGGAGAGCATCCAAGATTTGATCAGAAAGCACCAAGCGCTTGAAAACGAAATGAGAGCAATCAAAGAAAAAGTCGATTACATTGAACAAGAAGGAGAAAAACTCATCAGCGAATTCCCGGACACCAAGGACCACATTGATGATAAGCGCGAGGATACGTTAAGCGCTTGGGAAAATTTGCAGACGCAATCCGAACGAAGAAAAGACCACCTGAAGCAAGCTGAACAACTCCAAACGTACTTTGAACAATACCAAGATTTGCTGGCTTGGATCAATGAAATGCTGGCCAAAATAACGTCTTCTGAGCTACCGAATGACAACACCGAAGCGGAGCTCTTGATCGAGCGACACAAGGAGCACAAGGTCGAAATCGATGCCAGATCCAATACCTTCAAACAGTTCTACGATACCGGCTATAAGTTCATCAAAGAAAACCATTTCTTGGCCACCGAAGTCGAAGAAAAAATCAAAGTACTGAAGCAAAGAATGGAACTACTGATTAACATTTGGGAGAAGAGGAGCGTCATCTACGATCAGAATTTGGACGTGCAGTTGTTCAAACGCGAAGCAAGTGTCTTAGAAAATTGGCTGGTCGTTCGCGAGAGCGTTTTGAAAGACGGAAAAGTCGGCGATTCCATTTTGAACGTCGAAGACCTCATACGTAAACACAGAGACTTCGAAGAGGCCATTAAAGCTCAGGAAGACAAATTCGAGGCTTTGAAGAGGATGACCATGGTAAAAACTTGGCTTATTTGTAATTCAGCGCTTTGTCTTGATGCACTTTTTTTTTTTGTTTAGATTGAAGACGCATTCGCTCTGCAACGCGAGCAAGAAGCCCTAGCGCAGCAAGCCGAAAAGGAACGATTGGAACAGGAACGCCTGGAGCAGAGGAAGAAAATGGAGATCCAGAGGATCGCCGAGCAGAGACGCCAGGAAAGGCAGCAGCCCGAGGAGAGGGTCAACGGCACGAGACATCCAGAGGGATCCAAGCCTCAACAGCCTGTGCCTACAATTACAGTTAGGAAAACTAATTCGGTGGCCCAAATGTTTGACAGGGATAGGATAATGAGGCGGGGATCTGACGGGTCGGTCAAGCGGGCCGAGAGCATGAAAGTTGGACCTTCCGGCAAGCCACCAAAGAGAACGCCTTCGTTTACCACCAGGAGGCGTGGCTCATTCAAAGCCAGAAATGCTGGTAAGCTAATGCTGTTTTGCGTGTTTTAAAACTGCTCAACATGAAATAGTGGACGTGGTAGGAAAAAATCAGTTGCAAATCATGATAAAGGCAACCACTTTGCATGATCGTAACTGACCGTCAGTTCCACAAAAGAGATGATCAGCGATCAAGGCTGATTGCAGATTAACTGAACTTTTTTTTTCTACTAAATGCTAGGTGATTAACTTCAAAAAATGCCTGAAATCTGTTCTAGGCCCATCATCTTCCCATTATTGACAGATAAACCAGCATTTCCATTGATCAGTAAGCTACAAATTGACAACAAAAATCGCGAATCAACTGATCTCGAATTATCTTTTTTGTGGAACCCAGGGTAAGACTACAGTGCTTTGTTTTTCGTCCCTTAGGATTTGAATGGCGCCTCTTTTTCAAAATGGCGGATATTATCTAGTGGCAGAAGGTATTGGATAGTCTGGTGATGTCTAGGTTCGTGAAAATATATGGGGCTATGTCTCAATCGGTTTCTGGGATATCAAAGACTATGAAAAAAAAATGATGGAACATTGACATCGGACGCAAGGCCAATTTGGCGAAGGCGCCAAAATGAATTTAGTACGGTCAAAACATTGCTGTAACATTTTTTATTTTTCAACGGATTTTAACACAAGACATCTCATTTTGTAGTGGTGAATTCTTGTTACCTTATACCTTTCATTGAAAAAAGACATTGAGGAATACTAGAAAAAAATTGAAAAATAATTTGGAAAAAAATATGAAATATTTTTTTTTATTTTCATGAAAATTGCCTTGTTTGTGAACTTGGATGTGCCCTTCTTAAATTTACACTTTTTCAATTTATATCTTAACAGTGCCGCGCCGCCATATTGAAAAAATTCGATCTGAAAAGAAGTTTTTGACAATATCTAAAGTTTAGTCCATGCGAGATTGAAATGTTTCTATACATATGAAATACCATTCAATCCTCCAGAATTTGGCACCTGAACCATCTCTGTGTGACTCAGAGTTCTTGAGCTAGAGCTTCCGGAAATATCAATTTTCGATGTTGAAGTTACCGCGCCTACCTGACTTCACCATTGGATCACCGTAATGTCAAAATCAAGTAACCCATCAATAACGCGTCGTCATTCATCACAAATCATGAACATTGGTCGACCTGGCATAACCCCAAGAGGTGATTTTCAATTCTTTTGGCACCGAAAATTGATACTTCCAGAAGGTTTAGCTCAAGAACCGCGGGTCGCACAGAGCTGGTTCAGATGTCAATCTGTGGAGAACTTAATATGCTTTCATATGTATATAAACATTTCAATCTCACATGGACTAGAACTTAGATATTGTCAAAAACTTCTTTTCGGACATAATTTTTCCAATATGGCGGCCTTATATTCCCTATTTAGGTTGTACCGTTGAGTGGTTGTACCACGTCCACTAAAACTTTGTCTCGAAAAATGAAAATTGTAAACGATTTCATATTTTGATTTACAGTAATTGTCATCATTCTTGATAGATATCTCAACAAAACAGTATTCGCACTGTTATTCTTCTAGGTATTTCCCCATAGTGTTTCGCCTTTCTTTCTTTCCTGCGACGATAGCTGATATCTTCAATATGAAACGTTCAGTTACTCAGTTGATTGACGTTTATAAAATGTTGAGCACTTTATAACAGAACTTCGGTTTGAAAAGCTCAGAAATCATTGGTTTGCAGATATTTTGCCACCGGTTGAAGCCGAATCGGTCCTGGAAAGAAAACAGACTCAAGTGCCTGGCGCCAAGCGGGCCTCCAATCGCGCCTGGAAACACTCTTACACTGTTTTATGCGGCCAGCTGCTGTGCTTCTTCAAGAACAAGGACGATTTCGCCGACAGCAAAGCCAGTTGTCCTCCGTTGAACATCCACAATGCCGTCTGCAACATTGCCGACGATTACCAGAAAAAAAAGCACACGTTCCGGTTGGCGATCACGGACGGTTCAGAATTTTTGTTCGCTTGCAGTTCCGAAGTAGAAATGATGGACTGGATCCACAAGATAAATTTCAGAGCCAGGCTTCCGCCCAGCCAACAACTGTTGCATTTTGACATTCCAAAAGTACCCTGTTGCTTTAAGCCTTCTTTTAGCCTTGTAAATCAATGTCAATTTTCAGGATAATAATGAGGATAAATTTGAAATGAGTTCCCAGTCCAGTCGGACATCCAGTCCAGACGTTTCCGACCAAGTCATCTTACGACACGACCCCCAGTCACCACAGAATGGCAGTGCTTCCAATTTATCTTACCGCCACACATTAGGTTTGTATTTAGCTTGCTTAACAAAGACATCACGTGTACAGTTTGTTCCATTGACGTAAGTGGAGTCAGTAGTTGACTAATTTTGTGTGACGACTTTAATCTAATGGGGATATAAAAAAAAACTGACCCCACCAATGTTGATGGAACAGAAGCCTATATTAATCAAATTAATTTTTTAATCAACCATTGTCAGTCAAGGGTGTCTATTTCGAAAAGAACCATCATGACCTACTTTGTAATAACGCAAATTTTAATCTACTAATTTAGGGGAAAGTCCACCACCTTTACCGATGAGCGAACCGCCAAATAATCATGCAACTCGACGACACTATACCCTAGAGAACAGGGGAACTAGGGACATCTATGGTTAGTCAGAGCATGCTGCACCACAAAAAAAAACTAACATGCACTCACTTCTGGCTATTTTCACACTTATTATTTTTATAGCTTTCTTCTTGTCTTGTTTCTGGACTTCTTGTTTGTTTTTGGTTATTTACATTTCTGGATTGGCACACACTTGATGGGATGAATTCTGATTTGAATTATTTTTTAGATGGCAATAATTCAGCGGGTAGACAAGATTGGCCGCAGACATCTCCACCAAGGCCGACTACAATACAGTCTGGGGACGCGCCGAAAATGTCGCATCGACTTAGGGACTTGTTTGTCAGGAAGAAGCGCAACACTTCTCAAATGTAATTATTTATACAATATAGGAATAAAAAGTACGTAAATACACTTAAGTACCCCAGTAGTATTATGTTGTTACAATCAATATTGTTTATATTACATGTATGTAGTTTTTTTTTTTGTAAATAGGCCCAAGTGTTACAAAACCAAAATCAGTGTTTTTCACCATAAGTAATAGGACGAATGAAATTTGTATTAATTTTTAAATATTTGAAATATATTTATGTAAGTTTCCAAGTTCCCAATCTTCATTTCTGGATTTTTCACCTTACAATTTACAAAACGCGGTCTTCTACTGCTTGGGTCAGCTGCTTCCATTTTTTTCAAAAAAGCACTCGACTTGAATTACCATAAAAGAATAACTTTTAGATCTTAAGGACAGAGTTAAATTGGTGAAATAAGGCGTTGCGAAATCAGCGCAATTTTAGTGCTGAGGATTACTTGAAACCATTTGATACTGATAATATCATCTCATCAAATTATGAAATCCATCTTAACTACATTTGGTTCGTTGGTGCCTGCTGTAACCCTTATCTTTGAGTATTTAACCGGTATAACTCAAAAGTGTTGTCTAGATTCTGGATATATTGGGGGCAGTTGATGGAACGTAGCTCCATATTATGGCACGTGGGCCTCACTATTGGGCCCATTGTGCCCCTTCCCAGACCAGCCGGACTCACCGAGCCACAATGTGGTGCCGGATGTTTATTGACGGTCGGTACATCCAAGCACTCATGGGACCGACAACCTCGCGGTTGACCTAGATCCCGTCTTTGACCCCCCAACCGCAGGTGCGGATTTTCGATACATCCACGGCCTGCGCCGGTACGTTCCTGACTTCGTCAGTCTCCTTGACCACGTTGTCGGTTTTCCTCTACCCATTTCCGTACTGACGGTTGCAGGCACGTTATACTCGGAAGGTTGACTGGGCTATCCTTCTGAATGACTTATTTTCGCAAGTAGATGGAAACATAATAAATAACTTAGGTACAATGTAGGAGACATGTCTCTGAGTTCGCGTAAAATTCTTCTGCCGACAACACTTCTACGCCGATGACACTCAGATATAAAGGTAGATTTCGTTTGCTTTGGCTGAGTACCAGCAGGCTATAACCGCAATAAACTTTGACCTTTCCACCCTGCATCTCTCAAAAACACTGTGACTCAATCCGAAAAAAAAACTGCAATTCTGTTCCGGTAAGCGTGCGGCCAATAAGATGAACTCAGGAGGTCAAAAACCTCGAGTTTACATTGATAATGACCTGAAATTCACTACACACGTTTCAAAGTGCTTACAACGCGGTATTACTATCACCTAAAATGATTGACCAAAATACAATTTGGCCGCCATCTGCCCAATTGGCGGAGGTTCCGCTTACAGAACATGCTGGTAGTACACGCAAAAGTGTTGGACTGTTCGAGAGCCGCCGCGAGCTATGTGGAATTTGCCAGAGAACTTGTGGAAAGTTCCAGAATAACAGTCGAAGATAATCAAAGCGATATATCCAAGCGCAAATAATTGTTGACGTATATTAAGTACTACACAGTGATAATCGGAGTGTGTTTTAAACGTTCGTTTCTCATTTATAAAAGAACCCCAACGCGAATTCCGTAACATTCAGTGTCAGAAGCGGGATCATTGAGAGAGAGTAATTCGGCCTGCGACTACAGGGTGTTCGGAACCTTTGGAACTGATTTGTAAATGTTGGATACAAGAAACATGTCGATAAGAGGAGTCGAAGACGTTGTTCTGGATTCCATTTTGGGGAGTCGGTGGAACACAGTTTCACCTGGCACGTAGGCCTCATTATTGGACCCATTGTACCCCTCTTCCAGACCAGCCGGACTCACCGAGCCGCAATGTGGTGCCTGGATGTTTGATGGTCGGTCCATCCAAGCACTGGGGCTGACAAGCGCACGGTTGACCTTGACTCCGTCTTTCACCCCCGGACCGCAGGTACGGATGTCCGATACATCCTCGCTCCCTGCGCCGGTGTTCCTGACTTCGTCTGCCTCCCGACCACGCTGCCGGTTATTCTCTGCACATTGCCGTATCGCTGGCTGGAGGCATGTATACTCGGGGACTCGGGGGGTTTGCCTAAGACCACCCGAGGAGGAGTTCCAGATCGGCTTCAAATCAGATGAAAGACACCTAGTCACCCATCCAACTCTTGGTAGCGGCCAACGTTGCTGCAGTCGAGTTATCACCCGACTGGAGTTGAAGACGTTGTGCTATCGTACACGGAATTGAAAGAGTGTTCTAGAAGAGCAGGAAAAGGCAGGCGCGTATCAGAAAGTATCAGAAAAAAAAGAAAAAGAGAAGAAGCGTCTAGAAGAGCTGATGGCGGCTATGGAACAACAACAGGCTCTTTTAGCGTAGGTAGCTAGCCAACGTACCCAGCGCACCTCTTGACAGACATCACAAAAGATCGATCAAAATATACTTTCGTCTATGAAATACGAGACCAGGACGTGCATGAGATGGTGATAATCAAAAACCCAGTCGACATCAGCGACGCAGTGACTCAGGCGATCTGCATTAGAGCAGTCAAAGACGTGTGCAGTCGTCAAGTCAAGAAAGTGGGCGTTGAGGAAATATCGATCAAATGTATGGGGAAATCCTCAACGCTTTGTCTCGGAACAAACCCCAAGACGAGCCCAGCGAGCTGGAGGAAGACCGCGTTGCTTCGGATGTGGAAAACCTGGGACATCTGCGTTATTGGGACTGCAGACAAAGGTAGAGTTTAACAGACCGTTTCATAGTAGAACGGGGATCTGCTGATCGAGAGGTCACCAACCGAAAGAAAGCAATCGTATAGGAGGAAGACCACGTTTGCTTTAAATGTGGAAAGGATGGACATCGGCAGCGTGATTGCCGGCAATGGTACCTATCAGCAGACCGTTCCAGGCTGGAACGAGGCACTACTGATCGAGGGATTCAACATCATCCTGGAAAGAGTCTTGGCAACGGGGGAAGGTCCTTCCTCGAATACCACGCAACGAGGACTGTAAGATGGTGAAACAGCAGAGTGATAACATTGAAGTTAAAAGCACTCGCTGTAGAAACTCCAAGAAATTGGACTACGGCTGAACTCAAGAAGGAGCAGCGCGAGGATCCAACCATCGCATCGGTTCACTTGCTGAAAAAGGAAAGAACTTGGCCAGGACAGACCAGAGTGGACCGAGATCTCTGGTGGAGGGCCCAAATTCAAAGCTCTCTGGGCTCAGTGGAATTCTCTGAGGATGGAGAATGAGCTGCTGAAGACGGATGCAATACCTAGTAGACTATGCTTCTTGTCTTTACTTTTTTTAATTTCATTTCAATATGCTGCGACCAATCATATTGCAATGAGATCACAATTGGGGCACCGTTGACTTAGTTTTGATTATACTTTTACAACAAAACTTTTTTTTATTTTGAATTTTGTGAGAAAAAATTTGGGGTTATCGACCCCGGAGCGCCCCCTTGAGCTCTGGGGCTCCGAGGCACTGCCTCGCTTTGTTTATTGATAGCTACGCCACTGATGGCTGAAGAGAGTTTGGGAAAGTCCTGATGGGAAGAAGGATACATGGTTCAATTGATGGTGCTTCCCATGAAGAGAGTGAAAGAGTGAGAATCTAAAGGAGATGCACGATGGCGTCACTGGAGGGCACTTTTGGGGCAAACAAGACGCTGAACGTTGGCGAGGTGCGCGAGTGGTTCTATTGGGTGAACTGCCGGAACGACAGTGGAGGAAGGTCTCCGAAGTTGCATCCGCCGTGGGAAGGGGCCCGGCGTACACGGTAGTCGAGAGGAATAATGACGTCGTGTACAGAATCCAGCGGACTCCGAGATGAAAGTTGTCCATACTTTGACCGTCTCGCACAGTCGCACGTTACTCGGGGAGTAACGATGAGCCTATATGTGGGGCGAACAGGCTGAAGAGGGGGGCAGTGTTACGCGTTGCAAGGCTCTCGTGCATCCGAGAGCACCACGGGGCCTTCTAGATAGTTCGAACAAGCTGGAGATGCCCAACATGTGAGTAGAACACATCTGTCCAATTGGCGGAGTTCCGCTTCCAGAACACGCTGGTGATACACGCGAAATAAGTAAACGATCGATGTGGAATTTGCCAGAGAACCGGTGGAAAGTTCAAGAATAACAGTCGGAGTATACAGGTGATTCAAAAGTGTCGGACCATCTTGAAGGTGCGTTAATATGGAGGTGTAGTAACAAAGTGCTGGAAAGTTGTTGAAAAAATTCTATGTCTTAATTTTGAAGTTATGGAGGGACAAAAGCTGGTCCTTCAATCGCTTCTATTTTCGTTGTTTCGAAAGATTCCAGTAAACTGTTTATGAAAAAACAATGAGTATAAAAAATCAACCTCTGAATCTTTAATGAATTTCTGTTTTGTATACAGGTGATGGGTCATGAATCCTGAAAATTATTATTTTCTAAAAGTGCCTGCAAACAATCACAGTGATCCCGCATAACCTATGTACAGAGCACAATGAAACACTAGTATATTATTCAACAAGCGGGTAATGATTGCTTCTTACTCATGAGGATGCAGTTTGCCGACACGAGCCTTGGCGAGTGTCGTAAAGCATCCGAATGAGTAATAGCCATTACCCGCGAGTAGAATACTATGCTTTGTATCCAGTCTTATTGAAAAATGCAGGCATGTGTGCGCGTGATAATGCGTGCATTATTCAATAGCATTGGATAAAATTCATTTCAAAAGAATTCTTTTATTGCTTCTGGTTATTTAGGAAAACTTTATATTTTTGTAGTCTATGACTCACCCTGGATAGAAAACAGAAATTCAATACAGATTCAGGGGTTGATTTACTCATTTTTGTACTTATCATTTTTATTTTCTCATTATACTTAAATCTTTTGAAACAACGACAATAGAAGCGATCAAAAGACCAACATTTATTTTCACTCCACAACTTCAAAATTAAAAGACGTGGAATTTTTTTAAAAACCTCAGCACTCCTACTACACTCCCATAGCCGCTTTTGTTTTGCGCCAGGAGCTGCTACGTGTAGATCACTATAGATAGAGAAAGTAGATACATAAGCCAATCACGGCCCAGCTGATCTACTTTCTTTGTCAAGTGATCTACCCTAAGCAGCTCCTGCCGGCACAACGAAAGCGCCTCATATTCCGCACCTTCAAGGTGGTCCGACACTTTTGAATCACCTGTATGTATAAGCACCGATGGGCCGACCGACACGCCAGTATGAAATTCAGAGCTACAATAATTGGATAGAAAGAAGGAGTTAATCAAAGCGATATACCCAAGCGCAAATAATTGTTGACGTATATTTATAGTAGTACGCAGTAATAAACATCGGAGCGTGTTTTTTTAACGTTCGTCGGTCAATTATAATAGAACCCAAACATCCATGACCCAAACACGAAATCTGCAACAATAAATGGAGCTACGGTTGCGGCCAAAGTAAAGTGGACAACAATGTCAACGAGTTGGCTTGCTGTCATGCGACGTTCAAGCCAAAATCCTGAAAAATCTGTCAACTGTCGTCCACTTTAAAAAGTCCGCAACGGTACCAGCTGGATGAAAATGAGCTTCAGCAACAATGTGAATGCTAAGTAACACCTATAGAAGCCTCATCGGATCCACTGTGATTCATGCATGGCCATTCAAATCTACAGAGTATAAAGACCAAAGATCTCGATCTAATCAAAATAATACACCAACATGAGCTAATATAACACTCGCACCGAAATTAGTAGGTATATTATACAGGTGTCAACGCTCACTATTGGTATCTCGGAAACGGTAAGAGATACAAAGTCGGTTAAATTACAAAAAAGTTGCGCAATTTCATGACTATCTCAAATATCTCCAAGATATCTTCTGTCATTTCTGAAATATCTCAAAAAAACTGAAAAATGCCGAATTCGAAAATTTCAAATCATTTCTTTCTTATGACAGCTATCAATTTGAAAATTGGTATCTTGACATTCTTCAAGGTCCTTGATCGACTGACGTTGATAATTTTTTCCTGCGCTTACTAGTTTTTGAGATATGACAGTTAACTTCATTTTTTTCTTATGGATACCGTATCATTTATCCATCCCATAAAACTCATCCTTTTTTTTTCTTTACAAAGATAAAACACTTGTAGCATTTTTGTCAAAATAACTTGTAAAAATTGGAAAAACTGTTTCTGAGGCGAAAAAATCGAGTTACCGCTTCGGTTGCCATGCTCTTGTGGCATATAAACAATGGCATTTGGTTGCTATGGTCTGTTGATTTTGGAAAAAGTTGAGTAACATTCCGTTTTTGTGTATTTGATAACGATAATAAATAACAATAAAACACATACAGAACTAAGTACAACACAAAATGAAATAGCAATAGCAATAAACATTCATAATTTACAATTGTCTGAATTGGAGTCCATTTTGCTCTATGCAGAGTTGTGTGCCTTTTAGCCATGTTTTCAACGGCTGCGCTGATATCGTGTGGGTTATCAATTGACTTATTAAGTGATTTATATCTTTTTAAAGGAAAATAAAAGATGAGTTTTACGGGGTGGATAAATGATATGGTATCCATAAGAAAAAATGAAGTCAACTGTCATATCTCAAAAACTATAGTAAGCGCAGGAAAAAATTATTAACGTCAGTCGATCAAGGACCTCAAAAAAATGTCAGACGGTTAATAATGTGACAGGCGGTTAATAATGTGACAGGCGGTTAATAATGTGACAGGCGGTTAATAACGTGACAGGCGGTTAATAACGTGACAGGCGGTTAATAACGTGACAGGCGGTTAATAACGTGACAGGCGGTTAATAACGTGACAGGCGGTTAATAACGTGACAGGCGGTTAATAACGTGACAGGCGGTTAATAACGTGACAGGCGGTTAATAACGTGACAGGCGGTTAATAACGTGACAGGCGGTTAATAACGTGACAGGCGGTTAATAATAGTGACAGGCGGTTAATAATAGTGACAGGCGGTTAATAATAGTGACAGGCGGTTAATAATAGTGACAGGCGGTTAATAATAGTGACAGGCGGTTAATAATAGTGACAGGCGGTTAATAATAGTGACAGGCGGTTAATAATAGTGACAGGCGGTTAATAATAGTGACAGGCGGTTAATAATAGTGACAGGCGGTTAATAATAGTGACAGGCGGTTAATAATAGTGACAGGTGGTTAATAATAGTGACAGTCAGCCTACTGATGGTTGTGAAAAATCACTTCACGACCTCTAAGGGGGTCAATAACGGCCTTCTTCACCTAGTAGTAAGAAATAGAAACATTTTGTTCAAGTAGTTTGGTTATTAGTTATTAGTAGTAGTAGTAGTGGTAGTAGTAGACCTATCTACACAATCTAAATCATTACTCCCATTTACTTTATTCAAATTTTATTTTAAACACTATAATACACCACTAACATAGTTCAAGTCAAACTAAACCTTGTAGCTTTCAATTTCTAGTGGCTTTTCGGGAACGTCACTGTAGGTTTCAAGGAATCCTGCAGCCTTGCCAAAAACAAGCGACCCGATCACTGCTCCGATTCCGAGCACCAAGTGAGCATTGTATTTACGCTGGTTGGCATCGTAGTGGGTCTTCCAGCTGCCCTGCGGGCTGGGAAGGTCGTTCATGGTGGTGACCGGACCGTGACCATCGTGATAGGATCGTCGGACAACTGCAAGAAGAAAAAATATGCAAATTCAGCCCCGACATGCAACCCCTGGCTTGTGTCGGTTTGCCAGACAGCTGCCTTCGGCGTCACTACTATGAAGTGTACCTTGTCTGGCGGCGAGCTGGCGCAGCAGTCTTGGAGCCTGCATTTTTCAGTAGAGGTTCAAATGCGACCGAAAATCACAATTTTGTGATTATGCAACTGAATGGGAATTTGAGATAAAGTTCTGGTGTTTTCAGTGACACCTTGGTAACCAAATTAAAATAAAGTTACTAGATTTTAGCTATTTCCATTGTCGCCAACCGGTTCAAAAAAGCCCGCGGCTTTGAAAAATGATGTTTGGAATCGTGATATTTTCAAGGTTTTCTTGCGAAGAAAACTCAGGTCTTTTCTAAAAAAGGTTGAAGTCGCGTCTAGTTTCCTCTTATGCCTTTATATTTCTTCTGAAAGCACGTAGAAAGCTGGGAAAAAGATTTCATGATAAAAATTATGATAGCCTTGTAGAATAAGCACGACAACTTTTTTACCCATTATGAAAATATAAGTAGTGAGTGACCTTTGGATTGCACGTCAAATTTTTCAGTCAGCTCTGTTGGTGATTTTCGACTTTTCAAAATTCAATTTTTCATGAAAACACATTTGGGGTTATGCAACACAATATACACATAATCATGGAAATGCTCTAACATGTCGACGACCTCTCCCCATTATTCTCGGTTCTCCTCGGCCACAGGCCACACGCCACAGAGCACGAGCAAGTCAAAAGTGGTCAAGAAGAGGGCAAACCAAACAACACAACAATCATCTGATGGTGCAATAATGTAGTCCATTACTCCGTTCGTGATATCCAAATGTTCTGTTTTTACCATTATTTCCACTTGTTTTTTATGTTTGGTCCATCTAGTTCAAAATAGCCCCCAGTTACCATGTGGAAATGCCACAAATGCGGAAAACCAGTTTATTTTGGTGAGTCCAACTCCCGCAAAAACAACCAACAAATAATTTCCTTTGTCCGAATGCGGAATCTCGTCCCAGACATCTGCGAAAATGAAAAACATTGCTCTTTGCAGCCGAAAGGAAACAATCTCTGGGATACAACTGGCATCCTGAGTGTCTGAGGTGTGAAGAATGCGGCAAGAGGCTGAACCCCGGCCAGCATGCTGAACACAAAGGAGTGCCGTACTGTCATGTGCCTTGTTATGGAGCCTTGTTTGGGCCCCAGCTGTTTGGGCACGGGACCAGGGTCGAGTCTCACAAGAGCTTCGGTCAGCAGAAGGATACACCCAAAGTCGGAAATGGACCCACCTTGCCCAGATCTCATCTTGAATCCAAGCTGAAGGTAGGGACTTGCTAGTCTGTAGACCGCCTGTATAGCTTTGAATTGTGTGAATGCTGTACAAAACTACAAATATCACAAAATGCCCTTACTTTGAAATCAGCCTCTGTGGAGCTAACTTCACATACGTCTGTCCACCACAGTGGTTTTAAGAAACAGTCGGAGAAGAGTTGAACAGTTTTCAACTTCGGGTCCGGTGTAATAAAGGGCAACACGATTTCGATAATTCCAAAAGTGAGAATAGATTGAGAACACTGTCCTAGAAGGTTTTCTGAGAGAAAATTTGCGGATCATCCACAAAGTTGTGAAAAAAAATTTAAGAAAGCTACGAAAATACGTAGTGTATTATTGACGCCAGACAGTTGTGCAACTGCACAAACGCAGTGGAATGGGAAATAAACCAACGATAACAGTCACTAACGGGACCGGGAGCAAAACAGGGGTGCTGGGCGGGGAGCTAGAATCTAAAATTAATGAGCAGTACAACAAAGAAGAAGGCAGAAATTCACTGGAAATGGTGGAAAGAGCATAGAAACACATTTTATTTCGCATGGAGAAGGCAATGAACACCAGGAAAGAAGGAGCAAAACAGACATGATACGGGACCGGGGAGCAAAAGAGGGGTGTTGGGTGGGGAGAAGCTAAGAACAACTCGACGCACAACAAAGAAGGAAAGAAAGAATCGGTCAAACTCGTGAGAAAAGCATAGAAAAATGACCAGCGGGACGGGGGAGCAAAACAGGGGTGCTGGGCGGGAAGAATCTAAAAGTAATGCGCAGTACAACAAAGAAGAAAAGAGAAGGCAGAAATTCGCTGAAAATGGTGGAAAGAGCATAGGAACACATTTTGTTTCGCTCCTTCGTTCAACGCTGTCAAAGGTTGACAGATGGGAGAGAGACGTCAGAGGAACGTCAACTGTCAAAAAAATAACAGCAACATGCGGTGGTTGTCATGGCAGCAACGAAGAAATGGACGCAAAAAGGGAGCACTTTCAAGTGACGAGAAGGACTATTTAATGTGAGTAAATCGCATCCATCTGTCTCGAAATTGCATAAGGAAGAGAATGGTGGTAGAATTCTTACTGTAAAATGTGCGGTTGCCGTTGCCCGTTATTACACTAGCACCTTCACTTCACTTTTTTCCTCTAAAACTGGTATAGTCTAAACAGATCAAGTTGCCAATGATATGACTATACAGAGTGAGTCAGGGTGTTTCTCCTAGACGCCCTAATGCAGAAAAACCTATATTGTATGCCTCTATCTCGCTTCCTAAGAAAGATACAGTGTGTCAAAGTCCACTTTTTTAAATTTTTTAAAAATTCGTAACATGTGAACTATTCAACCAAATTAGCTTAAATTCAGCACAAGCTGGTTTGATGGGATTGTCTACCAACCTGCTAAATTTCAAAGGAATCCAATCAGTGGTGTAGGAGTTCTGGAGAGAGCATTATTTTAAAGTTTCTTCAGATGCTTCCAAATTAATGACCCCCCATAACTCCTACGCTACAGATTGGATTCTTTCGAAATTTTGCAGGTAGGTAGATGTTCCTGACAAACCAGCATATGCTGAATGCATGCTAATTTGGTTAAATAGTTCGCAAGTAACAAATTGAAAAAAAAACGAAAAAAGTGAACTTTGACACCCTGCATCTTTCTTGGGAAGCGAGATAGAGGCATACAATATAGGTTTTTCTGAATCAGGGCGTCTAGGAAAAACTACTCTTAAAGTTTGCACTATTACATCTGACTCACCCTGTATAGATTTACCTACAGGGGCCGTATTTTCGGGACCGGGGAATAGCTCCTCATGCGATGTTGCCTAGGTGACACCCAATCACAGCCCTGGTTGCCTATAGCAACTTTACATGTGAACGGATCACCTGTGTCCCAAGAATAGGGCCCCAAGTGAGTATGGGGACCAAATGAAATTGCAAACGAGAGACCAAAGTGCAGTTTGTAAAATTATTTTGCCCTATACAGAATACAAATATTATAGGGCAAGATAGATATTCATCTATCTTAGCATATTTAGATTTGGCCTTTTTTTTAGGTTTAATAAATTCCTTTAGTTTTTGCAATTTGTTTCAGCCCTTCAAAAGTCTCAATTTTTTCTAAAGAATAAATGTAGCCACTTATTGTTCAGGAAATCGCAAGACACAATCATGGTTTTTGGGATATCAAGTTGAGACTTTTGCATGTGGATCTGATAAGGGCAATTATTCACATTAAATGAATTCACCTCTTCAGCTAACAGTAGGTTGGAGTTGGCATGACGGACATGGGCTAATCTTTGGGACATTGGTTTGACGCGAAGATTAGATTATTAATAAGATTTTTTTTATATCAGTTTTTGGTGTGAAAACTGACAAAATTTCCATTTGGAGTTGATCATGCAAACAAAAGGTGCTTTTTTTTTACCACAAAACTCACTGATCTGATCTAATCTGACTAGAACCGAGCTAGTGCACCACTAGATGAATTCAGTTCGCGCTGTTAGGCTCCGCCCACAGGTCCATCTGGTATTCCGAGGACTCTAATTCACTGTAGTAACATGAATTTTTAGCGCATTTTCTAAAGAAAATGACGCTTATATGGCCGGTTTGTCTGTCTGTCCGTCTGTCTGCCCGTTTGTCTGTCCGTGTAGAAATTGAGAAGTTGTACTCCTCCTTGGGAAATGAAGTTAGAGCCTTGGAATTTTTTTTGAATGATAGCTGATGTCCCCAAGGGTGTTATTAGTGTAATAACCCCCCATTGGTCCCCAAGGGTGGCCAATAGGCATTATTTTTGTTATCCATACATAGTTATCATTATTATTATCATAAAACAAAGATTTCCTGTGCACTTCTAAAAAGTTGAACTCCTCGGGGAATGAAGCTAGAGCCATGGAACTTTTTCCGATAGAGATAGCTTAGGTCCTCGAGGGTGGCCAGTGGGCAGATTGGATTTCATGGTTGCGCCGCCATCTTGGCCGCCATATTGAAATTTCTTGATAGTTCGATTTCCATGAAACTTGGAACTTACTCTTGTCTCGTATGATCATTCTTATTTTTAAGTTGAATTTCAAGATTCCCTGCCATCTTGGCCGCCATATTGAAATTTCTTATTAGTGGAACGATTTTCATGGAACTTGGAACTTACCCTTGTCACGTAGGTATGATCATTCTTATTTTCAAGCTAAATTTCATGATTCCGCTGCCATCTTGGCCGCCATATTGAAATCTCTTATTAGTAGAACGATTTTCATGGAACTTGGAACTTACCCTTGTCACGTAGGTATGATCATTCTTATTTTCAAACTAAATTTCATAATTCCGCCGCCATCTTGGCCACCATATTGAAATGTCTTATTAGTGGAACGATTGTCATGAAACTTGAAAGTTATTCTTGTCTTGTATGAACATTCTTATTTCCAAGCTGAATTCCATGATTCCGCCGCTATCTTGGCCGCCATATTGAAATTCCTTTTTAGTGGAACGATTTCCATGAAACTTGGAAGTTACCTACCATTGTCTTGTATGATCATTCTTATTTTTAAGCTAAATTTCATGATTCTGCTGCCATCTTGGCCACCATATTGAAATCTCTTATTAGTAGAACGATTTTCATGGAACTTGGAACTTACCCTTGTCACGTAGGTATGATCATTCTTATTTTCAAACTTAATTTCATAATTCCGCCGCTATCTTGGCCACCATATTGAAATGTCTTATTAGTGGAACGATTGTCATGAAACTTGGAAGTTATTCTTGTCTTGTATGAACATTCTTATTTTTGAGCTGAATTTCATGATTCTGCCGCATTTTGGCTGCCATATTGAAATTGCTTATTAGTGGAACGATTTTCATGGAACTTAGAACTTACCCTTTCACGTATGATCATTCTTATTTTCAAACTAAATTTCATGATTCCGCTGCCATCTTGGCCGCCATATTGAAATCTCTTATTAGTAGAACGATTTTCATGGAACTTGGAACTTACCCTTGTCACGTAGGTATGATCATTCTTATTTTCAAACTAAATTTCATAATTCCGCCGCCATCTTGGCCACCATATTGAAATGTCTTGTTAGTGGAACGATTGTCATGAAACTTGGAAGTTATTCTTGTCTTGTATGAACATTCTTATTTTTAAGCTGAATTTCATGATTCTGCCGCATCTTGGCTGCCATATTGAAATCTCTTATTAGTGGAACGATTGACATCAAACTTGGAACTTATTCTTGTCTTATTTTCAAGCTGAATTTCATGATTTCGCTGCCATCTTGGCCGCCATATTGAAATCTGTTATTAGTGGAGGGATTGTCATGAAACGTGAAACTTACTCTTGTACTTGTTTAATATTGTTTCTTTATTCACAGGTTTATAATCAGTTTTTCGAAGGAAAGAGCGGCGAAATCCGCAGCCGCGAAGTCAACGGACGGCTCATCCTCGAAGGTTCTTTGCGGATATACTGGGGCGTGCAGGGCATGATTCATTTGAAAGAGAACGACGATCAACGCACCGTGGTCACCGTACGGAAACGCAACTCCTGTCGAGTCTCCGCTGCCAGCATGGAGAACGACTCGGACGACGACATCGAAAGCCTGTCCCGCGATTCCAGCTTTAACGACATCTCCACCTGTTCCGACACTTCCAGTCTGGACCTGAGCGATGTCAACAACAAATGTGATACCGGAATTGAGAGCGGATCTGAAGACATATCTTTAACCAGCAGCAGCAACACCAGCACGGCCGAGAACAGCCCCGCCACAACTCCCACTTCCTTGGAATTCATGCTGCCCAAAAGCGTCACGTTGCCGTCCAAATTAGACGTGAAGAATCTGGAATGGGACGAACTTGATGAACTGCTGCAGGTCGAACGGAAATTTGACTCGTCTGAAAAGATGTACCAGACGATGCCGGTTCCGTTGCCTTCTCACTCCAGCACCGAAACGAGTTCCTCAACGCCGAGCAATGACGTCAGCACCTTCAGTTCGAAAACTGAAGAGAAGACGTTGAATGCGGAAGGAACAGATGCCGTGTCTAGTGTAGAAAACGGCGCTGCTACCGTTGAGGAGTCCACGACGACCTCGACGTTGTTGCAGAAGTCAATTAGCAAAGACGACAGCTGGATTCTCAGCGGCAACCAGCTCAACAGGTCCAAGTCCGGTCCTGACTGCTTGGGTCGGTACAGGGATTTCCATTCACCTGAGTTCGATCAAGTGTCAATTACGAGCAGCATCGATATGATGTCGGAGGCTTTTGGCGACGTGGTCATCCGCAGGCCTATCAAAACCGGTTCGACGGCGATAAGACGACGGCCGGGTAAAAGGCTGTCGCGCAGTAAAGTCAAACGCAGGTGCTCGATCAACGGCCATTTTTACGACAGAGAGACGAGTTTTTTCACGCCTCCGCACGGCAGTCAGACCAGCGTGTGGGTGACGTCATTAGTCAATACGCAAGAAGTCATAAATCTAATGCTGGAGAAGTACAAAGTTGACAGTGATGGCAGTAATTTTGCTCTGTTTGTCGTCCGTGACAATGGAGGTAAGTTCGTATTATCGCAAGTTGAAAAGTAAATTGTCCTTGCTCTTGAATCTTATAGGGGTCTGATATATTTTTTTAATTTGTAAATGAAGTACAAACAGATTGCTACAGGCATAAACATATTTTGTCTCAAAAGCCTAAACTCAGAAAGTAATCGTTGCCGTGTACCTTGCACCCAAGTACCTTGGGTGTAAATGGGAAGCAATTAAAGTAAGCTCACTTCTACTGTGATTCTTGTTGGCTGGGCAAATTTTCTACTTTAGCATTGTAGGCTTGCCATCATTTTACCTGGTGTTAAACTGGCTTCTCTAAAAGTAAAGTTATATTTCTTATCAAGTTGATATTAAAATCTTGGAAAGCTGACCTTGTCATACGTGGAAGTGCGACTAGGGGGGCACAGAGCTGTGTAACCGTCATTTAGACAACAAAACAGCACAGGGCCGACAAAAACTCGTCCCGGGAAGCCCAAAAACGAAAGCAAATTGTAAATTGAAGGTACTCACATCAATGTCGATCTAATACGCAACTTTGAGCGGCTGGGTGCTTTGAAATTTGGTTTAATTGACTTTTTGCACGTGAATTCTTTTCCCAATGACAGACCGCCATGACGATCCTTTTTATAATTCTTCAGGGCTTCATAATTTTTTACTCAACGGTATAAGCTAGAGTGGGTAGTATTTACTAATCACTGATGAGCATCAGAAAATGGGACCACTAAGCAGTGGACATTTCCATTCCATTTTCTTTAGTAGGTAGCTACTGTCGCGCTTCGACTTCATTTTCTTCAGTGGCTGTCACTAATCAGCATAAGTGAAGAGTCATCAGCCAGTTAGGACGATGTCGGTTATCGGCCGCAGCAGATTTTCGCTCTAGGGAAACTCACGCTTTCCTATTTTCGCCACATAATCTCATAAAATCATTAAAGGTTTTTTCATTTCGAAATTCAACTTTCTATGGGTCAGCACTTAATTTTTTCTAATGTCGATTATTTTATAGAGCAACGAAGATTGAAAGAGGAGGAATATCCGCTACTTACTCGCGTTTTGCTGGGTCCCCACGAAGATGTCGCAAAGTTGTTTCTCATGGATGGCCACAGCACGTTCGAAGTCAGTAGTGAAGTAGCACAGTTCTTGAATCTCTCTTTAGCTGAATGCCGTGCTATTTTGAATCAGTATTACTCCATGGAAGAAAGAGAGGTTGCAAGGGTCAAAGAAAAGTATGTTTTCTTGATTTCATTACGTACATTTTTCTTGAGATTTTTTTTTCAGATTTATGGAAATGAAGATGGTAATGCTATCGAAAATGGAGGAAATGAAGACGAGCTTGTAACTTGTTTTTGGTCGCTGTCTTTCTAGGAATTAATACTTCTACACTGTCTACACTGTGTTTTTTTATAAAATTGTTATATTTTTCATTTTTACCTTTTTAATATTTTTGTTGCTTTTATTAAGTGGAACTAATACATCTATAAATTGAACGTGATTTTAGCTAAACTCTAAAGTAATCTCTTTTAAATGTAGGCTTTCCTGAATATAATTATTATTGTCAAGATATGGTGGTGATTAGCAAAATCAGTTGGTGCGGCAGAACCAAAGGTGTCCTTTTTTTTTTGAAAAAAAAAGCATAATAAGGTTGCCAAGACTCTTTTAACAAAACAACACATCTCTAAATTGTTTAGAAATAAACTATAATATATCTAAGAAAAAGACTGTAATAAAATATTAATATAGAATTATCTAATATGGGCAGTGTCTTTGTTTAGAATTATTCTAGGGTGTTTTATTGTTACTATTTTTTTTTGTGTGTAAATATTGGAGTCGTAGCTGTGGATACCCGTAAATTTGAAGAGTACCAAACCAAAAATGTCAAGAGTTGAAAGAAGAGGAGGGAGGCCCGAAACTGGGCCCCCTCAATCCCTTGATGATGTAAGCTCACCAAGAAGTGTACGTAACCCTCCAAAACTTGAGGAGGAGGATGACAAGTATAAGAAGCCTAGACCTAAACAGCTCAAGGAAAAGAAACGTGAGACTTTTTCATTTGTTTTCAATTTTTTTTCAACACTAGAATATTAGGTGCCAGTGTACATAATTTAACCAATGGTAGTTTTTGGACTTTTAGTTGTGTAATGGTGATGTGTATGCATGCATGCATGCTTGTATGCACACTAGTTTCACCAAGCTGAAACAAGCTATCAAAGGTAGTTTCAAAGTCACAGTCGTTGAGTCGTTGTTTCAAAAATCGTTGATTTTTATAGTCGAGAGGATGTTATGGCGAATATGGAAGAGTTGGCACCATGGACGGGAGAGTTACGGCAGTCGATATCAGACTCACAATCGAACGCTAAAAGAAGTCACTCTCCCAACATTTCCGTGGTATAAGCTCTTCTACATTCCTCTCGCTAATAATAATTATACGTGCAACGGTGCAACTTTCTGTCAGACGGCCAGAAAGTGGGATATTCTTGAGGATATTCTACACAAACAAATTTCCTGCACTCTTTGTTGATGATGGCGACACGAAGTCATCTTCGCTAAGCAGAAAATAAGTTTGCTTAGAGTCTGAACTATAAAGATCATTTGAAGTCAATTTCCAGCCTGTTATTCTGATTATTTTCTTATTGATCACCCTGGTTCCTGTACTACAAATAAAAGTGCGGAAACTACGACCTAACCATTTTTATTTATTTTTTTTACCTGCTTTACGCTCAAGCGATATGGATTACCAGAGCCATGGCCGAGGATTTCAGTAGGCATGCCATTCTTCTTAGTACTTTCAAGGAAATGCTCGTCTACGTATTTTTCGTTGTGTTCTCTACAATAGGTAAGCAAGCACCTGTTGGCAGTGTCTCACGTCTGAATGCATAATCTGAACGACAATTTTTATAGCGGTCGTGGGAACAAGAAGTGTTTCAATGTTTTTCCTAACTGAAGCGCTTAAAGGGGAATTTTTGGAGAAAGCATTTGTCACTGTCAATGAGGATATTCAAATAAAGTACTCTGATATCAGAACACCTTCAGATTTCTTTCAGGTAAGTCGTTTCGAACAAAGCATGAGCAATACCTACAGGTGTTCCGAACTCGCCGTAAAAAAAGTTGAGAAGACTGTGGGGAAACGCTTCAAGAGTGCCAGAAAAATATTGAAAAAAAATGAGGTCATGATTTTTGGAAATATGGAGACAAAGGGCAGGATTTTCAAGCCCCCGTATCGTCTTTATCTCATATGATTTTTGAAAACACTGTGGAACTAACTGTAAAGATTTTTTTTCAACCGTTGAGTATTGTTTTGAATTTTCATTCATCTTACAGGGTGAATCATAAATTTTGATAATCCACTTTTCTTCAGAAGTAAGTACACGTAGAAAGTTTTCTGTGGAAACGAATCGTGTGTTATTTTTTGCTCTGGAGAACGGGTTTCCAAAATTTATGACTCACTGTGTATAGTAAATGAGCTTTCAAAACACATTACAGTTCAAAAACGATGCATTTGCATTTGTATGAAAAGAGTTAACAAAATTGCCACAGATAACGAAAATCAAGGGACCCGACGCTCCGCCCTTTGACTCCACCATTCTCATATTTCTAAAAATAAAATACCCAAACTTGTTTCAATTTTTTTTCTGGAATTCTTGGAGCATTTTCCGAAACTGTCCTGAACTTTTTTACGGCTAGTTCGGAACAACTGCATAACGGGATTTTCTAGTATGCTGAGAGTGCACTGATGGAGGCTCTTTACTGGGAACATTACTACTCTGCCGAAGAACCAATTGCCCCAGCTGAGGAAGATGACAAGAAAATTCTTTACGAAAATAAGCTTTTGGGTGTGCCCAGAATAAGACAGGTTTTGATTAGGATATTTTATTAAGTGAAACTTCTTTGGCCACGGCAGCGACAAATCGCATGTTTGAAAGTGAAAATGTCCTACAAAGTTCTCTTCTTTGATTCTCTATACCTACTTTTTGTCCACTGCGGAAAATAGACAATACCATCTGTCATTTGGGGTCTATTTTATATATTTAACATTCCATTAAAAAATGATGACTCCTAGTGTACTTTTTTTTTTCATTTGGAATCGAGCTTGGAATCAGTGACAAATGTCTTTTGTATAATCAATTTCACGGCTTTCTTTATTAGAGCAAGCCAGGGAAAAAAAGTGTTGTGTTGGTACGAATGGTATACGATGACAACTTGACGGCAGCTAGTTGTCTACATAATTATGCAATTTTTAATGTGACACTTGTCGTGTCGAGGCGTTATGCAGACGAAAGTGACATTTTCGAGCATACGCCAGAAATAGTTTCTTTGGAGTGCTTTGCAGTGTGCACGATATGGGACAATGTCTTTACTGGCTGAGTGGGTCTCCGCCAAGGTTGTTAGGTTTTTGCCGGCCACGTCTACATAGAAGAAATTGGATCAAATTAATAAATACTATAGGTATATATGTAGAATAGATAAAAAACGGTCTTGATAAAATCTCATATGGCTTCGAGGCGATTCTCCAACAATCCAACACCTTTCGTTTGCATTGTCGGCGTGTTCTGGAGCAGCGCCTCTGCCAATTGGGCAGATGTATCTTACCCGCCTGTTGATATCTCCATGTAAATCAAATGGTCCAAACCATCGCGTATGTTCTTAATGCACTAGACTCACCAGCGCTTTGCAACTTGCAACACTGCTATCTCGAATGCGTGTACTCTCGAATGCACAAAAGAATCATCACTCGTAGCGAACGAAGTTACAAAGTCAGTATTCGCAATTATATCTGAAAATATTAAATTTGGGGTCAAACTTTAAATCTTCTTGTAGCTCAAAAAATCAACGACTAATAATTTTACCATTTTTCCCTGATCTGTTATACATGTAAGCAACAAAATGTTCGAAGAAATGTCTTAACTTCGGTAACACCCTGTATTTTATTCATTCCCTTATTCCAAGTAGGCCGAGATTTTGACCGGTCAAATTTACAACTATAGTCACTTTACAGGAAATCTGCCTCGATCGGCTCGATACTCCATGTGTATACTCCGAGCGAGTTGCAGAACGCACTGATTTGATTACATGCATGCAGTAACGTCAGTAACGGGACTCAAGAATCCACCTTTCCCATGAGAGAAATCACATATTGCGCGTATACCGAATGAGCGCCGATTCCCGCTACTAGAGACGGCTACCACAGACCGCTAGATGTGCTCTGTGATGTTCTCATGTGGGAAAGATGGATTTTCACGCGTAAATTGCACACTTTTCACGCCTTGCGCTCGTATTTTTGAGTTTCTCCCCACCCAATATTTCCTGTTTGTTCCCAATCCCGTTGGTGTGCTATTTTATATTTTTATGCGAAAATTTCATTTTTTTTGCACTTCTTCATTTCTTTGCGTTTATTGTTTCCAATATGTCGTTTCAATTTAATACACACACATAATCACAATTCGCTCCGTCATCCCGTAACTTCAATAGTTTTTTCTTTTAAAGCGTATGGACCGTCCGCAAATTTGCTTTCACAGAATATTCTAAAACACCGTCTTAGCCCAGGCTTTTTAGCATTTAACATGAAACAAATTAATCCACGTGCAATCTTCACGGTATCGTACCCACTTAACCTTACTAAACAACATACTAAAAGTCCCCAACTTTCCTCCGTGTGCGTCATAATTTTTGAGGGGGGGGGTCAAAATTTTCATTAAAAAAATTCTAGGACAAGAGTAATCTAGTCATTGGCTTCAAATTTATTATATTTGGATACAGTGGGTTATAAGTGAAACTTATTGACAAACTAGATGTCTATGGTTTCCGTGAGGGGAGCTCGGGAGGGGGGCAATTGGTGACCTATGCAAGAAATTTGGTTTTCAATAATATTGAGACAATACTGGCATGTTGGGTATCGTTTCCCACTAAATTTGACCTTGCAAATCCGATTATGACATTTAAATTCTGTTTAAAAAATCTTTTGAGCAATTTTTGGCAGAAAAACGTGATTTTAGGACCAAAATAAAGCCGGTTTTTCAATTTGGGTTATTTTTGCGTTTGATGCAATAATCATTTGGATTTAAGATTGGGTGAATTATATGGACTTTTCTGCATAAGACTGTCATATCATAAACGCGACGTAAGTGGTTACAAGGTGAGAAAAATAATTTATTGAAAAAAATGTCGAAGTCCTAAATGTCACTCAAAAATATCTCCGCGCAGTTGAAAAAAATGTATTGTAGCTGTAATATGGCTTTGATTTCATCTTTCAAGGTTTCTTCTTGTAGCTAAAACAATTCTCTAGCGTTCGAAAAAAGAACACTCTGCATTAAAATAATAATAATATAACAACAGCAACTTTCCCGCGGGTATAGTCACATTTTTCAGTTTCAAACTGGCTTACACCGCACATCAAACCAACTCGATGTTATAGTATTCAAGAAATGATAAATATGTCGATTGCCTGATGTAAATGCGTGAAATAGTTGCAGTTATCCATCCTATTCGAAATTTTGAACATTGATGTATTCAACGTGAAAATATCGTAAATTAAAAATCCACAATTTTCAAGAGCAAATCATCATTTTTTTCAAATCAAAAATGCTCACAATCTTTCCAAAACAGAGCTTCAACATTGTATTTACATATTAATGATGTATTGGAAGTCTAGCACAGCACAGGAAGATTTTTATAGCCATGCTCTGCAAAAAATATCGAATTATTATTATTATAAGCTCAAGTTCAGTAGTCAAGAAAAATCCCATCTAGCTTACCATGCGTACTCTTAGCTTATTTTGTCCAATATAGCAATATATCAGTTCCGTTGAAACTCGTCTGTTGATTTCCAAACAATAAATCGATAGTTACCTCGAATACCTACCGATAGTACCTATACCCATCTAAAATAATAGCTAAGTTATCTAGCACCTAAAGGGACTAAATACATAAGTTTATAAAAATAACAGATCGTCCTTAGGGTCATACTCAACAAGGTGGGGTAGACTCTCACATGTTGTGCCTCTACAGAACTTACTAACACATCTGCGAACAAGACAAGGAAGATCGCCTGCATCTATATTTTGGACCGCAGTTCTTCTTGCAGTTGCAAGACACTATCTTCAAAAGAGTCTCCGGAGGTGGAGGAAGATGCGTCTTGACGGGGACCAACTACACGTGGGTGCTCCCGCGTAGCCCACCGTGTTGTTTGTTTGCACCTAGAGTGTACCTTAGCTATTATTATCTAGCGAAAACCAGAGGTTAATCCGAGGTCTAGGAGCAGCGATATTGCGTGAAATTACAGACACACAGACGGACGGACGGACGAATAATGAAATAAAATATCTTTGTTGTTTGTCTATCTAGAGTACCTAAGCTATCATCTAGCAACAACCCAAGCGCAATCCGAAGTTTAGTAGCTGAGATATTGCCGGACACTGCAGACGGCAACAACAAGAACAAACTATAAAAACATGATGCACAAAGAGGAAAATTGAGAAACTGTACCTAGTACCTACTCATACGAGTACTACCAGACCAGATTCAGACAGTACGATGCTGTGCATATTGAACTTAGAATCAATTATTACAGATCAAAGTCTAGGTTAATAATGTTGAAGTGATTTTCCCCATACAATGCGTTTGACGTAACTTCATAGAATCCTTATTGGAATTGCTGGACAATTCACAATGGAGCTAAAAGATACGTCATTTTGAAGCTAAAACTGTAGGGAATCTACTGCATGTAATAATACCAAGTGATATTGAGTGGTCGATGCAAAAGTAAAATGTTAACTGGAGCATAAGAAAAAAAACACGAAAAAGTGTCATTATCAAGAAATTAAGACTGTTAGTGTCAAATTTTGAACAAAAGCTATCCCATATCATTCACATTGATTCATTATCTTTCATTCAAGACCAAGATAAGAGAAATTTATCGGGTGGTTGAGAACTAGGAGCATTTTTAATCGGGAAGTGCATTTTGAGGTGTCTTCATCTTTGCCTGTCAAAAAAACAATGACGCACACGGGGGAAAGTTGGGGACTTTTTGTATGTTATACAGCAAAGTCTAGTGAACCCAAAACTGAAGAGATTGACCGTGTTTTAATTTGTTTCATGTTTTGCCGTTTTTTCGACTAAAAAGCCTGGGCTATCTGCTATACATTTCTTCTTTCGAAATCATCAGATTCGTGGTGTCCTCTATCACACAAGACATCATTGAATTTGAGGAGAAAAATTACAATTCATATACTCATTCTGAAGAAGTTTCACTCCCATTCAGCGTTCTAAGTGTGCCATTGTTCTTCATCCAATAATGTTTTAAGCGTTCTTCAACTTGATGCTGTTCTAGGTTAAAGTCTCAAAGAATTCGTGCGTGATCCACGAGTACTTCCGCAGATTGTTTTTGAACTGTTACGACTCCTACAGCCGCCAGAATTCCGACGAAGAACCTTTTGGAGTTGGAACTGAAACTGCGTATTTTTAATTTGCCGCTTGTTTCGGCTAAATCGGTGAACAAACAAATTTTTGCAGTTGGGTTTGGAGCTCACGAGAAACGACGCAAAGCAAGCGTTACCAGGGAAAGATTGCCTCATATGACGGATCAGGCTTCTACGTAGATTTGAAGCCGACCATGAACGAAAGCTTGGAAGTCATCCTGGCTTTGAAAGAGAATTTGTGGATAACCCGCGGTACTAGAGCAATTTTCGTGGATTTTTCCGTGTACAATGCCAACTTGAACCTCTTTTGTGTTTGCAAGTGAGTCTATTTTTGAGTTATTTCATTTTAATTGAACTCCGGAGCTAGCTGACCTTCACATGCTGGCAACAAGACGACTGGTAGTGAAGTTGTTTGCAGGCCAAGAAACCAGTAATCGGGTACTAAGGAACAAATTCATAAGTTTTGAAGTGGTTTTGAAACTTGGCACACATATTCTTTGAATTATTCTTAACATACCTACCTGGATGTGGGGCAGACTCGACAGATAGTGAATACGGGGTGAAAAATTAAAAAAAGATAGATTTTCCTAGATTTTCTTCCAGCAAAGTCTTGCACGCAATATGACCGAGAATATGATTTAGATATTCATCGAATGGAAAAAAAAAGTGTGAATATTGTGAATGAAGATGTTGAATGGCGTATTCCAATAAACAAATAATTCAGTCCTCTAAAGTGTTGCCTAGTTACCTTTGAAGGACTAGTCCGCTAAAGACGTATTTTGTAGACTCAAAACAATTCGCAAAATGACCATTTTAGAGAGCGGATACCAAAAAGATTTTTGAGGTACAATTAGGTATTTTTACAATGTGGGATGTGTATGAGTATGCCGAGTGTATGCCAAGTTTCAAAACTTTATCACCAAGTGCAGAGCTCTTTCCCTTAGTACCCGTACTACAGCCTAACTCCAGTCTAACCATTTTGTAGGCTGGTTTTTGAGTTCCCACCAACAGGAGGGATTATTCCTAGTTCTTCGTTCCGCACCGTCCATTTGTTAAAATTCGTCTACGTTTGGGACTATGTCGTGTTTGGCTGTCTAGTAGTCATGTACGCTTTTATGATATTCTACATCATAGAAGAAATAAGAGAAATTGTGTATTTCAAATGGAGATACTTCAGGCAGTTTTGGACTTACGTTGATTTATTCATAATTGCTGTGAGTGTTTCGATGCCATTTTGCTGAAATTTTGGTGTACAACGTTATCAATTGCAGCTAGCTGCAACAAGCTTCGTTTATTACATCTTAGTTGCGCTGTCTGTTCACTCAGCCATTTCAGAGATAGAAAGCAATCCAGAAAGTTATGGAAATTTGGAGTATTTGGGCTCCGAGCAAGTGATTTATAGCAGTATTTCTGCCGCTTTAGTATTTTTCATTTATGTGAAAATATTCAAGTATTTGAATTTCAATAAAACTATGGGACAGCTGAATAACACTTTGAAAAGGGTATGAATACCTAGTATAATTATTATCTACATTTCTCAGGACTATTTGAATTTTTTCTTCCAGTGTGCTTATGATGTTTTGGGATTTTCCATCATGTTCTTCATCATATTTTTTGCCTTTGCTGAGCTGGGATATCTACTTTTTGGAAGTCAGGTAATTTCACATCGGAGATCGAAGTTGAATCTGAAACGAGCTTATTCATTTTACCACGGGGAAGGAGAGGAGGCAGTGATCAGTGCTGATCAGTGATCGGTAGGCACCATGTGAATACTGAAGGACGAACTACAGCGAAAAGTTAAAGGCCGATGCTACGGACACTAATGCGGCTACTTTCTGAAAGGAAGAAGTGTGTAGACTGTAGATTTCCCCATCCCATCTACTTGCAATGGCTACAGGCGATCCAAAACTCGAAAGTTTCCAACCACCGATTCAACAAGCGAAAATAAATGACAAAAACTGCCAATCTTTATGCTAAATTATGAGAAATCATGTCCGTGTCCGTTGCTAGTAAAGAGTGGTGCGCGAATAACGCAACTTTCAATTTGTTAATAAAAGACATTTTCTTTTGGAAAAGTGGCAATATTTTTTGCTTTAAGTATACGTAGTTTCCGATTAGGTGTGAAACACCACGTCTACCAAATGCCTCCATTCTTCTGGCAAACCCATTCATTTAGTGGTCGTACATTTTCAACATTTTGAAAAATTGGAAACCGTCAAAGGGGACATAACCGACCATGCGACTGCACGCCATGTGATTTTGGTTGTGGGGCCACGTTAAATCCTTATCATATTATTATGCCAACCGACCTGCAACTCTTGACGAGAGAAAAATGAAATTCGTAGAGTTATTGCCGGAATTGAACAGCAAATGAGCAATGTTATTGAAAATTTCAAAAAAAGAATGGGGGTTTGCCAGCTGAATGGAGGCAGGATGTAGTGTTCCACGCCTAATCGGAGGCTATGTACTTTAGTACCTACTTTATTTAAGTAAAAAATATTACCACTTTTTCAAAAGAAAATATCTCTTACTAACAAATTAAAAGTTGCATTATTCGCGCACCACCCTATAGTTTCAGCGGTACGCTTTTTGATCCTCCATTTTGTGATACTGCAAAGAAGTTTGGAACCCAGTCGGTAGCACGGTGAGCTCGGCTTCGCTTTCAAAGGCGAAGATCCCGGGTTCAAATCCGTACTGGGCCAGATGGACTTTTTCACGCGTCCCTTAGTACTGGGGCATCTACTATCGTGCGGTGATGCCCCGGGAACAGAGATGAAACGAGAAAGTCATCGAAACAAAAACCTCACTGATAAATCCCCCCCCCCCACTGATCCAAAGATTTAAATCTTACAGTACTTCGTTGTTATCGTCCTCATTGTTATCGTTAAAGAAAAACCTGCTAATAACCTAGCTGTTGATGCAGGGCAAAAAAAAAACAAATTTGGCATATGCAAACTACGTAAAATTCCAAGGCCCGTATTCATATCCCACTTTTAAGCCACATTTAGCATGTCTCTAACAAAAAGCGCTCGGCTACCTGATAAAAGCGGTTGTATAGCACATTTCGTGGAACTTATGCGCAAGCGTGATATCGAATATTGACGGATAAGCGAGTCTGCCGTCAACTGTCAAATTTTGCGCGAGTTCCGTTCTCTCAGAGACTCTCACCTGAGACCCTCTGACTCTCATCAGTTTTATATAATCCGTACTACACTTCTGTAGCGAAAGTTGCCTAAAAACCACGATTTTAGGCAACATTCGCTACATCAGTGTACTGCGGAATGTATTTTACTCCCAGGGACTTTTCTCGTACGATTCAAGAATAGCGGCCCTGCTCTCTGTTTCGTGATGCGTGATGGCTTCATCCTCCAAGAAAGTGCGAATTCGCTTAAGTGAACATGATGTGCCGGCTGTCTGATTTGCAGCCCCCAAAAGCGCACCATTTTATAGCGCCGTGTTTTTTTAAACGATGCACGTTCATTTCCATGTGGAAATTAGCACGTTGAAATTTCACGCTTTGTTGGTTATGTCGGTTTGTTATTGTTATTGACTCGCAGAACTGTCATTTTCTGCCAAAAATCTCGTGCATGCGCTCAGCTCCGTGCAAAAAGTGTGACCTTGAAAATTCCATGAAATGACCTATTCATAGACCACCTTTTACGTCCTGTTAGGGCCCATCTAACTAAAGGGGGTGTTGATTTGGCAACGTTGTGAAATGTACTCAAAACTACCTACCCGAAGGTGGACGCAGGTAGGCAAGAACCCCAAGCCGCTTTCGTTTTGCGCCGGGAGCCGCTCCGGGTAGATCACTAGATAGAGAAAGTAGATACATACACCAATCACGGCCCAGCTGGATCTGTTTTCTTTGTCTAGTGATTTACCCCGAGCAGCTCCGCCTGGCAAAACGGAAGTGCTGGCAACTTTTGCTACATTGATGTACTGCGGATTGCATAAAACCTCGCAAAAAACTTTCAGGGAGTTTCTTCCACAGTTTCAAGAATAGCGGCCTGGATCTGTTAACTTAACAAGTGAACACCTGTTTCGACTGTTTTGTGCAAGTCGTCCCCGCCTTGAGTACAGTAAATAGTAAAGGAGTATGACCGAAAGGGACATCCAGAGCATTGCGCACTTCCTGCATTTCGGCGTCATGCTTCATTAATTCAATTAAATCAATATTTTAGAAAGAAAATGTGATTTTCGTCACACTTCCCAAGAACACACGGCACAGCTTGTAGGTTAAGGCAGCAGTCACACTGAGCCACCCACCACCACCCACTACCATCAACCAAAAATCAAACGCACGCAATGTAATGCTGGTGGTCACACTGCAGCCACCTCTTACCACCGCCCAGTGACCACCGGTGGCCATGTGTTTGAAATTTTCAAAGTGGTGGTTTGTGGTCGGTGGTTAACAATACGCATCCTGATGCGCATGCAGAACAAACATTTTGTGCATACATACAACATACAATGTGTATGTCCCGAAGTGAACAAAGGTTTCACTTTTGTCACTAACAAATTGTAACATTTTTTGTTCATACGGTAATAACTGTAAAATTGTTCTTCATCATCAACAAGCTGCGGCACTAATTGATGAAATTCTCCTAGTTGTTCTCTATCGAGAAACATTTGACGCACCCACATGTTCCGGCGTTTTTTACGGATTTTTTTCGAGATGTGGTATAAAGCTACAACTTTGTCGGTATCTGAGTCATCAGACGAAATCATTGCAATCAGAGAACTTGTCAATCTTGTCATGAGCTGGGCCGCTATTCTTGAATCGTGTGAGAAAAGTCCCTGGGAGTATGAAATACATTCCGCAGTACACTGATGTAGCGAATGTTGCCTAAAATCGTGGTTTTTAGGCAACTTTCGCTACAGAATTGTAGTACGGATTATATAAAACAGGATTATGTCAAAATCAGGAGGGGGACACGGTGGTTGACGGTGGACGATGGACGGTGGCTCAGTGAGACCAGGGCGGATTATTTTGCTTGGTGGTAGTGGGTGGTGGTGGGTGGTAGTGGGTGGTGATGGCTCCAGTGTGACTGCTGCCTAAATGGACTCAAAACACGCCTGTTGGCACATTTGGATCCCATCTAACTTGACGCATGCGTGAGACCATCCAAAATCGCTTAAAGACACGTAAAAGAGACATATGAATAGACGCCTCTCTAAACATCCCCTTTTAGGACGACTTTAGAGACGCCTGTTTAAAGTGATGATAGAGGCGCGCTAAAACCACGTATGAATACGGAAATGTTAGAGGCGCATCTTTAAAACCGCTTCTAACGCTAAAAGGGGGATATGAATACGGGCCCAAGTGATTTGACCCGCAGCACTCAAAAATTTGTCCATTAGGGGGCGACTGGCGCTTCTCAAAATTTCCAGGTGTCAGAACTTCTATCGTACAGGCCTTAAACAACTTTGTTCTTATCCATCATAACATTTTTCGTCATGTCAATTCCATTCTTCTTAAAGTACAAACTTTTTTCTTTGCCTGGTCAGTGGTTAAGAAATTAAAATAATTTTTTTTTCTACAAATAGATTGTTGAGTAGTTTTTGTGTGATCATCGATAAATCCGCATCTCCTTGATTCATTTATGAAAACAAAACTTTTGCAGTGATATTTTCCAACAAAGGAGTGACCTCAACTCACCATTATTTTCAACATTACCTTTTTCAATGTTTTATCCCGATAAGTATGATTATTTTTGTAATAATGTATAACTTGAAGTTTTCTTCAACGATGATGATGATGATGATGATGATGATGATGATGATGATGATAAAACGGTCTCAGATTCCACCTGAAAGCCGTACATAATAATTTTTCTGCATGGCCGTCAAATTTGGCATTTTTGTTTTTCTACCCGGGAGCAGCCAAAATGTCAATACACACCACTTCGCCCGAAAGCACCGGTTTGCTCTACCGGGAAACGATATTCACGCTATATATTAGTACAACAATACAACAATAATCATACCTATCGGAATAAAACATCGAAAAAAGTAATGTTGAAAATAATGGTGAGTTATTGAGGTCACTCCTTTATTGAAAAATAGCACTGCAAAAGTTTTGTTCTCATAAATGAATCAAGGGGATGCGGATTTATCGATGATCACACAATAACTACCTACTTGAACAAACTATTTGTGGTCCAAAATTTTTTTATTTTTCAATTTGTTGACCAGGCAAAGAAATTGTTTTTTTTTCCTATAAGAATGTGGTGCCCAGGGAGAGAAAATAGTTCTTAATAATCTAATGAGTAGTCACAAAAATTATCCTAATAATTTCCTTCATCAGAATTTGCTTTAGTTGCAATTGAAAGTTCATCAAATAACCCTTCAGGTTCTAGACGTCAAGTGAAGTATTATTTTTTATAACGGAGCCACGAGAGAATTAATGATTACAAATAGAAAGCGACCAGGAAAGCGAGGTTTTTCAAAGAACAGAATGACGCAAGCTAACTCAAACACAGCTGCAGAAACTCTTAGAGCCAAATTGAAGATAAACCTTATTCATGTAACGACACGAAAAATACAGAACCAGACGTACGAAAACTAAGATAAGACTTGAGTTATAGCATAGCACATAATAGACTGACACACGTATTGCAATATTCGACTTGAAATTATCTATCTGAAAGTCCCCCCTGTAGAGCTGATTCGAGAAAACCCCTGAATTATAGCGCAATAAATGTCAAGTACTCAAGCCAAAATTGTTGAACTGGAGTATTTTTTTCCTTGAATCGACGGGCCGCGGTAAAGAAGATAAGGCACGATTCTGCACAACATAAAGAGACAAAGGATTCCCCCAGCTGTATAAAAAGCGGAGCGTCCTATCCAGGGACCAGTTCGAGTATCAGAGTATGAGTAGTGGTATCAGAGTAGAGTAGTACAAGCGGCAGTACAAGTGCAAGCAGTCAGCATCAGAGCAGTATCAGACCAGAGTACAGCAACAACCAGTACCGATAGAAGCTAACAGTTCCTGCCGCCTAAAGGCCGCTCTATGAAATTACGCAACGCAACCGCAACGCAGAGCGCAACTTTTCTGATTGGCTCGCAAGCCTTTCGCGTCGTTGCGATGGCTTTGCGAATACCTTGCGAGCCAATCAGAAACGTTGCGCTCTGTGTTGCGGTTGCGTTGCGATTGCTGCGAATTTTCATAGAGCGGGCATGGCGGCAGCAGGAACAAGTGAAAGTATCGAAAATGTGCCTCGAAACATCTCGCACTCGCTTTGGTATGTACTCTGTACACTCAACCTTTTTAAATTGAAAATTGAACTGAATTAGTCTCTTCGTATGGTGTTTGTAGCATTGTGATTATGATTGTTATTATTTCCATACCAATGTTTTGTACCAAATGATTATTACCACTCGAAACTACGGTCAAACTTGTAATGTCAACTTTTTAACCTAGCTTAATTGCATTTAGGCTTTATTTTTATTCACCCTTTTTGGTATATTTTTCTTCTTTGTTACTCAATAGATATTTTATTTTGTTTCCATTTGTTTTCCTGACAAGCAAACCCACGATGCCATAAGGCCAGGTAATTATTACTAATGATTCTCTTGTTTAAAAAAGTAAGCATAATTGTAACGGGGTAAGAATCCCGGCCCCATTACAAGAACAATGGAATTAACATGACGAAAAATATTATAATGATTGAGAACAAAGTTGTTCAAGTCTTGTACCGTAGATAGGGCGGTACTGAATAGTGCATGAAAGTTCTGACATCCTGAAATTTTGAGGGGCCCCCAGTCGCCCCCTAATGGACAAATTTTTGAGTGCTGCGGGTCAAATCACTTGAAATTTTTACGTAGTTTGTAGTTTGCATATTATGCCAAATTTCATTGCAGTATCACAAAATACAGAATCAGGGTCATTTCGCTAGCGTCCCGCTGCAACTATAGCGAAAACGTGAATTTTTTTGCGTAGTTTTCTGAAATGAAAGAGAAAACTATTTTCAACGTTATAAACTGGTTGCCTAGGGGGTGATGTCTCTTGGGAACACACATAGAATGAATATATGCAGTATGCAGTAGTTTTTGAATGTCACCGTTTAGCCAAGGAATCCCGCTTCGTGGTTAGGAACCTATGTTTAATAAAAGTAGATCTAACCCCTCTCTAATTAGGATTGGCGTGGTAAAACCCACGGTATAAGTCTCTTGTGTTGAATTCAGCCTCGAATTCAGCTAACACTAAAATCATATATTCGGTATCTTTTCACCCAAGATTTTACCTATTCATACTGGGTATTCTTGCACACAGGTTGAAGGATTTAGCAGTTTTGGCGTTGCCATGTTCACACTGCTAAGAACCGTCCTAGGAGATTTTGACTACAACGCCATTGAAAGCGCCAACCGATTCTTAGCACCAATTTTTTTTCTGTCTTACATATTCTTTGTATTTTTTGTTCTACTGGTGAGTTTTATACCTCTTCTATTATAAGTAGGCATGCATATGTACTACCTACCTACTGTCTTTTGTTTTTATTTTTTTTTTCATCAAAACCAATTTTAGAACATGTTTTTGGCCATCATCAACGATTCGTACGCAGACGTGAAAACTGAGATTGCTTTAGCCCCAGATGAAATGCAAATGACGCAATTCATCAAAGCAGAATTTTCCAATTTACTTCAAAGATGTGGTTGTAAAGTCAAGCAGTCTCAATCGAAAGCGGCTGAAGCGAATGCAACTATTCAAGAAATTCGAGATGCTTTGAAAAAGTTGAAATTGTTTCCAACATCACCAACAAATATGCTTTTATTGAACTTTGAGGGGGTGCCATACCTGCCCCATACCTGAGTAAACTGAACTTGCTAATAACAAAAAGTCGAGTTTCGTGCAACTTCGAACTGTCTGGGATGTCAGAGATATGGCAATATAATCTTGAGCTTTTTTACACCTCGCAACACTTTTTTTCGTTTTTTCTTCTATGATTTTTTTTCGGTGGCTAAATGTCCTATATCGTAACCTAATATCGAGTTCGTTTTTTGGCTAATCCAATCTTATCCATTCAAGATCGACATCTGTTGCACCTGTTATGATCGGTCAACCACAAATTACTATAAATTCCAGGGCCCGTATTCATAGTCAGATCTTATGGTTGACGACCCTATTCAATTTTTATGGGCCAATTTTGCTTATAAATCCGGCAACCTACCGAAAGGTTCTCCCGCCAATTATACGGGTTTGTGGCTTATACCCGAGAATAAGCCTCCGGGTTTGTGGTCTATGCTCCAGTCCGGAGTTTTTCGGACGAGGTCCAATCGAATGGCCAGCCGATCTCCAGATATAACACCATCGGACTTCTTCCTTTGAGGTCATTTGAAATCAGTGGTCTTAAACACGCCGCCTGAGTCCATAGAGGATTTGTAAGACAGAATCAGAGCTGAGTGCCGCCAAATCACTCCATAACATCCATAGACGTTCCACCGGGTTCAAATCGGATTTGAGAATCGTAGGTATTCATCACTGTATGGAAGCGAATGGCAGACATTTTAAAAATTGATTTCTGAAAAAATTGTGAACTTTTTCCAATTATTCAGAGATGTATCAGGAATGACATTCTTTTTCAGAAAAAGAAATGAGATTGGGTGCCATTTGGAAAAAAAGGGTTCCTAGGGGTGGAACGAATTGGTCCGCTCCGTTCTTACTTGTTCCTACTCCTCCAAGTACCGATGTGCCCCGCGTTACTAATTGAGAATGTGAAATTTGAAAACTGTATCTTGAAAATATTCTATACGATTTTTAAGCTCAATAAAAGCATGATGTTGGTCGAATTAGAGCAAAAAATGTCAAAATCAAAATATTGAAACTTTTGGAATCCAAAAACTTTCGTTTCAAGCGTAAGTCTGTCTCTTCCAGGTGTGGATTCACAGACTTGGAAATCGAAATGTTTTTCGCACGTTACAACATCGATCCTCAAGTACAAGTGAAAGAAGTTGATTTCAATAGTCTTATGGCCGATTTGGATGCGGCAGGTTTGTATTTTCCTTTTTGTTTTTTTTTTGTTCAAATATTAATTTCATCAGGTAAAAGCGACGGTGACTTCGTGAAAAGAGACGATTTCGCAGCGTAAGTCAAGAAATAGGTTCTCATTGAAAATTTTGGTGTTACATGTTGGTTTTAGGCAACAAGAAAAGCTGAGCCAAATTGAACAGACCATTCAAGACCTGTCGATTTCCGTAAATGAGCTCATTGGTAAACTACAGGTGTTGGAAAGAAGAAGATAGTCGATTGACATACAAAATGTAATAATTTGTGTGATTTATTTCTTTATAAACAGAGACTATGTACAAGATTCTTCATTCCGCACAGATTTAAAAAATGAGAAAAATCAGTCAAATGGGTACATAAAAACAATCATCACCTTATATGTATAACAAAATAATTTAAAATAATAAAGTCATTTAATAAATCTGCTCACATAATGTATAAATGGTAAATTGGATCTTAATAACATTAAAATGAATATAACCATTTACATAATTTTTTTTTTATTGAATTAGCTACACTTGTGGATGAGCATTCTAATATATCACAAATCATGTGGCTTTTTAGACTGTTTTAATATTATACAGTTAGTGGACAGTCTTTAGTTTTACAGTATAATAAAAAGAACATCAATTTTTAGTATTATGCAGTATTCAACATTTAGGTAATATCGTTGTGTACGTATGTATACAGAAATTCAGCAAAAAAATCCACTGGGAAATTCAATGGATCAAAAGTTTTTTTTATATAAATCAGCATCTAGTCATTCTAAATATATTTATTTACATTGCCACTTTCCTTCCTTCTCTGTATATTACCTATCACAGTTCTACACAGCAAATTATGTATAAAAGAGAGAAAATTAAAAGAAAGGTATAAATATTTAAATACTAAAAGGGACTGCGGGAATACTTTAAAAAATACTAATAACATATCATGCAATATAGGTAAGTAATAAAACAATAATAGCTTAGTACGTATTTTCTTCTGTACACATGTGAATCGTATTTAGGATGTAGAGAATAATAATAAAGGTTTGAAAAATGCAATAATATGATAATAGAAATATCAACAATGCAAGCACAATTTTCAAGAAATAGAAATTTGTTGGAATCAAATTTACCCTTGAACGGAGTACTTGATTAATAATTAAAAAAATGGACGGTAATTTCAATATTTACTTTATACCAGCCATGTGGATGGAAACCTCTAACAAAATCAAAATGAGATATTGTTCTGTTTTAGATACAATCGTTGTAGGTTGTAGATAATTCGTGCCCGCACAAAGACGCATCCAAGACAGACATTCGCCACAATTTAATATCCACATGACTGGAATTGTCTATCTCATTGGAATGCAACATGCCGAATGTTAAGAGTCTTACTAAAATCACTTCAACAATAACAATTGCATACAATAACTTTAGAGAAACGCCCTGGAACAGAAGTAGTGTGTCATATACCCATCAAGGCTGAGAAAGTACTATTATAGCCAAAGCACCAGATTAAATCCTGAAGCACAACTGAAGGATCAGGCGCTGAAGCTACAATGGTATTATCAATGTTTAATTGAGAAAAATTTATTACACAAATTAAAACGATGGTCTTTCAAACTGTCAGATCGTTTCTAATGCGAGTGGTTTTGAAGAGAGAATTTTCATTTTTTATCTGAAAAATCTGACAGTTGCTTTTCCAACGAATCACATTCGGCTAGTTCCTCTCCATTATGCTGATATAAACTAGAAGTAAGATTAGAATCAATGCTGTCGTAAAATTCACTTTGGCTACTGCCCCCGACGGTGCCCCACAAAAACGTGTTGGCCGTTTGGAAATTCTGGTGGCTGCTGGAAGTCTCGATCGTGGTCGGTTGCTGAAGGGACCTATCCAGGGAATCCATAAATTCGCTGTTATATGAAGAGAGAATCCATGGATATCGAGATTTTTCTTTTGCTGAATTTAAGCTTATCTGGAAATTCAGATTCGAGTTTTACATTTTATCACTGTGCAAATGTGACGGCGTTCACGATCTTTATGCCAAGCCGTAACTGTTTTGTTCAATGACGTTGAGTTAATGACTGACCGTGGGTTCCACAAAACAGATAATAGGAGATTAGTTAATTCGCGATTTTTGTTTGTCAATTTGTAGCTGACTGATCAACGGAAATGCTGGTTTATCCCTCAATAATGAAAATATGATAGGTCTAGTACAGATTTCAGGCATCTTTTGTGGGTAATTCCCTGGCATTTAGCAGAAAAAAGTTCAGTTAATCTGCAATCCGCCTTGATCGCTGATCATCTCTTTTGTGGAACTGACAACGAACTGACGGTGAAGTTTCTTATTTGTTTACTCTAATTAAATGATTTTCTTTCAGTCAAGACCACCATTTATTCATCAAACTGAACGTCGTCAAGAAATATTAGAGTGTTTCGACCTCGCTGAGGTTATCTTCCGATCTGAAAAAAGGGGAGATAAATAAAGAGCAAGAAGGAACTCAACAAGCTTCATTTTAACGACCCGTTTTCTAGATGTGAAGATCAAAGGAGTCAAAACGAAACTCTAATCTTTCTTGACGAGGTTCAATTTGATTAATATCTTCATGTGGTGCTGACTGAAAGAAAATTATTTTATTCAATATTCAATGGGTCATACCGTCATATCTATGTATAAAAACGGAGTGAATATCTGCTTATGCTCCAATTTTGCAGGAGTTGCTAAGCAAATTTTCCCTGATTATAACCCCTCCAGAACCGGAGAATAAGAACATACTCCGATTTTATGCACATGACCCAACACATGATACATGGCGCCGCCACAGGCGCCACTGCAAGAATATGGACTGTTTTCTTGATTTGTTCATATCAGATAATTATGCCTACTGAGACAAACAGATGTGGCATAAAGATCGCGTGTTTTTTGAAAAGCACAACAAGCAGAATCTTTTGGGTGGTTTAGAAGAGTGCAGATGTCACTACTGGGCTTTGATTTGTAGCAATACTCGAAAAAATTCTGGAAGTATGCTTGCTTGAATGGTGGTTGATTACTGATGAAATTTTGATAATTAATGAAATGAGTCCTTACTTAATGAGATCTTGAAACTCGATATTTACTTCAAATGAAAATGATTTACGTTACCCGTCGTGTTTCTGCCTATCGTCTTAGAACTGCAGCCACAAGAATGCATTTCCAGCGAAAGAAAACAAGAAAAAATGCTAAGCTCTTTGGATGCAATTTGTATCCCATTGCATACAGTTCATACAAAGCGAAATCAGTCACGTTTGTTAATATAGCGAAACTAAATTAAGTTGCACACAACAAGCGAGCTGTCGACAATTTGTTAGTTTAAATTAATTACAACCAGGAAACCTTGCGGTACAAAAGGTCCTTGCCACAAGCAATAAACATACAGGAAGTTATCGTTACGTACCTGCATGAAAGCTAAATTTCATTATTCTAATGCGATTTAGTGGATAGTCGGGATCTCAAACGTTTGACGAAAATGATGGATAATTTGCATGTTGCTGTTCCTCGAAAGATGCGAGCGTGAGCAATTTAGTTTGAAGTGTCGTAGAAATTGCCTGGTATTTTTATGGGTATTTTTCAAGACTTTTTTGATGAAAGAAAACTGCTTTTCCTACTCAAAAACTGAATTATTACTATTGGTACAGGTAATAGGTAGGCCCTACGTTGCAAAAAGTCGCGGAGTGTCGAGAGTAAGGATCTCCAACGACCACCAGCATCCATTAGGTCGGCAGTCGGCACCATCGTTCAAATTTTACGTGCTAACGGGACACAGGACACGCCCTTGCATTTAGCAAGTATTCCAACTAAATCAATGAACTCATATTTTCCCGACCCGAGCTGGGAATCGAACCCGGACCATCAGCATAGCAAAATCGACTTTTTGTAACTTTATAATCTCTTATGTTCACGACAAAATCCAAATTGATGGAGGAAATCGAAAAATATCCATCTCGACTTTGAAAATGCGACCATTTTCGACATTTCCATATTACCTATATTTTTTTGTGAGCAGCTTGGATGTGGGAATAATATATATTTTCATTTGAAGACACATGCACTTTTCTGTGCGAAACACCACTCTTAAAGAAACAACTCTCACGTGTAATTTATTATCGAGTGCTCAGCGTTCCCGCCCAAATGTGAGCTTTGGAATCGACTTTCAAATGTCGTAATACCCCTCAAGTAAGTAGGTACCTATGCCAATTAATAGGATTTTGAACTTGAGCTCCGTCGAAAAATTACCTGAAGTTGGCAAGTGTTGATGGTGAATCGAGAATCGTGTTTCAAAAATATTATAATTTGCAGCAGCATTTCCAAGACATACCATTACGATATGAGGAAATATGAAAGTGATACGGTAATTACGCTATCATGCCGTGTGGAGAAGTTAAATGCACGGTTTCGGTATAAGTATGAAGGTATAAACGATCCGAACTGAATTGATAAAATGTGCACCATTATCCAACACAATAATGGTAGCCATTATTATTAATGGTCATTTACCTTTTGTGTGAATACTCGAGAAAGATAAAATACAATATACAGAATACAAATAATTATTGTGCAGCCCGGTATCATCGAGGATGCAACTACTGGGTGATTTCTAAAATGTAATTTCACTCCAATTGTGTGTTGGGGGTCACGTAATGGCAATAGTTGTTTGTAAATAATTAGAAAATTAGAAACACACGGTCCGGGTAACCAGACCGCAACAGTACGCTGCCATTGACGCAACCAACAACGATATCAAAGATAAAGAAAATCATTTGGTTTTCGATCGGTGTGGCGCTTAAAAAACTCATCACTTTGTGTGCTAATTATTTTCGGCGGTGGGCAGCGTGCCGGCACGCGAGAAGGAAAGCTCTCCTAGAGCACAGTTTGATTTGTTTGGAAAAGGTAATGTTGTCAATTTTTTATCACCGCCGAGGTCCGAGAGCATTCGACACAAGAGCGGTAAAATGTGAATTGAAAAACGTAATGGAATGGGTTTAAAAATAGCTCGGGTGATATTTCCAACATCCATCGCGTTGCAGTTCACTGGGTTTCTAATTCGAAGCACTTTCTGTGGACAAAGGCGGACAGTTGAGTTGTCAATAGAAGCTACACGGATCGCAATGGTGGTGTTTACAGTTAGCATAGCAGTTGCATAATAATTATTGCAGTTAAAAAAAGGTCCACGAAAAATGCAACCGAAGATTTTTTTATGAACACTTTTTTTCAATCAGGGTAAGGAATAATAGGTACCTAATAGGGTTTAACGAGAATTTGCGATACAAATCGCAATAATGCGCATTCGAACAAAGCTGACCATGGTATCCTGCAAATGTGCATAGAAAATTTCAATAATAAAATACAATGTAGATCATTCAAGCACATCTCCGAATTGAATTCATGTAGGCATGTGTGGGATACATCTGTTATATCCGTTGAAAAACACAAAACAGGGTGGTTCTAAGTGACAATAACTGAATAACTGATTTATTTCAAAAGTCGAATCCCAAACATCAGACCGACCAGACTACAAAAACGGTCCTTGCTATAAACATATCAAAAGTTCCTTCCGATCCAGGATGAGCTTCCCCGCTTTCCAAGGCTTTTTCTTCCACCTTTTTTTTGTGCCTATAATACCGGGTGATCATTTGAAAACTATCCACCTGCAATAACTCCCGATTCCTAGTGAAAATGTCTTCGAGCAAAAACAGGTAGATTTTTATATCGAGGGGGACATCTAAAACATACATTAGCGATTTTATATCTTTAGCCCCCTCCCCCCTACCTACCCCAACTTTGAAATTTCAAATGACACTACCTATTTTGCGATAAATTAAATCCAACAGAATTAAATTCTCTTTCTGAAAAAATATTCTTAAAATTTTTAACCCCATTCCTCTTCCCCCCTAAATTCTGTGAGTGTCCATAAAATATTCTTGACCTCTCAATTCTCTTCAATGCAGTCAACGTCATCCTGCACAGCATCGGAAGAGAAAATTTTCTATGGGAAAAGTGCCACCCAAATTCACCCCTTTGCTCCCCCCTCCTCACCTTAAAAATCTAAAATGACAATACCTACTTTGTGGTTCATCAAATTAAAGGGAATTGAATTCTCTCCCTGAACACAATTTTTTCGAAATTTTCAAAACCCCCGTTTTTCTACTAAAATACTCCAAATGTCCAGGTTAATGGGGGAGGGGTTGAAAATTCTATTCTAAAAAAAATGTTTTTAGGAAGAGAATTTAATTTCCTTTAATTTGATATATCACAAAGTGCGTAGTATTTTGTTGAGTTTCAAAGTTGAGGTGGGGGAGAGCAATGGGGTCAATTTGGGTGGCACTTTTTCCACCGAAAATTCTCTTCTTTAAAGCTATTCGGATGATGCTGACTAAACTGAAGAGAATTGAGGGGTCCAGAATATCGAGAGGGGCACTCCGAGAATTTTTAGGGAGAAAGGGGTAGAGTTGAAAAAATTAAAATATCTTTTTCAAAAAGAGAATTCAATTTTCTTCAATTTGATGTTTCGCAAGGTAGGTAGTGTCATTTGAAATTTGATTTTTGGAATGGGCGGGGGCGAGGGGGCTGAAGATAGAAATTTGCCAATGTATTTTTTAGATGTCCCCCTCGATATAAAAATCGACCTGTTTTTGCTCAAAGAAATATTGAATAGGAATCGGGAGTTATTGCAGGTGGATAGTTTTCAAATGATCACCCGGTATGTATTATGAAACACAGCGTATGGGCCGGCCGAAATTTTGCTGCGTGTGGAACTGATATTCTATTTTCTCTAAATACTGACTGTCCGGAGTTTGAGGGCGGAAGCTTTACCAGTCGATAGAGAAGTAGAGTGCACTCAGGAAACACATTTCCGAATGTCAAACAAACCAAGATACTGCACTTCAAGGGTGGGATAGAGAAATCGTTTTTCATCATAACTTTGGAACCGCTTAGCTGATTTTGCTCAATTTGAAGAGAGACATTTCAGAAATAACCTAGTATGCTTGGAAATCGAGAATCGAATTCGCTCGAAAAAAAAATCTCAGAAACTGCGTTGGTGGGGGGAGGCTTGGAGTCAGGATTTTCTTAGTGGTATTTCTCTAAGAATGACATTCTTATCAGCAATGGATTGCTTGAAGGGTTTTCTATCGAAATCAGACTCAACAGACTTCCAAAAGCATTAGAAATCCACAAAAAAATACATTTCCCCGAACAGTTGAAATCTGTCAACGCTCACGTCATGTGATAGGCCGGGCCTCCTCTTAAAAGCCCAGCGAAGCCCCATCAATCAAAATCTAGAGTCGAAGTGAGGTCGACGAGCAGTGGCGTTGTCTAAGATCGCCAGAAATCGGACCTAGGACTAGAGCAAGCGACCCGAAAACGCCATGAAAGTTCGTTGCGCAAAACGTGGCGGAATAATTTCCTCATAATCGAATGACCAGGGTTCTCCGCAACAGAAGTTTAACTTTGGCTAAGGTTCTTCACGAGATAAGTTGAAAGCTGCGTTGTTTCAGTTGAGGATTTCAAAAAATGCAAGTCTAAAAAGGTTCTATTTGGTATTTTGCCGAGATAATTCATTTTGATCAATCAAACCACGATCATTCTTTTAGCCTTGCGTACAAGTGACAGAGATGCTTGATCAGGAACAGGTAATTGGGTGGAGGACTAGAGGAGGATGCCGCTGCGGGGATGTTTCAGGTCTACTCACTACTTACGTGCACTACTTCAGTCTACGCACAAGAGCAATCAAGCTGCACTCTAGAGCAAATAAGCAAATAAAAAAAAAACAAGCGTCACTTACTGCACGTCTCTTGACGGCCAGAGCAACTAAATAATAATTGGCGGCACTCCTACGTCTGACCGTTGTGTAGTTTGAAGAAATTCCAGAATGAAGAAGTGCTTTTTGGGCGTACCTTGTCGGTCGCATCTTTGGTCGCGCCGCCGCCGGTCCCACCGCTCGTCCACTTGACCGGCGCGCCGGTTTTCCTCAGCGTTCCCCTCTGGCTGCCGTTGAAGCTGTTATTGTTATTCGCCGCCGATGACAATTTCGAAAGCGAATCGCTATTTCTAAGCTTGCTGGAAAGCGAGTCTTTGGCCGAGACAAGGGAGCCGTTGCGGGATTTGGGTAGGGACGAGTTGCTCTTGCTGCCCGACAAGCTGCTGCCCTCGCTCCTGTTAATGTTCCTCCACGACTGTGCAGAGTGCGGCCTACCGGGCGACTCGCCGCTACGACTACGTGCTTGACCCGGTGCGGGACTATGTTTACCTCCGGGCGGCTTGGGGGCCGTGAAGCTCTTCAGCGGGATGCGGCTCGGTTTGGGGTTGATGCGCGTCGAGCCCTCGGAGGCCCGCCTGCTGTTCTCCGCCTGATCGTGGGCAGATTCCGTGCTGCTGGAGTGGTCCATCTGCAGGTTGAGGGGCAGCGGGCTCATGGCTTTCATGCTGGCGGTCGTTATCTCCGAGCGGGACATGGGATGGTCGGCGATGACGTCGGGCGAGCTGCCGTTCGACAAGGACTTCTGCAGCTGCTCGAGCATCCTCACGCGAGCCCGCGTTCCCTCCAGCTCGATGTTCTTATCTTCTAGCTGTAAAAAAAAACATTTTTAACCACATTCCTCAGCCAACGGAATCCTGGCCTGAATGCATTCTTGGGCACAAGTCCATTCCATTGGAAAATGAAAAGGATCAGTTGGTTATTTATGAACGCTGTTGTCAGATCATTTCAGAAATTAAGTTGGCAAATAAACATGCACCCAAAAAGTATTTTCCCGAAAATTTGGCAAAACTACGGCCACGAATTTTACGGTGTTTGCAAAAATATGTTATTTGAAGGTGTCTCTTTAAAACCCCTAAATGCTGATTTATCAACTGCGCCCACGCTCGCGTTACGCTGGCGTACGCTGTAAGATTTGCGAACGTTCATCAACGCCGTCAACGCTGCGCTTACGTTCGGCTCCGTTCCATCGCTAGGCGCGGCCCTCATTACCTACCACTATCAAGTGACTACATCACGTGACTCGTGCACCGTGCCACTGACAAATAAGAGCCAACCTCAATCCCATCAGCTCAAATTTTGCTTGCGCTGGTCCGAACGCGACCTTAACGCGCCGTCTGCGTTACGCTGAAGTTGAATTGGGCTGGGTCAACTCAGCGTGGCGCAGACGTAACTAGCGTGCTGATGAACGGCTCCGCTTATTTACATTGCATGGAACAATCCACCTATCTGCAGGGGTTTCACCGCTGTAATACTGAATAGCTGATAACACACCTCCAGCTTTTAGGCGTTTTTAGGCTTGTACGGTGAATTGTCATGACGAATAGACCTCTAGGTTCGCAAACCTAATGAAAATGGTCGATGTCAAGCGATAACACACCTCACCTCACCTTTAAATCGATTTTTCTTAGAAACCATGCATTTTATCGAAATTCAACAGGAGCACCTTTTCTCGGTAACATCATTTGAAAATTCATAGTGTTGTGTTCAGCTTTGAAAAAATTCATACGCAAAAAAGTTGGAGGGGATTTTACTCCCCCCTCAATCCGTTTGACACCCTCCGGGGTGAAATTTTGAAACGCACGTAACGTCATATTGTGGAGCATGAAAACTTGAGTAACTGTACAAAATTATGTCCTTCTTTCACGAATGGTTTCGGAGATATATGCCATAAAAACTACATCCCAAAAGTCAACTTTGGAGGCCTGTATCTCTCTTGGAAAGCATTTTCGTAATAGGGTAAGCTTGGTTGAATCGACCTATTTTTATGGTCAGGAATATGTATATCTTTTTGTGTACTTATTTCTGGGACACCCTGTATAAACATCGAGCTGTTTTTGCTCGAAGAAATTTTCACTTGGGATCGGGAGTTATTACGGGTGGATGGGCTACAGTTGTTAGCTTAGAAAGTGCGTAGCTTAGAATGAGCATATATGTTAGAAAAATGGGTTTGTTGCGTATGTTAGAAAGTGTCCCGATGACACCCGAGGGCGGGGCTTTCGGAATGTACTAGTCGGCCTGAAAATATTCCCATGTCTAGTTACTTTTCGCTGCTGATGATTTTCAAATTTTGTAACATACGCTCTTTCTAAGCTACGCTACTACCGGAAGGAGCATAGGTTAGAAGGAGCGTATGTTAGAAAAATGCGGTGGTGGCCGGTACGTTAGAAATTATTTCGAGTGCATGTATTTTGTGCTGTGTACTATTTCTTAATTATTATTAGAGGAGCTATTTGAGCAAAAATACTCTTCTTTTCCGCAGTAACTTTTCCGAAATTAAGGCAAAGAAAGTCGCCCATTAGTTTTTTGCAACTGTTCTTCATTCTACCTACCTGCTACTTACTTATTTAGATTTTAATTATTTTGTACTTTTTTGTATTTTATTCATTATTATACTCGTTATTATACTTTTTTCATGTGTTCCGATTGTGTTTCTTAGTGTTAAAAAATTGAGAAATGTAAAATAATCATTGGGTGGGGGCAAAAAAAAAGTTCTTTAGTACTTCATCAATTTATATGCGTGAACATTGCGAACATTTTTGGAAAAAAGGGAGATATTTTTGCTCAAATAGCAACTCTAATATTAATTGAGAAATAAAAAGTACACAGCACAACATATACACGCACACGAAATAGGTAATTTCCAGTGTACCGGCCACCACCGCATTTTTCTAACTTATGCTCCTTCCGATAATAGCGTAGCTTAGAAAGAGCGTATGTCAGAAAATTTGAAAGTCATCAACAACGAAAAGTAACTAGATATGGGAATATTTTCAGGCCGATTAGTATTTACATCCCAAAAGCCCCGCTCTCGGGTGTCATCGGGACACTTTCTAACATACGCAACAAGCCTATTTTTCTAACATACGTCCATTCTAAGCTATGAGCTTTCTAAGCTAACAGCTGCCACCGGTGGATAGTTGTCGAATGATCACCCGGTACGTACAACAGTAAATAAGGCTGGCTGACTTCATTCACCTAGCTTCTTTATGATGAAAATTAGAAATGCGATTATTTTGTTAGTCATAATTATTTTATCTTGATTACTGTTTATGCATACCTTGTTCCTGAAATTACAGGGTTGGGCGAATCGCTGCGAGCATTTAAAATATGTGTATAGTGTGAACTTATTTACAAAAACGTTTTTCTCTAATTTCTGATAGCAGAATAACGTAAAAAGGTTTGCGTAGTGAAATCATTACATTATTTAAACAAAGTTGTTATTAAATTGTTGGGTAAATAATTTCAACATTTTCACAATGACTGAAGTTGGCGATAGTTCTGATAACTTACATCAGACGTTCCACTACTCGCGCACCTTGAAAGCAAAATTGGAATTGAAAAAAAATCATGTTTTTTTAAGGGAGCCCAACTTGAAGGTCAACAGGATTTCTCATACCAAACCATGGGATTGTTTTAGATGTCCCCTTGAACAACTACCAGCAGAACTCCTGACGCATCTGTTGCCAATTCAATGCGTTTCGTGTAGTTTGCGAACCGCGAAGGTGGAAATACAAATGGCAACAACAGCGCTGATGGAGTAACAATAATTATGAACAAGGGAGGTTGAATTTATCAAGCAGCAGTGATAACTCATGAGTATCTGGTTACAATACTTGACAGCAAACTAAATGAAGGCATCACGTGAAAGTAAAATTAAACGGACGGTAGTGGAGTTCACCTCCCGAAGTTCTCGCGGCTCGATACCAAGTTGGGGCTGAGACCGCCGTAAATGCGGTTACCATAGCAGCGGCGGATACCAACCAATCAGACCGCTGTATTTGGCGAGTTACGCCCGCCGTCCCAAACTTTGCGCCTGCAACTTGGTATCGAGCCCCCAGGCTATAAACTGTTCTTACAAGATAGATTCATGCATTTGTAGCTTTTTGAAAAGAGATAATTATGGAAAAAAAGACGAAGAGAAGAAAAAGAAAAGAGTGTTGAGTTTGTTCTATGCCATCGCTAAGCGATAACATAAATATGAGGATCCATCCTAGGGGAGTAAGTAAGGCTAGTTGTTTATGAACGTGACTATATAATACATTGAACAAGAACCAATCAAAACTCTTGAAATGCGCATAGGCAGCCAATCAGCACGTCTCTACGCTTACCACCCCGGCAATACAGGCGTCCTCCTTGACGTAAATATTATCGCTGTGGTACCGTGGTCCTTCCCCCTCTCCCAGACCAGGGCAGTGGCTGTCATTCAGAGCGCATTTACGCAATGTCAGTGCTGTCAGTTGTCACTGGTTGTCACAATCAAAATATATGAAACTGAACATTGCAAGAACGTTTTCCATGCATTATAGAGCATTTTCTACCATTTAAAGGTATAAGTATTCCCACTTTCCTAGTAAATTTTCATTTCACACCGTTAGTCGTTAAATTTTGTGCTTTTTGATTTATAGGAGAAGAAAAAAAGAAGCCCAAGTTTGGTTGAACTGGGAACAGGACACACGCTGTTTAATTTTCCAAGAGGAATCTCAATTTTATCTACTCACGGCCTTCACCAAAAATGGCTTATACAACGGCTTTCAAATTACAAGCAGACGCTTCTGCTACATCAAAGAAAAATGTCCTTCGGTTTCATTAAATACATTGAATCAAGATACAACTTTGCATGTGAAGACTCTCCCCAGCCTGTTACAATATTTGAGTGAATTGTGATAACATAAAGTGTAGGCAATAGTTTTTTTATCTATCCATGCATGCTTTACTGGAGTATGTGTCTTGAATCTCAACTTCGTGTCAGTAACTTACCGTTCATGCAAAAATCATGTTTTTTTAAGTATGTTCCTCGACTCTCAGCTTTGTCTTACTTCCGTATTGTTTCATTAAATTATTTAAACAAATTCAGTACAAATATAACGCATTTTACTCAATTGCCTTTTACAAATAATTTGTATTGAGAAAAATTGTATGCTACAAAGTGTCAATCGATCGAAACGTTCCATCTCCATTGCTTCATTTAGAGAATTTCTTGAAGCTTCTGCACTTTCCAAGATCAGTCTAAGGTTCCCTTTATGCTGAAGAAGAAAAAACCTTCAAGTATTTCAATAAAATCAATCATAACATTGTATAACCTGTCGCCCTCTTGTCCATTCTTTGGTATAATATCCTCTGATTTGTCCATTTCGCAGTAGCACCCTGAATTTGGTGAGAAATTCCAGTGTAGCTGGATATATGGCATGAAAGCCACTTCTGATTCTGAATAGGTCTACTGCACTTTTTCATAGCACTTTTTGTTTGAAAGCGTTTTTCATCTTCCGATTTCCAACTGCAACTAACCTACAAACTCGAACGTCAAACAATGACGTTTCCAACTTTTGACTTTTACCGACGCAGCATCTCGAGATCTTCCGTTGCCAACGTTAAGAAAAAAGCACTATTGCGCTAATAAGAACGCAGTTTATTATGATGATGAAGTGAATATTAAAAACCATTTTGAGTAAAGAATAAGATTACCCTGATTAATCAGTGTATACCACAAAGTTCTTTGTAAAATTTCAACCATTTGAACAACACTGGTAGAACCCAGAATCTTGGGTAGCGCTCTGTCAATTCATTATAGTCTTATCAAATACAATGCGTTGTACGCTTAATCGTCAGATAATTTTTTAATAATATCATTTCGTTATAATCCCAATGCAAGAAAATACAACTCGCCCTATGGGCTCGTTGTATTTTCAGCTTTGGGATTATAACTCATAATATTACTAAAAAATTATCGACAATAATCGTACCACTCATTGTATTACTACTGACTATTTGTGTACTTTTTATTACTTATCTGGGAAACATAAGTACCTTCAAGGTGTTTCGCGACTTGTGTGAAACAATTAAGAATAATATAAACATAAAAAAATTACTGTCGGCATACCTGAAACCGCAACTCATCGTTTTCCTCCCTGGCTTTGTCCAACTTGTCCGCTAATCCGATTTCTAATTTCGCTGCAGTGTCAAGCTGCTCATGCAGAATCTGAAAAAGAATGCATAAAATCAGTACTCAAACAATGACAGGCTCGTTAAGACAATGCTCGTTTTCAAATCCGAGCACATTATGCAGCAGGAGAGAGCGGATGTGCGATTATTGTTAAAGTTTTAAAAGTCAGCTGTGTCCAATCTGAGAATCACTTTTATGAACTTTCGGCTGAACATATGACTCTACCGGCTACTGTTCCACTTTGACGATAACTAGTTCATCTTTACGATTATGTCCTAGTGATTAAATCCATAATCTGATTACGGATTTCTTAATTAATATAAATTTAGTATAAAGCGGTGCCGGCCTAAACGGCACCAGAGTGTGCCGACCGAGTAATTAGACATTTCACTCAGCCATGCCTACTCCCATTTTTTTTTATAATTTCATGACGTATAATTAGAATATCTTTACAGTTATGAGGCATAGCATTTATAAATATAACCTTTCAAGAATTATTATTGATGGATTGATGTGTCTTGAGTACTTGCACGGATGAAAAGATATAGAAGACTATGAAAATGCAAGAAACGCCTAATTAATGGACTCTGGGGTCTCGCGGTTTTTTTTCAATTAGGTATTAGATGCGGGACGTTATAAACTTCACGTGTTAAGATCTCGAACAGCCAAGTTCCTATGAAGCTAAAATGTTCGTCACGTAGTCGGTCATTAGTCGCTCACGACCGGCCATCATCAGCCAGCACAATAAAACACGTCTCAGGTCTATCTGCAGTCTGGGATGATGTATCATCTCCTACAATTACACACAGCTGGTGATTATGCAAGTAGGAGTTGAGTTTGATAAGTGCTATGTCTCTGAGCGTTAGCTGAGGTTGAGCGTTTAGTTAATCAAACGAATCGCGTTACGGTTCTTCGGTTTTGTAACGTTGAACTTGGTTGTCAGTGTTCTTATTAATTTCTTCATTTCGCAGAGATCGTGCATTTCCGAACGTATAAAGTTGGCATGTCAGAATATCGTAAGTAGTTCCAGCAAAACGCTGTCGGCTTGCGACTTGATTTACAGCTTTGACACAAAAAAAAGACGGTAGGTATTTGATTTGTGCATCAAGGCTGTAAAAGCGACCTTTTTTTGACCAAATCTGACTTCCGCGACGAGAGTAGGTCGTGTCGTGTCATTTTCGCCCATTTGGAGCCCTATTATTTCCGGGACACATTGTAATCCTTTCCAAATGTGAAGGCGCTAGGCGACCAGCCTTATCACGATGAGTAGAATTTGACACTTGTGATGTCACGTCACCTAGAAGCAGCTTATCCAAGCTTATCAAAGGAGTGGTTACTACACAACATGACGGCACTAACATATAGTCACAGAATATATAGTATTCTATTCATTGTGATAAGGTCCCACGGCTGTGATTGGTTGTAGCCTAGGCTAGAACTCTCGAGAACCGTTTGTGATATCGAGTCGCAGAAAAAAACCGTTGAAATCACAGTATTTTTGAGGTCCGATTTCAGGTGCTACCAGAGTTTTTTCACCAAAACTTTCTGTACGGGGGCTTTCTTTCTACTTGCTTCATTGTTTATGTCGATTTCGACCGGCAACGCTTCCTGGCATGAACAATAAACAAACTTTTAACTTCATATTTTTATTTGTGGTAGCAGCCACCTCTGATACCAATAATTTGATTAATTTCTGTTATATTCAATCCACTATGAAATCGTCATTTTTCACCATAGGGAATTTTCAAGACCACCACTGTGTCAATAAAAGAATCTTTATCCGAATATCAAAAAAATACAGGGTGTTCCATTTGAAAATCAAAAGTTGATGTCACTTCCGGAAGTGAAAGTTGTTTCATGATCAACCCTCAAAAATTTCAAATCTATACAGGGTGTCCGTTTTTCGAGGCTAAGCATGAGTATCTCGCTTATCTTGAGAGATACAAAGTCGATTAAACTAGGAAAAAGTTGCGCATTTCCATGACGATCAATGATCAAAAGGAAATTTGACGTATCGATTTTAGTTTTTGAGATATCGTGAAAAAACAGGAATTTGAATTTTTGTTTTTATTTTTTATTCAAAAAACGGTTGGAGGTGGCCTTTTCTAATCTAGACATTGTCAGGGCACTTTTTTGAGGAGAATTAAAAGCTGCCAAAATCTTTATTCTAGCTTTCAAAGCAACCGTGATACGACATTCAACTTTTTTCTCAAATGGGCGCCATATTGGATTTTGATATTTTTGAATACAGTATATTCTTTTCTGGTTACAACGATGAGCCACATGTTGAATAAATGTTTAATTTACGTTTTTTTTTTTTTTATTGTCGGTGCTGATTTTGTTTACATAAAGCACTCTTTGAAAAATGAAAGAAAATTTTTTGCTCAAAAGCATTAATTCAACAGTGACATGTGACACATCGTTGTAACCAAAAAAAAGATTGTATTCAAAAATGTCAAAATCCAATATGGCCCATAAGAGAAAAAAAAGTTGAATATCATATCTCGGTTGTTTTGAAAGCTACAATGAAGATTTTGCCAACATTGAATTACCCTTGGAAAAGTGCCTTCACAATGTCCTTATTAGAAAAGGCTACCTTCAACCGTTTTTCAAATGAAAAAATTACAAATTTTTGTCTTTTCTCGATATCTCGAAAACTAAAAGTGACAAGTCAAATATCTTTTTGGATCATTGACCGTCATGAAAATTCGCAACTTTTTTTCTAATTTAACCGACTCTGTATTTCTAAAGATAAGCGTGATACCCATGCTTAGCCTCGAAAAACGGACAGCCTGTATATCTGATAGGAAAAAAGCTATGGGCTTGTGTGGTTTTCGAAAAACATGGTATACATATACCTACAGGGTGATTCACCACCGAGGTTGCATGGTTATCCGAGGTTGCATGGTAGAGCAGCTAATAGCTGAATGTCGCCTCGTTAAATAAGTCAATAAAAAAAAAAAAAATGGACATAGCTTGAGGGTAGGTCCAGTTTTTTCAGGCCAACCAGGATCTGGTTTTGTAATGTTTCCAACGCTGTTCGTTTCGAAGCTACAGGGTAATTCATGTAAATCGTGGAATTTTTTGACCAGCCGTATCTTCAGAACGACCCAATGGATTGGATTGAAATTTTGTGGGTTGATTCTTCTAATGAAATCTGACACATCGTCCTATCAAACAGTTTGAAATTTCCAGGGTCGGCCTTGAAAGCTTTTGTCAAAAAAGGGCATTCTGTATGCAGATTTTTTTCATTAAAATCGTTTTCATATTCAGAAATATGAAACATGCTATTGATATTGCAAAAAAAATTGCTTGGCACTATTGAGCTGTCAATAAAATTTTGATAATCCTGAACGTTTTTGAGGTTAGGATTTTTTATAAATTAATAATTTCAAATATTTGCAAATCATCTATAGACCATATTAATTCTTCTCACTTTCCCCTTCCACTAGTCATTTGTAAGTTAGGTATGTGCCTGTGACCATGCGCACTGCATTAGAAGATCTCGCGCGCCACAGCATGCATAGAAAACGGAAGTTTGCTGTCGCTGTCAGAATTTACGATTTTAAGGTGTTTTCTTGATTCTTGGGACGTTTTAACCTTTTCAACCATACTTTTACGTGACGGTTGACGCTCGGTTCGCTTTCAAGCGCTGTCAAAATTCTCGTTAGCTGAAGTTGTGCAATAAAATATGGCGGGTAATTTGAAATGGTTTTGGATTCAAAAACCCCATTCTAAATTGCTTCGCATAAACTTCACAGCAAGATTTTCCATTTCATTATGGTGAAAAGTAGATCAGGTATTTCTTTTTACACACTTGCTATGTTATACATTCGTTGAAATTGTCAATTTGCACCTTGGATTGATCATTTTACAAAGTCATTCAACATGCATATTCTTATGGGAGTTTCAACCCAGCACATGTGGTTGTCTCTCTCCCCGATCTGCGACTGCGCTTTGAATAATTAATATGGTCAATTATGGCCTTAAATTTCAGCCGTTTCGTCAGAAATTGAAAAAAAAATCACGTTTTCTCAGTAGGAACAAAAAGTTTTATCAAAATTTTCAAACATTCTTGTTACGTCTCTCAACTTCCCTTCTATACCAAATTGAGATGAAACTGAGGGACATGAATGATTTTTTTTGAAAATTCTGCTAAATAGTTTCGTTACTAATGAGTAATCGAATGAATTTCTCCTCAAGTCGCCTATGATTCCTGAAAATCTGGCCGAAAAACGTGGCTACCAAGGAGACCGAGGCCTACTTTGAGGAGAAATTCATTCGATCACTCTTTAGTAAGAAAACGAGAAAAATGTTTTCTTCATTGTTCTGACAGAACGGCTGAAATTTAGATCTATAATTTGCATTTGCAGATAGTTATTTGAAAATAATTATTTACAAAAAAAATTCGGTTTTCCGATGCTCAATCTGAAAAATGCGATGCTGGCGCTACAAAAAAGTGGCGCAATGGAAGCATCGACCCTTTAGCCTGCTCCAGCCAAAGAAACGTGCCAAGCCCTGAAGAATTACTGACAAAAAATGAACATTCCAACAGTGCCTCACTTGCACTATTTGCGTCGGCGCTGCCTAGTCGTCAAGACGAAGCCCGAATGCTGTGGAATTCGAGGTCAGTTTGACAGACAACATATCTTGATTTTTGAACAAACTAATTTCATATCAGATAAAAAAGTAACAAACCTAGAAAGCTGAACTAGAAAATTTAAAAGGATTCCCTTGTATGAGAAGAAGCAAGTGGATGAGGAGTTGAAACATTATTACTACGAGTATTATTAAACTAAAAAAATTGATCGGACACTCGAACCACGGTTCATGTGGAAGGACTATATCTGCAACCTGCAACGCTAACCTATCCATTAATTTCGATTTTCTGTTGCCGTGTTGAGCTGCCTATTAAACACAGCGGGTGATTAATGATATTATCGGCCTGTAACCAGGGATGCAAAGTTTCATAAAAGCCGAAGACAGTGGTCATTGTTTTTTCAAAACTAACCAGCGGCCAATTAGACACCATAATACCGAGTCTAGAAGTCTAAGTTCGAAAAAAGGAGCTTAGCTCGTTGAAATTCTGTGTAGGTATATCATAACGAAATTAAGTACCTAGAATAAAAGTTTTTCCGATCTTGCCGACAATTTCCAGACTCAAAGTATTGCTAGTAAAAAGTTATGTGCACATCGTCGTAAATTTATGAGAAGTCTGCCGGCCCAGAAAACTTTAGATACTAAACTGCAAACATTTGGGTCATCGGAACTGCAGACAATTCATCCATGGTGGTTTAATTTAGCTCGTCCCCCAAAATGTTTCGCCACGTCTGATTTAACAATTATTATTATGAAACTCGAGCGTGATGATGATGATGACAATATTTTCAACGAGGAGCATATCTCACTTGAACTCTTCGTTCGCCGAGTACAGGAGTGTGTTGCCCGCAGTGGTTCTTTCATAATGCACAGCTAGCAGTGCTGTCGGCTTTTTATTTAGCGGATGCACACCTGGCTGGGCGTTTGGGTGTTTTATTGACGATTTTTTCGTCACAAGTGTGTACGTATGTACTCTTCAAATTAGTAACGATGTCGTGAGCCGCGCTATTACCAATTATTGTTATTGTATGAGGGCGTTGTGAATGCAAAATGAAAGTTGTGACAGAAATGAAAACAATGCCTAATTAAAGACATACACATCCATCCAACTATCCATCCACAACAACCATAACCACCGGTGCTCGGTGGCGGCGGATAATCACTTTACAGGCGTATAATATTCCCGGCATTAGCACACACGTGTCTGGGCACAGAAGAGGCCATAGAAATAATGCAATTGCTGCACTCTGATCCATGATGCACTTCATACAGATTCAGTCACGTTTACTGACATCATACCGACGAGAGAAACTAGAAAAACGGACTTTTTACTGGTTTTTATTATTTGGAAAGTATTGGTTATTTCTTGAAGTGTTTCCATCATACTTAGAACATCCTGTTTCAGGCAAAACCTTGACGTCATCTTGCGCTTCAGGGTTCGACGTTTGCATTTATTTACATTTTGGTCAGTATACCTACCATACCTACCTGCTACCTTTAATGAGTCAAGGCCTTAAATTCAACTAACCTGATTCTGCACGGTGGAAGTGAGCAAATGCTTCTGCAGCACTATCGGATCGCGCTCCTTCAGAATGGCCCCGATCTTCTTCGTGTCCGGCGCCTTGACTTTCGGCACCTTGTCCCCCAACACGGCATCCAGAACACTTTTGCGCGTTTTTCTGGGTGTCCTTTGACTAGACGTCGTCGACGAGTCTCTCTTACTTAAACTATCACCAGGAATTAGCACCTTGTTGGGTGACTTTTCGCCTTCCGGCGAACTCGACCCACTTTTAGTCACAAATTGTAAATGCAAGTCGTGTATCCGCGAGTTCACCTCACCCCGTTGCGTCACCACCGCCTTTAGTTGTTCCTCCAGGTCGTGCTTGGTGCCGAGAAGGTTCTCGAGGTCCTCCTGGAGACGGGAGGTGTGCACGCGGCTGGCCAGCACTTCCGCTTCCATTTCCGCCAGCCTGTCCAGGAGGAGATCACGTTCCTGGCGCAGCTGTCGGACATCGTCGGCCGAGCCGTGGAAGAGGACGCGTTGGAAGTCGCTCTCCTCCTCCTGTTGGATCGCGCCCCGGTCCCGCAGGGCCCCCTGCAGCGCATCCACTTCATCTTTTAACCGCGTGCCTTTCCTGTGAATGATGTCTAGGAGATTCCACAGCTCGTCTTCAGTCTCGTCCGTCTCTGATGCACCTGTAACGATTACAATCAATCAGGACACCGTGCGGTGCTATGCCAAACGAAAAACAATCGTTGGCCGAGGACCAAAATGACTTCCTGCAAGGGATGCCAAGAAATTTTTGACAATACAACGGTGAAACAGTGATCACTGTTGTATTTTATGGTCTCAAAATCTCGTAAAAAAAAAGTTGGTCCCTAATAGTCCTTCCAGTGGAATTGATTCGAGTGACCTGGCAGATTTTGTTTCCAAATTTCTAAATCTGAACCACAGAAAGTCCCCAAAACTCTACGGTTACTTTGGCGATATTCAACATGGTAATTCACAACGATACGCGGTGTCGTCCGATTCACTTTTGGAACGCAAACAACAAACTAACAACTAACAAACTACAATTTTGAACAAGCCAATTTTACACCAGGTAAAAAGGCGGCAAGTCTACAATACCAAACTAAAAAATCTGCGCAGGTCACTCCATTCAGGCTTCGCTGGAAGGATAATAGCACAGACAAGCACATTTAACGGTATGTTGGATTTGAACTGACCTGCGGCCGACGATGGCGGAGGTGCCGTCGAGCTGGCACTGTGCGTCTCTTTGCTGGAGGTCTCCGTGCTGAACCCAGAATCCTGGACTCCAGCCGCGGTGTCGCCGCCCTTTTTGCTGCCGATCCTCGTGTCATCCTTGCTGCCGCCCAGTTTTTTCCTCACCCGCACGCCGGGCGTCCAGTCCCCGGCCCGTATGGAGACAGGTATGTTGGAGGTGTGATGCGAAGAGGTCATCGTGGCGGGCGTGGACGAGGCCAGCTTGGTCCGCAGGTTCGGAAATGTCTCGATGACGAGATCGCGGAATTCGAGAAGGGCCCCGACCTCATTCTGCAGCTCCTGGAGCGCCACCAGGGACTTCGCTTGCTCGCTAATGAGATAGTGGAACGGCCCGGGAGGTTGTTGCAGCTGGAGGCAGTCCATACCCGGGCCCACCTGCTCACCGCCCTGAAATCATCTCAAATTAACACTTGTGTCTCTCGAGCGAGCGAGCATCAAAATGACAGTGCCGTAAGTTAAATACATAAGCAAGGAGATATAAGGGTCAATATTCAGCAGAAATGCAATTCAACATGAGTAGGTAGGTTTTTATGTAATTAATATGACTTTGGACATTCGAACCGTCGGACCTCTGGATCTGAACGCCTTTGCACTGACGAGCCAATAAGAGAACGAAACATGTGAATGCGGAGTTTTGGGTCCAGAGATCTGTCGATCTGAGATTTTTTTGGGCTTCTCATATTCTGACCAATAATCGAACAGTTAAAATCACTAGTGCAAGCGCTTTGTCCGTCCCGCAGTAATTGCAACTCTTCCTAATGGATTTTTTTTCATGTTCACGAAGGCTATGGAATGAAAACTATAGTCAAGTTTGTTAAATCGGTGCAATGACTTATGCCTGATATGAATACATATGAATGAGACACGAGCACGGCCCAAACCCTGCCAAAACTGCCGTCCCCGTATTATATTGCAGAACTTACCTGGTGGCGTTCTGTAGGGTCTAGGGACTCGAAAAAAAAACCGCTGAAAGGTAAAATACGCATGTCTTTTGCGGAAGTAAAGCCGAAAACGTTGAAAAACGTTTACAATTTGATGTTACTGTCAGACATGGTCAAAAGTTGGATAATTTGGCATGCCTTCACATTTATAAAAATTTTGACAAACTGCGTTAGTCTCACTCAATTTTCAATGTTCTCCGACGTTTTCGGCTTTACTTCTGCAAGAGACGTAGACGCATTTTACCTTCTGGACGTTTTCTTGCGAGTCCCGTCATTTGTTTCCGAGATCATAAGCTCATTAAGAATCCCAAAAAAAATTGGACATCCTAAACTCATGTCTCAAAATGTGTCTAATGTTGCAAAAAAGTTGCGAGAAGTTTTCCAGCGGATCAGATTCTGAACATCCGAAAATTAACAGTTTGACAAGTATGACAGGTGTGTCAGTTTTTAGATAAAGTTTTTAAATACGTGGTAAAGGCTCAACTACAAGTCCGACTTGGAGCCGCGCAAAGCTGCAAGCTGTAAAATGTCAAAACGTAAAATTTTCATTTTGACCTACATTACCCGTCCCGTGACCTCCCAATCTGAGGGTACTCGTAAGTGAGACACCCGTGCTGTGCCATCTATTAGCGGCTTCCCGCAATGTGTATACTGGAGGCAGTAATTACTCCAGAAAGAGATTAGTTTCCTAATTATTCACATCGTTATGCTTTAGCGTAAAAGCATCCGTCTTTTCATAAAGGTATCTACCTTAGTTTAATGAACAATAAACAACAATAATTAGCGGTATAATATTTGGAAATTATTCAGTCTGAACGTCATTCTGAAATTACTGTCATCTCCTTGCGGTTATGAGATTTGACATTTAGGTTGAATAATGCCCTTATCAAATCAAATCAAGTTTACATGGATCAAGTTTACCATCACAAATTGTCATCAATTTGTTTATGTTTGATGATAACCTGTGATGTCGCTGAACTCGATTCGATTTGATAATTACATTACTTTAAATCACAAAATGTCATCAATTTGTTTATGTTTGATGATAGCCTGTGATGTCGCTGAACTCGATTCGATTTGATAATTACAATACTTTAAATCACAAAATGTCAAATTTCGCCTGAGATGACAACAGTTGTGAAACAACGTGTACCTTACTTACTTGAAACCGGCACTGGAAATTGAATACATTTTAAGCGGGTAACACGAAGCTCGATAAATTTTCAAATTCAATCAAATTGGGAGACTTCCTCAGTTAGTAGCGGCCACTCTTACCCATGTAATAAGTTATTGCTGCGTGAATACATGAAATGCTATAAATCAGAGAATGATGTTAATATCGTATAATACATACATAGATCAATAAACCCGTAGACTTCTGATTCTCCTTTGGAACGTGAGTTTAATTATCAATGCTTCTCTAATTGAATTCTCGGGCATTCAAATGCAAATATGTGCCACACGTTAGTTTATTGAATTTAGATGATTATTGCGGTTTTCTTTTTTTTGAATTTTTCCCTGCTGTTAACAAGTTATCTATCCATACCGAGAAAGGCATTGTAGAGGCAACATATTTTAGTCGTGCGTCATTGGCAGCATGGGGAATTTTATTTCTATAGATTATTAAATCTGAATTATCAAAAGTTACTGAAATTCCGCAGTTAGTCGTGATATTTTTGTATAATTCAAACTGGACAGTTGTTCTTGGTATGAAATCATTCAAGAATGCAGGTGAGAATATGAAAACTAAACTTCGACGGATTTTCATGTTTGCTAGACTCAAGAGCAGCAAACTTCGTACATCAAAGCTTTTACCATTCCAAAAAAATTTCACTTTCTCATGTTTACGGGAAAACATTTTTGGTAGCTATTTTAAATAGAAAATTCAAATTCGGCATGCGACTTTCTTAGAGAAAGATGTATGGGCGTTGCTATCTAGTTCTCAAAATTTCAAAAAACAAAATCAAATATTTCGAAAAAAAAAATTGAAATTTTAAAAGTTGAATAAAATTGCCGGTACATTTTACTTTGGAGGAGTTTCTACTTGAAGAAAAAATACACAAAAACCGATTCCCGTAAACAGCTTTCTTTGGTCAGATCAGAAACCCCTAAATGTAGGTACTATTTCTGAAGTGAGTGCAAGTCTTTTGGATCAAAGGTGCATTCAGTCAGCTTATTCAAGGTGCGTTCAGTCAGCTTATTTAGCAGCAAGTTTTAATTTTAGTCGCAAGCGCAGCGACGCCCATTGGCTCTTATGAGCCAGCCTCCTCAGAACAGCCAATAAGCGATGCAGCGCTTACGACTAAAATTAAAACTTGCGGCTAAATAAGCTGACTAAACGCACCTTTAGCCGCAAGTTTCAATTTTTGTCGCAAGCGTAGCGACGTCCATTGGGTGCTTTCCACCTAGACGGTACAAATACCACCAGACGGCACATGTTCCATGGTGTGGCACAAAATTTTAGGTGATCCAATGAACGGCGCAGAGCCGAGTAGGAACACGTAGATGGAAAGCACCGTCTGGAACCCGCACATGCGTAAATGGCAGGTGTACCGAACTTGGGGCTAGGTGGAAAGCACGCAGTGGCTCTTATACCCTTGACAGACTGCACCTTAATGATGATTAAGTGTAATGATTATTAACGTTAAATGACGATTGCGAATTTGGGGGTGACACACTGCAAATCGTAATAAGCCTATGAGCTTGCGCCGCAGCGGACGAATAAACGTGGCGATCAATTTCCCCCCCACATGTCAATGTCAAATGGTCGAATGGTCTGGAGTATTGGGCTATTATTGCCCTTATTATCTATAATTTCATATTTTCGGTGAGGTGTGAGGTGGTATTTAGCTTAGATTCCATTCAATCAAGAAAGCGTGGTGTGAACATTGCAGGCAATAACGAAGTAATTATTGCTTGCAATGTTCACACCACATCATACTATCTTTATTTGTTGCCAAAATATATGTTGAATTTGTATTGAGTCGAAAGAAATGGAGGAAAATAAGAATAAGAGACTGATCATTTAGTCAATAACCTGATCAAAATCGCATAGCCCCATAGTCTAACCAACTTTTAAGCGCGGCCCTGATTAATGTGCGCGGCTGGCAAGTGGCAAGGCAACTAACAGAGATGCATGTTATATATGTTTGTATCTATCGTGTGGTTCATTAAAACTTTTTTTTGCAATTTTTCAACTGCTTTTGCGATAAGTAGGTACCTTCCATTTCGTTTGCTTTTGCAAAATTTCACATTTTTCACGGCGGACGTTCTGGAAACCTCTATTCCCTTATCAATAAATTCGACTTTGCCAAAGATAGAGTACCACCAACCGATACTGTGCTACAAGTTCGCAATGTTCGTATCATCCAACTTTCGCGAACAGGTGCAGGCGGTCATTTCTTATGAAAAGCGAGGACATTTTTCGATGTTTCGTACGTGCTTATACGTACACGATACGGAAATTATATACCTACCTGTCTCACGGATACTTACGAAAACCCATCTCCTCATCAATAAATTCGACTTTGCCCAAAAATAAAGTGCCGCCAATCTATATCCTGCTGCCTGTTTGCAATGTTCGTATCATCCCAATTCCGCGAATAGGTGGTAATTTCTTATGTTTTTGGAAATTTTATTTTTTCGTACGTGCTTATACGTGCACACTACGGGCATTATCTCATAATTTGGTACAAGAAATGTTGTTGCAAGAAGCAAGACACAAAATCCAGTTCCTCCATTCCAGAAATACGTGTCTGAATGGCGTACTGAAATGACAAGCTTGATGACAAATGACAGATATCGCGATTCATTGCAGAAAAGCTGGCCAATAGTATTAAAAAATCACGGCGATGATGCACGACCACCGGCGATTATTCGGCGATTATGGTTACTCCTAGTTAATGACCATTAAGGTCCTAAATGACTCTAAATGATCATTAACTAAATGACGACGTGACACACTGGTCATTTATATCGTAATTTACGCTTAATGATCATCAAGTTTTCCAGTCTGTCAAGGGTATTATGAACCAGCCTCCCCCGAAATAGCCAATAAGCGATGCAGCGCTTACGGCTAAAATTAAATCTTGCGGCTAAATACGCTGACTAAACCCTCCCTAAATCACACGCGGTGAAGATTGCCTATATTCAAAGTTAAACGACACCTTACGGTACATCCGCAAAAAAGCGGGTGTGTGAGTTGCGGGTGTGTGTATTTTTGGCAGAATAATAGATGATCGTGATGTTAAGTGCATCATTTTACCGCGATAAAAGTGCATATATGGCGAACCGAACATAAAGCCGCGGTATCTGGTATCTGAGGCGCGATCGAACGCCGCGGGCCCCACACGCGGGGCGCCTACAACCTCCCACGGCGGAAACCCACATCGAGATGCCCAAAGCAGAAGAAAATTTCACATCTTCAATTAATATTTCAAAATAACCGGGCAGAGCCGAGAGCATTAACCCAGTGTCCTAGGCTGTGCAACGACCATCCTCAAAATATGTTAACGCATGTCCTCGTTTGTGCGTCCTTGACAAAACTATACGGCATTCATGATATTCATTCCAAAATTGAAAACACTCGCTTCATTTATTCTTGTCGCAATATCCAAATCGAATTTTCGATTGATTAATGTGGACGTGACCTTTTTCTCAGTAGGCTGTTTTTTTCACGTGAAGACGTTTTTTTAGGATTTAGTTAATTCACTTGAGTGACAGTTGAGATTGTGGAACTTTGTCATTGGAGAGTCAACAAAGCAATGACAGCACTAAGGAGTTTTTGACAATACAATACACTGTGTAAACCCCGGAACTATGGTGATTCCATACTAGCAGAATGAAACCAACTTAGCAACGGCAATATGTGCTCACGGACGTGAGGCTCAGCAGCGCACTTTCTCGTAGTGAATCAGTGAACATAAAATACATACCTACCACTAAAAAGGGGTCCCATCCCATCCCTATCCATCTCATGGAGCTTGCAGCATTGTAATCAATGTACAGATCCCATGCCGACGCCGACATACGTTTGGGGATGGTCATTTTCGAAAATTCATAACTACTGACCCGATTGTCGTATCGAGGTAGAGATTTCTTTGAAAGTCTTCTATAAATATAACATTACATATGTGCCCACGAAGCCCTACCAAATAAAGTACTTCGCCGCATCCCGTAAATTTCAGGCACAGGTTCAGTTAGTATTGTAGTTGGTCGTTATTTAGGCAAAATTTCTGTTAATTTGACATGCGAGAGAAATAGACAATCGATTATTCTTTATACCAAATTGATAGCTCTTTCCCCTGAGGAGCAGCTCCCGTGACAGACAGACCGACGAAAAAAGTGCAGCTAAACGCGCCATTGCCTTTTGGGCAGTGCGCTAAAAATTACCCAACATAAAACAACAATAAATCAATAAACATATAAATATGTCGGTGACATCGGTTCAAAAACGATATCAGTGCAGGATCAGACGGAATGATGAGTTCAGTGTCAGCTGAACTTCCTTCTCGGTTCCTCGGTAGCAACAAGGATAATGCCAAGTAACATACATAGCTGCTCCGAGTGCTCCACATAAAACATGGAAATAGTATTTCTTGATTTATCCAGCTATGTAACAAGAATGCGACAGTAAAAAGACAACACCGCATTAAACAACAGCGTAATGCAGCTTCGACTCATTTCTAATTCTAATTTTACGTGATATATGGCACCAACCATTCTCTGTTATAACTTAGCAGCCTGGGGCCAAATATAATTGGATTTGGATAGGCTCTGTCCGCGTTTTCTTCTTCTTTACTTCTAACAACATCGCGTATGGCAAATCCTATTTGTCCAACACCTCGAGTAGGTATCACAAACAACGCCGATGTGTCAAAGTCAAGGTAATAATTCAGGTTGTAATCTGTAACGACTTTGCATAACATGCGGGGGTTGGTGGTAACAACGCAAGCCGGTGTGCGGTGGTGGGAACATCCCACTTTCGATCGGGATATTCTCAAAAATCGAAAACTTTCACGGAAAAGTACGCGAAACAAAACAAAAAAATTCTGTGCTTTGCTGGCAGAATAGAAAAACATAAAGAACCTGGCCGAATGTGCATGGACGCATAAAATCGATTTGATTGAAAACGAAAGTTGTTTTGTGTTACAGATGACAATACAGTGATAGAAGCATTTCCCATTTTATAGTTCATAACCATAGTAACTATCGATAATAATTATTACCCACCGCGGAACACGCCCTCAAGTCAAAAGTCACCAGTTTTATTGCCAATATACTCACATAACGACTCTGCTTAATTAATAAACCAGCTCTCTGAAGGCTGATTCATGTCAGAGATTGGTACCTCCACCGGTCGCTTCAACCACAACCATCGAGAGTGATTTCAAAAATCGAAAACAAGAAGCCTGGCAATCATGACAGGCTCATGTCAGTAAAAACGAAGAAGGCGGAAGCATTATCACAGCCATCGTGATGGAAATTCTTTCCTTGCGACTTCCCATCATACCTAGTTGGTTCCGATTAGAAGCGACGTTGGAAAAACAAACTGATCAGTAATAATATGAAAGTATTGACCTCGTCTGCGACCTACAAGTTCAATCATAATCGCGTGGGCAGTGGTTATACACAAACGAGAATCGCCATTTACCATCAAGTGTGCACTGCACACTCTAAATATAAAGTTTATGTACATATACGAGCGCATCGCATACCTGGTCTCGGTATCTTTGTTGATTGCAGAGGAGATAGGAAGCGCCAATAAAAAAAGGCGATTTTCTGGATTAGATTTGGATAATTTATTTATATTCTGAAAGTGGAACTTCTTTACCATATGGGGTAGAATAGACGAGGGCGTGTAACGTAACAGGCGAGAACGCGTAACATACTACATAAATAGGTATACCGTATGATCAAAAAATTTCCTCCTCTAGGCAGGCTGTGGCCTGGCCAAAATCAGCCTCGTTTGCCTGCCAATGACCAGACCACAGCCTGCCTAGGGGAGGAAGGTTTTTGATCATACGGTAGGTAGTCAACATCCAACATAATTCCTAAAAACAACAGCAAAGTCCTCACGGGCGTGAGTCATATGAGCGCATTTTCGGTGTGCAGACGAGTAGACTGTACAGTGCTACACCTATATACAGATTCCCCCTCAAAGAACTACATGACACCAATAATTTTTATTCAAAATTCGAATACCAAAATTTTTGAATTCCATCAAAATCGGCCCAAATGAATATTATCTAATATAATCTACTTATCACAACAATACATTCCGAGTTGAAGTGAAATTGATTCACGTATGATAAAATTCTCCACTTGAATATATCTGTTCCATAGCTGTAACTTCATCAGCACTCCTGAATAGAGGTCTTCAATAAAGTGAGGTAGCAAAACCTGCGCGGTCATAAGGGTGTCCTTCGACATAGAGGACTGCTTAATTAAAAACCTCTATTATTAGACACAAAAAAAATGCAAAATTAAAACACAGATTAGTACAGACAAGAGAGGACTTTTTGAAAATTCAACTAACAACAACTAATGCACTCCTCTAAAATGCACTTAATAAAGCGAATGAGTACTAGGTGTTAGTACCTACGGGGACGCGTCATTGTTCAAATCAAAGGTGAATCTGATATGACTCGATGCTGTTCTGGTATCATGCTGATCCTAATACCCGGTCCAGCAAGCTGGTCCGCAGGAGTGGTTTTGGGCATTGATCGGGGTAAACATTTTAAGGGTATAAATAGCGAGAATGTGTTTCAGGGGGTTAAGGGGGGGGGACACTTTTTTTTATGTAGAACTATCGATTTTTGTCAAAATCTCGATAATATAGAAAATTGGAAAGCAAATTCCAAAAAGTGTAGATTGGAGAAAAAATTGTTCAACTTTTTTAAAAATAAAAATATGGGGATAAATCGATAATCACTTTGAGGGAAGACGTCATTCTTCATATTTCATATTTTTGTTCTGGGTACACACGAAAAAAATTTCTCGGCAAAATGGAGGTCGGCTAAACCTTCAAGAGATTTGCACTGTTTTATTTGACACCTTGTAAAGTCGTTATTTGGTTTTCTTCGTATCTCGCAATGGCTGGGTTCGATAGCTGAAGAATCGAACAGTCCAAACAACCAAAACCGACCGAAGTAAAGCTGTCTGGTTTTAAAAACCGATGAAAATATCGACTACTACACTTATTTTTGTTGACCATTTTAACTGAAGTGCACCGCTAACAGCATTGAAGAGCGAGGTCGGGTGAGCTTACGCAAAAAAAACGCGCACCTGCTGCCAACAAGGTGATTTTTTATTATATTTTCACACACTTTCCGTTTTTGATCTATTTTTATTTTTTACAGTTGCAATTTAGTTTGATATCCAATATGCAGTAAAACGCACGTTTCCTTCCGAGAAAATTTAAAAATATTTTGACCTCTTTTCATCTATGGCTCTCAATCCTATCAACAATAATTAGCAATTATTTGTTAGCTCACTTCCCCATTCTATCGAAATAATAATAATCTATCTCTTATTTATTTAGTTATTTATTCATTTATCGATTTTTTTTTATTTGTGTTATTCTGTCAATCTGTCATTTTATTATATTTTTTCATTCCTAATAAATGAATTTGAAACTGGAAAAAATAATAAAATAAGCAATGACATGCGATGCAGTTATTCACTGGAATTGCAAAGTGCTCTATAGTAAGAAGTAATAGAAGTATAGTACCCTAATGTTCATTGACCGTTAACTTTCAACAATAATGATTAACATATTGTTCCACTTTTTTCGGTAGTGATGTTGTGCAGTGTAGGCGGAACATGGAACATAATTTGTGTAATATTGCACACATACTAGGTACGTGAGTGCAAATGAAGTAGCACGAGAATTATAGGTAGTTGGAAGTACTATCTTTTTTTTTTAGAACAAGAATACTAGAAACGGTCAGTAGTATCAGTTCTGCTAACGACTTTCGTAATTAAATTATAATTTTTCCATCCACGAGCAGATTGTTCACAGAAAAACATTCGAGATTACAATCTTAATACACTAAATAATATAGAATGTACTCCCGGATTGAGCTTCCGTGCCATGCAGTTTTAACACATGAATAAAAGATGCCGTTGTGCATCCAGTATGGGCAATTTACGAGGCTGATGTGTGTCTTACTAATAAGCTTCCATAACGGAAATGACAATAAACGGGAGAGACCATGCGTTTTCTGGAATATTCTTTTCCGGTTCGCGAAATCGATAGATACCTAGCTTGCACTTTTTTATATGACTTGTCCCTATTAGCGTTGCTACTAGTATCGTTTCGACATTTTTATTGGGGATTTAGCAATACTTTGCTATCTTCTGTGCCAATCATAGAGCTTTTTGCACTTCCGGAATTTGTGCAATGCAATTTTGGCACTGCCACTTCGGAGTTGTTTTTTTTGACAAATAATATCGCAAAATGTATTGCATGCATCGACTGGACGATGATAGATAGGTACTGGTACCGTATGATCAAAAACTTTTCTACTTGCAGTAGGCTGTGGCCTGGCCAAAATCAGCCTCGTTTGTCTGCCAATGACCAGGCCACAGCCTACCGCAAGTAGAAAAGTTTTTGATCATACGGTAGTAACTAGCTAAGGATACGCGATTGCTTGTAGCAAGGGAAATTTGAAGACCGCGAAAACAGCCACGACGGTCAACATCTCTGTCAATAAGAAAAGCAAATGAAAAAGAATCAAGTGACCTTTGATTCATGGTTTTGTTAATGGCAAAAATATCCTATGAAGATTAAATGTTACTGGACAATTATTAGCAAATAGGTAGTTTATCAGGAAAAAATCTATTCGATTCTAATAAATTATTCTGAACTGATCGAATATAATTCCAGAGTGGAAACCAAAATAAATTGTTGCGTCATGTCCAGCACTGGAAGTTTAACTGATTGAAATTAATTAGACCAAAATAAAACTGTGAAAAACAGTTCGGAACCAAATTATTCGTCAAGTGTACTTGTGGCCAGTGTCCATTGCGATGGCAAGTTAAGTGTCAATTGAAATCGAACAATTTGGCATCGTAAATGGATTTCCTTGGTTACAAATCGCTCGGATCCTCGACTGCAGCACCTAATTGAATCTTATTCTTGCCGGTAAATTAAAATTCAAGGTTTCGGTGTTGATTCTATCGTAAACTGACCTCAATCCACATTCAGAATTCGGCGGGCAAAACGAAATATTCCAAGACTTCACATTCCGTTGCACTCTTATTACACTTATGTTGCAGACCTTATCTTCTGCAGTCTGCTGCAGTACATCAAAGATCACACGACGAAGGAGAAAAAAATCACGTATAATATGTTTATTACAAGTCACACATGTATGAAACATGGTTTACGGCCGACATAACACCACTGGAAAACAGATGATTTTGTAAAAACGCAGAAAGAGGTTGATGCCCTGCTTCCGTGAAAAGTCCCGATCATTCTCAACAAAACGGCGGCATGACTCTGAAGAAGAGGACTGCTGGTAGATAAGCGTGCTCTGCATATTGTGCAAACTGCCGAACTGACTGCTGACTGAAAGCAGGTATGGTGGAAGAGGTAAAAAGCAAAATCTGTATGGTGTGGTGTACGGTATACAAGAAGTAGAAATAAGCCGGCATGCGAGAGCCGCACAACAATACCTCCAGGAGGTAGTAGGTGATCGAGTGGGAGATAACGAAGAGGAAGGATCCATTAATGTGTATGTATAGGCATCGGCAGAGCCATGATTCGATTTATATTCGTCCATTTGCTACGGTACTTCGTTACAGTCTGCAGAAAGGTGCAAAATTTCACTTGAGTTATTAGTTGTGGCGAATCATTTCTAGATTTATTGCCGTGGCATGTGCTTGACCTAGGTTGATGGATACAAATAAAAATAGAACAATCCTTTCGCGGTAAACCCATCTAATGCAATAAAATGTTACTCTTTTACGGATTCTGCATGCTTTGATAACATACATTACGCAACAGAATTTTATCATAATACTCTTAAAGTAAAGCTGAATTATGATTTGAAGTGAAAGGGCTTTTTATTGAACCTAGAAACCTCTTCCCAAATTGTTTCCAAACTCGAACAGTGTGTATTCAGTATTCAGCAAGAAGAAATGTATACTTCTGCAGGATATTTTAGAATCAAATGAGACGATCAATGCTTCAATTTCTTCTGTGAGCTTTCGGATGAATGATACATGTTAATGCTACCTATATGAGCTTTTCAAATGAGACTTCCGGCTGACTTTATGCCTTCATGTTATTTTGAACACTCTGCACGTGGAACCAACCGGTGTCTTCAGTGGAACTTGGAAGCATACGTCACCGTCAGCCTGGGTTTCCCCAAATTTAACTTCAGATTGGATTTGTCGAACAATTTGCATCTTGAAACCAATCGATCGTGTCTTCACTGAAAACATGTCTCAACATGATGGGCTACTATGACTGCGTCTGGCTTGTATAATCAATTTCGCGGCTTCTTCCATTAGAGTACCTAAGTTGTGAAAATTGATATTTGTGTTGAGAATAATGCGTTTAGTGAGTCAAATCTAGTTCAAGATAGCAGCTCATCATCAATCGGCGACAAATTGATGATAATCTGTGATGTAAATCTCGATTTGTGGTAGAAAACGATAATGGTGTGGAAGAAGATTTGTGCCGGGCTAGTAAAAAGCGTGCCAAGTTAAAAACTCGATGCAAAATGACTGGCCTTTGGGACACATTTTTTGACCCATATACAGGGTCAGTCAAAAAACATGTCCACCCGAGTGTCCACCCCCATTCTTCTAGAGATTGGTTAACGATAGCGAGTTGGGGAAAAGACTGTTGGGTTCAGCTGCTTTTATTGGTCAAGTTCTACGAGATGTCAACAAAACTACTTCACCAAAACGAGGGCGAGGGCACCTCAAAAATTTTGCACAAATTTTTTCCACTGCACAATATTACGTGATACGTCATTGGAAAGGCCTTAAAAAGTTTCAATCAACATAATGCAAGAAGTTTCCGAAAATTATTTGGAGCGGTAAACCTGGAAAAATACGTTTTAATGTATAAAATAAGAATCAATGAGAATTTTTTCAAACTGCAGACTGCATTCAATAGAACTCAACAAAACGGCCAGTATGATGTGCAACTCAATAAGCAATGACTATTTTGAAATTTTGAGATTATCCGAAATGAAGATTTTGATAGGTAAAATCTAATTGCCTCAAAATTTTACAATAGCTATTGCATACATACTGAGTTACACATCATACTGACCGTTTCAATGAGTTCTAAGGATAAAGTTTGAAAAAATTCTCATTTTATACATAAAAACGTGTTTTTCAACTTTTTGTTTGTTGCCCTGCATGAACTACCGTGCGATCAACAAAATTCGGAATTGGGGTAGGCTGTGCCCTGGCCGAAAGCAGCTTGACATCCTGAAATTTGACCAGGTCACAGCCTACCCCAATTCCGAATTTTGTTGATCGCATGGTACTAGGTTATTAGCAGGTTTTCCAGTGAGGTTTTTTCAGTAACGATAACAGTATTGACGATAACACAACGAAAATATGTTTGGATCAGTGGGGTATTGTCGTATGTAATACACCCATATGTGAGGTGTATTATAGCTACATCGAGGATTTTCACGAGGGGATCCGAGTGTAAATCGAGATGTAAGCGATAATATATCGAACCTAGAGGTGTATTCGTTAAGATAATAACCCGAACAACGAACAACACTGAAAATCTTCCTGAAAAAGTGAAAACTACCTGAATGTTTATGGTAGGTCATTTTGGAGGGGTGTTTTCACCAATGACCTTAGAATACACCTGACGGCCTCTATAAGAGAATTATCCTTTTGAAAAAATATTTTTTTTTCGATGGAATCAGAAACTATATTGAAAAATAACTGACCCGTATTTTTTTATTCAGCCAAAAATCGTATCGTTTGGCCACAATAAATAAACGAAATTCCTATATTCTGCCTATTTCTGACGTCATTTACGCAGGCAGTATAGGCGGTGACTCGCTGTGACGTCAGAACTAGTTGATGTTATTTATTTATTGCGCCCAAACGGTACGGTTTTTGAGTGAATAAAAAAACACGGGTCAATTATTTTTCAATGTAGTTTCCATTTCAATCAAAAAATTTTTTTAGTATAATACTCCATTATAAGGAATGAGGTGAATTGTCAGTGGGGTTTTGTTTCGATAGCTTTCTCGTTTCATCTCTTTTCCCGGGGCATCACCGCACGACAGTAAATGCCCCAGTACTAAGGAACGCGTGAAAAAGTCCATCTGGTCCAGTGCGGATTTGAACCCGGGACCTTCGACCTCGAAAGCGGGGCCGAGCTCACCGTGCTACCGACTGGGTTTTTCCAGGTTTTTGTTTTCTTCCATTAACTGAAACCCGCTGGAAATTTTTGGAAACTTTTTGCACTTGTTCATTGAAACTTTTCAAGGCCTTTTCAATGACGTATCACTCAATAATGTGCGATGAGAAAAAATTGTTTAAAATTTTGAGGTGCCCTCGTACAAAAAAAGCAGCTGAACCCAACAGTCTTTGCCGTAACTCGCTATCGTTAACCAATCTCTAGAAAAATGGGGGTGGACATGTTTTTTGAATGACCCTGTATATCTATACAGGAACTTGTTTCCATTTATCTCTCATCAAAAATGAAAGTATGAGAATTGCCAAAGTATAATCGCTAAAAAGTATTCTGTTTTTTGAATTTCCCGAAGATCCGTCCCAATGGTGGAATTTCTTGCACATGCTATATTTCTTAACCGCGTGAACCAATCAACCAATTTCCACCAAAAGTGGCAAAAGTATGCAATTGTAGGCGATTGTAGTAGGGCCACTACGTGAAAAGTTACTGCACTTTTACACTTCTTCGGGGAACCATTTGAAGCAATTCTGTCCGACGAACCAACTACTAGGTCGTCTACTACTAAAGAGAAATAAAGGATTGAGAATATCAATTTGGACACTCAGGTAAATTTAGGGAAAAAGAGGTATGGGGTTACAAATTTTTCTTCTTGAGAATCCTTCAGGCTATAGTTGCGGTGATAGTCTTAAACTCTTCCTCTTGAACCGTAGATTAAGAATATTGAAAAGTCAAAAACGTCACATTGTACATATACAGGGTGTACTAAAGGAATCAAATCAGATCAGAGAAATTTTACATATTTCTTCAATTTAGCCTATGCGAGACTCTAAGCACCTATCACGAGTCCAATATCGATATGCATTTGCTTTGTAAGCTTCACTCAATACACTCAAGAAGTGGTCAGCTCACAGCTTTCCTGTAAAATGCTCCAAAGGCCCTCTGAAATCATCAAAATTTACAGTAGCAAGATATTATGTAATAGTATATCATATTCCAAGGGACCCAAGTGAATTTTCAATTCCAAAATTAAGATATTCGGCAAAAACCACGCTGGTGTACTTCTTGTTGATGATGGCGACATGACGCCGACATTTCCAAAATGGGAAATTACTACCTATGTTAAAACCTCACTACACAGATCGTTTTAAGCTAGTTTCTAGCATATAAACAATTATTTCCTTATTGTTTTCCCTGGTTCCTGGGCTAAAGTAGAAGTAGTTTAACTTCGCCGCCAATTAAGTTGTTTAATATAAATAATAATAATAGCTACCGGAGTTAGCAACCGCGTAAACGTAGGTACTCTATGTTTCCAAAATAGACGTGAATGCTCACAGAAAAAGTTTTTCTAGTGAGCTCTATGCAATACATAATAATATAACAATAATCTATTGTAATATGTCATGTTGTACAATGTAAAATTGGCTGGATATAACGCAATGGGTGGACGTAATTTGCATGTTACATCTGGTGTACCACTACCTGACCCCTTTAATTAGGAAAAAGCAATAGACAATTGGGTTGTCGTCATCAATCAAGTGAAACCGCGATTTTTTTTTACGATTCAACTCCTTGATCGTTCTTTCTATTAAAATCATTAAAATTTCACGTCAATAGTGTAATTAAATACCACTTAAATCGCATCAGGTATATCGCTCAAATCAAAATATCAATTACTATTACTATTATAAAGCTTTTACAATGTGTGATATGGTAAGAGTATGGCTCGCATTTTTCTAATCATCTGGGAAGTGAACGCCATTTGAAACTTTCCTTTTATAACTTCCTCGCATCAGATCAGCTCGTTACACTCATAATCACGTCAATATTTCTAAAATTGATGGTAATCCATTGAGAGAAATATGAAATGATATGAGAGATATAGAGACAGTAAGAGAAAGAGGGCAGAGTATACGCTTTCAAATTTTATGATTGAAAAGGTTGAAGGTTTTTCTAAGAAAGACGAACTGGGAGGCACAATACCATGTGGGTGGGTTATCTCCTAAACCTACGTCAGTGATCCCGAATATAAGTAGGAAGACATTAAATAAACATTATACGAAACGGCTATTGTTGATTCCTGATGTTTTATTAAAAAATATAATTAGAAACTAATAACAATCGCGCTTGCTCGAGTCAAGGCAATGTTGCTAAATTATTTTACCTCTGATATGGAGGTTTTTAATTTAGGAAATCCATAGTTTCCTATAAACGAATGATTTGTTCATGCTATCTTCAGAATTCTCGCATCCGTTTATACCAGTCACAAGTGGGTTGTTATAAATTATTGTACTCTTGTACAGGGTGTTCACGTTAAGATTGACCCCCACCACACTAGCTGCCTTATCCCTGGGACAATTTCAGAAAGAAAAACTGATTCTTGGAGGAGTTTTGCTGATTTTTTTGAATTTGCCCATGCAAATTTTCGAAACCATCAATTTACAGGGTGTCGCAAAAAAATTATTTCAATAACATGAAATTGATGGAGTCTTTTATCATCCTGATTACAACGAAATCTGGCACTTAAGGGTTCATTTGACAAACAAACTGTCAAAATATTATAAATGTAACAGTTTCAAATATAGAAAAATCACAATCAAACCGAAAAAATTATGTTTGAATTTGAAAAATGTTTCTATGATCGGTTCATAGTATCTCTCTGTAGCTTTCGAAAGCGACTTGAGTGGTAGATTTCTATCGAGGGATAAGCCCGTTGGAATTGATTCCGCAACCAATCACCAATCTATCTCTTTCTTAAAATACTATTACGACAAACAAAAATTAACGACACATGTCCACAGATGAATGATTTTCAATTTTTTTTTCAAGACGAGGGTCGTTTGCATGTTGAAAAATTCAAGGTACGTGCAGCAAGGCTAACGGATTCCTCTAAGCAGCTGGGTTACACTGAAACTTTATTCTCAGGATAATAATGTATATCTAATTTGATTGATCTCTCGTTCAGGTTTTTTGTGTCGTTAATGGTCGTACAGTGTACAGTAGATATTTAATTCTGATCTTAAAAATCGATTATATACTGCAAATTTTGCATCAGTCCTAGAAAAGTCTTGCAACATGAAACAAAGTTTGGAGCCCCTGACATCTTCTTGGGCAGACCGAAGGGCAAACGAAAATATAGTGGTGGGTGGCAAAAATGTATGATCAAAGTAGCTGATGGCAGTTCAATAAGAAAATTATTTGCAGAGGCAGTCAAGACGCCAACTTGGCGGTGTTTTCACTTCTGATCCTTAATTTTTTCGTCTAGTCCGAGAGTCCGACCTTTTCACGCAAATTTCTCGTTCACACGCAAGCCAACGCATATCTCATGGATACACCTTTCAAGTCCATTAAAACCGCGACTGAATGGTTGAAGGTAAAAAGATAGCAATATAATAATGACTGTATGGGGCATGGGTTGGAAAGAAATTTATCTTCAGGCGACAATTATTAACATGTGTGACAAACCGCAGGTACATATGTGCATCGCGGTTTGTGAATCTGCGCTATTAATATTATTGCCGCTTTGGGGGCCGCGATCTTGATGGCTTATTAAAGGTGCATTTTCAAGTTTTCTACGATACTTCAGTCAGTACCAATCAGGCATGAATAAAATTGCATCGAGACTCAGATTACCATCATTCTATACTTGATATAGCTAATTTTTATATATGGCTCGCATAGGTATAGTTAGTACGAACTTTAGAAGCGTAATGCTCGTTTCAGTTATACCGTATCTCCAATCAAGACTTTAGAAGAGGAAAATTTAAATAATTAGACATTAATATGCGGCAAGCTGTTTTACCAAGTCACCAATAAACGCGATCAATTCAAAATAATCAAGACATCAAGAAAATAGGGCAATTCCCATGGTTGCCAGTAATCTCAGGACATAAAGCATGAAATGAGTGTGTATACATTATAATGATTTTCATAGAAATCGTTGATGATCTTACATGAAAAAAAAAACAATGCACCAGCGGCCATGGATATAGTGTCTTTAATGATTGTTTTAATTGATTTCACCCAATAAACTGATGAAGTTTCCACTTTATTGAAATGAGAACAGAAAAATCGTAAAATCTTGTCTACAAACTATGCAGCAAACGAAAGTTTCCGTTTTCTCTGTTGGGCAATTAAATGTTCACACGTTGTTTTTCTTCGCCCATTTTCCTTGTCGCGTTTATAGTTCTTCTGCCTTTGGACAAGTTTTTTCCGGTCACTGTTCTCGGCAGTCAACAACAACAAATATTAAACAAGGCCCCTGAACGCATAGATGCGGGCTCTTCTTGATGAGGGTACTTTTTTCTTGCTATCACCCGTAACTGTGAATCAGCAAGTAGGTTGTCAAGCTTATAGTTTATTTATAGTATGCCATGCAAGTAAAGCTAAGCTAATGGCCCCACTGATACCAAATAGACACATTCCAGGGTCAGTTCGTGTGCTAAAATTTTATTTCTTGGCAAATGGGCAAATTCTATGATGTTGAACAATCAACAAAATTAATGAAGTTGTGCCATGAAAGAGGTGGTCTGTTCTAACGTGGGCAGCCATCATCATTACACTCTTGCAGTTTTCATGTAAATGCCTACATAATTACAAGACGGTTTTTGGGTTTTCGTCCTTGTAAACACACCTGGAATGGCGCTAATCGAATGTTTTTGTGAAATAGCTGAAATGTTACTTTCATTGTCGTCGTATTTGTCGAAAACCTTCTGTTGAAACCTGACGTATGGCAATACAATAGTGTTTTCGCTTATGAGGACGATGCAAGTTTTTCAATCCTGCAATCAAATTACAACCTTCCTCCCGAAGGGACGCTTCATCAAAATCATTACTTACGTCGCTGGATACCACCGGGGAAGTTTCGTGTTGCCCACAAGATTTTTTTAAATTTTGTCCAGTGTCACCGTACTTTGGTTTACACCACATTTACATAAAATTAATATGTTTTGGTCGCAATTTATTGTCAAACTTTTTAAGCGGAAAGAGTAGGTACCTATACTCGGTAACAATATTCTCGATCTCTGATACTTTGCTTGATGAAATAAGCTGGTAACAGGGCATTTAAGCTTCTATCAGGGCTGTGCGTGAAGGGTGAAGATCTACAACATAAATTTAAATATTAGAAGTCCTAGACGACAATTCCACCGATCCTCTGGGCGAGAAACTACACCGAAGGGAAGAGGAAACAACAAAAACTATTCCACTAACAAGAAATCTACTTCATACTCAGCGACCATAGAAAAGACAATCGCAGGGAAAGTTATTCTATAAGTACCAAAGACAATGAACAAAATAGCTGAATGTCAATATTATTTATAACGATTGCACTTTTTTTTCGTTATTCACCTAGTTTATAGTGAACCATGACATACGCCTGATTTACTAATAATTGAAAAAGGCGAGATCGCAACGGATACGATCGCGTTCTATTTTTAGGCACTGCGTTTTCATCTGCACGTATCATTTGCATTTTTTTTTTTCCTCAAAATGTTCCAGATTAAACGGTTTCTAATGTATGCAAAATTTAGAATGCAAGGACGCAAACTTGGAGTGCGCGGATCGAGACATGTTTTTTTCTTCACACCGGCCTACAACTTACTAATAATTAAATGAGGGGACAAGAGTTGTTTATGATTAATGTTGAATTTTACTGTTTGAAGGAGCGATGCGGAACTCTTTTTTTTTTGTTAATAACGAATGTACTTTAATAATGATGCATGTTTTTGAATTATGGACAAAAAAATAGTATGTATTTACATTACCTCGAAGGAAGTGGGCTATGCAAAGCTTGACAGTTTGGTGAGTGTAAATATGGCATATTAGTGAATCATTTGTATTAAAGGTAGAAAGCTGCGAGTTACTGAAGGATCTTGCTAGTGTGCTTTGCAAAAAAGTCAGAAACACTCTACTTCATGGATACTACATAATTCATGATTATAACTTTGATATTACCACCGTTACCATGTCTAATCTGACAACATTACATTATAGTCTAGGAGCTAGCGATGGATTTTTTATATCATTTCAACAAAGCTACAATGTTAATTTTAACATCCCCCTACATCTCCTGATGACCAGAACGAACCTTTCCCGGCTGGTAGCCGACTAGCCGGGGCCTTTGGCCGTTATAGCTCTTTAAAGAAAAAAACAAATTGTACGTGTCCTTTATATTGGGTTATTTTGAGACGTCAAACGATTACCCTGATAGCTCGATCAAATAAGTGCAAGCGGAATGTCCGCAGCAGCTAGGATGGGCGCGAGGTTCAGCGAGCCATGTTCTAAACGGGCCCGGGTTCGAGACCCACCAAGTTCATTTTTTTTCTCAAGTAAATCGTTCCTTTTTATTTTTAAAGCAATTTAAATTTGAAATATTGATTCCTCACTGGATTCTTGACTTTTTTCCGATAATTCAGTAGTTAACGCCTTTCCGAATTTTTCTTGTTAATTTTCACACGGACTGGTACTTAACAAGAGAACGCTATACTGAATTATCGGAAAAAAGTCAAGAATCCAGTAAGGAATCAGTATTTTGAATTTAGATTGCTTTAAAAATTAGAAAGGACGATTTTCTTTCGAAAAAAAATCGGATTTAAGGGGGTCTTGAACCTGGGCCCGTTTTGGACATGGTTCGTTGGACCTCGCGCCCATTCTAGCTGCTGCGAACATTTCGCTCGCACTTGTTTAATCGAGCTATCAGGATCAGGGTAATCGTTTGACGTCTTAAAATAGCCCGTTATAAAGGACACATACAATTTATTTTTTTCTTTAAAGAGCTATAACGTCCAAAGGCCCCGGCTACCAGGCGGGAAAGGTTCGTTCTGGTCATCAGGAGGTATAGGGGGATGTTTAAATCAACATTGTAGCTTTGTTGAAATGATATGAAAAATCCGTCGCTAGCTCCCCGTCTATTACAATAAGTTACAATTACAAAAAACTTCCCTTAGCCGTTCCTTGGCGCTTTTAAAGAAGAGACTGCTAACTAACCTGCCCGAACTGTGAGCATAGACCAATGCGAGTTTTCCCGACTACAAGAGCAGAAAGTGCGCACTGATATCCCCATTCCATCATCAGTGGAAACCGCTATAATACTGCTTCCTGGTGCGATTTTTTATGCAATAGGATGTAGGTATAGGGAGAGAAAAGTGAATTGCTCCGCCTATTTATTTTCACACAAAGGTCTTCGAGAAAATCGAGACGTTCTCTTCTAAAGCCGTTGATTGCAAGTTATTATTTCCTTGGCCAGGTGACCAAGCATATTAATTCCTAATTACTAAATCATTGTGTTAATTTCCCTTCATGAATCAAAAATTTTTATACTTTTCCAAATGGGTCGAAAGGAAAGTCCATTATTTTGCAAGAGTAAAACTGAATGTGTTCAGATGATGCATGTCTCAACTAATGTGTAAACTTTGAAAAAAAAATCTTGCGCTCATCGAGCGTAACACAGAGTCTCTTAAGAGCATTATTACGAAGCATAGGTAGGTACTAGGTGCCCATTTCGATTTATCACCTCACCATGATATGGTTGACCGCGATAAGATCACAATTAACCGCCTCCAGTAGAAAGTGATCTAAGCAATCAGCACTGTTCACGTTTTTCTCGATAATAATTTTCTAATATTCACCTTGAATTGCGACTCCTGCGAACATCAATTCAATAAGAAGTGTGCTATTTCAACTCAAATTGTAACGAATGACGAAAAAAGTTGCCCAAGAAATTGCAATGCTGCAATGAACACACCAATTTTCCACACTGAACAGCCCCGCTGCCAGTTCTATAAAACCGTTATCCCACTTTACAGCGGTTTTACAATGAAAGTTCTTCAACATTCGCAACGTAAGGGTTGTTCATGGTGACAGAATTAGGTCGGCCCAACCGTCACAATCGATCCCATCACCATCCCATCGGAAATTACAGTTAGTAGCAGAATGAGTGAGCATATCAAAATAGCTTTCGTTACCGTTAAAAATTCATCGACGATGATGTATTTCTTATGCACTACGTTCTTTGGCCAATGCCGATGGGTGATGATTGTGAGTGTCGAGAACACGTAATCGAGCTTTAAATAAATTGATTGTTGCATTCAATGGAAGGATTGATTGTAATTTAAGTGAAAAAAATGCGCTAAAAATAGGGTGCTAGGCTTGTACGCGTAGTCGAGATCGATTTGCAGGAAATCACAGAAAGGTTGACGCTGACTCATGCTGGCTAGCTCTTACCTGTATCATAATTATTACGAAATTTATTATTGCCTTTTGCCCAGAGCTAGTGAAGTTATGTATGCCACGTAGGTACTTTTTACATACACTAACATTAACAGTGAAGAGAATACTGATCTATATTTCAAAAATTAGACATGGCGTATGGGACCCCTTCAGTTGTTAATAGCTGGTATTCAGGAATAATAATGACAACAGGTCTCTAGTTTCGATTCGAACCCGGAGATCATCGGTTGAAATATGGCTGATTCAGATTTTCTTGTGTGCACCACTATATTCGGACTGCCAGTAGAAGGGGTGAAGGTGGTACTGGGGATACTTTTATGACTGACATACAATCAAGGTGCTCGATCATCAAGAAAAAATGAAGAAAAAAAGTGAAAAATGCGATTCAACTGACACAGACCTCAATCAGTACCAGCGTCAGTGTTAATTTTTAAAGCATTTTCCACCTTGTTTCAATTCGAAATGTTCAATTGCTCTTCCTATAAGCTGGATGCACTACACGCATTTGCTGAATAGCTCTAGCTAGACTCCGCCCAATATTGAATTATCCAACTAAAGTTGTGTTTATTTTTTTCTGAATTCAATAAAAACACTATTTACTATTTGACATTTCTAAAACTCCATACCGGATACCTTAAAGACGAACTACACGGGACCAAAGCCCCAACCCCTGGAGGAAAACGAACTGCTTGTCTCTGCCTAGCCCGGTGCAAAAAAGGGTTGGAAAATCAAAAACACGAGTGTTTAGGCGCTGTCTGCGCGGTTCAAGTTCACGTGAGGGTCCTTTTATCCGGTACAACGAACTGCGAAACTGACATTATTGCTATTGGAACCTACAATTAACGCACAATATCTAACAAGGGACGACAGACGTTCTCAACGCATAAAACCGATCCATGAGGTATTGTTTAATTAACGTGCAGCCACAGTATGAGTATACGAGAAACTACAGCGTTTTATTAGCGAAAGTTGTAATTACTTGGAAAACTTTTTGATGATTTCTTTATTTGCCTCGAGATTGAGTAACTTTTTTTTCAAAGAAAGAAAAACAGCACATACGCCTATAACCGCAACAGAGTCACGCCACTTTGAATATTATCCTTGGTTGGTGCTGCTGGTGTATATTTGTATGTATAGGAAGAAACGAAACATCGTGGACGTGAATAGGTCGTTCACATTTTTTACTTTTTACTCATTACAGGAAGGAGGAATTATTAATTGGAGTTAATTACATATCATGTGCATTCTTTACGCAAGTAAACAATGATATGTATTTCATCAAGAGTGCGCGCACGATACGGACATCATCCAAGCTGAGTGTTTTGTGTGTTGAGAATGTTTTCACTTTAATTTACTAAGTAATCTTATTCTCAGTTCAATACAAAAAATGATAATAATCCAACTGATCCATATCACGTACACGCATAAAAACGTAATTTCAATCCAATAGTATCATATTTACTTGATTCATTGACTTGGCTTGATGATTCAATACATTCAAATTGAAATAGTTTTTTCAGTTCAATACGAAGCCAGTATTTGTTCGAAAAATGTAATAGTTTTGTCAGACATTCTCAAAATGAGACTATTCTTTTGAACTGATATTATTGAATATCTTGGATGTAATAAACTTTGTTTTCGAAACAAATTTTTAGGTAAACTTGTTCAGAACTAATGAAAATTTCCTCTCAAGCATTTCAAGATCTCCAACTGAGAATATTGAAAACTTCACAGTTTAGAACATATTGTGATTTCAATCTGAAAATGCAATTTTCGAAACAACATTTCAACTTACTGAACTCAAATGCCATTATGCTTGAACTAAGACGATGATCAGTTCCCCCAAATATTCAATTATTTTTTGAAATGATTGTTTATTTTTGGTCTGAGAACTGAGACTCTTGGATCAAGAATATATATTATCAATCCGCCCGAAGTTTCATTGTTTTGCGTCATCTTTCGGCAACAACACTAGCACGCGCACAAACACGCCAATGTGAGCTACTTCTGCTCCTGCAAAAAAATTTATACCTACCGCGTGTGCAACATGGACCCATATCTCCAACTTTGGGGTTGCAATCACAGAGTTGCAATCCAGAACTTATCGAAGAATTCAGAGTTAAGTTCCTTTACTCACTTGTACAAACCGTGCGATCCACAAAATTCGTCATCGGAGGTGGCTTTGAAGTCGAGAAATTCGGCCATTCAGCCAATTCAGTCTATCCATGGCTCCAATCCATCAATATTTTGTTTCCAAAGCCAACCCCAACTCCGACTTTTGTGGATCATATCGCGTGCTTTCCACCTAGCCCCAAGTTCGGTACACCTGCCATTTACGCATGTGCGGGTCCCAAACGGTGCTTTCCATCTACGTGTTCCTACTCGGTTCTGCGCCGTTCATTGGATCACCTAAAATTTTGTGCCACACCATGGAACATGTGCCGTCTGGTGGTTTTTGTACCGTCTAGGTGGAAAGCACCCATGGTATCATTTGATAAAGGAGCTTGAGATGATCAGTGTTTTCCCATCATTACTACATAAAATTTTGTGTATATATACCTAAATAATTATGCGAGATTCTCTTTTCGTGCAAATTTCAGTTGAATTCACGCAAGTTGTCCACATAGTGATGTGCAGTGCCGGTTGGGTGCTGCGGCACCCGGCGCGACAATAAAATGACGCCTTTTTGTTTTTGAATAAGAAGAAAGGAGAAGAATATGAAGAAAGAATACGAAGAATTCGTTTTTGTTTGAAATGTATACCCATCTGGATTTGGATTTCTATCGATGTTTGTATTTGAACTTCTGCGAAATACATTTTTTTTAATATACTATACTTAATTGTTGTAATTTCAGCCTTTATCCATAAGCTTGTTTAGGTATACAGGGTGTCCCAGGACTCGTGCCTCAGAGTCAAAGCCAGTTAAGGGAATTGCTACAAATGTGTCAGAAAAATGTTTAAATAAATTGGATTTCCATTTTTGGAGATATGGGGCGTCGAAGGGTGGGACTTTGCCCCCTCTTATTTTATTATCTGATGAGATTCCAAAATATTTGAGCTTTTCAGTGTGTGTGCAACAAATTTATTTACTTACTGTACAGAGCGGCGCCCGCCAGCGACTCAAAAATTCTAAAAATACAGATTTTTATGATTAAAAATGATCTGTAAAAGAATTCTATGGAAACGAATTAAACTGCGCAACAAATATGTTGTCGCAAGGGAAAAATTGATCCGACTTTGGACCACAATAACTTTTGAATGACACAAATCATTTTGATTTTGTTTTCACGGTTAGTGAGATCAGTCTTTCCGTTATTCACCTTCAGGAGGTGGAAATCAGGAAGCTTGATGTAAAATATTTACAGGGTGAAATGTAAAACAGTGCAAAATTTTAGCAAACTAAACGGACTCCCACTTTCAGAATAATTTTTTTTCACAAATGCAAATGAAAGGATCATAAAGCGTGATGTTTTGGCTTGCGCCCAGTGTTGGAATTTTTGGAATCGGAACTCTGGTTCTGACTTTATGATTTTTTTTCTCTTGGAGGATGCTGATTTATCCTATCGCTACAAGAAAGACTCTGTTAGCCTAGGGAGCCTGTCATCATCAAAAACTGAAATTGACCATCGGCATCAAGTTCAGGAGGTCAAAATCACAAAGAAAGCTCGTTTCAGTTGTGAAAATCTGATCCAATTCAATTTTTAAGAAAAACACCTGTGTCGCCCATTTTGAATGAGCCCCTTTTTTGAAGCCTTGATCAAGGTTTTTCAGATGGTCTGCGAGTGAAGTTGCTGAGAACCGTTCAGGAAACAATATTCGTGAATTGCAACCTCCCATCATCAGAGTAACATAGTCTTCTTTGTACCGATAGGATAAATCAGCATCTGCCAAGAGAAAAAATCATGAAGTCAGAGCCAGACTTCATGTACTGTTTTACATTTCACGCTGTAGATATTTTACATGGAGTTTCCAGATCTTCACCTCCTGAAAGTGAATAACGGAAAGACTGATCTCACCAACCGTCAAAACAGAATCAAAATGGTTTATGTCATTCAAAAGTTATTGGGGTCCAAACTCGGACCAATTTTTCCCTCGCGACAACATATTTGTTGCGCAGTTTATTTTACTTCCTGTCTTACATCGCATTGGGGACGTCTGGAACTTTTTGCTATTGTTTTTAGAAAGACAAAAATTTACTGGAAGTTCTTCAGATAATAAAAATTGGAAGGGGCAAAGTGACCCCTTTGACGCCCCATATAAAAAAAAACACCCATTTTTAACATTTTTCTGACACATTTGAAGCATTTCCTCAAACTGCCTTTGACTCTGGGGCGCGAGTACTGGGACATCCTGTATGCTCTTGATAAACAGAATCAAGATTCGAATATTTTCGATATAAGATAATCCTATAGTTGAACTGAAACCATGAATTTATCCATATGAAAGCAACGAACTCTTCCTGTAAACATTTAATATATTTGCTTTAACCAGGAGCAGTATTAGTCCAATTTAGTTATAATTTTATCTCAAGAATAATTTTCTTCTACCAAAAAGCTAATATGCGGTAGTCAAGCCGATTGTTCTTATAACAAAATCACTTGCTGTATTGTTGCAAGACTTATCTAATCTAATTGCAATACTATCGTATACTTTTTGTGAAACACTGGAAATACTCCGTTTGATAAGTATTATATTCAAATTCAACGTGCTACAGCTTTCAGCTGATACTATGACAGTCTTCTTTTGGAGAAACTAAAACTCTTGGAGTGAGAATATCATCTCTTTGCGTATATACAAACTTAACATATACTTGACATTAAACGCTTTGTCTTAACTCAAGATTACCTTTTTATGCGTGTACCTAGCAATTTAGGTGTTCGTAGTTTTTTCGTCATCAGGTTACGATTCAGTCTAGCCAACTTTAGAAAATGACCCTTAAGCAGCGTTCATATGGCTGTTAACTTAAACTTATTCCGTAACCTTAAAACTTCAACAGTTAAAAATCAATGTTTTGGTTCACAATGGGATGTTAACTTATGCCGTTATGCCGTTCTGTCAAACTTGTCCTAGATTCAAGTTCTACATCCAAGATCAAGGGTATTGGTACCAACTAATACTACTAGCTACTAGTCCTACTATTAAACTACCAGTTACCAGTACTACCCACCCCGCAAACTTTCAAGTCTGTGTATATTTCATATTATAGACCATGGTCCGTACTGTCAAGTTTACATCCTACATCCTACGATGATCCTACGGCATGCGGTATAAGTTACCAGCCATTATGAACGAAACTTTACCCTTCCATTATTGCCATTGTTTTCATTATAACATATATGTTGAGAAAACTTCGTTTGATCATTTTTGTAAACTTCGACACCATGTATCTCTCTCAGTGAGCGAGTGAGAGGCATACGGCATACCTACAACCTATAACTTATATTCATGAATCAGAAAGTCCAGAAGACTATTGAAAGTTTGTTCAAAGTTAAGAAACTCACCCGAATCACCCTGACTTATTATGCGTTTCAGCCTTATTTGCCACAGAGCAAATTTACTTATTTTCTTTAGAATCTTTCAAACTCTTTTCTTCACTTTTAGGGAATAACATGGTATAAAATGAACACCTCAAGGTTTGTTCAAAAATTGTGAAGTGCTGTGGTTTTCTGATCTTTTTTCAAGACACAATGCTCTCATTGTCGCTGTCGACACCGTAACGTACCGTGAACCAGCCTCAACATAACAGGGAGAAGAACGCACGCTCATTAGATCTCGTTATCATTCCTCCACAGTCTCGTGTACAAACTCAAGTTTTCACTACGATACAAAATTTGACAAACACGCACAAATCGAGAACCCATATTATACCCGTTTCGCTATTCATCTGAGTGATGTGTTCAACATTTTATTCAAATTGAAAGAGAGAGTGTACGTACTATCTAACAAGCATCTGAATGTTTCACACGTTGACAGGATGGCTCGATAGCTCAACGTATCATTGATCACAGAGAACTGTCGGATATAGAAATTGTTGTAGATATAGGTCGATCATTTCATATAAAACTAAACGAGTAGTATGTGACACAACTGCTTAGAGAAATCTAGCGATGAAGAAAATCACGATGTTGTCAGTTACTGAAAAAAACTCAGCCAAGGTGTACAAATAATTTAAATTACAAATTAGTTCGACAGTGTTACGCTAACTCATTATCAATGAAATTCCATTGAGCTTCAAACAGATGCTTATTATTATTTAAACTCGAAAAAGTTCTGAGACCTATTTCCAATGACATTCTGGAAATGGAATTTAATTAAGCATTACATTGAAATCACGTGCACACACCTCCGTTGAGAACAAAATGCTCTTTGAATAAAGGCAGTTTTTGCCCAGGAAACGGAAGCATAACGTATTTTTAGAACTCAATAAATATATTGAAACAGACGAAGCTGATTATTTAGGAAATGGAAGTACACTTACTTACCTAATTATGTAACTGTAAAATTAATTCATACAGCTCACCCGGAGTAGTATAGCGTGTACCTAAGGAGGTTTTTTTTTTTTCGAAAGTTTGGAAAAACTTTTACTTTGTGCTGTTTGTAGTTCCAACAATATAACTGGCTCTGAAAATCGTTATCCATGTGGCGATGCTACTTTTTCTTGTTCTTTGTTTTTCCGTTAAGTGCTCGGTAGTAAAACGATACATAGGTATGCAGTGAAAACTCAGGGAGATGAAACAAACGTGTGAAATTACTCGGAAACACATCGCATATGTTTCGCATCACAATTTCAAATTACACGCGAGTTACGACATACCGCATGTACAACTTAGTTAATATAAAAGCCACATGGCACTTATGCGGATGGGCGTCATCATAGCCGGTGCAAAAAATCGAACCGACTGTCTCCCTCACTTGAAATCTAATCGAAAAAGTTAATGCCATAAGATGTTTTTGAGAGGAACAGTCATAATATTTGTCAATTGTCAATTTTTGTCAAAGTCGACTCAAAGTCAAAGTAACCGGCATAGCTTGAGGGTAGATGAACTTTTTCGAGGCAAATCAGAATATGCATTCGAAATTTTCCGATATTTTGCAGGTAGATGGTAACACTGAAGGCCTTTGTAGCACATTATTCATATAATCTTCGAGTTTGTGTTGAAAAAGTCATCCTGTATAGATTTTTTAAAATCCAATGTCATATTCGGAGACTTGATGAAAAACTACAATATACCGTACTTGAATTGCTTGGCACTCTTCAGCTGATTCGAAGAAAAAAAATCATAACAGAAATTTTTCAGGAATATTAAAAAAAAATCAATTTGAATCAGTCAAACGCTATTCTAGATGATCAAACAAAGTCCCTATTTCAATTCTGGTGTTCTAACTAACCAAGGATAACGCCAAGAGAGTTTTCTGGAAACGAATTTGGTGTACCAAACTTACTCTTCCAACGCATTTCAGGGTTGCTTTGTTTCAGATTTGGCAATAGTCTTCTCTTAGTGAGGAATGACAATGACATGATAATGATTGCCCAATTTTTTTTGCATTTCTTACTAAAAAAGTGCAACATCTTTTTTTCAGCAAGCCACCAAAACTTTATCTTAGGACCGATCATGATGAATTTTGGTAATTAATATCAAAATGGATGTAGTATTGTAACAAAGAACTCACTTTCTTCTTTCAAATCTCTGATGGGCCATCATAGACGCTGTAAATGCGAATTACCATGAAAACCTTGAGTGGCAATGTTTGCTCGAGGAAGAGACCCTTACCTTGCTTAGAGGCTATTTCTTCATAATGAGGTAACTGGATGCCAGCTTTCTCAAAATGAGATAACACTTTTTCAACTGTTCAGTGAAACGCAGATTCAAAATGGCGACCGCAAAGAAAGAACAAGTTGACTGTCTTATTATGTTGACTGTCCTTTGATGAGTAAAAAAAATAATTGTGAATAGGTATATGTTCCTACTTCCTAATCCTATTCACGTGAATTCACCTGGTTTGGTTAATAATATACGAATTTTTCATTTTTTCTATACGACACCTTGTATACGACGCCTGCAGTACTTGCCACTTTGTCTCCAGACCTCAGGCGGTCCAACATGGTCTTGGCAACAGGTATGCCAATTGCACATTATGGTAAATTCACTTGGCTCCACTGTTATAGTCCGTCCATAATGATGTTAATGTTAACGTAATGTTATCGGCAATGGTAATGTTAGCATTTCAAAGCAACGAGTTTCAATGGGTAATGTTTACCATTGCCACTAACATGATTGTGAACGTCACCATTTTAAACTCATTGCTTTGAATGCTAACATTACCATCGCCGGATAACATTACGTTAACATTAAAATCATTGTGGATGGCCTATTACACGGCCACACTTGTTGTCAGGGAACAGCTCATCCTAATGGAGTTTCCTTGGCAACGAGTGCGGCCGAACGCACTGGAGCAGCCAAGTGAATTCGCCATCAGAGAATAAAATGTTTAGAAATTGCCAGGTCCTGATGCATTTTCAACTTCTGTTCTGGCCACACGACAAAGCACTCATTTAATTTAGCATCTGTCTCATTACCCGGCTTCGCCTTTGTATTGTCATTCGATTAAAATCAATTGACACTTCCACTGTTCATCAGATTGGAGAACCAAACCACAAGTACCTAAATAAGTTAATTTATGGGTAGGAGCGTCGTTAATACCAAACAATGGCCACTAGATTTAAAAAACAATGGTTATTAGAACTCTAATGAATCTACCTGTTCCTACGTAACTAAAAGCACTCTTTTAATCATCATGTTACATGAACTTGTACATAACGAGATGATACGGAAATGCCGCCGGAGAAAATTTTCCACGAAAATACAACGATTTTTCATCGCGGTGTACCTACTCGTACTTGAACCAGTGAAACTTTTTGAGCAATTTTGTAAATTTAGGTGCGTAAACCGAGTGAGTAAATCTCGTGACTAAGTTGAAACGGATGTTGTCGAGATGAATTAAATTATCCATTTCCTTTTTTCTCGCAACAATCGATTTGCGCACAGGGAACTTGATTTCTCGTCAACGATGTTTCACAACATTTGCCCTCCTTTATCGCCCGTTACTGCAGGCGAGTTCAATAGAATATATAGCTTCAATAGAATATAGCAACATTAAATTGTTTATTGATTGTTTATAACCCATGAAACAGATGCCGCGTTATTTCTTATGTTGGGCCGCCTACTGGGTTTTTGAAATTCGATTTGTTTCCAATAAACCCTTAAACCAATCTCAACTCGGTGTCATTGAATAAGCGTATAAGGTGCGAAACGTAGATTGCACTGATGGAAGAAGTGCCACTGCAAGAAATTGATAGGTGTCTTTTGACATTTAAGAAATGTCATTACTAGAGAGCGGATTTATATGCGGTAAAAAAGTCCAAAATATGCAGTTTATATGCGCTTAAAAAGTATCAAAATATGCGGTGAAAATGTTCAAATAGAGCAATATATGCGAGTAAATATGTGACATAAGCTGCAAGAATAGTGAAAAATATAACATTTACATGTAAAACCAAACAACCAACTTTGACCATCAAAGTAAAAAAAAATAATTTTTCTTCGAAAATTTCCAATTATTTTTTCCATGGAATCAAAATATCGTGATTTTCTCGCACATATAGATAAAATGGCCAAAATAGTGACAAATATTCAGTTATGTGCAAAAATATGGACTAAATATGCGGCTATATGCGATTATATGGACTATCAATTTGTATGCGGTAAAAAGTCAAAATAATAAGTTATATGCGAAATAAAACTTTGTATTTAGGTTCCTTATAGATGGAAACGTCAAGCTGAAAGTCGACAGTTGCATCCAACTTAGCGAATAGAACATGTAAAAAATTATAAATCCGCTCCCTAGTCATTACTTATCCTCATAATATTGGTATGCGATATACCGATTCGGTTGGTTATAAATACCAGTTATATACCAATTCCAACGTTCTAGTGCGTAAATGCCATAAGCCCTAGGAGAACATTGAGTAAATCAAAAGCCTAGCTAAATTAAAGATAATCGAACTAAAACATTGGGAGTTATATCTTTTAGTGAACAATCCAAAGAGGCGAAACCTGTCCTGTGACAAATCTGCCATCACAGGATTTTTTTTCGTTCAACGTGGGCTTATTTTCGCAACGAGGCCTAACACAGCCGCAGGTGAATGCTTTCTGCCACTATACCAGAAATTTTGCCGAGGCCCTCTGTGTGTTACAACACAGGGTAGGGATTTTTAACGACCACCGATGGGGTCGGCACCATCGTTCACATTTTACATATTATGCGACACATCATTTATAGCCTTGCATTTAGCGAGCATTCCAACCTCGATTCCAACTAAATCAAGACGCTTGTTTTCGAGACGAAAATCCAACCGCCCCGAAAAATACTGAGGAATCCCATGAGGTGGAATATAAAACCGTTTGGATTCAAATTCAGTCGTTTGTTAAATACCTTGGATATATCCTGAAAAAAGGTCCTTTTACTAAGTATCAATTTTCATATTTTCGAATAAATTGTCTTTCATCTCAAATAAAACTTACGGCACTTTTAAAACGTCAGAATGTTGAATAAGGGTCGACCAGCTTACCTGCAACAAAATAATTACGTTAAACAAGCTATAAAAAAGTCATTTCATTAGTTTTAACAATGTGTACCTACCTAATAACCTACGTTTACTTTTAGTTTGAAAAATCTTGATCAAGGGCCGGTAGTTATTTCCATCTCTGAATAAGTTTCCGAAAAATTATTTGGCAAATAAGTACACGCAGAAACGTTGACACGTCTCTGTGCAGTGTGCAGCATATATTTGACGAATCGGTTATTCGGAGCTTTATTCGGCGATGGAAATACCGGAACTAATAATATTAATTACTATAGGTGTTTTACAGTACCCTTGTAGCACGGTCGAAGATATACCAAGGATCATTCGAAAACCATCCACCCGTAATATCTCTTGATTCCTAGTGAATATTTTTCGAGCAAAAACAGGTCGATTTCTATGTATATCGAGGAGGATACACAGGGTGCGGCGCAGCAAACGGACACAGTTAAAATTGACATTAGTCGAGAAGTAATGGCGCAACTTTAACCAAATTTGCATAAAATTGAAGAGGAGAGTATATCGGGTGATCATTTCAAAACTATCCACTTGCAATAACTCCCGATTCCTAGTGGACGGGACGGCTCCGTGGCGCAGGTGGTTGTGTGGCTGCCTGCGGCCACGAGAGCCCCGGGTTCGATTCCCGGAAGAAGTCTGGATGTTTGTGCTGTCTAGTTTGCAATTTTTCACTATCAATGTACGGAATAAAGGCAAAACTGAAGGCAAAACTCCTATGGCCAATGTGCGCCGATAAGGAAAAAACAATTTCAAAAAACAAAAATAAAAAAATAACTTCCGATTCCTAGTCAATATTTCTTCGAGCAAAAACAGGTCGATTTTTATATCGAGGGGGTCATCTAAAACATACATTAGCAAATTTCTATCTTCAGCCCCCCTGGCCCCCACTCACCCTAACTTTGAAATTTCAAATGACACTACCTACCTTGCGATACATCGAATTGAAGAAAATTAAATTCTCTTTACAAGAAAATTATTTTCAAAAGTTTTAACCCCACCCCCCTTCTCCTTAAAAATTCTCCAAGTGTCCCAATGATTATTCCGGACCCCTCAATTCTCTTTAGTTTAGCCAGGATCATCCTAGATAGCATCAGAGAAGAGAATTTTCTGTGGAAAAAGTGCTACCCAAATTCACCTCATTGCTCTCCCCCACCTTAACTTCAAAATTCAACGAAACACCAACACCACCTACTTTTGTGATACATCAAATCAAAGGGAATTGAATTCTCTTTCTGGAAACAATTTTTCTTTTAATTTTCAACCCCTCCCCCACTAAATCGCACATTTGGAGTATTTTAGGAGGGAAACGGTGGGTTTCAAGGATTTCAAAAAACTCTGTTCAGGAAGAGAATTCAATTTCTTTCAATTGGATGTGTCATAAGGTAGATATTGTCATATTAGATTTTTAAGGTGAGGTGGGGGGAAGCGAAGGAGTGAATTTGGGTGGCACTTTTTCCATAGAAAATTTTCTCTTTCGATGCTGTGCAGGATGACGTTGACAGTATTGAAGAGAATTGAGAGGACAAGAATATTGAACTGGAAACTCAGATAATTTTAAGGGAGGGGGGGGGGGGGGTAAAAATTGTATAAATATTTTTCAAGAAAGAAAAGTGATTTCTGTTCAATTTGATCTATCGCAAAATAGGTGGTGTCATTTGAAATTTCTGAGGTTTACCCGCGTCATGTCTATGTCTGTCTGTCTGTCTGAACAGGGTGTCTCATCCTCCGTGGCAATCGCGTTTTAACGCGTCCTAAAAAACCATTTTTCCCTATATCTTCTATCAACCTCTCTTCAGAAATAAAGTTTATTTGGGGTACAGGGTGGTACAGGTAAATACAGGGTGGTTCAAAAAAACATCGTGGTGAAGAAATCTGGGGATTTTACATGATTATTCTATCACTGTGGCTTTTATTTGAACGTATTCCGCCAATAAAATAATGTTGAGGATATCTCATTTGTAACTTTTAACTTACATCCTGGAATCGTATTACTTGAGGAAGTATCAGGGTTCTTTTTACGTGTTTTCGTTTATTGCGACTGTCAATGAATAGTAGTTTTCATGACAATTTTTGTGTTTCAGTGGGCATGCGCAAGATTTGACAGTTCGGGTCGGCTAGCACCATAGGTATAGAGTGGGGAGAATGATTACAGAGCTGTGCGAGTCTGGCAAGCACGCGAAGGTCGAATTTTTACCGACCGGCAAGGAACGTGAGCATGCGCCCTGGACCTGATTAAAACTGCTATTGACACCTATAATAAAAATTGTATTAGAACCAAATGATCAAATGATCAAATGAACAACTAAAAGACATTCTGATTTTGATTGGCGGTCGCAATAAACGAAATCCAAGTTACAAAAGCACTAAGTTCACTTTCCAAAATGACACGATTCAAGGATGTAAGTTCAAAGTTGAAAATGAAATATCTTCAACGTTCTTGACAGAATACGTTCAAATAAAAACTAGTGCAAAACCTATTATATCTATCTACGTCTGAATCATGTAAAATCATGCTTTTTTTCACCATGATGTTTTCCAACCACGCTGTATTTCAAAAAACTCCTTTTCCTGGAAGATCGTGGTTGATAGAAGATACAATGAAAATTTGGTTTTCATAGGACGCGTAGTTTTTGAGTAAAACGCGATTGCCGCGAAGGATGAAACACCCTGTACCTATTCGCCATTGTTCTATCATGGTTTATTAGTGGAAAAGAGAACAAAAAGTCTTTGTGGTAAGTTCAATGATTCGAACAGAATCTTGTTTTTCATCAATTCGAGAATTTCAACGTCACTTCAACAACGTCCCACAACAAGAAAACGTCCTTTCGCGTAACGCCGTCAACAGATGGATAGAAATGTTCAATATGTAAATCAAATTAAAATTCAATTTGTTGTACAATGTTCAATAATAACGGGCACTATACTCCACAGAAGAATTCACTGTTTACACCAAAAACCGTTACCGGCCTAATCTTCGTACAACCAATGTTCTTAATCCCAACTCTAACCTGTCGGAGAAGAGGGTGAACTAGTTTCATGTAATCGCCCTATTCTTGAAATTTCATGGCTGGGGCTGCTCAGGACGGTCGCGAACCGACCACAAAATTTCGTTTCAAAATCAAGCAATGCTGAAAATTATTTGAACGCACGTTATACGCGAACTAAAACGTCCATCATCGTGACGGTGCAGTTGGGAGCAATATTTTATTAATTTTATTAAGCCACTTTTCGGAGCTCTATACACCATTAGAAAGTCTTCATGGGACATTTTGTGTTATTGTATCATGGAATTATGTAATGAATCCGTTGATGAATTGCTACGAGATGTTCGGAGATCTGTGAAATAGCTGACCAAAAAAAGTTGTACAAGAGAAACTGGAATCGGTAGGTAGTATCTTAACCATTTGGCACCTGAATATTTCCGTGTTGTGTTGTGCGAGTGAGTCATGATAAATAAATGTTCCACTTTTCATTAAAGTATACCACTTGTTAACCACATTATCCATTACTGTCAAAGTTTATAAGTTTCCACATAATACTCCACTCCTATGAGCGCAGACAAACAGAAAAGTGTTCGTTTCCTCTCGAACGACTTTTCCGCTAAAAGCCTTTCCTTGCCGTTTTCTTTGATCAAGTTATACATACATCCTTCGCTGCCTTTATTTCCTTGTGTGTCCAACATAGAACTCGTTTTGCTATAGGGTTTATTAAAGAGGAAATTGCAAAATTCAGAACGTCTGTTTATTTATAGTGAGAATAAACTGGAAATTAGCTGCACTTTATTGTGTGTATGTGTTGTTGTACCTTCACAGTAATTATTAGGTAGGTATTACTTGAGTCACTTGTGGGTAGGTACCGCATGAGCTTGCTTGCCGCAGTATTGGATTGAGCAAGAGCAAAATAATTACGTTATTTCCTAATTACCCATTTAGGTATAATCTTTATTTATAATTAACCGACAAGCAATTCCTTAATAGCTGTGCAGAATTCCTGCTTAAAGATTGATGTCGTTATAGCACTAACGCACACACGATGGTGTTACATTAATCTCTGGGATATACTCTTGCTACTTGGAACTTACGGGTACATATCCGGCAATAGACGCTAGACAGCATCGATGGGAAAGTTCTTATCTCTAACTGAGCCGGGTATTTGCAGAACATCCGATTCAAATGACTCCTAAGCTTCAGAAATGTAACAATGAACATCTAAAACTAACAGTATATTATGTAATAATTAATCTTGATGTTGATTTAAAATTCCATCTCAAACATGATAAATCATACATTGTATACAAGGTGCATCATCATCACAAAGTTAGCAGTCCGCATAAGCTGATTGGACGTGACCTCTATCTCTTCCTACGTTGAGTAATCTATGCATTTCCCCTGACGTAGAACATCCTGCATCCCTATACTTAGGTACAATAGTAACCTAACTTAGACTCGCATCTGGACCTACCTCCATCATTATTTATTCCTATTTTCGCCTCTGGGTGTGTCGTGGAACAGTAATGTCTCGAATAAGGTTTCATGTCTCAACTCTCAGATGCGTCCTCTATCTGTGCCTCGACCAGCCTTTTTTACTATTTTGTCTTACATCTGTATTTCATTTCTCCATCTATTTCTCCACTAAACTCTATAGCTAATCAACAACTACTATTCACGGTATCTTCGTCACTCGTCTATGGCACTACATTAAAACTGCTTCCAGTTTTACCAGTTTATTAAAATTAAACACAACAAGCCACAACCTGCTCGTACCTCTCGATTCATCTTTAAGAAATGGGATAGGAAACCATAATAATTACAGATTGATTATAGGGTTTGTTGTCCCTATGATGAAAACGTGCAGTGCGATTTATATCTTCTTTCCGATCAGATTCGAAATTCGGTTCGATTAGCAACTTCCATGCTCCAATATGTATATAGGAAGGATTTTGATTGGTTCAGATTGGTTCATCACCCTAGAAACGATCGCTTCGGGTCGATCGTAAAGATAGCCCAGATCATAAGCTGATGACGTTAGAAACACTTCGATATACGCAACATGTTATAGAAGGAACTTGGAACGCATTTCGATTACCGATAACATTTCAAGATACATATTCGATAAAAAATAAAAGGCGCACTTAAGCAAATGCGTAACGTGCAGCCGCAAATAGCGAACATGGAGTTTTTTTTTTAGTAAGCTGTCTCCGCATCAAACTTTCACAACGTCATGTTCCTTTTTCTTTCAGAAATTTATAACGCAAGCACACAAAATGATTCCGATTTCCGATATAAACACTGCCACATAGAGATTAATCGTGCGACAGAGATTATTCAATTCGAAGTTTTGCTATACAACACAGAAATCTTTGTGGTTTTACACTGCGTGGACTTCTGGAGGATAGCCTTGCCTCGAACAAATAGATTACCAATTATGTTGTAAAAACGGAAATAATCCTTCACAATTAGATAACGTTAAATGCATAAATACGTTATTATTATTCCTTAGGTAACGGTGCAGTAGGATTTGGCTTAATTTGTGAGGTGTTTTTAATTGGAAATATTATGTATCTCTGACTTTTCGAACTTTTTAGCTTTAATCGCTCAGGTAGATTTGTCTATCTATAAAAGAGATGACCTATTGTTGAATGGAATTTTCAGCAGCTGAATACTTCAGATAAACATACTATTTTATACCAAATTCCATGCTGTTTGATAGGGACCGGTTTGTTAGGAATTCTAAACTTAGAATTGGAGAAACCCTATTATAAGCGATCATCATACTTAGGTAAGCATTCAATTTTCCATTTGACAATTGGGGGGCGACAGTGGACACACAAAGATAAGGAGCACCACACCATCAGAACCATACCACCACCACCACCACCACGCCACGCCATGGATCACCATGGCATTGATCATGCCATAAGAAACATGTAATTCATAAAATCATGTAACTGTTTATTTTTCGTTAATTTGTATGTTTGCTTATAAAGCCAACTTGACTGAAAATGTGTTATTGATCGACCTATTTATAACACTCAGCTGATTTACTTACAAATTGGGTATGGGTACGTACACCCAAAATAGCTGCAGGTGCGTCTCAATGTCTTTCGCTCCTATAAAAATTCCATTAATTTCAAAATAATTGGCCAGTATATTAAAAAATTTACGAGTTTTGCGATACCAAAACCTACCCTGAACATTTTATCTAGAGAATTCAATCTGCTCGGTGTCATTATGCAAATCTGAGCGAAATCTATGTAGACATCGCAGCTAGCGACAATAATGCAATAAATTTAATTGAACCCGATAAATTGAATAAAGTGAACATAGAAAACTGCATCACTTTCCCTTCGGCGTTCGAATTATGATCATTCAACTATAATGTGCTCAATTTGTTGCAAACATCTAGTACCTGATTACAATAATTAAAATATGTGGAACAGAAATACGTACAACAATGGTCATAAGCTATATGATGGTGGATGGAAAGCAGAGAAATCCAGCGTGGGCATCGAGATGATGGGACAAAAATTAGTACCTCTATATGGGAGGCATTCAAATTTCAGCTTTTGCCGTATAAAAGCTGGACTAGAAATTGTAATTATCAATGTTATTAAGTATAAATAAGAGAATTTCCTGCTACACATCTAGTATTATATTGAAGGTATATGAGTTACGCGTAATTAGCAAATTCATTAAAAACCACCAATGAATCTAACGGTTATAATGGGATCGCCATAATGTAATCTCGCTCGTAAAGATGGATAAATACAAATTAGAAATAAGATACATGCGGGTATAAGACGTATAATATAAATTCCATACATGCACCTTTTGCGCTACCTACCGCTTAATCGTCTTAATACAGTGAAAGGTTGAAGCACTCTTAGTTTTCGCTTCGACATTTCGTCACCTGTGGTAGACCATTGTTTAAAATTAGTTTGCACGAACTAATAAGTGAGACATTGTTCGGCTGATTGGTGAGCACCTTTAGAATAACAAAAATCACAAAGTTTACAGCACCTCCACATTTAATTATGTTGTGGTAGCCCTGAAATGTGTCTCGGGGGCTCGGGGCCAAAAGCTCATTTTCCCAGCCAGGCACACTATCCGCCGGTTTCAAAAAAGATCATTAAGCTGGGTATAAGAAACTGCAGCATTTCCATAAGCGAGTCGATCAGCTGAAATTGACCAAAACAGAAATCCTGCAATCACTGATCACTGATAAGCTTAATAATAATCTGCATTGGAACTGGTGTATGTCTATGTGATATCACTATTCCACCAGAGGCCCTATTTTCGGAACCGGGGAACAGATCATCAGGTGATTTTGCCTAGGTGACAGCCAATCACAGTCCTGGTTGCCTAGCAACTTCGCATAGTGACGGATCACACGTTTCCCGAAAATAGGGTCCCAGAAGTTGAGAAACTAATGGGATCTCCTTATCCCACCTGATCGCTCTATGATAACTTCATACGTATCTAAGAATTGTGAATACAAGCCAACATTCCTAAAACATACGAGAAACACCATCATCCAGCAGATTCCAGGGTTGCCAGACTTGTTACTTCAGTATACAGGGTGCTACACTGTTTATGTCAATATTTTAGGAGATGGTAGAGCATCAAAAAATAAGTAGACTTTCTCAAAAAAATGTATATCGGAAACGCATTATAACGGAGATAAGGGGTTTTCAAAGTTGAGTTTTAAAAATGGTTTTTGTGTTACATACATGTATGTAATTCTAAATTCATTCAACTACTGGATTTGGACCAAATTTTGAACACAAAGTAAGTTGATGCATACCTACAAGTTGGTCACATTAGCTTCTGTCAAATAATGTAAAAAGAATTTTTCAATTTTTTAATAATTGAAAAAGACTAATATTTTCTTTTTGTTTTTCGGCAAAAGTACTATTTAAACACTACAAAAGTATTTTTCGATGCTCTGCCATCTCCTAAAATATTGACAAAAAACAGTGTAACACCATGTAGATAGATCCATGCTTTTTTGGTGCGCCAAAGACAAAAATCTCACCTCTTTTATTTTCGCTGTTTGTTTCCTGATTTTCTCGAAAATTTTAATCTTTTATCGAAGGTCATAGGCCAAAAAATTGGCATTTGACAATTGAGGAAAATATTTATAAAATGCTATGAAATTCGAATGGGTTTTGGTGAAGGACGGTAACACGGCTCTGCGGCCCCCGAGTCGCATTTCCACACATGACACGGTCAATTTTTCGAATATTTCAATATTCTCATATCAGTTGACAGGCAACTAAGCCTTTGGACAAGCCAGTTTCACACACGGTACAATAATAAACTGTGAAATTTCACCAGCCAGGTCACTCCAATCACGATTCCACTGAACGTATACTAAGTATATCATTGTCTGTAGCGTAGCATATAATCATAAACACAGAAATTTGGATTTTCGCACCCCGATCTCGAAAATTCATCAAAAAAGAGCATCCTAATCAGACTTCTGATGACACTCAACTCATACTCATACTCATCCCCGCTATTTCCAATTCAACACCGATGATTTCAGATTATTGTATCGATTTTTGAAATTGCAATCTACTGGATGCAGTAGGTACACCATGATTTTTGCAAAAATGAACAGAATTTATTTTTGGCTTGGACTTTGTATTGTAGAAAACTATAATATGAGGTAGGTACATTCTGTTACGTTTCGGTGGTGCCATATATTACATATTTTTGTTACCTATGCTGGCAACAATATTATACTATCCATTTAGATTATTAACTTGCGCCAAAGCTTCAGTGGCCACTCCCCAGCCATCTTCTACCATCAGCCGAAAAAAAAGCTTAAATCGGTTTTCACTTTCATACTAACTCCAAAATAAAGCTGATAAATATTCAGTTTATTATAAGAATAAATCATCAAGATACCGAAATATTCTCTGAAATAATAGTTATTTTATCGCGGTGTATATTGTATATACCTATCTATTATCATGACGGATGTACAGTTACACTTCCAGAACAATTATTCACCAAGGTTTTAAATCAGTGACATTCAACATTTTGAGCATGGACAGACACTATCTTGCAATGAACTTCCACGACAAATCAGGAAAGAAAGTAAAACTTGTAAAATATTCGGCGACAAAAAAGTGAAAAGTGCAATAATTGAGCCCAACACACGCGTCCACGTTCATGAATAATAAAATTGGCGTTGGTGCAATTTCACTTATGATGGTGTCAAAAAGGTTAGAGTTTTACTCGGTTTATAGAAAATTGTGCGTTCCTTAGAAGAAGAAAGTTTACACAAAATTATTTATAACGTATCAAATTTATCAAATTGGTAATATGGATAATGAAGAGGCGCGAGAAAGAATAGAAAATGATGTGACAGAAAAGTTACACCGTGAAAAATCTAGGTTATTAAAGATTTTTTATCACTTTGTTTTATATCCCAATAACACCTAATAAGACAGAAACTAGGGTGTGAAAATTCTTAATTATGTATCGGTCTCGTCCATGATTAGTCAGTTCTGATAGGTATATTAATTTAGTTGCAATTACGTCAGGTATAACTAAAAAGTATGGTGCTACGCTTAAACCAAAAAAATTGTATCACTATTTTTTGTCATAATTACACCTGGGTCTACTAAAATGTCATGACGTCATTTTAATAACTACTATTATAAATGTATATTATAGCAAGGTCATATTTTCTTGTAACATTTCACAACCTCCTAAACAGCAAATTAGGTTCTAAAATAAAACGCCAATGTACACAGAATTATTTTCTGTGTACATTTACGAAATTATTGCACGAACGGAAAATTAGGAACTTGGAAACGTTGGAGTTTCTTACAAGGAAGCGCGATTTGCCGTCAATTGAATCAGTTTCGACATTATTTGAGTTTCTCCAATGAGATAAAGCAAACAAAACGTTTAAGGAAAACCGTGACAAGAAAATTACTTACCAATATTTAATTATGATGGAATTATGTACATAACGGCATGAAAGTTTCGTCGAGACAGTCCATGTAGGATTAAATTGACTATTAGTGATTAATGTAAATAGTTCTGTGTAAGTATAACCCATCTGTCAGCTACTGCCATTTAACAGTATTAATTATACTGCATCTTGTGCAGAAATATCAGCGCTAACGATCCATCAGAAGAAGGCTCCAAAGACAAAAATTTGCCAGGAGGAAATTCAAGATTAATTGAAGTGTAAACGCGGGGCAATAAGAAGAAGGATCGTGAACGGAGGAACAAATCGAAGATTGAAGATCTAACTACTACAATAATACGCGAAGCATGAACATGATCAATTTTGTATTAATTATGTTGTCATATTTGCTAGGTACTTTCTCGGAATTATCCATATAAAATGTGTGTCACGTTTCTTGAGTCGGAATTAAGCCTTCGAGTTAGTGATATTTTATAGCCACAAATTTGTAACTTACGGCACTCTTAACGGGTAGACGATTGGAAGGGTTGACCGGCTTACCTGTAACAAAATAAATATGTTAGGGCTTCTTCTAAAATACCTTTTTGTGCGCTGAAACAAAAATTGGTCTGGTTTCTGTCGAAAAATAGGGCTGCAGAATGCGCAGGCGTGGGTGCATTTTGTAAAAGTGAAAAGTTTCAATTTTATTGCTATAGTCCACTTTTTCCAAACTCCAAAATTAAAATAAGTGGATGCGTGAATTATTTAGCCTTGAACGGTTTCGGAGATATTAGATAAAACCGAGGATAAAACCCACCTCCAGGGTCCCACCTTTAGGGTGCTGTCACTCTCATCGGAAACATTTTTCGACCTATGTTTATACGAACTTTTTTTTTATTTTCGGCGTACCATCTGCTGACAAAGTATTGATGGGACACCTGTAGAAACAAAATCTCTCAAGTCACTTGAATCACGGTTACACTTGTAAGATGATAAATTAAAGGACTGTCGTGGAAGATCAACTTCCTGGTGTACAGGAAAGTTGAACGACAGCCCATTTGCTTGCTGCATATTTTTTTGAGGATATATTTCCATTGTATGTATTCATTTTGGTAAGCAAATAAACAATATTATTATTATTATCATCATCATTAATACTCTAGGTCAGGAAATGCCGAAAGGGCATCTAGTTACTCAAAACGAAAAGTAAAACAATGATTTAAACTAACGTCTGGTTTCATTATCAATCAATTTTACAAATTAATGGAACAATCCAACTGACATTCTTGAAAGCGGAAGGCGGCGGTTTGGTCATGGTCATCTGGTTCTGAAAAGATGAAAACGGGTGTGAGCATAACGCTACTCTCATAAATTGATCTCAGGTCAATCCACGTTTACCATCACGTACATCACTTCAGCGCATACATGAGAACGCATACCTGCAGAGCGCGGTAATTTCAATTTTGACGCACGAAGTGTCACTGTCAATGGCAACTGTCAATCAATAATCGAAATGTAAACAAACAACAAACATAACCTCCTAACCATTCAACATTTAATATTGTTGAGAATGAAATGTTACGTGCCGTATGGCAGAAAGACGCAGAGAAGATTCAGCTGATACGAAACACAACGAGCTGCAAGGCGATCGACGAAACAAGAGCGTTATTTTGTTAGATCTGTCGAAACGTCAAATTGACGTCAAGCGCTGTCAGCTGAAATTTGCGTGATGTTCCACACGCACACCGTATTACAGTGTTGTCAACTTGTTGTCGTGATATAGATATGGCAACGTCCTACTTTCACAGGTATGCGCAGAAGCCTTTCGGGAAACGTGGATTCAGTATGAATTCAACTTCAACTCAGTCTTGAATCAATATGACTGTAGAACAATTCCACTAAGCCTTACTAAAGACGCAACTTGGCCTTCTATAAGCATTATGGAAACATCACATAAATACCGGCCAAAGTCTAAGTGAACACCGTGATAATGAAACGTACACGGGTACCCCCAACGAGCACCTGTTTCCAATACCACATCACGTGTATCAAGCGTGATTAATTTCATTCTTGGTTTGTCTACACGAGTGATCACCCCTGAGACAAGAAACCCGGTCCTGTGCCGATTCGTGCAATGGAGCCAGTGGACAAAACGCACAAGTTTCCTGTCCAGCCACACAGGACCACTCTAATACCGATCGTGCAATGGAACCACGGACCACGGGCCCCTGTCGCGTATCAACACCGACAACCTCAACCGTCTACTCTGTATAAGCAATGCTGAGGTTCTCATGTTTGATTATTCATATCAGCATAATCAATTACAGTGAATAAGTAGGTATATGCCCTGTGAGAAAAGACTCACCGTTTGTATGCTGACAGCTTCGTGAATTTGTCACAAGGAGAAATGCACCTTGTCAGTAACTATGCAATAATTTTACATACAAAGGTAAACAAAACAGAACCAACTGTTGTGGTCAATTGTTATAAAAAAAATAGGTTACTTACACACACTGGACATGCAGGATGTCCAGAAAATAGCGGAAAAGCTCTCCAGCACGTTTTAAGAGACCCTTCAGGGAATTACTAAAAAATCATGGAAAAATTCTTCGACTTTCATTTTTGGGGTTATCGAGGATCAAGGGACGGCTCACCCTTCTAGTTTTGTCAATTCGAAAGATTTCAGTTTACCGTTGACGGCAGAATTATGAGAAAAAAATATCTACCACTGGATGTATTCTGATTTTTTTTCTGCACAGGGTGAGTCAGAAGCTAAGAAAATTATTATTCGAAGGAGCAGTTTTTGATCCTTGAAGGTTTCAAAAATGAAAGTCTAAGATTTTTTAATCATTTTTTCTGAATTCCCCAAAGGGTTTTCCACAACGTGCTGCAGAACTTTTCGCCATTTTCTGGACACCTGTATTATAAAGTAATATCGTTCGGAAACACAATTTTGAACACGATGTTGAGCACTGTAGACAGTTCTTCATTTTTAAAGTAGGCATTTGAATGTAGAACAGAGTGATGCACTTGGCAGGACAGCAAGGGAGACGGAAGTAATGCATTTAGACCGATTCTATGCCACTGTCAAGTAGTTATCTGTATGCAGAAAAACAAGAAAGTACATAAATATTTCCAAATTTCGAGAATGTCATGTTCTCATCAATGGTATTTTAAGTTGACGTGATTTTTTTTAAATGGTTCTATTCGTTGGTCGATACCACCCTGGACCCTGGTTCCTCTTTAATGGTCAATTTTTAGAACAGGAAACTACAATCCGAATGGCATGCGCGTGTAAAACAAAATGAGTGAACTTTACAAAATTCAGCTTCAGTTTTCTTATTACCATTAAAGAATACTTCGCGAAAATCTCAATTGCATAAGCATTGGCATTTCTATAATGATACTAATAATACAATAATGGTATAATTAAATTTTTGTGAAAGCTTTCAAACGTTATTGAATGTTGGCTATTTGGCAATAAAAGGTCTGTGATGAACCGCAAAAACCTCTCTCATTAGAAAATCCACAAGCTCATCAGTTGCTTTTTTTTGTTTTGTTAATTGACTCTTGAACAAAGTTCCATTTAATGCGATTTTGAAGCATATCCGAAGTCATATTTTTCTTGCTAGGAAATGAGCAGCATAAAGAAGGAAACGCAGAATTGTTTGATGATTATAATAAAGTGTAAAGAAAGTACGTTTTAATTGTTTATACTTTCTTTCGTGTATGAAATGAGCAATTTCACAGTGCGAGTAACGAATCGATGATTATGGAATGTACACTAAAATTTCAGTAAAAGTGAACGCGGAATCAGAAATTCCGTTATTTGTTTACTATAGGTAGAAATCTACAGATAACATCAGAATTCTGAAAAGGCAAAGATGGCATAACTTATAGTATTTTTACCTTTGTTACTGGGGGATGGTTGCGTGCTCGGGAAATTTTGAGAAGCCTGGTACGAATCTGCACAATTTATTCGTGATGTAATCCATTAAATATCTCAGGCTATCATGATGCAGTTTTCTATATTTCCACCCCTCTTGCATATCATTAAAAAGTGGGACGAAGTGAAGTTTATTTTCTTGTGGTGGAGAACTGATTTTATTTAGTTTTTATTCTTATAGAACCAATTATGCAACCATTGTTTCGTGATTTAGCACATTCTGTTCATCCGTCACCGCGTCTTAAAGACAGGTGTTAATAATTATTATGAAAAAACAAAAGAAAACAAAGCATTTAATTTTTCGCCTGCAACAACTTTATAACAATAATTACTATTGCGTGCTCAGCTGGATGCGAAGTTTTTTGTGTCTAAAAGCATGATAGTTGATGGAAAAAATCGAACGTGGTACGAATTTGTGTGATGGCACGAATTTTCAGTTTTGTCAGTCGATATTAGGGTAGGGTAGGGCGGCGACGCTCGTTACCTAGTACCATAGCGAAATATCGTCAATATTTATGACCCTGAATTGGTGAAATAGTTCTTCAAATGCTATTGATTAGAACATGACATGAACTTCTACTAATCGTGTAATAGTAATCTGCTCATGAAATAATGCTCGTGCTGCCATGAAAATTGCTTGCAGAAACGTCATCTGCAATAAGCTATACAGGGTGTCCGTTTTTCACTTGAACTATACTCTCTCTTTTTTTTCCCTTGCGTTAAGATTGCATTACTAAACAATTTTAAACAATATTAACAAGGTATTACCACTCAGCCAAGCAATGGCAGTTTTTTTGTTCATCCAAGTACATTAATCTATGACCTGTGCGATTTTTTCCGTTCACTATTTCATTCCTAAAGAAAAGTTTCTATCTAGGATTATAATTGGCTTATAGGTTTTACATCCAGATGATATAATTGACCTTACAATAATAGTTCTGACACCGTGAAATGAGAGATGAATAAAAGATTTTTAATTAACACGTCACAACCTATAACTGCTTGATTTTTCTTCTGCGGTAAACACATAAAGCAACCCAATCAATTCAAACAAAGACCGAAAATACGGTACTAAATCATTTCAAACTTGGCCACAATGTATAGTTATTAATTAACACTTTCACTTAGCCATACATTAACACAAAGGTAATATTAGAGGTGTCAGTGTTTGAAAAAAACACGAGGATGATGCGTTTTCAGTTCTCTCCAGAAAGCTGTACCTAATTTTTGTGTAGATATACACAGCATCACTTTGACGTAAACTCACCAAACACATTCGTTCTAAAATCACAATTTCTGATTGAATCGTATGAATATATTTTTCTTGTTTCAATGAGGGAAAATTCAAGAATATGTGTTTCACTTAACACATTCATCATATTTTTGTTTTTTTTTGTTTCAATGCGGTTATTTTCAGTAGGAAACGAATCCCTGATGTTGAATTCTTTTCCACAAGTAACAAAAATTCTATGTGTTTGATCGGTTGTCTCAATTTTTTCCATAAATTGAACATAATTCCATATTTAGAAAACATCATGATTTGTTAGCGTTACGGTGGGCTATAATGTACAATATTATATATTTTCTTGTTCAAAAGATCACATCGTCGTGTTCCAGAAATAGCTGAAAGGAAAACCTAGATACTAGAGGCCAAGTTTAGAGTTTCTTCCTTCGATTAATTCTGGAACTTTGCATAAAAGATTTTGGAAATTAATAAATCGCGTAGTTTAGATAGTAGATTGAAATGGTGGGGCTCATAACAAATCGTAAAGTTCAAATTTTCAGATATAGGGCGTCAATGGAAAAGAAATGGCATAATGAAAGGTGGCACATAAAAAGTGAATAATGTGCGGTCTCTTGGCTGAGCAAGTCAAGGTAGCGACCGTTATCAACGGGTTACTGGGACTTGAGGCCACGAAGAACCGGCTGGAGCACATAAAATGTGAAACTTGAGAAAATCGGTCCGTTCTCGTGCCGAAGGGCCCAAGGCTAAACCAAATCGTACCAATCGAGTACCGCAGTACAGTGTGACAGCACTGCTTGCTTATTTTCTACATTTTTCAGTTTTCATTCATGATTTAAGCGGAATTGGCCAATTATTTCATCCACTGACGTCAAATCATATACTTGTGATAGATAACTAGAGCTTTAGAGAAATTGGAATTAATATAATTTTCAAGTATCGAGATGGCTGGTCTGATTGCGCAAAATCTGTCAAATGATGCCCTCTCCGTGTTTACCGGTGGGTCAAAAAATAGAAGAGTCAAAGAAATCTTTTTTTTTTCAACATTTTTTTGACACTTTTGGAGCATTTCCCTAATTGCGGTTCAGTTTTCTACCCCAAGTTTGCAAACACCTGTGGTTCAAGAAAAACAGTGTGGCTAATGTAGGAAGAAAACAAAAAAATGTGGTCACAGTTAGTAGTTACCTAATCGAATATAAAAATTGGTTAATCTTTCGACAGCTCAATTTTGAAATGACCAAAAACTATCATACACTTACAGGGTGTCTTAAAATTTGCGCCAAGTCCGGGCCATTTTGCTCCCTCTCAAAAACTCTTGCTTTGCAACACCTCAACCCTACACGTTGATGTCAAATATCTGTCAGACTTCAAGCTGGGAGCCCTAGCGCCGGTGGTCTGTGAGCGGTCAAGACTGAATGCGATTTAGGGCGAGACGCATTATGATGCTTGGTACCTACTGTCAATTTGCGTGTGACATAACCTCAAAAATCACAGTTCACGGTGACGATCATTCTGAAGTTATGAAATTTTGCAAATTAAAATAGATATAAGTTTAGTACAGGCAACGTTATGACTTATAACCATCGAATTACAATAATAATGAGTAATGACCCATTGCGTGATATTTAGTTGTACGTACGTGTAAGTATTTTATTATTGTTATTATTGGTTGAGCACTCGTTATTTCTGCATTATTTAATGATATGTAATTATCTTCATACTTCCGAGTACAAACACACATAATATTGAAAAATAGACATCGTAACGAGAGATAAACATGAATTATTTGCATGATGTTATGTGTATAATACCTCTACATGTAGCTTGATATACAGGATTTCCCTACATTTGCCTGCTAAACGTCAGCACCAGATTCTCCGATCAAAAATAAGAAAAAAGTGTCATTAAGCATGAGTCAAAAAATACTTCGTAAGAGAGCTACAGACACCTTAAGGTAGGTCCCTAGAGATGGTGTTTATTCAATATATCGTCTATCTTTCTGACCTGAGCCTTAACCTTAAGCATGGAACAATTTTACAAAATTGGTCAACAACAAAAAAATATAGCAATAAATAACAATCAGATACAAAAAAATCATTCAATATACGGTCCAGGAGTTATGTCACTTTGAATGCAACTAAATTTTTGTTTTGGGTGGTCCATTTCAATTGGTGCGCAGTTTATACTAAGTGATTCATGAGTGATCTTACATAGGCTAATGGGAGATAAAGGACTTCGATGCGAGTCAAGATCTACAGCAGAAATTTTGTTTTCTCCATTAGTTACGAAGATACGGGGTGTTTTGTGTGTTTCATATGAAACTTGTAAGCTGATGAGCGATATTTCTGAAACGGCTAGAAATATTTTGTTGAATTTCAACAAAATATCTCTAGCCGTTCTAGCCGTTTCAGAAACATCGCTTATCAAAGTTTCATACGAAACACACAAAACACTGTATCTTCGTAACCAATGGAGAAAACAAAATTTTTTTTTCACTACTAGCCGTTAAGTGCATCATTATTAACCTCTTCCTGAATTGGGATGGCGGTTTTCTAGTATTAAAAAAAATACTATATAAACCACGGTTGAGAAAATTATTATAGCTTCAGCGCCTTATATCCCTCAGCTGCGCTTCGGGATCTAAACTGGCGCTTCAGCTATAATAATACTTTCTCAACCTTGGTATATAATATACTATTTTTCACTACTAGCTGTGAAGTATACCATTATTGACCCGTCTAGAGGTCGTGAAGTGAGATTTCACAACCTCTTGCAGAATCACCTAGGCCGGGCGTATTATTAACCGCTTTGTCTGATTGACGTGCAGAATCAAGTTGGCCGGGCATATTATCAACCCCTTCGTCTGATTGACGTTTGGCGACTTGGCGTTTGCGTTTGAATCTCATCAAATTATTGACAATAACGGCAGCTCACTTACACGAAAAGATCGAGACATTGTTTGACCGGGCCTTATTAATTGCAGAACTTGTTGTGGTGTACATGAATTTGGTTGATTTGATGAAATAGCAGCTGAAGGTCGGACGGTCCTTTACAACCTAACCTCACAATATTTCTATTTTGAAATTATTTCCAATTAGCTGTGTTCACTTCTCGATAAGTACACATATCATTCACAATTTGTCATTTTTAGTGTATGCAGTTTTCCTCGAAAGGAACCAGTTCTAAAAAATCGCATACGTTTTCATGAAATTGTTTTTAGTTTTGCTCTGACAGTAAGTCATTGGTGACCTTATCTGCTGTCTCACACAATTCGAAAGGTGTCTCGCGACCTTCGTTCATTATCATCATCCCGGCGAATATAATTTGAAGTTGAAAACTTTCAAAGTTTCCGAAGAGCCTACTTGGTTTTAATTGACATCCGCAATAATGGATGCGGAGCGTTTTTTATAAAATATTGGAACTTCACGATTCGGATCTACTTTGCTAGTAGTGAAAAAAATCGTATATAAACCGCGCTTGAGAAGGCTATTATAGCCTTCGCACATATCTCCCTCGCCGCTACGCGGCTCGGGATTTAAACTTCTCAACCTTGGTATATAATATACTAATTTTGGATCCTGACTCGCCTCGAAGTCCTCTATCTCCCATTAGCCTATGTAAGGTCACTCATGAATCACCCTGTAGTTTCAGAGATATCAAATTTAATAGTAATCATCTTCAGGCGCTCACTTTTGAGGGGCTGTTGCTCCTTTATAAAGCATTTTTCGAGCCATGGTTACAGAAAATGTTTTCTAACTTCTGATGATAGAGTCTGCAGCTGAAGTTTAGCAGGCTTATTTAGGAACACCTGTATACCGCATATACAGTGCGTGCTTTTCACCTAGACCCAAGTTCGGTACACCTGCCATTTACGCATGTGCGGGTTCCAAACGGTGCTTTCCATCTACGTGTTTCTACTCGGTTCTGCGCCGTTCATTGGATCACGTAAAATTTTGTGCCACACCATGGAACATGTGCCGTCTGGTGGTATTTGTACCGTCTAGGTGGAAAGCACCCAGTTCCGATTTGAGAATTCCCGCTTTATTCACTGTCACTGGGAGATGCCAAAATGAGACAATCTTACCATTTGTCATATTATCAATTAGCAGTTTTAATAAAAAAATCGATTGTGGCACCACAATACTTTCCCGACTGGTATCCAGGAACCGATGGAATTTTTCGTACGGTCTCTTCGGGTGGAAAGTTGAATTTGAGAGGAAGATTGAAACAAATTTTGCAGGAACATTGTTTTTCGGGGGCTTTCAAATGACGTGTGGAAAATCAAGTTCCGTGAGAGCTTCCGTCATTTGTTGACAGTGACACTTTTTGATAGATGACATCTAAAAACCAATGGGCTCAACACCAAACTTTCCCTTCCATTAGTGGAGGTTAAGGAAAGTAAAATTACTCATACCATACCTACTGAACCTCATAGAATATTATTCTATCCTGAATTTACAATTTAAAACGTACATGCACCTTCACTTACGGCAATGTTACTCCATCAGATATTGAATGAAATTTGTGTCACTCTAATTTCATGTAACTTCCTCATTTACTATAGAAATGATACAAAACTTGATTTAAAAAAATGTCTATGTCGTTTTTATCAACTGCTTAGTTAGACATAGACATACCTGAAGAATCAAAAGCCGTACCATTTACAGCCTGAAATTATTCTCATTAAATGTGCAATTAGAATGTTGAGGTGCATCGCCAATTATTATTAGTGTTGAGCCACCGTTACTTGGACCTTTTCTCAAAGGCTTAACGTTCTCTCAGACTCAAGATTTGCATGAAAACCGAACTATTCAAGCTTTTTCGTGTCATAGTGTAAACAAAAATATGGACGTGTAAATAAATTAGAAGAAGCCGAGCCGCGAGTTCAGCGACCTGGACTGTTTCTAATAGGAAAAACTAACAACTATTAAGAGCTTGGACTTTTTTACTAACAATAATAGATATTCTGATGCAGACACCTACACTTTCTTTTCACATTAGACCAGAAATTTAAAGCGAAGATGACATCGACTGAATTCTATTAGTGGACATTTGCATAATAATACGTTGCTGTAGTACTACAAACCAAACTATCTCAATGCTCATATTCTTTGTTAGTCATCTCGCTCAATAGAATTGAAACATTTTATTAAAAGTTACTTCATAAGTGCGAAGCACTCATCAGTAAGCTTGCTTCGTTCAGTATAATAAGCTATAAATTTATTACTAGATTGTGATTTGTAGAATAGTATAACCACAAATCGCTGAAAAATCATGAATGATTATAATATACCACGTGCTATCAACAAAACTTTATTATTTGGTTTCTGGCTTTGGCAACAATATATGTATTTATCAATTGAGGCAACTGGATTGGCGAATAAACTGAATATTCCGACATCGAATTTCGAAATTCGGTTGATCACATGATACCATGATACCAGGATACCGATTGAGTTGATACCAAGAGTGGTGTCAGTTGAACTGTTCCTCAAAAACGATGTAACGCATGCTTTGATAATGACAAGTGCCAGTTGATGGCCATCTGAAGAAAGACATACCTCTCCACATTTTTCGTCTGTAAATCCAAAATCCAAAATCACACACTGATGATTCTCTTGATGACAATTGCACAACACTCACGTGGTGGCGATTCGTATGTATACAGACCGAATATTACATAAAAATAAATTACCGACAAACATCCTTGGATTAACATAAAATGGCTAATGTATATGTTAAAGAAGATCACAAAAGTAAATTGACGGCAATATTAACACTATTCTTCCCAGAATCGCAACGTCCTTGATTATCTTCGCACTATTGTTTTTCCTGGGAAAAATACGACACAAATTGAAGAGAACAAAATCCGGTGGCCACCACCAAGTTTCCGCAAAAAAATATGCACAACTATTGTTTAATTTAACAACACGTAGAATAATTATTGTAAATCCAAGCTACGGTCAAGTGTTGTCAAAGCCAACTGAACTGACCAACTGGGTTCTCTAAACACAGGACCATTTTAACCTTCAAATTAACTAAGAGGATTCGGGTACCACAATTACATTATTTTTAGCGTCCAACATATACACAGGTATGTTCCAGTGGACCGTGCTTCCTCTCTAGAATGTCGACTTCATACTTAATTACATGAAAATAAGTACTGGATGTATGAAACAATAATTGAAGCTTTACCTCTCGCTTTATGCCTACTAGGAAAAAAGTATTGTTTAATGATACAGATTGAGTTTCCAAGCTTTTTTGAATATGTTAATGGATTGTAGGTACTTAGGGAAATATGGGAATATGATGACGGAGCCATTCTCGTATCTTGAACAGTTACAAGTTCTTGAAATAATGAAAGGATTACTGTAGTAAAAATTTTACTAAATTAAGAGTTGGGGTTTCGCTAATCCCCTTTTGAAAACGAGCTTGGAAACCAAGTATAGCTTTGCACATTATCCGTCAGTCTGTCCGTCTAAACTAAGCCAAAATTGGAGTGGACCGGCCCAAAATTTTGCCTATCTTGAGAAAAAATTGATAGATTACGAAAATTTTTGTGAGGCTCGATAGAGTAATCCTTCGATTACAAGGTACCATTTTCAATCACGTAATTGTTAGCGTAGGATATACAGGGTGACAATGGGAGGAGTGCAAACGAGACCAATATTGCAGATTTGATATTGATATGATTCCAGCGAGGTCCCGTTTTAAGAAATCCCGTCGCAGAATTTTGTAGATCACATTTTTGGGAAGCATTATAAGGTGCGTAATATGGAAGTGTAGTAGAGTGCTGAAAAGTTGTAAAAATTCTGTCTTTTTATTTTGAAGTTATGGAGGGACAAAAGTTGGTCCTTCGATTGCTTCTATTTTCGTTGTTCCAAAATAATTCAGCAAACTGTTTATGGAAAAATAATGAGCACAAGAAAATCAACCTCGGAATCTGGTATTGAATTTCTGTTTTCTATACGAAGTGAGTCGTGAACTACAAAAATTAAGTTTTCCTAAAAAAAACAGAAGCGAAAGAATTCTATTGAACTGAATTGTGTTTTATTGTGCCCTGCACAGGTTATGGGACCATTGTGATTGTTTGCAGCTCGGTTTGCAGGTGATTTTAAGAAAAAATAATTTTCAGGATCCATGACTCACCCTGTATACAAAACAGAAATTTATTACAGACTCAGAGGTTGATTTTTTGTGCTCATTGTTTTTTCATAAACAGTTTACTAACATCTTTCGAAACAACAAAAATAGAAGCGATCGAAGGACCAACTTTTGTCCCTCCATAACTTCAAAATCAAGAGACATAGAATTTTTTTCAACAACTTTCCAGCACTCTACTACACCTCCATATTACGCACCTTCAAGATGGTCCGACACTTTTGAATCACCCTGTTTAACATAGAAATTTTAAAATGATAAAATTGCTATATGGAAAGAAGTTGTAGACTGGCGCAATTTTTTGAAAAACACAGGGTATGTGCCAATGCACTTTATTCACAGTGCACATAATATGCAAAATATCTCGCAATTTTTTTGTGCTTTGTATTTAGATCTTGAAATCTGAATGAAAAATTCCTAAAATTTCGCTGGTGATCATGGTGTTGGGCAATTTCAACTTGACAGTGTTGTTAGATTCTCTGCGTGGTGTATTTAAGGCAGACAATAATACTTACATGAAAAAATGTGAACGGTTTGGAAATTTGGAAAAATTGTCAGATTCAGCAAAATCTTCAATAAGTCCTCGAATAATTCGTATTATTACTCGCCATCCAATTAAGTAAATTTGAGGTAATACATACCGGTTTAACGCAACGTACCTGTAATTTCATAGCAAAGTAACTAATTAAAAACATTTTATAATTAGTCAATTGCACTAGAATAGCATCACAAGGCGAATTAGACTGGATCTAATTGTATCACAACCTCCGTTATTTTTGTTGTTTTACCTATAATGCAAGTGGAGGTACCCGCATATCAGAAGAAGAAAAAAACTATTTTTTATCAAGATCCGTATAATTTGAAGATAATTGATTCGCCTTCATATGTATCTCACTTTTACTATATGCATACTATTTATAATGATAGCAGAAGTAATCACTGTAATCATTCCACATTAACACTCGCATTAGCATTACTACTTTGATGAAAAGCATGCAAAAACTAGTAAAAAAGTTATTGTGAATAATTCATGACTAGGTCTGAATTAACTAAAATCGTTCAAACTAGGTCTCGTCGAGGAAACGGAAAATCGAATGAAAATATAGCATTAGAAACTGGCGTTGGCATGCATTTATCTTAATTTCAAAGAATGCAAAGCCAAATTTGAGGTATGGTGATTTGTGATCACGAATCAAACCTTTTTTAATACTGATCAAGTGACCAAGATAGAGTATTAGACAAAATTACAAAGCTCTATACATCTAGCGACATTTCTCGAAATTATTGATTTGAGGGTAAATTTCGCCTCCTTGAATTTTTTTTTCAAACCTAATATTTGTGTTGGGATAAATAAATTTCGATATCATAATATTGTAGGGCGTATTTTTCTTGATACATTTATGATATCAAAATTTAAGCTAGGTCAATTCCATTTTTTTCTACACTTTTTTTGGTAACGAAACACATCACTAATAATTTTCTAGTAATTTCCATACATTTTTGCGGCTTTTGCATTTCTCTGTGCATTTCCAGCTGACGTTTTATTTGTTGTCCTGCTGTGTTTTTGGCCAATTTTTTTTGTTTTCTTTGAATTTATTGTGAGCTTTTAGATAGCTCTCACTCTTTAAATGGGTATCACCTGTTGCGAGTATCACAATAATAATAATAATTATTACCCGCCCACCACCTCAATAGGGACCTTGCATGAATTTTATATTGAGACGATTACTTCATGAAATCATTCAAAACGTTATCCACAATAATTTCCGCCAAAAAAAATGTATGACCACGATGACGTCAACCCGAGAGTTCTATTTTTCGTTTGCAAGTTTTTTTCTTTGCGAGGTTGCAGCCCCGTGCCCTGAAACTCCGGGAAAAATCAAATCTTCATTATTATACAAACCTATTTCAATTTTGGAGCCGCGAAGAGCACCGTCGCCCTTGCTCACGTGTCAGGGCCATCCCCAAGCTCATGCTGCGCGCTTTCAAGCCTGAATTGAGCGTCAGCCCCACAGACGTCTGAGACGGTGACAGTGAGATTATGTCAAACATTTAAAATTCGTAGTCGCAATCTGTTAGTGTAGAATCAAGTAGCCCCAGCCCGGGGCACGATGACGTCATCCCGCAGCTGACACATCGGTGCATGGAAGTTGCATGCCTAACAGTTTTTGTGTTTTAAATTTACAAAATAAAATAATATATATATTAAGATTTTCGAAAAACCGTTCAGTCTGTGGTGCTATTTGGCTACCGAAGCATCATTGGAGGCAATAAAAAAAATGGTAATTGTTGACGACGACTACTTCTCGACTAGCATTTTCTAAGAGTTAGGCAACCACTTAAACAGCTATATAGGACGCTTCCTTCTTGCATGTACTTACGTCGTAAGACAAGTAATGGAAAGAAGGGGCATTTTACAGTGGAAATAGTGGTTTCCCCAGGAAACTACGGTCGACGAACGTGATGTTGTGGTGGTGTCTACCTACCGTGAAAAGTTGGTGGCTGAAGTCGAGAAGTAGTGGTCGTCAACAATTACCAGAAAAATTGTGCAAGGATCCTATTCGCTCCGTTGTGCTGTAGTTGTATTCATTCTCTCAATTTTCAACACTCATTTTTTTTTTTTTTGTTTCTTACCCACCTAGCACCCCAATTCGCTCCGTAGTCCTGTTATATGGGGAATCGTCCGCAAATTTTATTTCGGATCTTTCTTCTAGGCACTATTTTGAGTGGTTTGCGATTTTGTCCGACAAAATTTGAGAGATGAAGTTGACGTAATGGGACCCGGAATTTATTTACCTCTGCACAATAAGTTGTTCAAGATTGCTTATTTTTTAGAGAATGAAACGACGGATGAAGTGTACCCTCGAGTCAATATTAATTTGGAGAATGCCTCTAGGGGTATAGAGCTTCAAGGTTCGAAGTTTCACTGTAGAAAATAACAAACAATATTTCGGATACGTGACCGCTATAGAGTTTTTTTTTAATTATTGTTGCTATTATGAAATATAATCTTCTTTTACTTCCTTGATGTTGGTTGCTATAATTTTGTCCCTTATGCTCAGTTTATGATGAGCGATACCCGGCGGAGCGGAGCTGAGCTGAGCGATTTTTTTTTGTCTGGACCAATCCTGTCCATTCATGATGTCACGTCCCCGCATCGTAATTGGCCTAGGCAAAAAAATCGCTCCGCTCCGCTCAGCTCAGCTCAAATCGCGGCAAAAAATCGCTCATCATAAACTAAGCTTTACTGTATTATGTTTGTGGCATAATTTAGTAAAAAAAAAAGACTTTGTACACTATGGTCGTTTGTTCAACGCAACGACACTTTGATAAACATACAATAACTTTCCAAAGATGCGTTTCAAGTCCAACGAACTCTGAACTACATCATCGCGTTAATAGGTCCGTTTCATGAGCCACTACACATCAGTTATTTAATTAATATGGAAATGAGTGCTTCGAAAACATGAAACAATCGAAAAACCCGAGCTCGAGCGAATTACAAAATAACCAAATGAAATACGTTTCCACCTTAATCATAATAATAATGAATATTAAAGGTGATTGCTAATTAGATTAGGTCGTAATTAAGAATCGCACCTTCACGTAACTGTTGTAAACATGGTAATGAACGAAATTTCAAAACAAAGTGCCGCTTTGATGATGGAAACTTTAACACAAGTTCATCCGTCAGACTCGCGATAAGATGCCTGGGATATCGCGAGTATGAGAAACTCGACGGTTGCATTTTTTCGTTTGATTAGATACAGAACAAAAAGAACGTAGAAAAAATACGTCAATCGTGTGTCCCACTGATCCATTACGATTAGATTTTTTTAGGCCTTTTCGCCGCTGCCTTTGGGAGTCACTTTGAATTGTCAGGCTGACAGACCACGACCAATGACAACCTAGTCTACAGGTCAGATTTCCGCAGTGAACAAATGAAATGTAGAATAGAAAGGTGATTGTTGTTAATTTTCAAGAATGCATTGCTTGTTCTTCAAAATGTTCGTTTGGAATAAATCCAAGGCACCAAATTTCAACTCAATCGGATCAACGGCTCGGCAGTTAACGTGGAAGGATACAGATTTATACACATACACAAAGACACACAGAGACAGACAGACAGGCATCATTGTGGAAAATCGCTCGGAAAATCGAACTGTACAGGGTGGTGCATCCGAGTACATCCTAGTGTAATTATAGCGGCCTTACCGTTCAAGATAGAAAAAAAGATGCAGGAAAAATTTGTATGGTTTGATGAGACCTAGGAGATGGGATATCCTGTATAACTGAAAATTATTTCTGGTCATAGGTCTCTCTACTCATACAAATTTTCACTTGCACTTTTTTTTTCCATCCTGAACGGTAAGGTCACTATGGGATAATTATGCTAGGTTGGACCGACCTGTATGTACATTATATTCATTTGACAAAGTGTCGAATTTTCCAAAGAAAAATTGTAAATAGGTACATACTGGATGATTCACCACCAAATGGACATAGCCTAAGGCGAGGGGTTGACCGCCTGAGAAAAATGTTTACACCAAAATCGCCAATTACTCGAAAATTGCCAAAATTGCCAGAAAATTGCCACACAATTGCTAGAGAATTGCCACACCGTTGCTAGAAAACTGCCACAATTGCCAGAAATTTGCTCACGGCCGTACACCACAATTGCCAAGTGGTTAACCCCTCGGCCTAAGGGTAGGTCCAGTTTTTCCAGGCAAACCAAAATCTGGCATTGAAATTTTTCTAACACTGTTCGTTTCGATGTTACGATTCATGTATTTTGTCGAATTTTTTAACAAGCCGTATCTTTAGTACGATCCAATGGATTCGATTGAAATTTTGTGGGTTAATTCTTCTATCGATAGCTGTCACATCTTAACAAGCAGTTTGAAATTTGCAGGGCCGGCCTTGAAAAAAAACTTCAAAGCTTTTAAAAAAAAAGACATTCTGTATGCATATTTTTTCGAATTCATTTTCAAATTTAGAAAAAAAAATAAAACATGCCTATAATCTCGCAAAAAAATTGCTTGACACCATTGAGCTATCAAGAAAATTTTGTTAATCCTAATGATTTTTGAGGTTAGGATTTTTTGTAAATTGATTTTTTCAAATATTTGTGAATGATCTATTAGGGCCCTGAATTTGAGCGGTTTCGTCAGAAAAATTTAAAAAAATTTTTTTCTCGGTTTTTCACCAGTTACATAGTTACAAAAAGTTTCAGCAGCATTTTCAAAAAAATCCCTCAATTTCATCTCAATTTGGGAAAGAAGTGAATTTGAGAGACGTAACAAAATTTTTTTGAAAATTCTGATGAAACTTCTTGCTAAGTGAGAAAACGTGAAAAATTTCTTTCAATTTTTTGTAGCGAAACGGCTGAAATTTAAGGCCATAATAGATCATTTGAAAATATTCAAAATTATCTATTTACAAAAAATCCTAACCTCAAAAATCTTCAGAATTATCAAAATTTTATTGACAGCTTAATGGTGCCAAGCAATTTTTTGCGATATCAATAGTATCTATGTTTCATGTTGTTACTGAATTTGAAAATTAATTTAAAAAAATATGCATAACAGAATGTCTTTTTTTTTTTAAAAAGCTTTGATTTTTTTTTCCAAGGCCGGCCCTGGAAATTTCAAACTGATAGGGCGATGTGTCGGCTAACAATAGAAGAAATAACCCACAAAATTTCAATCGAATCCATTTGGTCGTTCTTAAATACATGAACCAGCCTGTAGCTTCGAAACGAACAGCGTTAGAAAAATTCCAAAACCAGATCCTGGTTCGTCTGGTAGAAACTGGATCTACCCTTGAGCTATGTCCATTTGGTGGTGAATCACCCTGTATAGAGATAACAGAGACATTGTGTTAACATTATCATCATCACCTGAAGATTGGCAAGACTGTACGCATGACGTCATTTTTAACGAGCTATCTCATGCAATCTGTGAACTCTAGACAAAAAGCATTCAATGTATTCTAGAAAAACGAGAGCACACATCTAGTACATGCATCAAGCCAGACATACCAAGCATTATTAAATCCTACTTACTTATTTTAAAACAAACTCTTTGAACTAGTAATAATAGGTACTTTTTTCTTCATCCTGAACTTCACAGCACCCAAAACTGATCCTAGCCTCTCGTGCAATAACATAAAACTGATGGAACATTCAAGATTCCTAGTGGGCGAAACGAAAATATAAGGTTTCATTTTTCGATTAATATCACCGAGGATCATGTCTTTAGTTGGTATACAAGGTCTTGTGAAAATAAATCAAGTTCCGAATAAGACAATATAAGGAATCCTCATCGATTAGCGCCAACGTATTACAGCGAATGGTGTAATAATACGCAGAGGTAGAGCTTCGACTTTAGAAACGAATTATAACCTACTATGTACGAGTACGTATAGTATATAGCCAATAAAGAAAACTGACTCTATACAACCACTTTTGTTTTTATTAAGTACTTTATGCCTCATAACTGTAACAATTCAGAGAAAGTGGCCATTAGGTGCACTTATGACTTGTTCAATAAAAAAAGCAACTGCATCAGGTCAGTGTGTTAAAAACTTGGTTATACTTAGTACTTTAACACTTATGAATAAGAGCAAACATGTCCGACTTCTCACGTCATAATTAAAGGTATTTGTTGAAACCATTCTTTTCATTTCAACTGTAGCACTACAAACTATAACAACGAATTTTAGCTTTCCTTATACAACACCTTCACTAGTAGAAACCAAAAAAAATAAATAATGGTTCTCAAGACTCACGAACGAACTCAAGAATCTAACAGGTAGATTCGAATCTTTTCATTTAGCAGACACAAACTACATTTTTTATTAATTATGGTTAGTATATTAGGAAAATAGCCACTTTCGTTGAGACAATTAAGAAAAAAATAAGGTCAGTAAGTCAATGCAAAATATAATGCTGTCTTTGAGTACACAGCTAGTAAAACCGGCTCTTTTCCGCAAGCATTTTGTGGAAAAAATATACGTATCAATGTTCGATTTCCTTGCGGCATAAAATACTAAAAAAGTGACTCAAACAGGTATCCACAATTTAACACATAACATTTTCAAATTATCAATCCAACAAAAGCAATGAATGGGAATGAATCAGACCACGAAAATTCGTGTGTCGGATTGTTGAAATGACAAAAATTGGAACGTTCATAATTCTCCGTGGAGATCCAAAAACAAAGTTTTGTTGTTGCTGCTCCTGAAATGGGCACGGAACGGTGGAATACAAAAAATAATAATATGGGAAAGCCCAAATTGAGTGTAAGGGTAATTTATACGAAACAATATTGCCTTATTCACTGGCCACTACCTATAGACCTAATTATAGAGAGACTATAACAATGGTGGCTGTGACAAATCAAGATTGAGTTAGTAGTCCAGTTAGTGTAATAAAAATAACTAGAAATAATTTAGTAGGCTAGATTTTTTCAAGACAATGTGAAGCAAATTAAAATAGCAATAATATTGCGTTGCAATTCGTGTTCGTGATCACAATGATGGAGCTGGACAGTTATATCGAGCGGTATGGATTGCGAAGACACAATGCTCGACCTAATGCGAACAAAATGATACGGATTTGGGGTCTGTGGAAGTTTGTTGGATAAAAACATAAAAAAATTGTTATTACTACCTGTCGTACTAATCCTGTTAACCTTATTCAAGTGACTGGACTTATCCAAGGACTTATTGATTTTGTACTGTAGGCTCTATTTTAGAGTCAACAACTGGAGGACAATAAATATGGTCAAATGGCTATTCGTAAACAAACTTTTATGGAACTCTTAATAAATTTAGCCTTGGGCGAAGGCTATAAATAATTACTAATAAGACGGAACATACTGATAACGTGTGAATTTTATTCGCTAGTTACATCTTTGTCTAAGAGAAAACATTATCTGAGGCAAGGGGTCAACCCACTGGCGGAAAATTAACAGGCAGATTGGGCAAGGGCTAGAAGTCGATTCAGAGATTTTTTTGTTTTTAAAGACCTCGGAAGCGAACTTGCTCGCGAACTTGATAGTTTCCGGCTACAGTTTGAGTTGAGTACATGAAACCACAAATCTTACAGTAATCGTTCTGCTGTCATTCTGTTTCTAATACGGGGCAGAAAATTGCTGTTTGTACTCACATACCATGAATGGGGGCAAATACTGACAGTTTTCCAGAGGGCGCCGGCGCCGGTGTGACTGGAGTACTTAAGAAATGACATACAAATGTCATCACTGTCAAAGTCGTCAAATTATTCCACCAATGTGTCCGTCACACGCCTGTCACTGTTGAAGAGAAATAAAAAATCTACAAACGTCCACCGACCACCTTCGGCAATCGTAGGTATAAACGTCGCTGGAAACATTTTCCTTGTTTGACAATAACACCACCTGCCTAGATGGTGCCTATCGAGGTGCCTATACAGGGTGTCCCCAAATTAGCCTGCCATACTTCAGCAGCAGATTCTACGATCAAAAATAAGAAAAAAAAGTTCCCATACACTTGGGTCAAAAAATGCTTCATAAGGGAGCTACAGCCCCCTGAAAGTGGGTCCCTGAAGATGGTTTTTATTTAACCCATTAGTGCATAATGTTCGTTTTATCGAACATTCATATTATATTTTTTTGTGACAAGTTCTTGTTACAGTTTTAATATTTTTATTATAAAAACACATTATCTAAGTTGAGTGAAACATCCTGACTATTTTATACGATAGTAAAAGGTATTTCAACATTGCATAAAATAATATTGAATAGTGATGAATTCCGAATTATAAAACTCGTCGCGGCGGGTAAGCGAACATATTTTTTTCACATACAATTTTCAATAATTTCCATATGCAATTAGTAAATAATTTACTCCAAGTATCCTACTACTGATTCCACATACTAAAAATGTATCAATTCATATTTTTTATAAGAAAAATTGTCTTTATTCATCTTGTTCGTTTTATCGAACGTTATGCGCCACATACCCTATGCGTATGAAATCATAATGAAATTTTACATATTGTGGATCGACATTTTCTTTTGAAAAAAAAGAAAAAAGGAAAACTGGGCCAGCCACAATCCTATTTTTTGAACACAACAGAAATGTAGCATGCGAAATCCACGTGATACAGTTTATTATAGTAAACGCACTCCGTTTGAATGAAGAGGTGATGTCGAATATTGAAACTTAATGTATGATGGTCACCAAAAAAATTATGATTTGACACTAAATGGAAGTGGACTAGTCGTGGTATTTGGAGGACTCTTATTGCCTGGATATGAAAATAATTATCCAAATAAAAAAATGTAGGTACCTACTGGTCCAACGAGAATGACATGACGTTCTGAAGATATTATCAAAAAATATAAGACCAAACAGATTTGAAGCTATTTTGAGACATATACACTTGAACAACAACAGACAAATCGACATTCAAAATAAGTTGTACAAATTACAGCCTCTAATTGACAAGCTCAATGACAACTTTAGACTAAATGGGGGCCCAGACGAAAACCTCAGTAGCGACGAAAGCAGGATACCCCATTATAGGAAACATTTAGCGAAACAGGTTATAAAAAAAAAGCCAATTAGGTTTGGCTCCAAAAATTGGGATTGGGAAAAATCAAATAGACAAAAAATAGCACCAGCATCAGTTCATGATGTGGGGTATGACCACATGAACCATCTGCCAGAATATTCTGAAAAAGAAAAAACATGTATATGTTGTGGGACAACTGTAAATTCACGTTTCAAGTGTCATAGGGTGTTGCATCCAAAATTATGTTTTATGCAGCACCATACAAGATAGATTTCAAATTTTGGATTTGTCAAAAAAAAAATTGTTAACAAACCAGTGTGCATAACGTTCGTTATAACGAACATGCTGTATTTTTACCAAAAATTGTAGGAAAATTTTGTTTTCAACAAAATATCTCTGAAAATAGTCTCTATTGACTATTTCACTGGAAGAAAATTGAAAATATAGAATTCCATAACTTCATGCACTAATGGGTTAATATCTCCGAAAAGTCCGAGACCAGTAGGAGAAAAATGATGAAATTCGGCACATACTCAGAAGTTTCTATGCTTAATAGGATGGGATAAGAGTAATTTGAAAAATTTGCCCAGGAGTGGGATAACTTCTTAGGAGGTGGGGTAAAAATTACCCCAACTTTTTTGCGTATGTTTTTTTCGAAATTGTATGTAAAGTTATGAAATTTCAGGATATTTTACGGAAAAAATGTGCTCTTGTTAAACTTCGATAGATTGCTCCATTTTCGAGTAAAATCATTTCGAAATTTTTTGCATGCCGAATAATCGAATTGTGGACGATTGACTTTTGTCTGGCTTCAAAATCAGCCCTGAATAGGTATTTCATAAGCGTATTCTACAACCAAAATTGAAAAAAAGTTCCCATGAACATTAGTCGAAAAATGCTCGACAAGGGGGCTACAGCCCCCTAAATGTGTGCCCCTGAAGATGGTTTTTATTTATTATCGCCGAAAATAGTTAGGACAAAATGACGGAATTTAGCAATAAGTACCCTAGAATTCTTATTCATGATAAGATAGTGAAACTATCTAAAAAATCTAATCTTTTACCTCATCCCCGGGTGAAAAAAAAATTACCCGGGGATGAGGTGACTCGGGAAGAAGCGGGGTGAAAATTACCCCAAATTTATTGTGTTCAACTTTTTCCAAGATTTCGTGCAAAATTATGAAATTTCCGTGTTTTACAAGACCGACTTCTTTCTGGTTCGAAACTCAGCCCTAGGTATTCCATAGGCGTATTCTACGGCTAAAACCATGAAGAAAATACACCTTGATCATAGGTCAAAAATACTTCACAAGGGAGCTACAGCCCCTGTTCGGGGGTTCGGGGGAGGTAGCCTCGTTATAAAGCATTTTTCGGCCTATGTTCGTGGTAACTTTTTCAAAGTCGATCGTCCACCAAATTCGATTCTTCAGCCTGCAAAAAATTTCAAAAGGATTCTACTCGAAAACGGGTGAAATTTCATAATTTTGCACAAACTCCTGAAAAAACACAAAAAAGTTGGGGTAATTTTTACCTCGCTTCTTCTCAAGTTACCCCACCCCGAATAATTTCTTTAATTGATCTTTACCCCATCTTATTGAGCATAAAAATTTTAGTGCATTTGCTAAATTTCGTCATTTTGTCCTACCCAGTTTCGAAAGTAATAAATAAAAATCATCTCCAGCGGCACACATTTTGGGGGCTTTAGCCCTTATACCCGAAACCGGTCGGCAACCTTCAAGAAAAATAAAATATTAAAAAACCTTGTGGAAAGACTTCAAGCTCAAATCAAATTTATACTTATACGAAGCATTTTTCGGCTTATGTTCATGATAGCTTTTTCTTTATTTTTGGTTATAGAATACGCTCATCAAAACTCAGTGATAATTTTGGAGCCAGAAAAAAGTCGATCGTCCACAAAATCGATTCTTCAGTCTGCAAAAAGATTTCAAAACGATTTTACTCGAGAACGGGGCAAGCTATCGAAGTTCAACAAGAGTACCTTTTTACCGTAAAACACCCTGAAATTTCATAATTCTACATAAGATCTGAGGAAAAAACATACACAAAAAAGTTGGGGTAATTTTTACCCCACCTCCTACTAAGTTACCCCATTCCCGGGCAAATTTATCAAATAACTTCTACCTCATCTTGTTGAGCATAAAAACTTCTGGGTGCATGCCAAATTTCATCATCTTGCTCTAACTAGTTTCGGAGATATTGAATAAAAACCATCTTCAGGGATCCACCTTTAGGGGTATGTAGCTCCCTTATGAAGCATTTTTCGACTTAAGTTTATATGAACTTTTTTCTATTTTTTGATCGTAGAATCTACTGCTCAAGTATGGCAGGCTAATTTCGGGACACGAATCACGACGAATTTCAGCCGTTCAATGATAGCGCCAAATTTGAATCAAACAAACCACTTCAACAATTTGGCATTTGCCCCCAATATTCCATTTGACATTGACCAGATCTCCTCGTTTCCCTGTGGGCTACTTCGTGTTAATCGTACCGATGATTGTATTTGGTATTGGGTTGTATTCGCGATTTAAATTTATTTTTCCCGAAACAAGATGGCTACCAAATGCGGATTGAAATGACAACTGACAACCGAACTGCCAATGCCATCAAAATGACGTAATACATATTGGCAACCGATCATTTTCAACGCATTCCGCCGAGCATTCCGCTTTTGGCAGCCATTTTGTGGCGGGAAAAATCAATTTAAATCGCGAATTTTTTTTGTCCATACGAAAAATAAATTTTTTTAATCAACCCACTTGCACGTCATAACAAAAAAAAATCGATTTTGTCACCCCAAAACTTGCCCGACGACCGACAAGTAGCAAGGAATGGATGGAAATTTTATTATGAGACATCCCTTCGGGTAGGAAGTTGAAATTTGAGAAACTTTTGAGAAATTTGAGAACTTATTAGGAAGAATTGAGATATTTTCTCGGATATTTTCCCTAATAAGAGATTCATTTATAGCCCTTATTCTCATATTTGAGGTCATAGGGGACCTCAAAACGGATATATCCGTCGAAATCTCGAACTTTTTTTTAGCGCGTTCACAATTTCCCTTTGAGCTTCCCCTCCTCGTTGGGTGGTGGGTCGGGAAAGTGAAAAACTAAACTTAGGTGCGTTCAGTCAGTTTATTCAGCCGCAAGTTTTAATTTTAGTCTCAAGCGCAGCGACTCCTATTGGCTCTTATGAACCAGCCTCCTCAGAACAGCCAATGAGCGATGCGGCGCTTACGACTAAAATTAAAACTTGCGGCTAAATAAGCTGACTGAACGCACCTTTACTAATAAGGCTCAACTCAATCACAAGGAAACCATTCAAGCTCACAGCCCAGAGAGGTCTGTTTTCCATGATTACCTTGAAGAAAACAAAATTAGAATTATAGCATCGTAAGAACAAAAAGTGAAGAGAAATTAAAAAATTCGTGAAAAATTTATATCAAGTTTTAATAACTACTACTTACTGCTTCTTCAATGTCTCTATTTGGCAGTGTTCTTTGACCATTTTCTTGGTCAAGTTCTAGCCTACTCAGCCCCCCAATTCGCTCCTTGGTCCCGTAAATTTGATAATTTTTTTATGATAACCCGCAATTTAAAAAAAAATCATTAAAAACATTGTTTCAAGTTCATTTCTACCTTGATGATCATGGACCCACGATTCGCAGACCTTCCACAAGATAGTCAATAAACCTCGGATCCTCGGGATAGACTGGATGGGGCTGCTCCCTTGGATTCAATTTGTGACTAGTTTCATACTGGATACTGCGACAAAATCAAAAACCAACCCTCCTCGTTGGGTACATTCTGGTGTACATTCTACATTCGAATACATTTTTCTAAACATTTTATGACAAACCTTCTAAGCTTTGAATGGGAATTCGCGAGATTGCAAAAATTCGCTGACGACCCTGGACTCTCGGTTTTTGCAGAAAAGTGAGAATAGCTCGAAGAACGGGTACTCATGAATTGTTTAATGTTTCTTCATAAACGTAAAATAATTATGCAAGCTTTCCTGCAATTTCAACAAATCTCTTGTTTTGCGGTTTATGGCTTCTAACTGTGAACACTCTGATGAACAATAAAACAGTTCTCACCTAGCCAGCCTAGTCTGGCGGCAAACTACTGATTGCTTAAAATCAAACTGAAGAGTGCGACACATAAAACACGGCCTGGTCTAGACTCAAGACCAACCCTTTTCAAATCCTGCCGTGCATGGTTATTTGAATAATCATAAAGTATGTACCTAGACCATAAAGTATAAAGCACCAGACCCCCTCGTTTAAGCATGCGTGAATCCGGCTCTGTCAAGATTTTCCTGATTGTGCGTAATTTTCAAGCTTGTCTCTGTCCATGACTTCCCTTGATTTCGTTTTATTACTCGTATTAGGTACGAGTTGTCGTTGTGCCCTTCGTTGTCCCGATCCTTCATTTTTGTGAGATTTTATTTTACTAAGATTTTGTTCATTATAATGTGGGTAAGTATCTGGAGATTAATAGCCTGAGCCTCGGTAAGAGTAGTCAGCAAGCAGCGATTTTATAAATTTTGCCGAAACAAAAATTCACAAATCACAAACAACATTAGTATCGAGCGTTCAAATAAATTTCCCCTCAAGTCGCCCATGATTCCTGAATTTTCTGATAAAAAAATATGGCTAGTGACCAAGCGACCAGACCATGGCCTACTAAGTTTAGTATAAGGTGAAATTTACTCAAAAAGGCTCTCATTTCCCAGCCCCAGTACCAGCCTCAGAAGCTAAGCTGTGTTTATTGTGTATCAAGTTGTGTACCTATTTATCCTAATCTAAAAATAAGATTTCATGAGGCCTCTCTATTTACAATGCTGCTCAATTCAAACCGGATACCGGCTCCAAATATGATAAGAAATCGAGGACTCGAGGACATATATTTTAAACTTCACCTCGTTCAGGGTTACACACTTTTGGTAATAATAATGGATTTGATATTATGATCCTACATTAGCATTACAATAACATTACCCTACAGAATCAGGGGTCAATCACACAGTTATCTCTGGAAGAAAAGAAACAACTGCCGAATGTAACTTCTTGCACACAAGAGAGCCTTGAGACAAGGCATGCTGTGATGAGTGACCGTTTCACATCTGTCACAACAAAACAACTGACTACCGAAAATGTTGAAAGTGTTCAACTGGTGTCATAGTTCATACATAATCACTCGGGAAATGTTCATACGTCGTTGTAGTCGTTGAGCCAGGGGACTCGAGTGGTTTCCACCTTGGGGACTTGACGTGTCATACCTTTTTGGATTCCCCACAACACCAGCATGAAAATAAGCCATAATACGTTTCTGTATCGAGTAGCTTAAGACCGCCATTTTGGAAAAACCGCGCCAAATATGTAGTTCTTGTGGTTTGTATTTTTTTTTCTCATCAACGGCACCTTCAATGGGAAAAATGAAGCTGAATAAAATTTAACTACAAAATTTACTATAAATATCGTTTAGCACCGTTTTCTGACAGGTCTCGTTACACCAAATATGACAGTTCATAGTTTAGCTATGGCAAATTTCTTTATTTAACATTTTCGAGTACACCCGGTGACATTATTTATACAAACCGAACCTCACGTCATTGTCTTTCTAGCGTACTTCACTAGGAATGCTGCTCTTAGCGGCATTTTGATGTCCGTCTGTCCGTCTGTCCATCGGTCTAACTGTCCGTCTTATCAATCATTGCTCCTGAACGAGAAGACCTAGCGATAATCGACTTCTTGTGTGTAACATGTATTCACCGGAGAATTGATTAAGGAAAAAAATAATTTCTCAAACCGTCGCCATCTTGATCCGCAATGTCAAATTTTCTCAAAAGTGATCCGATTTTCATGAAACTTGAAATACACGCATGTTTTATATTCAAAAGTATGATTTCAATGTTTTCTTTTTGATCTGCCGCCATTTTGTCCGCCATGTTGAAATTGGTAAAACTGGTCCGATTTTGATGAAAATTGGAACCTAGTCGTGTCTCGTGTAGGCATTGATGGTTTTTATGTTAGTTTCATGATTAGCGCCATATTGACGTGCCACATGGAAATTAATCTCCAGCTGTCACAAAATCAGTTTATTCAAATATTTCCTGAACAAGGGGTTTCCGATGTGACTGGAAAACTTGATGGATGGAAATCGGTTTTTGTTAGTTCTTTTCTACAAGTAGAAACTTCTCCAGGAAAAATGTACGGAAAATGCTACTAAATTTTCGAAATTTGCAGAAAAATTAAAAATTTTTTGATTTTTGTCTTTGAAAATTCGAAAACTAGATAGCAACGTCTATACATCTTCATTCAAGAAAGTCGCATACCAAATTTGAACTTTCTATTTTCAAAAAAAAGGTACCAAAAATGGTTTTCCAGTGAACATGAAAAAATGAATGGGGTACTTGCCAGTGAAACGGATTTGACTGGAAATACTTTTGATCATCAACAAGAGTAATCAAAAGCATTTCCTGAAAATTCCCGGAAAATATATCCATTGGTTAAGAAGATTTTTTTCGATTTTTTTTTCAAAGGGTTGGTAACTGTACGAAAACTTCACTGAAATTTTTATGTCTGTATTTTTCAAATATTGTGATGCCATTCTAACAGTTTTTTGAGCTTTCTACCCAACAGTGCTGTTTGTTTAGTTTTTAGTATATTTGTGACGTCACAAATATATTTTTAAAACAGGCACTACGGCCCAATTTTGGGAATTTGAGAGAAAGAAAAAATTTGCGTACAATATTTTCATATAAAGGGTGATTCACCACCAAATGGACATAGCTTAAGGGTAGGTCCAGTTTTTCCAGGCGAACCAGGACCTGGTTTTGAAATTTTTCTAACACTGTTCGTTTCGAAGCTACAGGGTGATTTATCTATTTCGTAGAATTTTTTGACAAGCCATAACTTTAGAACGACCGAATGGATTCGATTGAAATTTTGTGGGTTAATTCTTCTATTGATAGCTGACACATCGCTTTATCAAGCAGTTCGAAATTTCCAGGGCCGGCCTTGATAAAAAAAACTTCAAAGCTTTTTTTTAAAAAAGACTTCTGTGTGCATATTTTTCAAAATTCATTCACATATTAAGAAACCACATAAAACATGCTTTTGATATCGCAAAAAAAATTGCTTGGCACCATTGAGCTGTCAATAAAATTTTGATAATCCTGAAGATTTTTCAGGTTAGGATTTTTTGTAAACTGACAATTCAAAATATTCGCAAATAATCTATCATGGCCTCAAATTTCAGCCGTTTCGTCAAAAAAATTTTTTTAATTTTCTTCACGTTTTCTTAGTAGCAAGAAAAAATTTCATCAAAATTTTCAAAAAAATTTTGTCATTTCCCTCAACTTCACTTTTATCCCACATTGAGCTGAAATTGCAAAACGTGACATGAATTTTTCGAAAATTCTGACGGAATTTTTGGTTGCTCCTACTTAGTGAGAATACGTAAAAAAATTTTTCAAATTTTTTTTGACGAAACGGCTGAAATTTGAGACCATAATAGATTATTTGCGAATATTTTGAATTATCAGTTTACAAAAAATCCTAACCTCAAAAATCTTCAGGATTATCAAAATTTTATTGACAGCTCAATGGTGCCAAGCAATTTTTTTTGCGATATCAAAAGCATGTTTCATGTGGTTTCTGAATATGTAAATGAATTTTGAAAAATATGCACAGAAGTCTTTTTTTAAAAAAAGCTTTGAAGTTTTTTTTATCAAGGCCGGCCCTGGAAATTTAGAACTGCTCGATGAAGCGATGTGTCAGCTATCAATAGAAGAATTAACCCACAAAATTTCAATCGAATCGATCATGTCGTTCCAAAGTTATGGCTTGTCAAAAAATTCTACGAAATAGATGAATCACCCTGTAGCTTCGAAACGAACAGTGTTAGAAAAATTTCAAAACCAGATCCTGGTTCGCCTGGAAAAACTGGACCTACCCTTAAGCTATGTCCATTTGGTGGTGAATCACCCTGTATGTATAATACAACAAGAGACTAAGTAATTACCGGACATTTTTGAGCTGTAAAATATGAGTGCCTGTTGGTAACTGGAGTGATCACAAGCGCGAACCGCGAGTGGTCATTTCTGTATTATATCCAACAAGCACGAATTATTGAAAGCCAAAAATTTTTCTGTAATTACGAAGTCTCGAGATGTATTTGGCATGACAATTCGAACGAAACGATTTTCCATTTTCATCCTCCATAATTGTATTTCCGTACCGGAAATTACACTAGTGCAATTTTCATCTAATCAAAGCCTTATTGGTCAAAATTGCTGAAATAACCCATCTTTATTGATTACATTTTTGATAATTGAATTGTCACCCATACTATCGATTGAGCCAATAAAAAAAAAATTGGGCAAGTACCCCATTTGTAGAAACCATTTTTTGTACCTTTTTTTGGAAAATACAATGTTCAAATTCACTATGCGACTTTCTTGAATTGAAATGTATAGGCGTTGCTATCTGGTTTCCAGATTTAAAAAAAAAAATTCAAGAATTTTCAATTTTTTTTGCAGATTTCGAAAATTTAATAGCATTTCCCGTACATTTTTATTTGAAGGAGTTCCTACTTGTAAAAAAGAGCTAACAGAAACCGATTTCTATCAACAAGTTTTCCGTCACATCGGAAACCTCTTGTTCAGAAAATATTTGAATAAATTGATTTTGTGACAGCTGGAGATTAATTTTCATGTGGCACGTCAATATGGCGCAAATCGTGAAACTAACATGAGAATCATCAATGCGTACACAAGACACAACTAGGTTTCAATTTTCATCAAAATCGGACCAGTTTTACCAATTTCAACATGGCGGACAAAATGGCGGCGGATCAAAAAGAAAACATTGAAGTCATACTTTTGAATATAAAACATGCGTGTATTCCAAGTTTCATGAAAATCGGATCACTTTTGTGAAAATTTGACATTGCGGATCAAGATGGCGACGGTTTGAGAAATCATTTTTTTCCTAATTCAATTCTCCGGTGAATACATGCTACACACAAGAAGTCGATTCTCGCTAGGTCTTCTCGTTCAGGAGCAATTAATTGATAAGACGGATAGTTGGACCGATGGACGGACGGACAGACGGACATCAAAATGCCGCTAAGAGTACTACGCTAAGAAAGTACGCTAGAAAGACAATGACATGAAGTTCGGTTTGTATAAATATCATCGGGTGTACTTGAAAATGTTAAATAAAGAAATTTGCCATAGCTAAACTATGAACTGCCATATTTGGAGTAACGAGACCTGTCAGAAAACGGTGCTAAACGATATTTATAGTAAATTTTGTTGTTCAATTTTATTCAGCTTGATTTTTCCCATTAGAGGTGCCGTTGATGAGAAAAAAAATACAAACCACAAGAACTACATATTTGGCGCGGTTTTTCCAAGATGGCGGTCTTAAGCTACTCGATACAAAAACGTATTATGGCTTATTTTCATGCTGGTGTTGTGGGGAATACAAAAAGGTATGACACGTCAAGTCCCCAGGGTGGAAACCAAAATCGTGATTTTTGGCTCCTGGCTCATCGACTATTGACTTACCGTGAACAAAAAAGGGGCCCTGTTGCTGTTGTAGTATCCCCTGCTCATCTTTCGAACGGTGAGAACACCCACATCCTGATGTTCAATTTTTCCACCATCTCCACTAAACCATAATTTATTGTTATGGTGTCGATATGCGGTTCAATGAATTCTTTCACTACATTTTAGAAAAAACCCAGCATTATTACTGTTAATCAACCTGAGTTATAAAAGTTAACAAGGTCAGATGATTTTCACTGTCCAATTGTTTACGGAACGGCTGGTCGAAACGTCACAAAATTCGATAAACATAAGCGAAAACACCCAAGAGACTTGTCGGCGCAACTGGAAGTAAAATTTCTGATACGTTATCAGCTGTAAAATGCGAGTTTTGTGCAAACTCCACGATCGGCTGCCATGAATCACTGGCACATCGAGCAAACTGGGAATTTCTTGTTTGGTTACCTGTCAAATTGCCTGTCGTCCATCTGTCGGCGCCGCGCTGTACTTATCGAATAAGCGAGCACGTTTTTCTGGAACGTTTCCGGTCATGGGTGTTTCTCTTCTTGAATTTTGCGATGCAAATACACGGAATATTTCGGGAACATGAGATTTTTGAATATTTACAATTTTGCTAGGTGCAAAAACGGATCAATAAGAATAAAATTTGTGTTTTATCACTTTTATCAATTACGCCACTCAACGTTTATGCAACACTTTATTCACCACTATTTGAAATGGTATTAACCAGCTACTAGTGGAGCGAAATCGGCCTGAAAAGTCGTCTTTTTTTTTTTGAAGGTATAACAGCACCAAACCTCATAGGTTTTATAGAGAATCTAATTCCACGTATGTATGGTGATTTTGGGAATGATCTTGTGGTAGGGACCTTTTTTATGGGCAAAAAACCTCAAAAATTGAAAATGAGCTGTTCAGCATTCACAACGTTATATTTCTGGATCCCGTTGAGCTATCGGTCTGTTCTTTTTTTTTAAATAAAAGTACATGGAAAAACCTTCCCAATGGTACATCATTGACTGAAATTTATTGTTCATAAACGTGTTTATTGAACAATAAACATTATATTGATTGAGAATGCAGTCCCTTTTTGACCATGCGAAGAACTTTTTTCCTCGTAGGAATTTCTAGATACAACCTGCGAGAAAAATTAAGCCAAAACATTAAGAGAAATTTTAAAGGAAGTTTCACTCATCTAGGCCGTATAGTTTGTCAGTTATGAATTTTTTTCTGGCGCATTGAGTTGAAACGTCGCCTTGCGTGTGCTTGCATACAGTAAACCACCGCATAACAAACAGGGAACGCGGCACGGCCGCGGCGGTTTACTGTATGCGAACACACGCTAAGCGACGTTCCAACTCAATGCGCCAGAAAAAAAATCATAACTGACAAACTATACGGCCTAGATGGATGAAACTTCCTTTAAAATTTTCCTTAATGTTTTGGCTCAATTTTTCTCGCAGGTTGTATCTAGAAATTCCTACGAGGAAAAATGTTCTTCGCATGGTCAAAAAGGGACTGCATTCTCGGTCAATATAATGTTTATTGTTCAATAAACACGTTCATGAACAATAATTTTCAGTCAATGATGTACCATTGGGAAGGTTTTTCTATGTACTTTTATTAAAAAAAAAGAACAGACCGATAGCCCAACTGGATCCAGAGATATAACGTTGTGAATGCTGAACAGCTCATTTTCAATTTTTGAGGTTTTTTGCCCATCAAAAAGGTCCCTACCACAAGATCATTCCCAAAATCGCCATACATACGTGAAATTTGATTCTATATAAAACCTATAAGGTTTGGTGCTGTTATACCTTGAAATAAAAACGACGACTTTTCAGGCCGATTTCGCTCCACTATACCACCGCGCGGCGCCGGCCGGGTAACCTCCTCCCCGAAACTAGTAAAATTACATACCGACACGGGAAATGCGTTATTACTGATCACTGCTAAGGGATGGCTGGCGGGGCTGGACGCGGACGAAATGATTGGGAAGGGGGGGGAGGAGGAAGGAGGGCTAAAATCCCACAACTTTTTTGTGTTTGATTTTTTCCAAAACTCAACATAAACTGTATCTTTCTTGGGAAGTAATTCCTCCAAGGGAAGTAAGTGAGAGCAAGCATGTATGTTATATTTTTCTGACTCGGGAGGATGAGTAGAATCTTATCCCAAAGTTTAATCAGTTAAACAACTGCAATAATAGCTGTATAGTAGGTTCAACACTACTCTGCGATTCTAACGATTATCTTTGGGCAAATTTTCTAGTTTAGCATATATTGTAAGGTTTGCGGCCTTTTTACCTGGCGTGAAACTGGCTTGTCCAAAAGTAAGATTATGTTGCTTATCAAACTGAGGAGAAAATTATTGAAATCTTGAAAAATTGACCTTGTCATACGTGGAATTGCGACTATGGGGGCGCAGAGATGTGTTACCGTCATACACCAAAACCGCCGCCTTCGATTCAAGTCATTTTGACGGTGGCCATTCAGGGCCGACAGAAACTGGTCCCCTGCTCACTTCCGTCAAGCCCCAAAACCAAGGCAAATTGCAATGTGAAGGTACCTACTCAAGTACTGCTCACATCAATTTCTGTCCAATACGCCAATTTAATAAGCGGCTGGATTTTTGAAATTTGGTTAATAAAACTTTTTACACGTAAATTCTTCTGCCCATGACAGACCGCCGCGGACATCCTTGTTTTGCCATGAATTTTCCAGGGCTTGGCGTGTCTTCTCGACCTCGACTGGGGCCGGTGTGAGGAAAGGAACGATAGTTCCATAGGTAAGGGTTGAACTGGTTTCAAGAAAGGTTAAAAATATTTTTCACAACTGTCAAATGTCACAGGTTTTTGTGATTTACCTGTTCACTGGCGAAATACAGGAGAGGTGTCCAGAAAATGGCGGAAAAGCTCTCCGCAGTACGTTGTAAGGGAAACCATTCAGGAATCTTCGAAAAAATTATAAAAATATTTTTTTCGACTTCCATTTTTGGCTCGATTTTTGGGGTTATTAAGAGTCAAGGGACGGCTCTTTGAACCCTTCTAGTTTTGTTAATTTAAAAGATTTCAGTTTACTGTTGACGGCAGAATCATGATAAAGAAATATCTACCACTGGATGTGTATTGCATGATGAGGTTAGGACTATAAGGACTGTTCGCTGTTCGCCAATATCTTTACCAGTGCTTGCGACTGAGGGCTTTTGTTCAGGGGGAGGATGGTTGGTGACTGGAGACTCTGAAGCCGGGATGGCCTGAGATTCGAGGGTGGGGGGTGAGCGACTTGAGCACTGAGAGTGTCTGTCTCTTGTTTGGTTATAATGGGAAGTATGTAGAGGTGGAATGGTTCACAAGAGTGCTTTTTTCCTCATTTTTATTTTGTCGGAAATGTTTGCGTAGCTATTAGAATTTGTGTCCCTTATTTGATTTTGATCTGTTTTTCTATCTTACGAGCTCCTTGCTCAAAATTTTGTAAAAATTATTAGAGCAATAAACGTATTGTATTGTATTGTTGTATTGCATTTTTTAGTTACAGGGTGAGTCAGAAACTAAGAAAATTAATATTCGAATTGGAGGATCAGTTTTTAGCCCAAAGTTTTTTCAAAAATTAAAGTCAAAGATTTTTTCAATCATTTTTCTGGGATTCCCTGAAGGGTCCTGCACAACGTGCTGCAAAGCTTTTCCGCCATTTTCTGGACACCCTGTATAGAAACAGGTCGTAAAATTACTCCGTTTTTCAATAAATTGAGTCCCAGGCATCAGGTCCCGCAAAAATATGTTCCGTCTAGCGTCTATCTATCCGTCGCAAAAAATGTGCTTCAAAACTGAGGTTGTGCCGAAGAGAGAATGTGCCGAATATCGCTAGTTCAGCCAACCGCAAAGCTTCGGGGATTTCCTATATTTCACATTTGGAAACAATTTCTCTCGACCAACTAGAATCAAAGTAGAGTTGAATGTACCATGAATCTTCTCATATAGCTGGTTCCCTTATTGCTCGCAGCTCGTGTGCAGGTCTTCAAGTATACAGCTCACTTGTTCATAATTGGCTGTTTAACCGGGAGCGCTTTATCAATTGGGCTGGTTAGGGTTGGGGTTGGCGAAGGCGCCAATATAGGTAAACCTGCGCCCCGAGGACTCCAGGTAAATGAGAATGGCTATACCATTGCTATACCATGAAAATCACATCCAAAAGTTAACTTTGGAGTCCTGTATCTCTCTTTTGGTATCTCTCTTTGGGAAGCATTTTGGTACAGAGGTAATCGTTTCAGTAACAATTGAATATTGTATACCTATTCACTTAAGTACTGATAGTTGAGGACTTTGGTAAGAACAAGAACCAAGGGCCCTTTGTTTCTCATTGGTCACGTTACTGAAATTATGAATTTTCACAACCAATTTTCAATTTCTCATGAGCTAAATTATGGATCAATAAACTTCAAATTGAAAAAAAAGTTGAAAGTTAATGGATCAAAGCTTGCTCGAATTTTGAAACATTTGCGTAATTCGGTGTTTTTGAACCTTTAAACACAAATATCTCCGAAACCGCTGCTCCAAATGTAGCAATGATACGCCAATTTTCTCTTCAGAATTGAACGCCGAATTCAATACTTTCAACGGTTTTCCAAAATATCCAGTGGCGTAGAAAGTAGGGGGGTAAGAGGGTTAGTACTCCCCCATATCTACGGCACTGCGTCAATCTGACAGAATTTTTTTCAAGAAATCACTGGGGGCGTGTTTGTTAATCATATGTGCGAAATTTGAGTGAAATCGGTCAAGCTGTTCAAAAGTTATCAAGAAAAAAACAATTTTTTTTTGCAACTTTGAAGGCCTGTAACTTTTTCAATATGCATTTTAGATATGTACTTTTTGAGGTGAGTCAACTTCTTTTTATATCCTCTATCAGCCTGCAAAGTTTGTCGACTAAAACCTGGACCACCCTGTATACCTACTTATCAGTTTTCACTTAAGATCTTAGATTACTTTTCTTTTTTTCAAGTCTCTCACTCCACTGATTGGGCCTTATGAATGAAGATTGAGCAATTGCTTTTGCTTGATTTTCTGTTTTTAAAAAATTCTCAAAAAATCAGAAACTTCAAGTTATTCCTCGAGTCATTCCTTGATTCAAGTTTTATTGAACAATTGAGTAACTGATTGGAATAATAACAATGGTTCAAAGTCTCATTTCTAAATGTTTCTCCGTTTTTTGCTGCTAGATTTTAAGCAAAAGCAATTGCTCAATCTTTATTCATAAGGCCCATTCTCATGAAACTCACGTTTAAAGAAAAAGAAATTCGGCATGGTGCCATGTCTACATTAATTTTTGAAAAGCATTAATTAATAAAATGCTATTTTTTACAGAATCGCACTATAATAGTATATTATTTAACAAGCGGGTAATGATTGTTTCTTGCTCATGAAGATGCAGTTTGCCGACACGAGCCTTGGCGAGTGTCGTAAAGCATCCGAATGAGTATAATAGCCATTACCCGCGAGTAGAATACTATGCTTTATCCAGTCTTATTGAAAAATGCAGGCATGTATGCGCGTGATAATGCGTGCATTATTCAATAGGATTGGATAAATTTGGTTCTTTAACGCCCGGACTAAAAAGTAAAAAGTAGGCACAAATATATGGATCATGAATCATGAGGCGAATTTATTTCATTGTTACACTCTCGTAGGTTGTTCTTCTACTCTAAATCGAAAGAATGATTTTTGATCAGATACTCTCTACTATCAACCGCAGACACTGCGTTCCCAAATTCTGCGACGATGTTGCATTCGCACTCAATCTCAATTTCTCTGGTGGGTGTATTCTCCCTAACGTGTTCACTTGCCATGCTAGAAGACGGAACCACGGCGCTGACGGTATCACTTTGGCAGAACGTTGCTTTATCGCTGTTCAAATTACCATTCGCTGTATCCTGATGTAACTGCAAGACCAGTTTGCGAACCAAATCCTTGAGAAAATCATCGACTTTTTTCCCTTCCTGTTCGAGCCGCTGCATTTTTCTGCATATGTTCCTCTCTAAAGTATTCGACTCGGCCATATCCAGAAGACCTTTAAATATATCCAACTGCTGGGTGAAAGTTTTTTCGATGACGTTCATGAGTTCAATCCTGCTGTTGGATGGCACGGTGTCCTTAGCTCTTGTGTCGGTTAAGAGTTTTCCCACCGAATTGACCAGTTTCTTATTATTGTTCAAGGTAACTGATTCAGGAGCAAAGACGTTTTCAGGATGGAATTCGGTTACTCTGCCAGTTATGTCGTGGTTTTCCAAAAAGTCCATGTTATGTTTCTTGTAAGAGATGGTGCTTACATTGTTGCTGTTATTCTCAACGTTTTCCGTAGCCACTTCGTACTTCTTGCTTCCGAAAAGTTTTCTGAGGAAACCGAGGGGTCTGGGATTGGTACGTGTGGGGAAAAGAACATTTCTTGGATTTTTGGCTTTCTTCTGGAGTTTCCTCTTTAGCGTCCGTCGTTTTTTAGATATGCTTGAAATTGAGTCTTTATGTCTGAAGAGACTTCTCATTATGGGATGATGGATGTGAGATGATAGGATGAATGAATGCAGATGATGATGAAAGACGATCCACGAAGAATTTTGGTGACACACGTGATAAACCAAAAACGACTGTCAACTAATGTCGAAAAATCTAATCAACCATCTTGATTTTTTTCATCGGTAGAGAGGCAGATACCGCTTTTTCCAAATTCTTGCGTTTTTCTCCATTCTTCTTGATGCGACTGAGAACTGTTCAACTTTGCAATGCAGATTTCAGCTTGGAGCCATATCATGACTTTTGATTGTCCAAAACAACGATCTGACTTTAGTGGGAGCGGTACGCAAAAGCATACCGCATTTTGGAGTGCAGTAACGAGATTTTGCATGGGCGTACTTCATACTGAGACAAGCGATTTGACCCGCAGCACTCGATATTTTGTCCCTTAGGGGGCCAATGAGGGCCCTCCAAATTTTCAAGATGCAAGAGCTTCCACAAAATAATCATTGAGTATCGTCATGTATGTCATAAGTGAAGCTTATGTTGCGTTCCCAACTAAATCGCATTCCGTAAGCCCAAATATGAAGACAATTTTTTTGTGATATCATTTTCCCAAGAAGAGGTGACCTCTTCAGTGCATCTTTTTCAACATCATTTTTTTCAATGTTTCTACTGAATAAGACTGTCGATTTTTTCAGATATGAGAAGCTTGAACTCTTTTCTTAGTAATTTTCATGCAACATGGCTTCAAAACGCTCAAGAGAGCCCTGAAACTTTTTTTTTTCTGCTGGGCCGTCAAATTTTTGGCATGTTGATTTTGTATAGTAGGGGAGACGCGCAAATAAATTAGATCTAGTCCAGGCCAATAAGTTTTAGCGGAAAATATACCTACTTATACCTAACGACTCTGTGTTTTGTTGTACTGCAATAAAGCACGGCATGGAAGAATCTTTTCTGCTAGAACTAAATCGCCTGCGCCTGCAGCCTGGATTGAATATTGGCTCGCGTCTCTCCTACTATAGAATCAAAACACCGCAAGTTGGACGGCCCAGCAGAAAAAAATTCTTTTTGGGTTCTTTTGAGCGTTTTAGAGTCATGTTGCGTTGCAACTTTTACCAAGAAAAGAGTTCGAGGTGTCCATTCCGGCAAAAATTACGAGTGATATCCAGTGGGGACAGAGAAAGAAATGCTCTTGGAAAAGGAGTACTGAAATCACCACTTCTTTGAAAGGAATACGGACATTTCACCGACAACCAACTCACCGACTGGACATTTCACCGACACTCAACTCACCGAATCGCCGATTCGCCGACAAGACATTTCACCGACTCGCCGTTTCGCCGACTGGACATTTCACCGACACGCCGATTCACCGACAGGACAATTCACCGACTGGACATTCCACCGACACGCCGATTCACCGACAAGACATTTCACCGACTCGCCGATTCACAGACTAGCCATTTCACCGACAGGACCTTTCACCGAATCGCCGATTCACCGACAGGACATTTCACCGACACGCCATTTCACCGACAGGACATTTCACCGACAGGATCTTTCACGGAATCGCCGATTCACCGACAGGACGACAGGACATTTCACCGACACGCCATTTCACCGTCAGGACATTTCGCCGAATCGCCGATTCACCGACAGGACTGTAGCGTTTCGAGTTTTGGACCATAGGCACCTACATTAATTTGAAAGATTGATATGCTCGATTCCGTATTGGTGCGATTCCGAGCATGGTTGCTGTTCAGCTCCAAAAGTGTATTCGATAACCAGATAAGAACCTAATTTTCACTTAAGTATCTTCCTTCTTTTCAGACCCACCTGATGAGGAAATGATTGTTTGCTTAGGTATCTTCCTTTTTTTTCCTTTTTTTAGATCCGCCAGTTGAGGAGTTCATTTTTGACTAGAGTATTGTCCTTCTTTTTTGACTTAAGTCTAGTAATTAGGTGGTAATTACCACCAGATACACAGTCAGTTCCTGAATTTTTGACTCAAGCATCCTCCTCTTTTTCAAATCCAAAAAATGAGAAGTGTATTCTTAACTCAAGTATAATTTTTTTTTTGCACCCATTAGATAAGAAACCGATTTTTGACTCAAGTAGGTATCATCCGAGGTATCATTTTTCTTCTCAGACCCACCAGATAAGAAGATTATTTTTTGCTCAATTATCATCCTTCTTTTTAGCGCCACCAGATGAGGGTTTAATTTTTGAGTCAAGTATTCTTAGTAGGCTTACCAGATATGGAGTTCATTTCGAACTCAAGTATGATCCTTCTTTTCTGACCCACCAAATAAATAACTGATTTCTACTCAAGTACCATCCTTATTCTTTTCCAACTCACTACATAGATTAGGTATATTTTTGACAAGAACACTTTTTCTACCTGCTAGTTCAGGAGTTTATCTTTGATCGAGTATCATGCTATTTTTTAGACTGACCATATGTAGAGCCTATTTTTGAGTTTTTGATTCAAACATCCTCTTCCTTTCCAGACCCACCAGATAAGAAGTTCATTTTTTACTCAAGTATCATCCTTCTTTTTAGACCCACTACTCGTATAAGGGGTCTATTTTTGAATCAAGTATCCTTTAGGCCTACTATTTAGATATGGAGTTTATTTTCGACTCAAGTATCATCCTTCTTTCCAGACCTACCAGATCAAGAACTGATTTTTGACTCAAGTATCATTCTTCTTTTTGAACTCACTGCACTGGCTAGATAAAGTCTATTTTTGACTCAAGCAATCTTCTTTCTTTAGACCCGCCAGTTGAGGAGTTTATTTTTGACTCGAGTATCATCCTCTTAGACTTACCAGATACACAGTCAATTTTTGAATTTTTGACTCTAGCATTCTCTTTTCTTTTCAGATTTACCAAATAAGAAATTCACTTTTCACTTGAGTACCTATCATATTCTTCTGATGAAAAAGTGGGAATTCACTCCAACAAATATAAAATAACCAGTTCAGTAACTTCATTTTTAACGATCCCATATCATTCGTTCGTTTTTTGGATTTTCGGCGGGAAAAGTGGAAATTCAATCTTCCACAATTTTCCACTTTCTTTTAATATATAAGTAGAACACAACTGTTGATAGAAAAAACCAATAACGTAAATTTCCCAACGTTTTTCGGAGGAAAACTGTGAACTTTCTTCAATCCATAAGGAAACTCGGGATGTTTGGAGACCCCAGACACGGAAAAACTTGTAACTCGGTAACCGTATGTCCGAATCCAGATTGGTTGGCAGATTTATCCTACCAAATTCATTTTCCTCGAATTTTCCGGGGAAAAGATATAGACAACAATCTGTTTTCCACGTTTGAGCTTCTAGCAATGTACAGGGTCAGTGTGGAAACATGAAACCTACACAAAAAAGAAGTTGTTTTCCGCATTCGCCAATATCAAACACGATATGGTTCCATTTTGCAGCATTTTCCGGGGACTCATTTTGAAGCAAAATTGGCGAGTAGTCAAATTTCCTGTCGGTGAGTTGTCTTGTCGGTGAAATGTCCTGTCGGTGAATCGGCTAGTCGGTGAAATGTCCTGTCAGTGAGATGGCGTGTCGGTGAAATGTCCTGTCGGCGAAATGTCCTGTCGGTGAATCGGCGAGTCGGTGAAATGTCCTGTCAGTGAAATGGCCTGTCGGCGAAATGTCCTGTCGGTGAATCGGCGTCTCGGTGAAATATCCTGTTGGTGAAATGGCGTGTCGGCGAATCGTCTTGTCGGTGAAATGTCCAGTCGGTGAATCGGCAAGTCGGTGAAATGTCCTGTCGGCGAAACGGCGTGTCGGTGAAATGTCCGTTCGGTGAAATGGCTGTCGGTGAAATGTCCAGTCGGTGAGTTGGATGTCGGTGAAATGTACCTAACCCCTTTGAAAAATACCATTACAAAAAAATTTTCTTCATAATTGGGTTTAGGGAATGCGATTTACTTGACAACGCAACAGAACATACGAATTTATCGTCTCCTTGCATAGAAGAAAAAATTAAAATAGTTTATTGACCTTCGCCAAAGATTTTTTTTTTTTCAAGTGTGAAGAATTAATCGGACACGACGACAATTGATGAGAACATTTTCAATAGACACGTAAGCTTCACTTATGACATACATGACGATACTCAATGATCACTTTGTGAAAGTTCTTGCATCTTGAAAATTCGGAGGGCCCCCATGGCCCCCCAAGGGACAAAATATCGAGTGCTGCGGGTCAAATCGCTTGTCTGATAGGTCGCGACCGTACACGGTAGTCAAGAGGATTAATGACGTCGTGTACAGAATCCAGCGCGCCCCAAGAGCCAAGATGAAAGTTGTCCACCTTGATCGCCTTGCACGTTACTCGGGCGGAGAGCAACGATGAGCCTATTCGGGACGAACAGGATCAAGAGGGGGGCAGTGTCACGAGTGGTGGTTCTGGAGAACATGCGATCTTTCTAGACTCTTCCCATTAGGTCGCAGTGTACAAGTGCGGAGCTCTGGACATTTCCAGAATAGACGCAATGGCCTGGCGATTGGAATACATGGGGGAATTTCAGCGGTCGATCAAAAAACATCAGCCGAATTGGCGGAGGTGCCGACATTCCAGAACACAGAGGAGGCACGCGAAAGGTGTGTGATTTTTCGGGAGTCGCCTAGAAATCGTATGCCGGGTCACTGTGGAATTTGCTGAAGGACACATGGAACATTCGAGATAATTATTCGGAGCTATACAAAGAACCGATTCTTGGCCTACGATTAGTATTGAACTGGAAGTGATCGAGGGCGATAGAAGCGAATAGTACCAGCGATATCCCAAGCGTAAATAATTGTTGGCGTGTATTTATTGTAGTATGTAGTAATTAACAGTATGTGTTTTAGAACGATCATCTCAATTATAAACGTACCCGTACGCGAAATACGTAACAATAATGTGTGGGTATAAATGTGAATTTTAAAACGCCCAAAAAGAGTATAATTTTGTAACTGATGAACAAGGTTGATAAAAAAAGTGAGGAAGGTAAGTTTTTTCACAGTCGTTGTGCCCTACACCTTCAACTGTGAATTTTCTAGCTTTTGTCTTTCATAGTAGACTTTTTAGAATTTTCTAGGCGACCCTATTATATCCTGTTTACTTCCGGTTTTCGGTTATTGAAGACCATTTCCTGGCTGCATGGCTGATACGCTAGGTATGTTCGTGTGTGTTTTTAACTGTATCTAGAGGTGGGTGCTTCGTCATCCATGGCAAAATTTATTGCAACAAATAATGCAACGGCTGTTTGAGTTAAACTTACACAAAATTACAATAACAGCAATCGTAGCCTGCGTAGGATGTATTGAAATTCAGACGTTCTTGCCTAAACAATCTGTAGGATACCTATTATTCATCTATTTTTATTTTCGAAATATACATAATTATGTAGGTACCTACCCGCATACTTTTTATTTTAAGGTATACATACAGCATGGTGATTAAGTGTCCTGTACAAAATTCATATTTCCGTTGATTTTTTTTCGAAAAAATCCTTAACAGGTCGATTTTGTGTCTTTCCAACCCACTGTACTGTATAAAAAAAGTTGTTGCTGTTTTTGAGTTGCGATGACGTCAACCTTTTTTTTTAATGGCAACCCTAATTTTTTTTATAAAATTAATAGCAGCTTTGGTTTTTCTTCAAACAACAGTGTGAACATTTTTATGTCTTAGATAACAATTTTTTTGAATAAAATGCACACAAAGTTTGGAAAGATTATATAAGATAAATATTATATTTACTATTACCAAACTTTTTTTTTCCTATACAGTATAAGTGCTTTGGATGAAAACAAAATCGACCTGTTTCAAGATTATTTTGAAAAAAAATCAATAACGGATATGAATTTTGTGCAGGACTTTATCACCACACTGTACAGGGTGATTCATGAGTGACCTTACATAGGCTAATGGGAGATAGAGGACTTCGAGGCGAATCAGGATCCACTGAAGAAATTTTATTTTCTCCAGTTGGTTACGAAGATACAGGGTGTTCTGTGTGTTTCGTATGAAACTTTGATAAGCGATATTTCTGAAACGGCCAGAGGTATTTTGTTGAAATTTACCAGTAGTATTTCTCTGTTGGAACTCATCCCGAAGCCATACCGGGTAAGTCAAGATCCAGGGCCGGGCTAGAAAAAAGGTTCCCTTTTTTTGTTTCATCAAAAAGTACATTTTCTGACCGCTTTTCTAAAAAACTGCTATCGGATTCAAAAAGCTAAGGAAAAATGCTTTAAGAATCATTCTTCAATTTAGATGGCACACCTAAACCGTTTCGACAATAAAATTAAAAGTAAAATTTGTGGGTGAGTTCCCATTTTTGACCGGACATAATCGACCCATTATTTGATTGAATTAATCAAAATTCATTTTTTGGCTTGTCTCAGTTGAATAGGAGAGCTTGGTTGGAAAAAAAATTCCAGAGCCGACAATTTTTTTTTTGACAAAATCGAGAGTGAAACCAAAATTAGACTCGATTTGGTCGCCAAAAAAAATCTTTGGCTATGGAGTTTTTCTTCCTACCAAGCCCTTCTATTACACAGAGACAAGCTGAAAAATCTGTTGTGGGGCGACACAAAACTTTCCCGGCGGTATCCAGAGACCTCAGTGATGATTTTGGGCTAAGCGTCCCTTCGGGAAGGTGAGATTTAATTAGGACGTTGATGAAAAAGTTCTACATAGTCAGTTGAGCGTTAAGCGAGCATCCTGCATCCATTGTTGGGCCGTCAGAAAAAGTTACAGGTTAGGTTAGTTTTCCAAGGTGATGAAATAATCCAAAAGGTAGAACTAGGTAGCTAACTGTTGTGATATCTCAAAAATGCAATGCTGGTTCCTTATTGAAATTTTTGTTCCTACTTTAGACATGATGATGAAATTACACAAACTTGATTGAGAACTTTTACTGCATCTGTGTGCCAAATTTCAACTCTATATTTTCAATTCAGAGCTTGGACAGACAAGCCCAGACCCAATGTGCCACCTGAGGGCTTCCGATCAAAATCATCTACCCAAAGTCTAATCAGTTTATCATTCCAGGCTGAACTTATGATGCTTTCGTACCTGATTTCGATTTGATCGGATCAATAATTCGGTAATTATCGTGGCAGAACCGCTTAATTTGCACGATCGCATGAGCGGCTTTATATTTTCAGAAGGAAAATTCCCGGGAAATTGGAGAGAAATTATTGGAGAATGTTCAAGAACCAGTTATCTATTCTTCAAAAACAAATGGTAGAAATCTGTTCACGGAATAAAAAGTTGGAAAATTTCCAGTTTTTCCAGAGAGGAAAACTTGAAAACCGTTGGTCCGATTTTGAAATTTTGTTCTCCAAAAATTAATTCAGTCTTTTCTTCAACTTTCATTCGCAGCATGTCTGCACCTAAAATGAATATTTCGTGTGGCTCACCGCATGTTGGAGTTTACGCTGCAGTTTTTTCAAATTTACGGAATGTGCAAATTTGTTATTGAAAAAATTACCGTCGGAAAACCGAAGCTGTGTCGATTTCAAAAATAGATCTACAAGACGCCCAGTTCAATCTACTTCCGATATCAGTCAACATTTTTCGAAAAAAGTCGATCCTCGAGCAGGAATGAATTTTTGAGTGGAGTGCTGCAACAAAAGCGAGTCATCCTGGTGGAAATCCGGGTGAGTCGTTCTCTCGGGTGACAACGGCTAGGGGAAATTTTGAAAATTCATAACGCCCGACGGGAAAATGGTGGAAAATTGCAACTGCAGACTTAATTTGACTCTCATGTTTTGTTGCTTCCTGCCAAATTTGGTCCGAATTCATTGGATAGATTTTGAATAATTGAATGGTGAAGTTTTGAACTTTGACATTTTTTATTTTTTGACAGATGACAGATAGGGCAATATGTTTAACCATTATGAATACAGTTTTTCATGGGTTTTCAAACGGCATTTTGCAAGTCAAGTTCTGTGAGATATAGCTTCTGTCATTTTTTGATAGTGATACTTCCGTTTGACAGATCACAACCAAAAACCAATCAGCTCATTCAACAGCAAGACCCTGGCTGTATACTAAATTTCAAGTCGATCAAACTATCGGTTTGGCAGCTATCGTGTCAGAACGTTTTTCCTGCATCCTGCATCATTACATAACTTTCCCTTGAACGGGCCGGGAAAGTAAAATGAATTTGAATGAATTCAATCAAACAATGAGTCGATTATATCCGGTCAAAAATGGAAACTTACCCATAAATTTCACTTTCAATTTTTATGTCGAAATGGTTTAGGTGTGCCATCTAAATTGAAGAGTGATTCTTGAAGCATTTTTCCTTAGCTTTTCGAATCCGATAGCAGTTTTTTAAAAAAGCGTTTAGAAAACATACTTTTTGATGTTTTTGATGTTGAAATAAAAAAGGGGCACATTTTTTCAATCCCGGCCCTGGATTTTGACTTACCCAGGATGGCTTCAGGGTAAGTCCCAATAGAAAAATATTACTGGTGAATTTCAAGAAAATATCTCTAGCTGTTTCAGAAATATCGCTTATCAAAGTTTCATACGAAACACACAAAACACCCTGTATCTTCGTAACCAATGGAGAAAACAAAATTTCTTCAGTGGATCCTGACTTGCCTCGAAGTCCTCTATCTCCCATTAGCCTATGTAAGGTCACTCATGAATCACCTGTATAAGTATCGATCAGTGCTATAAGGACACATGTGAATATACGGCACTCGAATACCCAACTTCCCAACTAATAAAGTATAAAGTGAGTGTAGGTAGGTTTGGTAGGTATCTACTTATACCTAGTTATTTAGGCTTTAGATTCTTTTTCAATTTCGACTGTATCGATTATAGCGATTAAGTATAATAATTATCGAGTTGGATTGGTCAAATAAGACGTTGCGGGATCGATTCCAGCGGGCTTATTCCTCGACAGAAATTTTCCATTCAGGTCTCATTCGAAAGCTACAGGAAGGGGTGTTATGAATTGAAGGTGTTCTTGCTTTCAGAATAAAAAAAAATCAAATTATGAGAATATTTTCTTGAACTCATAAATGTTTTATGGTCAATTCATAATACCTACTTCCCTATAGCTTTCAAAACCGACTTGAATAGTAAAGTGTAAGGTTCTGTCAAGAAATAAGCCCGCTGGAATTGATTCCGCAACGCCAGTTTGAAAATAAGGAATACTTCAAATTTAAGCGCTCATTCGTAACTAAACCGGTGTTTGAAATCTTCAGTCACGAACATTAGGTAAGTAGGTACCTACCTATCTAGCGATCCTATCGATTTCCTTAATGTCTTCGCATTGTACCTGATTATAAATAATTTAAAAATTATGTTTGTCTATAAGTAGGCATTTTACCTTACGGTTTTGCGCTGCGCAAGATTTTCTCATCGGCGCATAATCCTTGTATATCCATTGACTGGAAATTGATCACCACATGATTTCAAAATTACACAATCACAATAATATCATTTTCGGAAAAAAAATCACAAAATTTTTGTTGAATCACAAAAATTTAGGTCATTGTTGCGAATTTTGGTCAATACCGAACGAGCACAGGAGTTAATCCGATGAAAATCGTTGATTTGTCAGTTACAAACACTTTCAAACAACTGCAACCAGCTGAAACAAGTGGTGGAAGCGCGCCCGAGTCATTTAGAGATCCGCCGAGCACCCAACCGAAACAGTACTTCACATGGAACGTGCACTTTTACAAGGGAAATCATATAATTTGTAAATATTTCTCCAACTACTACCGACCTACGCCGCTTTGTTGAAGAAAAACATTATATCAGTAGATAAGATTTAAGGTGCGCTTTCCTTCGGAAAATCGTTGCAAAACTTGCGTGAGCATGAGACTTGAGAGATTACGAGAGATGTTAAACCAAAGGAAGACATTGCATAAAAAATTATGGCAAGGTAAATCTGACACTCACACTGAGTAGAATATTGAATTTATTAAAAAATGAAAGTTTGTTCACATTTGAGTTTTCCTCACTTTCATATTAAATAGATAAGGTACCTTGCGACTTGCGACGAGGGGTGTTCAATTTTTTTGTACAAGTATTGCAGAAACTTGATGTAATGTCATGTACTGCATAGTACTGCACAGTACTGCACATGTTACCTAGTAGGTACTGCATGCATAGTAATGCATATGTACTGCATAGTAATGCATATGTACTGCATAGTAATGCAAGTAAGGCACACAATGCATGCGCTACTGCAATAACAAATTGCTATTTATTACCTACTCCACAGACTACCCCTTGGATTAAGGCTAGTGAAGACTAATCAGCAGTCAATCCTAGGTCAGCTAGAAAATTTGGGCAGGTACTTTTATATAAATTCTTGAGCGACTAAGTCGTGGATTAGGTTCTTTGTAGTAGAGGAAAAATGAGACTCTATTGTGACTTTCGTGTGCACGGAAAGGTAAAAAGCTGGGGTGCATTTTTTATGGTGTAGTATGGCTTGGGGATGAAGAATCCACTTGTCGTCAAAAAATCGTCCAGTGTGGGGGCGGTATGGGGGCGGTTTTGTGAAAAAACAGTTTTTTTAAAAAATGTTCTACAGTTTGTCAGCTTTTGGCTGATATCAGCTTGGAACAAATCCGTCAACTGTAAGTTGTCGTAAATAATTCATGAATAAAAAGGTGATCATTTACTTTGCCATTAGAATACACGTAAAACTTGACTGCCTCGTGCGCAAAGAACGTTGAATATCTCAGTAACGTGTTGAATGACATTTTTCATTCCACTCCCACTCGATTATCTCCGTAACCACTAGTTCAATCAAAAAAGTTCCTTCTGTAAACCATGTTACCTATTCCATTGCGATTCTTGCGGTTTTTTCAGATTTGATTTATCTTGAATAGTAATTGAGCTAGGGACGGAATTGTAATGTACTGCATGCAGCGGACAACTGCAGCGCTGAGGCCCTCGCGTACCCCTGCCATCCGCGCACCCCCGCGAAGGCCATGGTGTATTGAGGCGGGAAATCTGCAGACTTATTATTGTGGCTGATGATCGAAACATTGTAAAAGTGTAGTCGGTAAATTTGCAATATCAATAAATATACCGTCCGTTTTTTTTTCTAGGCCCCAGCTTATAGGGCCTTTATTATGGGTTCCACACCCAACATATTATATATTTTTGAAATCAGAAGAACAAAATCTTTCGATTGATGGTATGTCAAATTATTTTTGACAGATGTCATTTTTTGACAATTGACAGAATAGTACTTGTGATACATCATTTTGAAGCCCATTAAATTATGAGGAAAACTGTGTCTTCATTTTTAGAATGGGATGTCTTTCACAGCTTCTAGAGGTCTTCAAATAGGAAAAATTGTTGAAATTCAGAAATACTCAATACGTACGGAAGTATAGGCAAAACAGGCATTTTTAATAATAACTAATGATAATAATCAATAAAAAATCACAATAAAACGAAAAATGTCCTGAAGAAGTTACTTGAAATGACCGTCTCCTTGTTCCTTGAATGGGAGATTCAACGACCGGTGAATTGGAACTGCCAGCCCAACGCGATAGTATCCGAAGTGGCCAGGTATGACCCCCTCGATTTTTTTATGAGCATATCTGAAAGATAAGGTGTTTATAGAGTCTCCCGCTAATTTGGACGATTTAAAATCAGAATATTATCATCAGTTGATATTAAAAATACCTTTTACTTATTGAGCAGGTGTTTCTGAATTTTAACAATTTTTACTATTCAAAGACTTCCAGAGGCTGTAAAAGACATCCTATTCTAGAAATGGAAACACAGTTCTCCTAAGAATTTTATGGGCTTTAAAATGGTGTGTCACAAGTACTATTCCGTCAATTGTCAAAAAATGACATCTGTCAAAAATAATTTGACATACCATTAATCGAATGATTTTGTTCTTCTGATTCAAAAATATATGATATGCTGGGTGTAAAACCCATAATAAAGGCGCTATAAGCTGGGGCCTAGAAAAAAAAACGGACGGTATACCCCTTAAATTACGACGTACGTCTTCACATATTATAATAGTCCAGTCAAAATAGGTTTTAACCGGAAATAAATTCGGAAGTTGACGAAATTTGGTGGATCGATGCAGAATTGAACGTGGAATAACATACTGAAATTCCCAAAAAGCTTGTTTTTTTTAGGACCAATAAAAAAGGGCCATCCTTGAAAATTTTCTTTTTTTCTGAATGGCTTGTGAACTATTATCTCTTCAGAACACAGCACCAGCACCAGCAAAGCAAATGTAGCCCGTTAAATTCTCAAGAGATCGTACAAAACTCATCACTTTTTGGTCAATAGCCTCTGTGATATCGCGTCTACAAAAACGCAGTGAAAATTACTCAAAATATATTTCCGGATTTTATGTAAAAATATGCATGGTGTCAATTCAGGGGCTGTAACGTGGACAGCGAATGTGCGAATTTCAATGTGTTTTTTCTACATTCGGTATCACACTTTTGTTTAGAAGTCACCAACTTCAAAATGGTACTTTTTCTCGACCTTTGAAATCGATACTTGGTGTCCCGAAGAATCCGCAAAAATCTATTTTTTTCATAAATAAAATGATCTGCACGCAGTCTTCCTTCAAATTGATTGTTTTTATTTCTGGCCGGTTTCGCAGGTCTCTGGCCCTTCTTCATCAAAGTGTGGAGTCTAAAATAAAATACATAAAACAAGTAGGTAGGTACATAAAAGGTGAACGATAACACACCGAATCACCGACATTGTATAAATGATGAAGATAAAGTTTGTGTGAATGATAAGTGAATTGTTTTTAAATTCTTCAGATGTCAGTATAACATTTGTGATGTTGTCATGGAAGAACGGAAAAAAGAACTTGATGGAAATGTATGAAATAATAATAGAGCTAATAAAAATGGTACAAGGTGGGTGATGAATTAATGAAAGGATGGTTGAATGGAAAGAAAGAAGCTTATTAAAATCAAAGGCGTTGTAAAAATGTTTCAAAAAGAAATCTATACAATCTTTTAGGCAATTTCGGACAGAATTATTAGTTACTTTACAAATTTCAAGAACCTCTATACTATCTAAAAGCCGTCCTTTTTTACAAACATGTAAAATTTCAAAATTAGTTCCAAGGACGAAGTTATGATTTTCTGAGATGATTTTGATAATTAGATGATTATGATCAATAATTCTTTCCAAAATTGCCTAAATGATTGTATAGATTTCCCTTTTAAACATTTTTACAACGCCTTTGATTCAAATAACCTTTTCTCTATCTAGTCAACCATCCTGCTTTCATTATTTATCACCCACCTTGTACCATTATTATTAGCTCTATTATTCCATACATTTCCATCAAGTTCTTTTGTCCGTTCTTCCACGACAACATCACAAATGTTATATTGACATCTGAAGAATTTAAAAACAATCATCAAATGCAAGTACAATATTCAGCAGTTAGTGTCCGGACTACCTTTTTTTTCTGAATAGGTCGTTTTAGTCTTTCAACCCATACAACTCAGAAACCATCACTATAGGATAAATATTCCGAAACATGTTTTTTTTTCTGTATTCAATTCTTCATTTTTTCCCTGGATGGTTTTGCTCTACCTAAGTGAAAAATGAGGCAAATAGTATGGTATGAAAAAAATCGATTTTGGGGGATTCTTCGAGACAGCAAGTATCGATTTCACAGGTCGAGGAAAAGTACCATTTTGAAGTTGGCGACTTCTTGACTTCTAGACAAAAGTGTGATACCGAATGTTGAATTAGCTTTTCCCGCATGTAAAACACATTGAAATTCGCACATTCGCTGTCCAGGTTACAGCCCCTGAATTGACACCATGCATATTTTTACATAAAATCCGGAAATATATTTTGAGTAATTTTCACTGCGTTTTTGTAGACGCGATATCACAGAGGCTATTGACCAAAAAGTGATGAGTTTTGTACGATCTTTCGGGAATTTAACGGGCTACATTTGCTTTGCTGGTGCTGGTGCTGTGTTCTGAAGAGATAATAGTTCACAAGCCATTCAGAAAAAAAGAAAATTTTCAAGGATGGCCCTTTTTTATTGGTCCTAAAAAAACAAGCTTTTTGGGAATTTCAGTATGTTATTCCACGTTCAATTCTGCATCGATCCACCAAATTTCGTCAACTTCCGAATTTATTTCCGGTTAAAACCTATTTTGACTGGACTATTATAATTTGTGAAGACGTACGTCGTAATTCAAGGGGTATATATTTATTTATATTGCAAATTTACCGACTACCGTTTTACAATGTTTCGATCATCAGCCACAATAATAAGTCTGCAGATTTCCCGCCTCAATACACCATGGCCTTCGCGGGGGTGCGCGGATGGCAGGGGTACGCGAGGGCCTCAACGCTGCAGTTGTCCGCTGCATGCAGTACATTACCATTCCGTCCCTAGCTCAGTTACTATTCAAGATAGATCAAATCTGAAAAAACCGCAAGAATCGCAATGGAATAGGTAACATGGTTTACAGAAGGAACTTTTTTGATTGAACTAGTGGTTACGGAGATAATCGAGTGGGAGTGGAATGAAAAATGTCATTCAACACGTTACTGAGATATTCAACGTTCTTTGCGCACGAGGCAGTCAAGTTTTACGTGTATTCTAATGGCAAAGTAAATGATCACCTTTTTATTCATAAATTATTTACGACAACTTACAGTTGACGGATTTGTTCCAAGCTGATATCAGCCAAAAGCTGACAAACTGTAGAACATTTTTTAAAAAAACTGTTTTTTCATAAAACCGCCCCCATACCGCCCCCACACTGGACGATTTTTTGACGACAAGTGGATTCTTCATCCCCAAGCCATACTACACCATAAAAAATGCACCCCAACTTTTTACCTTTCCGTGCACACGAACTTCTCAAATAAGCACATTTTGCTTCATATTTTCCTCTACTATTGGAAAAAAGTGGTCGAAATACTGTGCCTGGAAGATGAAATAATTAAATCCCATGATCGGGTAAGCACGCACCTTTGCTTATGAAAAACTGGTAGTAACACTCGAAACTGAACTCTTAAAAAGGTGGAAGGTCTTTGCCCCACGAGTGAGACACCAGAGAATAGGGTTGTTTTCGTTTATAGCTCAAGCGATGCTCAAGGATATTGTTACGAGCGGCGATCGCGTACATATTGGTAAACACTCGATCTTTCTGGATCCTTCCATCCATTAGATCGCAGTGTAGAAGTCTGGAGCGATCTGGTGCATTCCAGAGCGTTCGTGTATGTGAAACTGAAAGGAGACTTTAATGCTCGATCGAGAAAGATCTGTTCTTTTTGGCGGAGGCGCCGCTCCAGAACCCGGCAGAATTATACGGGTAACGTGTGTGATTATTCAGGAATGGTCTAGAAACCGCATTTGCCGGGCCAGGATGGAATTTGCTGGAAGTAGACAGAAACTTCGGGAACATTATTCGGAGGCCTTATATAAGGCGTCAGCCGGCAGCTCAGGGCAGTATTGAATTGGAATGCGAAGTGGTAACAAGTGCGAAACAAGCGGAGTACCTGCGATATAATTTCAACTAAATAATAGTTGGCGTTATTTATTGTAGTAGTACGTAGAAATAAACAGTGTGCGTTTTCAAACGATCGTCTCAATTATATTCGAACCCATGCGCGAGATATCGTAACATTTAGTGTCAGAAAGCGGTATAATTGACAGTAATTCGGCCTGCGACTACAGGACGTTCGGAATTGATTCGTGAATGCCGGAGACAAGGAGTATGTCGAAGAGAGGAGCCGATGACGTTGCGGCTCTCGTCCTGCAATTGAAGAATGTTCTAGAAGAGCAGGAAAAGGAGCGCGAAGAAGAGAAAGAAAGAGAGAAGAAGCAACTAAAAGAGCTGATGGCGGCTATGGAACAATACACGCGATACCTCGACGGCAATGTGAGGAAGCTGACAGAAAAAATTGCCACAATAGAGGCCAACATGGTGCAGCTAGAGCGACGTGTCCAGAGTACCGCCGTAAGTAATACGGTGGCCCCGATGGCAGATTTGGCAGGTATTCATCGTGTGAAACTGCCAAACTTCGATGGACATAGCTCATGGACGACCTACAAGAGGCAATTTGACGTTGTTGCCGAGGTGAACGGATGGAATGACGAAGATAAAGCTAAGGCACTCATCCTTGCTTTGTGAGGTCCAGCGTTGGAGCTGCTACAGACGGTTCCGGAGAGCGAGCAGATGGACTTACAGAAGCTTCTCAAAGTTCTGGAACTCCGCTATGGGGATCATCGCGGACGGCATGTTCATCACGCTAATTTTTCGGCAAGAACGCAGAGAAGCGGAGAAAGTCTACAGGAATTCGCAGCTGATGTCCAAAGGCTGGCTCTTCTAGCGTACCCAATGTACCCAGCGCACCTCTTGGCGGACTTCATAAGAGATACCTTCGTCTATGGGATTCGAGTTCAATACGTGCGTGAGATGGTGATGATCAAAAACCCAGTCGACATCAGCGACGCACTGACCCAGGCGATCTGCATTGAGGCAGCCAAAGATCTGTGCAGTCGTCAAGTCAAGGCGGTGGGCGTTGAGGAATCCGGAGGTTCACATACTGCCGAGAAATCGATCGAGGAAATGTATGGGGAAATCCTCAACGCTCTGTCTCGGAACAAATCCCAAGACGAGCCAAGAGCTGGAGGAAGGCCGCGTTGCTTCGACTGTGGAAGATAGAAAGTCACCAACCGAGGGAAAGTTATCGTAGAAGAGGGAGACCACGTTGCTTTGAATGTGGAAAGGACGGACATCTGCAACGCGACTGCAGGCGACGATACGCTTCAGCAGACCGTTCTATGCTGAAACGGGGGTCTGCTGATCGAGGAGGTCAAGTAGACCGTTTCATGCTGGAACGGGGAGCTGCTGATCAAGGAAGTCAACATCGTCCTGGAAGGAGTCATGGTAATGGCAACACGGATGGTCTTTCTCGAAGACCACGCAACGAGGACTGCAGGCATGACAAGAGGGTGAACCAGCAGAGTGGAGACGTAGAGGTTAAAGCACTTGTCTTTGAAACCTCAAGGAATTGGACTACGGCTGAGCTCAAGAAAGAGCAGCGTGAGGATCGACCCAGCCATCGGTTTGCTTGCTGAAAGAAAGGAACTTGGTCAGGACCGACCAGAGTGGGCCGAGATCTCTGGTGAAGGGCCCGAATTCGAGGCTCTTTGGGCTTAGTGGAATTCTCTGAGAATAAAGAACGGGTTGCTGAAGAGAGTCTGGGAGAGTCCCGATGGGAGGAAAGAGATGGCTCAATTAGTGCTTCCAAAGAAAAGAGTGAAGGAGGTCCTAAAGTAAATGGACGATGGCGGCACTGGAGGGCACCTTGGGGTGAACAAGACGTTGGCCAAGGTGCGCGAATGGTTCTATTGGGTGAACTACCGAAACGACGTGGAAACATGGTGTCGCCAGTGCGAGGTTTGTGCGGTCAGAAAAGGACCAAGCACTCGCAGCCGAGGAGAGTTGAAGACGCGTTACGATGTGAAGGAGAACTCCACGGGATTTCAAGCAGGTGACCTGGTCTGGTTGTACAATCCTCAACGTAAGAAGGGAAGGTCTCCGAAGTTGCATCAGTCGTGGGAAGGACTGTACACGGTAGTCAAGAGGATCAATGACGTCGTGTACAGAATCCAGCGAGTCCCGAGAACCAAGATGAAAGTTTTCCACCTTGACCGCCTTGCACGTTACTCCGGGAGTAACGATGAGCCTATTCGGGACGAACAGGCTTAAGAGGGGGGCAGTGCTACAAGCGGCAATCCTCTACATATTGGTAAACACTCGGATCTTTCTGGATCCTTCCATCCATTAGATCGTAGTGTAGAAGTCTGGAGCGATCTGGTGCATTACAGAGCGTTTGTGTATGTGAAACGCCTCCTGAAGTCGCCGTCTCTCCTGGAGGGAGACTTTAATGCTCGATCGAGAAAGATATGTTCATTTTGGGGGAGGCGCCGCTCCAGAGCCCGTCAGAATTACACGGGTAACGTGTGTGATTATTCAGGAATGGTCTAGAAACCGCATTTGCCAGGCCAGAATGGAATTTGCAGAAAGTTCGGGAAAACTATTCGGAGGCCTTATATAAGGCATCAGCCGGCAGCTCAGGGCAGTATTGAATTGGAATGCGAAGTGGTAACAAGTGCGAAACAAGCGAAGTACCTGCGATATAATTCCAAGTAAATAATTGTTGGCGTTATTTATTGTAGTAGTACGCAGAAATAAACAGTGTGCGTTTTCAAACGATCGTCTCAATTATATTCGAACCCGTACGCGAGATGTCGTAACAATATACAGGGTGGTCCATCCTAGCGTAATTATCCCATAGCGGTCTTACTCTTCAAGATAGAGAAAAAGATGTAAAAAAGAAGTTATATGGTTTGATGAGACCTATAACCTTAAATTATTTTCAGCTATACAGGCTGTCCCATTTTGACGGGATCAACAAAACGTCAATTTTTTTAAATGGAACACCCTATATTTTTTTTGCATTTTCGGATTCAGCTTTTTCAACTGTCTTATGCCTGTATTTTTGTTTTTAAATTATTTGGCAGTGCTACTAACTAAAAATTGAAAACTGAAAAAAATCGCATTTCCACAGTTATTTTGAAAAAATCGTAGCGGCCTTGCTTTTCAAAACTAAGAGATAAAACTTGACATGGTGATAGTCAAGTCACAGACCAATATCCCAATGTCAAAAAATTGCGATTTCTTGATACAGGGCGTTCACAAAAAAAAATCAAACTTTATAATTTTCAAAGTCTCATAACTCATTTTTTTCAAATAGCATGCCTCTAATTTTATAACGTTATCTGATAACTTTTTTTATCCTCTTTAATTTTTACTAGGGGTACCCTACCCTTAAACTTCATTTTTTTCGAGATAATCGGAAATTTTCACAAAATTTGTGATTTTTTTATTTTTTTTCACAAATTGAGTTGGCCGTGATGAATGACAGACAAGTCAAATAGTACGCAACTCTCAGTTAGTCAGTCTGAATATTAACGAACAAAAAAAAAATGGCTTCAACGCAGAAAAAAACAAAGTGGGATCCTGGATATCGGGATTATTACCAGAATATCATATCAATCATTTTCTCTCGCGTAAAGTCATTTTTCTTTGTTCGACAATGTTCAGACTGACTAACTGAGAGTTGCGTACTATTTGGCTTGTCTGTCATTCATCACGGCCAACTCAATTTGTGAAAATAAATTAAAAAATCACAAATTTTGTGAAAATTTCCGATTATCTCGAAAAAAATGAAGTTTAAGGGTAGGGTACCCCTAGTAAAAATGAAAGAGGATAAAAAAAGCTATCAGATAACGTTATAAAATTAGGGGCATGCTATTTGAAAAAAATGAGTTATGAGACTTTGAAAATTGGAAAGTTTGATTTTTTCTTGTGAACGCCCTGTATCAAGAAATCGCAATTGTTTGACATTAGGATATTGGTCTTTGACTTGACTATCACCGTGTCAAGTTTCATCTCTTAGTTTTGGAAAGCAAGGCCGCTACGATTTTTTCAAGATAACTGTGGAAATGCGATTTTTTTCAGTTTTTAATTTTTAGTTGGTAGCACTGTCACACAATTGGAAAACAAAAATAAAGGCATAAGACAGTTGAAAAAGCTGAATCCAAAAATGCAAAAAAATATAGGGTGTTTCATTTGAAAAAATTGACGTTTTGTTGATCCCGTCAAAATGGGACACCTGTATAGCTGAAAATAATTTTAGGTTATAGGTCTCATCAAACCATATAACTTCTTTCTTACATCTTTTTCTCTATCTTGAACGGTAAGACCGCTATGGGATAATTACGCTAGAATGGACCACCCTGTAGAGAAATACTGGTGTAACAAGGTGTTGCGAAATCAGTCCAGAAATTTACCGTTCAGCTCTCTTTCAAAATCTGCAGGGAGGTATTTTTTTCAACACTTGTTTTTTTTTATCAAAAAACTTTCAACTTATCTATAGTACGATCTCCCTGCAGCATTCCAAAGAGATCAAAATGGTAAATTTCTGTTTACAATTTCCCACAGGTAGATCTTCCCACAGGTCTGAGGGAAGACCTCAAAATACTCAAGATTTTGGTTGACAGCTCAGATCGCTTTTGCCGTCATCCGGGCATCGAACCATGTGCATATGAGGAGCCAAACAAAAATGGATAACAGTTGGAAGACAAAAAAGGGATGAAAACTGGAAATTGTAGAATATTTTACATTATTATTGAATTCATATCTATACAGGTGTCCCGTTTTTCAACGCTCACTATGGGTATCTCGGAAACGGTGAGAGATACAAAGTCGGTTAAATTACAAAAAAGCTGCGCAATTTTATGACTATCTCAAATATGTCAAGATATCCAAGATATCTTTGGTCATTTCTGAAATATCCCAAAAAAACTGAAAAATGCCGAATTCGAAAATTTCAAATCACTTCTTAATTATTACAGCTATCAATTTGAAAATTGGTATTCTGACATTTTTGGAGGTCCTTGATCGACTGACGGTCATAATTTTTTCCTACGCCTACTAGGTTTTGAGATATGACAGTCAACTTCATTTTTTCTTATGGACACCATATTATTTCTCCACCCCATAAAACTCACCTTTTCTTTCTCTTTACAAAGATATGAAACACTTGTAGCATTTTTGTCAAAATAACCTATAAAAATTGGAAAAACCATTTCTGGGGCGAAAAAATCTAGTTACCGCTTCGGTTGCCATGCTCTTGTGGCATATAAACAATGGCATTTGATTGCTATGGTCTGTTGATTTTGGGAAAAGTTGAGTTACATTCCGTTTTTTTGTATTTGATAATGATAATAAATAACAATAAAACAAATACAAATACAAAGCCAAGTATAACACAAAATAACATAGCAGTAGCAATAAACATTTATAATTTACAATTGCTCGAATTGGAGTTCATTTTTCTCTGTGCAGAGTTGTGTGCCTTTTAGCAAGTCTTTTAGCCATATTTTCAACGGCTGCGCTGATATCGTGCGGGTTAATTGACTGGAACGCATCAGCATCTCCTTGCTTCCAGCTCTTGGTTGCTTTGGGATGTTCTGTCATGAACCATAAATGCGATCTTGGAGCGTTCTTCGCAAAATAGACACCATTTCGAGTAATTGTAAATTATAAATGTTTATTATTATTATTATGATTATTATTATATATACAGGCACGCAACAGACAGACCTCGAGACAGACTAACAAGTCCAATAATAGCGTGACCGCGGAACGAAAAAAAGAAAATCCGTCGCAACACCACTCACAGACAAGAACAATGCGTCGATTGCATCTCAATCAAAAACTCGCCTGACATCCGCCGCACTGCAGTTGAAAATGTCGAACTTCTCTTGGAACCTATTGTATGTCAGAGCAAGGCGGTTCACTGGAGAATTGAAGTAAAAGAGCTTTTGTGTGGGCCTCACATAAAAAACATCACTCCGCCTTAGGCCCTGTCTTGGAACATTTAGGGAGATCCTTGAAAGAACACTGGGGGAGGTTACCGCACCCGAAACAAGCCTATGCAGGAAAATAAGGTAGCCAACCGTTCTACGGCTTTCCAAGGACCGATAACCAAATCTGGCCAGCAACGACTGCTGCGGGAAACCAACACAAGGGTAAACTCCATCGACCCTGAGGGCCAGCAGCTTCAGGAAACGCCGCTGCACACCCTCCAGAAAGGACACATATTTCTCGTGGTAGGGGCACCAGATGACGGATGCATACTCCAGCCGTGGCAAAACCAAGGACGAAAAGAGACGCTGCAATGTCTCGATGTTGGAAAAGTCCCCGGAGTTCCGTGTCACGAAACCCAGTGTAGTGTAGGCTGCCCTGTGCACGTAACCAATGTGCTCTGAGAAAGAAAGCTTTGGGTCGAAGTACACGCCAAGGTCTTTGATGACACTGGGTCTGGCCAGAATGTGATCGCCAATCTTGTATGGGAACCCCAGGGGTCCAGAGGACCTCGAAAAGGACATGACCATGCACTTCGTCACGTTCAAGTCAAGACCGTTCGCAGCGCACCATCCCACCAATGCATCGATGTCCTCCTGAAGGCGAGAGCAGTCCCCAGACGAATTCACAGGTGAAAAGATCTTCAGATCGTCAGCATAGAGGAGGAACTAGCTCCTGAGGCTCAGCCCAATGTCATTTATGAAAATGATGAAAAGTAGGGGACCCAGCACAGATCCCTGCGGGACCCCCGACACAACCTCGAAGCTCTCGGAACTGTGACCCGAAACCCTCACAAACTGCCTTCGACCGTTTATTGTTGTTTATTGCTATTGCGATGTTATTTTGTGTTATACTTGGTTTTGTATTTGTTTTATTTTCATTTATTATCATTATCAAATACATATAAACGGAATGTAACCCAACTTTTTCCAAAAGCAACCGACCATGGCAACCGAATGCCATTTTAATATGTCACGAGAGCATGGCAACCGAACCAGTAAATAGATTTTTTCGCCCCAGAAATGGTTTTTACAATTTTTATAGGTTATTTTGACAAAAATGCTACAAGTGTTTCATATCTTTGTAAAGAGAAAGAAAAGGTGAGTTTTATGGGGTGGAGAAATAATATGGTGTCCATAAGAAAAAATAAAGTTAACTGTCATATCTCAAAAACTAGTGGGCGTAGGAAAAAATTATGACCGTCAGTCGATCAAGGACCTTCAAAAATGTCAGAATACCAATTTTCAAATTGATAGCTGTCATAATAAAGAAGTGATTCGAAATTTTTGAATTCGGCATTTTTCAGTTTTTTGGGGATATTTCAGAAATGACCAAAGATATCTTGGATATCTTGACATATTTGAGATAGACAAAAAAAATTGCGCAACTTTTTTGTAATTTAACCGACTTTGTATCTCTTACCGTTTCCGAGATACCCATAGTGAGCGTTGAAAAACGGGACACCCTGTATATCTACAATATACAGGTGTCTCAAAACTCACGCCCCAGAGAAAATGAGGCAAAACTAGACGGCAGTCGGATGTGTAATATATACCGAGATTACCGAGGCAAAAAAATCTACCGCAAATGGTATTCGAGAAAAGACAAAGTTAAATTAACCAATCAGAGACCTGCACCTTTGACGTGTGTTACCTCAATGTTAAGTTGCTAGGTTTTCATTAAATTACAATGAGCCAAACATTTATTTCAAAATGACAGGCATCTGGTATTACTTTCGAAACTTAGCAACCAGTTAAATTTTGCAAATTTACCTCGAATTGACCCTCCGGGATTGGTGGATTCAAAAGACTCCTTTATGCAAGCAGCAAAAAAAAAATTTCTTTCGTTTACTGGAAACCTATTGTCGTCGGCACATGTAAGTGTTCTCTGGGGCGCGAGTTTTGAGACAGCCTGTATTGTATTTTTACAAATAATAGTAACTACTAGTCCGGACGATAGTGAGAAATACCTTGCACTTTTATACCAAGCATTGCAACTTTGCATGCCTGTTACTGAGACCACCCTGGACCAATCTGGATGTGGGGACATCGGCGCAAATCGAGCAGACACTTTATACAGGGTGAAGTAGAAAAAAATTGTTGAAAAATCGTAAATCTTGAACCATAACCGATGGACATATGTTAGTCAGGATATTGATGACGGATTTCATGCTAATAGAGAGGGTGCAAACAGTTTTGAAATACGTTGAGGCGTTTCCGAAATACGCTGGAAAAAGTGAAACTTCTTAATTTTTTTTCTTTTTCCAATGAATCAGTTGTTTTTGGAGATATCAAACTGCAACTTGATATTTCGCCTAAAAATCAAGTTCTTGATGAAACGCGATATGGGGACATCGATCAAGTCTGCTAGATTAAATACTAAGATCTTCAAATTTTTTCCCATCGAGAGCGCCATCTTCAAATTGCCCTTCGTGGAATTGTTGAAAAAACAAGTGACGACTTTGTTGGACACACACGATCGTTTTATAATGAAAAACCAGGTCCTGAATTTCGCCAATGACCTCTTCGCCGAAGAAACGTTATCAAGTTCGTTTTTCTTGTGTTCTGTAGTTTGAAGCCAAACCGAAATGGATTGTTCCATCCTGGTTCTGCAGGAGGGACGTCAAAAATGTTGATACAGCTTCTCTTTGAAGCATTTCTGGCCATATTCAACAAAAAACGTGTCAAATATGAGCTGTAGCAATATTTTTGACATCGCTCCTGCAGAACTAGGATGGAACAATACATTTCGGTTTAGCTTCAAACTACAGAGCACATTTTTCCGAACTCTCCCAGTATCAATTGGTGGCATTTTTGGTAACAGATTTTCTTCAATCGGGTTTGAGGCGATAACGTGACACTACCGTTTTTGCATTTTTTACAAAAATCGGAGCACAGTTTTTGTTCACCTGTTTGCCAAAAGAACTCCACTTGGCTGATGATGATGAAATTTGGTGACTGGCTTCATAAAATAATGTGGATTATAATATCGCAAACATCTCATCGATCCAAAGTTCCATTTGGTCACGACTGTCACGTAAGTGAAGAGAAATCAAGAAAAACGAACTTGATAACGTTTCTTCGGCGAAGAGGTTATTGGCGCAATTCAGGACCTGGTTTTTCAATATAAAACGACCGTGTGTGTCCAACAAAGTCGTCACTTGTTGTTTTTTCAACAATTCCACGAAGGGCAATTTGAAGATGGCGCTCTCGATGGGAAAAAAAGTTGAAGATCTTGATATTTAATCTAGCAGGCTTTATTGATGTCCCCACATCGCGTTTCATCAAGAACATGATTGTTTGGCGGAATAGCAAGTTGCAGCTCGATATCTCCAAAAACATAACTGATTTATTGGAAAAAGATAAACAATTAAGAAGTTTCACTTTTTCCAGCCTATTTCGGAAACACCTCATCATATTTCAAAACTGTTTGCAGCCTCTTCATGAGCATGAAATTCGTCATCAATATCCTGATTTACATACGTCCATCGGTTATGGTTCAAGATTTACGATTTTCCAACCAATTTTTTCTACTTCACCCTGTATAAAGTGTCTGCACGATTTGCGCCGATGTCCCCACATCCAGATTGGTTCCAGTAACAGGCATGCAAAGTTTCAATGCTTGGTATAAAAGTGACCCCCGATTTTTTGCCCTTAACGTCCCGACTATACCTATATTATTAAGTAGGTATCGAGTTTCATAAGACATATTATTATTATAATATTGGGTAGCTATGTGGGTAGTAATAATAAAAAATCAGCATAAGCATTTGCTTAGGTTTTTGAGGAGTTGCTAAGCAGACTTTCCCTAGCAACGCCTTTGAAATCCAAACAAATGCTCATGCTTTTTTTTTTATTAATACTACCATAGAGTCAATTATCAGAGTGAAGTAGATAAAATAGTATATTACACTTGTTTAATAAGACGTATTGTCACACTCCTTCCTTTGGAACACTCCTCGCAAGCTCGTCGATCCCAGGCTCGTCGTGCCCCAAAACCAGTCGTGTGACAATGGGTTGTATTACGTAATTGCCCAGAAATTGTGAATTCTGGCTGCTAAAAATAGAAATATTTGATAGGTGACACCTCCGCACTGACGTTCGCCTACCTTCTAGGCGACCATAAATTGTTGCTATTGGTTGAAAAGCAGTTCAATAATATTCTCCATTAAAGCACCGCTTTCGATGTAATAATGAATCCATTAGTAACGCAAAGTAGGTAATAGTATATTACATACCGAGGCGGGAAACGAGTTATTACTGCGAAGGGCAAAGATTGCAGTTAGTTGATTGTCAGTAAAAATTTATTCATCTAGACATACACAACCGCACAGAAAAAAAGGAATAAGCCCGCTTAGATTGATTTAGCAACCCCTTATTCCACCAATAATTGAATGAGCTCCATCCTTGAAATGGTTTAGGCTTAGGCATGCCCGTGTAGGTACCTACACTATACACTTCATAGCAATGCGTGTGCTGCATACAAGGCTTTCATTATTCCCTCCATTTTTGAGCCGAAGTTGTTGGATAGTTTCGGGAAACTATTTTCCAAGCAGTTCAACACTTCGTGTGCGAAACTGAACACGACAAAATAGACAATTTTCAAATACGTAAATCACCAGGTTTCATCTAGTTGGAAAAGCTCTCAAAAAGTTCGACAGCTTCAAGTCAGAGTCTCCAGGTTTGCGTCTTATCCCCCAGAATCTAACGGATATATTTAAAAATCTTACATCATTTCGAAATGGTTAAACATCACAGTTAGTTTTTTCACCATTCGAGTCTTACCGACTTTTGCTCGACACTTAGTGCATTCTACCTTCACGATGGCGGATCTCATGGCGTATTGCCTTTCCAAATCCCATAAAAATACCCAAGGCATTTTTGATCCGACTGATACCTCAGAATTCTTAAATGACACAGCACTTTATAAAGAATACCACTTTATTTACGTTTATAGCATCTTATTAGAAAAAAACTTTGTCAATTCTTATCACAGTTTACACTCACATTATTATGGCATTCTTAATGAAATCAACTACTACTGTAAAAAATTCAATGTTAAACTGTGACTACGAGCCCTCAATTTAAAGATCTTGTAAAAAAACACACAAGGTACAAAGTAAGAAGCCAATGTTACAAACAAAATAAACATAACTTTGGTTGGGTATGGAGTATTACCTAATTATTTCAACAATTTCGTTCTAGGTGGTAGAATATACCTATCATAACATAATTTTTACAAACTGCAAACTGATAAAATTACTGGGCTGGCTTACCGCTTACGTTCCAAACTTTATCTTCACAGTGTTTTACAGCCTACAAAATAATCAGTTAATAAACGTTTGGTAAATAATACAAATCAATTTTACCCCAGATCCGCAATCTTTCGCATTCTTTTGACTTGCGCACCAATGTCCCGGGCCTCTGGTGCATGGATTAGCTCCTACTAGTTGTTGTTCTCTTTTGGGTCGGGCAGCTTCTGGCTTACCACTTACGCTCCAAACTTTCTCTTCACAGTGTTTTACGGCCTATAAAACAATTGATTAATAAGCGTTTTGGAGATTAGACAAATAAATTTTACCCCAGATCCACAATCTTGAGCATTCTTTTCACTTGCGCACCAATGTCCTGGGCCTCTGGTACACGGATTAGCCCCTAATAGTTCTCTTTTGGGTCGGGCCGCTTCAGAAGAGCACATGCCAATTTCACGGCAAACTAGTCCTTTATCGGCCAGATGGATGACGAGGTCGTAGATGGTCTTACCGTATTTCTCAATGACTTCTTGACACTGTAACAAAATGTTTGTTATAATCACTCTCTGGAGAGTTTTGTGTCAATTTTTTGTTCATAAAACCACCCAAGTTGATTATGTCCGTGAGATGGTCCTTATTGATACTGATCTGGGTGCCAGGCCGGCAGAGTGGACTTAACGTGAGAATACGGGAGCGGGGGTAACCCAGATGGTTTTTGAATCTCGGGTTAAAAAAAAATCTCAGGTCCGTGAGATGGTCCTTATTGCTGATCTGGGTGCCAGGCCGGCAGAGTGGGCTTAACGTGAGAATACGGGAGCGAGAGTAACCCAGATGATTTTTGAATCTCAGGTTCAAATTCAAGAGTCGATAGGGCATTATAGTATATTTGAATTAGAATTTTTGCTTGAAGAAAGTAGTTCTCAAACGATTTTTTGCTCTATGGCTAGCTCATCCCCACCTGATCAGCATGTTAAAAACATACATCCCTGTAACGCGTAATAATCGGTATACAGAGTGAAAATTGAAAAATGAATCTTAAACTTTTTTATTCCGGTGAAATAATTCTCGAAAAAAAACAGCCTTCCATTATTCAGCAACCTTATGGTCTCCTACTGAACGTGTGAGAAATTCACCCCTCTATAGCTGCTGGTATTCTACGTACAGGGCGAAATCAATTTTTTTTTCAATAAATTTTATCTTGATCGAATCAATACGGACAAAGATCATTTCCGACTCTGTTACAAGTCTATAATCTCTTATTCAAAATATAAAAATGTCACATTCCTTAAACTGCTAAAACATGACACACAGGGTGAAACACCCTTCTTTTCCTGTGTCACATTAATTCGGATGATAATCTTACCCACTTCAAAGTACAGCCTAGAGTATTTGGCAAAACATATCAAAAATACAAATTTCTGCCATCACTGCAACTACTGGCTACTGTAGCATCAAGCATGTTTGCGATTTTGGTTGTGCGAGGAGCTGCTAAGGACAATTTCCTTAGCAACTCCTCTCACAACAAAAGTGGAAGCAACATATAATTCATCCTGTATATCAAGTCAAAGTGATATTAGAAATGCAAATTTTTTATGTGGCTTGCGGAAAACTCTGAGCTTTCCAGTGAACCAGATAAGATTATTATCCGACATAATTCTATCCAGAAAAAGAACAAAACAAATAAAGTATGTTTCACCCTGTAGGTTGTGTTTAGGGAGTTTCAGGAATGTGGCATTTGTATATCTTGAACAAGCGATTATAGACTTGTAACAGAGCTGGAATTGGCTTCTGTCTGGATTGATTCGATGAAGATAAAAAACATTGTAAAAAAAAATTGATTTCACCCTGTACGTAGGATACCAGTGGCTATGGAGGGGTACATTTTTCAAATGTTCGATACGAGACTATAAGAATGCTAAATAATGAGAAATTGTTTTTCTCAAGTATTGTTTCATTGAAATAAAAAATTTCAAAGATTTATTTTTCAATTTTCACCCTGTATACTAAGTATTACGCGTCACAGGGATGTATGCGTTCAACATGTTGAACAGATGGGGATGAGCTAACCATATAGCAGAAAACCGTTTTGAGAACTACCAGTACTTTCTTCAAGCAAGAGATATTTTTTTTTACTATTTCAAGTACACTATTAAGAAATTAATATTCTTGCATAAAAATTTTTGATAGGGAAATACGTGATAACGAAAGTACAGGGCTTCAAAGTGATCTATTGGAAAACTGGTTTTTACCATAACTTCGGCATTTTTCAACCAATTTGCCATCATTTGCTAAAATCTGGAAGAGGCATTTCTCAAGTTATTGTCTACAATACGGAATTTTGTTCAATTTTGGCCACAATGGACCAGCAGTGCAGATATCTTAGAAATTCCGTATTGTAGACAATGACTTTTAAAATGCATGTTCCAAATTTGAGCAAAATTGGTTGAAAAAAGCGAAAGTTACTGTAAAAAAATCTCAAAATCAACTTTGAAGGACTGTATTTTTATTATTACGTATTTCCTGAAAAAAATGTATGTAAGAATATTGATTTCATAATGCTCTTTCGATTCTATGTGTCACAAACTTTAAATTAAAAAACGACAGAGTACCCCCCTATTTTGGCGTTATGCCCACTCCGCTCGCCTGGCAACCTGGTCAGTATTGCTAAGGAACATAATCTACTTGAGTGACTATCTGGACAAAAAATTGACACAGGACCCACCCAGTAAGTGGACTATTACTACGAAAAGAAAATATTTTTGAAGTTATATTTATTTTCTGAATGATGAATTACGACTTTAGGAGGTATCAAATCGCACTTTTACCATTTTTGTCTCTTTGTAACGACAAAAAAGGGACACAGGTGCTCTGTACAAGAAATTCTCATGCTTACTTTGACTTGATCTTTCTTCGGCAAAGCCCTGCAAGCTTTTTCCAAAACGTGTTCGACACTGTGATCAACCCTGGGGTTGTCCAAGATCTTTTCCATGCCATAAACGACGGCCTCACAAACGGCACAGTCCAACACTTCGACTTTCATTTGTTCAATGTGGGCATTGGGGCACATGTGCATCATGCGGCAAATTTCGCTGGGGACAGTTGCAGCGATCAAAAGTTGGATGACCGTGTCGGCATACTGATTCACAAAACCGTTGCACTCAGTTTTGATCGACTTTGGCATGACATTGCAAATGTTGTGAACAGTTTTCTTGATCGCTTCCTAAAATTGCAAAGATTGATAAATGGTAGACTATAAATCTTGGAGAATTAGGAAATTACCTCTGTGCTGTTATCTTTCAATTCATCCTGAATTTGCTTCATGATGAATTCGCATAACACACAGTTCGGACCTGAAGTTAGATCTTCCGATTTTTGTACTGGGATACCTTCGACGGTATCATCAGGGATCATGTTAGTTTCTGAAATCGACGAATCACTAGTAAATCAACCTTCGGTTCCTGGACGCTCGAATGAATTTTCAACTCAAGTTATAGCCCAGGTGTTTTAGATTTATAGCGTGAATAAACTGATGATAGGCTAAAAGTATGCAAAACTGACCTTAAACGGCCTTGTGAATACTACATAATTTTTCGTAGGTACTTACGTATTAGTGATGACTGATAATTAGAGAAAAAAGTATCAGTTCCACAAAAAAAAACTTTGGCCGAGAACAATTTAGGGTCGGTTTAGCATACTTTTAGTCAGTCATCTTCATCAATTTATTCACGCTTCAACTAAAATACCACCTAAAATACCTGGGCTAACACTCTTACATCATTGATAGATATATTCAGCTAACAGGAGTACAAATTTAAAATTTAACTTGACAAAATTCAATTCAGCATCCTAGTTTTACAGATTCAAACTTGGAATACAGCAAACTTCCGTCTTGCTTCCATAAAGCCATTCAACGTATCAGTGTCCTTTACATACCAATATCTCCTTCAAACATAGCTGGTTCCATATGGCTTTTTGGCGGTCTGTTATCAGTGCAAAGTTTCAAGTATACGCAAACTTCTTGTGGAGTCAAATCAGCAATCAACATTTCCACAAGTTCGTTGGTGTAGGTGTTGACAAAATCGTTACATTCTTCCGCCAAGGTGTCTGATAAATGCGAGCACAGACTATTGAGAGCTGCTTTGATGTTCTCCTGCAAAATTTCATTCAGCGCTCAAGACAAATAAAATAACGCAGTCCAAGTTGAAAATTAACATTAACAGATTGAACTTTATTACGGACGGAAGGGTAGGTACAAGTCAAATGGAGAATCAGGTTCCAAGCAACCACTTTAGATGATATCGATGCCGCTCCGGTCTTACCTCAGTTTTTTCATTCTTGACCATCTGTTCCAGTCGGTCAACGGCGAACAGACACAGCGGACACTTTCCACCATCGCTGCCTTGAGTCATGAAAATTTCAACGTCCCTGACGTCGGAGGATGGACAAGCCTTGATCAAGGGGCAGACTTGGGAGGGGTCGATTTCTTCAGCTAAAATTGCAATCAAAGCAGGTTCGTACATGTCCACGAATTCCATGCACGTTTGGTTGATGCTGCTTGGCAGTTTGCTGCAAGCCTTGTCAATGACGTCCTTGATTTCTTCCTGCAATTAAAACAAATAATGTCATTTTCTTACAAAAAAAAAAAACTATTAGGACCAGTGAAGGTGAAATTTTGACCTGGTTGAAAAAAAAGGGTTCATTACGCTTTCCCGACTAGTATCCAGGAACCTATGGAAATTTTGGTTCGAGAAGTTGAAACCTGATTGCAAGATTGAAAAAAACTGCAATCCTCATACTTAGTGAAAAACATCATAGAAACAGAACTTTTGTATATTCACAGAAAAGAGAAACAATTTTGCCTCACTAAAATGTACTAATGTTAATAATGCTTTCAGACAAAAATGTTGATAGAAAATTTGTAAGCCATTTTTCTTTCAAAAGACATGTTCAATCAATGCTTTTAGCTCAAAATTTCTATTATATTCAGAAGTACTGAGACTGGGATTCATTCACTGACTGGAATTTTTCTCTCAAGTTGTGAACTGGTCTCAAGATTAATAAAGAATATTCATTTATTCATCAATGGTAAAAAATCGCGACTGCCAAGTGCCGATCTACTTTCGATATTAGTCGGAATTGTTCGAAAAAAGTCGATCCCCAGGCTGGGAATACCGCCTCAAATAAGTCATACATAGCCAAAAACCAAGAAAAAATCGTCCCGGGCGGTATCGGCCAGGAAAAAAGTTTGAAAATTCATAGCGCCCGACTGGATAATTTCTTTTTGGAAAACTCAGACTATATGCCTAATTTTATTTTTTTATTGTGTTGCTTCCAGTCAAATTGACTCGAATCCACTCCTCTCACAGAAATAAATAATTTGTACAAAACATATTATTTGGACTGCCCCTTTTGTTGGATCGAGTATTGAACAGTTGTTCCTTAATTTCCGAAGTGGTTTCTCACCTTCACTGTGGTATTAACATGCCAGTACCTACCTCGGATTTCGGATTGGTGATGGCCTGTTGCAAGTAATGCAAGAAATATTCACAAAAAACGCACTTCTGCGAGCTGTAGATAACGGTGTGGGGCGGCACGAGTCTCTCAATGGGGAGCTGAGCTTCCTCAGGTGATACCATCACTTTCACAAAGGAATCATCTTTGGCCATATTGATTTGAATTTTGCCTTGGTTTTTAACAGGTGGTGCAGGTGTGATCTGTAATGTTTCGACCGTGTGAACAGGCAGGAGTGGAATGATCGGAGCTTGCTAAAATTTGTAAAAATAAAATGGTAAAGAGTTCAACGTATAGAATATCCGTACTTCTAAATTATGCTTTCCAGGACAAATACCACCCATGACGCACACGGCGTTAGGGTTGAGTTCCGAGACCAGGAAATTGTAAGCCACCGCATAGTACTCATCGACCAGACTCAAGCATTCGGCCTTGAACGACTTGGTTTGTTTGCAGAGACCTTCGAGAACCCTCTTGAACTCGTTTTCGGTAGTGTTGGCCACCAGCAGGTCCCTCAAGTGACCGACAAGTTGTTCGCAAAGCTCGCAAGGTAAGTCGTCTTTTTGGTTTCTGCAAAAATATCAACTATTTAAATTCACTTTCAAATTGAATCTGTAGAACACAAATGTGATTTGATCACTGGAATTCAAGCCCCCCAAGACTTTTCAGATACTTACTCGACGGGGACGTAGCCGATATGGGAGATGGGCGTGATCTCAACGTTCGCGTGGGTGTGGAACTGAGCGCTGCATTCACCAGCCAACAAACAAACGTCATTGGTGTTGAAGTTGGTCTTGAGATGGTCGTAAATTTCAGTGAAGTACGTCACGACGATGTTACTGCAAGCATCTGATAAGCTGCCGGTTTTTCCACAGACCTACAATCAGTGCAATGAAGAAATAATTGTTCAAAAAGAGTTGCAGGCCAATAAAGCAAGTGTTCATTACCTGCAGCAAAGCCTGAAGAACATCGTCTCTCGACATTTTGTTCAACTTGGTCTCCATTATACCAACGACAGTGTGACAACCTTCACACGTGTCGCCGATTAGTTGCGTGTTCTCAGGGACGTCGTCCCTTTTATCCAACTTTTGGAATTTTTCGTTGTTACACAATCCAGCCACTGAACACACCACTTGCGGGTTCATTTGAGAGGCCAGGGTATCAATGAGATCTGGGATGTATTCATCGGCGATCTTGGAACATTCACGGACGATCTCTTTGATGTGCAAGAGCTTGCATGATCCTTCAAAGACCTCTTTAATCAATTCCTGAAAAATTACAAATATATTCGAACAATGCTACTTTTCAAATTGGTTTTATGAACTTCAATCTCGTCAGAATCTTAAGCACTCTTGCTAGGTGTTCAGAGAAGTAGCTTGACTAGAACAGACGCAACAAACACTAAGAAAATATTCTTTAGGCGTCTTACCTGTGTTTCATTGCTTTCCAGTTGATCACGGGCTTGTTTGACCATGTCTAGACAGGTCTGGCATACACTGCTGTGGTCTGGTGGGAGTTGTTTGTGAACCCATACTGTCTGGATACAGTGTTTAGTAGCATGACATCCAGCAGCAGCCCTAAAAGAAATTATCGAAGAAATGCCCGTTATTAAGCTGCATTTTTTTCAAGCATTTTTCGTTCAAGCGCTTTTTCATTCCGAATAATCAGATATAATATAATGATATCAAGTTCCAAGTTTCATGAGAATAGGATCGATTTTGAAGTTCAATATGGCGAATTAAAGTAGTCCCGACCCAAAAAAAAGGTTTCAACCTTGCACTTTGTGAGTGATATATGCCGCTTGGTACACTTTTTCTCCATGCCTTGAGATAGAACTTCAGAACTGGAGCCCCCAAATCGATCCCTGAGGGGGCGAGTGTCATTGAAAGTTTAGGACAAGAAGAGCTTCTACCAAACCGTTGCTCAATTTCGCTATGAGCTATACCCATCATAAGGCTACGTGAATCCTAGCATCATACGTTCTCATGTCCACATCATTCATTCTTCACACTTGAAGAAACATTTCCGGCAGGTAATGGAAATCACAGTTTTATTGAAGTTTATTGTTTCGCCTCGATCCCGATCAATTCTCTTTCGGTGAGTCTATTTATGAAATGAAAACTTTGATATTGGTAATTCTAGAAGAATGGCTGACTAAGAAGTGTGTCATTTTCGCTGACATATTCAACAACAATTTTTCCAATGTTCCCAATCGATATGAATAATTTCTTTATCAGGACAGGATAAGTTGAACTGTTTACTAAGTAAATTCAATTCGTTTGGATCGGATTTCTAACTGGGTTACAAAATTCTTAAAAAGTTACTTTTCTTCCGAAACGGCAAACATTGGCAGCGGTTTTCTAATAGGCGCGACCTGAAAATTACCTGCCAGATAGTGGAAGGGGTAAGTGTAACGATACAGTGTTTGATGAAGAAGCAGTGCAACAACACAAACAGCTTGTCTTGACCAGGTCTAGCGTATTAAGTGAACGTTGCCGAATTTTTACAGCTCGAAAGAAAAGTCGTTTTTCAAGGTTTTTTCAACTTATTTTGAGATTCGGTGCAGACGAATTTACTTAATCAGTTTTATTATTGTACAGTATTATACTGTATTATTTATACAGTTCAAGTTATTCTTCCCTAATAATGAAATTAGTCATATCGACTGAAACATTGGAAAAATAATTGTTGTTGAAAATAGCAGCGAAAAGGGCACACTACTTGATCTGTCATTCTTGAAGAAATATCAATATAAAAATTTCCACTTCATAAATGGGTTCACCTGATGAAAATTGGCCGGGAACGAAACAGAAAATGTGAATTTACAATTTTCTTGTACATATCGTTCCTTCCAGGCAAAGCAACGTAAGCGACATTTCAGCAACTTTGCAGGAGAGACAAAAAATCGTGTTGTTTGCAAATTGCCCACGAAAGAATATTAATTTTGCATGTGTCATGTTATGCAATGATTATTTAAGTATATTTTAGTCTTTGTGATGGTTCACTTATTGGACGCGGCTCAGTGAGACCTTTCCAACAAGATCAAGAACTCATTTTTGTCAGAATGGCGCTTACGTTGCTTTGCCTGGCAAGGAACGATATGGGAAAAAATTGAAAACTGACTTTTATGACTTGTCGCAGAAAATATTTTTCCAAGTGTGAAGAATGGTATGTAGTGCGGCGGTTAGTGGACCCACGACCCAACCTTGCATATTGGCGTAGGGCATAGCCATCTGGCATGAGGGTAGTACATATCCATACTTTCAAGAAATGGTACCACGGCGGACGTCGGATACAATACAGGGGTGTTGAATGATGCAAAAAATTCCAACTCGGGAACCAAAAGAGATGTAGTCATAAAAATCACCATGTAGATTGTCAAAGTCAAAAACCGTTGTCAATTTTTTTTTGTATTTGTTTAAGAAGACACAGCAGGATCTATTCACACTTCATTGATCAGAAGAATGACTGAAACGATGATCTTGAGGAAAACAAATTTCAAACGTTAGATTTTCCATTTGATAACGGCTAGGTAGGTCTACGATTACGGCTTCACGACACACCATGGCCTCTTTGACAAATCATTTCGATTTTCTGATCGAGATTCTCCAGTTTATGAATCGTTATGAAATCTGTATTATTGCGCTATATTTTTTCGCTTTTATTCTTTCACTCTTCATCATGGAGAATCAGAACATTCCAAGATTTTTCAAGTAGGTACCTATCTCTAAGAATTACTATTGAACGAAGTGAAGAAATCGTCGATGACACATTTTATGATCGCCCAAGGGTGTATCGTAATGAACATTACTTTTTCAATCATCCACATCCATGCTCAGGTTATCAAAGCGTACTAAATATATGACATTAACATTTTTACTAGTTCAAGGATATTTGTTTTCTTCAAAACCATCTACCACATTTCTCTTAAAAGTGTTATGTTTAGATGTTATGTATTTTAACATCGGCGAAATGACGCAATTCATGGGAGAAATATACCTAATCGTGGGATTCGTTAGGTTTACACAAAATGAAGAGTGAGAGAGAATAGTGTTTTCAAGGTCAGCCGGTAATTATGTGTCAGTAGTGTGATCAATACCTAATCCGTTAATAAACAACTGAATGAATGTCCGTGGGCTTTTGATCGAGAAAGTAATGGTGCAAAGAAAACGTCAATCTAGAATTTGATTTTGGCAAAAAAGTGAGTTTTACAGGATGTCTCAGTGATTTTGTAAAAAGTTTCAGGTGATTCCTCCCGTAAAAATAGGGAGCTATAGGCCCTCAAAGGTACAAGTATAACCAGAGTTTCCAACTATTAGCTCTCGAGTTTGATATGACAGAAAAAAATTGTTTGCGACCTGGTCGTACTTCTGGATAGAGTCTGTTTCAAGCCTAAACTTTTTTCCCTGTTGAGTTTTTTCGTAGGATGCACCATTTAGAAGTCAAATTAAAAAAAAAAACCTCAATGTACAACGACTTCTCAACTGAAAAATCATTCAAATCGTACTACCAACCTACGTAGTTTTTTCTTCAAGAAGACATGATTCATTATTTTGTCTACAGGCCTCGGATTGTATCATACATTATTAATACATCAAAATCGATAATTTTCAATTTTTTCAATTTTCCTTCCTTAATAATTTTCTTCTGCAAGAAAAACTTGAAAATACACTCTGATGATGGTTTCGTTGTTACTCGTGAACGGTGAAAATGCAAGAACGATCAAGTTCAAGCTAGGGGGCAATGACATTTTGATTGGCAAAACTAATTAAAAATAGCTTGACGGATTGATGATTAAACACCAGGAATAATCTTCATCAAAAACTCGCCAAATGGAATTTGAACAAAAACTAAAGATTTGTTAACCAAATTAGAAACACAACGATGACATTCTTGAGTATATTATGCCATTTGAAATAGGCAAATGTTTTTTGAGCTTTTCATTAACTAAACAAGAATATTTAGTAAGAGTCTTACGTCAAATTTTTGCACCAGTAAGAAGGGCCCCAGGTGCATTCTTTGGCTCCCAGCAGGTGCTGTTTCCTAGGCTGCCTTGGAGGAACGAAGACTCCGCTGGCGATTACTGTGGAAAAATAAAAAATAATGATGAAAAATTAAAATATTGACGAACTGTCAGTGGTTGTCTATGTTGTTACCAAACCAAAGGAAAATATTGTATTCTTTATTATCTGGGAGTAAGGAACCAGTATCCTAGCTTGTGGACAAGGAATAGTGAATGCGAGAAAAGTTGAGGGGGGGGGGTAAAAGCTATTATTAGTGTAGTAACATCAGGTGTGCATAACAATTAATTTGAAAGTAAGCCGTGTGAGAGCGCCACCAGTATCGTTGAGGGATTCAACATTCGACGTATGTCGAGTTCGCCGCGTTTGTCTTTGTAGAAAACACTAGAGACTTGAAGAGACTCCGAGCAGTCCGAGCACTGAAATCAGCAGATTTCATCCCGACTGCCGTGCTGCATCATGTGGCCCATTCGATTCGATCAGTCGCAGTGTTGCGACAATATGTGCGGTTTCAAGTTTCTTTTGTATTCAAGTTGTAATCGCAATGCAAGCACAAAAATGATTCTAGTACAGTTGATTTGAACTTTCTCGATGAAACCTGTGCTTTTGTAGCGTCATGGTCAGCCAAAACGCGAAAATCGACTCATTCGAAGAGGGCATTGTTTATGCTAGCGTGTTCGCATTCGAATAGCTTACAATAATAAGCACCCATATCGACATCAAATCGCTGAACAACACCTGTTTTGGCTATTACAATCTTTGCTTTAACGTCATCGGTCAGTCTTATTTCTCATTGCTGTGTGAGGTTATGTTGAGCGTCAAGTCAAATCAAAAATATCAAACTGTCAACGTCACTTCTGACATCTCCTCAAGGATACCAAAGCGCCCTCTTCATGAACATGCTCTATCTTGAGTCCTGCAAGTGAAAGCCATATGTATCACCGGTTATACACTGGATATAGTTACCAACTGTACCATATGTAATTATGTATCAGTATCACCAGTGAGTGATATCGTTCGCCACACATTTAAAATTGTATGAATAACTTTCGGTGCTGAAATAGAGACCTGTGAATTGTGGGTTTGCAGCAACTGGTACAGAAATGAAGCAAATAATACTCAACTCTAATATGTAGGTCTTTTCATGAGGTCTAGGGCGCATGCTTACGTTACTTGCCGGTCGGCAAACAAAACTGTCAAATGTCAATGTCAGTGAAAACGTTCATGAATGGTTAATGGCATATCTGTGCATGGCATGGCATCGCGTCGTCATAAAGAAGGCCGCACATCACTTTGGACAAAAATGAGGTACCGGGGGCGACATTGCCGGTCGCCGCCTGTGTAGAAGCAAACGGGGTAGTACATTTGGAACGGTGGCTCGAATGCCGGGATGCCGGCAGGGTGTGGAAACACGCCGACTATCGGACTTGCAGCCTACAAGTCTTCAAGGCGTCTTGTTTGTAAACATCCACTTTCATCCTAGTTCAATTTAAAATAAGACTGGTTGAAAATTTAGTCCTAGCACCAGCTGGTCCATGCGTAGCACAAGTAAAGTAAACTATGAATTGTAATAATTAACTTCGCTTTTCAAAATTTCACAATCCACCTTTCCCGCGAGAGCTGCGCGCATACCTGTGAGCCCAGAACTAGCGGTCTGTAGTAGCCGTTTGTACTAGCGAGAGTATGCGCTCACAGGTGTGCGCGCAAGTGATTTCTCTGATGGGAAAGGTGAATTATTCGAGCTTCGCGTGCTTTCCTACCGAACTGTCAATAATGTCAAATCTTGGGCATGCCCACCGAAACACAAAATCATCATGAAAAGACATTGAACAACGCCGATCATGCAGGGTGTCCCAGCTAAAACAATCCAGCGCGATCTTCTCCGGAAATATCAAGGCAACAAAGATTGTATTGCAATTGGGGGGAAGCCTGACCTTTTAGCTTCCTTTTGAGGGGGCGCCGATGCTTGTAGGTGCTGTAGTTTCCAATGAAATGCAATGGGGTCTTATACCACTTTTTTTTTATTTGTTCAAAAGAAAGTACAAACTCAGATCACTACAGGCATGAGAATATTTTGTCCCAAAAGTCCCAGCTTTTTTCAGAAAAAAAAGTTGAAAATTTGGGCGGCAACAGGTGGATATTGAACTGGAAGGTTGATGACGTCAAGAACCTGTTCCGCGCTTGCGCACTGGCTAGGTCGTCGTGTAATATGCATTGAGCGTTGTTGTCAGGTTGTGTCTGATAAAGCGTCTACAGTCCATGAATTTTTACTAGATATGATTGAAAAATCCCGGAAAAACAAAACAACACAATGCAGCATCTTTATGTATATCGGGGAATTTTATGTATCATCAGAGAACAATTTTATTTTCGGATTTTGGTGACAGTCACTATAAATGTGGCAATTTTGCATCAGAAAACTAGAAAGCGTTGCCAAAGGTTTGCTATGTCAAATTCTTTTATTTTGTGTGGTTATATGTCGACATGACGTCTCCGCCAGACTCTATGTGTGTGTCTCTCCTGTTTTGCTGTGTTCCTCGGTTCCCACGAGGAAGTGTCGTCAAAGTGATGATTCCATCAGAGGGATTATCTCCATTCGCTACTTCAACAAAAAATAGCTGCGTCTTCCCGAATAACAACTGCTAAGAAATTAGGTGACTCGGTCAGGTTTATGGTCGAAAGCTACAAGGCAAAGTGTTGCACACCAATGGAAGGACGACGATTGGGACAACTTTCTGCACGCATTTCAATGTACCAAGGTAAAATCTGTTATTTCAGATGGTGCTCTTTTTACAACTTGATCAAAGATCAAAGTGAATCTTCTTCGCCTGCGTCAGGTAGACAAGGCGGGGCTTGTTGATACAGGTCTTTAAACAATTGGCATTTCTCCGACAGAAATTATGGACCAGGTCCGCAGCATGGTCTCTGGTACGTACTCTGGGCCCTCTGGGAGATTTATCATGCTCAAATCCGATCATTTTTGCAGCAGTTTCGCACACCAGACAGCAAATATTGATGTTGATTGAGTCACGTTGACTGTTCCTAGACGTTTACGTGGCAACCATAAACGGCAACCCGGTACTGCTTTTGGCGCGCTTATTCTCTCGATTTGAACGATGGACTGTGATGAGCTGGATTTCTATTTCCTCTCTTGATGCCAAAGATTTTTTTAATATTCTTTGAACTGAACAGTAATTAATTTTATTCACCCAGGCATCGACCTAGGGCAATATAATCGTATTTTGTAATTTTGTATAAGACCCCATTTCAATCGGGCGAGTCATAAGAATTCGGAAATTCATGATCGACAAAACAAAATACTTCAGATGAAAAAAAAATCCTCTCTCTCTCTTGGCTTTCCATTGATGTGTCGCCGATGTCTATACCTGGCCCAGTAAGCCAGGTATTCTGATTCACAGTCCAGCAAAACACAATAATCAGAATCATGACGTCACCGACCACACACTTGTTGATTTTAACATCAGCCAGTATTCATTGCTATGGTGAATCCAGGTATGGTAAGTGAAAAAGCCCTAGTAACGACTAATGTTAGTCAACAAGTGTGTGATCGGATGATTCTGATTATTGTGTTTTGCTGGACTGTGAGGCAGAATATCTGGCTCACTGGGCCAGGTACAGACATCGGCGACACATCAATGGAAAACCTAGACAAAAAGGATTTTTTTTTTCATCTGAAGTCTGTTGTTTAGTCGATTATGAATTAACGAATTCTTGTGACTCACCTGATTAAAATTGCATTTTTTTGGAAACTGGAGCACCTACAAGCATCGGCACCCCCTCAAAAGAAAGCTAAAAGGTCAAGCTTTCCCTCAATATGCGATATTCAGCGGCACGAGTTGCGCTGTAAGTTCGCAAAGCTAGGGGATGAAACTCATGCGTCTGCGCGAGCTAGGAAAAGTCAAAACCTGCAGATTTTCAGCCATCGATTTAACAAAGGAAACTAGATGACATGAAACTCCTGACTTCCATGCTAGATTATGTGGAATGATGTTGTCCATGTGCATTGCTGTCGAAAAAATGAATTCCGCGCGTAGTGTTCCGAAAAGAACGAAAAAGCCGTTTTCAGTGTATAACTGGTTGCCTAGAAGGTGATGTTTTTTGGGAACACACATGAAATGGAACTGTAATGTTCTTTTCGTACGGTTTTTGCAGCCAGGCACTCAACAAACTGCCCGTCATTTTTGAAAAAAAAAAACAGAAAACACAAAACCTCTGATATATTATACATATAACCCGATAAAAATTTAGTTACCATTTGTTTACATGCAGTTTCATGCCACTGACAGACAGGACGGCAACCGTAAGGCAGAGAAGAATACCAGAAGTAGGGCGGTATTTTCAAAAACACACCAACTGATAAACACGTTACCATATTTTCGCTCATTGTGTATCTAGAACTGATCCATCATTGCTGGTCTTGAACACAATGAAAGATCAAGAAACACTCTTTTTTCCATACCTTATTTGAAAGTTTCATTTCCAGCCGTTTCAATAATAGACAATGTTGAAATTACGCTTTTTACATGTGTTAGCATACGGCACTATTCTCAAATCCCCTAGCATGGTTGCGCCAGCGCAGAAATGGCACTGAATTTCGCCTATTGCAAAACAATTTTTGTTGCCTTGATATTTCCTGAGGAAATCGCGCTGTATTGTTTTAGCTGGGACACCCTGTATAATAGTTTTTTTTTCTATGTATTATGACTACAATAAACGACTTCATGTAAATTTGGCGACGCATATTTTACGGCGCTTTATCTTCAATTTCAAATTTTATTGGTATTAGGGTATTAGATTAGATCAGTGGATACCATGGTGTGTACTTTTTCACATTGTCGGATAGCCTGGACCCAAGGTCGTCCACTCGAATATTAATTCCGTTCAAAAAGAGAGATAAACAAATAAACGTCGTGAACGGGATATGTGAACAATATTTTTTGCAAAAATAATCTCTAGTTTTGAAAATTTGAGGGGGCCTCGCGGACCTCTAAAAAAGCCCAAAGACGGCAGTGGCTACCTCCCTGAATTCTTTCTCCCCGATCTCCCAAACATCCATTTTACCCGAGACTTCACCATCGCTACCACTTCTACGATTGTGAATAAATATCTTTGGATGTTCATGGACGTTAACCTGTACTAAATAAGACACAAAGAATTATTGCGAAACCTTTTTACTCTTGTATGAACAATTATTAGGTGAACAAAAGGGGTATTTTTTCTTCAGAAATGGAAGCTGTAGACACATGTTTCCTCTCGTGTTTCCCTATATTATTTTGGCATATTATTATCATTTCAACACAGCATTTACAGCATAGGTACTATCAGGAGCACTGTATTACAATGGTATTACATACATCAAAATTTTTGTAACTCCAAAAAATGTGACATGGCCAGAAACCAAGCCATTCATTCTATTAGGCCATAACTGCAATAGAGCAAGACCTTGTCGCTTTTCTTCTAATGAAAAAAATTGACAATTTTATTTCGCTTCTGACGGTCTATCTGAATATGAAAATATGTCTTCAATGTTTTTTTTTTGTTTATTCGTCTTTTATCAAACATACCTCGACTTAATATTAAATATTTAATTTATTTATATCATTTCTAAAATGGCGATAGAAATGCTGATCGCATATTATGAACATCGTTCAGTTGAATGATAATACGCAATTAAGCCTAAAATAACCTCAGCCCAACAATAAATATATTCTTGATGGATTGCCAAAGTTCAACATACACAACAACCTCTGACAACAACACAACAAAGAAATTGCTGCGATTTTCCAAGAAAAATTGCGTTTATTTTTCCTATACAAATACAAATTTAGCTTAAAATTGTTTACTAGTATCCACTAATTTTCCTCACGCTCTTTCATTGACCATGTTTGTTTAATTTGATACCTAGGTAATTTAACAGGCAAATCAGTATAGTCACAAGAAATTGAATTAAACTACTGAGTTTAATAGTTTATCACCAGCACATGCTATTGCCTTCTCAGTCTTGTTTGATAAAATGTGTGTAATTGAAGTGAGTCATTGCGGGGACAACAACCAAGTATTATTTAGGATGCATGACTAAAGCTTGATTAAATGAAAAACCAACAGAAAACTGCAGGATTCTGGGAATATCTTTCAAAGTCAAAGCAAGGAATCACGCGTAGGAGACACAATAACCTACCCCAAACAATAGCCTTGGTGGTTGTGGCCTACGGCTTCGTTGATTTTTAAAATTCTATGCACTATATTAGACAGAAAAAAACTTACCGAAAAAAGCAACTAGTGCTATGAAGATCTGCGTCTTCATCTTTACGAAGTACAAGAATTTCAATGCACTTATTTATTTATTTCCTGGTTGACAACTTCAAACGTCATGCACGGATCGATACAGCTGATTATCTGCGGCTTCTTTCACTTTTATGCTCGATCGGCGGCGTTCGGCCAGCTCCGGCAAACATCAATAGTCAAATACCTTCACTTTTGCAGTTGGGCTTATCACTATCAAAGTTTCCTCAATTTTACTGCTACAAAAAATTAGATAATGAATTTCAAAATGTTGCCTCAAATTGTTTACGTAATTTTTTTGAGAACGAAACCAAAATTAGTTCGTTGAAGGTCGACTTTGGTTGTTGGCGGAAGATTTAAATTTGATAGGGTCATTTCGGTTTCATTTTTATCAAAATTGTTTACCATGGCATTTGAACTATGGGTTCGAAAATTCTGCGATTAGCAATGTTATCAGTAGTTGGTGATGGTTTTGCGGCAGCAAAGGTCATCTAAATAATGTACTTACTTATAACCACGGGGAGGCAGCTCACCCGAAAAACGAGTCCAATCAGAGTGGGCGGTGCTTTTTAACTAGGGTTGCCAAATTCAGAGGGCGCTTCATGTTGAATTCGGAACAGGCAAGGAAACAGGTTCCTGCTTACCGGCATAATTCAAAAATCGTGCTCGAAAATTCCATGACGGACAGAGTAGGCCTTTCCAGGTAACGCGGAATGCAAACGTCAAACGCAAATGTGTTGTTTATTTCGAGTTTTCGTAACGAATTTCGTCAAACGGGGATTTATTTTCAAAAGAAAATGCTCTTCACTTAATGTTTTGTATGTGGACCTCATCGTAAGGACAGGATATTCACCATATTCCAAGAAATGAGTCCAGGTAAGTGATTCAAATTTGTGTGATTCATAGATTCTGGTCGCGTGCTAGCGACGCGAAGGCCGCATTTTTTCATATTTTAAAAGGGAAATCACTTATTTCAGCATTCTGCCGTACTGGCTGGTGACTAAAATGGATATCCAGGATATCTCTCTTCGTCTATCACCTATCAGCAGTCCCAACTGGCAGCCGCCGCCTACCCAGGAGGAAGAAAAGAGATCGAACGACTGAACACTCCATGCGGACTGAACACAAAGATGGGGAGAGGCAAGTGATACGTAATGCAGAGCAAAAGTGATATCAACAGCTGGAAGGAGGGATTTGCGAGATGAAAAGAAGTAAAGAACAGTAAACCAATGACCGAAAGATTCTGTGCAGAGGGCCTCTACCATGGGAGTTCGGCCAATATTTGTCTCCCGAGTTTGAAGTGCTTTGGATTTAATAATATTAGGTAAGTACCTACTTAAGTATGACATAGAGGCACATGGAACTGTACATTGTATTTAAATAGGTAGGTACCTCCTCGGGTACGTCATAATCTTCTTTCTCCTGGTTGCACAAAAAAATTTAACCATGAATAGCGATGTTAATTCTATCTTGAAAACTTAATTTTAATAAAAGGCAAGTACTGCAAGTGCTGATAAGTTTAAAGCATCACAGCATTTCTATTTGACCTTTGAAAAAAATGCAGAAAAGTGATGAGTTATTGTAGCCTGATGTGGCTTGTATTTATTTTAGATTCCAAAATTCACATTATGCCTCTAAACCAATATTATGCCCTCGCGTATGTCGTACAATACAGTGTCCCAAATTGGTGGTTCCTGTTGAAAATGAATACAAGAAAGTCGGAAACCATGCAATACATACCACGAAATGTATTTTTCGAGGGGGCAAACCGCTGGGGAAGTCTGGTGTACATGCCGGAGGAAGTCCGGTGGAAGTCCGGGAGAAATCCTTACGAGGGGGAAGTCTGGTGTACAGAATTTGACCAGCGGTTTGCCCCTCGGTATTTTTCGTAAAACAACATTTTCAAAATTAATGGAATCAAGTGGAAATTTCCATACCTAATGTAATTTGTAATTATTCCGATGGATGCTCATGGAAATGCATGAGAGAGGGCTTGGAAGTTGTATGCAGGGCCGGTCTTAGGGCAAGGCAAGCGCGGCGGTTGCCTAGGGCCTCGCGCCCTAAGCGTACGCGCGAGGCCTCGCGCTTGCTTCAAACAAAATTAATATCTAATAATTAAAATAAATTAAATTTGCTTTTTCTTGAGAAAATCAGTGTTTTTTGCACCGTGGTGCCATCTGTTAATTTGATCACAAATCAGCCGTCGGGTTGGTGCACATGGTTGGTGACGAGTGGCAAGTGGTGCCATCTGTTGATTTTTGGATGAACTGTCCAACTGTCACTGTGTGAAAATATCAATTAACAATAGGCTAGTGGACATGGTTTTTTTTATTTCTTTTTATGAAAGATCCTCCTGAAATTGTTGCATTGGCAAGATGATTTTGTTTAAAAAAGTTTTTGTACATTATAAAAAAAACATGAAAAGATTTGTCTGTTTGAATGGCGCGGCAAGTGCGTGACGTCACATTTTGAAGAGCCAATAGAAACTCTAGTTGGCCATTCAATGACTGAAGAACACCTTCTCGTTTTGAACTGATTTATACCAAAAAAAAATATAATGAAATGCTGGAGTGCTACGGTTTGACTTCACATTTTGGTCGATTCTTCTTTAAAATTCACTTATTTTTGCTCGGGCTGGCTTCGGATTAATGTCACAACAGTGTTATTAGTGCCATATGAGTGGCAGTACTGCGAGTTTTGCATGCCATATGTCAACCCCACGTCAAATAATCTAGTTTTTTCAATACAATTTCGCTTCTTAATACATAATAACTCCATGCAATGGTATCAAAAATAAGTTCCTTGTGACAAAGTTGTGCTCGCACGTGAAAATACACCACTACGTAATAGATCCAGAACGAATGCTTCGGTCGAATGTCAAATGCGTTCCCCTCTCCTTCCTCCCTGCCACCTCCAAGCTCACTTTCAAGCTGTGACGTAGCATATTATTCTTGATTTGAATAAGTCCACTTTCAAATCGACTTTTTACCTGAATGAAATCAGATTTCGAAAAACTTTTACAACTACAAATTCGTCATTCAGATATTTATCAGGTTTATGATACTTTTATACTGAAATGCGATTGATGTCCAGTAGCCTATTACCTGTAATCGGTGTTACTGTGTTCAAATTGTTGTTACTAAAGTGTGGTGAGTAAGAGTAGAAATAAATAGTAGAATCAAGAAGGTCAAATGAAGACCTCACCTCATCATTCAAGCACTCAAGTGTTCCAAGTTTTATTGGCCGGACAAATTAAAAGTTTGGCACCCCAGCCCAGAAAAATATTAGGTAAGGTCTTTTCAGAGGGCTACATATTTCACGCCTCACCAGGAGGCTGGTGCGGTGCCCCCCCTCCCGACATCCGCTTTCCACACAGGAGCCCCGCGTTGTATCATTGCCTAGGGCCTCGCAAACCGTAAGGCCGGCCCTGCAAGTTGTATGGTACCTATCCTGTGAAAATTTCCATAATCATTTTTTCAATGAATTCATGTGAAGCCTCTTATGGGACAGTTTATAAATCGATGGAATCAAGTGAGAATTCCCAAGTGAGTCTATTTTTTCACCAGTGAAGTCTCTTTTTCAACTGATCGTGCGAACTTGAGAGATGAAGTAGTATTTGATTGGGTCAGGTTCCTCCAACGCATCTTTTACTGGGCTTTCAGAAAAAATACCTATTCAGTATCCACTAAAATTTATGTATTTATAAAATATTCACTTATCATTATGATATAGAGTTGACGGCACGCCAGAGGCACCTGTGAACGGGGCTGAACAGAAAAACCAAAATTGTTTCGAACGAGTCCAATGTATTGGAAAAAGCAACACCCTCAGCTGGAGTCTGGAGTGCTGAACCAATACCAGGCTACAGGCGAGCCCACTGCAAATCTAGGTGCGCCACTGGATAAACTCAGTTCGCGCAGTTATAGGCTCCGCCCACAGGTCCCTCTGGTACTCCGAGTACTCTACCTATTATACCTATGTAATACATTGGTTCCTACTTTTCAGAGAAACGTCTGGCAGCATCTTTGTGCTTTTCAAGATGGAGGAAAGAAGAGATGGACGATGCAGACATCGGCAAGTGACTTCATAAGCTTAAAGGATTCGTTCGAGTTGGAAAGAAGAACAGAGCAAACCAAGCAGCTGGTTTGCAAGCAGCAGGCAAGCAGCAGGAGGAATGCTGTCCATGAGCCTACTAAGCCAGTACCTTTGTCTCTGAGCTGCATTTCTGGATTTACCTAGGTAACTCTAACTCTTACATTTGTTGTAAATTTTGGTCAACGCTGGATCATCAGTGACCTCGCATAAAACTCCGGGAAGTGATTCCTGTCAAAAAAAAATTGTCGAAAAGAGTAACATTTTTTTAGAGTGCTTCCAAAGGGAGTTACAGACCCTTAAAGGTACAAAATAAAGTAAAGTACGTATTTGATTTTTCGCCCAAGAACTAGGTATTATTAAAGGTAGATTTTTAAATTTGGTGCAGGGAACTTTTTTCACAGTGCAAATTCAAGTGCATAATATTCCAACAAATCTGACCAGTCTAGGCGTAGTTGAAAGGGGTTTGGTGAGGCTGAAGTGCTAAGAGAAAATTACTTATGACACGTCCATGGTTTTTCACTCTCACTCGCGAACGGTGCATGCTAGGAAAAAAATGCAGGAGGCATAAAAGGTCAAGCTTGAAATGTATAATGGAAATGTACTTTTAAAAATACGACCCGACCACCGATGATTTTATCTGAACTTCCCTCAACTTCCTTCAACTCCGCCAGCACTGGTCAGATTTGTCTAAAATCTTGTCCGTACGTTTGCACTATGAAGACACTTACTTGTATCAAGAAATGTGAAGTTCCTACCTTTGATAGTTCTTGAGCAAATAATTGAAAACTCTGTCTCACTTTTTACTTTTATGGGTACGTAACTCCCTTAGGGAGAACTGTTGGAAGAAATCTTACTCCTACTTTTCGTCTTATTTTTCTGGGAGGAATCACCAGCCGGAGTTTTTTATGCAAGGTCACCGAAACCCTCTGCATGCGGGGTGATTCCGAGAGTGACTCATAATTCGCGCATACGGGCTCCAGTGCGTTGTGAAGGGGTCACCAGGGAGTTACAAGAAACTAGTAAAATCTCAAATTTGGTTTATCTCAATATTGAAGCACGGAACACATAATAGGTAATGAATGGTGATGATCTCATTTTCTGACTCCCGGATGACTCCTTTACAACGTGCTGGAACCCATGTGCGCGGATTACGAAACACCTGTGAGTAGGTATAATAAAAGAATTCAGTATATCTCGTTCACTTTGTATTTTCAGAGAATGAATTTTTTGAGTAAAAATGAAGTGACAAGCTGGGGGGCTATCGACTACAGCTGATGGCACCTGCAGTTTTGGAACTACTATCAGCGTTCATCAGCCGTATGTGCTCCAACTTGACACTTCATTCATGCTCCAAAAAGTGATTCAACTGAAAATAAAAAGTGAACGGGATGTACTTTTTTTTTTTCGACGAACACCTGATAAAAATACGTGTTATTAGTGGCAATTCTGTGGAATTTAAAGGCCCCTTGAAATTTTGAAAGGCGCTGGGTCACCTAGAAACATATACCTATTCTAGGAACGATCAGAAATCGGCTTCACGATTGGCTGAATTCTTTTAAGGGCCTTCAAATTTTAACGGGTTTGATACAGAATCGCCAAAATGTTTTGCCAATCGTGAAGTCGATTTCTGATCGTTTCTATGTGACCAGCGCGTTTTGAAATTTTAAGGGGTCTTTAAATTTTACAGAATTGCCACTAATCACCTTTTTACAAGGCCTGCTAAGTACCCAACTAATGAATTGTTTTTCACTATCCAGAGAACGCCACTGCCAGATCCTTGTGATTTTCAAGATGGAGGGAGGAAACGAACTCTAGAACTTGAGAGATCTAGATCGAGATTGAAAAAAATGGCGAACCAGTTGCAAACAAGTCGAATATATAATTGTGTACCCGAGGGCCTACCTTGGTAATGTATTTGTCTCTGAGCTGTATTGCTGGGCTGCCTACTGCTGGATTGTAATGTATACCTAGTCGATATGTATGAATATTACATAGATCAATGCATCATGGATTGATACATATGGTTTGCGCAATGCAATTTTCTTTTATGTTAAACAATTTTCGGCATAGATTTGGTCTTTTGAAATGTACCCACAATAACAGACGACAAACGGATGTGTTATTTTAAACATAGGGCTGCAGTTATCAAGGAATATGTAATTATAACCTATATGATAATTTATCACCGCTTCAAAACGACAAATTTTATGATTGAAATAAGGAGAGGATTATAAGCATAAGCCTAATGAAAATTGCATCGCGTAAATTCTCTAGTACCTACCTCTTATTCTACCTAACGTTATTGTATAATTTTTGGCCGACAATTATATCTAAGTATAATTAATAATTACCTCCTATCGCCAACCTAATTATATTGTTTGTTTATTTTTTAGAGAATGCCTCTGCCACGACATTTACCTATGCTTCTCATGCTCAGAGAATTTCATGTCTTCATGCTGCTGGAAGTTCATCCCTGTATCTGGAATTGCCTGCAACAGTTCCCTTGTTTGTGAACTGACCACATAAACTTGTATGGAGTTGAAAAACGAAGATCAAGACCAGATTCAAACATGAAATGACCTTTACGATTTGTGTGTAATATGTACCCTCAGCTCCTGAGAAGCTAAATCAACTTTAGAATTACATATACACGTGGCTGATTTTTCAACTACGCTAACTTTACTTGAAAATTTATCAATCAACAGCGCTGTTGAAATTTATACTTGAATTGAAACTTTTAGAAAATGCTGAGGCTTCAATTTTTGATTCATCAACTTTATAATATGATAATTATGATGTTCAATATATGTATTAGTACCTACAGTAATTTTACTAAATTATTAATAATAATAATTAACTTAAAAGTTGCATAGTTAATTTTTCAACCACGCTCACTCCACTCGAAAATTTATTAATTTATTGAAATAGCCCTGTTGAAATTTATACTTTAAATTGAACCTTTTGGAAATGCTGAGACTTCAATTTTCGATAATATCTCGAATAATATGATGTTCAATAATATAAGTACCTAAAATAATTTCACTGTTGAGGATGTTGTGAAGTGAATTCTGAAAATCTGGGCTTCGTGTCTGAAAACCACTTTATGTAACGGCCAACTCGTATTGTAATCTACTATCACAATATGTGTGACATAGTAATATGCACCTACCATCAGTGCCTGAAAATACTATTACTATTATTTCGATTCAATAGTATCTAGAATAATGTATGATGTTCAATATATTAGTACCTAAAATAATTTTACTGTCAAGGATGTTGTGAAGTGAATTCCGAAAAATGTATTGTACTCACTTTTGAACAGCAGTGGTTTATTCCTCACCTCATAATATGCTGGGGATTTTGATTATTTTTAAAATATGAGAATAAATGAAATGAACAACGTACTATAATCTGTTTTGATTGCATGAGTAGCACAATGCTCAATCTAAGTCTTATTTACATTGTTAAAATAGGTATACAAAAATGTTTTTGGAAAAATATCGCGATTTTTCGTTGAGAACGTTTCTGTAGACTGATTTTAAGTGTAAAAAATTTGAAAATAAACAAGCTAGCATGGACCCCGCGCTTTCGGGCCTCTTGAACCGTTGCCTAGCAACGTCACTGCACTTCAGCGCTCGAAGCGGCCTCTGAATTTGGCAACCCTAACTATAACTGCGGATAAAAAATCCCGCCTACCTTCCTCTCTGGGTATACCAAACACTCTGGCCTACTCTGTGCTTATAACTAATACTATTTGAATATATACAGAGTTACAGAGAGAGCGTGTAAAGTTTCGAAGCCTGAATTTTTTTTCTCCTGTAGAAATATTTGAAAAGCGATTTGACAGGTGGAATTGATTTATTCTATTTCCTAGATTCTATGAGGAATATTTTCCGATAATTTTTCTTTTCATACCCTTTCCTGTTTTCAAGCAGTATATGATCCACATTTTTGTTTTAAATTGCCACCTCCTATTTTTTTTTTTTTGGCAGATTTAGATAAATTATGAAATTTTGGTTTCAGAATGATGCACATGCACATAATATGTATGTACCTCCTGCAGGTGTCCGTTTTTCGAGGCTAAGCATGGGTATCTCGCTTATTATCTTCAGAGATACAAAGTTGGTTAAATTAGGAAAAAGTTGCGCATTTTTATGATGATCAATGATCCAAAAAGATATTTGACAGATACATATCAGTTTTAGTTTTCGAGATATCGTGGAAAAAACAGGAATTTGAATTTTTGTTTTAATTTTAAAAATAAATATTTTTTTGTTTGAAAACATTCATTTAAATAAGTACAAAACTTTTTTTCTATTTTGGTGTCAGTCTGTCCGTCCGCACAAAAACTGCTCATTTAATGGATCGATACAATAGTGTGGCTAAACCGTTGGACGGATTTCAAACCAAATTTGGTACACATGTAAGGTATAGTAGGTATACATATAGTATGGTCACTTGTACCGTAATTCCAGTCGGCTGTGAGATTTTGTTTTCAAGTTTCCAAATCGGAAAATCACCAAAACTTTGCGGTTGGCTATCCTGGCTTCATTTGGCACAATGGGTGCTTTCCACCTAAACGGTACAAATACCACCAGACGGCACATGTTCCATAGTATGGCACACAATTTTAGGTGGTCCAATGAACGGCACAGAACCGGGTAAGAACACGTAGATGGAAAGCACCGTTTGGCACCCGCACATGCGTAAATGGCAGGTGTACCAAACTTGGAGCTAGGTGGAAAGCACCCAATAATTCACGAAGAGGCACGAAGTCGTTCGGACCACTTTTGGAACGCATTTTCTCTGTAAATAGATGGAACATTTTTGCGGAACGTGATGTCTGGCGCTTTTTTCCCTTTCATTGGAAAATGTAGGTGTCAAGAATATTTCTAACCTCTCGAAGCCGGTTCAACTTTACGTGATTCAAACTGAAAAAATACTAGTCCTTCGTCCAAAAAAGGGGGTCCCATGGAATCATCAATCCTTTCCCCTCTTCCAGTCAAAAAGACACGCCGAATCATGAAGAACTATTGGCAAGACAAGGAACATCCCAGCAGGCCTGCTGTTGCAGCAGGATTTACGTGTATAAAGTTTATTAAACCGAATTTTAAAAAACCCAACCGCTCAAAGTTGCGTATTGGACCGAAATTCATGTGAGTACCTTCATTTTTCAATTTGCTTTCGTTTTGAACCTTGGCGGAACGAGTTTTTGTCGGCCTTGAATGGCCGCCGTCAAGATGACTTAAATTGAAGGCGGCCCCGTAGGGTTCTGGTGTCCAAAGTAGGGTAATACAGCTCTGCGCCCCTCTAGTCGCATTTCCACGTATGACAAGGTCAGTTTTCCAAAATTTCAATATCAATTTGATAAGAAATATAACTTCACTTCTGAAGAAGTCAGTTTTACATCAGGTAAAAAGGCGGCAAGCCTACAATGCTGAAGTAGAAAATTTGCCCAGCCAACTAGAGTCACAGTACAAGTGAACCCACTATATGTATGTTCACTTATTGTACCGTGATTCTAGTCGGCTGTGAGATTTTGTTTCTAAGTTTCCAAATCTGGAATAGAGAAAATCCCCTAAACTTTGCGGCTGGCTCCTTTGGCTTCATTCGGCACTATAGTTCACGAAGAGACGCGAAGTCGTTCGGACCGTTTTTGGAACACATTTTTTACGCATTTCCCCTGCAGATAGACGGAATATTTTTGTGGGACGTGATGTCTGACGCTTTTTTCCATTTTATTGGAAAATGTAGTAATTTTTCGACCTGTTTTAAATATTCGCCAATGAACAAATAAATCAAATAAGCAGCTTTGACATTTGATAAATGTCAAAAATATTTTCAACCTTTCGAAGCCAGCTCAACTTTACGATGATTCAAACAAAAAATATACTAGATCTTCGTCCAAAAAAAGGAACCAATGGAATCATCAATCTTCTCACTTCTTTCAGTCGAAAAAACCCGCCAAGCCATGAAGAATTATAGATAAGACAAGGAATATCCCAGTAGGTCTGCAGTTGCAGCAGGATTTATGTGTAAAAAGTGTAATAAACCGAATTTCAAAAGAACCCAGCCGCCTAAAGTTGCATATTTCACCGAGATTCATGTCAGTACCTTCAATTTGCAATTTTCTTTCGTTTTGGAGCCTGACGGAACGAGTTTTTGTCGGCCTTGAATGACCGCTGTCAAGATGACTTAGATTGAAGGCTGCCCCGTGCGGTTTTGGCGTCTAAATGTCGGTAATACAGCACTGCGCCCCTCTAGTCGCATTTCCACGTATGACAAGTGACAAGGTCAGTTTTCCAAGATTTTAATATCAATTTGATAAAAAATATAAATTTACCTTCAAAGAAGCCAGTTTTACACCAGGTAAAAAGGCGGCAAGCCTACAGTGCTAAAGTAGTGAAGCTACTTTTTTCTATGAAGCGTAAACCCCTGTTGTAAATGACCTACAGAGACCAACAAAAAAAAGCCTGTGGGTCTCTGTGGGTTTCAATATGTGCTTTTGTCGTGGTGTTTCCCCACAGAGTCCCACATCGATTGTGTCGGAGATTCCCTACACAATCCTATCGATTTCCATATGAATCCGACAGGATCCCACAGAAAAATGCCTTGAAACCAAATGTCATAGGTAAATCCACACAAGAATCATTGAGTTTGTAGGCGTGGTTTGAGTATCCCTACACAATACTACACATTCCTACAGAGGTCAGCTTTGAAATTCGATGGTACGGTGGTAGCGAATGGGGTGAATCTCTTGATTCGTTAATTTACATTTTGTTTTAGGTTAGGTATATTAGGTATAATACCTGAGTTTCTTCAATCAAACTTCTTAATATCCTTGGCCTACACGAATCCACGATCAAGCACTCGCTTTGTCACTGACATGACAGAGTATATGTCAATTGTTGAAGAGCTGATGAGGAGCTCTTTCCAACACATTTCAAATAAGTCTTCAACCTTTATTCTGTCACAAATCACGAGGTGTCAAAATCTGTATTGGGTTTTCCCCATTTATGTCTAACTAACCGTTTGACTGATGTCAACTAAAATGAGTTTACACATACAGGGTGGTCCTCGTTTTATGTCATTAAATTTAAGAATCAATGGAAAATGAAAAATGAAGGGGACTTTCTTCAGAAAACATATTTGAGAAATGCCTAATAACAGAGATACCTACAGCCCTTCAAAGTTGAAAATAAATAATCGTTTTTTCCGCATAACTTTTGAACCGTTCAACTGATTTCATTCAAAATAGAACCAAAGGTTTACTGAAGTTATCTCTTGTCGAACAATCATAACATGTTCCATAAAAAAGTTTCAGGAGCGTAGATATCAAGAGGTGTTCCTACTCCCCCCCCCCCTATTTCTCACTCACCCGTTTGTTTTAAAAACTGTTCATAATTTTGAATTCTAAGTTTAATTTGAAAGAAAAAGTCACTCTTGCAAAATTTTGATTAGAGGCTTCGTTTAGGAGATATTCGAGTTTGGAACTTTGGAAAACATCCCGAAATCGCCACTTTCCAGAACCCAAATTGTTTTTTTCCTGAAAATTTCCCGTGATTTGGAAAAAATGGTGGTTTCAGCTGAGAAATCATGAGTTTCTTTGGATTTTAATTTTTAGACCTTTGAAAGTGGCGATTTCGGGATGTTTCCCAAAGTTTCAAACCCAAATATCCCCTAAACGAAGCCTCTAATCAAAATCTTGCAACAGTGATTTTTTCTTCAAAATTGAACGAAGAATTCAAAATTATGAACAGTTTTCAGAAATAATCAGAAGGGCAAAAAATAGGAGGGGAAAAGTAGGGTCACCCCCTAATGTCTAAGCCCCTGAAACTTTTTTATGTAACATGTTATAGTTGTTCGACAGGAGATAATTTCAGTCGACCTTTGGTTCTATTTTTAATCAAATCGGTTGAACGGTTCAAAAGTTATGCGAAAAAAACGATTCTTTATTTCCAACTTTGAAGGGCTGTATCTCTGTTATTAGGCATTTCTCAAATATGTTTTCAGGAAAAAGTCCCCTTTATTTTTGATTCTCTATCGATCCTTGAATTTAATGACATAAAAGTCGGACCACCCTGTATACAGGGTGTTCGGGTTTGGCTATTACAAACTTTGAGGGATGATTCCCCTTTGAAAATAAAGCCGAAAGAACAAAAAACTCGTGGTCCTAAAATGCTTCCTTGAAAAGATACAGGGTGTTAAAGTTGACTTTTTTTAATCGTTTTTTCACCGTAACTTTTTAACCGTTGAACCGATTTTGATCAAATTTGAACCAAAGTTTAGTCAACTGAGTCTTCATCGAATGATGATACCATAATCTATCAAAGATTCCTGGGGGCGTGGATAATAGGGGACTGTCCCCTATTTTTGCCCCTATTTTTATCTCCCCTAATTATTTTCCAAAATTGTTGATATTTTCGGATTCTACATTCAATTTAAAAGAAAAAGTTACTCTTGCAAAATTTTGATTAGAGGCTTTATTTCCAAGATATTTGGTTTTTAAACTTTGGAAATTATCTCGAAATCGCCACTTTCCAGAGCCCAAATTGTTTTTCTCTGAAAACGCCTCGTTTCTTAGCCGAAAATGGCAGTAAATCAACCTGAGCGACCTAGAAAACTTATTCCAGTTGAGGAATCATGAGTTTTCTTGGATTTTAATTTTTAGGCCTTTGAAAGTCGCGATTTCGAGGCGTTTTTCAAAGTTTCAGACCCAAATATCTCAGAAATGAAGCCTCTAATCAAAATTTTGCAAGAGTAACTTTTTCTTCTAAATTGAACGTAGAACTCGAAAATATCAACAATTTAAAAAAATAATTGAGGTAGATAAAAATAGGGGCAAAAATAGGGGACAGTCCCCTATTATCTACGCCCCCAGAAATTTTTGATGAATTGTGGTATTATTATTCGATGGAGACTCATTTGACTTAGCTTTGGTTCAAATTTGATTAAAATCGGTCCAACGGTTCAAAAGGAACGGTGAAAAAACTATTTAAAAAAGTCAACTTCAACACCCTGTATCTTTTTAAGGAAGCATTTTAGGATCATGAGTTTTTTGTTCTTTCGGCTTTATTTTTGAAGGGGAATCATCCCTCAAAGTTTGTAATAGCCAAACCCGAACACCCTGTATAGGTGCGTTCAGTCAGCTTATTTAGCCGCAAGTTTTAATTTTAGTCGTAAGCGCTGCATCGCTTATTGGCTGTTCTGAGGACGCTGGCTCATAAGAGCCAATGGGCGTCGCTGCGCTTGCGACTAAAATTAAAACTTGCGGCTAAATAAGCTGACTGAACGCACCTTAAGTAGGGATGCCCACGATACATCGATGTTCGAGAAATATCGATATTTTGCTTTCGATGCTTTCATCGACGTTTTTTTTTTCGATGTATCGGCCTACATCGATGTTTTTTTGCGATGCTTCTTTTGATCTTTTCTCTTGTTTGCATTGCACTGCTTCCGCTCAAAATCCAAAATGACGCATAAAATAGAAATCTGCAATCTTTATGCTCATAAAGTAGGTACTAACTTACAGAAATCGATTTCTGCTGCCACTCTACTCTTCATTCCCCATTACCCCGTCCCGCCAGCGCCAGTCGGTTCGGTATATTTTTTGTTTCACTTTACTTGCATAATTATTATAGTTTTTTTTAATGTATCATCACATTAGTATAATTAATTAATTACTCATATTAGTGCACGTTTTGGCAAATTTGTAAAAAACATCGATGTTTTTATGTCGATGTTTTTACAGTATCGATTTTTCGTTTCGATGTATCATTCGATGCTGACATCGATGTTTTTTTTAAATTTTGCCCATCCCTACATGGAAAGCTGGATTCCCAGATGCGAATAATCGGACAGAAAATGCGAAATTTTACGTCAAAGTCGTCATATTGGCCAATCAGAGCCCTCCAATTCAAAATTTGACATACAAAATCGCATTTTCTGTCCGAATATTCGCAACTGGGAACCAAGCTTAAGTTGTGGGGCGCCGCCGCCGTAGCGTAGACGTGAAAATGAGATTGGCGACGAGATCTGTCAATTGAGTATGTCACTGCAGTGGAATGACAGACATTTTAGCGCGTTTTCATTTAATATAGCACACCTAAACCGTTTCGACAATAAAATTAAAAGTAAAATTTGTGGGTAAGTTTCCATTTTCAACCAGACATAATCGACTCAATTTGGATTCATTCAAATTCATTTTTTGGCTTGACTCTGTTGAATAGACCGAAGAAGTGTGACGTCACAACACGGCAACATGGCCGGCGGTTGACATTTTCTGGAGGCCAACGTCAAACGTGACATGACCGTGGGATGCACGGCACGTGGCATGCACTTGACGTTTCTCTGTTTGTGTTTGTCATGTGTTTGTCAAATTTTTGCGAAGGTAAATAACGGAAATGGATATACAGGTGTCCCGAAAATACACCGACAACGTTCTAGGACAGCTTCCTCTCATCAAAATAAGAAGAAAAGTTCCCATGAACATGGGTCCGGAAATGCTTCATAAGGGAGCTACAGCCCCCTGAAGGTGGGACCCTGAAGATGGTTGTTCATTTAATATTACCGAAACTGTTCAAGGAAAATCAATCAAACTTGACACATTTAATAACCTTCTTATGCCTAACAAAATTTGAATGCTTAACAAAAATGAAATCGCTTTGAAATAGTTTTTCTTTCGCCTTGAATATCGTAATTAAATATCAGCATTTCTGACCACGTTTTCATACATTCAAACTCAAATATCTCGTAAACGGTGCATCTATCAAGGTTGAACAGAGAGATCTTTTTTTGGCAGAAGACTGCAGTATTTCATAATTTCTTGTTGAATTTGGAAACAATTCACATTCAAAAAAGTTAGGGTTATTTTTACCCCTCCACCTCCACCTAATCCACCCCTGGTAAATTATTTTGGAATTAATATTGTCTCATTTTGTTGGGCCAAAAAAGGCTAGTGGATGTGTCAAGTTTGATCGATTTACCTTGAACGGTTTCGGAGATATTGAATAAAAACCATGTTCAGGGTCCCACGTTTAGGGGCCTATAGCTCCCTTAGGAAGCGTTTCCGGACCCATGTTCATGGGAACTTTTTTTCTTGTTTTGATGAGAGGAAGCTGCCCTAGAACGTTGTCGGTATATTTTCGGGACACCCTGTATACAAAAAAGATTCATATTTTGGGCTATATCAGGTGGAGGAAATCAAACTATATTGCTATAAACTAAAAACTGCTAACTATAAACTGCACTGCGATCCATTGCTCTTTGCCTCTGAGCATCTCATGACCGAGATTGTCGACGGCGATTCTCTTGCTCAGTTTTTCTTCGAGGTCTTCTCGCTGCCTTGATGGACTGCTCACTGGCCTTGTTTCTGCTTTCTGGTTTGCTGGTGGGCACTCCTAGGCTTGTTTCCTCTAATCGCAAGCATCGGGGCGAAGGGTGGGATACCCGAGAGCGCTCGGGCTGCATCATGCGGAACCATTCTGTAGGCACTGGTGATTCTGAGTGCAGCTTTGCGCAGCTCTCTGTCAATGAGTTGGGCTATGTCTGGCCTTTTTGCAACCAAGTCCGCCTGTATGACGCTGGCTGTCTCTTAGGCTGGCAATTTCAGCAATGCTCACTGCTATTTTGCACTGACTTTTGTGACTTTTGTTGTGAACCTCCAGAAAATGTCATGCCAAACACAACCAAACATAGAAACGTCACGTTCATGTGACGTTGGCCTCCAGAAAATGTCAACTGCCGGCCATGTTGCCATGTTGTGACGTCATCACTTCTCCGGTCTATAGAAGGGTTTGATTGGAAGAAAAATTCCAGAGTCGATCTTTTTTTTTTAATGACAAATTCGAGAGTGAATTACAAAATTAGACTCGATTTGGTCGTAAAAAAAATCTTCGGCTAAGGAATTTTTCTTTCAACCAAGCCCTTCTTCTCCACAGAGACAAGCTAAAAACTGAAACTGAATTTTTTCCCACAAATCTGTATTTTTTCAACGATTTAGAATTTTAACATAAACAACCTAGTAAGTACTAGGTATGTAATTATATTTTCGTAATTCGTAATTCATATATTTTGCAGGTGGGTATTACGCCGAGATAGGTTTTAGTTAGTGAACACTATGGACGCAGGAGTATTTATTGCTGATGCTGCCTACCTTAGATCCCATATCTACTTGATAAAATAAATGATGATCAAGGCGCGCTACACACTCAGCAGCTATAGATACAATGAGTATGACTATAGTGTGTTCAACTCTACTGTGATTCTAGTTAGCTGTAAGATTTTGTTTTCAAGTTTCCAAATGTGAAATATAGAAAACCTCCAAACCTTCGTGGCTGGCTGCACTGATGATATTCGACCCAAAGATGTCCAATACATAACCTCTGATACATAAACTGATGGGCTCAAAGGAAAATTGGCCGCCAGTGCTGGGACTTATCTAGATAAATTATCTAGATAATTCATCTAGATAACAATGTGTTTATCTACTATCTGTATCTAGATAATTTTTGAATAATTATCTATTATCTGTATCTACATAAATTATTTCGCAGATAACAGATAAATTTTGTAGATAATAAGTAGATGAAAAATGTTCATGTTTATGTTAACCGTTTCGAAGATTCAACTGGTTGCCAAAGGAACTATTCTGGGACAACAATTACTGATGGAGGAACCAAATTAGGCCTGCATAATTTTACAAGAGAATCGATGTTCTTGCTCACCTGAAAATGCTGCACCTATGTTACGAAAATTACAAATTTTCCCTAGACTGGTCAATCGTGAAGGTGAATAATCAGTAAATTTCGTAACATATTATGCATTCAGCTTTTATTTGCAACGCAGCAGGCCTTGGAATTTTGTTTTTACGTTTTTTAAAATTAAAAATACCTAGACATCACTTGACACTTCAGCTATTTACAGCTGCCAGTCAGTGTCAGTGTTAATACAAGTTGTCTTTCCCTTTGCCGCTTAATTTTTGTGCTCACATCAGGGTAGGTGCTCACTGTGTTTGATAAAAAAGCCTGATGTTTCTGACAGTTTCTGATGTCAAAGCAGCTACACAGTTGGTGTAAGATCTTTGGGTGTGGTTGAAGGAAGATTGGAATAACGTGAGAAAATCTTTTTGAACATCACCAGATGTGAAAGCTATTATTCTGCCTACACACATTTTGTGAAACTCCTTTCTTCAGTACTTTTTGGCCAGCTACCTACAGTGCTCAGTAAAGCTAGCAGCGGAATGGAAAAATCAATGAAGATGGAAACGGATCGAGGACCTAGCTGATGAAAGTCCGTTTCACACAGGATGGCTGAAAAGAAACTAATAAGCTTGTTCATTTTGCGAGCTCAAGTGATGGACAGTCCCTACCTATCTCCACAAATTTCCGGAGTCCGAAATGTTTCGAGTTCAAGTACCTTGTTTCTAAAAGTACCTACCCTAATAAAAATTGATAGGCCAGAGCCATCATTCGTTTCAATTGGAACGTCTTCACTTTTATTGTTATTGCTAAATGCCAGTACCAGATCGATCTCTATCGACTGAAAGAAACACGGTTTTCATGACACAGCTTCTTCCTTGTTAAATACTTCTCTTCTCTCTTCTCACTTTGTATAGCACCCCCTGTACAGCTTCGTTTGTTCCGTATGTAGAATTAACAAGAACTTTTCCACTGCGTTTGAAGAATGACAAGCGGTTGATAGTCTATGTCATTCGGACATTTCATCAATCAGAAATGAACTTGCAACGCTGTTCTGGATTTTGAAGTAAAGCGATAACCCCAGAAAATAATGCATAAGCTAAACTGTGGCATTCCACTGACAGCGCTTTTACAGAGTGGATTATGTCAAACTAGGCTCGCCTGCTTTGTTGCAAATAAAAGCTGAATGCATAATAGGTCATGTGCATTTTCAGGTGGGCAAGTAGGACATCAATTCACCTGTACATGCAGGCTTTTTTCACTAGAGTAAGCTACGAAATTTTGTTGTGTTGGTGTTATCAATCCCAAGCTTAAAAAATCACTGTTGCCTGTGATATTTTTTCTTCAAGTTGGACAATCTGGTAAGTAAGTTGATAGATTGAAGAAGTCAAGACGATTTAATCAAATCTGTCAAAGTGATGTTTGCTATGCTGTATTGCCAGTTAATGCAATTGTTGTAAGGTCAAATTTTGATGCTGACACATTATTGTCATTCTCTTTTGCCTTGACAACGCCGTTAGCCACATTACTTTTAATAGTGAGAAGTGTTATTGGAAGATGCCACAGTAATAAAAGTATAAGCACAAGATGTGATAGAAAATTAACAGTTTTAAAAATGACCAAGGAAGACCCAATTCTAGCGCCGAAATATGATTTCGTCGCAAGTGATCTCATGACCTGAGCTTACTCCTGCAATCAACCTAGAGGTGCGGTCAGTTGAGCTCTTGAGTGTACTACGAGTGTACCGACCCAAAATTACAATTTTTTTATGCAAGAAGCCCATCGTTTATGCCGGACGGGCTAGAGCAAGCGGCCTCGCTGGCGCCTCATAAGAACTATAACTATAGTGAATTCAGACGGAAGGAACTTTTCGCGAACCATGACGTGCTCACATGCACGGTGGTAGGCACCATTTCAAGATTATTCGGTTTTCTTTCAAACTCTCTGAGGCTGCGTTCATCCATCCTGAGTGAGTGGTGACTTGGTGAGTGTGTGAACGCGCTCTCCAATCCTGCAGGGGGAACCTTTATGACAGGGACCACTACATTGCCTTGCACCTAACACTATATATATTTTTTATTGTCATGTTCATCATGCGTTGTTGTTGTTATTACATTGTCGCTTTTGTTTATATCGTTTATTTTCATATTGCTATGAAATATATATTTTCGAAGCAATAAACTCCTATCTATCTATCTATCTATCTATCTATCATAAGAACTAGGTGATTGACGGTATCAAGTCGAAAATTCACGGTTGTTAGGATTATGATCTGTGATCCTGGCCGAAAGAAAGCGGCTCAGATCCGTTAGCAAACCGGCGACGCAGTCCTCAGAATGACAATCTGACAACACAGCGTAGTTCAGGTCAAGGTTTTATGTCATAGGGACAAAAGTTTCAACCTCGGTTTCAACATAATCTCGCTTGTATCAAGATGATAATAAACATAAAAAATCAGGGACACCAACAAAACTCGAATTTTTCATGGCAAGCTGTGGTTTTTTCAAGTTTGGAATGGATCATAATGGTTAGATACAAGGCTAACGTCGTCGCAGCGAGTTGTGTAGATATTGTATGTTATGATTGTTATGTGCAGAGGTCATATGAAGCTTTCACTTCAGCTGTTTTTTTGAAGTGGAAATTTGCTGTGACCAATAAGTGACACCGTCGTGACTGGTGTGTGGCTCTTCACTTGTGCTAGTTAGTGACTATGTTAGTGACGGCCACAAACAAAATGGAAACGAAGCGCGGCAGTCTTGAAGAAAATGGAGTGAAAATGCCCACTGGCCGGTGACCTAAGTGTGGTGAGGAAACTTCCTTGAGGACATTAATTGATGGAGTTGGAATGCAGGAGGCGAGGCACGACGCCTAACTGCCACTGTGTTGGAGGATTTTTTCAACTCAAAAATTATCCATTTCACATAATACCTGATGCACTAACATACAACATCTCACAACTAGCCGCGACGACTTTAGCTTCGTACAAACACAACAAATTTTTTCCATAGTTTACTCTGATGAAAAACACATGGAACGGATTGAAGCCTAATAGTCGCAGTGGGTAAACCTGTTAACTAGCAGTCGAACAATTTTTTTTCGAAAAAAGCGCGATTGATGAGAATGCAATGGTTTGCCGAGCCGACATGCCTTTTATTCTACGTCTATGATAGAGTTGTGCTAGGCGTATCCTGGAGGCTCCTAATTAGCTGCTGATTATCATATTGTTTTGTCCACGGTGTAAGTAGGTATATGGTGTTATATAGTATACGCACTTTTACAATTATTATTTGGGAGCTCCCAACGCACCCTCATTTTTGAGCCTAATCGTACCAAAACAGTGCTAGTGTCGTTGAGTTTGTAAGTATTTAGTATTCAGATAACGCGCTCTGGTGCTCTCATGCATATTCATCAGGCGGTAATTAATCATCAGGCCAGGGTTCATGGTGGTGGAAACACCCCCTATATACATACATAGAGTCTCAACCCTCTATAAATTCACATGCAAGTGACGACACTTGCTCTACTATATGGAATAAACCCGGTGGTTCCCCTTAAATGCAGCATTATAATACTTGATCATTAAAAGATCGGCTCCGGAATTTTATGATGCATCTTCGATAATATCGTACTTTCTACGGTATTTTGGACCTTCATCGAAGCCAAAAAATTAAATATGAACTTTTAGCTTACTAGATTAGATCATGTTCCGTCTCTGTTGAAATAAGAAATAATAGCTAAGTGTCTTCAATTATGAAGCTGTATACCTACCTAGATTATTGAAGAAAGTCTTATAGACGTGAATTCATGATCTTGAATAGGTTCATCGCCATGAAGCATCAAGTAATTAATTTAAAAGTGGATTTTAAAGAACAAAATCATCCATAAAGTTTACACAAAGCCGTTTTCATTAAAAGACAAAAATATTAGGCGTCGTATCCTTTGGTATGCAATGTTCCTCCTTGTCTTGTGCATAATTAAAGCAACAATGGGGGATTTTCTACTACGCAAAATTTTGTCAAGGAAGGGGTTGTGCGTCCTTGATTTGAATATAAAGCGAATTTTCATTTGAAATGCAAAACTTGGAAATATTCAAGCGATTTAGTAAAATAAATAAAGCTTTAGGTGTAGGTGTGTTTTGCATAAGTTAATTATGAGTTATTACGAGGTTACAACAACACACGAAATTAACTTATGTTTCGGTTGCCTTGTTTGTGTATCGTTTGTGAATGCTAAATTCACCCTTAATTACATTTAGCATAATCACATTCTTTCTAATATCTTATCGTATATTATCTGCAACGTGAATGTTTTTCGTATAGGTCTCTAAACCAAAAGATCAACACTGGGGGATGTCAATAGAGAAAAAGGAAAAAGAAACCCTATACATATTGCCGTGATAAACATATTTGACTTGATAATATTACTCGTCGTGTCAGATGCAATTTCTAACTAATATATCTAGCAAAACAGGGTAGTGTAGGGTAGAACGCACCCCATGCCGGTGTGTAGCGAAACATAAGCTGACTTATCTTTCATCAGCACTGAGATAAACCAATTATGATTGTTGTGTGTACAAATTTAATCAATGGAATTTGAAATTGTTATGAGGGTCATTGTTATTCACGAACAATTTAGCAGATTCATGATTTCGTAGATTGGCTTTATTAGGTAGGTGCCTAAGCTGCTGCTTTGGATGAGTCTCGATTTTTTCTCCAAGTGCTTTTTTTATATCTGCAGGGTATAAGATGGACTTAAAAGTAACTGATGGAAAAGGAAAGTTCGATGACTTTTGTTGATAAACATACCCTCGCAGTATAATAACCGAGATATAGGCCTTCAAAGTTGTTTTTTGAAAACAGTTTTTTTTGCATAACTTTTGAACCGTTCAACCGATTTTATTCAAATTCGAACCAAAGTTCACTAAAGCAGATTTTTATTGAACAATAATAACGATTTCTATCAGACATTTTCAGGGGCGAGATAATGGGGGGTACCCCCCCGCTTTTCCCCCTATTTTCAACTCCCTGAGGATTTTTGAGAACGGTTTCAATTTTTGAATTCTGCGTTCAATTTAAAGAAAAAAGTTACTCTTGAAAAAATTTCATTGGAGGCTTCATTTTCAAGATTTTTGGGTTTGAACTATTGGAAAACATCACAAAATCGCCACTTTCCATTCCAGGGCCCAAATTGTTTTTTCTGAAAAACATCATGTTTCTCAGCGAAAATGGTGGTTTATCAACTTAAAACACCCAGAAAACTCATTCCAGTTGAGATGAGTTTTCTTGAATTTTAATGTGGTGATTTCGAGATGTTTTCCAGTGTTTCAATCCCAAATATCTCAAAAACGAAGCCTCTAATCAAAATTTTGCAAGAGTAACTTTTTTTTTCAAATTGAACGTAGAATTGGAAAATTGAAACAAATTTTGAGAATATTTGGAGAGGTCAAAAATAGGGGGAAAAGGGGGAGGGCACCGCATTATCTTCGCTCCTAAAAATGTCTGATGAAATGCGTTATTATTGTTCGATAGAGATCTGTTTCGGTAGACTTTGGTTCAAATTTGACAAAAATCGGTTGAGCGGTTCAAAAGGTATGCAAAAAGAACTGTTTTTAAAAATCAGTTTAACCGATTTTAGTCTTTGAGCTAAAGTTTACTGAAACAGGTCTCTATTGAAGTATTGAACAATAGTAACGCATTTTATCAAACATTTTTAGGGGCGAAGATAATAGGGGGTGCCCTTCCCCTTTTCCCCCTATTTTTGACTTTGCCGAATATTTTTTGAAATTGTTTCAATTTTTGAATTCTACGTTCAATTCAAAGGGAAAAGGGAGAGAGTGCTCCCCATTATCTTATCTTTGCCCCTAAAAATGTCTGATGAAATTCGTTATCATTGCTCAATAAAGACCTGCCTTAGTAAAAATACACTAGCTCTCAGCCTTAGCCTCTTTGCCGTCCGTCCGTGCGTCCGTCCGTCCGTCTTGCTCACTATTCTCGTCATGACGTCGCTACAAAGTAGTCCAGTTTTTGATAGGTACATTAATTTTGAGAGCTGCAGAGTATCAAAAACGAAGGGGACTTTCCAAAAAAAAAAAACAGAAGTGCATAATAACGGAGATACATACAATAGCCCTAAAAAGTTGAGAATACAAAATCGTTTTTTAGCATAACTTTTGGATCATTCAACCGATTTTATTCAAATTTGAACCCAAGTTCACTTAAGGCAAGTCTCTATCGAACAATAATAACGTGTTGTTTCAAAACTATCCAGGGGCGTAGATAATAGGGAGCACCCCTCTTTTTACCCCTCTAATTTTTTACCCCTTGAAATTTTTTTTAAATTGTTCATATTTTTGAGTTTCATGTTCAGTTTAGAAGAAAAAGTTATTTTTGCAAAATTTTTGATTAGAGGCTTCGTTTTCGAGATATATGGGTTTGAAACTTCGAAGAACATCTCGAAATACTCACTTTCATGAACCTAAAAATTTTGTTCCCTGAAAACTCTTTTTTGTCAGCAAAAATAGTGGATAATCAACAGTAATATGACAAGTGCTTAGATTTTCACGATCATTTTGGACAACCAGCCCGAGGGAAACGCCTGGCCAAAATTATTTGGGAAAATCTCGAGCACGAGTGATATTTTGGTGATTATTTCAAAAAAAAGTCCGAAGTGACAGCTGTCAGATTTTGTAGTTTACATCCATTTTATTCCGTTGCTATTGACAGAGAGACAAGTGCTTGCTATGTTGTCATTAACTGATTACTGGTTTTTATTTTTAGACTTAATCAGTGTTATTCTGCATTTTATCTACAACTGATTGATAATTCTTGTCTACTATTTGATGCTTCATGTAAGTCGATGTCGAATCAATTGATGTTTTTTCCGATCTGATTATTATCACTGAATTATATGAGCAACTCAATCTGGCAACGCTGCAAATCCCATCCTTGCACAGTGATCCTTATTGGTGCATTTCCAGCTTTCGTCACAAAACTGGCGGCAAAAAAGTTTTTGAATACCAAATGACTTTCAACATTTTTTTTGCAAATATTTTTGAACGAAAAAAAAAATTGTAATGCATTTTTACGATAGACTTGGTAAGAGGTTTCCTATGCATATTTTTTCAAAAATCAGGTCAGAGGCCTATTGTAACACGAGTACTAGTCGAAGTCGACAATCTGATTGGTTTATTCGGAGTGCATTGGAGCTGCACTGCGACCAAGGACCAAGGAATTTCGAATCGAGTTTGTTCCAAGGCCTCTGTGCCCAGGATTATTATGTATTATGTATCGGAATACATAAGACGAGAACGATGCCCCTTCGCGTCTTAATGAAACAACACCTGTCATCTTGTCAAAGGTCGTCGACGAACATCAGGAGACTGGAATCATCACTTATATACCAGCTATACCTAATGCGTTATCGGGCTGCTGTGATTTTTGGCCGCAAACTTCGTCTTTCTTGTGATTTGCACACAGAGTGATTTGCAGTTTGGCGAACCAAACGATGATCCAACAACTGTCCAGGAGTACTTGGATGACCTAAGGCAAACGAATGGGCAATATACAGGAGACAGTATACGATGACAGATCTGTACTGCGACCGACAGGATGAAAACGCGATACAACTTGCAGGCCAATTCTGGAGGATTTCAAGCTGGTGACCTGGTGTGTCTATAGTACTCCCACCGCAAGAAAGAAAGATCCCCGAAGCTCCATCCGTCTGGGGGTGACCATAATCCGGGATCAAGAGGATGAACGTCGTCGTGTACCGGATCAAGAGCCTCTGGACCCGAGATGAAAGTTGTTTACCTGGGACCGACTCGCATGGTAGGTAATGGGGTAATAACGAAGTGCCTGTATGGGGCCGGGTATCTAGACCTTGTCAGAATATTCGCGGAGCTAATGGACTATTATGTAGACCTATAGCGAATGCACTAGAAATCGATGACGATGGTGGAAGACGTCCTTGGGTGGAATATACCGGGTGACAGAGGAAGCGACGAGAAACTTCAAGGCCTTCCCGGAACAAGTCTGGAATATTCTCGAACACAAGACGCCAGTATATAAGGAAGGGCATAGACATGGAGCAGGGAAGAGTTGAATTCAGAGCGGCAGAGTGCTGCTAACACAGCCGAGTGCGATTTATCGTGTGACAATAATTAATGTAATTTGTAAATAAGTATAGTACTTATGCTGCAATACCTAAATAAAGTTTGTTGAAACATTTTTCTATCTATTATCAAGTACCTACCCAGAGCAAATTCGTAACAATATTATAATAGTCATCCCTTTGTGTTTTTTGTTGTTGAAAATAGTTTGTTCATCCCCTAACCTTTGACTTTTAACAATAAGTACGAGATGAACGATTGACCGCCATGGAAACGATACATCACCCTAACCGTACCTATAACGTACGAAAATGTTCCCATTAGGCTTCAACTTCCAAATTAAGTTAAGCGAAGCTAAGAAAAACCTAGATTTCTTAAAACGAAAAGAAGAAAATTTTTGTAGTTTAAGGAAAACTATTGTTTCTGAAACACTTATGTACTAGTCAAAGATACTTGAAATGAAATGTTTAAAAACCACAAACCCAGACGCATAGATGTAATAATTACAGGATTATCTCTTATTGCAACCAAGCAGGACTTGACTGGCAAGTCGGGTATAGTTGTCCCCCATGGGCTGGATAGGTCCCTGGGGGCGGGTCGGACGCATCCCCGTGTTGCGATGTCAAACAGTCTTTTTAACAACAGATGGTGTTCATTACGGCACACACCGACTATAAAACCGCTTTGTACCTCGTAATGTGGCGGGAAATTGTATTTGTTATTTGGACTATTTATTATATTATCTGTTGGTTTTGTTTGGAGGGTGCGTGATTTATGTAACATCGCCCAAAAAAGACGAGCCATATTATAAAAGATGTTTGTTTTGTGCATACGCCGGGTGAGCAAACACCATACCTACCCACCATGCAACCATACAGATTATGTGAACGATGATGATGGTGACTTTTCACAAATGGTCCGCGCGCATTTACTTCTCATTAATTTACCCGCAGTTAAGTCGACTGGTAGGTATAATATGTGCGATGTTTACTCATGCATTAGATTTTTTTATTTGGTTTGACACCTTCGTGTTTGGAGAACACCACGAGCTAACAACTTGCAGCTTTAGAAAAGTTGAATCTTCCTTTTGTTGTAGAATTAGTTTGTCATATACGGGAAGCGAAGCGTCTTCATCCGGGTTGTATATCAAAATATTGTGACATCTAGAAGACATCTGATATACAATAAGGACATTTTACCGGCAAAGAGTAGGTAAATGCACTAAACATCAAGCAGGCACAAATAAAGCACCTATTCCATTTCCAAATAAACACTCATCTCATAATTCAAGTTCGTTTAATTGTGTCCTTCCTATAACCCCCCAAAGAAACAAATAAAATCGTCACACTTGAATATCTATTGAATATTAAAGGAGGACAGAGAAGAAAAATTGTTGAATATTTCCAAATAAATACCGGGTGTTTATAAACGTCTGTGATCGCATCGCCTTTGGAATCCGCTCTCGATCACTACAATTGCGCCTGTTACTACGTTTTGCGGCCTGACCCAAGCCTGCCGCGATCACAGTCTCTTATAAACACCCCGTATAAGTACAACAACAAAGAGCTAGCCACTATTGCCTGAGCAACTCCGGAGATTGTTGTATCCATATGGTCCGACTGAGTGACTCCAAAAGCGTCAAGCTCTTGAATTCTAGACTGAGCCGCCAGACGGCCGAGAAATTAAAATAGTGTTCCGATATTCAGTGAAGACTTCGACGCGAGGTTAAGATACAAAACTGTACAATTGGCGGAGGAGTGGTACTAGTACCAGTTGGGCCATAAAAAACCGTGCTCTGAATTTTTCTTTCTGAAATTTTTATTCCTCCACCGATTTCATCGAACTTTCCAGCATTGGATAGCCAATTGAATAGGCTATCATTTCTGTATTTCAAAATGGCCGACATACCAAAATTCAAGATGGCAGAAACACTTGAAAATATGCCTTCTTTTGTTCTCGTTGCTTTTTATTGAAAGATACCGAAAAGTCAAAACCAATAATGTATTATGAAGGATTAGACCTTCCTTGTCAATTCAAGACCACAACCAATAAAATCGCGTTATCTGCTGAGGAGCTATTGCGAGTTGAAGCGAAGCCTACTTTCCGTTTTTAGCGCACTTCTCCAAACGGGAAGGCGCTTTTGTCCTCGCTTTGTCCGTCCGTCCGTCCGTCCGTCCGTCCGTCCGTCCGTCCGTCCGTCCGTCCGTCCGTCCGTCCGTCCGTCCGTCACAGCATCTAGTCCTAGACGAAAAGGTTTTTGCGAAAAAATTTTACTCCATTGGGTAGCTCATGACCTTGTATCCCGAACCAAGAAAAATCTCGACGAAATAATAATAAACAATGACAATAATAACAATTTAGTGTGACGCGGCATCGCCGTTGAATGCTGCATTTCAGAAGCCGGCCTGATCTCGAAAGTTATCACATGCGAGGAAGTACCCGATCTTATCATTTTACCATAATACATATGCGGAGTTATATTTAGAGAATGATTTGAACTTCATTTTAATGAAAATTTCACATCGGTGCGAGGTGCAGGTCAATAGTTATTGATTTTTGAAAATGACTCCGAAACTACGGCTCGGCCGCAAATGATTTATTCGTTGCTTGCTGGTGCTTGATATCCTTTCCTCCGAACAAAACGAAATTCAATACAGAAAATATTTCAACTCGAATGGGTAGCTCATAGCCTTGGTACGCGAATCAAGAAAAATTTTGCCGGAATAATCATGAACAATTACAAAAATAACATTTTGGTGTAGGGCGGCTTCGCAGATCAAGTGCTGGCATTCGCGGTAAGATGTAGAAAGTTTCGATATGCAGGCAACTACAATTTCTTGATGAAATACATCACTGCATGTACAGCATTATATTTAGAGAACAATTTGAACTTTCTTTTGACAAAAACCCCACTTCGATCCGACCGTTAGGTCAATTGTTATCGATTTTTGAAAACGGCCGCAAAGCCACGGCTCGGCGCATATTACACGACCCTACAAATTTAAAATCAGACGTGCCGAAATAGTAATTGAACATTTTGAAATAGCCAATACTACCTGAAGGATAATGGCACTCAAATTACGAAACATGTTCGCTCAATAACAAAAAAAAAGTAGGTAGGTATCACTAAAAATCATGTGACAAGGCTACAATTTTTTCGGTTTTTCGATAAAAAAGAAATGGTCCAATTCAAAAGTGAACCCGATATTCGTGTTCAGGAGGTCAAAATCAGTTGGTGAGCATTTTTTCATATAAGTAACAGAATGACGCTTATGTGGCCGGTTTGTCTGTCTGTCTGTCTGTCTGTCTGTCTGTCTGTCTGTCTGTCTGTCTGTCCGAGTCCGTGCAGAAATTAAGACGCTTTACTCCTTCTCGAGAATTGAAACAAGAGTCTTGGAACTTTTTTCCGATTGATAGCTGATGTCCCCAAGGGTGGCCAATGGGCACTATTTTTGTTATCCATACATCGTTATCATTATTCTCAAAAAACAGAGATCTCCTGTGCACTTCGATGAAGTTGAACTTCTCCTCGGGAAATAAAGCTACAGCCCTTGAAGATTGAACTTTATCCGGTGGATAGCTTAGGTCCTCAAGGACCAAATAGGCAGGTTGGCTTTCATAATTCGGCCGCCATCTTGGCCGCCATATTGAAATCTCTTGTTAGTGGAACGATTTTCATGAAACTTGGAACTTACCCTGTCTAGTATGATCATTTTGATTTTCAAGCCGAATTTCATGATTCTGTCGATATTTTGGCCGCCATATTGCAATTTTTTGCCCAAGACGGTAGAACCCTGATCACTTAACATCTTGCGTTCATCAATCCTCCAAAAAGGAAGTGCGCTACTGAGCCTCATGCCCATGAGGCATATTCGCTTGTTTTCATTTCCGCTTAATTTGCCCAAATTTAGGTATCCTGTCCGCCAATCCGCCATATGCTCATTTCTCAACCGATTTTCTCAAATTTGGTATCAATGGCTAGTCAATTGGACAGGCTACCTTTTTCATATGACAGAATGACAGACCTGTCAAAATCCAAGATGGCGAAAGCAATTGAAAATAGAATTTCTTTTGTCGTCATTGCTTTTCAATAAAAATGAGCGGAAAGTCAAAACCAATGATTATTATGAAGGAATAGACCTTCTTCGACAATTCAAGACAGCAATCAATCAAATCGGTTGTTCATTTGATGAGGAGCTACGGCCAGTTGAAGCGAAGCCTACTTTCCGTTTTTCTATATTCCAAAAAGGACAAATAAGGTCTATTTTCAATAGTTTCTGTCATCTTGAATTTTGACATGTTGGCCATTTTCTTATATGAAAATGGCAGCTTGTCCAACTGGCTAGTCATTGATACAAAATTTGGAAAAATTGGTTGGAAAATAAGGATATGGCGGGCAGGATTCCTAAATTTGGGTCATTTATGCGGGAATAAAGGAATCGGTAGGTAGGCTTCGCTTCAACTCGCCGTAGCTCCTCAGCAGATGACCCGATTTGATTGGTTGCGGTCTTGGATTGTCAAGGAAGGTCTATTCCTTCATAATAATTATTGGTTTTGACTTTCTGCTGATTTTTATTGAAAAGCAATAAGGACAAAAGAAATTCTATTTTCAATTGCTTCCGCCATATTGGATTTTGACATGTATGTCATTTTCTCATATTAAAAAGATAGCCTGTCCAATTGGCTAGCCATTGATACCAAAATTGAGAAATGAGCCAATGGCGGATTGGCGGACAGGATACCTAAATTTTGATCAATTATGCGGAAATGAATAAAACGGAAAGTAGGCTTCGCTTCAACTCGCGATAGCTCCTCAGCCGATGATCCGATTTTACTGGTTGTGGTCTTGAATTGACAAGAAAGGTCTATTCCTTCATAATACATTATTGGTTTTGACTTTCTGGTAACTTTTGATAAAAAGCAACAAAAACAAATGAAGGTCTATTTTCAATTGTTTCTGCCATCTTGAATTTTGATATGTCGGCCATTTTGAAATACGAAAATGATAGCCAATTCAATTGGCTAGTCAGTGCTGGAAAGTTCGATCAAATCGGTTGCGAAATAAAAATTTCAGAAGGAAAAATTCCGAGCACGGTTTTTTATGGCCCACCCGGTACATATTTTGCTCAGAATTTTGCTTATCTGGAAATATAATTTTTCTTTTAATGTATAAGATTATTTTTCACGCGAAAGAAAATTTTCCCCATTTCTATATTCATACTATTTATAAATATCACTATTCACTGTGTATCACTGTGTATCGTTGTGTGTGTGTATCATTCAATAATTACAAGTTGCTAGCCTCTAACACTAAAATTGTGGAAAAAAAAACATTTTTCCACGGTCACTAACGATAGTTTATAGCTGATAGACTGTGCATTTTGAGCAAGTTATTTTTGTGATTTAAGATCTAAATGAAAGTTTTTGAGGGCGAAAGGCATTTTGGGCTTACATCCAGGGGAGCCGGTGGTAGGGGGATGTTGAGGCTCTTCTGCCAGATTGCATTAACGTGCGGTATGAAATGAAATTCCAGTTCGGCACAAAAAAAAGCATCAAAAATGTCAAAGATTGGAATAAAATGCAAATCCTGTTACTTTGAGGAAATATATTTTTCCCATATTTTCTGCAAGAGGCAGATTACATTTTTTTGGAATCTATAGGTGCTTTCCTTTCACCACAAAACTCACTGATCTGATCTAAGTTAGAGAGAGAAAGAGCGAGAAATCACATGCGCGAGAGTGAGATACCGCTAACAACTTAGGTCAGAATACTGAGTTCAGGTTGTAAGAGGAAAGGACCAAATGATTTGTTTCAGAACTTTTTTTATGTTGAAATAATATTTTCAACATCGGGGGATTTTTAGGGGTGTTTGCACGAGTTAAATTTTCCATTGATATTATGGTACCTATCTGAATATATGAACTTGTTTAATATCGTTTCTTACTAAATTCTATCCTTTACATCTGAAGGTGGATTTGAGGTGGATTTATGCTCGCAAAAAATAAGAATAAAAATAAAAATAACGATAAGAATAAAAATAAGAAAAATAAGCACGGGAACTGCCCATTTATACTCCAGAAATAAAAATAAGATTGAGAAATAGTTCGAAACATTGCTCCTAGGTGTAACTCGAAGCATTAAAATGGCAGTCGTCAAAATTTTAGATGCAGTTTTTAGCTTTATGCTGCTGTTGTGTTGACGAGTTTGGATACCATGGGTTAGCATGTAACAAGATAACTTCTGGCCGACTCAGCCGCCATGCAGCTCTAAATGAGACCATTCAACGTGCTCTGAAATCTGCAGGAGTGCCGTCTCTTCTTGAGCCTCCAGGAATGTCAAGAAATGATGGTAAACGTCCAGATGGTTTGACGTACGCCCCGTGGAGAAATGGTCGCCAGCTAGTTTGGGACGCTACATGCTGCGACACTATGTGTCAAAGTAACATCGCTTTGTCGTCGAAAAAAGGAGGAGCAGCAGCAGCCAAAGCTGAAGAGATGAAATCCGAAAAATATTTGGAAATGGCCGAAAATTACATCGTTTGTCCTATCGGTGTAGAGACATTGGGTTCCTGGGGTCCGTCGGCCAAATCTTTTATTTCGGAAATTAGTCGTAGAATTTTTGAGAAGACTAGTGAGTTTCGTTCGAAAGAATTCTTGACGCAGAGGGTCAGTTTGGAGATTCAGAGAGGCAACGCTATTGCCATACTGTCTACTCTTCCTGCTCGAAGATCTTTAGACGAAATTTTCTATATCCTTCGCTAAATTCTTGTTTATAGGATTGTTCATATTTACTTTTTAAATGTTATACTGTATACAAGTAAATAAAACTTTGGAAAGGGAAAATTTGGCAATGTGTGTCCTAAATGTCCCCATCGAAACATGAGTCGACCTGTTGGGGTGACAACTTTTCAAATGAACACCCTAAAAGTAAGTAGTATCTACGCAGTCCATAATAGTAGGTATGCGATTTTACAGTCGGCGCCTCAATTGTCAAAGAATCTCACGCAAATTCATAACAATACAAAAGCTGTTATTATCGACCCAGCTTTAGATCCGGAAGCAATATAAAAAGTGAAGTAGGTACTTATAGGCAATTTCACGGCTTTCTGCATTAGAGCAAGCTATGGAAACAATGTATTGCATTCTGCAACAGCAACTCGAGCTCAAGATCATCCTGAACAATCTTCTAGACCTTCCCTAGTTTAGAAATGTGTCTTTTCTTAGTGGAAAACCTAACGAAGAGGAAATCAGATACCTACGCCATAACAACTTTGCTACACTTCCGTTTCGTGTAGGCAGGAGCGTTCCTACAGCTTCCGCTGTCCTGGTGCGAAGTAAAATTTTGCTGCCCATCTAGATGGAAAATGCAGAACAGAGGGGGGGGGGGGAGATTCGAGGAGCACGCCACCAGGAGATCACGATTTTTTCAAGATTTCAATACCCTCGACTCCTTTGAAATGAAATTATTGAAAAAGACGAGGAAAAAGACGAGCGCGATCGTGATGGGAAAGGAATGGGAAGAGAAAGTGAAAAAAGATTTTTTACAATTCGAGAAATCGAGAATATCGGGCATTCCCATCTAAATTGGGAAGAAACAATCTCACCACACCAGGGAATATTATAATGCAGAGGAGGAATAAAAATGACATGCGGCAACTTTTAGCAATTTTCTTCAGAAAAGTTCGCAAGTTGAAACAAAAAATCCAATACTGTTTTCATATCAAGGCAACCCTGTACTTGGAACTTTTGTTTTCAGTTTACTGTCATTGTAACTTCCTCTTGTCTGAAGTTTCAACTTCAAAATAAGCTATAGACTTTGAAAATGGGTGAAACAAGATCAGAGGTGTCAGTTGTCACTATAAGACCAAACAGATGGATCTTTGAAGATCGTCCTGTAATTGCAGAGTTATAACAAGACTCCAAGAATATCGGAGATATGAGGTCTTGAGGTCTGTCTCCATGCCTCTGACGTCTAACGGAAGCATCTATGATATTTTTAGAAATTTTGAACTATATTACTCATCACCCTGTAGTGATATGATGTGAAGCTGGTTGTTTCGTAGAGAGACAGACTGATATCTGAGACTGGGCTATCAAACCGTCTACAGAAGTCAAATCGTTCAAAGTACCTAATCCAAGTTTATCAATTTTCGAGAGAAGGCAAATTTCGAAATCGGACTCACGGTTTCCGAGTTTTCATCTCTAGAAAAACCGCAAATTTTCCAACTTTTTATCCCGTGAACAGATTTTCACCTTTTTTTTAAAACAAGGGGTTACTGGCTCTTGAACATTTTCCAATAGTTTTCTTCTCCATTTCCTGGGAATTTTCCTGTTAAAAATGTAAAACAGGCCTGGGTTATCGAAACCGGATTAGAATGATGGAGCTTGAAGTGAAGCCATAATTGACGATCTAAACAATAAGATGATTTAGGAAAAGATTTGAGGTTTTTCCGGAAAATTCAAATTTTCAAAATTTCCAAAATTTCCAATTTCCTGCAAATTATTTCATTCTTTCTGTGATGCCAGTTCCAGATCGTTCACCTTCATCCATGTACCATCCAATGCGTCTGACTGCCTCACTCGCTTTTCTTTCTACATAATTTTGGTTTCTTGTGAAAAAATGCAAATTTCTATAACTTTTCAGCTTGTGAACATATTTATGCCAGCTTCTTTTAAACAAAGGGTAAGTGATTCTTGAACACTTTCAGGCAATTTCTTTTAAAATTCTCCAAGTTTTCCGAGAGTTTTCCACTTCAAAATGAGTAACCGGCCTGGCTTATGGAGACCTGACTCAAATAATGGCCTCTTATTAGAGAAAATATCTCAATTTTTCAATCTTTCTTCCTTATTCTAACTTCCCACCCGAAGGGACGTCTCATAATAAAATTTCCATCCGTTCTTTGCTACTCGTCGGGGTAGTTTTGGGGTGATACAACCGATTTTTTTGACCAGCACAGGTGGATTTGCTCGACTCTGCTGACATCCTAGACTGACTACAATCTAAGATTATGCTGGAATATTTTGATGATAATATTATGAATAATAACACCTGAAGTGTAAAGTTTTGTCTTTTTCTTTTCTTCCGTTTCCTAGTTTTCTATAATAAATAATAATGTATAACAGATTTTGAACTAGTTTAATAGCTATCCGTATTACACTACACAATTTCTTGCACAATTTCTTGAACAATCTGCTAAAATAGTGTCAAAAAACAATGAACTTGATTATTTAACTGACAGATTGTTCAAGAGATTGTACAAGAAATTATGTAGTGTAATACAGCTGTACTTAACATTAATCAGAGATCATTCTGCATGAGCACTTAGCCGAAAAAATGCTGCCCCTAAATTTGGCTGCCCTTGTAAGGTATAGGTATTGACTTCTATTTTTTTTGTTGATAAATCCTTATCACTCTTATCAGGTCCAAAGCGTCGTCATCTTCGCCATATAATATGAGTTACTTTACTCCTTATTAGGTTTATCTATTTCAAAGAGGCGACTTTTCTTCTTCTTCATCTTCTTCTTCTTCTTTTTCTGAGACATTTTGGACGGTCCATTCTTGCCTTATACTATATTGTCTCAAGTCTCCCCTCATGTACTGCCTCAACTCTCTCTAACAGCTTTTAGGCAGAATAGGCAGCCATATTTTCTCTTACGTAATAGATACAATGGCAACAGTGAACGATGAATGTACCATTGCAATTTATAGGTAAAACATCGATCATTGCATGTGAAACTTCTTTCCAAAGGTAACTGCACTCACCCAGTACTAATTTGGAAAAATCGTTCAGGAAAAAAGTTATTCTACAGTCTACAAAATGAAGACAACATCTAAAAACCAAACAAAACAACTGACTTGACAGGTACAACAACAGTCTATTTGCTTCGATCACAAACGTACATGACCTGTATCCTGTATGACACTCAATAACAAATTGCTAACCCAATGACAGAAAAAGATCCTGTCCCAACTCTCCCACATTCTCCCTACCTCTAATTTTAAATTCTAGTCGAAGTTGTATTGCATTAAATGCATAGAAGTTCCAGCAACTTTCGACCTTCAAATCCTAATGAGAATGAGCATGGAATATGTTTAATGAGTAATCAATGAGCTACAGATTTATTAGTTAGACGGCCCGCTAGTCGAGTGGACTGCGTGTTCGTTAGGCAAGCGAAGTTCCCGGGTTCGATTCCCGGGCAGCAGGTCTGGGTGTTGTGCTGTGGAAGCGAATTTCTCATTTGTAATAACTTCAATAAATATGCAGCAACTCTTATGGGATAAGAAAATGCCGATAAGGAGAAAACAAACTAAACTTCAACTTCAGAACAGATTTAATAATTGAATTATGTCGTAGTTTATATTTTATTCTGCTACTGGAATAAAATGGTTGCTGGATGCTGGATACTGGATGCAGAAAACAAAATATTATTCTGAACAAAGTAAATTGTAACCACCATCACCACCACCAGCAGCATCCACCAAACACAATATATCACCCAATGTGAATTGTATGAGGTAAAGCGATATAGCCGCGGTGCCACACAAAGGACGGCATTGTAATGGAAATGCGGACTCCGTCCAGAATACTAGGATACTGAAAGGATCTTCGTATTGTCCGTATAACGCCCTGGATTACTATCTGTTATAACTTCTCCACTATTGTTCCTTTTGCTATTATCATGTCTTTGTGTCTGATCATATGATATAATAACTATTAACGGAATTACAATGTAAAATTCACGTTTAACAAACCTATCTTTAGGAAGCCAAGGACTATACTCATATGTGCAATTAAATTAGAAATCAATCAGAGATCGCTGAAATTTCACAACATTGTTCGCCCCTCAGCGTGCATTGAAAAGTTAAAATAACATGGGGGATTGAAGCCCAATAATTGTACTTTTTAAAATTGAGGGCATATGTTTGTGCAGCACTCTTGACGCTTGTGTATCTAATTTGCTGATGCATTGATTCAAAACTAAAAAATTAAAGTTTTGAAATTTTTCACACGAAGCATCAGCAGCACCCATCCTGCCAGTTCCAGAATACTTTGCAACCCTTTATTTACTTTATTAAAGCGACGAATAAAAATGTCTATGCTAATGGAAACGTGTCGATCCATGCCTGGATTATGCACTTTAAATTGTTTTTTAAAATATAATAAAAAGAGGCACAACACGACACGTGACCCTGCATGCAAAATGTTAAATATACATCACAGTATAGAAGTATATAAATGTTTATGGAAGCTTCGGTGAGTACAATATTTACATAAATCCTGGAAAATTTACGCGAATGCTTGTTCAATTGTTGAAGGTTTTTTTTCCAGCAAGTACCTAGTTATTCGACTTCAAGTAAAAGTACCAACCTAAAGTGGAGTATAAGGGCTCGGCGTTCAGCTAGATAAAGAAACAGTGAAAACAGTATCTTTGAGCCGCACACAACAACAACACAATAAAAATTGATACTTAGGTAGGTACCAATTTATATAATGAAATTAGCTTCAAAGTTCACCATACTTGATCAAAGTTAAAAATGACTGTCCACCGCGTCGGGTCGATAATTCTATGTTGCAATTTAGGTATGATTAACCAAATATAGAACCAGATTAAAAAGCCACGGCTCGCAAAGCTCAGTTTTCAAATCCCATTACTGGCAATAATCCTCCTATTTAAAATCAATTTCAATCCAACCTCACTGATTTTTAATATCCCACGCAAAAAAATCATTCAATTTTTGCTCATTTCCAATTCATCGATTTTTAATTAAACAGAAGGGAGCTGCTGCTGCCAGTATACGCTGTCGCTTATTCCAGTTTTTCTCCTCGTTTAATGCTACTTGTGAAGTTTCGAGCTCAATTTGATACGCGTGAGTCTCAGCGAACATCATCAGGCCTCGGTGTATCAGTCCTTCAGGAAAAATAATGAATTATGAACTTTAAAAAAATGAAATCAGCATAAACAAGAAATCGGACTTGGCTCATGTTCGCACGTGAAGGGCTAAGGTATTATAGGCCTCTAGGTATAGGTACTGTATAGTGCTTCATGCACAGCAAAGAAATTTCGTCCAAAGAGAGTGTATGTATGGCCTAACGTGTTATATTATTATATCACGTTCAAGCTAAGTGTGATTCTAGTGTATATGATTTCCCGAATTTCTTCTTTTCAAATGCGTCGCATGGCTAGACGCACAGCCAACTAGAATTATACTTGGTTTGAACGAACTATACCTACTTGATTTGATTGTAAATAGTATTTACATTCAGTGAGCTGGCCTATCGTTGTGGATCGTCCTGTCGTTTAAATGACGTGTCGGTCGGTGAGTTTTCCGTCGGTGAAATGACCACGCAGCGAGTTGAACGCCTGTGAAATGTAGAGGCGCTGAGTTTCAGTCTTTTAATATGGTGAAGATAAAAGAAATGAGGATTGGTCAGGGAAAAAATCTACAGCTGCAGTTTTAAAGACAGCAAAATGTACCATAAAAAACGTGAGTGCGTGACCATAGTCACCCTCGGAAGAAGTGAAACTTCTATAGATATGAATCAATCAGCAAACAACGTTCGAAGAGGTGTTCTTTTCGTACTCCCGCTCCGCTCCCTCACGGTTTGTATCATCTTGTTTTTCTTATTATCAATCTTATAATAATAATAATTATTATTAGTCACTCAAAGGGCAGAGTACTTTCGACATGATTTTTTCACGATTAGACTTCTTTTATTTCTTTTCTCGCTGCGCTCGGCGCTTAAACTCCCATTCTCCATCACATGAAATCTCACTCATAACCCTAATACGATAAATATCTATTTTCATCAATAATATTCTTCACAAATGATTAAGCGAATGTGACATCGTGACGGATTTTCTTACTGTACGATTTTCCCGGTTATATTACAGCACGGTGGAAACTGTGTTCTGGCAGGCACAGCATGACAATCTAATAATCTCCACAAAGTATAAGAATGTCGTTTAGAAAACTCGATCAGGTATTGATTTTAATTGAAAAAATTTAAAATACATAGGTATTTACATAGGTATGTAGGTAGGTACCTCGTGAATGTGATTTAAGGTAACTACGTGGTTCTAGAGTTCGTACGATATTATTTTCTCCAATCAAAATAAGGCCATAGGTTAAATTGAAATATTGACAGAATTGATATGAGTATTTCCAGTTATGTGCTCGCCACTGTACTTATATCTAGAATGTCACATTTAATTGAGGTGAAATCAAACCATTTAAAAAATTAACAAAGAATAATGTCAAAAATCAATTTCCAAACACAAAAACTTGATTATCAAACCAGTATGATATCATCGCTACAATCAGCTGACATCTAGAACATTAAGCAACTGTTTCGGTCTCAATGGACCTTTTCAGAAAAGAGAGATAGATGCATGCGCGCTCATACCGCGCAGTTGGAGGTGTCTAGCTATAACGGCGCCTGATATCTCCAAGGGAAACTCCGTTCGTTATAAAGTGCGCGGCACCACACTGCGGTCCTGTGGGGGCTGTGACGTAAATCGTGCGAGAGAGACTGCCTTTATTGAAAAGGTCCATTGTCGAAAATTCTTTTTCCCCTCTGGGCTTCAATCATCCACCCCTGCTTTTCTGCTTAATAGATACGTACATAGGTACCTGAAAGTTGTGTCCACATTTGGGTGTGCGGCATTCGATTTTATTTTTGAATTGTAAACGTCCGTTGAAGAATATACCCAGGGCCGGGCCTGGCCTATTTGCCGCCTGCGTGTCACCGAAAAATTGCCGCCCTCTCACCGGCAGTGGAGAGCCCCACCAAATGCGGAAATGAAAAGAATCCTTCGAAATTCAACTTAATTATTATATTACCGCCCCTATGACTTGCCGCCTGCCGTACTCGCCTGCACGCCGGAAGCGTAAAGGCATTGTTTACTATTGCACAACACAGTACCAAGTTGTACCGCAGTAAGCAATGGCCAAAATCACGCAGCTTTCTCTTCGGCAAACCTTACCACGGTACAACCACCGCAACGCCTTGTAGTGGAGTGAGCATTGGCTTATGATTCCAAGTATTTTCATTGGGCATTCCTGATCCCTCTTCAACTAAAATTTGACACACAAAGTGATTGATTAGTTACTATTTAATCATTCTATCTTGACAAAATAGTTCTACTACGGAATTGAACAGATGGATCAATTTATTCCGTTTCCGCATAAACTCCTACAATGGCAAATTAGTAGACACTGCATAGTAATTTTGAGTTCACTACTGAGACGACAAAGAAAGTTGTCGGTTGTAAATTCACGAATACATTCAAAATTGACCCTGACTATTCACCTCATAGGTCAAAAATGCGATAGTTCTCATGGAAATGTTCAAAAATTTCAGTCATAATTGCACTGAATCGTCAAAAAATTATCTCCGGCGATTCAACTGAAATGTCATTACGTTGCTATTTTTTCTTGAATAAAACTATCGCTCAACCGTAATGCCTGAGAATTTTTCAGGTAACATTCTTTGAAATACTACTCTTGTAGCAATACTACAAGAGTTGTATTCCGAAGAACCGAACGTTGACATTTCAGTTGGATCGACGGCGATAATTTTTTGACGTTCCAGTGCAATTATCGCTTATTAATTTTGGACATTTCCATGAGAAATATCGAATTTTTTATGTACGAGGGAATCATTCAGGTAATTTATAAATGTACTCGTGAATTTATTTTTTGGTATACACTTCCCAAAATGGTTATTTTGCGAATTGTTTTGAGTCCGCAAAATACGTCTCCAGCGGACTAGTCCTTTAATAAAGGTAACTAGGCAACACTATAGAGGACTGAATTATTTGTTTATTGGAATATGCCATTCAACATCTCCATTCACAATATTCACACTATTTTTCTTTTTTCAATCGATGAATAAATCATAATCTCGCTCATGACAGCGTGCAAGACTTTGCTGGAAGAAAATCAAGTACAATGTTCTTTGCTTTTTCCAAAATATCTATTGGAACATCATCCATTTCTTTTTTCGATTTGAAAACTAGTCATAATAAAATAAGTTGCCATAACACAACAATTCAGCCAGCGTGATTATTAGTGAAATTCAAGTAAATTCCTGTTTGCACTACACTACAACAGCTAATAGGTACTGCTCTCGGTACTGCTCGAAGTAGTTGAAGAGGGTTTGGAGAGCTTATACCAAAAAACGTTGTATGCAACACGTACGCAAAATGCTTTAGCGGACTCATCCGCCCTTAGGGGACTCGGCTTCCGCCTCGTCTCTAAGCAAGCGAATTCCTCCGCTAAAGATTCATTTTGCGTACTTGTTACATAAAATACTATTTCACCCGACAGTAGCTTTCTTTGTTGTCTCAGTTTTAAACTTGAAATTATAATGCAGTGCCTACTAATTTGCCATTGAAGAAGTTTGTGCGAAACAAACGAAACGTCACCTACGGTAATTCAGTAAGAGAAGTTTAGGTTTTATTTTACGTTCAAAATGAAAATTTCAGGAAAGTACCATTATCTTCACCTAGTAACTATAGTTTATAAATGGATGAGAATGCCACCTGCTATTTTATCATCACCGCTACTATGAATTTAGTCCTTACATAAGTAAATTATAATTGTATTGCATTTTGTTGCAATAAATTATCCATCTGTTCAATTTCGTAGTAAAATTAGCTTGCCAAAGGTAGAACGAATAAATAGTAATCACTTTCTGTATTACATTTTAGTTGAAGTGGGATAAGGAATGCCCAAGAAAAATACTTGAAATCAAAAGTCAATGCTTACTCCACTACAGCGCGTTGCGGTGTTGTACCGTGGTAAGGTTTGCCAAAGAAAAAACGTGAGTGCGTGACCATAGTCACCCTCGGAAGAAGTGAAACTTCTATACATATGAATCAATCAGCAAACAACGTTCGAAGAGGTGTTCTTTTCGTACTCCCGCTCCGCTCCCTCACGGTTTGTATCATCTTGTTCTTCTTATTATCAATCTTATTATTATTATTAGTCACTCAAAGGGCAGAGTACTTTCGACATGATTTTTTTCACAATTAGACTTCTTTTATTTCTTTTCTCGCTGCGCTCGACAGTGGAGAGCCCCACCAAATGCGGGAATGAAAAGAATCCTTCGAAATTCAACTTAATTATTATATTACCGCCCCTATGACTTGCCGCCTTGCCTGCGCGCCGGAACGCACTGCACGCCTGCTAGGCCCGGCCCTGAATATACCTCCCTATCCCTATAATAAATCACATCCGCTCGAATCTATTCAAGCCAAGTCGAGAGCCATTCTTGTCGGGCCAACAGTACGACAACACGAAGAGCAGTCCAGTGTCGGCGATTAGTAAAAAATAGAACCGAACGCGGCGAACGCTGCAACAGCTTATTCTTTCATTTCCTGGGACGACGCTGGTCACCCCGAGGTCAGACAAGACAACGTTACAGCACATCGTTACAGGCGTTCGTTACAACCACTGATGCTATGAAGCAATTTCACTCCCATGTGTGGTTCTGCGTTAGTGGTGTGTTGTGATCTAGGCGCGAGAATAGAAGTTTCACTTCAAAAAGTCCCTGAAACCATATTCTTATAATAATAGTTTGAAAACTATCGATGATTGAGGCCCCACTTCACCAACCGTCCGTCGTTTAGAAACTATCGATGAGTAAAGCCCCAACTTCACCAACCGTCGTTCACGCAAAACAAAGTCTTCGAAACAGAGAAGTCAAAGCTCCATGTCAGTTTCGCATGCAAGGTGAATTTCGGCTTGAGTCTCATGTCAGTGGTAAATGAATTTGCATTTCATTTTCAGTCACCAACATGTAGTTTCAGTTGACATTATGACATTTCTTTATAAAAAATATCAACAACGTCTGTGTAGCTCCCAGCCACCATGATAAAGGCCATAAAGTCATTTTACTACCTACATCTGAGCAACACGAGTCAGGTCAGGTGTTTATTGGTTAGAAGTCCTGCCATCAGCACAACTGGAAACTCTTTAGGACAAACGTGTTTTCAAATTGCTATATCGTCGAGTAGGCTATACCTACAGAGTCCGCATTCCAACAGCGGACATCAAGGCTACATTCCGTGGGCTGAAAACGAACTTTTTGAATGAACACCGCAAGCACCTGGAAAGTGTTGAGCAGTTTTCCAAATAAGACGTTGCTCAAACCCAAATAAGAGGAGCTTGTGGTGTGGTGGTTAGCGCGTTCGATTACCACTCCAGAGGTCGCGGGTTCGATCCCCGCCGAGGACGGATTTTCGCCTCGAAAACAAGCTTTTTGGTTTAGTTGGAATGCTTGCTAAATGCAAGTGTGTCGCATAGCACGTAAAATACGGAGGATGGTGCCGACCCCATGCGATGTTGATGGTCGTTGAAAATCCCTACCCTGTGTTGGAGCCATGGAGGGGTTTGTCAAAATTTCCGGTATAGTGGAGGAGAGCATTCACCGGCGTCGGTGTTAGGCCTTGTTGCGGAAATAGGCCGACGTTGAATGAACGAAAACAAAAACAGATAATTGTTGTATGAAGCAGGATCTTTTCTTAAAAGCTCGTCATTAAACATGTTGAAAACTCCACGTCCTTCTTTCCTCTCTGACCAATTTCTTGTTCACCACTGCCTTTTGGACTTCGTCTTGCCCTTCTTCATGCACATCACAGCGCCTATAATCATAGTGACAGTCACAGCGGTTGCTACATACAAATCTGTGTCGGTTTCCGAATCTGCCATTGGAGCTTTTAACACTATCCAGTAACAGATCCTTTCTTCAATCAAGAATAATTGAATAAATAAATAAGTTGATAAATGATTTATTCTTTAATTTTATTATAATTTTATAACACATTTTGAGCCACTAAACAGAACTAGAAAGAATACAGCTAGGTTTCTTGAAAAATTTACTATATCTGAGAAGGGCTCGAGAGGCTGGAAGGGGATGTGAGCCTGCTGTTGATGACCACAGAGACCAAGGTAATAACTGATAAAGAGTGTTCACCGTTCACCGATATCTCTTCCAGTGTTTGCGACTGAGGGCATTTGTACTGGCGGAGGGAGCGTGCAGAGTGATGATTGGTGGCTTCGGGGCTTGTTCATCCTGGTATAAATTAGGGTAAAAACGAAAATTTATTTGGTTAGAAGTAGGGCACTGGAGGTGCTAGCTGTGCGAAATTTTTGTTTCTGCCTTATTGTTACTATTATTATTTTGATTTTATTAGGCTCTTTTCGGCTGGAGCACAGCATATACTTGCTACACAGCCAGATTTAAAAGACTCCATCAGATTAAAAAAAAAAAACACCCGTTATATAAAATTATATGAGCAATAGGTAAATCAAATCAAGAATTATGAACAATGCTTATCATAAATATTCTTGGAAATCTTGCATGCATCGTGTCATACTCGGAAATAAAATTTTCATGGAAATTTACGTGAACATTTTCTGTAAAATTTCGCACCGTGTCGGTGCGGTACCTATATGGGGAAAACAGCATTTTTTGACATCAAGGAACGGCTCCACCCGTGAAGATTCATAAAAACGTTTTCAATTTGAATTGAATCAAAGTGCGGTGACGCTCTAAACTAACATTTTATACAAGAGAAGGCTGGAAGGGCACTTTAATTATTATTCTCTTTTGAGTGTGTCTAAGGACACGTGTTGTACAAGGAGCACGTGCTTTTGCGCCCTTTATATTTGTTTTACGCATCACGCCGCTCATTGAATTAACCGGATAATAGTAAAGCGTGCTTGTCCCTTACTATATTCTACTAATCTGTCATTTACCGTAGGATTTGGCCTGTAATGCTCTTATTTCATGTTTAATTTCACATTCAATTGATTACTACAACATCCGGGAATTCAACTGTGCCGCATTTGACGTTATTCCGGCGTATCGTGCCAAATAAATTCCTTTTTTATACGAAGTATTCCTTGTAACTTTACAAATATTTCCGTCGATGACAACAAAATAAGAAGCTGTAATTGATGGCATTATTTGCACTCTTTACCTAGACTTCTTATGACTGCAGGCTGCCTATATCTTTTATAATGCTTTGGATGTAAGTCACGTATATAGAAATTACCTTGCGGCAGCCAAGAGCATGGTGCTTTCAGGTACGGGAGCTCCTAAACAAATCCTGGTAATCCATGCCGGCAATTTACTTCAGCCAAGGCTTTGTCCAGCATGGCTTAGGCACTGAGTTTTATTATCTTAGTGGGTTGTGTGTGCCGGACACTGCACACTTTCCTACCATCCCCAGAACACCTCTGCGGACTACTAAAACTGTCCACTAACTTTATTATGAAATTTACTTCTTGAAATAGCCGGGAGACCACCACTAAATTCCGTGACTGCAGGTTCCGATTTATTTTAGCTTATTCCCACCAGTATACGCAATTATTTTCTTGAAGGTGTATCTACAGTCACAGACTATAGTGTTAGAGTTAGATACTGCCTAGAACGTAAAGGCTCCTGACTTCTGATAGTATTGTTACGTATTTCGCGTACGGGTTTGAATATAATTGAGATGATCGTTTTGAAACACATACACTGTTTATTACTACGTACTACAATAAATACACGCCAAAAATTATTTACGCTTGGAATATATCGCAGGTACTTCGCTTCTATCCGCTCGTTGTCTCTTTCAATTCAATACTGCTCGTGAGGCAACGATTGATGCCTTATATAGGTCCGACCAATTCATCTAGGATGTTCCATGCATCCTCCAGCAGTTTCCATAGTGATCCGGCATATGGATTCTAGACCACTCCTGAATAATCACTTACCTTCCGCGTGTTTCCCGTGTGCTCCGGAATGTCTGCATCTCCGCCAAAATGAACAGATGTGCCTTGATCGAGCGTTGAAGGTTTCCGATGCCAAGCCATCGCGTATACTTCTGGAAATGTCCAGAGCTCCGCAGTCCGCAGTTGTATCTACACCGCTACATGATGGATGGAAGAATCCAGAAAGATCGCCGCTCGTAACAGTATAGTTGTGTGATGTGTTAGTAGCCCTACATATTTTCGGTAGCAAACATTATACAACGATTATTATTCGTAGGTAGGTATAAGGTATTATGTAGATACTTAAATTATTCGTGAAATTAACTTCTTTGTTCTGCGTTAGGTTATGGGCCGTACCTTTTTCAAAGTCGTTGCTCGAGGGATACCTTGTCTAAGTATCACTTGAAAACAAGGTGGACCTTAACTTTGCTACGACATCTGCTTCATCGTCAATTCACCCTTTCCGTTATTCAAGAAGTCGAAGTTGTCATGCGCAAATACCAAGTTTGGTTGTTTTGGTGGCGTGAGGTTGGCACTGGAAGCCCTGGCAGCGATGTCAATTTTCAGACGGGCAACGTCAATGGAGTATTATACTAAAAAAAATTTTTGATTGGAATGAAAACTACATTGAAAAATAATTGACCCGTGTTTTTCTATTCAGTCAAAAACCGTATCGTTTGGGCGCAATAAATAAATAACATCAACTATTTCTGACGTCACAGCGAGTCACCGCCTATACCGCCTGTGTAAATGACGTCAGAAATAGGCAGAATATAGGAATTTCGTTTATTTATTGCGGCCAAACGATACGATTTTTGGCTGAATAAAAAAATACGGGTCAGTTATTTTCCAATATAGTTTCTGATTCCATCGAAAAAATTTTTTTTTTTCAAAAGTATAATACTCTATTCGGCCATTTTGCTGTTCTTCCCGCCGAGTACCAATCGTACGTTTCGAATTAGTTCTTCTGTGTTAGTGAAAGTGTGATAGAGTGATAAACTGATAGGTAATCAGATCGAATAAATTAGTGACTAATTATAGCTAGTAGATCGTGAGTGGATTCAGGCATGGTCGTTGATAATCGTTCTCACTCGCACTCGCGGTCGACAATTTTGAAAATCTATAGGTTCCCTAGCTAACTCCCGCCAGTTTCGCCCGCATGACAATTCACATTTTTCCAAGTCAGCGAGAAAGGTGAATAGACGTTTCCAATGGAGGCCATGAACGATCTTGCTCCCGCTAGAGTGCGCTGGGGTGGGTAGGGACCTCTAGGGATTTTATCATATAAGTAATATCACAAGTGCTTAGATTTTCACGATAATTTTGGCCTAGCGATCGCGAGTGCTGATTGTAACGATAAATGCCCTCCTCCTACGGACTGGGGACAATCAGCCCGAGGGAAACGCTTGGCCAAAACTATCTGGGAAAATCTCAAGCACGAGTGAAATTTGGCTGATTATTGCAAAAAAAGGTCCGAAGTGACAGCCGTCAGATTTTGTTGTTTGCCTCCATTTTATTCGGTTGCCTTTGGCAGTCAGAAAATAATAAGTGATTATGATCCTTATAGCTCTGATAATCGAGGGCATTGTTGTGGGATAAGCTGACAAGAATGACAAGAGGTCGACGCCTGACGCAGTTCTTGAGGTAACAGTGGTCCCCAGCCCATGTCGTGCCTTCTGCAATGAGCTTGTAAAATTACATCCTATTTTACATGTTAGATTTCGTCAATGAAGGCGGCATATTCTACTATGAAAGTACTATTAACTAGTAAGTAATTCAAGTATACTACCTAAACCTATACATTCTAATTCGACTAGGAAAAATCGTTTATCTATACAAGCGTGACATAATACCCGTCACTTTTAACACGCCGTCATGGGCGTCATGGACTTTTAACTCTTGTATCGTGAATAGCTATTTAATTGATTTAGTGATTCATTTACAGATGTGTGATGTTTTGAGTAAAAATAACGAAACGAGGAAATTCATGGCGAAGACATGACAGCCATCAGGCTGGTATAAATATCTTGAATTTCATTCTTGCAAGACCAAATTTCTTAGAATAGAAAAAAACTCGGTTAGAGCATTAGTACAGAAAAGTCATTTTCTGGTGTCATAGTGATTTACTTACAACCAAAATTCATAGCTAAGACATGAACATGATGGACTAATTCAACTGAATCAGTTCAAATGACAAACATACACTCGTAAAATAATACACTCGAAAAACAAAATTGGCTTTCAGAACCAAACGAACCGGAAGAAAAAATTCACGCGTCATAAGTAGACGCGAACATGCCAAGGGACCAAAGTCAAGAATGCAAAAATATTTAAGTTATTAGATCAGATGCCGCCAGTCACAATTGTCACATAGTGAAGCCGTTCTTCGGGATTTGCCCCAGGATGATGATCGGGTGTGAGCTTCTGCTCAAATCCCAGGCAATACGCAACTTGTTGCATAACCTCTCCGACAAACTGTACTGATCAATGGTCTGGGTGTACCATAGCGCAGTATGACCTAATCTATCAGACATCTGACATATGCTTCGGGCTTCGGCTGTTGGGTTTACAATGGGTACTTTCCACCTAGCCCCAAGTTTGGTACACCTGCCATTTAGGTAAGCATGTGCGGGTGCCAAACGGTGCTTTCTATCTACGTGTTCCTACTTGGTTCTGTGCCGTTCATTGGATGACCTAAAATTTTGTGCCAAACTATGGAACATGTGCCGTCTGGTGGTATTTGTACTGGTGGTCTAGGTGGAAAGCACCCAATAGCAAACATCTTTATCCATACTTTGTAGCAATATCCTCGATTACAAAAATCCACCTTTCGCCTTGGTCTGTTTCAGGAAGTGGCCCAACAAGATCCATGTCTGCAAGAGCCCTGCTGGCTTCAAATTATTTGGTTTGTAGCGCTGACATTCAGCATTTTTGGACATGTTTGGTTATGTGATTACATATGAACGGTCAATAATATAATTATCATTTTTCTATAGACTCTTTGACAAGTCTTATCAGTCTTTGAGAAGCTTGTGGTGTAGTGGTCAGCGCGTTCGACTACTACGCTAGAGGTCGTGGGTTCGAGTCCCACTGTGGGCACTCGGATTCTCGCCTACTTACCTCGTCGCATACCAGGTAAAATACGAACGATGGTGCCAACCCCATACGATGTTGGTGATCGTTAGAAATTCCTACCCTGTATTGGAACACACAGGAATTCGGCAAAATTTCCAGTAGTGGAGGAAAGCATTCACCGGCGTCGCGGCGTCAATGTTAGGCCTCGTTTCGGAAATAGGCCGACGTTAAATAAACGAATAAAAAAAGTCTTCTCAACTCCGTTGTGACTCGCAAGAGGCGAATCATGACACTCTTTCAAAATATCATCAACTTTTTGAACTGGAATGACTAGCTGAGGTTCATCGGTGTGACACCAATGACACCATTTGACATGAGATATCCATGTTCAAGTCAACGTGAATTGACAACTTCTTTGGGATTTTCTGATTCGAAGCACTGGACGACTTTTCCAACACCGGAGTCTTCCATTTGTTCTTCACGAACTGTCTTCTAATTGGTGGTTGGAAACGTAGCATGGACTGAGCTGATCTCGATCGGATCTTCGAGATCGTCATCACGAGGCGGCCGTGACAGAGCATCAGCCACAACATTATACGACCGGATACGACCATTATAGTCGTCCAGTGGATGTACGTAGCGACATTAGCCATTTCAAGGGCTGGTGATCGGTGGCAACGATGACTTCCTAGTTCCTATCCCTCCAGATAACCGCGGAATTTTTTCACAGCGTACACTACCGCGAGAGCTTCGCGTTCGGTCGTAGAGTAGTTCAATTCTGAGGGGGTTAGCAGTCGATTTATGTACTTCACCGGACGTTCATCGGCACTCTCCCCCTGGAGTAAGCATGCGGACTTGGGAGGGGACTTTCGGGTTATAGCCCTGAGCTCCAGACATCAACTGGGCTCAAGAGAAATGTAGTAATTCACAACTTGATTCCTAATTTTGGTGTATCTGGTTATTACCTTGGGTTTTTGAAGTTCAATCCGGGCCTTACGCCCAGTATGGCAAAGGGTGGGGTCGTAGGTGAAGTACTGTAACATAACACGAGTAGTAAAGCAATTGCGTGCGTAATATGCTACTTTTTACTACTCTTGTTACGTAACAACCTTTTTTTTTAAGTAGAAAATTCAAATTTGGAATGCAGCTTTCTTGAATAAAAATGTATGGATGTTGCTATCTTGTTTTTAAATTTTCAAAAAACAAAATCAAAGATTTCCAAAAATGTCTGGAAATTTTGAAAATTTAATAAGCATGCCCGTTCATTTCTCTTTGAAGGAGTTTCTACATATAGAAAAAAATTAACAGAAACCGATTCCCATCAACAACTTTTTTAGTCACATCAGAAACCTCTTAATAATAATAATAATAATAATGTTTATTCATGACCTTTATAGGTGTCGAATATATAATATTAGATACATGATAGTACTAATAATATTATTATTATACCCATGTCTCCCATACCCGTGTCATTTCATTCCCATATCACCCATTTTTTTCTCCCATATTCCTCAAACTCATATAATCCATTCCATTCCTACACATCCCCATACCACTCATTTTTCCTTTCATACTCAATTTCTACTCACTACCCATCCCTATTTACAATCCATGGAGGACCGCACATAGCATTCGGTCCACTACATTCTAATCAAAGCAGCATGTTTTGTTGATCTATCCGTTGAGAATCCATTTAGCCACAGGCCACAGGGATGCATGGGACAGCTTGGCAAGAGATTTGATCCGTCGATTCCTGTTGTGCCTTTCCTTGCTTTCTTGTAGCGGTACAGCGATTGCCCTTACAGTACAGATTTGTTGTCCACATTCATCTAGTACGTTGGAAGCCTCGACGATCTGCAGCAACTTGACGAAAAGGTTCGAAATAGAAATTCGAGAATTGCCCACGATGACTTTGTCCGACAGCCATCCAGGTTGCATCTTCTTAAAGATGGTCACGCAGACGTCGAATACCTCGGCAGTTTATTGGACTTGGCTTTCGTTTGGGGTTGAAATCAGCTTCGCACACGTCCGTCCGTCCGGGGGACTGTTGTTCAGGAATTGGGAAGATACGCTTAGTTCACCTGGAGGCGTGGCACAGCTGCATTTTTCCTGGGTCAGGGTAACGTTGTCCATGAGGAACTCGAGTCGGAACAGATTCTCCATCGCGGGTTCATCCATATTCACTACTAATTTTTCACTGAATTTTAGCCTTTTCTTAAGGCTATGGAAGGTGTGAAATCGGTCAGTTATTACGCGCCCAGATTACAGTTTTCAAATAATACTTTGATTAACAGAAATACGCCATCCATGAGTTCAAATTTATTGAGCTTTGGAGATTGTTACCTTATAACGAGAGAAACAAGTGAGTATGCCTTCACGTGCGTGAGTCTCAGTAGCGCATTTTCTCAAAGAGGCATATTGTGAACGTAAAGAAATTTGGTTGAAGGAGAAACACCATTCCTTGCCCACTTTCTTCATTCGAAACTCATTGTGATATTGTGTTCTCAGAATGGAGTACTTGCCAATGAAATAGATTTGAATGGAATTTTTTTCACTTATCAATATATTTTTTTGTTAGAGGGCGGGAGCTGGGAGCGGCGACTAATCAACAGTAGTCTATTCTTTTCCATTTTTAGTCGGCTATCCATATAGCGAAAGAATTAGATCGCTATGTCTTCGGGTTTATGTTTCCCATTTATCTCTTACTTTGAGGGCAGCGTGTGGGGGTGGCAGCATTCGGCAAAGTAACTGTTGGACAGTTTGAGTTAAGAGTTTCTAAATGTTTAAGGAAATGACAATCAGTGAAAATTGTGAAAGTTGTATTTTTTTTGTTTGGGGGCGGGAGCTGGAGGCGGCGACTAATCAATAGTGGCCTATCTCTTCCCATTTTCAGTCAGCTATCTATATAGCGGACCAATTATATCGCTATGTCTTCAGGGTTATGTGTTACATTTATATCCTACTTTGGGGGCGGCGTGTGGGAGCGGCAGAGTTTGGCCAAGAAATTCTTCCACAGTTTGAGTTGAGAGTTTCTGAATGTTTGAGGTAACATTAAAATGTAATTCAGTGGAAATTATTGAAAGATGCACTTTTTTCTTTCAGGGGTGGAAGTTGGAGGCGGCGCCATGTCAAAGGTAGCCTATTCTTTCCCATTTTCAGTTAGCTATCCATATAGCGAAAGAATTAGATCGTTATGTCTTCGGGTTTATGTTTTTCATTCATCTCTCACTTTGAGGGCAGCGTGTGGGGGCGGCAGCATTCGGCAAAGTAACTGTTGCACAGATTGAGTTGGGAGTTTCTAAATGTAAGGGAAATATGATAATCAGTGAAAATTGTGAAAGTTGCATTTTTTTTTGTTTGGAGGCGGCAGCTGGAGGCGGCGGCTAATTAAAAGTGGCCTATCTTTTTCCAATTTCAGTCAGCTATCAATATAGTGTAAAAATTAGATCGCTATGTTTTCAGGTTCATGTTTTACATTCATCTCTCACTTTGGGGGCGGCGTGTGGGAGCGGCAGAGTTTGGCAAAGAAATTCTTGCACAGTTTGAGTCAAGAGTTTCTAAATGTTCGAGGTAACATTATCAGCTAAATCAGTGAAAATTGCTGAAAGTTGCATTTTTTTTTTGGAGGCGGCAGCTGGAGGCGACGGCTAATTCAAAGTGGCCTATCTTTTTCCATTTTTAGTCAGTTATCCATATAGCGAAAAACTTGGATCGCTATGTCTTCGGGTTCAAGTTTTTCATTTATCTCTTACTTTGGGGGCGGCGTGTGGGAGCGGCAGCGTTCGGCTGAGCAAATGTTGCATAATTTGAGTTGACAGTTCCTAAATGTTTAAGGGAACATCTCAATCAGTAACATTTGTGAAAGTTGTACTTTTTATCGTTTGGGGGCGGAATCTGGGGGCGGCGACTAACCAAAAGTAGCCTATCCTTTCTCATTTTTATTCAGCTATTTATATACCGAAAGAATCAGATCGCTATGTCTTCGGGTTTATGTTTTTCATTTTAAAGTGATTGGGGGCGGTTTTTAGCTTTTTTTTCATGTTGGCGGCACATATTGGAGACGGAATGGTTTTTGGCTTACATTGATAAGTAGCAACTATGTATTATTCAAAAAATGAGGACACTAGAGCATCAGGTCTGGTAGAAAGTGCAATATTATGTTATTTCAAGTTTATCGGGGGCGGTTTGCTCTATGTTGGCGGCGCAATATGGACATCCAATATAGCCTAGCCCTCCTTTAAGAGTGGCAGCTATGTAACAGCGAAAAAATTAGATAGCTACACTCAGAAAAATATTGAACTTCTCATTAACTAAATGTAGCAGTTCTTATCAACTGATTATCAATACTTTAAAAAACGGTTTGTACAACGGCTCTAAGACTAAGTGACAGCTTTACAAATTGTGAGAAATACTACTTCAAAATAGTTGAACTGTACAGTGGCAGCCACCACTACATATGTTGTTAATAACATCTTCGTAGAAGTATCCACCGTCAAATATCTCCATAGTTATATGTCCTACGTTCAAATGGTAGAAATTACCACTACAGAAATGTTACCATCACTGCTACTGAAGTTACGCTCTGTTACACGGCTACGATCGGTAATAATCGAGTCGGTCAGCCAATGAGATTTCCGAATTGTGATCATGTGATTTGACTCGGGTTTTCGATGGGAAGCATCTCACCCCACGCGCTCAAGCCATATTTTTCTTGTCGGTGCTTGTTCTTCATTTTTCTTGCGGTTCCGGTGTGTGGTGTTTCTGTTTCTGCGAGGGCAATGGAAAAGTAGCTAGACGCCTGGTATTCCACAAGAACTGAAATCAGTCTTCGAAGGTAGGTACTAAATTTTATATTGTGGTGAAGTAGCTACCTAATTACACTGTAGTGTAGTTGTGGTCGTAGATACGTAGGTAGTTTAGCTGCACGCATTTGCCATTCAGCTTCGGCATGGTTTCTGTTGCCATCAATGGTTTGCATTTATCAGCTTTAGCGCTTTAGCTAGGTATTTGTTGTAAGTTGCTAGAGTATCCATGACTTAGGAGTTTCCGGTTTTATTTTGAAATAAGAAGGTTAGGTTGTTAGCATAAATTAATCTGGAACGGTTTATTTTATAGCAAATTTTCTGGATGACGGAGCTTTCCTTTTGACGGAAGAAGATTTGATGCAACTAGTACCTCAAGAGGGCTAAGGGCTAAGCTAAGGGCTGATCTAAAGCTGAAGTGGAGAGAATTTGTATCTAACTTGAGTGAGGATTATCTTAGTTCGCAAAATTAAAACTATGAAGTCTCGGATGATACCAGAGTCCCTAAATACGGACCTTTATAACATAATTTCCTCCGAGGCTTCAAGCTATCATGTTATTTGTACTGATTAATTACTAAGTTACATAACTATAGTTTATTTTATGAAATCCGCAATCTAAAATACAATGTGATCCCCTTCTCATTTTTAATTTTCTTTGTAATATGTATTTTTTAACGTTCACCCATTTTTGTTTTGTTTTATGAAAATTTATCTGTTCCTATGATGTCTTGTAATCTACGTACGTATGATAATTATTCAAATTTCATTGAATTTTAATTGTATGGTTCTTTTTTTTTAATTACATATTATTGTATTAAATTTCGATTCTTTTTATTTATTCCCAATATTACAAGTATATTTATAAATAATGAAACGTAACGGTTAATGTTACCGACCACATATGTGACAGCAATCTTTCCGTAAGGTAGGTAAAACCATCTAATATGGTATCTCTTATTACTATAATGCAGTATTCCTTACAACTACGAAAACATTCTGTTGACGACAGGGAATGTTGAAATTTACTTTGCTGTAGTGGTAAAATCCTCTATACTGTAGTGGTAAAATCAACTACTCCATTCACTGCGAATATATACGAGAAGTAGTGTATTACGGAACTATATCACATTTACTATTTTGTAGTAGTATTATTACCACCATGTATAAGTTGGCGCCTATTTAACTGCTACAGCAAGTAGGACCAACGCTTTATCGCGTATTGCTTCCGCTTCTTTTTTCTCGGTGTAGGTCGTGTAGTTTGGGAGGAGTTCGAGGAACGGACGGACGGACGGACGGACGGACGGACGGACGGACGGACGGACGGACGGACGGACAAAGCGGTTGCAATAGCGATTTTCATCAAGATGGAAAATGCGCTAAAAATGTTCTGCGATAGTGACTGAGACTCTTTGGTGTTTTATCATCACTGATATCAACAGAAAACTTATTTTCAATCATACGAGTATAGGTTCTAGGTTGATCTAGAGCCAATGAGCCATGGACGAAGAGAATAGATTCAAGCGCTTTCTCGACAATTTCTTACCCCCAACCTCAACTGATTGATACACCTATTGATGACCGACCAAAGAAAGCCCTCTTCTTGAATATTTCCAAACACAAACTTCCAAATTTCATTCTAGAAGACCCGAGAGAAGACCCAACAAAGTCTTCACTATAAACTAAAGATGTGGTTTTTCTCACTTTTGAAATAAAGAACTAAAACAATACACTAAATCTTTCTCCCAAGTGGCAAACGCTTAAGCATTAAACGATAAGTAGTGCATTCAATTAATTCGTTATCCCTTTAGTCTGAAACAACCCGCCAGCCAGCAACATGCAGCAGGAAAAAAGCCTCCGCTATTCTGTTTCGCCAAAGCTCGCCGTGGCTGAAATGGCAGCAGGATGGGGCATGGAGGTGAGGTCCTCTTTATATCGCGCTTGCAGCAGCAGGTAGCCCGGCTTAGGTTATAAGCCCGAACAGGTAATGCAGTAATGCAGCTGGTTTCTCTGTCGTCTTGTTTTACTTTGTAGGTAGGTAACCCGGAGTTCTTACGGCTTCACTAGATAAATTGAAGTTGGATTTGTATATACGTGCGCCATAAATCGGCCTCACGCCCCGCGATAAAGTTTAATGTCGCTCTTCTGTGGGCGTGAATGTTTTTGTAACAATTAATTTCCTTTTTTTTCAGACGCACGCATAATGATACTATTGAGATGATGCGTGGTACGTGCATCTATGGTGGTTGCATGCAACGTCGTTGGGGGATGCAGGCAAGCTAAAGTATATTCGACGGATTGGTGGTAATCCTTATCTGAACAGGCCGAGCACGAGCTGTGCCTTAACACCACGATTGAGGTGTTTACTCCATGCACTTCACTGTTTATTGACAAATGCATCGCATTGGCTTAACAAATACTACCTACCTATACAGATATATTCATCCCCTGTACATGGTGCATGCATATGCCACCGCTAGATGCACACACAATCACGTTGCTGGTTATGGAACAGATTATCAAGATACTGCGCCAAGTAAACATGTTGTATTATTGCTGATTGATGAAGATGCAGACGCAGAACGTAGTACATATACCTAGTTGCCTACCCTACGGTTATATCAGATCTTCTAGATGTCACCATTGTCACCACAATTCATATTTTGATATAAGTACAACCCGGATGAAGACGTTTCGCTTCCCGTATACCTATGATAAACTCATCTACAAAAAAGAAAGATTCAACTTTTCTAACGCTGCTAAGCTGAAGTTGATGAAATTATGAATTGAAAACTGTCCTTTTTCCTCTTAACTTTAAAATTCATAATTTCATCAAAAGGCATTCTCCTCCATGAATCAAGAAACCACACATAAGCTGAAGTTGTTGGCTCGTGGTGTTGTCCAAACACGAAGTGTCAAACCAAAGCTACTTTTGAGACAGCCTTTACCTACTTAAGTATGCAAAAGAAATGAGCGATAGGTAGAGGTACAACAGGATTCTAGGCAGAATGTCTTTCTGTTTCTCGATGGCTCCCTGTAACGTCTTTGAAAACAATTGTAACGTGAAATATCAAGAATATTAACTGCCCAACAAATATGTTGTCGGCGCGAGGGAAAAATTGGTCCGACTTTGGTTTGGACCTGTTTGGACCACAATAAATTTTGAATGACACGAACCATTTCGATTCTGTTTTGACGGTTAGTGAGCTAGATCTTTCCGTTATTTACCTTCAAGAGGTGGAAGATCGCAGAAAGCTTCATGTGAAATATCTACATGGGGGAAATGTAAAACAGTGCAAAATTTCAACAAATTCAACGGACCCACATTTTCAGAATAATCTTTTTCCTCAAATGCAAATGAAAGGATCATAAAACGTGATGTTTTGGCTTGCGCTCAGTTTTGAAATTTTTGAAATAGGAAGTCTGATTCTGACATAATGATTTTTTTCTCTTGGAGGATGCTGATTTATCCTATATCACAACAAGGAAGACTATAATGTTACTCTGATGATGGGAAGTTGCAATTCACGAATATTGTTTCTCAAACAGTTCTCAGCTGAGGCTGAGAGGCTATTTGTGGCCGCTTTTTTTTCGTGTTATTTTTTGTGTTTTTTTCGTAATTATTTTCCTTGTTTTTTTTAACCCCTCGTTTGACAAAGTTCACCTAAATATTTCGTATCTTCCGAACGGTTGAACATATCCAGTTCATTCTGTCGTTAATCGAATCTCAACTATTGCGGGTTGATACCGACGACGTTTAAAGATGATCTTTCGAATATAAACAATCTTTAACAACAATAAAGAATGCACAAGTCGCGGCACTCAGCTAAAATAGAAAAAACGCATAGATACCATCGTATACATCATCATATCTTTTGATCTAATAAAGCTATGTGCCTTATTTTTCTTTTTAATTGAAGTACATACCCAGACCTTTCTTACAGTGTGACAGCGATTGAGGAACAATGGTTAACTATTTATTTATCAAGTTTATGAACATTTTCATCGGCTATGAATGCATCCAGATTTTGAGTCAGCGAGGGAAATTTTTGTTTTCACAGTTTTCTATATAGGTACAACCAGCAAAGCGATTGTGGCCAAAGTATTGGAGAAATTTTTAAAACAAAAAATTTTGATCTAGGACTTATAGTTTTTTAGATATGATTTTTTTCTGACGCAACCAACAACTGTAGAGAAGTGGTGCGCGCATGCCACTCATATTCACTGTGCAAAAGCACTACATTCACTGAGCTGGGCATTTTTCGTATAAATCTGAGCTTTTACAGAAATAATCAGATATTTGTTCTTCACAAAAAAAAAACAAAAACAATTCACCCGTTTAGGCTAGCCAAGTTATGGGGCTAAGACCGCCCTCAACGGTACAATGGTGTTGAAGTAAAATAGGTATGATGGAGATGAAACTATTCACCCCTAATTTCCACATCGAAAAGAACCTATTCCAAACATTTGCTCTGCTCGTGTCTTTCAAACTTTCAATTTAGTTGAATAATCTCTCATTCTCACCGCAAATCGCAGAAAGAGGTATTCTGACGTATCGCACAAAGGTACAGTTTGTCTTTTCCTTCCATTCCCTTCATTTTGCATTAATGACTAGGTACTTATTTTATCTCAGGTCACATTTGGCAAATATGTTTCGATATCACTTCATTGAAGTTTTAGAGTAGGTACTATTATTATTATCAATTTTTCGCCAAGCAATTTTGAAACAGTTTCCAAGCTAACAACAAAACAATAACAATACTTATTGTATGTGTGTACGCCGTGTTTCATGTGTAGGTACCTACTGTTTCTAATAATGTACCAAAATGATTTATTGCTGCGAATAAAGCGACCTTTTTTTTGGGCGAGGCTTCCTATTAGACACACCGCAAGGTGGGGAGATGACTGGTTACATTGTTTGAACCAAGGTCTCTTTCTGATTTTGACCGCCTGAACTTGATGGTGATTAGGCCTGGGCGATTCGCGATTTGCCGCAAATAAAATCGATTCTCACCGAATAATCGATTTTTTCCATGATAAATCGATTCGGTGGAAAATCGGTTCTATCCGAATCGAAAAAAATCGATTCAGCAAAAAATCTAATCGAAAAAATCGATTCCCCAAAAAAATCGAATCGGGAAAAATCGATCAGGCAAAAAATTGAATCGATTCAGTTTTCAAAACCAAATCGATTCGGAGAAATTGATTCCCAATTCTTCGCTGATAATCAATATAATAAGTACCTATTTTCTCAGAGCTGAAACCTATCGTTGCGGGTTGCGGGTAGTATTTTATAGGTCCGGATTTTGTGAGGCTTGTAGGACGAAACAAAGAACAAACAGAGTGTTCAATAATTGGTGTGCTAAAACAAAAAATTACTAGTAGCCAAGGTACGTTACGACTTATTTGATCCAAAGGTAGAACAAATTGATGACTGGCCAAATTTGCGCGAAAGTAGTCCTAAAGGATCTCCTCTACAACATATCAAAAGTCCCCGAGAATCCCGTGTCCGCTTGTCAACTTTTTAGGGCCTTTTGTACCCCGAGTGAGAATATCACGTACTTTATAATATGGTGCAAAATGATCCCACGTATGCGATGCCTGTAGCTCATTGCTTGAGTATCTGCTTGCCGCTAAGGAGGTCCGGGAATCGAATCCCGTCATCCGCTGCATTTTTTTTAGCGGAATTGATACTCATCTTCCTGAAAAATCATCAACAATTAAATCCTGCTTGAAATCATATATGTATTTCTGTTTCACAAGTATATACTGTGACCATGAAATCCAGAAGCTAAGGTCTCAAGCCATTTTTGGTTTCTCCGTTTTTCTTTTTGCGCGAGATCGTACGTCACAAAACTTGTGAAACAGAAATATACCGGGTGATCATTTGAAAACTATCCACCTGCAATAACTCTCGATTCCTAGTCAATATTTCTTTGAGCAAAAACAGGTCGATTTTTATATCGAGGGGGACATCTAAAACATACAATGGCAAATTTCTATCTTCAGCCCCCTCGCCCCCACCCATCCTAAAAATGAAATTCCAAATTACACTACCTACCTACCTTGCAATACATCAAACTGAAGAAATTTTTTTTTTTTTTGAAAAAGATATTTTCAAAAATTTCAACTGTACCCCCCTTTTCCCTAAAAATTCTCTGAGTGTCCCTTTCAATATTCTGGACCCCTCAATTCTCTTCAGTTTAGTCAGCATCATCCTGAATAGCATCAAAGAAGAGAATTTTCGGTGGAAAAAGTGCCACCCAAATTGACCCCATTGCTCTCCCCCACCTCAACTTTGAAATTTAACAAAATACTACCCACTTTGTGATACATCAAATTGAAGGAAATTAAATTCTCTTTCTAAAAACAATTTTTTTTTGAATTTTCAACCCCTCCCTCATTTTATTGGACATTTGGGTATTTTAGTAGGAAAACGGGGGGTTTTGAAAATTTCGAAAAAATTGTGTTCAGTGAGAGAATTCAATTCCCTTTAATTTGATTTATCACAAAGTAGGTATCGTCATTTTAGATTTTTAAGGTGAGGCGGGGGGGCGAAGGGGTGAATTTGTGTGGCACTTTTTCCATAGAAAATCTTCTCTTCCGATGCTGTGCAGGATGACGTTGACTGCATTGAAGAGAATTCAGAGGTCAAGAATATTTAATTGGACACTCAGAGAATTTAGGGGAGGAGAGGGGTGGGGTTGAAAGTTCTATAAATATTTTTCCAGAAAGAGAATTTCATTCTGTTAGATTTGATGTATCGCAAAGTAGGTAGTGTCATTTAAAATTTCAAAATTGGGGTAGGTGGGGGCGAGGGGGCTAAAGATAGAAATTCGCTAATGTATGTTTTAGATGTCCCCCTCGATATAAAAATCGACCTGTTTTTGCTCGAAGACATTTTCACTAGGAATCGGGAGTTATTGCAGGTGGATAGTTTTCAAATGATCACCCGGTATGATTTCAATTCAGCAGGATTTAATTTTTGATGATTTTCCAGGAAGGTGAGTATCAATTCCGCCAAAAAATGCAGCAGATGAGTCAGATGACGGCATTCGATCCCCGGACCTCCTTCGCGGCAAGCAGATACTTCAGCAATGGGCTATAGGTATCGCATACGTAGGATTGCACCATATTATAAAGTACGTGATATTCTCACTCGGGGTACAAAAGGCACTAAAAAGTAGACAAGCGGACACGGGATTCTCAGGGACTTTTGATATGTCGTAGAGGAGATCCTTTAAGACTACTTTGGCACAAATTTGGCCAGTCATCAATCTGTTCTACCTAAAAGTTCAACGTGCCTGGGCTATAGGTTCAATTAGATTTATTTCAATAGAATCCGTGTACAGAAAATAAAATAACTGTTTAGTATCATTTTTACATTTAATAAATAAAAAAATACCGATTTTTGTTTAAAAACTTTACGATAATGAATATCTTGATACTTTAAAGTTTTATGTTTCCTCTAATTGAATCAAGCTTAGATCTTTATTGTTAAGCTGGTCAGATTATTAAAAAAATCAAAAACACTGAAATCAAACAAATTGGAACGAGAAAATCGAATCGAAAGAATAGAATGAACGGGATCAAATCAAATCGAGAGAATCGAATCGAATCGGAAGGAATCGAATCGAATCAAAAAATCGATTCGATTTATCGATTCACTGTTCAATACAAAATCGAATCGATTTTTTCCTGGGTGAATCGATTTTAATCGATTAATCGATTAATCGCCCAGGCCTAATGCTGATGGTACAAATGAGTACAAAAAATCAACCTCTGAATCTGTATTGAATTTCTGTTTTCGATACAGGGTGAATCACAAACTACAAAAATTTAGTTTTCCTAAAAAACCAGAAGCAACAGAATTCTATTCAAATGAATTGTGTTGTATAGTTTTATTGTGCTCTACATAGGTTATGGGACCTGTTTAATTGCTTCGATAGCTCAATGGGTCGAAAGGAGAAAGAAACGTACAATCTGCCTTTCAACACGTTTATTTAGTTTTTGAATGGACATGTAGCCACGACGGCGAAAGCAAAGAGAATGACGGTTACAAGAATACAAGAAATCATTGAGAGGGTGGGTTACCCCCTCCAACCACCGGCAGGTAGATGGGCCGGTTTCTCCCAAATAAATATAGCCGATTGTGTCTAACACTTAAACTGTCTACATGCATTTACAGGACCAATGTGGCTGTTTACAAGTACTTTCAGAATAAAAATAATTTTCAGGATTCAGGACTCACTCTACAGGGTGTCCGGTTTTCGAGGCTAAGCATGGGTATCTCGCTTATCTTTAGAGATACAGAGTCGGTTAAATTAGAAAAAAGTTGCGAATTTTCATGACGATCAATGATCCAAAGAGATATTTGACTTGTCAGTTTTAGTTTTCGAGATATCGAGAAAAAACAGAAATTTGTAATTTTTGTTTCAATTTTCTATTTGAAAAACAGTTGAAGATAGCCTTTTCTAACTCAGACATTGTGAAGGCACTTTTCCAAGGGGAATTCAATGTTGCCAAAATCTTCATTCTAGCTTCCAAAACAACCGAGATATGACATCAACTTTGTTTTCTCTTATGGGCGCCATATTGGATTTTGACATTTTTGAATACAATATTTTTTTCTGGTTACAACAATGTGTCACATGCCACTGCTAAATTCATGCTTTTGAGCAAAAATATTTTTCAAAGAGTGCTTTGGAAACAAAATCAGCACCGACAATAAAAAAACGTGAATGTTGAACATTTATTCAACAGTGACATGTGGCACATCGTTGTAACCAGAAAAGAATACCGTATTCAAAAATATTAAAATCCAATATGGCGCCCATTAGAGAAAAAAGTTGAATGTCGTATCTTTGTTGCTTTAAAAGCTAGAATAAAGATTTTTGCAGCTTTGAATTCCCCCTTGAAAAAGTGCTCTGACAATGTCTAAATTAGAAGAGGCCACCTTCAACCGTTTTTTGAATAAAAAATGAAAACAAAAATTCAAATTCCTTTTTTTTCACGATATCTCAAAAACTAAAATCGATACGTCAAATTTCTTTTTGGATCATTGATCGTCATGAAAATGCGCAACTTTTTCTAATTTAACCGACTTTGTATCTCTCAAGATAAGCGAGATACCCATGCTTAGCCTCGAAAAACGGACACCCTGTATACAGGGTGTTTCAGCAATGATAGCAACAAATTCACCTGTAAGTAGATTTTGTCTAAATATGACGAAAACCTCTATACCATTTAGCAATGTTCAGCCTAATGACGAAGATACAGTCCTTCAGAGTTTCTGGATTTTAAAAATTTTCAACTCAGGAACGTTCCGACAAATTTAGCTTTGATTTAGCATAAGCTGGTTTGTCATAATCATCTATCAAAATGTCAGATTTTGAAAGAATCCAATTAGTGGCGTGGATCGAAGTTATGAAGGGTCACCTTAAGTCAACTTTTCCTCGGATGCTTCTAAATTATTGACCCTCATAACTCTGCACCACTGGTTAAATTCTTTCAAAATTTGGCAGGTCGGTAGATAGTTTCGACAAATCAATCTGTACTGAATTTGAGAAATTTTTGTCAAAACGTCAGAGTTACAAATTTTGGAATCCGAACAAAGTCAACTTTGGAAAACTGTATCTTCGTTATTAGGCCGAAATTTGCAGTTAATTTTTTTGCCATCATCGCTGAAACACCCTGTATACAAACCAGAAATTCTTTACAGATTCAGAGGTTGATTTTTTGTGCTCATTCTTTTTCCATGAACAGTTTACCAAGATCTTTTGAAACAACGAAAATAGAAGTGATCGAAGGACCAACTTTTGTCCCTCCATAACTTCAAAATTAGAAGACATAGAATTTTTTCAACATTTTTCCAGCACTTTACTATGCTTCCATATTAGGCAGCTTCAAGGTGGTCTGACATTTTTGAATCACCCTGTGTAAAAGTGGTCGAATTTCCAAGCTGATGGAAGCAAGCCTAGCTCTAAGCTCGTGTAATCAGTCCCGGCCCATGCACCAATAAATATTTATCTCGAGTAGGCGCGGGTGAATGGGAACATAAGGAAAGGAGTCAATGGAAACAAAAATGGCTACAGTAAAGTGAAACATCATGTGAATTTTTAAGTAGCAGAAACTATCTAAAAAAACTCTGAGAACGCATTATTGCTATCAATATTGAAAACGGCCATTTACTTATCATTTTAGGCTTATACAAATTTAAGGAAAAGAAGAGAAATTGATTTTTCTTGATGATTTTTCGACTACGCCACCAGTCTGTCATGGCAACACTGATTCTCTTCAATATTTTCGACAGCTCCAATAGACCATCTCCGCATGACGTCACACGCACGTGTCGAACGGCTGATTCGGGGCAACGTCAACATGATGTCAACACATGACAGCACTCACTGACACAAGAGACAGCTTAGGTGACATCACTTCGCAGAAAGAGTTTATTTCAGAAAAATACGGCTTTTCTAATGATATACTGTGCTTTCACCATCAAGAGCACTTCCCAACAGTTTTATTTAAGGTGACCAGATTTGTCAGTCAAGAAATCGGAACATGGGGGGTCCGGTGGGCAGAGATGCACCGCAGGCGATTTTTTTCTGAAAAAGGGGCATGACCAACTTATATTTACTGATTTAGAAGTTCCAGGCACCTACCTATCATCTATTCCTCATTTTTCCGCGTCTGTTCATTGTTGGATAGACTGATAGACATGCAAAATACACCGATATTTGGGGATATTTTTCGAAATGTTCGTCGCTCAAATCGAAAATCGGAGCATTTACGGAATAGATACTCAAATCGGAACATTTGCGGAACAGAAAGTCGAATCGGAAAGTGTCTCCCGAAAACGGTACAGTTCCGATCAAATCGGAATGTCTGGTCACCTTAGTTTTATTAGCAGAGGCACATTTTTTCACCGAAAAATAGCAAGGAATAGTTGCAAAATAAAAAAAATTGTATACAACACACGTTTTATAAGACCTATTGTCACACTCGTCAGTCGTCAAGTCGTCAATTGAATCACTCGTCACTTCGCTCCTCGTGCTTCAGAATGACGCGTGTGACAATACGATGTCTTATAAAACTTGTATTATAATAGCTATTTACGATACGAGTGTTAAAAGTGACAGGTATTATTTTGTGAGCGGGGACGCTTGCGAAACGAGCATTAGCGAGTAGAGCAACCCCGCGAACAAAATAAGACACTTTTAACGCGTGTATCGTACAGGATTTTATCTACAATGGTCTTTGAAATGTTTGGTAAATGTCAGAATTTATTGAAAATATGACAGGAATGCGCAGAATCATCATTTTTTCACGTCGCCCATGACGACGTGCTAAAAGTGACGGGTATTATTTAACGCTTGTAGATAATATACTATTTTGACACTTGAATATAATCCCAATTTCATTTTAGTTCTCGTTAACATTTGATGCAAAAAAAAGCATGAAAGTAAAAATATAATGAGGACTGTAACCGATATTATGTTATGCAAAAAAAAAAGAAAAAAACTTGTTTCCGCCCGGGATCGAACCGGGGACCTTCCGCGTGTTAGGCGGATGTGATAACCACTACACCACGGACTTATCTCGTAATGTACTTAATGTAGTATACTACATGCACAGTGAGCGCTGTGTTTGATCGAAAGAACAATTCAACTTACTCTTTAAAATATAGGCCGTACAATTGTATTATCATCAAGGTCATTGGTGGAAATACCCTCCCAGAATGACCAGCCTTAAACATTCGAATTGTTTTCACTTTTGAGACTTTGAGAGTGATATCTAATAAAGTTAAGTAATCAACAGTAATATCACAAGTGCTTAGATTTTCACGATAATTTTGGTCAGGCGATCGCGAGTGCTGATTGTAGCGATAAATGCCCGACTCCGTAGGAGGAGGGCATTTATCCAGGGACAATCAGCCCGAGGGAAACGCCTGGCCAAAATTATCTGGGAAAATCTCGAGCACGAGTGATATTTTGAAGATTATTACATAAAAGAAGTCCGAAGTGACAGCTGTCAGATTTTGTTGTTTACATGAATTTTATTCCGTTGCTACTGACAGTGGGATTTAGATAAGTGAACATTATCCTTGTAGGTCTAATAATCAAGGGCGCTGTATGTAATAATCGTTGAAAATAATAGTAGGTGTAATATATTATTATACTAAATAGTTTAATAAGACGAAGTTTGTCACACGACTGTTTTTGGGGCCCGACGAACGCAGTGAGGATAATTGATGCATCAGCATAATAATTGATGATGATGGAGTTGTCTTTTCTCTTTTCCATAATAATTATCATCATCATTACATCCTCGATTACATCATTTTATGTTATACAGGGTGTTCGGATCTGGTTATTACGAACTTTAAGGGATGATTCCCCATCAAAAATAGAAAAATAAAGCCGAAAGAACCAAAAACTTATGGTCCTAATATGCTTCCTTAAGCAGATTCCTTAAGTTGAAGTTGACTTTTTTTAAATGGCTTTTTCACCGTAACTTTGGAACCGTTGAACAGATTTTAATCAAATTTTAACCAAAGCTTAGTCAAATGAGTCTCCATCGAATAATAATTCGTCAATGATTTCTGGAGGCGTAGATAATAGGGGACTGTCCCCTATTTTTGCCTCTATTTATATCTCCCCTAATTATTTTTTTAAATTGTCGATATTTTCGGATTCTACGTTCAATTTAAAAGGAGAAGTTTATTTTGCAATTTTTTTTATTAAAGGCTTCGTTATTGAGATATTTGGGATTGAAACATTGGAAAACATCTCGAAATCGCCACTTTCCTGGGCCTAAAAATTAAAATTCAAGAAAGTTGTTTTCTAATTTTTTAATTCCAAATATCTCGGAAACAAAGTCTCTACCCAAAATTTTGCAAGAGTAACTTTTTTTCTAAATTGAACGTAGAATCCGAAAATATCAACAACTTGGAAAAACAATAAGGGGAGATAAAAACAGGGGCGAAAATAGTCTCTTATTATCTACGCCCTCAGAAATTTTTGATACATTGTGGTATTATTATTCGATGGAGACTCAGTTGACTGAACTTTGGTTCAAATTTGACTACGGTGAAAAAACTATTTAAAAAAGTTGAACTTCAACACCCTGTATGTTTTCAAGGAAGCATTTAAAGACCCTGAGTTTCTTATTCTTTTGGCTTTATTTGTGATGGGGATCACCCCTCAAAGTTTGTAATAACCAGACCCGAACAACCTGTATAGTAACAACATTCTCAGTTCTCATACATACCTAGGTATAGTGTATTTTGGTCCGATGGGTCGCGGTTTTTTTCTTGCAATTTTCAGAATTATTCTTCATGCATAACTAGTCAAGTAACGGAACCACAAGTATAAAATGCAGGGTGTATCAGGGATGATAAAAAAAAATCAACTGTGAGTAGATCTCGTCAAAATACGATGGAAACCTATACCATTTAGCTAAGTTCGACCTAATGACAAAAAAATAGCCTTTTTTCGGATTTCAAAAATTTGTAACATTAGGACGTTTCGACAAAATTAGCTTTAATTCAGCATCAAGCTGGTTTATCAACATAATCTACCAACCTGCCAAATTTTAAACGGATCCAACCAGGAGCGTAGAAATTATGGAGGTCACCTCAAGTCAACTTTTCTTCGGATGCTTCTAAATAATTATTGACCCTCGTAGGTAACTCCTACGCCACTGTCTGGATTGTTTCAAAATTTGGCAGGTCGGTAGATAGTTTGAACAAACCAGTCTATGGTAAATTTAAGTCGATTTCATCAAAACATTCCTGAGTTACAAGTTTTTGAAATCCGAAAAAAGTGAACTTTGAAGGGCTGTATCTTCGTCATTAGGCCGAACTTTGGTGAATGGTTCTCGTTTTCGTCATATTTCCACGAGATCTACCCACAGTTAAATTAGTTGCTATACCATCGCTGAAACATCCTGTATAAATGGTGGAGGTGCGGAATATCAAAAGCAGAAACTGATGCGCCTGTGCCGTGATCAAATTGCCGATGAGTGTGAGGAAGGTGAGGGGTGGGAGAGCATCATGCTCTGATGTAATGAGCTCGGCATGGATGGAGCTGGGTCTGTCTCTATCATGGAGTAGTCTCTACAGAGCTAAATCCTAAACCGTTGTTACACATACTTGGTTACGAAAGCGCTAGAGATCACGGCGCATGAATAAGACACACACCTTCACAATTGGTGGAGGAGCCGTACATCGAGAGCTTGCAGGAATATACGCGAAGCCAATAAACTTTTCTACATGCATGGAGCTCTCGCGAATAGAGATGTGGAATATGCCGAGATGGTAACAATGAAAACATTCAACATTCAAGGCTTTTCGGGGAAGTCGGTGAGTGAGGGCTTCTCATCTTCTGGCTCTTATAACAGTAACATTACTAAATTATAACAATAACACTATTCTGACGAGGCAGTAAGGCTGCATGGCCGAGGGTGCCAGGTTGTAGTTGAATTCACAGCGACAGTGGGAACATCAGCGAAGTAGGTAAAGCGATAAATGCGACGATTTATGACTTATGTTATACTCTATATGCTCATAGAAAGGACCACCAGATTCCTCCGCTTGAAAAGTAGTCCCGAGCGTTACCCGCGAAATTTAAAATTCCAGTTAGAAAGAGCGGTGCTTATTTCCGCTAATCACCAGCTGAGTGTTATGGTAATTTTAAATGACACCGGCTCAATACCAATTTTAATGAATAAGAAAATAATAGTGCTTTTATTAAGCAAAAAGAAATATCGAATTCGGTCTGGTCTGCTGGTTGGCCACCTGAATGTCGAAAGTCCAGATTGATTGACAAACTGTTGAAATCAATCCCGATCCAGTTTGCTGAACAGGGGCCCTATTTTCGGGACACATGTGATCTATTCACATGTGAAGTTTGAAGTAGCTAGGCAACCAGGGCTGTGATTGGCTGTCATCTAGACAAAATCACATGAAGAGTTGTACCCCGACTCCGAAAATAGGGCCCCAGATGAGATGTACTACTTTTGTGGTGCATCGACGGAAACATAAGATTGGCATTGATCCGTCAATAGGCAAAATTCAGTGCCATTTCTGCGCTTGCGCAATCATGCGAGGGGATTTGAGAATAGTGCCGTATGCTAACACATGTAAAAAGCGTAACTTCAACATTGTATATTATTGGAACGGCTGGAAATTAAACTTTCAAATAAGTTATGGATAAAAAGCGTTTCTTGATCTTTCATTGTGCTCAAGACCGGCAATGATGGATCAGTTTCAGATACACAATGAGCGAAAATATGGTAACGTGTTTATCATTTAGTGTTTTTTTTTTAGAATACCGCCCCATACTTCTAGTATTCTTCTCTGCCTTACGGTTGCCGTTCTGTCTGTCAATGGCATGAAACTGCAAGTAAACAAATGGTAAATAAAATTTTATCGGGTAATATCAAGTATGTGGTTATATCAGAGGTTTTGTGTTTTTTGCTTTTTTTTTTTTCAAAAATGACGCGCAGTTTGTTGAGTGCTTGGCTGCAAAAATCGTACGAAAAAAACATTGCAGTTTCATTCCATGTGTGTTCCCAAAAAACATCACCTTCTAGGCAACCAGTTATACATTAAAAACGGCTTTTTCATCCTTTTCGGAACACTAAAGGATTTTGTTCAAAGAAGTGGTTCCAAATTTTGTCAAATTCTGAAAAAAAATTATTAGATAAAAATATGTTGTCGCGTAACTTAATCACAGGAAAATGTGCCTGTTGAGACTCAACTGATGCTAGGGCTCAGTGGCGACTCGTGAATTTTTTGCAACGAGGGCTCAAGTTAATAACAAATGACGAAACTCGAGACACAAACTTTTTTTCGTCGTATCTGCACAACCATGGAGTTTTGGCATTTACTGTTTTGTCGAGTTTATACGTGTGAATGCACCACGACTTTTATACTTGGACTCGATTTGCTTCATATTAGTAAATTAGTGCTGTAATCGGACGTCCGTTGGTTTTTTGCATTTATTTTTTCTTATAGGCTTAATGATCTATAGTCCGGTGAATTAGCGCCAAAAAATGCCTAAACTATGCATTTTGTGATAAAGCAAAGGGCTTCTGGATTTACGTCCTTGAGATTCAACTTGACAATTCCAGAATTGGCGCCAACGAGCTTAGTGTGGCAGGCGACCTCAGAAGCCAATCCGTAAGTATGGAAGAACAAAAATTTCGTTGCCGTTATTTAAAAGCTCGAAAACGATCACAAATTACTTATTTGTATCGTGTTGCAGCCTTTCTTGTTGGAAGCAGTCCTGTTTGTGTTGCTTGTGAGGTTAGTATAGAAATCAAGCATGTTGATGGCCTGTTCTTGATGGAAAATTGATTTTTCTTTTAGTTTAATGAAACAGTGAGCATTTTACACATTTCGCGAGACTTTTATTTGGGTTTCTGTTATTGTTCATTAGCAATTATCAATCTCATAATATACAGGGTGTTTCGCGACATTACAACCCTTTTCTTGGGGCCTTTCTCTTAGCAATGATCTCAAAAAAAACTTTCCATTGTCAATTTTCATAAAAATTCCAAAATATTAGTTACCTATCTATGATTTTTTGCCTCTTTTCATGTACAGGGTGTTACAGATTGTTCACGGCCTATAGGTTACCTACCGGGTGTTACAGATTGTTCACAGCCTCCAGGTAGGCTATTACATACCTAATACCTTGAGGGTGCTATTTGATGTGGATGTGATGATGACTCATGTGCACTATGATGATGTGCTCAACGTATCCATGTGCATCATGGGGATGTGCTCAATGTATCCATGGGGATGTGGCTATGGTTGGTGCACATGAGCACGTTGGGCAGATCCTCCTGTATTTTGAGCACATCCTCATGATGCCCATGGGAACGTTGAGCACATGTGAATGATGCACATGGGAATGTTGAGCGCATCCTCATGGTGCACATGGGTACATTGGACACATCCCCATGGTAAGCAATGATGCCATGATGCACATATGTGTTCCAAAATGTGCCCATACAGACGATACTCAATGGTCGTTTTGAAAGTTCTTTTATCTTCAAAGTTTGAAGGGTCCCCATTCACCTCCTCATCGACGAAATTTCAAGTGCTGCGAGTCAAATCATGTCTATTGGTATAAGGTTCGCACATGAAAAAATTCGTTACCCTAACCCAAAATGCAGTATCGATGTATCCTTGGATCGCATTACTCGGTATTTCGTTTCGGAAAAAAATCAGGGAAAATATCAAAGTTTTTACTGCTAGTTTAATAATTTTCGAAGACATCTGGAATCTAAATTGTAATATATTGTATCAGTCTCAGGTCTCCTACTGATGAAAAACGTACACTGGATATGTCTTCTGTTTTTACAAGATGATTAGAAGGATTTGTTCCGAAAGTTATTTTATGTCCACTTTGAACACTGTAATTGACGCATCTTCACACAAAAAGTCATATTGTGCATGCGATACAGCTCCGATATCATGTTTGTTGCTTTTACAAAGAGGAACAATTTTTCCTCTGCAAAACAAAATTGAAAACCGTACAATAGAGCCTTTATTTATGAAGCAACACGTTTTCAAATTGAAGCATGCGTCACTTACCAGGTGCCGTGTTGACGCAAAACCGCCCTCGCGACCAGACACTTCTATGAGCTTGTAAAGATGAGAAGCATATCTAATGCATTTTTTTCAGTCGAAGAAAAGTTGAAAGTAACTGAATATGCAAAAATAAATGGAATGCCTGTGGTGAGGAGTGAAAACCATGAGGTTGAAGTTGAATATCAAAAAAGCGTGTTTTTTTCAGACAAACTTGTTCAAACATGTTTCAAACGTGATTTGGACACTTTCTTCGTACTCAGAACGTTGATTTTAGTCGGAAATGATACCAAACTTCTTCATATTCATCCAGGATTGATGGAAACCATAAATCGCCTTCAAAGACAAAAATGCCTTTTCCTCAACCCCCTTACGTGATTAGCATCGACATATTTTGTCAATTTCTTCCCATAGGGTATCAGCGCATCGAAGTATGATGTATTTGAGTGCCTTCGAGAAACATGGAAGATTTTGGTTCTTTTACAGCTCTGGATGGCTCCTGAGGTCTCCTGCCACACCAAACTCGTTGGCGCCATTTCTGGAATTGTCAAGTTCAGTCTCCAGAATGTAAATCCAGAAGCCCTTTGCTTTATCACAAAATGCATAGTTTGGGCGCTAATCCACCGGACTACTAAATGTACCTCTTTTTAGCTCAGCTATCTTATTCATGTTTGCGAACTTCAAACGAATGGAAGAGTACATGAATAATTATATCGATGTTTCAATCGACTGGGGGCTCGAGCGACCGAGCTCAACACTGCAATATCGAGCGGGAGCCGCGTCTTGCGTTGCCATGGTTACGGCACATGTTTTGCGCGGGTGCACCCTGGCATCACCGCATCGACGGTAGGCGATTAATGCTGAGCCCAAAACGAACTTCTTCGACCGTGCGGTGACTTAGAATTATTTTGTTATAATATTAATGGACTAATGACTGAACGTTTTTTGCACTGAACCAAATTTTTGGTATCAGTATTAATAGTAAAATGCATTCCATGTCTTTCTACTGATAAAAATCTCTTGCCGCTTTTGGCGTGGGGGGGGGGCGCCCTTGAGCCCTCCCGCACCAGCCGTCACTGTTAGGGCTTTACTTCTTGTTCCACTTGCCTCCACAATTGAACTGCCGCTTTTTCTCTGCAGGCTGGAAGCTGGCAGGTAAACGCTTTTGTTATGTCTGTATCCGATCAAAATACTTTTACATAAATTGTATATTACCAGACTTAGAAAAAAAAAACAAATTTGTTGACTGTATTTTGATACTCTAAAGAGCGCAAAGAAGACAACTGTGTGATTGTGTTGATTAAAATAACAAAAAACAGCTACTGAAAAGGCAACCAAGGGTGCTAGAACTCCTGCTATGCATGTCAACACTGTGAAACGATCAATTAGGGTAAATGACTGACTCCCTGCTGACTATAAGATGAATCGCCATTGAATTTTTTTTTCAATCTATGCACCTGATGACCCTCGGCTTTTATGCTTCGAACATTATATGGACATTAGAACTAAACAAAATTTTCTCACTAACGATTAAATTGCCAGGATGCAACAGTGAACTTTTTATATATTATATAAATGTATACTCAAACTCAATTGTTTTTCGCTAGCTTGCTACGTTAATTGATCAATACAATAACCTAACCACTAACCATAGTAACCCCATCATATACTCATATATCACAAAAATTCTCCCGCATATGTTTTGGAGATACCTACCTGAGCCGTGAGCCATGAAATCTGACATTTCATGATGATGAAAAATTCGTTCGTGTTAAAAATGCACACGTATATTCGGATTTAATACCAATAAAATAATAAGCGAGGCTGCCAGGTCAACTCCGATATGCATACATCAAAATTTTGACATAAAACTGAGAATGATATTTCGCTCGCTTGCCTCCCCTATACACCCTATCCTACGGTCGGTCGACGCACTGCTGCTGGCTGGCTGGCTGTGGGGTTGAGGTGTCCGTGTCATCCCCTGCCTGACAGCCCATTGTTGCGAGGTTAAGATAAATGATTGTAAAATAAAACGTGTCTCCCCATCGATACGTTCCAAACACACTATTATTGTCACATAAGCGGAAACCAATGGGGTGAATCTCAATGTGAAATGTACTTATACATCGCCAAAAATGAATTCAAGATACCAGAAAGCACAAAGCCCTAGACCCAAATAAAATAAGGAAAAAATAAAGTTGAATCAAAATGTAGCTAGGTCTAGGTATACTTACCTACAGTAGGTACATATATATATGCCGATCAGCTTTTAAATTCAGCACTAGAACGGTAATTTTTGCACGCCAAGTTGGCAATTTTGCGATATTTGGGGATGCTCAAATTTGTAATGTTGGATCAATATTTCCCCAGATGACCTTGAATTCGTATTGTCAATCGAGTACACCGCTGTTGCAAGATTGTATATGAACGCTCAAGACGTCTTGATTTTGGTAGACTTTCTCCAGTTTAAATGGGCGACTGGTGAACAGTTTTTTTTGAATAAAATAGTGAATCATAATATACCATCATATTATATACTAGGTTGAGAAAACTGTTCAAATGTATGGTCAGAAATGAAGGCCTAGTGTCTAAAACCTAGAACGGCTCGGCACTCTGTCACTTACCTGCCATTCTGACAAGATAACAGTCATAACAGCCAAGGCAACACTGTAGCGGAATATGATGCAAGGAGACGCCAGAATTGGCATTTCATGTCAAAATTTCCTAACCTCACTGGACTTCGCCACAAAAAGCCCGTTTTCACGAAACTTGGTCTGTCAGCGTCCGTTACACCCTAGGGAACATGGCCAACCGCGTTTTAATTTCTGCTGAATTTAAAACGTGATCGGCATATAGGTATGGTACCTATAGGTATCTATTATAGTCCTGTGCAGAATTCGGCGAATGTCATTGTTTTGCTCCAGTCCTATGGCAGTGTAAACAGAGTTTTACATCATCCCTGTAATAGTCTAGCCTCGCCTACGGCTCGGCAAACTCAGTTTTTTTCGGATCACTAGTAAGCATCGCTAATGTCATTAGTTGGCAGTAGGTAGGTACATGAAGGGTGTTTTTTTTTAGAGGTAAGAACTTCAATCAGCGATAGCGTTGGTGCTTGGGAAGATTTTGCCGTCATTTTTTCATATTAATACTCATAAAGGCTTGCCATTTGCTCATACTCACGCAAGATCGCACGGCAGCTCGAAATTATCGTTTTAAATTCCAATTTAGATAGGTTCAATTTTGGGTAGCTTCTTGGCAAGGATCAGGCTCTATCTAACTAATACGGCCAACGATATTGTCTCCAAGACCCTGGACAGTTCGGGACTCATTCAGGAAAGCCAGAGACTTCACAAGCCCCAAATGAAAGAAGTCATAGGAAGTTGAAATACAAAGTCTTATCGGCCGGTAATTGGAAATTGGAAAAAAATCCACAAAAAGCACGAAAATTCCGTATAAAAAAACAAGTTTTATGATAATTTTTGAAAAACTGTCTGAAGTTGTGCGATTGTGCATGTGCATGATCAAATGGCAAGCCTTAATGAATATATAGATGAAAAAATGACGGCAAAATCTTCCCAAGCACCAACGCTATCGCTGATTGAAGTTCTTACCTCTAAAAAAAACACCCGTTATTAGCACAAGTTATAGTTCTTCAATTTAAATGTGAACTCTGATTCTTTCGCATTTAGCCCACTATAAGTTCATTTTTTACTGACTTTGTATCATATCAGTCTAGACTCTAGCTTCCACTGAGAGATTGCGTCCTCAAAAGATCCAAGACTCTTGTTGCAAGTTCGTGTGCGGGTTGCGCAAGTTTGACGGAGTTTCTAGAAAAAACAAAGAGCTCAGATGGCTCAATACATTCGAAATCGCATTAAATTACAGAATGCAGCCGTTACTACTATGGTATAGTTCTTCTAAACCATACCTCTTCTTACCTGGAAGAAAAACTTTTGTTTCGGTGCTCATACTAACTATAAATGGTCTCAACATTCGCTATCAAAATGCATTGAGATGTAGACTGTACACTGTAGACTAGGGGCAGGGACTGTAGAATAGTCCCTGTAGACTATTACAGGGATGATGTAAAACTCTGTTTACACTGTCATAGGACTGGAGCAAAACAATGACATCCTAAAGAGACATCTTTGTTCAAAAAATCCTTCAATTAGTAAAACGTATATGTCGGCGACTTGATTCATACTCATAATGAATGTCGAATGTCGCCGAGTTTCCACTTTGTGTCAATTTGAAAAATGTGGCCTTTACTTCCGAGTACGAACATTCATGACCGAGTCATATTTCCGAGTTTATCGAAATGGACAATGACTGTATGTATAGTGCCCCAATTTGATTGGCCGAATTCCGACAAAAGTTCCCAGATTTCATAATCTTGGAGAATGATGTTTTCACGACGATTCAAGTCTACGGAAAACTGGCAGCGTAGATCGGGGACGGATTCGACTCTATACCTGACCACTTCCTTTTTCCTTAAAAACACGATATTTAACACACCTATCCAAAATCTTGAACAGCTGAGGCGCTGAGGGAACGTATCACTGAAGACTGCGATAACATCACGCCCCAAATCGTCCAGAGCGTGTTTGAAAACATGGAACGACGAGTTGGTCATTTTCAACAATTTCTGTAGTCTCAACACTTATGTCTATTCCGACTTTTGAGTTTTCATTACATGATCTAAAAATTATCACTGACATTTTCATTTCATTAGGTCTGTTTCGTGAGTCCTGGAGGCGATATTTTATTTCTCACGGACTTAGAAGAATCACGCAAAGCTGCAGCGCAGTGCTGTTAACGTAACTTTCGTTATTGAATGAAAAAATTCAAAAAGCAATTCTTGGCCTTTTCATACTTGAAAAATATGAGGGAGTCAAAGGGGGAAAATTGAGCCTCCAATATTTCGGTTATTTGGAAAAAATTTCAAAAAACGGTTTGGGGAAGATAATAAGTGAACCATTTATGATACAAGGGGCAAAAGACAAAACATTCAATATACAGGGTGAGGCATAAATCATGATAATCTACTTTTTCTCAAGAGATCTAGAGTGTGAAAAGTTCGAGTCGTTTCTGAACCGATATAAATCACAAGATGGCATGGTCATTTTCTCAAAAGAAAAATTTTTGAGATTTTTTGAGAGTGCGCGTAAATTTGCAAAGCCGCACCTAAACACCTGAAAATTATTGCAACCAACGCTACCAAAATCAGAACAATGAGTGACAGACAAACCAGTTTAGATTACTCATTGTTCTGATTCTCATCGTGTTGGTTACGAACATTTTCTTTTAGGTGTTTAGATGCGCCCAGATGCGGCTTTGCAGATTTACGCGTGCTATGAAAAATACAGTTTAGATACTCAAAATATAGCCAAATTTTTAGTGAAAAAATGTCCATGCTGTCTTATTGTCATCTAGATTTGGTTTAGAAACGACTCGAACTTTTTGCACTCTGGCTCTCTTGAGAAACAGTAGATTCTCATGATTTATGACTCACCCTGTAAGTATAATGAATGTTTTGTTTTTTGCACCTTGTATATAGCCAAAAATTGTTTTTTGTTTTTTTTTTATTCAATAAGGATTTAGTGATCTTAGACGCATTGTGTTGCAGCTTCCCGTGATTCTTCAAAGACACCGAGTGAAATGAAATATCGCCTCCAGGACTCACACCCGACATTCACAGGCCAATTTCTCTAAATCTATGATAGATACGTAAAAGTGGTGAGCAATTTCTTTGTAGACAATTTGATGGCCTTTTATTTGAACCGAGCCGTTTTCCGATGGCATCTCTATTCATCGAGGTAACTGTGAAAAATACTTGAACTGTATCAATGATTCAAGATGGCGGTGATTCTACACCACCTATCGATGGGGACTTTATAAACAGTAATCAGCAAGCTTTCGAGAACATCTCTACCAATTTTCAAAACTACACTACTTATTTATTTTTGCTATCCTCCTAAATTACGCTTTCATTGACTGGGCTGCTACGGATCCAGTGATCTTAGAGCTTTTCTTTTTTCAGTTGTATTGGATTGCGAAAACCATTCCTTGAGGAGGTGTTGATGCCAATTTTCAACAACAGATGAATAAAGTGGTTGGATACCTTTCCTTGCGAAATACCTGAGGCAGGAATCCATAAACTAAACTTTGCGGGACAATGAAGTCCTCGCTTACGGATGTATTTAGCTATGTTTCTTTCGTAGTCAAGTAATTTGCTCGCTTTATTTTTACTCACCTAAAACAGGTGCCCATGCATCCCTATTCTATTTACTCTTGAATCTGCCCCTGAATGTAATACATTTAATCGCAAAATTATGTTAATGCGAATTCTGGCGTGCTAGTTTTAAAACTCAACAGATGTTGTAGAAGATACATCATCCCTTATCGAAATTTAATTTAATTTATGCATCATTTCATAAGGGACATTAAAAAAAATGCATGATCCAATAGGTAATCAACTTCGATGGTGGGTGAATCCTTCCAACTTTGGTGATGGCGCTGGGTAAAGTTTTTCCTAATAATACTCTTAAAAGTGTTTTAATGTGCATGAGTATTCACGAGTGTTCTAAAAGCTTGAGCGACATCGACAGATGAATTTCGGCTTTGAGCATCAAATGACCAAAGGTGGGCACCGTTAACGAAAAAGTTAACTTCGTTAAACGTTAAGACGTTCACAAAAAAGTTAACTCCGTTAATCGTTCATCAGTTGATTGATTCAAAATGTAACGAAAGTGAACGTTAAACCGTTAAACGTTATTTTGTGAACCAAATATATATATGTATAAAACCACCCAAACCATCACCTTGAGAGCGACGAAACTATAATACCTACACCGCCATTATAAACTTAACTGAACTGGGCCAAAATTGAAGTGGACCACCCCAAACTTTTGCCTCGGTTAAAATAAGGATAGTTTCTCGAAAAAAAAAAGTTTGTGGTACTCGATAGAGTATAATCTTTCACAGGTTTAACAATTGAAAACTTCACTCCATTCTTCCAGACTTTTTCTTTTTCGGGTTTTGAAGACAATTATAAGGTTATACAAGTTAACGTTAACGGACTTGAGTTAACGAAAGTTGAATGTAACGGAAGTAGTTCGTTGATCCCTGGGTTGCACTAAAAAATTAATACGCAATTAACGCTGATAAGAGATTGAATGGATTTCAATCTGGCCAATCCTAGTAGATTGACCAGGAGAATTGCATGAAATCTTTTACTAATCAATCATTGGACAATTCTCTTTTATGAAACCAGAATTTCTTGCATTCACCAACGAGTACTGACCAAAAGAAATTTCACTAATCTCGTATTCTACTCGTATTATATGTACTGAGCGTTAGTGCAACCCAGGGAATGATTTCTCTAGTTAACTCAATCTTAAAAGTTAAAAGTTACTCCGTTTACTATGGCGATTACAAGGAACAGGAAGTTTGCATGCACACGTACGTACGACGTAACGTAACTTTCAACGTGAAAATTGACGAGTTTGTTATTTGCAATTCCTCCCGTTACAGGGGAGTTTTCACGTTCTACGTTATGCGTTACGTCGTACGTTCAGTGAGATCGCAGACTTCCTATTACTATGATGCGTAGTATATCATTGTGGCGACAGACAATAAAAGAAAATAAAGTTTAGCTTGGATTAAAATATTTTTGCTTAATGATTAGGGCTGGACCCAAGCCGTTACAGGTGATCCCCAATTAATAATTAGATGGGAATAATGAACTATAGCGCCGTATCAAGGAAGAAGGCAGGAATAAAAATCTGACACCTTTTTCTTTATCATTCAAACCTTCTTGCCGATTTTCTTTTTGCCTTTTACTCTTAATTTCTCAAAATCAAAAGGCACCATTAGTATTTTTCTTGACCTACACTCCCAGATTATACGGTTACAAAGCAAAAAAAATGAAGAGAACATCAAAATTTTCTTCAAGTTCAAAGGACTACAACTTCTAAAATGCGTCCATGCATAAAAAAGAGTCTTCGTTTCGTATTCATACAATTTTTCTTGATGCAAGGTTCAATTATTTTGCTGAAATTATTGTGAAGCACCGTGTAGTGTGATTGGCAGTCTTGATTCAAGTGGTTGCTATTTACAAGGTCCTGTCAAGTGGTTAATTTGACGTCACGGATCAATATGACTTTTGACAGATTTGAAATGTTACTAGTATTTAACAATGTTATATATGTGATGCATAACTGAGAAAATGGCAGTGTATCATCCAACCCCGAGTGCCATAACAGCCACGTTTCCCCTAGATGCTCGGGATTTTTTTTTATAGAGTTTGAAATAATTCACGTGGAAAGTGCATTTTCCGGTGTCCCAAGCCGTGTTGCTTATACCTGCGAAACACAAGCACTGGATGCGTTCGAGAAACTGAATACAAAGAAGAAAACGTGAAGAGGATAGATACAGTTCGTAGTGGTATGCGGCGACGGACGAAAGGCGCAAGCAAAGCAACGTCGATGCGTCGTCAATGAATGAATGTTGGTTGCACTGCAGAACAACGAACGTCGCGGGCGTCGTGCTACGCCATATTGGATGACGGCCCCTCCTATGGCTGTTAGTGGCTGATATAATGTTATCTCAGTAGGCGGGTCTTGGCACTGTTGTGTTGTTCAGTTTGATTGACACCGCTGGTTTGATAACGGCACTGCACTTGTCCACCGTTTCGTTTCGACAGTCTCTTGTGCCCACTGTTTATGCAATTTTGCGGATCAATTCCCTCGCCTCTTTCCTATAGAAGTGTTGTCATGCAACTTTGGAGGAAGGTTGGTACCCTGCATCCAGTGGCGGGCACAGGGGAGAGGTAGACACCCAGCTGAGTGGGGACTCATTGATTATATGAGATCAAAACAATTGAATTTCTACATTACTAGCCGTGGAGTAATTCATTGTTAACCTGTTTCTGATTTCTTGTGTCGATTTTCTACTTGAAAAAATACCCTATATAAACCACGGTTGAGAAAATTATTATTATAGCTTCGGCGCCTTATATATCTCAGTTGCGCTTTGAGATTTAATCTAGTGCATCGGCTATAATAATACTTTATCCAATCCTATTAAATAATGTACGCATTATCACGCGCATACATGCCTGCATTCTTCAATAAGACTGGATAAAGCATGGTATTCTACTCGCGGGTAATGGCTATTACTCATTCAGATGCTTTACGACACTCGCCAAGGCTCGTGTCGGCAAACTGCATCCTCATGAGTAAGAAGCAATCATTACCCGCTTGTTGAATAATTATACTATTTTCGACCTTGGTATATTATATAATATACTACTACGAGTGTATATTTATTGATTAAGTATAATTTCAATTTCAATTCAAAGGAGATTAAATTTAAAGAACCCTATTTTTTCAGTTTTTCAAGACATGACGAGAGCAACAAAAAATTTTGAACTGTCACCAACGATCACGGGCTCCTATAAAAAAATTTGTAGGCACTTATCTTGAACATAACCTCTTTAATACGTCACGTTTGCTTGCACCTGCACCATCTCTATTTCAGGAGCTCTATATGAAATCTACTGTTGTCGTTAAGTACCTCCACCATTTATGTAGTTTCGTTACTTGACCGCTCGTTCAATTTCCTTCTGTGTCAACTCAATACTTCACATATTCATGATAATGCCATTGCCATTCAGCACCTTCACCATTTATATGCAGGTACAGGTACAAGGTATGTACATATGTTTGTCACTTCACCATCTATTTAATGTTTTTAATCTTCCTGACCGCCCACTAATGAAAGGGAACTAAGTGGAACTGCGTGATCGTGCTCAATAGAACTTTTCAGATAACGGCCGATATATTCGTTTTGAGGTCCCCAAGATGATTAAAATCTATAAATATTGGGGGAAGGGGGGCACACAATTATCTAGATGTTCAGTGTAAGACGCAGAGGGGGGCCGTGCCAAGAGAGCCCGACGCAGTCGTTTTTTTTTTCAAATTTGAAGAGTGATTGGCTCGTGAACATTTCCAGTGATATGGTGTGATTCTGTTAAAAATAACATTCTATAAACGTTCTGTTATAAAAAAATCCTGTCGGCCATGGCTGTTGCCTATATAGGTAACAACAGCGTAACAGAGCGTTTATGATGGAATGTAATTTTTTAGAGAATCACATCATCAAAATCAAGTTCCAAGTTTAAACCCAAAGGGACGTCTGGCACAAAAATGACCATAGCTAACTAGTTTACTGATGGTCCTGGATATACTAGTCGAGAAAGTAGAGAAAGTGTGGTGCCAGAATAAATTTTCGACCAAATCCACAATTTGGATCTATAGGTAAGTAAACGTTATCGACTTATAACTTAAATTTTTGAGAACTGGACTGCGAAACAACTGACCCCCTTTCTGAACTACAGAGTGTCCCAGAACTCGCGGTCCAGAGTCTAAGACAGTTTAGGAAAATGCTTAAAATGTGTTAGAATGATGTTTATACAAAAAAATTAAGATATGGCGGGTCGAAGGGTTGGGGCTTTGCCCCCTTTAATTTTTATCATCTGATGAGTTTTTAGTAAACTTGTTGAAGGCAGACTAAACAAAAAACTAAACTTTAAAGTGTCTTAAATTTGTCTTGAGCCTGGAATTTTCAGTTACTACATTTCAATATAAAAATGTACTTTTGGGTTTAAAAAAAAATCAAAGACCAGAAATCTACATTTATTACTACACTACGCAACATTGAATACGACCGACACACCGAAAATTTTGCCCGCATTTTCAAATCAGAATAATTCCTGATTGTTTTGGACGATCTGAAATCTGTTTATGCCGTTGCTTAGCCCAATTTTCTGATAATCTCTAATTATGAATAAGAAACTCAGTGAAACTTGAGTAAACTTTATAGAGGGTGACATGTATTATAGCGGTGCAAAACGGCCAGGCGTTCAACATGCTCCCAGTTGAAGATTTTTTTTTCTGGACTCAAACATTAGAGGCACAAAAAAAAACTTCATACCTTGCCACGTTATTCGATTTATTCCCTTAGCCTCTTTATTTACAGGGTAGTATCAAGAAAACAGTTTCTTGGTTTTTCAGTGATATTTTTTATTCCTGGCCGATTTTCAAAACCCAGGGCTCAAATTAAAGCTGAAGCCTCAAGTATAAGAATATCCCATACTTATTCAGAATCGACTGGAAATGAACATATTGAAAATGTATGGTTCCCTCAACCCTCAAGGGTGACCCGACGTTCCATCGGTCTCGGAATCTGGGTTGGGATGAGGATAAACTGATAATCGACCTTGCCCCTGAGCAAAGCATTCATTCGGAACATCTCCAGATGTTTAGAGCTTGAATGGGACAAAAACTGTTGATCAGACAAAATTACAAGTGCATGTGGGTAATTATATGCACGATGCATGGTTATTCTGCCTTGATAACATGTTATCAAGGCAGAATAATGTTTGTTGCTCGTATGAAATCGCTTGTAACTAACGTTACGGAGATGAGAACAATCAGCATTAAAAAATTCTGTTTGTTGTAATTTCCGTAACGTTGGTTACAAAAGCTGCAGGTGAGCGATGCATTCTCGTAACGTTAGTTACTTATAGGCTATTTCATATGAGCAAAAAAGATGATTTTGCCTTGATAACATGCAGTTGTAATTTTTATATCTTTATCAACAGTTGTCCTATTCAAACTCCAAATATCGGAAGATGTTGAATGTTTCACTCAAGGCCAAGGTTGATTATCGGTTATTTCTCATTCCCAGCCAGATTCCGGGGGCAGGGCCGATGAAACGTCGGGTCACTCTTGAGGGAACCATACATTTTCAATGTTTGTTTCCAGTCAATTCTGATTATAGGATCCTCTTACTTAAGGTTTCAGCCTAAATTTGAGCCCTGTATTTTGGAAATTGGTCATTCAAGAATAAAAAAAAATCGGTTGTGTCACCCCAAAACATCCTCGACGAGTGGCAAGGAATGGATGGAAATTTTATTATGAGACGTCCCTTCGGGTGGGACTAAGTTAGAATTTGAGAAAAAGATTGAAGAATTGAGATATTTTCTCTAATAAGGAATTCATTTTGAGCTCCATCATTTGGGTCTGGTCTCGAAAAGCAGGCCAGTTTCTCATTTAAAGTGGAAAACTCTCAAAAAACTTGAAGAATTTCAAAAGAAATTGCCTGAAAATGTTCAAGAATCACTTATCCTATTTGTTTAAAAAGTTGGTATTAATCTGTTCACAATCTAAAAAGTTATTTGCAGTTTTTCATTAGAAACCAAATTATGTAGAAAGAAATAAAAGCGAGTGAGGCCAGACACACGCATTGGTATACATAGATGAAGGTGAACAATCTGAAACTGACAGCACAGAAAAATTGAAAATAATTTGCAGGAAACTGGAAAATTTGAAACTTTGAATTTTCCGGGAAAACCTCAAATTTTTCTCCAAATCATCTTTTTATGAAGAGCGTCAATTACGGTTTCACTTTGAAAGCTCCATCAGTTAAGTCTGGTTTCGATAATCCAGGCTTGTTTTATATTTTAAACAGGGAAGTCCCCAGGAAATTGGAAAGAAAATTATTGGGAAGTGTTCAAGAGCCAGTTACCTCTTGTTTAAAAAAAATGGTGAAAATCTGTTCATGGGATAAAAAGTTGGAAAATTTGCAGTTTTTCCAGAGATGAAAACTCGGAAACCGTGGGTTCGGCTTAAAATTTTTTTTCCCCCAGAAATATCTAATCTTTTCTCCAATTTTCATTCCCAGCATGTCTGCACCTAAAATGAATATTTCGTGGGGCTCACCGCATGTCAATCATGTCATAGTTTGCATTGCAATTTTGCAAATTCACGGAATGTGCTAATTTCATTTTGAAAAAATTACCGCCAGGAAACCGGAACCGTGCCGATTTTGAAAATGGGTCTACAGGACACTCAATTCAATATACTTCAGATAACAATTTGACTTTTTTGAAAAAAGCCGATCCCCGAGCAGTATTGTTTTTTTTTTGAGTGAAGTCCTGCATCAAAAGCATCAAAATACGGGGGAGAGGCCCTCTCGGGTGGCATCGGCTAGGAGAAATTTTGAAAATTCATAACGCTCGACTGGAAAATGCTGGAAAATTGCAACTGCAGACTTGATTGACTCTTTTGTTTTGTTGCTTCCTGCCAAATTTGGTCGCAATCCATCGGATAGATTTTGAATAATTATATGGTAAAGTTTTGAACTTTGACATTTTTTATTATTTGACAGATGACAGACAGGGCAATACTTTTAACTGTTCTGAATACAGTTTTTTTTATGGGCTTTCAAACGGCATATTGTAAGTCGAGTGCCGTGAGATATGGCTCCTGTCATTTCTTGATAAAGACACTTCCGTTTGACAGATGACAGCCCAAAACTATAATGGGCTCATTCGACGGTGGAACCATTTCTGTGTATATCAAAGTTCAAGTCGATCGGATAGACGTTGCGGCTGTTATCGTGGAAGGTTACAGACAAACAAACATATACACACATCACAATCATACAGATTCACAATACTTCTCCTCTTCGTTGGGTGGTGGGTCGGGGAAGTAATATATTTGTTGTCAAAAATTATTTATTGTTGTTCCTTGTCCTTGAATGTAATATGTATCGAAATAGACAAAATTTGATTAGCTATGGTGGTAAAGATATGGAAGATATTTGCTGGAGACTCCGACTGGAGGATAAGCCACAAACCCGTACAACTATGGTGGAGGAGCCGCTACATAGCTCGCCGAATGGATCAGTATAATAAAGCTGTTTGACTTTTTTCCTCCCATTTGGATGAATCTTGATATACAATCATATTTGTTGTTAAAAATGGTTTTAATCGTTTATAAACTACTCAACAATTGAAGTGGTCCATCAATTTTTTTTAATAAAGTTCAAAGTACCCCAGCTCCTGAAAAATAGGACTAATTTGAAAGGTTTCCTTTTACCAAATGCCTGCGCTCTTTTGTCTATCGCATGGTGCGTACAGAATTTAGTTCAGATCCTCCTTGTTGGTTATACAGGGCGTCGCGTAAAACCCTGCAAAAACTAAAAAGTTTGAGTAATTCCCAATTCCAAAAAACATGTTTTTGATGATTTTCAACTGGTCCAGGGAGGTTGATATACCCATATCTTGGAACGGCTTCTCAATTTTCCGATTATCTATCTTAACTACAGGGTGATTCGAAAAAAACAACTTTTTGGTTTTTTGGACATAGCTTTTTTCTTGTTGACCGATTTCCATAATCTATAGCTCAGTTAGAGCTAAAAATTGATGCAAGAAGAAAACTTGAAATTGAGAGTTTGCATCAAAATGACGCAGATCTGAATAATTATAATATCTTTTCAGATATTGAAATGGTTCACGCAAAAAATTCAATCGCATACAAAGTGACATGACTCTTGAATGGATTAACCCATCATTTTGAATCATTTCATGTTTTTTGATCAGCTAACGTATTGGAGTACAACATGTCATCGGTCATATTTGGTACAAGGTGTTTCGTATTAATTATACAGGTCGCTCAATCAGGTACTGCAAAAATGGAAAAGTTTGAACAACTCCCATTTCACAAAAAATGGTTTTTGGCTTTTTCCAAGTGTTTCAGGGGAGATGCTGTTCGCATCATACATTGAGGCGGTTTTTCAAATTTTGGGTTCTATCTCCTCCAATTACAGGGTGATTTCAAAAATGCAACATTCTGGTCTTGCATTTATAGATTTTTCTAGTTGTTGGCCGATTTTAAAAAATTAAGACTCTTGTTGGAGCTAAAGAGTGAGACGAGAAGGCTTGAGGGACGGAATTGACTTTAGACAGAAATTTAGGAAAAGCGAAGGAATCAGAAGTGACCTGAATATGAAGCACCTTAGACATCAGGTTCAGGGAAAGAACAAAACAAAAATCAACTTGCTTTCAAACATACTATTTTTTCCGAACATTTTGAGGTATTTTCCGATTACTTAATTGGGATGAAAATTGTCGATCCAGGACCCAATTTACAAATTAACTTTCCAGAAGATAATACTGGACCTTCCTCGACCAAAAATGGACGTAACCGAAGTTACGTTTTGATTGCCGAATGTTTCCTCCACACTTGATAAAAGGGATAGGCACCAGTTCTGACCTGCGTAACCTAAGTTATGTCTATTTTTAGGTGAAAAACGTCCAGTATTCTTCTTTGGAAGCACCCATTTGTGGTTTGGGTTGGGTTCCTTGCCGACAATTTTTGCCCCATACAAGTGAGAAATGTCTGAAAATGTTCAGAAAAGAATGGTTTGTTTGGAGACAAGTTGATTTTTTGTTTAATACCATTCTCTAAACCAGATCTCTAGGAAGTTTGTCATTGAAGTCACTTTTGATTCGATCCCTTTTCCAGAATTTTCATTTCAAGTCAATTCCGATCCTTGATCCTTCTGACTCTGACCTGAGCCTAGCCTGCTTTAGGTTCAACAAGAGCCCTTATTTTCCAAAATCAGTCCACAACGAATAATGTTATCACTGATGCAAAACTAAAAGGTCATTTTTGAGATCATCCTGTAATTGAAGCAGATAGGCAAAAAATTCAAAAAATGTTTCGAGTTATGGTTACAACGACTCCGCTGGAATAATTTGATTAAACCAAAAATATTTTTTTGCGAAATGGGAGCTGTTCAAACTTTTCCATTTTTGCAATATGCATCAGTATCTGATTGAGCGCTCTGTATAATTTATACGAAACAACTGTATATAAAGTAGGTTCACTTGTACTGTGATTCTAGTCGGCTGTGAGATTTTGTTTCTAAGTTTCCAAATGTGAAATATAGAAAATCCCCAAAACTTTGCAGTTGGCTGCTCTGGCCGGACCAGTTTTGAAACACATTTTTTGCGTATTTCCTTCACAGATAGCCGGAACATTTTTGCGGGACGTGATGTCTGACGCTTTTTTCCATTTTATTGGAAAATGTAACAATTTTTCGACCTGTTTTTAATTTTCACCAATGAACAAATAAATCAAGAGAGCCTCGACATTTGACAGTTGTGAAAAATATTCTTATAACCTCTCGGAGCCGGTTCAACTTTTGGTTCTTCAAATTGAAGAGTATACAATGCCCTTCGTCCAAAAAAGGGGCCCCATGCAATCATCAACCCTTTCGCCTCTTCCAGTTAAAAATACAAGCTAAACCCTGAAGAATTTATGGGCGATACAAGGATCGCCCTGCAGTCTGTCATTGGCAAAAGAATTTACGTGTAAAAAGTAAATTAAACCAAATTTCAAAAAACCCAGCCGCTCAAAGTTGCGTATTGAACCGAAATTGATGTTAGTACCTTCAATTTGCAATTTGCTTTCAATTTGGGGCTTTCCGGGACGAGTTTTTGTCGACTCTGAATGGGCCGCCGTCAAGATGACTTAGATTTGCGGCCGCCCCGTGCTCTTTTGGTGTCTAAATGACGGTAACACAGCTCTGCGTCTCCCTAGTTGCACTTCCACATATGACCAGGTCAGTTTTCCAAGATTTTAATATCAATTTGATAAGAAATATAACTTCACTTCCAGAGAAGTCAGTTTCACACCAGGTGAAAACGCGGCAAGCTTACAATGCTAAAGTAGAAAATTTGCCCAGCCAACTAGAGTCACAGTACAAGTGAACCTATTATACCAAAAATGTCTCTTAAAATGCGACTGAATTTTTTGGGTGAACCATTTCAATTGGCGAGCAGTTTACATTTGCTCTTGAAAATCAAGCTTTAGATACATGCTTCGAAACGCGTCGAGCAGAATAAATATTATACAAGGGAGGAGGCAATATTTTTACTTTCTACATTTACAAAGACTTCACTAAGAGATATGGAGAACTTCATCAGAAGATACAATATGACATTCAGTGCCATTTTGAAGAAATGTCAAACAGGCAAAATTCTTTTTTCAAGCTTGACTTCAAGGTTGTCTTCAAGTTACTTACTATGGCGTCAGCCCTATAGATACAGACAAAAAACAGGTGCACAAAATATCAAAATAGTACTTTGTGTTTGTGACACTGTTTTTCGCAAAAACCAGTGCTATTAAGAAGCCAAAGTATAACCGGAATAGACAAAACATTTTTGAACAGTTTTCACTTTTAGGGCTACAATGTTTTCTAGGCTATTAATAAGATTAGTGCCTTATTTGGAAATGAATGCACATCTTTCTCCTTGATGGACTGGTTAACCTGAAAGTGGTGTTTCTTTAATTGGTGGAAAAGGACGTGATTCGCTCGGATCTATGTTTTGTTTCACGATATAAAACATCAGCTTCAGATGTCTCCGTATCTCCCCAAGTCTGGAATTTCTAGACCACCTTCAATAATAATTGTCGCTTTGAAATAGAGTGATTATAAATCTGACAGCACTATAGCTCTCATCTTGGTAATTGCCGACCGCTGTGAATGTATTTATTATGGGACACCTGTATATCATAACAGAATTAAAGGCCTTTATTCATAAAACGATCAAATCCAATCGCGACAAGATGAACTCCAGCAGACGCCCCGAGTGATCCCGTCGAGCATGGAATATTTCATTCATTCAGTGGGACACGAGCCACCGGGACAGCGGAATTCTTTCGAGATTTTATCGAATCTCAGCTCTCAAGCGGCCAGGATTAAAACCCTGACACTGAGCACACACACAAACGCACAACCGCATGTGCCCCTCTGCTGCTGCTCGAAACAAAAAGACAGGAAAATCAAATAATTATGTCCAAATAAAAATGATCCCGTTTCAATATACATACACACTGGCGGAGATGCGAATTGTTCCCATGCCCGGAGTGATTGTCTTGACTTAGCGCCTTTTCAGGCGCCGCCCACCATCAATAAACCCTAAACGATGCAAAATCGCCCCCCGAGTGCGCCAGAAAAGGACGGCGCGACCTGAAAACATGACATATGCACGCATGCTCTTTGAATTACAAGCGGGGGCGTGACCGGAGCTTCCAAACTTTCAGTGTCGTTTTCAGATAAGAGTCCTGCGGGAGAGTGACGGACGAACGGGAGCGCGCGCGAGCGAGAGAGAACGGCCGACATGGAAATGCCCGAATATTGCCGATCGAGCCTGACATTCGGCAAAGGTCCATAGGTAGCCCTATGATGATATATAGAGTAGACGACTTACGGTTAAACCGCGCTGGGAAGTGGCCCAGATTACAGAGACTTTGCAGTATCAACTCCTCTAACCCGATATCTGTGCGGCCGCTAAGCGCTTAAGACTTTTTAATACTTTCATAGGATTTCGCGAAAACCGCCCCGGCATTTCGGTTTTGGCAGTGATTTGTAAGATATTAACGGGAGCGCGGACAACCGGTGTGAGTCTCATGACGAGGATTTGCCAAGTGGATGATCGCGGATTTATTTATACGGTTTTTCCGGGCGCTTTTATTGAGATTTTTGTGTTGTTCGGTAAAACTGGTTGGCAGAGTGATTCAAGGACCCCGAGGCATTTTCCTTCAGGATTCTAACAGGTGCGTTTTCTTTTATATGTTTACATCAAGGATCATGCATGGACATGTGCTTCCAGTGCTTCAAGCTCACCTAAGCCAGGCCCTTTACAAAAAAGAAGTGACTGAAATTGTATATGCATGATCAATTTGGAAATTCCGACGCTAAATCATCCCCCACTTGCGCCGCACTTGTCATGGATGCAATAAATTTGTGCCCGCAGGATCTGGTTGTATAAATTTCACATGATGATGAATTACCAATTTGTCAGTGTAAGCGGTCTGACAGAAGCTTTTTTTGGGAATCAGATAGATATTGTGATATATTCAAACAATGACCGCGACAACATCCGGTATTTCAATAAAATCTCTACCTCCTATACAATATATCTTTCTGAAACCATTATCTTCTGAGTGATGCATATACTTTTTTACAATAATTATTAAATTAATTAGTGGGTAGCTATTATATAGTACCTAATTTGCATCAACGACAAAAATGCACATAATGAGATATTTGGTTGAAAGTCAAAATCATGTCAAGTTCAATTTTATTGCTTAAATCAATCAATTACCTTTATGATGCGTGATGAGGAAAAACTCTTTTCTTTTGAAATAATGCTATAGATACATTACAATTTCAAACATATAAGTATACGTAAAGTAACTCAATAATTCTCTATATAAACGTGGCTACTTACCGACGGATAGTAAGGTATGGCGCGAGAGTGATCTCATTGCACTTGTATAATGATAACCTGATGCTAAGGTAGCTATGATAGACGAGTTAAAGTAATACCATTTTGTTCACTTATTACTAATGCACTATATTTGATGAGAGAGAATAAAAAAAAGTCACCATTTTACTTATCAAATGTACTTCAAAAACTTTTACATTGCAACTAAATCTACCTAAATACGAGTACAATAATTAACAACAAATTGACAGATCTCCACTCTTCTAATGCATGTATAAAAGTTTTGTTAAAATAACATTTTCTCACAAAAACAATAATTAATTATCCAAATAGATGCTTCAACACTCCTTCAAGCCTATACCTGGAATGAATGGCATTGGTAGAAATTCAAACAAACAGTAATGCAAATGTTATTCGGATGATATTAACCATGTAAGACCAAAGTTACTCTAGGTTCTATTTAAAATAAGATACAGAGTTTGTTATGAACATAAGTATAGAATACTTTTATTATAAGTTGGTATGTATAATTTACATCAAACTATTGTTATAGGCATAAATAATTAAAAACAACTGCACATTCGGGTTTTACATCTTCAACACATTTTTATCTGGATGAACCTCAGCAAATTGTATTCTTATAGCGAGTCTTATATCGCGAGGAGGCTAGGCTTTTACTACCCAGTACGTTGGTAGTGCGGCGCCTCCGCCATCCACTTAATCAAACAATTTTCCAATTGGGTATGGGTATACTTAGTTTGATCATGATCACTAGCTCTAAAAAATGAGAAAGTCTTTTTCAAACCTCAAAACATGGCCCATCTCATCTGAATATCTTATATATGATGGATATGGATCAGTTGGGGACTTCTATCCGTACATAAATGACCTGAATCTATTGAAAAAATTAAATTTGCATTTTGAAAATGAAGATGGGCTTCCTTTGGACGTTTGCTGGAAAATACAAATTAGTTTCGAAATGTGGTCTCAAAATGTGGTCCATTGCCTTGGGGACTTAATGCCCCAATGCATGCGACAAAAAGAGTATGTTTGGCGCCGGCATTCGGAAAAACCAGTTTTCCAAATGACTCTTTACATTTTTGTTTTCATTGTTCTTCTCAATTTTTGAGTATCATTACAGAAAACGGATTCATTTTCAAATGCACCGTCGGCCATCTTATTCTAGAATTGACGGGTTCTATATCTAGAATTTTTGGCAAAAATGAGATTTTCCAAATTTACCTACATTTTCGAAGTATACAAATAATAGCCGGCACATCAGAATTTTGCATTTTCCAAAGCGCGGGTATATTTAGGTATATTTTGATAGGTTCTTCTCAATGTTTCCAATAATGTGTCAGAAAATGTGAAGCTGTTCTTGATGATATCTATCGTGTGTGATCAAATGAATTCCTAATTTAGGCAGGCTGTGCCGCTGTGGCCTGGTCGAAATCAGGGATGCGAAGCTACATTTGGCTAGGACACGACACAGCCTGCCTAAATTGGAAATTCAATTGATCACACGATGGATAATTAAAAATAGCTGAATACCATATACCACTGAAGCTATACATACTTATTTTCTTATTTACTTGACATATTCTACAGGGATATACATAATTATTAAGACAAAGACCTGTCCTCTTTTCTCTGATTTTTTTTCTTGATTTTATGTTATATGATTTGGGAGTATAGGTCAAAAATAATACCAATGTCACCTTTTGAGCTTGAAAAACAAATAGACAAAAAGCTGAGATTTTTTTTTAATGAATGAAGTTTGAAGCGTGAGCTTTTTATTCCTGCCTTCTCTCTTGATACAGTAGTTCATAATTTTGGTATAATTATCAATCACCCTGTATAATACAACATAAAAGTAGTGTTTCAGGGTTGAACATTTGGAATCAGTAATTTTTCGAAGCGCTCTCTCCACTTTCCCGACTGATTGTTTTACTGTATTTTTATTTTGTTTCCAATTTATCACAGCATCATATTTGCATTCACTTCAATCTATAACTACATTCTTGATTGTAAAAAGTGAATAGTTTTGAACAGCTTTTCAAAAAGTCTTACCGTGCCACGGATTTATCCTATAATATGACAGAAAGTGAGTGTTTAGCTGTTATGATCGGAACTGGTAAATTTTCAATGAGTTTTCTTTTGACATTTGAGTGTATGCAGATCAGTGGTGCCAAGCTAAGTACTGAAGCTTATAATTTCATAACCAGATCCATGCAGAAATCGAACTTCATCGACAATCCAGCAAAAGGCTGCACTGAAAACTCTTTCATTCAATTAAATTTATAAGTATATATTTATACTCAAGAAATCCCATCATGTAGTTCTGTATATAAGCGTTAATGTTTGCTTTGTGACAAAAAATTGAAATATATTATTCTAGCTTTGAAAGCAAATTTTCAGGTCTTCTGTGCAATTCCAAAATTCTATTCGGAATAGAATAGTACCAAATAGTACCTATAAGTACCTGCATGCCTTCAGATACCGTAACAATACGTAATTCATCTGATGGGTAAACCCGAGACTATTTTTGATATGATGCAACGTCATGATTGTAACTGCTGTTTTTTTTTTTTGGAGTCTCAATGTGAATATTCCGTCAATTATTATACAGGGTGTTTGCAAACCTGGGGTAGAAAATTGAACAGCAGGTGGAGAAAATGCTCCAAAAGCGCCATAAAAAATAGAAGGGAATCTAGTAAACTTATTTCATCAGACCAAAAAGCAAATTTCCAGTACCTTCGAATGTGTTTTGTGATTTTTTTTATTGTACAAGGTGAGTCATAAATCCTAAAAATATATTTTTTCTCGAAAAGGCTCATGAAAAGCTCTAGAGGTTATAAAACTGATGTAGAGCAACAAATAACACAAATAGATCCCATATGAAATTTTCTGCAAGCATTTTTGAAGAAAGCTGCATTTTCAGGATTCACGATTTACCCTGTAAAGTGAATGAAATTCCAGAACACATTCAAAGGTTCAAAAACATTGCTATTTGCTCTGTTAGAAAGAGTTAACTAAATTCTTTTAAAAGAACGAAAATAGAGGGGGTCGAAGGACCATCTTTTGACCCTCCATATTTTCAAAAATGAAAGCCCTGGATTTTTTTTTCAACATTTTTCTGATACTTTTGAAGAATTCCCAACTGCGGCTCAATTTTCTACCCCAAGTTTGCAAATACTCTGTATATGAGTGATATATTTTATGAATATATAAATGAAATATATCGGTACCTTAGCGATGTACTTAACTTAATAATTGTTGAGTGATAAGTAGATTCCTCTGGATTCATATAAGTAATTAAGTATATCATAAATGAAGAAATTGGTTGTAAAGAGCCCATAACGCAGATAACCATTACCCATCAGTAAAAACAATGAAGCAACAATTAAATTTAATACCAGAAACTAAAACGGAACAGTAAAAGCAACCCCGTGTTCCATGTCCCGCACTGCTGCAGCGGAGACAACGAATCGGACAGGGCGTGTTGTTAAACCGATGACCAAAGCTGTAAAATCTCGGGGATATGTAGAAAAGCAAACGGTAAGTCCGGCAGAAATCCGGGTCGATCTGTCCGCCTCATCGCAAAGCCGGTGACTTAATCCGAAAACCGGGCAGACTTAAGTCAGACCCTCTCGCTCCTACAGGGTCCGGCAGAAATGGCGCTTAATAACATCCTTCCGCGCGGCGGGCGTAATATTTCACCTCTTGCAGTTCTGTTTCGACGGCGCTCCACCTTTCGGTCGTTAGGTCAATTATGGTCGCTAATGATAAAATAAATACCGTCAAGTGATTGGAGTTTGTCCCGGTATCAAATTAGTGGGGTTGTAGGAGTCCCGGAGAGGAGGGGATGAAAAGCACGGGCTTAGTAGCCGCAAAGCTCTCAGACCGATGTCGACTCCGTCGCGACGCTCACTTGATCCGGTCTAAACCTGGCCAAAGCTGTTTTTAAGCTCCGTACCTTTTTTCATGGACTTAACCGACTTTTGGTCTTTGTTCACGTCGCACCTGGATTTACTTACGATCTTTTAAGTGATCCCGGCACTGAGTGATTTTGTAACTGATTTGTGCATCTTTGCGGGGATTTTCCGGCATTAATTTTCGATTTTTTATCGATCATTTCGATGCTCCGCTGCCGGTCCGAAGACGTGCGAGCTCTGCAGCAGCGAACAAGAGTTTCAAAGTGAGTGCGAGAGAACGTCGGCAGGAGTCAGGACTCAAAAGTCATGACGAACAGGTAAACCATCCACGCCACACCAGAAAGAAATACACACTATTTTCAGGAACAGAAATAAAATGTTTATTCTGAAATAAAGTTGCTTTAAATAGCGCCACAAGCTAATTTATTGTTGCGGTCGTATTGTGAATTTGTACGGAAGTGAATACTGAATCCTATATTTTTTTCACAGCACAGCGTGTTGTTGTTTCACAGTTTTTCATGACATATCGATTATTAGTAAGTTTATATCTGGTTTACAGATCAATTTTATAAAACAAGTTGAAAATTAAAATATCATCATGCTTAATCAAAGTTACTCCATTACCACCGATTGAATCATCTAAAAAGAAATAGTAGTAGAAACTATACCTAGCTATAAAAATTAATTTATATACCTACAGGGTGATTCAAAAGTGTCGGACCATCTTGAAGGTGTGTAATATGGAGTCGTAGTAGAGTGCTAGAAAGTTGTTGAAAAAATTCTATGTCTTTTAATTTTGAAGTTATGGAGGAACAAATGTTGGTCCTTCGATCGCTTCTATTTTCGTATTGTTTCAAATAATTTTAGTAAACTATTTGAAAAAACGATAAGTACAAAAAATCAACCTCTGAATCTGTGAAAATTTCCGTTTTGTATACAGGTTGTGTCATGAATTCTGAAAATAATTTTTTTCTAATAGTGCCTACAGTCACAGTGATCCCATAACCTGTGTATAGCACAATAAAACACAATCAATTCCAATAGAATTCTTCTGCTTCTGTTTTTTTAGGAAAACTAAATTTTTGTAGTTTATGACTCACCCTGTATAAAAAAACAGAGATACAATGCAGGTTCAGATGTTGTTTTTTGAGCTCATTATTAGCCACAGTTTACTAAAATATTTTTAAACAACGAAAGTGGAAGAAGTCGAAAAGCCAAATTTTGTCCCTCCATAACTTCAAAATTTTTGGACATAAAATTTTTTGAACAACTTTTCAGCACTTTACTGTATACACTTCCACATTACGCACCTTCAAGGTAGTCCGACACTTTTGAATCACCCTGTATAGGGAAGGGGGAGGGGGGAGGTACAGAATCGCATTCATCCGTTTATTCAACGTCGGCCTATTTCCGCAACGAGGACTAACACTGACGCCGGTGAATGATTTCCTTCACTACACCGGAAATCTTGCCGAACCTCTGTGAGTTCCAACACAGAGTAGGGATTTTTAACGATCACCAACAACCCATGGGGTCGGCACTATCGTTCGTATTTTACGTGATATGCGTCACACCATCTTGCACTTAGCAAGCATTCCAACTGAATCAAGGAGATTGTTTTTGAGGCGAAAATTCGACCGTCGTCGGTGGAGATCGAACCCACAACCTCTGGCATGGCAGTCGGACGCGCTGACCACCACACCACAAGCTCCTTAAGCTTTGAAAATCCATTATAACAAGTTAATAACAGAGAAAAATTGAGAAGTCCCAGGGGGCTGCATGACTTAAAGTGAACCGGAAAGAAATGTGGTTCTATGGAGCTAGGTAGGTAGCTACAGTACTTGCGTTCGAAATATTAAGGCAGGTTTTGTTACAAGGTTGTTTTGTTGTTGAAACGATGTCTATGACTCTATGGACCCTTCACCATCTTGAATGCGACTGAAAAGACATGTCTCGAGACATGTTTATAACTTTGGATTTTGAAGAGCTAACTTAGAAAAGATAAACAACATGCTGAATAAACCGCAAAGAAATTTTGAAGTGTTACTTGAAGACTCTTTAGGAATTTTTTGAGCTTACAGTCAGCAAGACCTTGGACATCTGCGAGAAAACTGAGAAGACCAAGGAAGGTCATAAATTGGAAAATATGTCAAGGTGTGTTAATGAACGTTCTACCAGAGCAATAAGGGGTAAAACAAGATACCTTAAAAAGTGCCACAAAGAACATAGCTTACTGTGCACGCCAAATTGATTTTGGAGCATCAAATCGACATAAACATGAAAAGTCCTGATGAATTCTGGTTACTTTACTTGATTTAAAGGCCAAGTCCGCAGGGGCTCATTGGGTCTCCAAATATTAAGACTCCTGGCGTCTTACTTGGCTTCCAATCCACGCCCACGTTGAGACTACTTCTGTGGTGTAGAAGAATGAAGAGACAAGGGGTCCCGCTAGGACCTTCAATGATACAGCAAGACACGGGGGAGGTCACTATGGCCCCGAAAAACATATCAAAATACAAGGAGGACCTTCTGAGTAACCTCACCAGCAATGGCATTCTCCAGAATACTGGCTATTAGGGTTTGGTATAACTCATCGACACCCATCTCATCGACAGGATAACTTGTCGACACACAACTCATCGACAAGACAACTCACCGACAAGACAACTCACCGACAAGACAACTCACCGACAAGACAACTCACCGACAGGACAACTCAGCGACAGGACAATTCACCGACAAGACAACTCGCCGACAAGACAATTGACCGATAGGACAACTCACCGACAAGACAACTCACCGACAGGACAATTCATCGACAGGAGAAATATTACGATAGCCCTTGAAAACTTACGATAATAAAAATAGGGAGTTGGACAACTCGTCGACACCCAACTCATCGACGGGATAGCCTGCCGGCACCTTACTCATCGACAGGAGAACTAGGAAAACTTGCCGACCAGCACTTGACCCTGTCCCAGTTGTTTTCGAATCAAAGAACCGAATTGCCTGACTTACTCTGACCGGGTTTTCAAAGAAAAAAACAACTGGGACCTGACAAGGTCCATGTCCACGGCTTCACTATGTCCAAGTTGTCTTCGAATCAAAAAACTCAATTGACTGTCTTGATCTGACCGGGTCTTCAAAAAAAAAAAAAAAAAAAAAACTGGGACCAGACGAAGTTCATGTACACACGGCTTTACCATGTCCAATCGTCCAAGTTGTTTTCGAATCAAAGAACTTAATTCCAAAGCCACAGATTTCAAAACTAAGACTAAGGAAAGAAGCTATGATGCAGAACGCCGTGAAGGACAAAGACGGAAGGAAAGGGTCTTTTTGATAACTTGAGGGGAATCGCTCACCACGTTAAGTTATAGTTGAATAAGTTTTGTTTGTTTTTTGTTTGTTTGTTTGTTGCATAAATAAATAATAATTATGAAGATGAGAGAAGTTTTCAGTGATTTGCACATAAATACGGACGTTAAGGCGATTCAGCTTGCATTTTGTGTTCAAGGAATGCCACTTGGTAAAGTTGTAATATGGACTGAATACTGAAACATACCAAATCAGCTTTCTAGCCAAATTTGCACCCCATGTAGGGTGGCGCGAAGGTCCCAAAAAGTTGGAGGTGCAAGAATTTTTTCAAACCAGCTACAATATTTTGAAGAGAAGAGAGTTCAATTTTGTCTAATATGATGCATCACAATGGAAGTGGTGCAGTTTTAAATTCTGAAGTTGGGTGGGGGGAGCGAAGGGGTGAGTTTAGGTAGAAATTCTTCCTCTAGAAATTCTCTCTCCTCGATGCTATGCAGAATCACGTTGACTACGTAAAAGAAAATGAAGGGGTTGAAAATATGAAATTGGACACTCAGAGAAATTTGGGAAAAAGGTGGGTGAAGTTAAAAATTCGGTGAGGTCGATAGTTTGGTACTGGACGTTTTGAAAAATACGGTCCTGTCCTTATTTCTAAACGAATTTCTGGTTTTTCACTTGGCACCATAGTGCCGAAACGCCTTTGTGAACATAAATAATGAATCATAAATTAATATAAATCATACAGTTACTAGGTACTTATTCCAGGTGATGGCTTGAGGTGATATCAATTTTCATTGTGAAAATGAAATTCTTAGTAGTTTGTCGCACTTACGCATATGCAATAGTTTGTTTATTTACCCAATGATTACCTACCTACATAGTCTAGACGTTTTTCGTCCACGTGCTGATTCATAACGTTTCGAATGGGAAAATAAATTTTGCAATAAACATGCAATATGGTATTGTGTATAATGTATAGGTAATATTATTGCGCTGTGAGATATTCATCGAATTTTGTAATTATTGAAAATCTACGACTATTTTATTATTATTCTAAATATTATACGAGTACAATTTGCTATTCATCTTGTAATACCACATAAACATCACATGATAAAATAATGCATAGATACAGCGGCTACCAAAAGTTTTGGGAACACCTGTCAAACTGGTCAATTTTTGAATTCACATTACGACCGTATGATTAGGATTTGGGATTTCGAAAAAATAGCTTATGCTGCCGAAAATTGGAAGAGACAACCTCAGAACTGTGAAAGCAAGAAGCGCTTTCCCAGATCGCCTTAACGATTTGGACGATTTGGATTAAAAAACTGACAAGTTTTGGAAAGTGTTTCGTATAGTGATTCGTAAAAAACCTTGTTCTAAATAAGTCAGTTTTGTTTTATCCATATTATACGTCAGGTCATAGGGGAGAGTTGTCTGTACTGTCCTGGTTTCATAATTGAAGTTTTCAATGTTAATCGAATGAAATAGCATATTTTGATTGGCCCCTCATGGTTCCATCTAAATGCAAATATTATTAGCGTGTGTAGTACCAATGGCGTCTAGAAGCGCAGAATTCTACTAGCTCTTAGCTTAAAGGCGTGTCATAGTAAATACCGTCAGCACATCAGCTCTTCAGCAGTCGCAGTGAGCACTGCGGAAGTCCTATTTTGGATCTCGTCCAATTGAGTCAACTCTCCCTTATACCTTAGCCAAACAAGAACCAGATGAACGAAACATGTATTTTACTTGGCTCTAGTGAATGTTGAATTAGTGAAGAAATAAAAACTTTATTTTACTTACAGGTGTTGAACACAAGCGATGGCAATGAAATCAACCTGAAGTTCCTGCTGTACCGACCGCTGTTGGCCGCTCAAACCAGTACCGACTTGAAATCTTTTCTTCCGCGCGCGTGTCACATTCCTGCTTCACGCTGTTTCTGCAAATGGAGCGCATGGAATCCCTGCCGGATCCGGCACTTTGCTTGCAAGATTTGGTCACGGGAGTCACAACTTCTTCGGCAAATTCGGACATCCATGGGGTTCATCACCTGCACGATTCGGTCAGTTCGGCCGTCTCCGTCAGTTCCGCGATCAGCGGCATCATGAGTGGCGCGTCGGCTTCGGTGCTGGGCCACCATGTGACCTCGCACGAGCCATCTCACCACCACGGGGTCGTTCCCCACACGCCGTCGCTCCACCACGAGCCACTGGAGAAACTTAAACGTGGTGAGTTCGTCAAGATTAAAACGCTTTTTTGTAATTTCGATACTCATGGGAATTTTTTTTTTTTATTGAGAATTTGACTCTTTGAAGAAGTCATATGCCGACTTTGTGTTATTCAATGAAAAAAGCTCTCCTGCCAGAACCGATTCAACCCAATGCAATTCTCATTCATGAAAATATTCAGCTCTGATCTAATAAGTACGAAATAAGTAGGATAAAGCTCTTTTTTGTGAGAACATAATCGAGTTCGTTTTATTACCAATCAAATCTCAGCTATTTTGGCTAGTTAATTGATTCTTTTCTAAAATCAAAATTTTAGAACTAGAGTCTAGAACTGTGCGTCATTTAACTCCCCTCCCAACTGCGCTTCGTACTATTTAGGTCACATCCTCCTCACGCGTGCCTTGTGTAGAATCCTTTGCACTAGGAGGCCTTTGCTATAAGATTTCTTCTTGTGATTATTTGTATAAGAACATTATCCTTTTGTGTAAAACTCTTTTGTTGGTGGATAGTTCTGCGCTAAAAACAATACGAGTTGAGTCACTACTTGCTAGTTCACTTTTCCCTGTTGCCAAATGGGGTGGCGCCAGAGCAATAAGCCCAAGCTGAAAGGAACTTAGGCCTATGCAAGGACAAGGAGAGTTGACAAACCATGGCTACTCGAGTAAAATCCCAACTTCCATGTTGAACTGAACGTAGAATCCAAAAGTATGTTCAATTTTGCAAAAACATTACCGGCGTGAGTACAAATCGGGGTGGAAAGACGATTAGCATTAATAGACCAGGCGCCAGGGAAAACAATAAGGAAATAATTGTTTCCTGGCTGGAAACTAGCTTAAAACGATCTGTGTAGCTTAGGTTTTGACATACTAGTTTCCCCCTTTTCGGAAATGTCGGCGTCATGTCGCCATCATCAACAAGAAGTGCACCAGCGTGGTTTTTGCCGAATATCTTAATTTTGGGTCATCTGACAGCAAAAGATGTAAGGAGTCATTTTGAAGCCTATGAAATTCCCTACAGTTTGGTTTTTCAATCAATTTTCTGCGACCTATGGTCTTCAAGATATAGCTTCTGGAAGCGGGAGTCATTGTCGTGAAAGCTCCATGGCCACTTGACTAGAAAAACTAAAATGTCGATGTGACAAGAAAAATTTCAAAATGAGATTACTCGAGAATACTTCATGCTATAGTTGCGATGATGGTCTTAAACTCTTCCTCTTGAACCGTAGATTATGAATATTGAAAAGTCAAAAACGTCACATTGTACATATACAGGGTGTACTATGGGAGTCAAACCAGAACAGAGAAATTTGACATATTTCTTCGATTTAGCCTATGCGAAACTCTAAGCACTTATCACGAGTCCGATATCAATATGCATTGCTCTGTAAGCTTCACTTGATACACTTAAGAAGTGGTCACCTCACAGCCTTCCTGTAAAATGTTTTGGAGGCCCTCTGAAATCATCAAAATTTACAGTAGCAAAAAATGTATGTAACAGTATAATATATACCAAGGAACCAAAGTGAATTTTTGATCCCTTGGGTGAAGTTTGTTGCTCGAGGGCCCTTTGGGTCCAAATCCTCAAATTAAAAATTCACTTTGGTCCCTTGGTATATAATATACTGTTATATACATTCCTTGGTACTGTACATTTTTAATATTTTGATGATTTCAGAGGGCCTTCAAAACATTTAACAGTAAAGCTGTGAGCTGACCACTTCTTTAGTGTATTAAGTGAAGCTTATAGAGCAAATCCATATCGATATTGGACTCGTGTTAGGTGCTTAGAGTGTCGCATATAGGCTAAATCGAAGAAATATGTAAGATTTCTCTGATCTGATTTGATTCCCTCGGTACACCCTGTATATGTACACTGTGACGTTTTTGACTTCTCTATATTCGTAATCAACGGTTCAAGAGAAAGAGTTTAAGACCATCACCGCAACTATAGCATGAAGGATTCTCGAGAAATTTTATTTTGAAATTTTTTTGTCACATCGACATTTTAGTTTTTCGAGTCAAGTGGCCATGGAGTTTTTACGACAATGCCTCTCGTTTCCAGAAGCTCTATCTCAAAAACCATAAGTCGCAGAAAGGTCATTTAAAAACTATTCCGTAGGGAATTTCATTGGTTTCAAAATGACTCCTTACATCTTTTGCTGTCAGATGGCCCAGAATCAAGATATCCGGCAAAAACCACGCTGGTGCACTTCTTGTTGATGATGGCGACATGACGCCGACATTTCCGAAAGGGGGGAAATTAGTATGTCAAAACCTAAGCCACACAGATCGTTTTAAGCTAGTTTCCAGCCAGGAAACAATTATTTCCTTATTGAGCTAATTTTTGCTCCCTGGCGCCTGGGCTATAACGCCAGATATAGCCAGTTCCATCACCACAGTTTCAAGAGCGATTTAACTTCTTCACGTTCACAGTTGCTATGCAACAGCCAATAGCATGGCCAGTTGCTTGATTACTATGAGAGTCATAAAGTTATTTCGTTCATAAAAGTTTGGTGGAAATGGAGGTTATTTGTCTTTGGCAAAAGTAATTGTCAAGTAATGAAATTTTATTGGTATGTGCATAACATTTGTAGAAAAAGACATTCAAATGATTCAAAAGTTTTGACTGTTTATATTTTTCAAGAATGCAGTGGCAAATACGAGAAAGCGTCGAGTAATACACATTTATTAATAATACCTGTTGCCAATGACAGGGAAGTTACTCACGGCTTTAGTTATACAGGGGTTATTCAGTCAGTTTAATATGACCACTCATTCCATGCCCTCTTTCACCATATTATGGTAAGTTTGGGCAAAAAGATATTTTTTTATTGCACACTGCGACGCGATACGAAGGCTTTTGAAATATCTCCTTTTTCAACTCACTCTGCAAGAAACTTCGCGCTTGTCATTTTTGTCAGAATTTATTCCGAATGACTCAAGAATGTCTTGGGAATTTGACAGGTTTAATTTTATCATCGGCCTAGAAGTGCCCACTTGACGTTTATTCTCGAGAAATTGTGACATTAATTGGCCGGCGAGATCACCTGATTTCACACCGCCAGATTTCTCTCAGTGGGGCTTTTTGACAGCGCGAGTTTATGCTGACAAACCCCGCACACTAGAAGAACTAAAAACTAATATAAGCCGAAATTAGAGCGATCGATGCTGGCGATTCGGAAGCGTAATTTTCACTCGAGAAAGCACAATGCATCAGATCCCGTAATGCGCACTCACTTGACTCATGATATTTTTTAAAGTAAGTATGATAAAAAATGGCATGAAATGAGCTTGATTCTGCTTTTTGACCCATTTCAATCGATAAGTGAGTATAATGGACTTGAAGTGGTTAACTCACTGGACAAGTGGGCAACCCTGTATAAACGGATTTTATCAAGATTTCGATAACAGGTACAAGAAATATTTAATATGTGATGGCTGTTGAAAATTTAATATAAACTGCTCGTCAAAACTTAGGCATAGACCAAAATTTGCTGCAATTTCAAGCATCAAGGATTTCTTAGGAGGAAAGTATCCGATTTGAAAAAAGTTTATGATGCCTGGTAGAGCTTTTCTTCAGCTACCAAATGCTGTGTCGACTCTCGTCACCATTGACTTTGTCCATGATATACAGGATGCCAAAGGTAAGAGTGTCAAAAGTGTCAATTTTTGAAGGCGTGGATCTTTTTTAGGAATAATTTCGGATTTTTTTTCTCCAGTTTTAGAAAGCGGATATCAATATCTTGGAACAGTTTTTGACTTTTGATCGTATTTTGTCTCTTCGAAGAGTTCTTGATTTTTTGTGAAATTTTGATTTTTTTTACACAGAATTTGCTAGATCTGTTGCTTTTCCTTGAAAATCCACAGAAACGTACACAATTGCTGAATGAATTAAAGCATGAGAAAATTTCACCTCATCGGCTCCCAGAAGAGGTTATCCTCTGGATCTCTTCAGCGAAGATGCCCAGCGAAGCATGCTGCGACGTCACATTGACACTTATTAAGCCCAGCGTGGTTAAAAAGGAAGACTTGTAACCACACGTTGCATCAAAATTACCATGGTCACCAATTCATCTCGTCATGGGTGATTTTGTTACTTATCTGAATCATTGGAAATTTCCAAAAATGATATCTCTTAGACGAGTAGAGGTAGAGCCATAGTTCTTTTTTTTTTATTCCAATCGGACACATTATCGGTCATTCGAGCATGAGGTGCAAATTTTCCACGTTTATACTTTTTCAGTGGTGAGGGGGGGGTAATTCTGACGTTTGTCATGTCGGAGCTTTTTTCTTGTGCTTGTCATGTCATCATTGAAATGTCAACATAAATGTATACTGTCATTTTCAGCTGATCAATTTCAAGTTTGAGTTCGGTCATTTTCTTCCTCGAAGTCCAGGTTTCCTGAGAAAACCTTAGATGCATGGTCTTTTGTTTTCACTACTGTTGTGGAAGTGGTAGCTTGCATTCATGCTGACACGTACAAAACAAAAGTTCTGACATGACAAACGTCAAAAAAATCCCCCACCACTGGAAAAATATAAATGTGAAAAATTTGCACATCATGCATGCTCGACTGAACAATAATGTGTCCGATTGGAATCAAAAAGAAGAAATTATGGCTCTACCTGTATTCGTCTAGGAGATATCACTATTGGCAATATCCAGTGACTTGGGCAGTAACAAAATCACCCATGCGGGACTAACTGGTAACCATGGTAATTTTGATGCAACGTATGGTTACAAGTCTTGCATTTTTCACCATGCTGGTCTTAACAAGTGTCAATGTGATGTCGCAGCATGGTTCATTGGACATCTTCCCAGAAGAGATCCAGAGGATCACCTCTTCTGGAGGCCGATGAGGTCAAATTGTCTCATGGTATAATTCATCCAGCAATTGTGTACGTTTCTGTGAATTTTCAAGAATAAGCAACAGCGCTAGCAAATCCTGGATAAAAAAATCCAAATTCAACAAAAAAATCAACAGCTCTTTGAAGAAACAAAATACGATCAAAAGTCAAAAATTTCGAGAGAAGAAATCCGAAATTTTTACTAAAAAAAGTTCCACGGCTTCAAACATTAACACTTTTGACACTCCTCTCTTTGACATCCTGATGTATGTCATGAACAGAGTCAATGGTGCCGTGAATCAACATGGGGTCTTGCAGCTGAAGAAAAGCTCTACCGCAGGCACCATAAACTTTTTTCAAATCGGACATTTTTTCCCGAAGATATCTCTGCTTAAAATTGGAACAAATTTTGGTCCATGTTTAACTTTTGACGAGCAGTTTATCTAATCCAAAATTTCGCGTTTGCGATTGCGTTTTCAATTTTTTGGAAAACAAGTACCTAATGAACAGTAGGTACCAAATTAAAATGATTGTCCAGATTCTCACTGCGTGCATGGGTATCATAATTCATAATAATGCATTCAAAGAGTTTCTGAGCGATGCCTTCAATTTGACAAAATCAGGTTTTTTGCAGAAATTCTCACCTAGTGAAAATTTCTCTCTTGAGAAAACTCTGGTAAATATAGCCTGACGTCTCTCCTATACTATTCCAGAAACTTGAGACAATCTGCTCATGACTAGAGCCCTATAGCACTTCCAGGTAACGTTAAAAAAACAACCATAGTAATACGAGTACACCAATTGATTTTTGCTACCGCCCTTCAAGGTAGTGTTTTGGAATATTGGTTTCCATTACGTTTTTTGACTTCATTTTTGATTGAAAAGCACCTCCAAACACTAATTCACTATAACATTCTGTATTACAGTGAAAAAACCAAAACATAGTTGTGAATGAACCTAACCTAATGCTCGAGAGCCACGACAGTAATCTTTTAAACTATTGAATAAACGAACACTCGAATTTGAATCGTTGCATTATAGCCAGATTCTTATGATTAGGTGAAAGTAAGCATCACTTGATCCTGGGAATCTCCCTAAACTAATTTTTTATCCTGATGCTCCAAGCCGTTCCATCAGACCCAGGAAGTACTATACATAATTATTATGTATTGACTATCCAGTAACATAAGAAGTTCTATTTCACGATTTTTATTCAGAAACAAAAAGGTCAAATCGCAAAAATTAAAGTCGTATAATTTGCACACTCCTCGTATATCAGTCTGTTTTTTATGCTCTGACACGGCGCGAGAGAAAAATACGGCCGCTTCTGTTGGACTATAAATTTTATTGCACGCCGATAAAATTTAATCTGATAATAATTGATAAATTTATATATCGGTAATTACAATCCATAAATTTCTATTAGACTCAGAAAATTGAAGATAAACGTTATGAAATTTATTGCCACTTTAAAGTGATGTTTTTATTGTATTTTCTCCAAGAGCTCCGATATTCGTCGCCGGTGATGTTTGGATTAGTAAATACATCATTTTATCACGCACCGGCAATAGATTTTTTTCTTTTGGTTTTCACACTCTGGAGTGGCACCCAATCAAATTTCAATTTTCGAATTAACACTAAATATGAATTCAATCAATTCTGTAATAACTGAGAAACTTGTAAAGATGAAAAATATAAGCAGACACATCAATCAATGCATATCAATTCACTGTATTTAGTTGGTTGTTTTATATTACTTGATACTTATATGGTTCCGACTGTATATGGTGCACAGTACATTTTGTTACATGCCAAGTGCTTTTACGAGACTGTTCCAGAAGACCGATCAAGCATTTAGGTGCTAATACGCTGTCAGGCCTCTGTGCTCTCTTATTTGAAAATTATGTATTGCCAAGATTAGTGTTAGACATTCTCTTTCTCTTCCTCATTTGATTTTGAATTATTCTGAACTGTTGTTCAAAGTTCACGCTTCGAACGGCTTTATTCACTGACTGCTCATTAAACCCTTTACTCACAAACCAAAACAATAATATAGTATATTATTCAACAAGGTGTTAACATTGCTATAGCTCAAAAGGATTCAGTTTGCTAACACGAGCTTCGGCGAGTGTCGTAAAGTATCTGAATGAGTAAAAGTCATTATACGAGAGTAGAATACTATTCTTTATTCAACTCGTAAACTATTGTAAAACGTGCACAATTGAGTTATCGAGTACGTATTATTCAATATCCATTAGATTTACCCCACTGAATAAAAAATGTTTATCAATAAACTTTGAATACCGTATAGAAATTGGTAATAATGTTTTAGTTTGATAACTGAATACCGGTGGATATAATGGCGATGTCAGTATAGACGTCTGTGGAGAACAGCAAATCGAGTGTGTCGCAATTTTCAATAAATCCGAACAAAGTTTTCCGGGAAAGGTTTTCTTTCCGTCGGACGGAAAATGTGCCCATTTCGTACAGATGTAGCAACAAGGCAATGTTGCGCTGCCGCCGTCAGGAGCGTCGTTTGGCGACGGCCGCCTTTATAATTCGCATTAGGTGGCCATTACCTCGATACCCGGATCATCCGGTATTACCGGTAAGCCTGCAGTTAATGAATCAGACACCTTCGCCTCTTCATCTATTACATGTTTACCGATTTTACCGATTCGCCTTTCTCGAAATTACCTACGCGGGCAGCTTGTCCAACTGAAGTTTTCGTATGGTTGTCTAGAATGTTTGCCGATTGTCCTTGACAATGCGGCTAAAACTGTTTTACAGGAAATCGTGTAATCGATAAATCTTATCAGTTAATTACTTTTACAGCTCGAGTGGCTCTGTATCTCTGGATGAGTACTTGAAAAATTGAAAATTGGGTGAGGGTACAACAACTTTTTTGTATGGATTTAATGGTGCTATTCTCTAAAAAATTACATTCCATAAAGGCTCTGTTACGTTGTTATTACCTATAGGCAACAGCCAATGGGCGACACGAATTTTTACATAACCGACCGTTTATGGAATGTTGTTTTTTACAGAATAGCACTATAAATTGGATTGGTTCATTGGAATGATTTTCACACATGCCATCAACTTCGATTATTACTGACATGAATGAGTACTTGGACTTCAGGAGAGAAATAACATCAATTTATTTAAAGGATTGCGGAAAATCCTTACATTTCATAGGTTCGTAATTTTTGTACAAGACTGCTCTATACGGGGTGCTCTACAAGTCGCGCATCTATAAAAGTACTTGAGTCTGTTTATCACGATGCACATTCAGTTAAGTATGTCACTTTTTCAACTGATCGTACGATGTTGGGAGATGAAGTGTCTGATTGGATCAGGTTTCCTTCACTATGTCTTTTCCTGGACTTGAGAAAAACAGGTTGTGATTGTGACCATCGCATCCCTCCACGTAAGGACGTACGATCAGTTCAAAAGTGACATGAATGAATAAACATCGTGGACGAGATATATAGGTATATGTACATCTGAAAAACTTATTCGGGAGTTACGAATGTTACGATAGCAGCATAGCTAGAAATATGGAGTGTGGTGTAGGTATTTCTTTTAACACCACTTGTATCTGTACCTTCAAAATGGCAAGTTGGTAGACATGACTGAGGTTGGAAAATAAATGGAAGTAATGAGTTAAATCGCACTGCACTTCAATAGTAGCCAAAGCAAGATTTATTGCCGGCCACTTTGACGTGCCAATAACTAGAGGAAAGGGGTTGGAAGGATTATCTTCAGTAACCAGACCATATGTGAGTGTTGCTCGTCAATCTCGAATTGTGTTGCCATTTGCCAGTCACAAGGGTTGCCTTAATAGTCTTTAGAGACTTGACTATTTATACAACAACACAATATTCAACACTGGCGCGAGCTAATTCTAGTTTTGGCTTCATCAAGCAGACAACTTTGTTTTTTCCAAGCTCGCCTGTGCTGTTCCTACCATTATGGGTATGATAAAAACTGACCAAGGGCTTAATACACTCATATAAAACCATAAACTGTGGAAATATAGGTAAACCACTCAATTTTATGCGCCCCTTAATGGCAACTTCGGTCTCATTCACATCTTTATGTTGTGGTAAATGAAGTTAATTGCCAACTCCCCCAAGACTTCACCCTTTCGCTATTTGTGTTTATGTACAACGACAGATGTGACTTATTTAGAAGATAACAATAGAAGAGCAACGTATGGAAGGGTTCGATTGCTATTAATACGTTTGGTCCATATTTGAAGAGTATGGACTTTCAACCTTTACTCGTATACTTACTGAAATATCCATAATTCAGGCAAGCCGACAGATACCTACTTATATCCCGTTCACTTTTCATTTTCAGTGGAACGAGAATGACTTTTTTGAGCAAAACTGAAGTGACAAGCTGGAGTGCTGGGAGGATACGGCTGATGACCGCTGATGATTTCGCTCCAAAACTTTGCAGGTGCCATTATCCGTAGCCGTAGCCCCCCAGCTTGCCACTTTAGTTTTTATTTAAAAAGTCATTCTACTGGAAATAAAAAGTTAACGGAATATACACTAGAGGTGCATGGGGAAAATCTCAGAAATCTGGGAAGAGATTTATTCTGTTTCGTTGGGTGCCCAGAATATACACATACTGATTTTGCTTCTTTTGAATCTCTAAGCAGGGTCGACATTGGCCGTCGTCTTGGGAAAAAAAGGCATAAAACATCCAATTTATCTGAAAAATCGTCAATACCTTGCTATTGAACTTAAGAGACAAATATTCAGGACGCAAAATATTCACTGCTTAATGATTTCTCTGCAAAATGAGCCATGAACTTTTGATGTAGGTACGACTGTAAATTTCAAAATTATGTGAGACAGAAATATGAAGGAGCAGCACTGAGCAGCAACAGCACCTATAAGCAAAAATTGACAAAGAATCCAACCACTGATGCCCCAAAAAGGTGCATGAAAAGTTCATAGTTCATTCTTCATTCTATATTTCGCTCTTAAGTTGTAATTAAATGAAATATTTGCAATAATTATTCAAAATGAATTGATTTTTATAAGGACATTTTTCAACATGGCAGCCAATAGCCAATGCTGGATACTGCATCAGGGATGCAAAATCAGTACCTAGTGCTAGTGGCATCCTGGTGACACCCAACCAAACAAAATAAACTGGACGACCTGCCGACTGGCCTAAATCTCATTACATACCCAGAAATAACTCAAACAAAGCCATTTCCATTTCTTATTCGCATACATTGTAGCCTGATGATGTTAAAACTGCCGAAAGTGAGAACCGTCCTCATTAATTAGTAACCGGAATTTTGGTCATGTTAAACAAATTTCACGGCGCGGATAAATGGGAATCCGCTTGAAATGTGATCCTGCTTTTTTCTGAGCCCTGTGGCCTGAAGTTGGCATGTGTCAGGGTGGCACGACCTTTAGCCAATATTTTACCATACCCAGATATGTGTCACTGGATGATGTAGGTACATGGTGTTCGCATATATTTCAAAATTAATATTCCAGAAACTTCGGGGTATCTACTTTCTCTAGATGGTTTTATGATGGCGAAAACATACAAGGGGCGGACCAGGAAAAAATCAAGCGACTTTTTTTCAAATAGGTGTAGATTCGGTTGGATGTAAAGTGATATAGGTAGGTAGTAGATGTCTTTTGCGGTTCGTCTCAAAATTATTGCAGCCCCGTTATTTTTTTCTTCGGCATAAAATTTATGTAGCAGGCTTGAATAAATAAAAACTTGATACCAGAGTGATCCATCCCGATCCACACACTCTTTTTGAGTGCTACTTAGGTATATTCCATAAACTTTCTATTTTCAGTAGAATGACTTTTTGGAGCAAAAATTAAGTGACAAGCTGGAGCGCTGGGAGAATACGTCCGATGGCCACTGATAGTTTCACTCCAAAACTTTGCAGGTGCCATCAGCCGTAGCGTAGCCCCTCAGCTTGTCACTTAATTTTTGCTCCAAAAAGTCATTCTACTGAAAATAAAAAGTGTATGGGAATATAGTTAATATATTGGTTAACCTCATTTATGACACAATAACTTTCTTCTTCCACGCCTCAGATGAGTCAAATTATTCCTACTGCTAGTACTGCTAGTTTTATTTCTTCATAGGCCCCAAAATACAAAATTATAGTATCGAATGACAATTCGCAAAGGATCCACCGATTTTAGCTCCCAGTTCATAGTAATTATTTCTTAGAGGAAAAACAGATTGATTTAGAAATCGAGGGTACATTAAAATACTTATGAATTGATCAAACTATCTGCAATCATTTTGAACCTTTCTAACCCACCTCTCCCAACTTTTGAACCTTCAAATAATACCACCTACTTTGTCATATTTTATTACTCAAGATTGAAGATAAATCAAAATACTTGAATCTAAAAAAATTAAAATCTTCCAAGCACCCAAAAGCTGGTTGTTTGTCAATAAATTAAAGTGAGGGATTTGTCCTCCAAAACTCCCGATTCGTAACAAATACTGAATATGTACACTGAATACTGAATAGTTTTTGAACAAAAGCAGGTAGACTTAAACAGTTGGGTAGGACATCTTAAGTAAGTATGCCTTGGACCTTGGATTGGAAGATCCTCTACCCCTTTCATGTCCTTGCTCACTTGCTCGATAAAGAATCTCTTGACTCAAGATACCATATTGAATCATCTGATTAATGTTGACTTTATGTATGACATACAGGGTGACAATGAGAGGAGTGCAAGAAAGACCTGAAGAGTGAAGTGACTGTGGCAATGGATACTTGCCATTGGTGCATTTTGAACAATCCTGGGTCATTTAACATTTGCAGCCAGGGCCGTCTTAAGCGGGCGTGCAACTCGTGCATGGCACAAGAGCGGCCAGACTCAGAGGGCGGCATTTCGGGGCAGAAATGCATTTTTTCTTTTTTTTTTTTTTGCTTTTTATATTTTACCTCCACGGCCGCCCCTGAACATTTTGAAAGGTTCAAAATGCAAAAATTGCAATTCCAGTCGCTGTTTCTGTTATTTCAATAACATAAAATTTAAATTAAGGGAGCTATATACAAAATTCAACTTTGAAAATGGAAAAAGGAGCGGCCTAACAGTTTTTGCACGAGGGCGGCCAAATGTCTAGAGACGGACCTGTTTGCAGCATGATTGATTTGCCATAATCCCAAAAGGGGCTCAGGTCCTTACCACTTCTGAGGGCCAGTGGGATCAAATTGTTCCATGGTATACAATTGATACAGCTATTGTGTGCTTTCCTGCATTTCAAGGATGAGCAAGACCCTTGGCAAAGTCTGCATCAAAAAATCCCAAAATCCCTAAAAACAATAACTCTTTGAAAGAACAAAATACGATCAAAAGTTCAAAACAGTTTTGAGATGTTGATGTACGCTCTTTTAGAAAATGTAGCGAAAAATTTTGCGGCTTTTTTTTTTTGAAACGGCTCCTTGCTGAAATCAGGCCATTTTTGCACTCCTTTCATTGTCACCCTGTATATATTTCATAAAAGATCGACAATCTACATATCACCCTCTAAAAAAATTATTAGAAGAGACTGAAGCTTAGCAGTTCTGGGATGAATTGCTGAAGGATGAAGCTTAGGAACAGTGCTAACCGAATCATAACCGGTTACAGTGGCGGACGAAAAAGGGGGCGGTGGAGGCGGTCCGCCCCGGGTCTCCTCAATTATCTGAAAGGGCCCCCAATTCCTTTTGAATGTAAAAATACTGCAAAAAATGGATAAAATAAAAAAAAAACAGTTTTTTTCTCAGCGGTCATTTTTTTGCATTATTTAGGTACACTTACCTTAGTAACTTTTTTTTTCATTTTGAAGTCACCTTGGCAGGCCTCATGAGAACAGGGTTTGGAGGCCTACACACAGAAAACGTGTCTGTATCACGGAACCTCTTAGAATTATATTCACTTTAGGCAAGGGGCTCCGACATCGGTTTCAAGAAAACCATCTTCCTTCCCATTTAAATCCATGGAGCTCTAGCAGTGTGAAGCTTAGGTCTCGAAAGAAGAATTCCATAGAGGTTTATTTGTTAAAGACTTCAAAGTTCAAGGAAGGACCAAATATATGGCACACGTATTCTTGTGCTCCGGCTTGTGCTTAGACCCATCACCCCACAAACTAACCGGGAATAAGAAATTCCGAAAAATTCGGCCACGCACCACCATAGAAGCATCGGATCACATCCCACTAATCACATACCTATAATTATTTTTGTAAAGTGTTGTCAATATGTGTCATGTCATTAGACCTGGAAGGAACCTGGCACCTTGGAGAAGTTCTTCGAGTTTGATTGGAACCATCATTCTCAACTCTAGAGACAAAACTCTACTTATCTCTCTAAATTATTGTATATTCTTCTTAAACTCACTTGTTGCCAATTAAGAGTTTAAAAACACTTTATTCAGATTATGTTAAGATTGTTAAGTACCACTTACCCCGCACATTTAATTATTTTAGCGCCGTGCGCTCTTCGAAAATTCCGTCTCGAGGCACACAACCGGTAGATTATTCAAGTTCGAAAGCAAACAAAAGAATTTACCTATTCAAGCCGATCCTATTAAGACGACACTGTTTTGAAGGCGTGACAAGAAATTTGCCAAGCATTAATTCCTCTTAGATTGAGCTTACAAGTGTAATACTTTGGATTAGGGGGGATCATTAAAATTATGCTTGGGAATTATGGTATAAAACTTGATAGCACATCGAAGATTATCCGGGATCATCTTGTTTTAAGAACGAGCTCTTGATTTATTTCTCCTTCTGTGCGCGCCTTTGGTTCGCATTTTTTAAATTTTCTCCGCAACATGCACACCGACAGAGGGCAGGCGACCGAGGGGGTGCGATTTTATGCGAAATTACGCCGCTCCGGCATCTTTTGCTTCATTTAATAATTTCGAGAATCGATGGATGGGTAAGAAAATGCATGAGAATTTGAACAAGTGTCGATGTGCAGGAGGCCGTGCACGGTTATGACAGCGCCCCCCTGCAGTAGATTAGCGAATTATTCCGACTCGCTGACGCTATTATAATGGCCTCCCCTAAATACAGGCAAACGCATCGTTCGTCATCGCCTACTGTGTTGAGAATTCCGTGCATCATTTGATTGATCGACGCCACTCTCATAAAAGAGCCATCAGAGTATTGAATGTTTTGTATGTGGCACACATGAATTAGCTGCCAAAAGGGTCTTTGAATGTCATCAATACGCGCTGCGCGGTATATTAGAAATTAATAGGCATTGTTTAAATTCATGCCCGCGTCAAGGGGTGCACCAAAGGTGTTGCCAATTCACAAACGAACTTAATTGCCTCTCATTTTGCCGAAAACGAGTATATGAATGTTTTCGTTGGTCTTTTAATGATCATTTTATGGCAAATGACGGAAAGCAGTTTTTGAATTCGTATACAATTGAACGTCGCAAAACGTACCTGATTTCTCTCGTAATTTTCCTTAGGTACAGTCGTAGTTCAAAATAGCACAGTAGGTAGCTATAATAGTCAAGGCTTAATTTGACAAAAGTGGTCTCTAAAGTCTAAAGTTAATTTGAGTGTGTTTAGCGGCATGGAAAGGTAACCGGTTGGCCATAAAACTTTCAGACTATAATTCGACCCCGTTGGATTCGAAGATCCCGGTTTCCAGAACAAAAAATGGTGGCTTCTGGGGCAGAGCCCCTATTTTCGACAATTTTTTCAATTTCAAGTTTTTCCAGTTTTTTGCGTTTAACCAGCTAGAAGTTGAAAATCATAGTAAATACGGCAAATTTTTTCACATGATTCCAATGCTGGATCAGTTTAAAGCCTACAGAACAATTTTCCTTTTTAAATACCTATTCATAGTCGTCTTTCCTCATCATTAGAAACCCAAGAAGTACAAAAATATGACACAAAAACTTCGACCTATGGGGAACTACATCAATTTTGCGAATCAAGTCCATACATATGCGGGATCATAATATGTAGAGAAAACTTCCAGAAATATTTTGGGAAAGTTTGGTTGCTCCAAAACTCACAGTTGAGGAGTTATGAATTTTTTAATCAACAGGCAAGTCATACATGTATGCATGCATGCATGGTCAATCTAGACTTTGTATCAAAACACCGGGAACAAATTCGCCCAAAGCTGATTTTTAGTTCAGTGAGTCCTTAGACCATAAGAACTCACTAGACAATTTTCTCGGACTTTCTCGTGTGTGCTTCATGGTCTTTCTGGTTTTCGAATGTTTTGAGTCGCTGTAAATTCCAGTATTCGCCTGGAATTCGCACCACTGCCTCTGACATATTTCACAATTTTATCCAGATAAAGTATTATTGCTGTTGTTTTGTATCACCCGGTCTATACAAATACACTTGGAATCATGAAAACAGTGAAGAGAATCGAACTGCGAACAAAATAAAATTCCGTCTATTTCTGGTTCCTAGTAAAGTCACAGTAATAGAACAATTATCATGGAAAATGTATAGCATGCATTTAAAACCACTTCCGCTAGATCAAGGGAGATCAAAAACCTTAAAAATGACTATAGTGATGTTGTCGAACAATAATAGTAAATGCCGCTGAACTCTCTTTTTTTCTATTTTGTGCGTAGTCTATAATAAGCTAACTGAAATCTGTCAAAGATAACTTAAATTTTTGAGCCAATTAGATGCTTTTTTAGTAACGGGTATAGATTTGTTCAAAATCATCTGTGCATGGATGATCTCTGGCTCCGATTTAGAAGCCTTTTAGGTGGAGCTGCTCTGAGCGTACAGAGAACTTTAAAATCACTTACATTTATAACATGCCTGTCTTTCATCAGCTGTTGATGAATGCTGGTACATTTTGCACCCGCATTGATTGCTAACCGTGACTAGACTTTGTTAGTTACGTTTATGGCGAGTTTCCTCTGTACTCAAGTCATGACGAACACGTAATTATTCATCTTTGCAGAATCATCTTCACTTTTGGACAAGATACAATGTATAACCGTCGGTGCTGGCCTCACCGACGGGACCTGACGACGGGCTACCAGCTTTACAATTCAAAATTTAAAGAAAAAGTGGGCCCCATTAGGACATTCAGGTCTGTTGTTTTTGCTATGCAGTTAGCAATTCAGCTAGTGAGAGGCTGGGCATTTGCGATCTATTGCTTGTGCTTATACGCGGTAGGTTTTGCTTGCATGTGGTCGGAAAAGTAAGTTTCTCAGATCAGATCAGCAAGATGTATGTCGCAGAAAAAATTGGTGATAAATATTCGGTGACATTGTCAAATTTCAGTCATTGACGGATTGTCTCGATTCTTTAAATTTGACAGTCAACAATTCAAATTTGATAAATTTTTTTTTGGACAACTCACTCACACATGGTTCTGTCAGCCTTCATTTGATTGATTTTTTCTGATTAAAAAATATATGTACTTTCAGCTTTTCAAGTTGGGTGTAAAATGCACAATAAAGTTGGAGAAGAAAGAGCCCCGGTGATACATGGAAAATCTTAGGAGTATAACTGTCAAAAAAAGATTTGTTAGAAGTATTTCCGAAAAATGTGCATCATTCTCAACACAGTGAAGGGTGGCCACTGGCACTAGCCAATTTGTCGATAGAACCAGAATCTCGCGCTGGTATTTTGTATGGAATAGTCACAAAGTGTACAGTAAACAAAAGTAATCTTGTTCTAATCCTGAGATCCCGTTTCAGAAGTGTTAGTTTATGGGCGTGCCACCTGGCGGTCTAATATGTGACTGATAAATGACTTCCTAAAATCCGAAAGGAAGGCCAGATTAAGGGCTTAGTGGACGTGTCGCGAGACTGACGGCGGGAATCAACCCCCTGACTCTCCACCTCTGGTGGTGGCTCCTGCAATCAACCCCATATAGCTGGGGCTGTGCTGGAGCCAGAGGCTGTGTCAGGTGTGCCACGCCGACGTCTGTAAAACGTGATGTTATTAGTGTTTTAAAGTCCCGCATGCGAACACCTCTAAAAAATAAAGACATTCGTGGTGCGGTTTAATTTACTTTTTTCCCCTCGGCTATATCCACAAGAATGTTGCGAGTTGTGTGGCGGCATAGAGCTGGTATACAGCAGGAGAGACGACGAAAAAGAGTCGTCGGACGAAAAATAGCTTTTCCAATTCCAAGGCGATGGCTTATCCCTAATTCTGGAAAGGTTCGTTGGTCAGGGTATACGTAGGTATAAGTCAAGCAAACTGCGTACATTCTCAACTTTATATGTCGATAAAGTCTTGTAAAATTAAATCAAACCTATGTGTAGTTTGCTCTATTTGAAGACGGAATAGGTAGCTACACTTAGTTGGGTAATAATAATTATACGAAAAAAAAACACTTATTCTCGGATAAATTGAACATGCAAGTTTTTCACTTGATTTTGCTATTATTAGGCTTGCTTAACTTGTTTCGTAAGATGGTGGAAGTCGAGGTGGAAGTCTACCATAATGTTGGTGAGGTAAGACATCTTTGAAAAAGTCATTTTCAAGATGGCGTCCAAAGTGGATGCCAGGAAGTAATACAACAATGCAGTTTTGGTTTCTGATAAAAAAAAAAGTTCTAATAAGGGGAAGGTAGTCTAATTAAAATGAATAACAATAATAATGCATCATATTATGTCGACATATAAGGCGTGAAAAAACACTTTTTCGAAAGACGAGTAAATTTAAATCTTCATTTTGACACATTCTTCAACAATTCATTTTTAATCATAATCATATATCCACTGAAAACTAAACAGACCAGTTTTCGCGGGCATTTGACCTATGATTTTCTCGTATACTTGCTCCAATGTATATATTTCGCTGATCTTGGTAGGCTATTTGACTGATCATACAGTGCCACCAGTTTTGTTGGAATCGGCCAAGAAATAAAAATTTGACATGGAAAATTAAATTGCGTGTACATATTTTCAAGTCGCCTTTGTATTATTATTAGTCTTACTATTATTGGTTTCGTTGGCTACTTATAGAACCTAGGATCCAGACATCAAACTAAAACGACTTTTCAAGTTGAACTGTTCTTCAGATAGCTAAGTTTTTCCAGTTTAGGCATCCAGCTTGAAAGCCATCTTGAAAATAACCGCTGTAAGGATTTTGGTACATTTTTACTATGGTATAAAGCATACCTGATGATGGATGATGAATGATGATGGAATCAAGTATGAGGAACCTGCATGTATTAATTTGCCCGTGGGTAATGTTTAATGACCCGACTAACTATCTATACCAAAAAGACCGAGTGAAAAGTGTCTCAAAATCTGCTTCATCAGAATTTGAATCCCATATCCTTCCTCATCTATACTTGTCGATCCACAAAATTCATATTTTGGTGGCATTTAGTGAAGACAGAGGAGATAAGGAATTCATGTCAAAAGTAATGTTCATGTTACCATGGTTCTGTAGCACACTTGAAAATGATTGTATTCACATAATTTTTTTACGATACTTAGATTTGCGTTACTGAAAATCTCAAATTTTCTCCAAATATTGCATGAGACGTTGTATACTAGAATTTTGTTCAGTTCAGCTGGGCATTGTACCCAGGGCTGGGCAAAATACTTCGAAAAATGTATTTAAATACAAATTACAAAATACACGATCCAAGATAGTCGAAATACAAAATACAAACTACTTCTTGAAATTTCATTGAAATACAAAATACAAAATACGTATTTTGGAAAACTAAGAAATCCAAATACAAAATACATTCTTACTGCGTATTCTAACCATTTTATTGGAAAAACCGTAAAATGCAAGTATTTCAATGGGAACACTTCATTGATTCAATCGCAACAATAAGTAAATTATTATGAACTATGAAAAGACAAATAAAATAAACATAAAGTGAATAAAACTTCATATTCAAACCTATTCCTTACTTCATTCATCAATTCTTCAAAATAACAAATGTTGATTTTCTTTGGGGCTAACCAGCTTTTTGAAAATATTGTCCGACATCCGAAATGGAACCTCTCGTGGCTGACGGTAGGATGCATTTACCAGTAAAACGTAAAACGTAAAAGATGCAATCGAACTAAATATCTATCCCAGATAGTGTGCAAAAGCAAGAAATGTCAATGGGGTGAATATAATATTACCAGAACAATTTTGGCCCAAACAGACTAAAGAGCATGGTAAGGTTGGTAGCCATTCCTATACGGCATTTAATGATACAGAAAATTCCTTCTGCATGAGTGTTCTACAAGACTTAAAGAACGATATAAGAAGGGGAAGCACGAAAGCTTCCCCTCAGGGGGCCGCAGGGGGCCCTGTCCAGTTGACGGTCCAAAAACTCCTGCCAAACTATCTTTCAATTTCGTTGTATCACTCAAATGGGGATGATGTGACTCCATTGTGAATCTCGATGGCATTGGTCTCCATGTCTCTCCCATCCTTCATGCTTGAAAAAATAATTTCTTCGGGAGGTCAGGGAAATTACTTTTTATTTTTTTATATATACAAGAGGACGCAAAGGTGACATGTTTTGTGTCCTAACCTGTTATATGGCATTCCCAAAATCCTATTATGAAGTCCATTTTTCAAATTCTCAATTTTGGACTGACTGGTAGACTAAGAATTAGGTATTTTTTAACATCCAGTTCAGATGTACTTTTTTCAATGTCCAACTGGATGTTATTGAAATAATCGCAGGGGTGGATAGACTGAACTATTTTAAAAACATTATGTCCAGGAAATCAATCCTAAACCGGCCATGGAGAGTACAAAAATTATTTTTCTTCCGGTCGGTCGAATTGCGATGCCTATACTACGTCCGTCAGGGAGAGCGCTGAGCATCGCCAGACTAAACTAGTATGAAAACAGCCTAAACGAATTCAAAACTGTCTAAAACAATCATCATGTGTTTCGACATTCAATTCTGAGTTGGCACTCAGAGTTTTAGTCAGTTTTGAATTTGTTTAGGCTGTTTTCATACTAGTTTAGGCTGGCAATGCTCAGCGTTTTCCCTGACGGACGTAGTAGGCATCACAATTCGACCAACCGAAAGAAAAATAATTTGTGTAATACTCTCTATGCGCGGTTTAGAATTGATTTTCCCGACATAATGTTTAGAAAATAGTTCAGTGTATCCACCCCTGATGATGATTCCAATAACCTTCAGTTGGACACTGAAGAAAGTACGTCTAAACTGGATGTTACAAAATATCTACTTCTTAGCCTACCAATCAACCCAAAATTGAGAATTTGAAAAATCGACTTCCTAATAGGATTTTGGGAATGCCAAATAACAGGTTAAAGCACAAAACATGCCAACTTTGCATCCTCTTGTATGTACAAAAAAATAAAAAGTGATTTCTCTGACCTCCCGAAGAAATTATTTTTTAAAGCATGGAGGTGGAAAGAGACATGACGACCAATGCCATCGCGATTCACAATGGAGTCACATCATCCCCATTTGAGTGATACAACGAAATTGAAAGATGGTTTGGTAGGAGTTCTTGGACCGTCAACTTGACAGGGCCCCCTGCGGCCCCCCTAAGGGGAAGCTTTTGTGCTTTCCCTTCTAATATCGTTCGATAGACCTTGTAGAACACTCATGCAAAAGGAATTTTCTGTATCATCAAATGCCGTATAGTACCGTTTTTCATTGTGTACCGACCCCACTAATGGGAAACAAATGTATTTTGTATTTTGTATTTTGAAAATCAAATACTTCTCCGAAAAATGTATTTAAAATACAAAATACAAAATACTAGCTGCCTGAACTATTCCAAAATACAGAATACAAATACTTCTCAATCAAATGTATTTAAATACAAAATACAAAATACTTAAATGTATTTCAAATACGTATTTCAAATACTTGTATTTGAAATACCGCCCAGCCCTGCAAATTGTACCATGCGATCAACAAAATTCGGAATTGGGGTAGGCTGTGCCCTGGCCGAAAGCAGCTTGACATCCTGAAATTTGACCTGGTCACAGCCTACCCCAATTCCGAATTTTGTTGATCGCATGGTACTTGTAGTGCATGAGTCAACACAAAGCTGTTGCATCTCTTTTTATGGGCCGTTCACAGCTTGTAATTTTCGCCGCATAATAATTTCTAATACTACAAAATAATGTATCAAATAATTGCACTGCAAATTATTACAACCTTATGTGGACGGCCCAAAGAAAAGAGAAGCAACAGTGTTGTTCTAATTCATGCGATACAAATGCAATGCCCTGAATAAGTGGGCCTCAACATTTAGGTAATCATTATAAATAGTTGGAGCATAAAAAGAAAAAAATAACTAAGTGCACATCAAAAGCATAAAGTATTTGGGGTTTGCGGAGGACTAAAGACACACTTTTAGTGGGGGCTACAACATAGGTGGGGGCATAAACCAGGCTTCACGGTCCAGCTGCATATACAATGTTTTCTTAAGAGGTTTTTGCGATATTTACGATATTACGATTGATAATTATTGTTGAAACTGCATAGCCCGGCCAGGTAAGATCTCTCACAGCTATAACATTGTTTTTGGAAAAATACATTGTCATTGAAAATAAAGCTTACATCCCTAGATCCCTAGAAGTAGAACTTTCACGTCCACGGGTAAAATGTTTTACGTTCAAAAATGCGGTAAAAATCTTAATTTTAGCCAGAGTATCAAGAATTGTTCTGCGATAACATTCACCGCCACTTAACATTCAAACAATATAACGTATGGTCCGAAAGTTTTGGGAATTTTTTTAAAAGCTAATAACTTTTCATTGATAGTTTCAATTTCGTAACTTAATATTGCAAAAACTAGCGTCATCTTGTACAATTTCAAATTCGTATTCAACATTTTGAAGATGGGCCATTATCTTTGATGGCTCTCGGTTTTCTTCTGCCATGTTCGATCATTCTCTGGACAACAGCAGGATTAATTTCTCAGAGCTCCTGCCTCCCAATGTACCGCAAGCTCGACCAATATAAGATTTTTGGTAAGTATTGAGTAGGATAGTATACGACAAGGGATGGGAAGCTGCGAATGAAGACCAATTACGGCGTCACATTTTTCAATAACATTAGAGATTTTCGAATTTGACAAATTGATACAGAAAATCATGGAACATGGCAGAAGATAATTGAGATCCATCGAAGAAAATGGTCCATTTTCAATATGTTGAATATGAATTTGTTAGTGTTATATATGATGTTAATTTATGCACTATCAAGTACGAAAATAAAGACTATTCAGAAAAAGTTATTAGCTTAAAACTATTTCCCAAAACTTTCGGACCATACGTTACAAAGCTATAAGCAATGCCTCGCGGCGTCATTTTATGGATGAGTAGCCTGTCAGTGTCAACAACCTACGCTGTCCCTGTGCCTAGGAAAGCACATAAAGCCGTTGGTCCACCTGGGTGAGCAGCTATACATTGTTATAACTACTTGGAACAGGGTGGTTAAAGTGGTATTACATTTATTATTTAGGTACGGAGCAACCTTCGGGATCTCCCCGTAAGTAATTGCATACGATTATTATCACCTAACGTTCTCAAAATGCAACCTAAATAATTCCATCACGAAATTTTTAACAAAAAATTGCACAAGTTGCATGCAATCTAGCACTATCATCAGACTATAGGCCATAAAACGTTATGTAACCATTACAATAATTATTATGATCATGATGATGATATTTTCAGACGTAAAACGTGTCTCTCTAAATTGTGATAATAATTTTAAAATTTTATTTATTCAAATTATAAAATAAATATGACGTTATTTACACTCTGCACACGGGTACGGGCTATTGTTAACATTATTTGTCTCACACAAATTTTGTGAAATACTTCGTATTTGTTCCTTTAATTAAACATCGTAAACGGACTGAATGCCTAGAACAAATATTTTTATTTGGATAATTTACTTAACAACCTAAATTTTTGTCATTTGTTTTTCGTATTTACTTTAGTTTACAGCCCAGCGTGCATCCCCCAATAAAATTTTACTTAATATCACGTATACCTATCTAGATAATATTGACAAAGACCCAGGCACTAAACAAATACCCACCAATATAAAACGTGTTTTAAAAGAAAAGTATACGACTTGAAGATCAAGGAAAAGACAGTCGAAACAGATTTTCAAAAAATACAAAAAGAACGAATCTGAAAACGGCGCTATAAAAAATTTACAATCTTTCTGTCTTGAAAGCATACAGCAAGCCTAAATATTTGCGTGCTGGCGACAATGTTTTTGAAACGTCTCCCCTGATATTTAAATAATACATGTAAGAAAAGATAAAATCCTTAAACATCATGCTGCTCGCACAAGTTCCTGAAACTTATAGCGGTAATCAAGTTTTCCGCGTGCATAACGACAAAACTATCAAACAATCACTTAAAACTTTGAAACGTTGCAAAGTTTGCTTTAACTTTATAAAGGTAAATCTTAATTTAGACCTTATACAAGTTTAAATTAGAGAAGTGTCAGGTTTTTCAAAAGGTGCGCACGTGATTTAACGGAGTGCTAAAACAAAGTGTGAATAAAGTAGTACTTGCCATAGGAAATCCGATAGAAAACAGGTGAATACGTGAAGTAAAGTCCCAGTTTTCTCATACTAGTCAGCCCAAAGGTTATCCTCAACTCAATCACACCCTGAAACCTTAACAAATTCACAAACTACGAACACCAACAAACGCCGTGCGCGTTATCTCCACTTTTTACCTATCCACAGCCCAGCTGTGCGATAAGCCAAAACAATGCAAACTTCTTGTTTTCATCCTATCTAAGAAATTAATACACACCACAAGGATTTTTGACAACAAGGATCCTAAAATACTCTTGCAAAAATGTCACACATAATGAATTCACCAACTAGCCAATCAAACCGTTCATATGCCAATGCAATTAAAACTCAAGTAACGCCAAAAAGAGAGCAAGCTATAGTGATCGACGTCCTGGAGAACGAAAATTTGAGAATAACTGATTATGTAGTAGCAATAGGAAATATTGTCGGGCCGAAAAATATTTTAGCTGCCTCAAGAATATCAAAAAACAGAATTTGCATTTTTCTCTCAAGCACTGCGATTGTTGATGACTTAGTGGATAATACAAAAATAGTTACAATTGATGGAACACAAGTAACAGTTAGACGCTTAAAATCTCCTGCTAAGAGAATAATTCTATCAAATGTATGTTTTTCTATACCCAATTCAACGCTCGAAGAAAAAGTTAAATCAATAGGATACAAACCTGTCTCGTCAATGTCCACACTGCGCGCCGGAATTCTGGGGGACGAATATAGTCACGTGCTGAGCTTCAGGAGGCAAATCTTTGTGTTACCAGATGAAAAATTGAAGCTACCTGATTCCATTCTTGTAGAACATGACGAAGAAAGTTTCAGAATTTTCCTAACCTTCGATGAACTCCAGTGCTTCATATGCAAAATAGCGGGACATAAAGCATCTGCATGTCCAAATCAAAATGAGCCAATGGAGGAAACGGAGACCGTAGAACAGCCCATCGAACAAGCATCACAAGAAACAACGAACGAACCAGAAAACTTTACATCTCGGAAGCGAAACATTGAAACACCTTCACCCACTACAGAACTACAAGATCAGGAAACATTGTTTGTAGTCCCCAACGAAAAAACTAGGATCACGAAAAAGCCAAAGAAAATGCAAACAATAATACAGCAATCGTCAATTTCATCGGTAGTCAACGCAGAAAAAAGTGAGAAATTAAACAAATCCAAATCTACAGAAAACTTGGTACCACTGGAAGAACTACTCAAACCTGCTCAATTTCTTTTTGAAGATCCTTCTAAGCCTTTACCATTGAACTTTCATGAAACTCTTCTATTTTTTGAAAACACCCATGGTTCAACAGATCCTTTAAGTATTGCCAGAGATTATACAGAAGACATTCCTGCAGTGATAGATATGTTGAGAACTATACACTCACACCTGTCCAACCGTACAATAAAAAGTAGATGCACAAGGATAAGAAACAAGATTACGAAACAGTTCCATGGTGATCAAGCAGCATCAGCAACAGAAGATGAATCCGACTGCTCCCAGGCATCAAATACTTTTTGACCCAATATAAAATGCCTGTATCCTTTTCTCACCTCTCAACTACTACCGAATCAACTTTCATTGTACAGTGGAACATAAATGGACTTTTCAACAACCTGACTGACCTTAACACAATAATATCAAACAAGACTCCCCAAATTGTGTGCATACAGGAGACAAACTTCAAAAATAACCAAAATTACACAATGAGGGGCTACTCAACCTTTTTCAAAAACCGACCGGATGCTGTAAGAGCGAGCGGAGGAGTTGCTACATTTGTCAAAAACACATATAACGCCTCAGAAATCCCTCTTACCACTGACTTGGAAGCAGTCGCAATATCGATCGAATACTACACTAGAACAATTTCAATATGTAATCTCTACATCCCTCCAAACAGACACGTCGATAATCAAGAATTACTCGACCTCGCCAGACAGCTACCTTCACCACGCATCATCCTAGGTGATATAAACTCTCATAATATAATATGGGGGTCCGAAACCAGTGATCGAAGAGGGCTAACTGTAGAGAGATTCATGGATACAGAAAACTTGATTCTCTTGAATGATGGTTCCGGAACAAGATTTAACGCGTTTAATGGAAACATCTCTTCGTTGGACATCACCCTGTGCGACCCATCTTTGGCACCCAACCTTACCTGGGAAACAGACAACGTCCTACACGGTAGCGACCATTTCACTATCTACGTGAGTGACACAAGCAGACAACCAACCTCTATGCGCAGTACTCCAAAATGGAGATTGGACAAGGCTAACTGGGAGCTTTTTGCGGGAATTGTAGATAACAAACTCCGCGTTCTACAACCAGAAATAACAGAAAATGCGATCAGGGCCCTTACAACTTTTACTAACATCCTGAATGAAGCTGCAGACTGGGCAATTGGAAAAACGTCAGCAAATCATAGACAACGCTTAGTTCCATGGTGGAATAGCGAGTGCGAGGAAGCTACCAAAGCCAAGAAAAAAGCTTTCAACAAACTGAAGCGACACAATAACCTCGAAAACCTACTTGAATTTAAAAGATGCCGAGCAAAAGCGCGGTTAACGCTGCGACGCAGTAAAAAACAATCTTGGGAAGAATACGTGTCAACCTTACGAAGCAATACACCCCCCTCAGAAATATGGAAAAAGATCAAAAACATTAAAGGGATCAATACAAGCCATATGATTCCAATGCTAAAAAAAACCAATGGCACCACGGCTGAATCCCCTGAAGATATAGCAGAAAGCCTCGCTGCACATTTCGAAAAAAAGTCAAGCAACGAAAACTATACTGAAGTCTTCCTTAAAAATATCAAGCAGGTGCAAGAAAGACGGCTGCTTACACCACTCAACAACAACGATGATCCACTCAATGTAAAGTTCACAACGCTCGAGCTTGAAAATGCATTGTCAGAATCAAAAAACTCCTCGCCTGGGCCGGATAATATTCCTTTCATTTTCCTGGACAAGATCTCTTCTGATGCAAAATCATTTCTACTGAATACCTACAACGGACTTTGGATATCACATGATTTCCCTTCGATGTGGAGCACTGCCATAATCATTCCCATTTGCAAACCTAACAAATCAAACTCGGACATGGACTCATATCGACCCATATCATTGACTTGTACTACGTGCAAGCTTATGGAGAAAATGATAAACAAAAGGTTGACCTGGTACCTGGAACAGAACCATCTTCTAGCCGCAGAGCAGTCCGGTTTCAGAAAGGGCAGATCAACCGCGGATAACCTTGTGGTCCTTCAATCGGAAATCCTGGAATCTTTCACAAATCGGCAAAGTGTCTTGGCAGTCTTCTTTGATTTGGAGAAGGCCTACGACATGACGTGGAGATATCATATAATAGAAACACTTAAAAACTGGGGAGTCGAGGGTAGAATGCTGCACTTCGTCATAGGTTTCTTAAACAATAGAACGTTCAGAGTTAAAGCAAATGGCACTCTCTCCCAAGAAAAACATCTAGAAAATGGCACACCACAAGGAGCCATCCTGAGTGTTACTCTATTCCTAGCAGCCATAAATGAATGCATTAAAAAACTGAAACTCCCAGTGAAAGCGTTGCTATATGCAGACGATCTAGTGATTTACATTAAAGGAAAGAACCTGCGCACTTTGCAAAACTTGATGCAAGAGGCAGTATCGTCGATGGAGGAATGGGCAAATGGTCTGGGTTATAAGTTCTCAACCAATAAGACGAGAAGTGTGCTGTTTTCTAAAAAGCCATCTTTAGTGTCTCCTACACTGAAAATTTATGACAACTATATCACCAGCACTGATTGTATAAAATTTCTTGGCATGGTTTTCGATAGCAAACTAACGTGGAAGCAGCACCTTAAACAACTGAAAAAGGACTGTCACAGAGGTCTTGGACTTCTAAAAACTCTGGCAAGTCTCTCCTGGGGTGCTGACAGTGTAGTGCTTACACGAATATACAAAAGCGTAGTCCGACCTAAGATAGACTACGGTTCCTTTATCTACAATTCTGCCAACAACACCTTGCTGAAGATGATAGACTCCGTTCACAGCACTGCTCTTCGCATATGCTGTGGCGCTTTTCGAACTAGCCCAGTCCACAGTATACTCAGCATTACTGGGGAACCACCGCTCTCAAACAGAAGAAAGAAACTGGCCCTGTCGTATGCAGCGCGAATATCAGAGAATCCCAGAAACCCGGCGCATCGCTGCACTTTCTCCAACCGATTTTCAACATCATACAGGAGCATGAACTCAAATAATAAGCCGTTCTACGAACAAATCAACACCATTTTAAGAGAACATGGCATCAATTTCCCTAAAAGTATGCCCAAACCGATAGCAATCAATCCCCCGTGGACTTTCCAACCCCCAGAAACAATCCTGGACCTTACAAAATATCCAAAAACCGAGTACCCATCCGAAATCATCCAGCTGCAGTTTAAATCAATTTGTTCCGAATTCGAAAATTCACTCGTGATTTACACCGACGCGTCAAAAAGTGAAAGTAGTGGTGTCGGCTGCTCGGTAATTGTGATGGACCAATCGAAGATTTTTAAACTACCGAAAGAGACCAGTGTTTTTAATGCCGAACTATATGCCATTCTGCAAGCTCTAAAAAATGCAGCCAGCGTTTCGGGTGTCCCCGAAGCCGGAAGTGTCCTTCCGGGTCCGGGGACACCTGCCATCGCCCATAGTACCATCGCCCGTAACATGGTGGTCTGTTCAGACTCGAAGACTGCAGTCCAGGCCATATCTCAAGTATATTCCTCCAACTACATAGTGCAGAACATCCAAAAAGAAATCATGAACTTGAGAGCCGGCGGTAAACAAATCACGCTGCTTTGGGTGCCTTCCCACGTTGGCATCTTGGGCAACGATATCGCGGACCACGAAGCTCTCCAAGCTACCTCATCTTCCAACTCCACACAAGAAGAATCCATGTTACACTGTGACATCAAGAAACACCTGAAAACATTGGTACCAGCCCTATGGAGTCAGCAGTGGTCAACGCTATCCACGAAGCTCAATGAGGTGAAGCCCAATACCGAGGCTTGGTTTCCAACTACAAACCGAAAAGAGCAAGTTGCAATCACACGGCTGAGGATAGGTCACACAAACCAAACACACAAATTTATCATCACCAGAAGCCCTCCTCCCACATGTGATACATGCAACGAGCGACTCTCTGTTCATCATCTACTGTTAACTTGTAAAAAGTATCAAAAGACAAGGGAGGACACACTGAACAGCGATAACATTAGCGAGATACTCGGAAACTCCAAAGATAGAGAAGAGGCCCTCATCAGTTTCCTCACTACCACAAATTTACTCAATGTCATATAAATTGCTATTATATTGTACCATATTGCTAATAGCCCAAGAGGCTGAAGCAAGTTTCTTTTTGAATAAAAAAAAAAAAAAAAAAAAAGTTTAAATTAGAGCGATGATGACTTGGGGGTCGAAAAAATGTCGCACGTCAAAAATTGTGGTTATCGAACAGAATTGTGCATGTTTGTCATAAATTAGGCTCATAAAAGCGTCAGTAAACAGAAGGTAGTCGATGTGTCTTCCAGCATGTGTTAACTTTGGAACGTTTAAGAAAAACGCTCGTCGGATGGTGACAGAAACGGTTAGCACCAATTAGTGTGGGCGGAGGAGTAGCTGGCAGTGAATTATGCGCCACAAAAATAAATAAGGGTGGTTGATTCGGATAATATGCCACAGAAATAGACTTCTTCAATCAGTCATAAAATCTTGCAAGAAAAAACTTTATACCTAAGATTATAAGATTATACCAATACCTACATAGTTGTTTGGAAAACGTAATTTTAAGGTTGAGTGTATACAGAGAGAGCAACATGATTTACGTTGCAGTTTGGGCCGAAACCGGAGATTTCCGAGACGCCCATTCCGGAATGTCTGGTTCGACAACCATGGACCACCCCCAACTGCCTTTTCCAACTGCTGCCAGAAGTCGGACAAGGGATAGAAAAGGTTAGTTCATGATTTTATTCACATGTATCTTATTATTTTGATTTTATTCTTCTGAAACAACTACGCAGGTTTTCTCGGAAACAATCCGGAACACTTTAACAATCGGCACAGAAAAAGGAGGGTGCTCAAGGGCAATATTATATGAATCACTCAACCCCGAACTCACTTTTCTCATCAAACACAAAATATCACTCATACCCTCACTCATTCTCATTCAATTATCAATAATCGTGCGACTCTGTATCCGATCAGTTAAAATTTAAAGGCAGTTAATAAAGTTGAGCCAGTCATAAAGCCAATCTTTTATCGTTGATGGTTGCTGTTGGTTTTCAGGTCGTTTTACAATTTTAAGGGATGTTTGACTTTTACAGAATTGCCACTAATAGCAACGCAGTAAAATGTAAGGGCTGTTGAAAAAAGTTAAGTTAATAATAAAACCAATTCTCGAGCGTTTCTAGCTGAACGCATCCTTTGGAAAAAATTCAAAAAGCGTTTAAACTTTACAGAATTGCCACTTGTCTGCTAATTCAGCAAACATTATCAATCGCAAAAATTATAATATCCTCTGTCCTGAAGAAAAACAAAGTACCTAACTATACAAAATACATGTAAATTTTTTTTGGCTTTTGGTCTGGTCTCATCAATTGAAAGCCAAATTGTTCTAAAGATAGTAGGAAGTATAAGAGGATAGTACAATCGTATACCTCTGTCTCAATTCCACCCATTACGTTGGATAATATTTTTATTTTGATCTCAAAGTTATGATGCCTCAACATGCCATAATAAAATATCGTTTCACCCTCCTTGTAGCACCTATAGTTTCTAATCAGTAGGACAGTAGGTATACAAGACGGAAGTTGAAGAGACGTAAGTTCTTTATTGGCCGAATCTCTCTTATCGTTCAACAGTTTAACATCAACTCTGTTGCATGTAGTGAACAGATCAAGAAATAATTAAGTAGTTCTCCAATTGACCTGTACCTGTACCCTTTACCTAAACTACTTGCTAAGCTAAACTAAGGTGAAATCTGTTGTAAAAACACGACACGAAAGCTTTATCATTGGTGTTCCATTCTCCATTCCCACTATTCACCTATACCCATAGAGTTGTTTGCAATGGCAACTCCCAACTTCGAACTTTGCACATACAGGCGCTCTGCACATTTTGGATATCCCGCCCGTTTCAGCACCCTCATGCGGCAGTCGCGAACATATGTGTGAGAAAAATTGTCAAAATTGAAGTTTATGAATTTTTGAAATTGACATTTGCAGGTTGAAATTGACAATTGCAGGTGTAGTACTAGCGGTAAGCAGCTAACTAATGAAGAATACTGCATTTTATGATACAAGCAACAGATTGGGCACACGTAACCTCAGAAAAATTCTAAGCGATTTGACCCGTAGTTCTTGAAAATCCCTTCGGGGAGAGCCGAGATATGGGGGGGGGGAAGAGGGGTTCATTTCTCTTATTTAGAAAAAATCTATATGCCCCAAACTGGCATGGAAAATGTCAAATTCAAGTGAATTGAACATACTGAATACACTGGCGAATTCTAATTTTTGGAAAAATGCAAATAGTAGCCTTTTTTCCCAAAATGGCCGCCAATGAATGACAAAAAATCATGCATGAATAACTTATTCGAGTAAGGTATCAATTTATATGTTTTCTAGGGCGCTGGACTCATTTCTCTTATCGAAATTACCATATCGAACAAAATTATCCATTTTGGGTCAGGGTAGATGAACAACCCCCAACACTTGAAGTGACGCTTCCAAGATTTGTTGTGAATATCGAAAAAACAATATGGAGCTACATCTGAATAATCTCTTTTTTGATGATAGATGAAATTACCCATGTAACTACACCTTTAAAGTCACAATAACCATCCCTGCATAACCTGGCTTTCCTTGTATTGTAGGAAACCGTTGAAAAAATGTATTTAAATGGTATAAAATAGTATAATAATACTTACTTTGATAATATTTTATGTAGGTACTGTAGAAATCATTCTAGCCGATCGATTTTGAACCCACGACCTCCTGATGGCTATATTGAGGGTACCTACTCAAGAAACTTCCTCAACCACCTTCAAAAGTTGAAAAAGCATGTTTTGTTGGGAAAAAGTTCTATCTTGCCTCAAAATCGGGCTAACAATTTAAAATTAAAAAAATGACGTTCAGGAAAGATGGGTTCATAGTTCGTCATAAACGAGGTCATAAATTCATTATGACCATAAACGAGGTCATTATAACTTTCTGCTGTTGCCGGTGCTCTCCACAGGGAAGCTCCAAGATACGGTGAAAAACAGCACATTAATGTCACACCTGGTATCCAGCCAAAATTGATATTTTTTTCGAAAGTTTATCAACATGCAGTCAGATTCTCTGAAAAATCACCCTACACAATTCAGAGGAAAAAATCATTCAAATCGAATAAATCGGTGATTTGACTTCAAACTTAGTTAGATATTGGTGGTGCGTTAATTTTGTCTGTCAGTGTACCTATAATCAAGAAGGCAGAGAAAGATGAAAATGTTAAAATGGGCAGAACTGGTGTCAAATCTAGACTTTCAAAAGAAAGGAATGAAACTTTTATGGGAATCATAACTTGCTTGAAGTCTAAAAACACAAATTACATGGTAGGACTGACTTACTGTCAGAGCTTTGTGTCAAAGTCCCAGTTGCTTACTTCGATGAGTTCAATTTTAACCCCAGGAACAACGAACATGTTTTTTTATTATTATTATTATTATCATATGTATGTTTACAAGTAGTGGGGAATCTCAACTAAAAACTCCAACAATACATAAAATATTATCAAGTAGGTATTATACTATCTTATGCCATTCAATAGTTATTGACATAATAAGGCAGGAGGGCGAATATTCACAGGACTAGCAGGAATATTCAAGGACGATCGTAAGCGAGGCCTGGGAGCCTACGTGCCCTGTAAAGACACTAACTTTCCTGGCATATTATGTATAACGTTTTACCCGAAACTACCTCAATCAACCACAAAGAAAGAAATATTTGGTACCAAAATTCTGAAATGTCATTCTGGTACAATTTGGCGAATAGCACGTTGCTGGATCCGGTTTTCAACAGTTTTTAGCAAATTTTCAGCAAACAAAACGTCTCTTGACGCAGAAAAGTGAGATTTCCTTGCCTAGGCATAGGCAGGTTAAGTCTTTATCTGCCTAGGCAGGAAAATCTCGCTTTTTTGCGCCAAAAGACGCTTGTAATGGACACTTTACCTGTCACTTTAGGGTAAAAACGAGGGTAAAAACATTTTTAAAGCACTTTCCTGTGGCACAATAAGGAAATTTGGGTTCTACAAGACCCTCCCATCAAGAGCGGTTGGGGCTTCCAAGGATGGTTAATGTGAGTTTAAAGGTGTAGTTACATCGGTAATTTTCATTTATCAATCAAAAAGATTTTATTTAGATGTAGCTCCATATCGTTCTTTCGATTGTACACTTCAAATCTTGAAAGTGTCACTTCAGGTGTGGGGGTGATTCATTTACCCTGACCCAAAATGTATAATTATGTTCAATATAGTGATTTCAGTGGCCTCGAAAACATAAAAATTGATACCTGACTCGATCAACTTATTCATACATGTTTTTTGTCATTGATTAAATTTCATGAAATAGCAGGGTAGTTCATTTACCGAGGCCCAAAATGGATAATTTTGTTCGATATGATAATTTCGATAAGAGAAATGAGTCCAGCGACCTCGAAAACATATAAATTGATACCTTACTTGAACACCTAATTCGTACATGTTTTTTGTCAATTATCGGCGGCCATTTTGAAAAAAAAGCTACTATGTGCATTTTTTTTTATAAAATTAGGATTTACCAGTGTATTCAGCATGTTCAATTTACTTGAATTCGACATTTCCCAAGCCAGTTTGGCGCATATGGATTTTTCTAAATAAGAGAAATCAACCCCTGTCCCCCCACCCCATACCTCGGCTCCCCCCGAAGGGATTTTCAAGAACTACGGGTCAAATCGCTTAGAATTCTTCAAAGATCACGTGTACCAAATCTGTTGCTTGTATCATACAATGCAGTTTTATTTTGCTTACCGCTAGTACTAGTGGTATGATTATTTAAATGGTATTGTTGTTATGGAAATAGATAACTTTCTGCAGGAAAAGTACAAAAAAACCGCAACTTTTGGCGCTGAAGCAAATCCGCAGAGTGCATTAAGGCAAGCTAAGGAAAAAATGGGTTGCGTTGGTACGAATGACACGTTGACGACTTGTTGGTAGTTAGCTGTCTTCATGTGCAATTTTCAATGTGACATTGTCACCGTCTCGGGGAGTGATGTACACGAAAGTGGAAATTTTCGAGAATATGCGGAGAACTGTTAGTTTCCATTGAGTGATTTGCACTGTAAACGATAAGGTACATTGTCTTCACTGGTTAGTGAGTCTTCGCCAAAGCTATTAGCTTTTTGCCGGCCACTGAGAATTATGCCGAAATCCGTGATGCGGCGAAGAAATGGAATGTAAAAATAAGAAACTCACTGCCCAAGAGGCAACTTATTCTTTAGATGTGTAATATGGATAGTAGGACAATAATTTATGGAGTTGAACTGTACGGAGACGAGACAATTTGGGCGTGAGTAGGTAGGTACACTGTGTTGTCTGCCGGCAAGTGTCTTCATACTTTGCTTGCTGTTGCAATAGGTATAATAGCTAGAGTTAGAGCTAGTACAGTACTCACTAAACTCCAGTGATGTGCATCAGAAGATGTAGCCTTTTGGGCGGTGGGCCTTTTCATCCGAGTAGTATCCTGCCGATCTTCGACATCATTCATTAGTAGCCGCCAAAAATCCAACAACCTTGGCGGAGACCCACTAACCAGTAAGAACAATGTCGAATCACGTCCATACTGCAAAGCACTCCAAAGAAACTCACGATTCCTGGCGTATGCTCAAAAATGTTCCTTTCGCGTACACAATACCTTGACACGGTGACAAGATGTCACATTGAAAATTGCACGTCTAGACAACTGGCTGGCATCCTCTTGTCATCGTATCATTCGTACCAACACAACACAATTTTTCCATAGCTTGCTCTAATGCAGAAAGCCGTGAATTATATTTTAGAATACCTACTTCGCAGTTGTCACTTTACACACACTTACAAAAACCAGCAAGCAAGTAATTAATCGTAGCCGTAATGATTTCAACGCAAAAATTCGTTATGTCAGCACCATGACAGTGTCACCCTGTGCGAAGTTCGTCAAAATCAAATCAATGAAATTGATAGTAGGTATGACAGAAATGCCAGCCTGACGGAATTACATTTATTTGTCCAGTGGTTCTCAAACCTTCGTTTTGCGATGCATTTTTCTTTTGGTTGTGAAACTATTTTGACGACATAGTGTATGCTGAAAAATGTATTCTTCTCACTGACACTATAGTAGGTACTCATGCACAAACTTGCAAACATCTACACATGGGAATAAACCTTTGAAATGTACTCAAATGTACCGGTAACACACCAGATGGCAAGCCTCCAGGAGTATCATTTGTAATGTATACAAATGTATAGTGCATGATCAGCAGTTCAGTTTGTTACAGGTCCGTGATTACAGTAGTTGTAAACACAATAATGCATTTCTCGATTTTGTTAACCTTGCGCGAGAGATAATTTTTGACGTTGACGTTGACATTAGCGCATGACCATCGAAATGGAGTCCTCGATAAACTAGTCCTCCCAACAAAGTATGTAATGTTCAAATTGTTTGGTTTATACTACGTCAGTATTTTCGATGAGATAAGATGAAAGTGCGACTGGTATGGCAGATAGTGAAAAAATACACTTTCTTTGAATTCGCACCGCCTTCCATCAATCATTTCTGAATTGACAGCTTTGTGATTGGCGTTTGCCGACATCTTCACCAGTCAAATATCGATACAGCGGACCACTGAAATTATTACCGAAATCACCAGTATACAGTATGGCGTATCAGTTAATTGCTCAAATTGAACGTTTTGAAATTATTAAGTTAATAAAGATACGAAATCGATGATATACCTGGCTGATATTGTTTTTTTAGATAACGCAAATCATTGTTGTGATGCGGTGCTCGTATGATTTACGATAAAATTTTGGTATTTTTAACTCATTCAATGGCAACTATACCACTAAGTAAATTTACAACTTTTGATACACCGATCAATCTGAAAAACGCCTCATCCTAATCGTCTTTTAAATTCCTTTGAATGATTTTTTTATTCTGAGATTCCGAGTTCATAATTCAATCCATAGCTGGGGTGCTATACAGACCAACCAACAGAAGGAACAAAACTGCAACATAACGAATTTATAATTCAACATGTGCTAAAACTAATAAATTTCGTGTAATTAGCGGCAAAGCTGCAGGATTCAAAAATAATCTATGTTTACAAAAGTTCTATTGCAGACGAATTTCTTTGAAAATTTATTACGTTACATGCCATCCCAACACAAAACGTATTGCCCCGCAGTAAATCTCAGTTGTTCTGATTTTGTTTCCAAACAAACATTGAAGCATCAATTATTCAGAGCTTCGCTGTTTTGGAAAAATGTTTATTGACGGTTGGCATTCACAGCAGGTTTTTTAATTGCCAAAAATCAAGGCATTTTCGATACACCTTTTTTTAGAAATATCAACATTGAAGAATTGAATATTTTAGAATGCAATACGGTAGCCATCAGGGGCATTAGTAGAACAATTTTAGAGCAACTGAGATTGGCGATTCAAAGGACAGACCGTGACGTATAATATGACTGAGGATCTCGGAGATAGAGAAAGATTTTGTTTTCTATGGTTTCGGCGCAACCAATGCTCCAAATACAAAAATGAAAAACAAGGGGGCCGTGTGAATAAAAAGTAGGTTTTGCTTTTAACTAGATTTAGCTAGGAGTTGCTAAGGAAAATTTGCTTAGCAACACCTAGGAAAATCCAAGTGAAAGCAAAAGCTACTTTTTATTCACACGGCAATATATTTCTAAAATTGGACTGGCAGTCTTTTATTGATTTTTCCTAAAAGATGCAAATATCTTTTTGGAAAATTTTCAGTAATGAAAACTTAGAATTTAAAATGTTAAATTTCAGAGAAGTGGCGATTCTGTAACAAACCCGTTAAAATTTAAAGGCAGTTGAAAAAAATTCAGCCAATCGTAAAGCCGATTTCTGATAATTCCTAGGTGACCAGCGCCTTTTAAAATTTTACTGGCCCGTTAAAACGTTACAGAACAGACCCTATAACTTTTTCTTCGGTTTTTCTTTAGAAGCATTCACAACACTGTAACCGTAAAGGTAGGATTAATCAGCTTATTAAGTTGTGGTCCCAATTTTAGCCGTAAGCACAGCATCGCTCATTTGCTCTCATGCCATGCGTTGCGCCACAAGAGCCAATGAGCGATGCTGCGCTTATGGCTAACACTGAAATCATACGGCGAAATAAGCTGACTAAACCCACCCCAAGAAGAAAAACATTTTAATACCTTCCTTTGCAGTCAAGTCCTTATCGCAGCAAGTCCTGGTGGTCAAAATTATCGAGACACATAAAGCATCTACATTACTCTTGATTATTATATAATACATACATATAGGTTTGAGGACGCCAGTCAATTTCTCTATAAAATGCGCTCGCGCCTTCGTGCTAAACAGCCTTGTTTTTCAACAGAAAATCACCGTTGAGGTCCATGTTGAGAGAGAAAGGGTGAAGGGTGGTCATTACAAAGTCGCTTGTCTTTGTCACTGCCGCGTCAACAATCAATAGGGAGTTTCCGATCTTATGCACGGAACGTACGACGTAACGCAACGTAGAACGTGAAAATTCCCCTGTAACTAAGGAATTGCAAATGACAATCTCGTCTATTTTCACGTCGAAAGTTACGTTGTCACACGCCCATGTACATGTGCCGCGAGCTCCTCAATAACTCTGCTCCATACAACGTTCCACAGTTGAATCCAAATTTATGAAAAATTTAATTTCTTCGAAATAGTCAAAAATTAGTTGCAATAATTGAAAAACTATTATAGTTTTAACGCGTATGGTTTCGAGTTAGCCGTTTAAACTACCATCAGGTCACGCAGTAGGCATTTATGTAATAATCATCAAAATATACCTTTCAGTTTAATTTACCAACTTGTTTTGATTCTCAAACAACTGTCAGTCACACGAGGACTTCCTCGTAGATGACAGTAAGTTCTTTTCGTCTTGAAACGAATTCAACCTGAATTGAAACAAAGCACTTGTTTTATTACTGTTGATAATTCATTTACATTCAAAGCTCTTGGTGGGCACCAAAATGATCAATTTTGAGTATTCTTTTGATGTTACACCTACAGTTGAATAATGTCAAGAAAATTGTTCACGTTTACTCATCGAGATGGGGATGGTCTGATGTTTTCGTCTGGCACAAGTCGCATGGAGAGCGCACAGTAGGGATTTGATGAAAAACGTGCGATTTCCCGCCTGCATGCACTCTCTGGTCTGCTACCCGCCGTCGAATGAGAAGAAGCAAAAATAATTGCGAAATCTTCCGATCAGGTTTTCTGGCACTTTCCGAGGCTTAACGGCTGAATTTTTAATCAGTTTCTCAAACAGGAACCAACCGTTTTAGATCGCACCATATACTCCGGTATTAGTACAAGCCGCACGCCTGGATATTTTTCCCTTCATTTTTAAAGCTGAGCCCTTCAATTTTTCCGTTTATTCAAGTTAAGTACGGACGGATTACGCTTTATTTTATGAATTATAAAAGATCACGTCGTAGATTTTTCCGAGAATTGTAATTACAATTCTGGCTTAAAAAAGGTCGCCAAATCCATCACAGATGTGGTCCATGGCGAAAATTTGTAATTAAAAAATAGAAAACCTGATCCTGATTTAATGAAGTGGAACTCCAGTTTTCATTCATCAGCCTGTATATGCCGTAGCTTGGTATAAATCGAGGCAATTTTATAGTAAAATAAGGCGATGTTTTTTCTTCGTTTTATTTACTCTAAAAGCGCACTTTTAGTTTTCAATTAATTTTAGTTTAACGAAACTTTGTCTAATCCCCACATGTCAGTGTAATTATTTGAAGCAGGTCCCAAAATAACTAAGCACGTCGTTCCACTGTATGCAAGATGGGGGATTAAGTTTAATGCATCACCAACTTTTTGAATGTTAGCTATTCTGTATGTAAGGTGAAGCGGGGTAAATGTGCAGGATATCTTGTCATCAGCTGGCGAAAAAGAGTACAATAATATTATATAAGTAGTTATCCCTGCGGTAGTTTGCCTAGTCATGTTTTTAAAGGGGCTCAATCACGAAAAAAAAAACTTTAAATGAAAAGCCGCCGATTTTCATCAACAAAAAAAAATGGCGGTACCTTCAAGCTATGTAGGTACTCATGTGTAGTGATGGGCACTATCGAATGAATACTATCGAATTATTCGATAGTTGTCAGCTATCGAATAATTCGATAGCACGTTCAAATGAATGAATGAACGAATGAATGGATGGATGAATGAACGAATGAATGAATGAATGAATGAATGAATGAATGAACGAATGAATGAATGAATGAATGAATGAACGAATGAATGAATAAATGAATGAGCGAATACATGAATGAATAAATGAACGAATGAATTAACGAATGGATGAAGATATGAATGAATGAATAAACAAATTAATGGATGAATGCATGAACGAATGAATGACTGAACGAATAAATGGATGGATGATACAATATACAAGTGGATTTAACGGATGAACTGAAAAATTTTTGAATGCGAAACAGAATTAATTGATGAACGAATGAATGGATGAATTTTAACTTGTAATAAAAATGTTTGTTGTACCAAAGTATAATTATCAGTTTTTCATGTTCTATGGAATCAGCAATGAATGAATTAAACAATTTGATTTTCAGTCGATTTTTTGGAATGGATTATGAGATGTACAATTTTATAATGTATTCAATTACTTATTGATTTTTATGGGTAAGTGAATGAAATCAAAATAAATAGAGGGAAATATTAAATTTAAACTTAGTAACTGTAGACAAAGTAACTGAATAACAAATACTTTGGTACACAGAAACTGTACCTGAACATTTTAAGATGGGAACAGACCTTTAGAAAATGAGTGTTGCAATCAAACGTTGCTAGCTCTTGGTCTAATAACTGAGGGACTGAGTTCCAGAACTCGCATGGTTACGCACAAAAGATCTTATAGGTCGCAATGCAGGAAGGATCCTCCAAGACTAGTGATGGGCACTATCTAATGAATACTATCGAATTATTCGATAGTTGTCAGCTATCGAATAATTCGATAGCACGTTCAAATGAATGAATGAACGAATGAATGAATGAACGAATGAATGAATGAACGAATGAACGAATGAATGAATGAATGAATGAATGAATGAATGAATGAATGAATCGATAGCAAATGAATGAATTCAACGGATTCATGTGAATGAATGAATTTGAATGAATCATTCGATAGTTTCAGTCATTCGATAGTCGATCATTCGATAGTAAAATTTATCGATAGTGCCCATCACTACTCATGTGACACCCTGTACAGAATACATTTTCATATTTATCCTATACTTCACTTTAGTATTAGTGGCTCATTGTCCAGTGAATAGTTGTTAAAATTAAAAGAATTAAAACGAAAAAGATTTTTTTTAGATAATTTCATTTTGTTTCTAGCGAGCCGATCGTTGACTGACCCCATCAAACAGGAATCTGGAGTAGGTGTCGATTCAACAGATGGCGACGATGGCAAAAACGATAAAAAGACAAAACGGCAACGCAGACAGCGAACTCATTTTACTAGTCAACAACTTCAAGAATTGGAAGCAACATTCGCAAGGAATCGATATCCGGATATGAGCACGAGGGAAGAAATTGCGATGTGGACGAATTTAACTGAAGCTAGAGTTAGGGTGAGTTTCCTCCATAATCATAATTTATCAAATATCAATAAACAAGAAACGTTTCAATAAGATACTATAGAATTAGTAATGTTTCAATGCTAGCCCGCTAAGTATGTTCAAACAAAAAGCTGCATGGAAGAGCCAGTGTAGGTACTTACTATAAATACTATACAAATAAAAATAAACAGAACTCTGTTTTGCCTGAAAAAAAACACTTGAAATCTTTGACACGTAACAGTCATATCTAATACATTTTGGAAATAGTTTAATAATACGATATTGGTATTTTGAGAACTTGAAATATAACTTGAAATAGGTATGTAACGCACCAGACAAATTTATTAGAATTTGAAGATTTCGTTGAAAATTTCTATAAAAATCTCTGGTGAAAAGACATGGCTCTAACGAGGAAACCATCAAGCTATAGGGAAGCCTTTTTTAAGCCTCGCTGTGCTACATAGTGTTACAAATTAGTGTAACAAACCTCTAAAGCGGATTCCTTGTCAAAAAATCAAGCTGAAATTACCAACCAAAAATATTCTTCGATGCCTCGTTAAGGAGATATTGAACTTTGTGAATTTATGGTATTTTTCTGATAACTTCTAGGTTCCTCAACCTATTTGAACCAAATTTAATATAAGTAATTTTTAAACAAACCTGTTATTCAATCATCACAGCTTTTCTCAGAACTATCCAGATGCGCAGACATTGGGGAGGGGGGTGTTACCTCCTTTTTTCAACTTATCACCTAAGCCATTAGATATTTTCTAAAACGGTTAATGTAGCAGAAAAAGTTACCCGTTGAGAAACATTTCAAAAAACCCAAAGTCCAAAAGCCGAAAATTTTACGTTTTGGTGCTTTGCAAACTGGTTGTTTCTCAGCCAAAATGATGGTTACCTGATTTATAAGGTTTACTTTAGTGAAGAAATTGAACGATATGTTTTTGAACTAAAATATCTCGAAAAGGAAGACTTCAACAAAATTTTGCACGAGTTACTTATTCTTCTAAATTGAAGGCAGAATCTAAAAAAGTTGTCATTTGATAAGAATATTCTTTGGCGTAGAAAATAGGTGATTGAATAACAGGTAGGTACCTGTTTCAAAATTACTTGTATTTACTAAGTTTGGTCAAAATCGGTCTAGAAATCTGAAAGTTATTACAAAAAACAATTTTCAAACTTCAACTTTCTTCGACGGCCCCGAGCATACTGGACAGGGAGATGGTGCAATCGCCCTAGTATAGTATATAAATTTTATTTATTTCATGAAATGATCTATTTATTTATTTATTTATTTAGTAATATCAATTGCATCAATGTTACCCTATTAATGAAATTACATGATTTTAACCCTGTAGGTCTAATGTGCGTTGATAATGTGGTTAAAAGTTTTTTTGTCTTACATCTCAGACCGGGGGCTTTAGGCTGGTATAGGCTTGTCACTTTTCGAAAAAATGGCCAAAATTCACGTCGTAAGCTACATGAATGAAACCAACGGACTTTTGTGTGGGAAAATCCCCTTAATCAAAAATCGGATCATAAGAAAAAATTTTTGGGGGCTCTCGGTCCATAAGAATAGTTTGAAATTTTCAAAAAGAGCCAAAATTTACCTCCTCCTGGAGACTTGAATAATTTTAGGAATGAAAAACGATTCTTATACCGGGTGTTTATAAACGACTGTGATCGCATCGCCTTTGGAATTACTCCCGATCACTACAATTGCGCCTGTTACTACGTCTTTTGGCCTGACCCATGCCTGCCGCGATCACAGATTCTTATAAACACCCCGTACGTACGTAGGTTTCGAATCCGTTCACAAAAATTTTCAATGGTACATCGCTTACAAGGTGCAATATCTAAAAATATTTCTCAAATCGTACACCCTGTATTTTTACATGGAAATCCATTCCGTCTTTTATCCTGATTACAATTATCACACTTACATCCAGTTCCACTAGCGAATTTAATTATTGTTAGCTAATTGAGACATTTTCTCTGATGGATTCTAAGTCAGTGCTGGTTGAATGACCACGAAAAATGCATACAAGCTGTTGTGGTCCAAACATTTTTCCATAATCTTTCGTGAAACTTGTGCTTTCTGTGGTCACTAAGCCAATATTCACCAGAGAAAATATCTCAATTAGTTAACTATGATTAAATTCTCTGGTGGAACTTGCTATTAGTGGGTTAGTCAACAAAACGCCGTAAAAAAAATAATAAATTTTGGTCCTTTTTTGAAAATTTCAAACTTGTCTTATGGACCGAAAGCCCCCAAAAATTTTGTCTTGCGACCAGATTTTCGATTAAGGGGATGTTCCCACATAAAATCCCGTTGGTTTCATTCATGTACCTTATGACGTAAATTTTTGGCCATTCATTCGAAAATTGTCAAGCTCATACCAGTCTTAAGCCCCCGGTTTGAAATGTTAGACAAAGCAATTTTTAACAACCATATCAACGCACATTGGACCTACAGGGTTGCAATGATGGACAGTTGGGAGCGAAATGATTCATATGGCACCGCTAGGAAGTCGGCTGGATTTCGGAAATGTTAGCTGGTTGGATCGTTTTTGAATGCCAGTTTTGATTACGATCAATCTCTAATCTCTCGTCTCTCTCTGGTCTCTAACTAACTTTGTCTTAATTGTTATTATTATTCAATTGTTTACTTTGACTTTGACACTTTGATATACATTTCACACCTTTACTGCTTTGAAGATGGCCCTTTACCCCGAATTGTAAGGCCGAAACGCTTCACAGAAAATACAATCTACGTGGAGAGACAGATTTTTCATACAACTTTATTTCCGAGTTTACTTCTAATTATTCAGAAGTATCCTGTGATCAAATGAAGTCTGAATTCAGGTAGGTAGGCTGTGCTAGAAGAAGCGTACGTCGAGTAACTATACTGAATTTGAATGAACGTCGCTTGACGTACGTTTGACACGCCACAGCCTACCTAAATTACAGTCCAGGATTCAGTGATTTTTTTGGGTATGTACTAATTTTCCCAGTCAACGAACATATTTTTTCCCACTAATAAAAATGGTTCTACTGACAAGTCGTAATGTGGTCGATAATATCAATTTGTATATTGAGTTTCAAACCTGGAATAATGAGGACCGCGTATCCGAGAAATCGACCTTATTTTCCGATCAGCGAATTTATTGAATTATTTGAGTGAATCTAAAAGATTCATAACTGAAAAAAATAATTTATTCATTTGAATTTTACACCAATGGAACCCACCGGAACATTTTTGCCAGACTAAGGAAAAATGTATGGTCAGTACCACTAACCATCCTATCGACATTTAACGGATGCAAAAATTATTCCAAAAAATCCTCTTGGACTATTACTATTAGGAATACATGCAATTTTTTTAAATCATTTTGGTACATTTGATAGGAAGCTTGACGCCCGTAGGCAGTTCCTGTGGATAGGATGTATGAATGTAAAAAAGTGATCAGGCATAGCTCTGTCAAATCGAACTTTAATAAGCGGGACCGGCACGCGTCTGGAGTGCTCCTTGCATTTCGTGGCGTGGTAATCGTATTAGCCATGCCACACATTCTCACGCCTCATCTACCAGGCCGCTTGTCAACATCCCTCATGCGACTCCACGTAATCATTTCGTATGGGGAGAAAAGAGACGGAAATGCTTTGGACTTTGGATACGTTTGTTGGTGTTCGACGATTCCTCTTGCATTTATTCTGCGGGACTGCGAGAAGCAGAGCAATCAAGGGAGGATGGATCGTTTATTTGCCATTTGGTCATGTACACTGTGATTGAACGGTCAAGCGTGTTAGCCAATGAGCCGTACTTAACAGAATATAAATTAAGATATTTGTCACACTACCGCAGGATCTCTTTGTTCCCTCGTCTACTTTATTGTTGACCGGTTCTCATATTAGGAGCGCGGATGCTGGTGTCGGGGGTGATTTTATAGATGTATAGTGTATACTCTTCAGGCAGTGACGCGAATTGACAAAATTCATCAGGGTCCTTGCATGGACCTAGCTTATATTTAGCTACCTAACTAAAATAAGACTCAGCTTTTTGATTTAGCTCCATTGAAGCTACGTTTCTTTGCTAACGTACAACGTCAAAGCGTTGCGTTGGGTGAAAAATTATAAGAGCCGCCACCGATGACACTTTTGACACTGCGATGATGGTTTTGACAAGCCATTCCTACATGGTGAGATGACATGCTTTATCATCTAAAGAATTTTTCAGAAATAAAGTCGCTAACTAACACCAAAACAAAGTCCTTCCAGTAGTCAGGAAACGGTCCGCTGCAAATCTGGATTTAGGAAGTTGCTTGTAGCGTGGCGTCATCTATCGGCCTGTAACAAAAGGTTGTCATGGCGCCTTTTTGTATACAGGGTGTCCGTTTTTCGAGGCTAAGCATTGGTATCTCGCTTATCTTAAGAGATACAAAGTCGGTTGAATTAGGAAAAAGTTGCGCATTTTCATGACGATCAATGATCCAAAAAGAAATTTGACGTATCGATTTTCGTTTTTGAGATATCGTGAAAAAACAGGATTTTGATTTTTGTTTTTATTTTTTATTCAAAAAACGGTTGAAGGTGGCCTTTTCTAATCTAGACATTGTCGGGGCACTTTTTCAAGGGGAATCCAAATCTGCCAAAATTTTTATTTTAGCTTTCAAAGCAACCGAGATACGACATTCAACTTTTTTCTCTAATGGGCGCCATATTGGATTTTGATATTTTTAAATACTGTATTCTTATCTGGTTAGAACGATGTGCCACATGTCATTGTTGAATAAATGTTTGACATTTACGTTCTTTTTTATTGTCGATGCTGATTTTGTTTCCAAAGCACTCTTTGAAAAATTTAAAAATTTTTTTGCTCTAAAGCATGGATTCAACAGTAGCATGTGACACATTGTTGTAACCAGAAAATGAAATTGTATTCAAAAATGTCAAAATCCAATATAGCGCCCATAAGAGAAAAAAAAGTTGAATGTCATATCTAGATTTTGGCAACATTGAATTCCCCTTGAAAAAGTGCCTACACAATGTCTTAACTAAAAAAGGCTACCTTCAACCGTTTTTCAAATAAAAAATAAAAACGAAAATTACAAATTTCTGTTTTTTCTCGATATCTCGAAAACTAAAACTGACAAGTCAAATATCTTCTTGGATCATTGATCGTCATGAAAATTCGCAACTTTTTTCTAATTTAACCGACTCTGTATCTCTGAAGATAAGCGAGATACCCATGCTTAGCCTCGAAAAACGGACACCCTGTATTTTGACTCAAGGAACAAAGTAAAGTGGTATCTTGCTGTCATATTCAAATTTCTGTTCCCAAAGCCTAAGTGGTCTTCCGTTCCTATATAAATAGAAAACATGTAATATATTGATAGTAATGGGGACAGAAGACATGTAATGTTGGGAACGTCGCAGGGATATCTATTCGATAAACGCATCTAATTTCTAATCAATCCACGTACATCTTGACCATCATGTTCCTTGGGGTGTGCACAGAGATGGACAGTGATAGGAAATTGCACTAACACGTCAGTTTATCACAGTTTATTAATGAGATATACGTTTGGGCAGTTGAGTGATATAGTGGCCGTAACTCAGTGGGGCCAACTAGTCAGGTACACAAAGCCTGAGCGGTACGGTAATCCTTGCATGATTAACACCATAAATCTGCCGAGGATTAACGCAATCGCCATCGCGGACTGCCATGCATACTTGGTATGAACTATTGCCTCTGGTCCCTTGGTATATATCCAGCCAACACCACCACCATTACCGACCTGGTGGTGGTTGTACTTCCGTCCACTACTATACTGCAGCCATTGGGTATATCTACGTATAGGTACGAAGGTACGAGTAACACCTAGGTATTCAAATATATCAGTTATATCACATTCGTGTGCTTGATTTATGACCCAGTATGTCAGCTTTTGATAACGACCAGTTGAGCAATATCAGAAAGTAATATTCGAATGATTCTATATGCGTTCACCGTTCACTGCCGTTATTTCATTTCAAATAAAGATTCGAACCAGCCGTATAAAATCACGCGAATTTTTCGTTATTCCGCTGGCTTCGGCCCAGTCTCCCATCATCGATTAAATTTATCTAGAAGTTAACGTCATCGAAATAAGTGCGGAACAACTATTGAAACAATGGTTTGTATAATCGTGCTGCGAAGAATGGCATTGGCGTGGCAGGAAATCCTGTAAGGATTTCAGTACTTTCAAGAGGGATAGTAGGGTCATATGGTTCCATTGCGGTAGGCGATACGACGATAAACAGTGGATTAGTGAAAAGTGGCTCTTTTCGGGTCCTCCGGTACCACTTTTCTGATGTGGAGGAGCGAGTGGCGGCTTGCCGAATTCTAAACTCAGTTTAAAGTTAAAGTTTTAAAAGTTTGTTTTCCTCCTTATCGGCTTCTTCAACGCCATAGGAGTTATTTGCGTTTTTATTTAAATTTGTACAATTGAAAAAACCTTAATTAACGCAAATTGTGGACAGCACAAAACACCCAGACATGACTAAGAATCGAACCTAGGACCAACCGTACCACAGGCTGATGCACGACCACCTGTGCTACGGGGCCGTCAAATTCTAAACTCAGTACTTCATCAGGACACAATGACACAAAACTGAACCAGAATTTCTCTCCGCAACCTTTTGCAAGGTGAACACCATCTCCAATGGGCCGTATGATTAATTGAAAGAAGCAATTGCTTTCACTCCATCTTTTACTATAGGAGTTGCTCAGTGAAATTTGCTTAGTAACTCCTAGTATGAAAGGTGAAGTAGAGGCAAATATACTTCTCAGGAATTGAGCTCAATATCTGGAAAAATCACAATGTGGCTTATCTCTATAATTACCAGTGGCGGACTAAGGGGGGGGGGGGGCGGCGGGGGCGGTCCGCCCCGGGCCTCGGGGCCCCAATCATCTGATGGGGCCCCCAATTCCTCTTGTTTGTGAAAAATACTGCACAAAATTGGGATAAAATCCCAAATTTTTAATTTTTTCTCTCGATGATCATTTTTTTCCGCATATTACTTAGATGAGAAACATTGTTTCCCTATTTTTTCCATTTTAAAGTTACCTTGGCAGGCCCCATGACAACAGGTTTGGGGGCCTACACACAAGCAATAGAGGTGTGTCCTCGGGTGTGTCTGTATCACGCAGTCTCTGCGAATTATTTTCACTTTGGGCTTTAGGGGCCCCGGCCCTGAACATCACAGTGCCAAAGGCCTCAAGCCTTTTGAAGTTTTGTATTTTATTATTTCTTTTCAAAAGAGGGGAAAGACAGAACAACAAAATTATCTTATCTGCGCGCTGCAGGTAGTAGAAATTCATATTATTTCTAATTTTGTATATACGAGTAGGTTTTAGCATTGAGGCAACAGTCCAAATCCAATTCAACATCCAAAGCTGGAACCGAAAACTTCTTGTAGGTACTGGTGGTCAGTGGCATAGCCAAGGGGGGCGAAAGTGGGCAAATGAGACCACCCCTCTACCTCCCAAGCGCCCATGGCACTTCATTCCACACTAAACCGATACAGAAAAAAATTCTGGCGAAAATTTTCAAGAAACGCAAACATTTTCTGAAAAGAAGTTTGATTATTAAGTAATTTTGGTGAAAACGTCGAAAACCGAAAACGCAAAACGCACGAAATATACCGATTATCATCATCAGCATCATTATTATTATTATGCCCAAAAAATTTCGCCTGCGGCGCTTCTTTTCCCTGACTTGCACCCTCACCGTTGCTTTTGCCCTCTCCCCCCTCAACTTCTGACTGCGCTACTTTGTGTTTTATAGTCAAGTTAACAACACATTTTTTGTTTCTTAGGCTTTTGCTCAATTACGGCGGGGCAGGGCGGGCCAAAAAGTCTGCCGGCCCCCCTTCATATTCTCAACTTTCACTACTTAGGGGTCCCCATCTCACAATTCCGCCCCGGGCCCCCAATTCCCTTAGTCCGCCACTGATAATTACAATAAGGTCTTCAACTGGATATAATAGATGGAAAACTGAGATATACAGGGTGATTCATGAGTGACCTTACATAGGCTAATGGGAGATAGAGGACTTCGAGGCAAGTCAGGATCCACTGAAGAAATTTTGCTGTCTTCATTGGTTACGAAGATACAGGGTGTTTTGTGTGTTTCGTATGAAACTTTGATAAGCAATATTTCTGGAACGGCTAGAGATATTTTCTTGAAATTCACCAGTAATATTTCTCTATTGGAACGTACTCTGAACCCATACTGGGTGAGTCAAAATCCAGGGCCGGGATTGAAAAAATGTGCCCCTTTTTTATTTGATCAAAAAGTACATTTACTGACCGCTTTTCTTGAAAACTGCTATCGGATTCGAAAAGCTAAGAAAAAATACTTCAAGAATCACTCTTCAATTTAGATGGCACACCTGAACCGTTTCGACATAAAAATTAAAAGTAATATTTGTGGGTAAGTTTCCATTTTTGACCGGACATAATCGACTCATTGTTTGATTGAATTCATTCAAATTCATTTTTTAGCTTGTCTCTGTGGAATGGAAGGGCTTGGTAGGAAGAAAAATTCCATAGCCGAAGATTTTTTTTGACGACCAAATCGAGGCTCATTTTAATTTCACTCTCGATTTTGTCATTGAAAAAAATGGTCGACTCTGGAATTTTTCTTTCAACCAAACCCTTCTATTCAACAGAGACAAGTCAAAAAATAAATTTTATTGAATTCAATTAAACAATGAGTCGATTATGTCCGGTCGAAAATGGGAACTCACCCACAAATTTTACTTTCAATTTTATTGTCGAAACGGTTTAGGTGTGCCATTTAAATTGAAGAGTGATTCTTAAAGCATTTCTCCTTAGCTTTTTGAATCCGATAGCAGTTTTTTAGAAAAGCGGTCAGAAAAAGTACTTTTTGATGAAACAAAAAAAGGGCACCTCTTTTCTAGCCCGGCCCTGGATTTTGACTTACCCGGTATGGCTTCGGGATGAGTTCCAACAGAGAAATATTACTGGTGAATTTCAACAAAATACCTCTAGCCGTTTCAGAAATATCGCTTGTCAAAGTTTCATATGAAACACACAAAACACCCTGTATCTTCGTAACCATTGGAGAAAATGAAATTTCTTCAGTGGATCTTGACTCGCCTCGAAGTCCTCTATCTTCCAGTAGCCTATGTAAGGTCACTCATGAATCACCCTGTATGAGTTAAAGAGAGAGATGCTGATTATACCTAATCAAAATGAGGCGAGATAAAGGAATCTGAGGAACGCGAACGGTGCAAATAAACAGAACGTGTCTAGCAAGGAAAACGTCCATCATGCCCCGCTACAATGGTCGCAGAACGTAAACAACGCAAGATGTTGGTTGACCAACCGGGCATCCAGTAAAACGTAAAAAAGTCTTTCCTATTGATCAGCATTTTGCGTAGCTTATAGGTATATACGTTCGTAAATAATCTCCATTAGAATGGTGCCCGTTCCAAATTTAATCTTGATGGGATGAAAATTGTCGAAGTTCAAGATGGCGGCTTTTGAAACGTCAAGCTGTCGAAGCCAGGAAGCTGATAGTGGCGGGGTTAACGGCCAAAAATGGAATGATCTGTGCATTTTGTGATCAAAGCATGAAATTTGGCATACGTGTTCAGAAGACCCTCCTTTGCAATTCCAGATGTGGCGCCACGCAAGATTTCGCACCAGAGGCACTGTATTGCGGTTAATATACCTGCTAGGGGTAAATTCTGCAAAAATGGTTCCTGGCCGGTCTCTGGTACCGCAGTCGGTATTTTTCAGTTCTGTTTAGCTAAATCTACATGTAGAAATGAGTGAGGAGTGCATTTTCACAAGCAAACTCCCAAATGCTGCCTTTATACGTTGTTTTTATACATTTTAAGGCCAACTTTGTTTTAGTACAGGAAACATGGTAAAAAAATCGCCAAAACCTCGGTAAAAATATAAACGTCCTGAAAATTTGATATTCTGTTCAGAACTAAGTGACCTACTGCATATCTAAAATTGTCACAAATCGCACCCCGAGGCTTCGAGTTATTGGAGGGGGGGTAAAAAATTGCAACTCAAAATTGAAGGTATAGAACCCGATGGAACCCGTCAATCCAATGGATGCAAATACGTCATAGTCTGACGCATCACATCCCGTTGATACAATTTTGGCACAAAAAGTGTCGATCATTGTTGAAGGGGGGTCGCGGGGGAGGGCGAAACTCGGCTGGGTGACTCTTTTTCTTCCTGGGCCATGAAGAATCGATCACGACAAGATTGGTATCTTTTCCGACTAAATTCAATGTCCTGAACTTGAATCCGATGTATACATTTGGACAAAAACAAGTTCAAACAAGTTGACTTAAGAAAACCTGTTTTTTCTTTGACAATTTGCACAAAACTTTTTTTTACTGTTAGAGGCATTCATCTTTGAAAATATTTCAGAGGCCATTAGATTGAACTGTATTCTTCACGAAAATCATCCATTTGATCTGTAACTTTGTTTTTCGAGATAGAAAAAATCGATTTGAACTTTAGTCGGCACAGCCCGTCGTCTACTACTGACCAGAACACTACACCATGCATCTTTAAATGAAAATGGCCCAAAGTATCTGGAAAATTATGACTTATCTTTGAAAGTTTGAGGATCTGTGCAGAACTGAATTTCCTATAACATAAACAAAATCGTCATAAATCGCAATGCAGGGTATTGAGTTATTACTTGAAGATGCATGCTGTAGTGTTCTGGTCATTAGTAGACGCCGGGCAGTGCCGACTAAAGTTCAAATCGGTTTTTCCTACCTCGAAAAACAAAGTGACAGATCTAATGGATGATTTTCGTGAAGAATGCAGTTTAGTCTAATGGCCTCTGAGCTATTTTCAGAGATAAATACCTCTTACAGTAAAAAAAAGTTTTGTGAAAATTGTCAAAGAAAAAACAGGTTCTCTCAAGTTAACTTGTTCGAACTTGATTTTATCCAAATTTACACATCGGATTCAAGTTCAGGACATTGAATTTAGTCGGAAAAGATACCAATCTTGTCGTGATCGATTCTTCATGGCCCAGGAAGAAAAAGAGCCACCCAGCCGAGTTCCGCCCTTCCCCACGACCCCCCTTCAACAATGATCGACACTTTTTGTGCCAAAATTGTATCAACTGGTTGTGATGCGTCGAACTACGACGTACTTGCATCCATTGAATTGACGGGTTCCATCGGGTTCCATACCTTTCATTTTGAGTTGCAATTTTTTACCCCCCCTCCAATAACTCGAAGCCTCGGGGTGCGATTTTTGACAGTTTTAGATATGTAGTAGGGCACATAATTCTGGACAGAATATCAAATTTTCAGGACGTTCATATCTTTGCCGAAGTTTTGTCAATTTTTTTACCATGTTTCCTGTACTAAAACAAAGTTGGCCTTAAAATGTATTAAAACAACGTATAAAAGCAGCATTTGGAACTTTGCTTGTGAAAATGTACTCCTCACTCATTTCTACATGTAGTTTCAACTAAACAGAACTAAAAAATACCGCTGCGGTACCAGAGACCGGCCAGGAACAATTTTTGCAGAATTTATCCCTAGCAGGTATACTAACCGCAATACAGTGCCTCTGGCGCGAAATTTCGCGTGGCGCCACATCTGGAATTGCGAAGGAGGGTCTTCTGAACAAGTATGCCAAATTTCATGCTTTGATCACAAAATGCACAGACCATTCCGCTAACCCCCCCACTATGATCGATTTCTATTTTATAACGGGTGTTTATTTGAATCTGGCGTCCAAGTATGCTGTGCTCCAGCCGAAAAGAGTCTCATTCGGCCAGAGCACAGCATGCTTGACGCCAGATTTAAAAAAAAAACACCCCTTATATTTTGAAGTGGAGGCAGAACTTGATTAAGGTAATTCCGGGACAGATGCCACACTTAACTTGAAAAAATCATTTTTCACTAGCATTTGGTTCTATAGTATTTCAAAAAATGTTAGTGAATACTAAATTCAGTCAAAAATTGTTATTTGAGCTTGAAACTTTGGAAAACATCTTGAAATCGCCACTTTCCAGAGCCCAAATTGGTTTTTTTCTGGAAAAGCCTCGTTTATCAGCAAAAAATGGCAGTAAATCAACTTAAACGACCTAGAAAACTTATTCCAGTTTAGGAATCATGAGTTTTCTTGGAATTTCTAGGCCTTCGAAAGTCGTTTTCCAAAGTTTCAAACTCAAACATTTCGGAAATGAAGCCTCTAATCAAAATTTTACAGGAGCAACTTTTTTTTCAGAATAAAACAAGGAATTGAAAAAAAAAAATTTTTCAAAAATATCCAATGACGTAGAAAATGGGGTGAGAGAAGTTGAACAATCTGCCGGTATCTACGCCACTGGATAATTTTGACAAAAGTTATCTACGTCAAGTGATGGGTATTTATTTCATGAGAACTTGCACCAAATTTGGTAAAAATCGCTTTGATGACTTGAGAGTTATTCCAAAAAAATGATTTGAGGAACTGAACTTTGAAGGGCTTTATCTCCCTTACCTAGGGTTCCACCAAAATTTTAAGAGCAGATTAAATCTATCACGCTGATAGTTGCTATGCACCAGCCAATAGGATGGCCAGGCGCTTAGTTACTATCAGAGTGATAAAGTTATCGCGTTGATAAAATTTTGGTGGAACCCGAGGTAAGGAAGCGTTTTATAGAAAAATCAATTTATGCATGTCGAACTAGTTTTCGATGGACCATCGAATGGTGAGTTATTGCTACTATAACGTGGACCACCCTGTATAATACTCAAAAATTGAATAATCGAATCGACAAATTACAAAAAAAAAATAAAAACAGACAAGTGTTTTTGGCCATCTCTCCCAACAGTGCGGGCTAGATGCCCCATGTAAATGGGAGTGACGCCCCAGCAGCAAATTATGGATATTACTAATGATTTTTATTTTTTTCATGAATTTAGAAATATAATTCTCAAAATTATCAATTTTTGTAATAATAATAAATCAGTTATTGGATATAAAAACAAATATTCAAAAAGAAAACAAAAACAGTACATTTGATATTTTTCACTTCACTTGTACAACTTTTTCTTAGTTGCTTTTTTGATTGCGGCACGTTTCTCTTCTCTCCCATAAGCATTGCACTTGTCCAAATACATTTTTGTTAATTATCTTCATATTCAACTTTGCAATACAATTAGTGACGGCAAGATGACCTAATTGTGCAGCAAAAATGGGAGGGCATCTATACCTAGAAAAAATGGGGCATCAATCCTTTTAGTAGGGGAGAGATGCCCCAGGGCTTTTGTGCATATGCAACTTACAAATCAATCCTGCATTTTGATGCAAGACTAACCTAAACCGTGCAATTGATGATCTAAGTGAGAACATTCAACCAATAATACCGCGTTTCAATTTGCTCGTACTTTCTAAATCATGCAATATAATAAATAATAGCACGCATTAAAAATCATCGAGCTCGCCTTTATTTTGCCGAAAAACTAGAAATTTTATGGGAGAATCTGCTGCATACCGATTCATCAGCTGTGCAGAATGAATGCTAACGTTCAGCGGCGGCATCTGTCGAATAGTTTAAAACATGGCACTGCTAGGGCATCTCACCCGGTGAGGCAACTCACCCAGAATTACCTTAAGCCTTTTCGTTCACTCACTGTGAATTACACTATGGCCGACATTGTTCCGCACCTTATTCGGCACTACTCTAACTGTCTTAGTCCGGTGTTTGCATCTTTTCTACCAGCAGCGAACAGGTTCTATTATGTTCTCCTTCTCCTACATCCTTACAACTACTCCATTTTCGAGGCGTTGATTTCCCGAGAAAAAAATGTATAGAGTTTCTCATACACCTAAGGTACTTGAATGGGCCGGCGTGATGCCTGGTCGCATCCCCACTTGGCTACAAACGCGCGAATATTTTGCCAACTTGTCTATATGAAGATCTGCGCACGAGCTGCGAGCAAAGGGAACCGCCTCTGTATGAGAAAGTCTGTACAAGAATTCCGACTTCCGGAATTACGAGAATTTCCGGTGACTTCCGAAAATTCCGGTGATTTCCGAAAGATATCCGGGAATTACGATGATTTCCAAAAGAATTCTTGTGATTTCCGAAAGACTTCCGGGAATTCCGATGACTTCCAAAAGAATGCTTGTGATTTCCGAAGGACTTCCGGAAATTCCGGTGATTTCCGAAAGATCTCCGGGAATTCCGTTGATTTCCGAAAGACTTCCGGGAACTCGAGTGATTTCCGAAAGACTCCCGGGATGAATTCCCGTGATTTCCGAGAGACTTCCGGGGGAAATTCCGGTGATTTCCGAGAGACTTCCGGGAAAACTCTGATGATTTCCGAGATATTTCCGGAAATTTCGGTGATTTCCGAAAGACTTGCGGGAATTTTGGTGCTGTAATTTCCAAGAGAATTCCGGGAATTTCAGTGATTTTCAAAAGAATTTTGGTGATTTCCAACAGATTTCCAATGATTTCCGAAAGACTTCCGGGAACTCCGGTGATTTCCAAAAGATTTCCGGGAACTCGAGTGATTTCCGAAAAACTCCCGGGAATTCCCGTGATTTCCGAGAGATTTCCGGAAATTCCGGTGATTTCCGAAAGACTTTCGGGAATTCCGGTGCTGTGATTTCCGAGAGAATTCCAGGAATTTCAGTGATTTTCAAAAGAATTCTGGTGATTTCCAACAGGTTTCCAAAGATTCCCGAAAGATTTCCGGGAACTCCGATGATTTCCGAAAGACTTCCGGGAATTCAGGTGATCTCCGAAAGATTTCCGGGAATTCCGGAATGAAATGTACATTGAATTCCGGGGAAATCAACCCTTCGTCCATTCCTCTATATCCCATAATTAGACCGGGCCATAAACAAAAAAAAACAGGCGTTGTAGCCATTCACACGGCCTCCGGCAAACCTCAAATTTCACGTCTTTCGCCCGGTCTTTTGCAGTTCATTAAAAATCGTTTTGTATCATCAAAATGAGCTCCCCCATCTCCCATACTGCTCCTCCGCCAATCGCAAGGTTACGTGGCTCACTCATGCGTCGGAGTCTCCAACTAATATCGTAACAGTATTAAATTTACGATTTTTGGCGATTTCACTCTTCCACTAGTCGACTAGTCCAAATGGGAGCAGTGATTGATGCCCTGCACCAGAGGATATTTAGTACCACTCGAAGAAGACTTGGTTGGCAGACTCTCCGGCATTCCAATGACCGCATTGACAGCGCTCTACATGTGTGAAATCTGTCACTCTGACCTCGCCTGATATGTAGAACATAAAAGATGAACTTATACATGTATAATATCCCATACATTTTCTATTTTCAGTAGAACGACTTTTTTGAGCAAAAATAAAGTGACAAGCTGGATCGCTGGGAGAATACGGCCGATGGACGCTGATAGTTTCTCTCCAAAACTTTGCAGGTGCTATCAGCCGTAGCCCCCTAGCTTGTCACTTTATTTTTGCTCCAAAAAGTCATTCTACTGAAAATAAAAAGTGTACGGGATATACCTACTTTTATTACTGACAGAAAGATATGGTCGATGGGTGACTGAAGCTGTATGAAGTTAAGCCTGGGCTACAAAAAAGGACTCGGGCACATGAAGAGCAAATATGTCGTAAATAACAGCCACCTTTGAAATTAAACTTTTTCTAATAACGCATGATGGATCGATGTTTGCTTAAAAGTTCATGATAAAACCTCTCCCGTTCGCGCGCGTAGGAAGTCTTTTTTTTAATGACCATTGCGCGACCGAAGTGAGCATCAAACGTTAATTAAATGCCCTTGCAATAGTGCTATTCTCCCTCTTGACAGGCAGTGGTAAATCAGCATGAAAAGTGATTTACGAGGTAAACTAAGCCAAATGACTGTATAAACGGCGTAATGCATGCGGCCGGGCTTCCGCCCCCCCGTCCACGGTGTCCACCTCGTCGCCAGTTATTGCCCGCTGCGGGGAGTCGCAATATATGTGCACCCCCTGGCGTGAGCTCATTCATATGACTTGTTAATCAGGCCTCCATGTGATTGTTCAATTATAACCCCCTCGCCACACTATGTTATTGTTTCCTTTATTGGTTCTGTCAACGACGGCCCCGGCCGGATCGGCCGATAGTTCCATGCGGCATTAATCCGTTCGTACTTTGCACTCGAAATCCGACTTCGATCGAATGAAGTAAAATGTGAATAAATTGAAAAAATCGTGCACATATCAATGCAAACAAAATGATATCCATTATGTTGCAACTTCAGTAACTTGCAGAAAAAAATCTTTGGGTACCTTTTAGCAATCCTCTATATCTATATACCTACTTAAGACGAATGGCAAAAATATATTATCTGATGTCCGTGCGACTGTGCTCCTGGAACAGATGGGGCGCAGCGCAATGTCTATATCATCGAGCACGTTCGAAATATTTGACAGAAAAGTACAGACGGGCGGGTGATAAAAGATAATTACTTTTGAGCCCCTTCAGATGGAACAGAGCGAACCTTTTTACTTCCTCTTGCGCTGGCGGTGCGGCGGGTCTGAAGGGAAAATGAGCCAGTTTGCTGTCCGTCGCGGTGGCGGAAAAATCGCTCGCATAGAAATAATTTCCACGTAAATGCCAGAGGGGTGCAATATTTCCTGTTCCGTGAGTGAAATAAGAGAAACAGCAGCAGCTACCTACTGGCAAGCAAGCACAGCAGCAGGCAGCATCAGGCTCGTCGTCGTCGGTATTGTTCAGATCCGTTCCGACGCTTCCCCTAACATAACTTCGCGCCGTCGCGGCCAATCGCGCCACTCGTCGATCTTCATTCCAGCCGCCGCAATTAGATGGGTCGTTGGCCACGGTTCGGGGGCGGCTGACTGAGGGGACTCCCTGTGCGAGAGGGAAACCGCGTTGCCGCTGCAGATGGAAGACAAGCGTAATGGAAGATGACGGCGAAAATGGTAGGTCGTTTTATAAGGACCAATTTACCGAGCTGGATTCATATATCTCCAAAACAAAGAAGAAGAGAGACTTCCTCCGCCGCACCACCCTGTGCACCGCAGAGACCTCGCCAGCTCGCCATTTATATCAGCCCGGAGGACTCTAAATGGCACTCTCCGCCAGAAAAACCGCGCGCGGAAATGAAGCCCGCCGTCGTGGCGCTCAGATTTAGCTAAGAGGTCGGCGCATAATTGCGCGACCCGGAGCAATTTTTATTGTTTGGACTAATTCCGGGTTTCATCTCGAGAAGCTCGGCTCGTACTTGTAACCTGTATCACCTCGAAAGCTAAAATATAGAAAAGCACTCATATGAAATTAAAGAATACCTATCCTTCGTCTGGTGTGTCTATCTGTCTGCCCACCACAGCATCTAGTTCTAGACAAGAGGGTTTCTTCGAAGAGTAAAATCTTGCCGAAATAACGATAAACAAAACCAATAATAACAGCTGGTGTAGCGCGGCGTCGCCGATGAAATGCTGAATTTCGTAAGGCGACTAAGCTTGAGAACTTACGACATGCGGACAAGTACCCGTTCTAGTGGGAATACATGGACACATATGCGAGATTATATTTATAGAAGAACGGGTCTTCCACGGGTTTCGGAAATATTGAATTTATATAGCAAAGTCATCGTGAACATCTTCTTTTCTCTCCATATCGGCTCCACTGCTTGAGCTTAAGCCAAACATGTCAGGTTACCTGCACAGGTATTGGTGAAAATTCATATTTTCCAATGAAATTGGGCATGCACTTTGCCACCAAACTTCACCTGAATGTTGGGGGTTTAGCTTCCAGCTGGTGTAATATGCCTTTGTGAGGGGCTAGGTATGTAGTACCTCTTCTGTTTGTGCTTCCTGATCACCCAAAGACTTGGGGCCCAGCTTTTACTGCTGAATTAAAGAAACAAACAATAGTTTTTGTTTATATTTTATATTTTAAAAATGTAAGAATGTCTTGACTTCGGTTGTTGCATATGAACAAAGGCAAAATATAGGAGTTCAACTCGAACAACTGTTCGGTCACCGAAGATGTCTTCGGCCACCGAAGCCCTCCTTGAGAGGAATTTTACATCTGATTTAACGATGTTGAATTTTCAACTACAACTTGATCGTGTCAAGATATACATTTCTTAAAAATACAAGCATTTATTATTCTATTCAGGACTCTAGTTTCCAAATTGTGGTCGACGTAGCAATTTTTCAGTCCGTAGATTTTTTTCTTTTTGGATTGCCGAAGGCTGCAATTTTTGACACATAAGTACTTCCTGAAACTAGAGAGGCTTAGCAGCAGATAATTTTGTGCAAACATCATAACTGTATTACAGCAATTTAGTGGGTCCCGGCGGAAATAACATAGCCGAAGCCGACATAACATAGACGAAGAAAACATACCCGGAAAAACATAGACCGAAGAAAACATAGATGGATAAAAATATACCTGGAATAAACATACTCGGAAATAAGATAGCTACCCGGAAATATAATACCAGGTTTAAAGAAGGTATATACGATGGCCACAGGCAAAGCAAATCTAAATCTACGAAATTCTGGAAGTTTTATTAGAAAAATTTGGAACATTTAACAAGTCTGATTCATGGAATGAGATTGACGAAACTTATAAACTAGAACGCCCAAGGTATAAAAATTGAAACATAATTTTTATAAAACATCATCTTGGTAAGGCTATGTTTTTTACCACTATCTTTTCTCCGGATATTTTATGTCCTGGTATGTTATTGCAGGGTTTTTGTTCGGGTACCTTTCTTGCGGCCTACTTATATTATTTATTCCAGGTATGTTTTTTCCAGGTATGTAATGTCGGCTATGTTATTTCCAGATATGTTATTGCCGGGTATGTTATTGACCAGATATCTTTTTTCCGGTCTATTTATTCCGGGTATGTTTCTTCCGGCTATAGGCTGTCTGATTTCTACATGATTCTAGTGGACTGCGATTCAGGCCGCGACCGGCTGATGGCGAACAGAAACACAGCTCACTAGAATCATGCAGAAATCACTGAAATCAGCATCATTATCGGTACAACCTCCGTATATTTTTTCAAGTGTATTCCTCCCTTCCTCTTTTCCATTTCTTGGCACTTTGGGATATTTTCTGCATGTGATGCTTCTTCCTTCCAAGGTCCCAGGGTTTCGAGAATACCAAGAATTTCTTATTTTTTCCTTGAAAAAAGATTCTGCCACTCCAACTCAACTTTCACGTTCATTAAGCCTTCTATCGTGTGATCAAATGAATTCTTGTTCTAGGTAGGCTGTGGTCTAGCCGAGCGCAGCTTCGCACCCCTGAATTTGACCAGGCCAAAGCCTACCTAAAATAAGAATTCATTTGATCACACGATACATCTCTAGCCATGCTTTCTCCATTGCTTTCACAAGCTTAGATGTTTGAATTGCCAATAATTTCCATTTTTTACTTCACTGTAGTTGTAAACCAGATGAAAGTCTTACTGGATCTGGCTTCGAATATTTTCTGATGACAAAATCATACATCTGACTTGACAATCTTGAATTTTCAGTTGATGGCTTCATCGCGCCAAAACACTTTGCGTAAAAAATCTTAGATAACTCAGAAATTCCTTGGTCGCTGGATTTTCCTATTTCGAGATCGTCATAGGTCACAGTTTTCGCCACAGCTATACTTTCTGAAATCAAAAGGGCGCATAGTGATGGATAATGTGTAAAATAAGTACACATTTATTCTGTATTCCAACAATTTAGTCAGTTTTTTACCTTATCGGCAGGATTATAAACTGGCATATTTTCTTCTTCCGAGAAAATCCCAGATGTCTTTGAGTCGCATTTCTTGGCACTTTGAGATACTTCCTGAGATGCTCCTTCCTTCCAGGTATCCAGTTTTCCGAAAAATCCACGGATTTCTCTTTGTTCTCGAAAAAAAAAATTCAAGTACTCCACCAAACTTTCTTGTTTATTGAGCTATTTGGGGCAGCACATCTCCAACTACTTATCAGTATTGATCGAAGCGCCAGAGTTTCGTGAACAATTATCACGCAAAACTTGCTTTCTAAGGTATCTAAAATCTCAAAAAGGTGCTTTTTTTAAATCATAACAACGCGGGTTGTTCCCGAACACTTTTTGAGGTTATAAATTCCGAGATAAATTCAACTGGGTTGACAACACTGACGAGCTGGTGACGTCATGTGGAAATGTCTAATAGACTTCTCCATAGAGCTCTCGCGAATACCGCTGTAGTATGCCTGAATGAAAACGACAAGAACCTTCGAGGCTTTTCCTAAAGCAGTACGGCATATTCTCCAATGCAGAATATTGGAGCTGTGGTCACTACATCCCCTCACCGCCCGTGATCAGTTTGATGGATGTCTGTCTAGTCGGGGATATGTGTCGCTTATGGCTTATACGATAATCTTTACTACTGGATTATCAGATCCAGGAAATCTACCTTTGCTATTTGATTTCAATTTTTAACTTTTACTGTTCACTGATTACTGACCGTATTAACTAATATGATGTTATTGCTTTTCAAACTTTCATTTCCTTCGTCACTAAATTACAGTAGTAATATTCATAAAATAGGCTCGGTCAAGAATCACGCCAGTAAAGATTTTGACAGTTGTTGTTTATACCGTGTGATCCAAACTATTCCGAATTGGAGTAGGCTGTGACCTGGTCAAATTCCGGGATGTTGAGCTGATTTTCGCCAGGGCACAGTCTACCCCAATTCGGAATCATTTTGGATCACACTATAGTTGTCTTCTAGCATCTCCTTATACCCTGTGAATACTCTTAACGATTTGATCAGATGAACAAAGATTTTTTTTGCGCCTTTTTCAATGATCCTTAAAACAAATTTTAGAGTTGGCATTTCTTCTTAGTCCTCTATACAATACTCGTATCAAACTCAAAAAGCCGCGAATTCCTCAATGTTGGCATTCTTTACTCTGAAAGTTTATTTTGGAAAGAAGTCTTGTGTTGTGTTCCCAAAAAGTCTGCCAACTGAACATTACTTCTGTTTTAAGTTATCCTTTGAGACCTAACTCACAACTCCCAACTTTTTTTAGAACCGTGAAATGCAAATTTAAACTAATATACTTGGCGATGATTACATTTTTACATTAAGTAATCCTTTAACAACATTATTTGCTTGTAAAACAAACACCTTGTGTCGAGAAGAGTAAATCTCTGCGTTTGAACGGGGAGATATTAGCGAACTTTGTGGATCAATACACCCGACTATACCCCGTATAACTGGTGTTATACTGATCTGCTGTATTTTCCAAATATAAACTGTTTCAAAGTAATACCTCTGAATAAGCACACCCCAGCCAAAATATCGCAATGAAAAATTTGAAAGTCGAAGCGTTGCAAAAATATTTATCGAAAAGCATACGGGCGCGCAAGAGCAGGGAATAGGGTGAATTTATACAACTGCATCGTGAAACCGGAAGTCTTGCGTCTGGCCATAAATCAGATAGCCAGTGGATCTGTCCGAGTCGACCAGGAAGATGATAGCCATTTGGAAGCTTTTCGAGCTTATACGTTCAAGCCGTGTGCAAAATCCGTTCTATCTGCATCGTAGTTGTATGGAGTAGGTATATGGCCCAAGCAATTTCGTCTTATCTTAGAAAAGAGCTCATCAGTACTCGCACTGAAAAGCATACTGTTTAGATGCTTGAACAGAAAAAAAACTATAATTGAGCGCATCAGAGGGACTGACAACGAATTATTGTATAACTGTCTTTTGCGTTATCTTGCATCATAACGAATTGAATCAACATGGGGTGGAACACCACCACTTATCTACTTCTACACACATGTTTACACATGTTTCATCTGTGTTCGTCTTTCTGAAATGCCGCTTCTTGAGTACCTACCTGAACAAACACAACACAAAACTATGTTCCTTATGTGATGGTTCGCTGGGCAGTCGCTATTTAGGCGGCGATAAGTGATCGCATAAGTAGTTTTTTGACGCGCGCGGTACTTTTAATGCCGGATTAAGTTACGCTTGATAAGTATCCCATTCATGAATGGAGAGTAGGTACTTCCATTTTTGATGGAAACGGAAACACCATCCCAAAAGCTGTTAATCACCCGAGCTTTTACCTTTAGATTTGATCGCTTTTTTCGAATGGGTCTCGCGGGGACGTAGATCATCACACCCAAAGCGTATAATGACAAGAGAATCTGCAATGATCTGTGGCAGAGACCGAATCCAGGTATTGTTGCTTTAATTCTTCGTTACATATTTGAATAATGCTTGTGATACACGTCAAATCCGATACGGTAAATCGAAAGATAAACATGAATACCTCTAACCACCATTTACATTCGGCTTATGACAAACAATAAATGGATCATTAGGTATTGTTTTACCTAATTTTCTCCGTATGTAAATTGTATTGGAGCGTATATTATTGGATGTATAGCACACAGCTAATAATCCATGTCTAATACGGTTGTGTACAATAACAATAGGTACTAATATTATCGAACCTCTATTTAACTTGATTCAACTATTACGAAAACCGGATTTATAAACCTTATTACACAGCAAACTAGTTGGGTATCGTATCTACTCGCGATTTCGACTATGAAGTGATGGCGCCACTGATAGAGTAGCTGATCATGTCATACCTTCCGCTTACAAAATTTTGATCGAGCTGGCACTAAAATCAGCTGCACCAAAACGTGAGTTTTTGTATGGAAACATGGGAAAAATTTTCAATATGGTTGTTCAAATACATAATGAACCGCATATCATGCCGATTCATTTTCCGGTGCAGTAACGATCTAAAGATACTGGTATACGGTGCAACAAAATACAACTTGCAAAAAGCTACTTTGAAACAATTCCATGTTTTGGTGTATAAAGTATACGTGGCAAGTAACCGCACTTCATTAAAAATAAATTCCTGTGAAGAGCGCGCGGCCGTTAACGGAGGCCCTGGATCTACGAGGATTTCCCGGATCTACAAAGCAACGACGTAGTCTCGCACTCGGCTCCATATAGATGCTCCACTAATATGCTTAGCGCTCCTTCGTACAAATCAGCAGCATATACCTTATACCTTCACGCAATCTTTTACAAAATTTTATTTATTGCTCTTCAGGATAACTTACCGTAATACCTACCACCGCGGTAAAAGTGAAATATATGCGCCGTTTCCGTGAAAACTTTACTTCAGATGACAGACTTCTCAGGGCATTTTCTGAAAGAAAGGAGCTTGCGTGCACTTGTCTCTCCGTATGTTTGTTAGTCTCTTCGTCTATCCGTCTGTCACAGTCGTTGTTCGAGGTATCCTCCCCGGTAAAAACTTAAAGGAGACCACAACACAAAATACAAGTTGAACTCAGATGAAAGAGTTGAAAAAACTATTACAATTGCATAGGGTCTTGTAATATTACTTAGCTCGTGGCGGGCGCTGCGGTTATAATTAAGAACGACAATGACGTCAGAAGGGCAAATTTTCACGGGCTACCTATATAGCTACGCACGGGCATACATGTACCTGATTGCGTTGCCGATGAGACAACGACGGTTTCAAGCCTGTCATAATTATTACTATTATTATTATTATTTTCAAAATGTTTTATTGCGGCTGATCGGACTCGTCTGGAAAACTTAGATTTGTTCCGTATACTCTTGAGCTACCTTCCCCATAAGTTAGTCAAATAAAATATAGACTCGATTTTTGTGTTGTGGTCTCCTTTAATCAATATGTTATCCATCCGCGGCCAGTGAGTACAGTGAATCAAAGCCCCGCCTCGTGAATACAATATGGAATTTCACTGTTTACGGACGACTTACAAAAATACAAGAAGGAAGTCATGGAACGAAGCGCTATTTGTGAAAATAACTGTTGTGAATTGTCCCAGTTTTGCAACTTGCAAATTCTTTTTCTGTTGAAATTGCGAGTGATGTCGTAGATAAAGCATGATATTCTACTCTTGTGTAATGGTTATTATTCATTCGGATATTTCACGACACTCGTCAAGGCTCGTGTCGGCAAAGTGCATCCTCTTGAGTAATAGCATTCATTACACGGATCGTTGAATAAGTTATTTAAATGCAAGTGCAGTTGTCATTACAATCTAGAGAGACTTTACAATCTGACTTTGGCAGCCATCTTGTGGCAGGAAAATTAATTTGAATAGCGAATTAAACAAGATCGGAGGTTTGGCCGATTTGGACGAAAAAAGCTGATTGCAGAACTTGACATTAGCGGTGGCGGTGGGCAACCTGTCGCAGTGACAGGAACGCTAAATAGCCCAGGTATTTTAGGTGCTATTCAAGTCGAAGCGTGAACTAATTTATGGTCGGCCAAATTTTTCATAAAACGACAGTAAAGAGTGTCTGCTATAACATACCAAAAGTCCCCTAAGATCCCGTGTCGGCGTCCCCCTTTTTAGGGCGTTTTTCCTAAAATATGACAGTTACGTTCTCTAAGTATAACACACAGATATTGGGACGGGCGCCTGTCACCCGGAATAGCTCAGTGGCAAAGACTCTGCTTTCCGATTGATGGATCGCTAGTTCGATTCTCCTTCGAGACACTTTTTTTTTTTTCGTGAAAGTGATTTTTTCCTTCTCCTAAAAATTACCCAAGGGATGAGAGTGCCTATTTTGAAGCATTTTCGACTTTTTTCTCAAGAAAATGGATCTATTAATACGAGTTCTGGACACATAATAAACAATAAGCTGTGATGCCCTCGGTGATGTCATCATGGCTTTTTCATCACATTTTTCAACTCATAAAATGTAGTTACCTGCTATTGCGAAATTGTATTTAGGTATTTTCAATAATAATGCAGGACGAGCATTTCCACTTGTCCTCTAGCTTGTGTGTCCAGAACTCGTATTAATAGATCCATTTTCTTGAGGAAAAAGTCGAAAATGCTTCAAAATAAGCACTCTGATCCCTTGAATAATTTTTAGGAGAAGGAAAAAATCACTTTCACGAAAAAAAAAATTGTGTCCTGGAGGAGAATCAAACTTGCGATCCATCAATCGGAAAGCCAGAGCCTTTGCCACTGAGCTATTCCGGGTGACAGGCGCCCGTCCCAATATCTGTGTGTTATACTTATAACGTAACTGTCATATTTCAGAAAAACGCCCCAAAAAGGGGGACGCCGACACGCGATCTCAGGGGACTTTTGGTATGTTATAGCAGACACTCTTTACTGTCGTTTTATGAAAAATTTGGCCGACCATAAATTAGTTCATGCTGAAACACGATAGTACCTGGGCTAAAAACATAATCGGCTCGGCCTCGGATGTGCAGGGAGTGCAGGGCACAAGCTAGGCTCGTCTTATTCACTCGGTTTGCAGAGGGGCAAGTGATCGATGTAAGTGGTGGTTTTTGGACCGTAAGAATGAAAGTAATAGGTATAGTACGACGGCGACGGTTAGTCAAACCTATCTTGCATTTTATTCTAGAGACTTGGCACAGTTGCAGTACATACCCCCAGCTTTCTCTTAAGAAGTGGAAACAAGGTTGCAACCCCGGGAGAGCAGCGGGTTGCCCACCTAACAGTTTTGGTGACTTCTATGGTCCAGGATCGGTCCCCCACTTGACATTTACTGGCTTAAGGCATATGTCGACCTTGACGATGGGTCGTGAAAGCGGCTTGTTTACCTTTTAGGGGCACAAATAAATAATTCCGAAATCATAGTGTTCCTATTATAATTTCCAATAACTCAGTTTTTTTCAAGATATTAGGGTGAAATTCGGTAGTACCATAAAGAGTAAAGTCAGGAAAAGAATGCCGTGTGCTGCCACCGTCCTTGCCTGATGCTATTACCAATATAGACTATAGTACCTATCCCTGGTATTGCCGCTTGGGAATACTATGTCATAGTTTATGTAATATTATGTAATCAATTTTTGTATTTTGATTTCTCTATTTTTATATGTCAAAATCACAACAATATAAATTAATTATAACAATAACCATAACACACTATAAAATTGGAATCCTGCCGGGTGCATACTACAATACTATGTACTGCATGCACACCACAATACTCCTCCCCTCGAAATAAATTAATTGATTGCAAATGTAACTTTTTATGATCTTTGGTTGAATTATTATCCTCCACAGGCATATAAGCCGGTTTGATCCTTTCGACGTTTATACAGACTTCCTTACCATTAATCGAAATTTGAAATATGTACGTTATTGTTGCGTTTAGTGACTTCATAAGGACCTTCGTAAAATCCAATCCAGGTTTCAATTTGTCATTTCGGATGACGATGTATTTACATGTTTTGAGATCCTAATTTAAGAAAAATTTTTGATTAAATATACGTTTTCTAGGTTTTATGTTTTCGAAAAGTTGACGCAAATGAATGATGGTGGAATTTAAGTTCAGTGAGGTTTGAGGTTCAATGAAAAACTCTCCGGGAATGCGAAGGGGTTGACCGAAAACCAACTTGGCTGAAGAGCACTTAAGATCTTCCTTGATCATTGCCAGAAATTCTAGCAAAATAATTGGAAGTTCATCTTTCCAGTGTTGCGTGTTGGCACGAGCTATTATGGCTGACTTTAGTGTCCGGTGGAACCGTTCGACCATTTCATTGCTTTGGGGGTGGTAAGACGTTGTGTGAATTTTGTGTGAACCTAAAAACGAAGTGAATTCCTTAAAGAGGTGTGCTTCAATTTGCCTGCCTTGATCGGTTGTTATCGTGTGCGGAACACCAAATCGACTGACGTAGTGAGTGAAAAGCGTGTTAGCTACTGTTTTTGCAGAAATATTTTTGAGAGGATATGCCTCCGACCATCGAGTAAAACGATCTATTACTGTGAGAATATAGCTACAACCACCAGAGGGAGGTAAGGGGCCGACAAGATCTGAATGTATATGCTCGAATCTGCCTTTGATAATTTCAAAATGTCCGATTCCGGGTCGAGTATGCTTATGAACTTTTGCCGTTTGACAATTCAAACATTGTTTTGCCCAAAGACATATCACTATTCATTCTAGGCCAAAAATATTTACTCCTAATCAATTTCCTTGAATAACGAATTCCAGAATGGGTGATAGAATGTATCTTTTCCAATAATTTGTACGTAGTAAAGCTCAAACATAGGGTCGACAAGAAGGAGTGGAAACATCACACCATATTCTGTCATGAAAAAATGGAACTACGTCTTCTTCAAGTGGAAACTCAGAATAATTCTTTTGTTTGTTCGAGGTCATTGACTTGAGTTCCACATCTTTGTGTTGTTCAGTCTTGAGAATTTTCAGGTCTAACTGTGAAGGAAAATCAATGTCCGAGATTTCATCGTTGTGTTCGATACGGGATAAGGTGTCAGCAACTAAGTTAAGCTCTCCACTAATGTGATGAATGTCGGTATTGAACTGTGAAATGTGATCTAACTGACAATTTTGTCGAGGGCTCTTTTCCGATCTGGTTTTCAAAACAGTTGTCAAAGGTTTGTGGTCTGAGAATGTGTTGAACTCTCTAGTTTCTAAGAAAAATCGGAAGTGTTTGATATAAGCAAAAATTGCTAAGAGTTCTCGATCAAAAGTGGAATAGGATTGTCCTTTTTTTGCTTAGTTTACGTGAAAAATAAGCTAAAAGTTCTCAATGATTGTCGTTTCTTTGTTCTAATACTGCTCCGATAGCAAGGTTAGAAGCATCGACAGTGAGTCTAATCTCTAGGTTAGGATTCGGATTGACAAGCAGGGTTGCGTTAACCAATTCATTTTTAATTTTGTTGAAACTGATTTCGCACTCATGAGACCAACTTAAAAAATGTTTGTTTTTTGCATTTTGTGAGTCTGTAATTAACTGATATAATGGACAAAAGAGTTCTGCAATTTTGGGAATGAATCTGTGATAATAATTCACCATGCCAACGAATTTTTGCAATTGTTTGGGAGATAGTGGTTTGGGAAATTGTTTAATAATTTCAACTCTATCTTCTGAAGGGAAAATACCTTCTGGGGAAATTTTGTGGCTTAGAAAGATTATGTTCCTTGTGCCAAAAATAGGTTTAATGTTTAGTCCGTATGACTGTAAACGTTGAAAAACGATTTCTAGATGTTCTAAGTGTTCATTTTCAGATTTGCTAAATATAAGAATATCATCGAGGTAGCAGAATAAAAAATTGAGACCGTTGAGAACTTCGTTCATAAATCTTTAGAATGTTTGTCCTGCGTTTCTCAAACCGAAAGGTAATCGCAAAAAGTCAAAAAGTCCAAATGGCGTGGTAATGGCAGTTTTGTGAATGTCTTCGTCTGCAACAGGTATCTGATGATAAGCTCTGATAAGGTCTATTTTAGAAAAAAAATTGCAACCATGTAAATAAATACATGTTGAAATTTTGAATGTGAGGCAATGGATATCTGTCTGGTATTGTACCTAAATTCAGTTGTCTGTAGTCTCCACAAGATCTCCAGTCATTAGGTTCTTTATTTTAACCATGTGTAATGGTGAAGATACAAATGAGGACGATGGTCTGCAAATACCTAGGCGAACCATGTGTTCAAACTCACTTTGAGCTATTTTATGTTTAAGAGGATCAAGTCTTCTGTATCTAGCGAATAGTAAAGCACCAGTAGTAAAAATTCTATGTTTAACTGAGTGCTTAACATGTAAAGTAAAGTCTGGCTCTGCATATAAGGAAGGGAATTTCTGTAGTAACTTTGTGTATTGATTATCTACTGAGAAAATTTTAGGTGTGGGAGCACACCACATAGACAAACTGAAAGTCTCTAGGTCAAAACGCCCTCTACATGCAATCACCCTATTGTCATATCCATGACATGTTATGCACCGTTGCCAAAGTAGTCCTCGACTTGCTTCTTGATGGCAGATAATTTAACGCGCTACTTTTGAATACTCTGATGCTGATCTGCATGAATTTTCAAAAAGGTACCTATATAAAACCAAAACAACGAGGTTTTTTGAAGTAAAAACTGCACATCACCCACCAAGTGGTATCAATGGTTGAGATTCTGAAAGTAGGTTCTATTATTTGCTCAATAAGCGTTTCTTTGTTACAGGTATGGTTCAAAAACCGCAGAGCAAAGTGGAGGAAACGCGAACGGAACGCGATGAACGCCATGAACGCCGCCGCCGACTTCAAGACCGGCTTCGGCACGCAATTCAACGGGCTGATGCCGACCTTCGGCGACACGGACAGCCTCTATTCCTCGTACAGCTACAACAACTGGGCCACGAAAGTGCCGAGTCCTCTGGGCACCAAACCGTTCTGGTCGGTGGTGCCGCCGAATCATCACCAGAGTCCCGTCAACTGCTTCAACGCGGCGACTTCAGTGGCGGCGGCGTCGATGTCAGGGGCGGCGGGCTCCATGCTGCCGGGCGGCATGAGTTCCGGGCTGACCAGCACGCCGACGGCTGTGGCGCCCCAGCCCTGCCCCTACACCACCCCAGCCAATCCGTACTCGATGTATCACCACAGGTACGGATGAGTTTTACCGGCAAAATCCTATTATTATTATTAGGTGTGCGACTGGTGAAAACTGTGCATTATACCTTATATCATATCTTTAGCTAAACGACGCTTTCTGTGATTCTACTAAAATTTTGTATTGTTTAGAAGTATTTTGTCAATGTATTATAGGCATCAACAAGAAACAATCATGTTATAGTCCGATGATCCGTATCTAGATCTTTGAATGATCACATCACGTTAGTAATGGTGTCGTAGCCAATCAAGTTATATGAATACTAAGAATAGGCACCTAAATATAAAGACCCTTCACATCGAAGTATCATGCCCATAATGACAATGCATCGGTGCTTCCTGCCCCTCTCTTCCCTTATCTAAAATACTATGTAAAATTTTGTAAAACTTGAACATCGTTCACGCTTCACGTAAAATCCGAGATTTTGCCCCTTGTGCAACAATTCAAAATTTTATTGAAGATTCGCTTCAAGATGTAGTGTCCCACACTTCGCGCCTCACTTTGGAAGTAGATATGGCAATATTGTAACAGCAGATTGGCCTAATCTTTTAATAAAGCGCATATAAAAAACCAGAAGAATTCCAAGTAAGATTTTGCTAACACGGTTTTCTTGAGTATTCAGACTTCGATCAAAATCTTTTAAAAACTCTCGTTCGTTTACTTATAAGGTTGAGTTCCCAAGTGAAGATGACATCTTAGACGCCATCTTGAATTGTGGACTTCCGGTTGAGATTTCGAGTTGCTAATAGTGATTTTTCGAGTTGCTAATAGTGATTTTCATATTCAACGAGGTGCATGTGGTAACTGAATTAAATGCTCTCCCAATGAGAGATCTGACAACGCTCTGTCGAGTGACCGTGGTGGCCAGCCTCAGAGGCCCTACGCACGCGCAATACTGGCCTGTAATGCGATTCAGGCAAGAAGGATATTGTCACACTAAAAGGATTATGGTCATGGTCATCTTCTAGCCATCGGTTGTAAGAACATCAAATATGGGTCTGTCTTCTTTCGGAAAACTTTCAGCAAAATTCACTTTTCTTCTAGCAATGCACATGGATAGCATTATAAATTAGCAAGAAAATTTGGCCGTTTGTTTTGCTATCTATTTAGTATCTAAGTGGCCTTCTGAGACACGGACTAGTTCGAGATATACCTACTTGAGGTGAAGGTGGGAGGTGGGAATAAAGAGACGCAGAGGCAGGCCCAGATTAGATTACTGCTCCCAGATAGTAAGGGACGTAGGATGTTCGACCTTTAGGGAAATGCGTAGGTTGGCGCAGGATAGGTAGGGCTCGTGCGCATCCAACTTTGTGATGATGATCATCTTTCGCAAATTTTTAGCAATCGTTTCGGCAACATGTCGTTGGAATCTTTCCGAAAAAGTTAATGCATGGCCTTTTGGACACTCCTAGCGAAGCTATCCGGAGCGGAAATTTTTATGGTAGATCGTGTGAAATGTGTGTTGAATTTCGTTGTTCATGGGTCCATTTCCATTGCAGGGCAGCCGCCGAGCCCTGCACGGCGATGTCGTCCAGCATAGCCTCGCTGAGACTGAAGGCTAAACAGCACACCGGCTTCGTGGGCTACTCGAGCGTCAGTCCGGTGAGGTCGAGTTCTGCGGGACTTTCCGCTTGTCAATACGCGGGCAGCGGGATAGGGGTGGGCGAGAGGCCCGGCTGAGACCACGAACTGGCCCTGGTGGCCCAATTAAAGCACGAAGATCCAGACCAAGATTGATAAGATAAGTCGCATTTGTGGGACGTCAGCCATCCAATCCGTTTTTGGATCACTCCCAGTTGATAACGAAAATGTATAATGGAAGATTGCAAATTTTTATATGCAAATATTTTACTGATATTTCTCATGATCTCGCGCGTTTCCTAGAAATAATTTGCTATAAAAACAGATTTTAAACCCCATAAGAGAAGTGGTCGAAATCGTAGAAATTACTCTGGACAACCTTGCCGTAGCGAAGGCGACGTTTGTCGTTTTCAACTGTCATGTCTCAGCCAAGACTTATCCGTCCATTATTATTATTATTATTCAGTTGAATTTTTATTGACTTGTTTATATTTTTCTGCTGACTTACTAATTATCATCAGAATATATTGAGATTGAGAACTTTTTATTTTGGTCCAGAAACGTCATAGGTCTTGACCTTAGAAAAATCAAGGACGGGCTGAAATTTTGTATACATACAGGCTCAGGAAAGTGTTTAAAACAACACACTAAAGCTCCCTCACTCTCCCATGTGAGTGTCATAGTTTTTTCTCAAAAGAAAAAATCTCCTTACAACATGAAATTATCAAATGTTCATATTGGACTGAAGTCCAGATCCAGTTGTCGTATCCTGAACGACTTATAAAAAATTCCCTTCTTTCTCATGTGCGCTTTATGGTTTTTCTAGAAGAAAGTGTAACACTTATTTTTCCAAAAATCATTTAATATAATTAAAAAAACAAACCATAATGCACCGCACACATGGGAAGGCTAGTAAATATGGTATGTATATACCTATGTCGTTCGGCACATTTAAATGATCCTCTATGCAAATTTTCAGCCAGTCCCATTTTTCAAGGTTTCACAGATATTTCACCTGAAATTCCTGGGCTATTTGCAGAGGACTAGTTCAGTGTCAGTGAATTATAATTATATGTAATTTACAATAATATACATATATCTTTCATTATAATGCTTGGTCAAGTTTTTTTTTCAACTTTCGAATTCTTGTCCTATTCCTTGATTTCTTATAGAGAAATGCTAAGGTAAAAGGTAACAATAGTGAAATTTACATCCAGTCACCCAATGAACGACTATACTACAGGTCCAATTAGTAATAGAAGTACAGTAAGCAGGACAACGTCCCAATGCAAACATTCCAATTTCTAATGAAACACACTTTTGATTGCCATTTGCATTTGCCAATATCTAATGAAAGCAGAATAAACGGTGTGCGGTAGAAATCTTTGGTAAATTGGTAGAGGCGCTGAAATATATTCGCTAACATTCAGCTATCGTTAAATTGTCGGGACTTCTGAAGCACTAGACTCTCTAGACCTTAACGGTAATTTTGCGATACCCTGGAAAGGGTGATCTCGAAATGGCGTACCAGAACAGTACCACGGTATAATGGTATTTTATGAAGAAGCCCACAAACAATAATAAAAAAATTCTTCGACTTTTATTTCCCAAAGTTATAGAGGGTCAAGGATGGTCCTTTGAATCCTTCTAGCTCATTTCAAAATATTTTAGGGAACTGTTGATGGCAGAATAATGCGAGAGAAACATCAACCACTGGATATCTCGGAAATTATTGAGGTCTTTAAAAATGCCGTCAAAAACCATTCGGTTGGTCACTTCAACGAGCAGCAGATGGAACTACGGTTTCCAAGTGGAGAATTTTTTGGGAGGAATTTTTCAAAGAAATTGTATTTTTCACTTCATGACTCATCCTGTATAATATATGGAAATCTGGTACATACCCAGTAGCTGATATTTTTTATTTATGATTTTGCCACCAAAAGTTAACCAATATTTTTGGTTCTAACGAAACTAGAAGGGTTCGAAGGACCAAACTTGACCCTTTATAACTTCGAAATCAAGAATAATTGAAGAATTGTTTCAATGTTCTCTGTGGGCTTCATTGAAGTTTTCATTTAGCGTAGTACTGTTCTGACACGCCATTTTGAAATCACCTGTATATTTAGATAAAATAGACAATAATTCAGCCAATTATTTATTGACGTCCGGTGGTCGGTCGCTACTCCCACAGAAACTCTTATGCACGATGCATAGGAAAACAGAGTTAGTTTTTAACTTTTGGGAATTCTAAAAACTGAAATAAGTATTAACTATTACTAATTGTCATTATAGGTTATCTGGCCAGCGATGACATGCACTGTTCAGAACAACAAAACAGTTCGGCTTTTGTGTAGATCATTTCAAATTGTGGGGTGATGCAATATTTTATTGTAGATTATGATCATTTTTCACAACACAATGTAGCCGGCAAAGCGGCAAATCAATAGCGTACAGGTAGTTAAGTGCACATCCATTAATATGAAACCGGTTCAATTAAAATGATTCCAAAATGGAAAGGGTGGCAAAAAGACTTGAAAATAGCAATACATTAATTAATGTCTGGATCCTCTGTGCGGCTCTGTCAAAAATTGTACATAAACCTCTAGTTTTGATGTCGATTTGTATAGATGATGATTCATTCACTTGGGGTGAGTTTCCGGAGCGATCATTTAAAATAATCTAGTATATCTAAAATTAATAACATAAATTATTCCACCCCTCATTAATTTCGGTTTTTAATTATTACACCCCCCACACCGTGATTTTTTTACGTGATGCCATATTTTTTCCTTTTATGTACCAGTGTACTTAGTTAATTAATTTATCACTGCTCAAGATTTTGCTCAATTAAGTTGGAATTTATGATTCAGATATACGTATAGGAAAGAAGCATAGAGAATAATAAAAAGCATATTTTGTCGTGTATACTTTAGGTATATCTAAAAAAACGCATCTTTGTTCATTATACCAATGTTGTTGCCTGTGTTTTCAAAGTAGTACAAAGATTTAAACCAAAAATCATTTATATACCGTGCCAAATGTAATTTATATCCCAAAGATTAATTTTTACCTTTAAGAGTTGTTTTTATTTTTGTAAATGAAGACGCGGAATATACAAATTGTAGATGATGATGAGATTGTAAGTGGCCATTTTTGTAGGCCATAGTACAAAGGCTGTAAAGTGCAATGTAATATAATAATTATGAATGTCGTGGAACAGTCGAATGATTGAAATTATTAAATTTTAAGTACCCATCTATAGTTATTTGTAAAGACATTTGATTAGATTGTATAGAGACCTTATTACCCTTATACAGAAAAAAGGACTGTACCTAATACTACTTATCTCCTTCAATTACACACTGTGCATATCGTTTGTAACTGTTCGAACATTTTCAATCATCTAGTCACAATAAAAATAATAATCAATAATGTTTTGTTTCATTTTGCTCAACTTCGTTCTAATTATAAAAACAAGTGTCTAAATAAAGCTGAAGGAAAATATGCATATCTTCCATCTACATTTATAGGTAAGTAGTTTCGCAATAAATGAAAGGCACAAAGATGGTATTTTCTCTGTAGAACTGAAATTTGTAGGCGCGTGTTTCGTCGATGGATTTTAGCTTGTCAGTACAGCTCTTCCGGGCTAGCAACTACCATGTTCGGGAATCTATACCAAGAGAGTCGTCTTAGGTTTCTTGACAACATTTCTCTTACGTTTGGAAAAATAGGACTTTATAGAATCAGACAATGAACAGTATTAAATACTCACTGTTATTCTTCAGGTAGAGTCCATGTCTTGAACGTGGAACTCTCCTTTTTGAATTTTCGCTGTATTCGCTCTATATTCTGCTATTTCTGAGATAGGATGTCGTGGTTAAGAGTGTGTGGTAAGTATTTATTTGATTTTATTGCAGAAGTTTGTGAGATTAGGCCTCACCCGAACTCCCGAACTGTATACTGAGTTGACTGCTGAGGTAGGTGGCCTGTGGAGTTATCAACTATAGTCGGGGTGCTACGATTTTGAATACCGCAAATGAATTAGACGGGATGCCCTTTGGCATGATAACTACTCATACCAAGGTGATCAATTTTCTCCAAGGATGCGTCAACATTTCCCACTCAGAAAAAAAGATGGCGACGATTTTTGACAGGACCTGAATTTTTGTAAAACATAGGCATGTGGGATATGTTTTCTTACTAATTTTGACCTCCTGAACACGAATATCGAGTTTATTTTCACATTAGAAATCAAATCGACCCCATATTTGACTTCCGAAAACCGCAAAAATAGCAGACTCTCGCTTATTTTCGAATTGAAAATTTTGTGTGCCATTTACAGCGATTTCCAGCCTTGAGCTCGTTGAATGGATCTCACAAAACAAGTTAACAGTGTAAGTTCTGCAAAATAACTCTACAAACATCGCCAGGGTGCGCCCCAAAACATACAAAATATGGGCTCTGGGAGCACATTTTTCTGCGGCTGATTTAAGGAATGTAAGTGTGAAATGGAAAATGTTTTGTAATATATTTCACTGTTTTATATAGTAAACTTACATATACTAGGATTTATCAACATAAATCGACAATTTCAGATAAAAACAGAAAAAATATATTTTCATGATTTGTTGATAACTTTTTTTTTTCAATAAATACTAAAAAACGTAGCTTTGATTTTGATGATGTTTTTCATCTAGGTAAGATACCTTTTTCACCTGAAACAACCACCTTAGCTCAAAGCTTCGGTATGGCGACTCATATTTAAAACATTTTCGTCAGACTTGCGGTTGCCAAACATCAGAAAAGCGTCTTTTGATTTTGAAGTTTTGTCTTTACACTTGTTCTGGAATGCAACATACGGCTGATGGTGAATCTTTGGTTCAAAGTTTTCTAGAGTATTTCTATCTTGCCCATGAACTCATTCAGGTGTCTAGAAATTTTCGGACTGGATATGCACCAATGGCGAAAGTCAGTAGGATCTCCAGTGTTACTACCAATTTAAAATTTGTTGTCTTGGTGTGTTGGAATTTTTGAGAATGGAAGTATAGTGTTATCAGGGAAAGCGCAAAAGTACCTTGGAGGTGGGCAGGCATAGAAAACGGACGTGGAAAACATATGAAAAAGTGATCAGGTAGGCACCAAGACCTTTTCAACATTACAACTCTTATTTGGCAACTATAGTACCTATGATACATGGTGTATGTTTACATGCTCTTTGGCTTGTCCACGTCCTAGACGTTTTTGAGCCTCCATTTATAGCTCATTACTTTCATTCTCGCAAAATTCTGACACACACACGACAACAAATTTCAAGTTGGTGCCATAGGAATAAGAATAACACTGAAGATCCTACTGACCTTTGCCGTTGGTGCATATCCAATCCAGAAGTTTCTGGACACCTGAATGAGTTCACGGGCGAGACAGAAAACTTTAAGCCAAAGCTTAACCATCAGCCGTATATGCTGCATTCCAGAACAAGTTCAAAGAAGGACTTTGAAATTATCAAAAGACGCTTTTCTGATGTTTGGCAATCGCGGATCTGACAAAAATGTTTTATATCATATGAAACTTTGAGCTAGGGTGATTGTTCCAGGTGAGAAAGATCTCTTGATGTATTCACTTTGATGAAAAACATCATCAAAATCAAAGCTACGTTTTTTGGTATCAATTGTACCTGTCATAAAAAAAGTTATGAACCAATCATGAAAATTTGTTTTCACGATATTTTGTTTCAAATTGCCATGGTATGTCGATATATGCTTGGCATGTGTTAGCTTATATATTAAACAGTAAAACATATTGCACAACATTCTTCCTTTCACACTAACATTCCCCAACCAGCCGCAGCAAAGTGTGCTCCTAGCGCCCATTTTTGGTATGATTTGAGGCGCACCCTGGCGATGTTTGAAAAGTTATTTTGCAGAACTTATACTGTTAACTTGTTCTATGGGATCTATACAGCCAGCTCAAGGCTAGAAATCGCCGTTGAAACACAAAATTTTCAGTTCAAAAATTAGCGAGAGTCTGCTATTTTTGCGGTTTTCAGATGTGAAATATGAGGTCAAGTTGATCTCTAATGTGAAAATAAACTCCATATTCGTATTCAGGAGGTCAAAATTAGTAAGAAAACATGTGCCACACGCATATGTTTTATAAAAAATTAGCTCCTGTCAAAAATCGTCGCCATCTTTTTTTCTGAGTGGGAAATGTTGACGCATCCTTGGCGAAAATTAATCACCTTGGTATAAGTAGTCATCATACCAAAGGGCATCTTGTCTAATTCATTTGCGGTATTTTGGCATTTTATGTCGCGTACCACACCGACTACTAGGCAGATACTGAAGTGTGACTACGAGACGACTTCGACTGGCGCGGAGGAAAACTATCCCAAATAAGTTGAAACAGCAAACAGCCTCTGAAATAATTGAAAGACAGGTTTTTCATTATGTTTATGGATGTCTGTGATCGCCTCGGTGATCACTGGGATTGCGCCTGTGATTGCGACTTTTGGCCTGGCCCATGGCTGTCGCGTTTACAGACATTTTGTAAACACCCGGTAAGTATATGAAAAAATGCAATTTTGAGAGGAAAATAGGCTTTGGAAAAGAGGATTTATATAGAAAATGAAAAAAAAAGTTGAAAAATCAGCAACAAAAGCAATTTTCGGAGGAAAATGAGTTTTTAGCCGATCAGAGAGAAAGAACTGATTTTCTAACCTACTACCAGGCCACAAAATGGACGATTGCTTTAGTGACCCCAGTAACGAAAAATAACAGTACAGAAAAAAACTTCCCGGCCACCGGCGCCGGCCAGAAAAAAAGTGTCAGATATAGGTACTTATCTATAAATCAACGTCATTATTGAATGGAATGAAGTGCATGGCTTCAAAATTTATCATTCTGATAAGTGTGACTACCTCATCAGATCGGCTAAAAAATAGTAGATATGTCCTGTTCGTACAGAAAGTGGCTTCCAGGCCTACGCCAGTTGCAGTCCTCGGCTAGCGCCTCGGAGACTGGAAGATTCCGTCGTCGGCCAGGAATATGACACTTTCTGTACTAACCACAAACCACACAATATACAGTATGTTCATTAAAAAATTCAATAATGGGAGGCCGTGGACCGATTATAACCTGGCCGTTTTCGGATCGAATGGCCTGCATCACAGCCTCCCTTTATTGAAGTTTTTAATTAACATACAGTAAAGTATGTTCACTTGTACCTACCGTGATTGTAGTCGGCTGTGAGATTTTGTTTTCAAGTTTCCAAATCTGAAATATAGAAAATCCCCAAAACTTCGCGATTGGCTGCTCTGGCTTCATTCAGCGTTCGTCGCTCGGGCCACTTTTGGAACACATTTTTCACGCATTTCCTCTGCAGATAGACGGAATATTTTTGCGGGACGTGATGTCTGACGCTTTTTTCCATTTTATTGGAAAATGTAGTAATTTTTCGACCTGTTTTCAATTTTCGCCAATGAACAAATAAATCAAAGCAGCTTCGCCATTTGACAGATGTCAAAAGTATTTCTAACCTCTCGAAGCCGGTTCAAATTTAGGTTGATTCAAATTAAAGAAATACTAGGCCTTCGTCCAAAAAAAAGGGGTCTCATGGAACCATCAATCCTTTCACCTCTTGCAGTTGAAAAAACACGCCCAAGCATAAAGAACTATTGGCAAGACAAGGAACATCCCAGCAGGCCTGCAGGTGCAGCAGGATTTGCGTATAAAAAGTAAATTAAACCGAATTGCAAAAAACTCAGCCGCTCAAAGTTGTGTATTGGACCGAAATTCATGTGAGTAGCTTCAGTTTGCAATTTGCTTTAGTTTTGGAGCTTCGCGGGACAAGTTTTTGTCCGCCTTCAACGGCCGCCGTCAAGATGACTTAATTGAAGGCAGCCCCGTAGGGTTCTGGTGTCTAAATGACGGTAATACAGCTCTGCGCCCCTCTAGTTGCATTTCCACGTATGACAAGGTCAGTTTTCCAAGATTTTATTATCAATTTGATGAGAAATATAGCTTCACTTCTAGAGAAGTCAGTTTCACACCAGGTAAAAAGGCGGCAAACCTACACTGCTGAAAGAGAAAATTTGCCCAGCCAACTGGAGGTCACAGAACAAGTGAACCTACTATACTATTCACAGACGGCCCCGTGGCACAGGCGGTCGAGCAGCCGCCTGTGGTGCGAAAGGCTCCAGGCCAGGTTCGATTCCTGGTCTTGTCTGGGTGTTGTGCATGTTCATGATTTGCGCTTATCGGCGATTTTCCAACTGTCTGTACATTTGATAATAAAGCGCCAAAACTCTTATGGCGTGAGGAGCCGATAAAGAGAAAAACATTTTTATTTATATTATTATATACTATTCACATCAAAAATGGGATTCCATTTAAAAATGTTGAAAAATAACATAATTCACTTTCACTCTCCCGGCTCCCCACGAACACGGGGGAAAAGTATTGTAATCGTGCAGAATTTTTTTTTGAGATTTCGACGGACATATTCATATTGAGGTCCTCCACCTCCAATACGATTAAGACCATTTCCAAAATTATGTATGTCTGTGGGTGGGTGGGTAGATGGGTGTGTCTGTGATCTTCCACGATAACGGCCGAACCGTTGACCCGATCGACTTGAAATTTGGTATGCGGACATGGTTTTACTGTGGAATGACCGGAGACCGGATTAGTTTTTGACTGTCATATGTCAAACAGAAGTGTCACTATCAACAAATGACAGAAGCTATATCTCACGGAACTTGAGTTGCAATGTGTCACTTGAAAGCCCATAGAAAACTGTATTCAGAAGCGTTAAAAGCATTCCTCTATCTGTCATTTGTCAAATAATTAGATAAGTATGTCAAAATTTGAAATTTTACCATTCAATTATTCAAAATCTATCCAATGATTGTAACCAAATTCGGCAGGAGGCAACACAATTCAAGAATCAATTCAGGTCTGCAGTTGGAACTCTTCACCATTCTCCGGACAGGCGCTATGAATTTTCAAAAATTTTCCTGGCCGCTGCCACCTGGGTTCAGCGATCCTTTGGGTCTTCAAGTGTCGTTTTGATCCCGATGAGGCTCTAGTGTTTTCTGTAGCTATCTTGCAAAATGCAACTTCAGTATGCTCATAACTTTGGCGTTTACTTGCAAGCTCTATTGTGTGCGGCTCCCTTGCGTCTTGTGTGATTCGGTACCAGGGTCCCATGGTGTCTTTCAGCCTTTCTGCCGTTCAAAGCCCCTACTTGTGAGTCTTGTGAGTCTTGTGAGTGTGACTATCAGATTTTGCCGTTTCAGGCCAAAGCGGCGCCCTTGTGTCTTTTGAGCCTCCTTCTCGTTTTTTGAGTCTTATAAGAACTTTTTTTCCGTCAGGTGTAGTTCGAACCTACCCATCTGATGGGCTCGAAGCCCAATTTCACATGTCGTTTGGGGCCCTGAAGTGCAAATAATAAGAGCTCTGCCCCAGGTATTTAACCCGTGAACTGATTTTCGCCAATTATTTTCTTAAACAATATTTAATTGGTTAATTTATTGCCCAACGATTTTTTGTCCAATTTCCCGATTTTTTTTTAAACAACTTTCTCTTTATGAAACTAAATGTTCTACTGGATCAGGTTCTACAGCGCTTTGAAACTCCTTGAACCGCAGTGCTTTATCGTGATGTATGTATGAAAGTTAGTTTTTCTGGATGGCCGCTCGACTTGGTCGATTTTTCCTTCAATTTCACAACCAAGTGATATGTGATCGTGCAGATTAAACTGTTCTGCCACCATAACTACCGAGCTGTTGATCCGCTCGAATCGAAATCAGGTACGAAAGCATACAGCCTGATTGACAATAAATTCTTATCGGAAGCCTTTAGGTGGTACATCAGCTCTGGGCTTCACTGCCTATGCTATAACATATTAACGATTGACCACGGGTTCCACCAAAAAATTTATGAGCGGTTTAAGCTAAACCGAGATTAAACGGATTTTTTTCTGGTCAATGTTGGTAGATTCATTTTGGAAAATACGTTAAATTGCAAGTATACCACACTTTAGTTAATTACTCAGCGTAAAACCTGAATTTACATTGATCATTTGGCCAGAATTGATCAAAATAAATCTCGAGTTAGCTATCAGCTGGTTAAATATTTTGGTGGACCCCACGGATAGACTTGAAAATTGACAAACAGAAGTAGTAAGGTCTCAAATCATGTTTGTGTAATTTGATCACGCTTTAAAGAGTCTGAAGTAGAAACAGAAATTTTGATAAGGAACTGGCATTGCATTCTGCATTGAGCAACAATTATGTGAAGCGTTGAAAATAAGTTGTAGATGTGGAAAACAGTTGGAAACGAACCCAAACTTGGCAATACTGAATTAAAATCAACAAAATTAGAAAATCACTAACGAGGGTCGAAAGGTCTCCAGCTAGCTCCTCCTTTTAGGTTAAATGACACATGGCTTGTCAGTTTGGTACTACAAGAACCTGGTGGATTGATATGCTGCATGAAATTGAGCTCCCCATGATTAACAAGTTGAAATTTCCTAATTTTCATTATAGATTTTACTCACTCCCTTATTGCAGATTTCCGGTCAATATTTCAAGTTAGTAAAAGGCATTTTTGTTTTCAGCGAAGCTCAAATACCTCAGACTGCCTGGTTAACAGAATGTTGCATAAAATGCTTGTTGAGCATGGGCTTTTGAGAAATTATTCGAGTCGGTGGTCTGAAATGGCCCAACAAGCTCAACGATCGATCTAGAAGTTTATTGCGCTTGAGTCTCCATTTTTTGCTTTTTAGGTTGCCGCAAACTCAATAATCTATCGCATTCACTCCGCACCATCTTTTGATTGAGTGCCCATCAATTCATTCAACGACCGATCCCAGAACGTGGGTGTATTATTTTATTAGAGTCTCCATCTAATGGTCAACTGTACTCATTTTTAAATTGATTGTGAGTCATTTTGTTCAGTTTTTTATGATAACATGATTGCTGTTTACATAATTTCTGGACTTTTACGGAATTATTCAGCATGCAGTTCAGGAATTCACTAAAAGTCCAGAGATGCCGTTAAAAGTATTCAAAACCTTATTTTAGGATTGTTATGAAGTTGGGATATAAACCAATAAGAGGATAAGTTTATGATATGACTTAGGATTTGATTAAGTAGGTCAATATATATTTTCTTCGCCAATTTTGTTCATTTATTCCTGCGGATCAATCTTTTCTTGGATGCGAACGGTTCCTCCTCATGCTGTCGGGTTCCTCTATATAGTTGTAAGGATAAGGTCCATTTTCTGAGGAAGCAGTGATCCCAAAGTGCTTTGGGATTCAATCTGGCGTCTCAGCTATAATGATACTTTCTCAACCTTGGTATAGTATACTATATCGCGTTTACTTTATAATTTATAGTAGAATGACTTTTTGGAGCAAAAATAAAGTGACAAGTTGCTCCAGAACGCGATATAGTATATTATACCAAAGTTGAGAAAGTATCATTATAGCTGAGGCGTCACATTGAATCCCGAAGCACTTTGGGATCACTGCTTCCTCAGAAAATGGACCTTATCCTTAAACTATATAGAGGAGGGGAGGCTGTGGAGGATACGGCTGATGGCCGCTGATAGTTTCGCTCCAAAACTTTGCAGGTGTCATCAGTCAGAGCCGTAGCTCCCCAGCTTGTCACTTAATTTTTGCTCCAAAAAGTTATTCTAATTAATCCAAAACGGTAACGGCATATACTTCAGCGCCCATTTATTTACCCTAAAAATAATTTTTCACTCAGTGTTTTAATGTGTTATTAGGTAGGTAAAGGTAATTTTGTGGTAGATACTTATAATATGGAAGAAAATAAATAGAATACAAATGTATTCCACCCAAAGACTCGATGAATCTAGATGTAGGTAGGTGCCATCTTTTTTACGCAATAAAATTCAAATCCGCTTCAATTTCTTAAAGTGCGTAGCGTTAACGTCGAGTCGATCTAATTTATGCATTGCCGCTGCATCACTCTCATATACATACACATACAACACAGCAGCCCCATTAGTGCCCTCTGAATCTCGCGATCCGCAAGGGGTTCTCCAGCATCCCTCCTCTCACACCCCATCTATTGTTTCTTCTCCTTATTCCTGGCTAGTCCCCAGACTAAAATAATAGTCAAGATCAGTGCCCACATATGTACATGGTGGCATATCTGTGCGTAAATGTAATATAAAAATGGACATTAGCATAATGGTAATGGTGCAACATGAATGCGCGCCCCCTGGTGGGCGGAGCGGCGTGTCACCAGCTCGCGTATACTGGCCATAAATAAAGCGACCGGTCGGAGCATATTGAGGTTGCATTGATATGTATCAGTGTTGGTTTTATTGCAAGTGTAATCCGGCTATCATGGCCCGATCAGCATAATAATAGTTTAAACGCCACCCCGGAACATCTGGGTATCCATGCGACGATATCACCGACCGAGGTCTACCCAAAGAGAGCTCTGTTGGCCGCGAGTTATACCAAAGTAGATTTCCACTTTTTTTTTCAATTTAGTTTTCGTTAACACACATAACTATTATATTTTACTTACCTACCTAATGGTAATGTAGACAATATAGCAAAATAACGACACCTTTACCTATATCTAAAATCGCGATTCTAGAGAAACCTCACATTTATTATGCATTGGCTCATTGTTCAGAAGTAATAATAATATTATTTATCCAATCCTATTGAATAATGCACGCATTATCACGCGCATACATGCCTACATTTTTTAATAAGACTGGATAAAGCATAATATTCTACTCGCGGGAAATGGCTATTACTCATTCGGATGCTTTACGACACTCGCCAAGGCTCGTGTCGGCAAACTGCATCCTCATGAGTAGAAAGCAATAATTACCCGCTTGTTGAATAATATACTAGAATTCACTAGTAAAAACATATATTTCTACGTGTCACTTTCCCGATTATAAACTGACGTTGGTTGGGCTACAGCAATTCTTTCCATTTCGCAAAAGGAAATTACACATCAAGTGGGTGGTTTTAATAAAGAAACACTTCATTCTTTGTGAATATTTCTAAATATTTATAAATACCTTCAACAGTAAAGTGAAATCGGCTGTGTCACCCCAAAACTTGACGAGTAGCAAGAAATGGGTGGAAATTTTATTCTGAGACGTCCCTTCAGGTGGAAAGTTAGAATTCTGATCTTGATAAGCTAGGCTGGTTAATCATTTTAAAGTGGAAAACTCTCGGAAAATGAAGAATTCCAAAAGAAATTGCCTGAAAATGTTCAAGAATCAATTCAATCAATCAAAAATCAGGAATGAATTTTTGAGTGGAGTCCTGCATCAAAGGCGAATCGTCCTGGTCCATATACGGGCGAGAGGCCTTCTCGGGTGGCAACGGCTTAGAGAAATTTTGAAAATTCAAAACGCTCGACTGGAAAATGGTGGAAGATTGCAGCTGCAGACTTGATTCAACTTTTTTGTTTTGTTGCTTCCTGCCAAATTTGGTCCCAATGCATCGGATAGATTTTGAATAATTGAATGGTAAAGTTTTGAACTTTGACATTTTTAATTATTTGACAGATGACAAATAGAGCAATACTTTTCTGTTCTACAACTGTTCTGAATACAGTTTTTTATAGGCTTTCAAATGGCATATCGCAAGTTGAGTTCCGTGAGATACAGCTTCTGTCATTTTTTATAGTGACACTTCCGTTGACAGATGACAGTCAAAAACTAATGGGTTTATTCGACGGTGAAACCATGTCTGTGTCTTCAAGTCGATCGAACAGCGTTGCGGCTGTTATCGCGGAAGGTTACAGGCAAACATACAAACATATCTAAATACACACACATAAACTGCTCAACAACTCGAATGACAGTATCGACAATTTTTCCCTTTTTCAAAATGACGTAAATTTGAATTGACACAACCGACTTTGAATGTGTTTTCACAGTTTTTTAGATCCATCTTTTGGCAATCCATCCCATTGACGAGATAAGGTTCTTAATTCCAATTACTTCTTTTACAGGGTGGAATGTAAAACGTTGCAAAATTGTGCTAAATTCGACCTATCCCCGTTTCTCTGAATTTTTTTTTTCGATTTCTAATGGATTATTCATGAAGCCTGATGTCTTGTCTCGAAACGGTTTTCGAATTTTCCAGATCAGAAGTCCAACAATGGCGATATGAATTTTTTACTTTCCCGACCCACCACCCAACGAGGAGGGGAAGTATTGTGAACGCGCTAAAAATTATTCTCAAGAATTCGACGGATATATCCGTTTTGAGGTCCCCTATGCCGATTAAGACCATTTCCAACGTGTAGATCCATCTTCAAAATCGACACGGTTTAGGTTTCCCGACGGTAGTTTTTTCAAAATGGAATTTGGACATTCTGTGAATTTGAATAGACTGCAGTGTAAACTTCGACATGCGATGAGCCCCACGAAATATCCATTTTAGGTGCAGACATGCTGGAAATAAAAGTTTAAGAAAAGATTGAAATCATTTTTGAAGGAAAAATTTTCGAAATCGGACCCACGGTTTTCGAATTTTCCTCTCTGGAAAAACTACATATTTTACAACTTTTTATCCCGTGAACAGATTTTGGTGGGTCGGGAAAGTAAAAAAAATCATATCGTCATTGTTGGACATCTGATCTGGAAAATTCAAAAATTATTTCGAGACTAGACATCAGGCTTCATAAATAATTCATTAGAATTGGAAAAAAAATTTTTACCGAAACGTGGAACTCAGGACAATTTTGCAATGTTTTACATTCCACCGTGTAAAAAAAGTAATTGAAATTAAAAACAAAATCTCGTCAATGGGATGGATTGCTGAAAAATGGATCTATATGCCGTTCATGTTTTAAATTCAGTAGAATTACTTTTTGGAGCAAAAATCAAGTGACAAGCTGGGGGGGGCTACAGCTAGGGCTGATGGCACCTGCAATGTTTTGGAGCGGAACTATCAGCGGCCATCAGCCGTATCCTCCCAGTGCTCCAGCTTGTCACTTTATTTTTGCTCCAAAAAATCATTCTACTTAAAATAAAAAGTGAACAGAGTATAAAAAACTGTGAAAACCAATTCAAAATCGGTTGTGTCAATCCGAAGTTACGTCATTTTGAAAAAGGGCAACATTTTCGATACCGTCATTCCAGTTGTTGAGCAGTTTAGATACAGACAGAGATCATTCTGGAAATGGTCTTAATCGTTATAGGGGACCTCAAAACAAATATATCCGTCGAAATCTCGGAAAAATCTCAAAAATCAGTGTATTATATATAACTGTTTGTCGCTCTAGTACCTATACTGTAGACTGTTAAAGAGTTCCCTTGGCGCTAGCTAAGTTAGTGGTGAGAAACCACCTAATCAGAAGACAGACGTCCGGGTACTAAGGGTGGGTGGGTACTAAATTCAAGTGAAACTTTGCACTTGGTGATGAAGTTTTGAAACTTGGCACACATGTTCTTTGAATGATTCTCAACAAACCTGGATGTGGAGCAGACTTGACAAAAGGCGTATACCGGGTGAAAAATTGAGTTGAAAAATAAAAAAATTATATCTGAAGAACCAAAAATGCTGGAGTCTTGCAAATCACCATATTTCGGAGTAATTTAATGTTCATGGAGCTTTCCCAAACAGCTTTGAAATATCTGGTTTCTTCTCTGAGATATTTTGAAAAACGTAAAAATGCTCGAAAAAACGGCTTTGTGCCCATAAATCAGCAAATTTCCAAGATTTTGATGTGTAAGTATTTCTACAATGTGTGCTGACGTTAGAAATAGAATAAGATCAGGAGCCAATTTCTACGCCTCCTATTTTAAGAAATACGATAGTCAGCTTTTTGTTGTCTTCACGGCGGCCATTTTGAATTTTCTTGTGATTAAATATTTCGACACGTGGTCGACAATTGTGAAGGAGACTACATTGGACCATTATATACAGAAAAAGACATCCTGAAACAGGAACCTTTCACAATGGAGTGAAGAGGACTATGAGATTTTAACTTTTGTTAAAAAAGTAATATTTTATTCAGGCGTCGCTCACAAGAAATTTTCAAACTGATGATGGTGAATTTTGGCACGAGATCTCGGAAAAGGCAGAGGTTTGAATTTCTGGTTGTATTTCACTTCTGCAAGTACCACGTCACCCGTCATCCACACTGAAAATGTGTAAAATTAAAGAAAACTATAGATTTACAGATTTTAACTTTGATTTTAATTTACGTAAAAATCACTACTTTCTCTTGCAGAATGTCTTTTTCTGTATGTATTTGGAATATTCAGTTACGAGACAATTCAAAATGGCCACCGTGAAGACAACAAAAAATTGACTACCGCATTTCTGAAAATAGGAGGCGTAGAAATTGACTCTTGATCTTATTCCATTTTTAACGTCACATATGGTAGAAATACCAAGTAGCACCTTGAAATATTGAAAATTTGCTGATTAATGGGCAAAAAGTCGTTTTTTCGAGCATTTTCACGTTTTTCAAAATATCTCAGGGAAGAAACAAGATATTCCAAAACTGTTACACATGTTACACATACATGTGGTGATTTACAAGACTCCAGCGCTCTTGGTTCTCCAGATAGAATTTTTCAATTTTTCAACTCTATTCTTCACCCTGTATACGCTACCTGTCAAGTCTACCCCACATCCAGGTTTGTTGAGAATAATTCAAAGAGCATGTGTGCCAAGTTTCAAAACTTTATCACCAAGTGCAGAGTTTTTTCCCCTTAGTACCCGAACTAAAAGCGTTGTTTTTGGAACAGTTGTACAGTTGTTCAGGTGTTCTAAATATCAGTCAACTATAGTGACTTGTGATTGAGCTTTGGGCGGAACTGTGTAATGAATGTGGTTCCAGTTGTCAAACTGGTCAACTTAACTGATGGGCATGCAGGATTGCAGGCTTGACTTGTCCTAACTATATGTTGGCACTGCTCTGCACTGTATAGTAGACACTTCGACTTTCACTGTTGATACTGAAATCGACCGGCCCTTTAGCCTATAAAGAACTAAACGTAAAACATCGTGAGCTTGGGTAATACACCTGAAAAAGGGGGAGGCCGTCGTCAAGTAACGAGGGGTTAAAAAGGTGTGAAAATGACGGCAGATGTCCAGGAGAAGAACACAAGAAAAACTGGGTATTTCCTGCTCCAGATCATAGAAAAGAGAAGATTCAAGTCTCTTCCGATGTTGACGATTTCCCGAGTATAGCTGCCGTGCCTTCAGAATGCTCGAAGATAAGTTATTTAGCACCTTTGTTGCCTGTCAGTTGGACATTATTAATTGTAACAATTAACGGGATAATCACGTTCAGGGGATAAAGGGAATACACGTAGCCTGTGGGTCACTGTTGTTGATGCTTGAGAGAGACGAAAGAGTAGAACGATGTCGCCACAAGATATCCAGATGAACTGGGACCGAGCTACCACGAGAGCCAGGGTCTAGCAAGACAACAAAGCGCTGACCTGTAGAACAGGTGACGTGGTTTTGAGAGCTCCGAGGTATGCTGTCATACTTGATGTACCTGGTCGGGTTATTCTCCTCCATCTGAGTTGAATTGCTTTTATGATTTCTTCATACTTCTGTTTACCATGTTACATATTACACTGATCAACTGTCTTCTGTATCCATGCCTGGATCTTATGAGAGAAAAGGATCTGCACACAACAGATGTTTTTCTTACTGGCGTGTCTTGTGAGAGAAGGGTATCTCGTGAGAGAACATATCTTTCCTTACTTTGTTATCTGATGAAATAATATACGTCTTTAACTGTTGAGACCTGGTTGTTGATATTGTTGATTTACATTGAATCATGTTGTGGTATTTATTGTGATAAATAACTGATGATGATTCCATTGACCATGTTCATTATGTATGAACCCATGTACTGTGATTATTCACTGTTTCGTTGTATGTCATGTGTTCTCCCTCTTCTTTCTGCAGCAGTGCCCAGCCACTGTCCTTGCCAAAATCTTATCTATTTTCCCTACAGATCCCTCGTCAATTTAGGTCACCGTAGAACTTACTAATAAACCTTTGTCTCTGTTTCACACTGTCCCAAGTGGCTACACTGCGCTGAGCACTTGGTCTGCAGTATTCTTTCCCGCTAACAGGTTCCTCAACAATCTAGGTCCCTGGAACTAATATGATCTGTTCTAGCGAGAGCGATACTCTCTCTCGTCTTTCTCTTGTTCTCTCTGCATCAGTGGCTTACACACTGCATTTCAAATAGTGGGTGGGAAGGGTAATTGGATTGAATTTATTGTGTTGTATGAAATTGGTTGCATTGTAATTGATTGATATTGCATTCTTGAACATGAGTTGATATATTTGTCTTTGGAATAAAATTGTTCTTTGTTGATTTTGAAGTCTCTGTGTTTCATTTCCAAGCCTTCACTTACCTGTACTACTTTGGGGTAACTACGGAACAATTAAAGTCCTAACGAACACCACTAGACGAACACGAACAGCCAACCTAAGTCTTCAACTTTAAAGGGGATTCTTCTGCTTTCTCTGGGGAAAGTTTATTTTTATAAGAGGGGTGGGTTGGGAGATCACAATACATTGATAATTTACTGCAAAACTATCAAACTCTTACGTAATAATAGGTAACTCTGCCATCATTTGCTGATGGTAATATATACATTTTCATATAAAGAATATTTCTGCAAATTCCAGAAAGCAATCCGGAATAAACATTGAAGAAAGACTGGATCCCTTGGAAAACAAAACAAAATATGTATAGGGGGGGGTCGTGTTAGTTTATTTTATATTCCTATCCAAATGTTCGGGGAGGGAAGTTCGCGGAGCAGCCACCGAATAGTCGGCCAGCTCGTCGTTCGGCATTGCCGACTTTGCGGATCCGCCAGTGAGGTCCGGAATATCCGATTAGACGGCTGAGAACACACCAAGAGAAATAACATAGGATTACTTCAGTGCGTTCCCCATGATTAGATTGTAAAATACTGGAAGTGACGTGTGCAAGGGTGGATAAATAAGACACATAAAACGGAAATGAAACAGATATAAAAATAGGAAAACTGCCACTATAAACTTGTCTTTGCGCTGCTCTCCCCCTCTTTTCACCATTAAAAAGTATGATGAGAAACAATGTTGATGGCCCGAAACAACGACCCAATCTATTTCAATTAGTTTGGGGCGCAATCATTTGTGAATCCGTCGGCTGCAAAAGGCCCAATGAAAATTAGTCAATGTAATGTCGCATGCATACACGGTGAAATGATCCCAATAATATCACTGATTTATTACTCTCCAATATTTGAAAAAAAAATGAGATTTCAAAAACGATAAAGCATTCCAGTATAATGAAAAAATTTATACGCGTAAAATTTTTTAATTGTTCAAATAAATTTGTAATTACTGTATGTATATGTATGTATTGTCCAGTAAACCGACTATCACGAACCTTACCATGTTATAATTGATGTTAGTACCTAAACTTTACTTCACTTTACTAATTATTATGTGAGCACCTAGGCATGGATTGTGTGTAGGTAGATACGCCCAATTATTAGAAAACGCAAAATATCCGCATTGCTTGATACAAAGTAGTAGTTGATACCTTTAAAACGCTCTTAAAATTTCAAAATTTGAATAAAAGCTATAACCGTTGCGAGAGCTGCCGCCGTGAGCCGCCGACGGTTTTCCTTCTTTCTATGTATAAAATTAGTGCGAAAGGAAATCGCTTCCAGTCATTGAAAAGCGGGATTAGTGAAAAAGAAAATAACTCGAGGTTTTATTTCAGATTCTTATGTTGATTGCTTAGACTTTGAGTACGGGACGGAATGGCCAGAATCGGGGCAGAAACTCGTTAAGTTCGGATTAGGCACCCAATGTCTCGTACATTTACAGTGGAACCACATTACGCTTCGGTGACAGTCACTCACACGGCAAGGCAAGGAGGAGAGGAGGCCCTTTTAGCTAATTAAAAATTTACATTCGCCAGCAGAGTTTTACAGTGGCACTTAATTATTTTTAATATGCGCACTGTTTCGTCCTCGTCCATTCAATTGAATAATTATTATACTAAAGCTTGAATGGAGAACTGCAGTTTTCAGTTTTCTAATAGCAAAAAATTACAAATACTTGATGTATTATCCATTCCAAGCTTAAAAAAACCACAGTTGCCTATGATATTTTTTCTTCAAGTTGGACAATCTGATATGTTGATGGATTGGAAAAGTCAACATGATTAATTCAAATTTGTCGAAGTGATGTTTGCTCTGCTGGATTGCCGTTTTAATTCAATTGTTAGGTCAGATTTTGAAACTGACACAATATTTTCATTAGTTTTCGTCTTGAAAACGCCGTTAGGCACGTTATTTCAATAGTGAAAGTATTGAGAAGTGCAACAGTGAGCATATACAGTGTAAAAAGTGATCGAGGCGAACCCAGTTCTACCGCCGTAGTGTGATTTAGTCGCGAAGTGATCTCGTGACCTGAGCTCGTCGCGCCCTGTGAGAACCTAGGTACGTTAATTCACCCTCTCTTCCAGGATCATGAACTGTGATCCTGGCCGAAAGAGAGCGGCTGAGATCAGTGGGCAAACCTGTGACCTGCCGGCGACGCAGTCCCCAGAATGACAATTTGACAACACAGCGTAGTTCAGGTGAAGGTTTCATGTCAAACGGACACAAATTTGAACGTAACCTCCCTTGTATCAAGATGACATTGAACATCAAAAATCAGGGACACCAACAGAACTCGAATTTTTCATGGCCAGCTGTGGTTTTTTTAAGCCTGGAATGGATTATAGATCTGAGAAGTATAACTAGTCCATCTTCCCACCTCTTTTATCAGGAAGCCTCGCCCAGAAAATTGGTTTACTTCGCAGCATTTTGGTTCACTAATTCAAAAAGTAAACATACCACACAAATACACATAATTACACAATAAGTATCATTATTGTTTTGTTGTTGAACTGGAAACTTCTAGAATTTGCTTGGCAAGAAATTACTGATGATAATGCTCTGAAACTGAAACTTCAGGGATGGAGAGATAGCAAAACATATTGGCCAAATGTCATCTGAGATAAAATAAACATTTATGAAAAAAGTAAGAAAAAGGAAGTAAAAAATAGAATGTATTTAACACGTGAGGAAAACTGGTGATTATTTCACTAAATTGAAAGCTTGAAAGCCACGAGCTAAGCAAGTGTCCGAATTTGGACCTTTTCGATATATAGAAATTAGCGGGGGCTAGTTTTATCTCCATAGCTATTTCAAGTTAACACCACCGTCGAGGGCGGTTTTTGAAAAACCGTAAGTCTCAATTCAACAATAACTTTTTCAAACAGGTTGTACCTACATAGAAATTTGCATATAAATAAAAAAATTTATCGCTCATACTTATACTGTGAAAAATGATGCATTCATGGCCAATCGAGATGTTTTCTGGTCTACGAACAAATTAATTACCAAATGTTTCTTAACCGCTAATACATACAAAAGTTTTTATGTGAACTTTAATTGAAAAAAAAATCGGTTGTGTCACCCCAAAACTTCCCCGACGAGTAGCACAGAACGGATGGAAATTTCATTATGAGACGTCCCTTCGGGTGGAAAGTTGGAATTTGGGAAAAAGATTGAAGAATTCAGATATTTTCTCTAATAAGGGCTCCATCATTTGAGTCCGGTTCACATAAGCCAGGCCGGTTACTCATTTTGAAGTGGAAAACTCTCGGAAAACTTGGAGAATTTTGAGAGAAATTGCCTGAAAATGTCAAGAATCACTTAAAAGAAGCTGGCATAAATATGTTCACAAGCTAAAAAGTTTGCAGTTTTTCACAAGAAACCAAAATTATGTAGAAAGAAAAGCAAGTGAGGCAGTCAGACGAATTGGATGGTACATGGATGAAGGTGAACGATCGAGAACTGGCATCACAGAAAGAATGAAAATCATTTGCAGGAAATTGGAAATTTTGAAAATTCGAATTTTCCGGAGTAAACCTCAAATCTTTTTCCAAATCATCTTATTGTTCAGATCGTCAATTACGGCTTCACTTTAAGCTCCATCATTCGAATCCGGTTTCAATAACCCAGGCCTGTTTTACATTTTCAACAGGGAAATTCCCGGGAAATTGAGAAGAAAACTAGTGGAAAATGTTCAAGAGCCAGTAACCCCTTGTTTAAAAAAAAGGTGAAAATCTGTTCACGGGATAAAAAGTTGGAAAATATGCGGTTTTTCTAGAGATGAAAACTTGGAAACCGTGAGTCCGATTTCGAAAATTTTCTTTCCAAAATTAACTTAATCTTTTCTTCAACTTTCACTCGCAGCATGTGTGCACCTAAAATGAATATTTCGTGGGACTCACCGCATGTCAAAGTTGGCATTGTAGTTTTTTCAAATTCACGGAATATACAAAGGACCGCACGATTCTTATGGAAAATGGCTCCCGGTTAAATTCTCTGAATTTTTTATATGTTGTAGCTCATGAGATACTAATCGAATACCGTGAACCCCAAACTCAAATAATGGACAGTTTTTTACCCACAGGGGGTTGAAGTTGGAGGTTTTGACGGCTTCAAAATGATACTATGACGTTAATAAAAGCTTTTTATTTGGTTTCTCTTCAAGTTGTGTTTCATGCTAAATATATTTATTTGACAGAAAAATATCAACCCCCTCCTCCACCCCCAACCCCTATCTACCATCATAAAATTCGAGATTACTCCCAAAAGCCATGCGGATGGCTTCTGTGATTTAAATCATGAATTTTGACATAAAAATTATTTTCCACCCCTAATGTTGGGGTGCCGATTTTCCAATTTTCCTTGGTTAATTTGTCTGAATTTTTGGTATTGTGTACTTCTAATTCTGCTGAACAAAAAGTTCCCATGCCAAAACTTACTTCTATGAACAGTTTTTGTTCTACAGGGGACTGAAGTTGAAGATTTGAGAGCATAAATATTGAACTTCAGTCCCCTGTAGAACAAAAACTGTTCATAGGAATAAGTTTTGGTATGAAAACTTTTTGTTCAGCAGAATTAGAAGTACACAATACCAAAAATTCAGCCAAATTAACCGAGGAAAATTGGAAAATCGGCACCCCAACATTAGGGGTGGAAAATAAATTTGATGTCAAAATTCATAATTTAAATCACAGAAGCCATCTGCATGGCTTTTGAGAGTGATCTCGAATTTTGTGATGGTAGATAGGGGATGGGGGTGGAGGAGGGGGTTGATATTCTTCTGTCAAATAAATACATTTAGCATGAAACACATCTTGAAGAGAAACCAAATAGAAAGCTTTTATTTATGTCAGAATATCATTTTTAAGCCGTCAAAACCTCCAACTTCAACCCCCTGTGGGTAAAAAACTGTTCATTATTTGAGTTTGGGGTTCACAGTATTTGATTAGTATCTCATGAGCTACAACATATCAAAAATTCAGAGAATTTAACCGGGAGCCATTTTCCATAAGAATCGTGCGGGGTCCTTTCATTTTGAAAAAATTACCGTCAGAAAACCGGAACCGTGCCGACTTTGAAAATGGGTCTACACGACGCCCAATCCAATATACTTTCGATATCAGTTTGACTTTTTCGAAAAAAGTTGATCGCCGAGCAGAAATGAATTTTTGAGTTGAGTCCTGCATCAAAGGCGAGTCGTTCTGGTCAAAATTCGGGCGAGAGGCCCTCTCAGGTGGCAACGGCTAAGAGAAATTTTGAAAATTCATACCGCTCGACTGGAGAATGGTGGAGGATTGCAACTCCAGACCTGATTTGACTCTTTTGTTTTGTTGCTTGCTGCCAAATTTGGTCTCAATCCATCCAATAGATTTTGAATAATTGAATGGTAAAGTTTTGAACTTTGACATTTTTCATTATTTGACAGATGACAGATAGGGGAAAACTTTTAACTGTTCTGAATACAGTTTTTCATGGGCTCTCAAACGGTATATTGCAAGTCAAGTTCCGTGATGTATAACATCTGTCATTCTTTGATAGTGGCATTTCCGTTTGACAGATGACAGCCAAAAACTAATGGGCTCATTCCAGGGACCAACAATGTCCGCATGCCGAATTTCAAATTGATCGGATACACGCTGCGGCTGTAATCGTAGAAGGTTACAGACAGACACACACACACACACACACACACACACACACACACACACACACACACACACACACACACACACACACACACACACACACACACACACACACACACACACACACACACACACACACACACACACACACACACACACACACACACACACACACACACACAGACAGACATCACTCCAAAAATGTTCTTAATCGTCTTGGGGGACCTCAAATAGTACTTTGTGTATCAAGGCCATAAAGGTAATGTTTTTTGGCCGAATCTGAAATTTTGTAGCCGAGGCGTAGCCGAGGCTGCAAAACAGGTGAGGCCAAAGAAGAACCTTTTGGCCGAGGTGCACACGACATTTTTTAGGCGACTATCACAAAAAATTGAGCAAAATACTGATGTTTGAATTGTTTGATTTCTTACTCGCAATCGCAAGAGTGCTTTTCTTTATAGAACATAGTTACCTGTGACATTAGAAAACAAAATTTGTAGGTGTATTATTATGACAGTAGGTAGTTTAGACAAGTCAATGATGAACGAGGATAGTGAAAGCGATTTTTCTCAACCCCCGCTGGCACCACATAGGCTGAAGCTCAAATGCGGCAGCTTTGAATTTGCTTCCGCTGCACTGGCGGCTCCACGGGGGGTACGACGGTACGACCGTACCCCCTGTCGCAAATCAGGGGCGCCAGACATTAGGCTTATAATTTTGAAAAAAAAATCCACAAGAAGTACCGATGGATTACTCTTTGTAAAAAATAATTAACGTGATAAAAACTCGCCAATGAAATTGATAATGTTACCTGTGGAAATTCGCTTCGGGCGTCGCGCGATAAAATCTTGGAACTATTCTCGTAACATCTGTGGAGGTGGGAAGAACTTCTACCCACAACCACCATAATAATTGTTCATTACTGACTTTTGAAAAAAATGGAAAATAAACCATTACGAACTATCGGCCCGCGGCGCGCTCTGCAGCTACCTACCTTGGCTCTTGTCTGTAATGAACCTCTTTCCGTCTCGGTATGTAATGTACTATTACTCACAACCATTATGGTAATTGATTCATCACATACTATGTTAGAGGGTGGGAAGTGACTCATTACATACTCCGCGGGAAAAAGAAGAAATGGTAGCTTCAGAAGATACATTCCAGAATAATGGATCCAACCAAACAATGAGTGGGTGAATCCGTATTCCTGATATGAGCCAAGTTTCAAAAAAATTATTGATTCCCCGATCTGGAAGAGTTATGCCAAAAAAATATTTTCCAAGGCTCCAAGGCGGCTCTATATTATCGTTTGATTGATTGCTTGATACTTACTTGATAAGTATCATTCTGTTTCAAAAACCGAATTTAGGTTATGTTTTTCGAATAGTTTTGCACTTTTGAGTTTTAACTGAACCTTGAAAGGAAGAGAACAAAATGAATCAGAGAGGCTTCCCTTTGTTCTGCTTATTATTGTCAATATTATTATTATGCCTGAAAATTTTCGCCTGCGGCGCTACTTTTTAGTGGCTACGGCCGCCCAGTACAAAGTCGATCATTTGAATATACACAAAACCTCGAGCAAAACCTCCTCGATCCCCCCCCCTGTTCATAAGTCTGGGTACGCCACTGGAGAGAATCATGGGGCTTATTTTGATCGTAGCCCTCACCTTAAGGGCGCCTGGTCGGTGAACCGTACCCCCTGTTCGAAAATGCTGGAGCCGCCAGTGTTCCGCTGAAATAACAAGCTGTATAGGTACTTACCTGCAGCAGTATGAACATTTTGTGATGAGGTGGTGCCTGTAAAACAAGGCAAAAATCTGGACAGGGTCTGTTTCTCTGGCCTACCTTTCGGGAAAATCACAATCGTGCAAGTCATCAACGTTGGTGGTCTATTTATTTCATGGTGAGGGCTGCGGTATACATCGAAATCCAACAGACACGCGAGTTTCTGACCTACAGTACGTTTTTTAATTGAAAAACCACCAACGTCGCATTCTACCCCCAAAAGAACAACGGCAACGCTGTCTAGTGTGGAAATTTAGGAATATTTTTGACACTGTTGAGAGTACAGACGGTCTGTAATTATTTAGGTTATTGTCGCACTTCACACTGACACAGGTTTATGTCAAAAAAATATGCTGTGTGAAGTTTGTAGATAATTTGCGGTGCCCGTGAATACTGCGATCGCGCTAATATCCTTGTCGTCATTATCAGAAGTTCCAGTAGCAACCTCATGTGCATCACCAGATTCATCTTCAAAGTCTGAAGCAGAAGAATCAGCCAATTCTGCATCCGATGTGTCGGATTCTGACAAACTTATTATAATTGGTGGAATGTCCTTGATGCTAAAATTCCCCATGTCTCTGTCCCAGTCTCTATGAATCAATTTTCTGCAGTGAGGGATATTTTTTTTGCCACTGTTCTGCTGAAAAACTTGACGAGTGCCTCTTGCCAAAGGTTTGCGACACAATTTTTATCTTCTGTTTCGACCGTAATAGATTTAACCAACGATATTTTCAACTCGCGTTTCAATTTCTCGGCATACTAAGTATGTATGTCGGGAAATACTTAGGAAAAACCAAGTCTTGTCAAAGCGGCTTTTTGAGTTTTGAATTTGAATGACCTGACGGGCCTGACACCCCTGACATTTTTTCTTTTTTGACCTAACGTCAACATAACAACATTAATCGTGCAACAGGAATTTTTTCCTTCTACCAACTGAAAGCAACAGGTGGTGGTTTTTTGATTGAAAAACGTACTGTAGTTGGGCACATTTTCACGACAATAAGCATAGCATAACCCATGACCAACAAAACAAAATAATGAAATTGACTTTGACATTGACCAGGGATCACACATTGACAGCATTCACATGAATTGACCAATGATGAGTAGCGTAGCAATCTTGCAACTCTCGGAAATCACTGCAGTGGCACCAACCTTACGGAGAAAATAACTGTATTTTCAAAATGTAATTATTACATTTGATTTTGGGTCATCATTGGATGATTAATTGCTCTTTATTAATCAGGTATACCGCCGACTACTTCGTGATGTAAATATTCAACAGCTAAATCGGTCTAAAATCATGTAACGTGAAAAAAGCTGAATGACATTAGCGTCCCAACAAAGTAAAACAATTGAGGTTTAGCGGCCGAAAAGGGAAATATTGACATTAGCGTACAAAAAAAAGACACTTTTGGGACGTCAAAAAGGACGTAAAGAAAGCTTTTGTGTGTTGGTCGCCTAAAAATGGATATATCCGTCTTCATCTCGAAAATTTTTTTTAGCGCGTTCACAATACTTCCTCTCCTCGTTGGGTGGTGGGTCGGGGAAGTAAAGAATCCATAGCTCAATTAGATCCAAAGATAAGATTAAGTAAAGATTGAGAACTACAATGTAGGTGTGTTTCATTCGCGCATGATAGTTTGAGAAAAGTTTCGTGGTCTGTGCATATTTATTGTTAAAAATTGTTATTAGTTGACCGATCGTACTAAAATGTTGTGAGTATCGACCTACATAGAAAGGATTTGATTACGAAAGAAAGAATGAACTTTATATGTTGGTTTATATGTTATAAGTCGTTAGGAAGATACAGCTCGGAATCTAGGATTAGGAAAAAATCAGGATTAAAGAACAAGTTAATGGTTTTGTCAAAATGTTGAACAGTCAAATTTCACTGTCGGAAACACGCGCAGATTTTGAGAGTTCCAACCGCTGATGCGTATTCGTAACTATTGACCCGTGGGTCGTATTGGAAAAGAGTTCTTATTGAATGGAAGTTCAAATTTTTCTCTAAATACAGCCTTGCATATATGTCCGTATATTTCTGTACTTGTCCGCAAGTACCTAATAACTTTTCAAGTCCAGATGTGAAATTCATCACTTAATCGGCGTTGCCGCTATTTTTGTTTCCAGTCACCTACTGAACTGTTGGGTGGCAAGATTTGGCTCATTTCAGTAATCAAAGTTTTGTATTTCGAAACTTGCTGGAGACTACAACGCGCGAACAAGATACACGCTCACAAATGGCGGAGGAGCCGTTTACATCGTGAGCTTTCCGGAGAATTCGCGAAAGCCAATAGACTTTTCTGGAGCTCTCGCGAATACAGGTGGAACATGCCGAAATAGAAACGACGAGAGCCTTCGAGGTTTTTCCGGAAAAAGTCCGGAATCCTCTGGAATGCAAAAGCGGGTATTATACAGGGTCGTCCACGTGTGAATGGGACGATTTCAATGCCTGTTAGTATAAGTACCTATTATATCCCACAGAGATAGCCGAAGACACCCAACTTGAGCTATAGTTTGTGCACCGATAGAACGGACTTTTTTGATTTTCAGTGATGTAACCTATAGCAAACAAAAGCACCAAAGACTGTAACAACATAGGCGTGTTTGGAACTAATATTAGTTTTGTTCGGTTGGTAGTCTTACCCGGGCAAATTATTCCTACGCTAAGCCAATGACGTTATATTCAGCGAGTTTGACACTTACGTACGATTTCTAACCTCCATTTCTCTATGATGTTTGTTACTTTTAGTCGGCTTGGCTGTTAGCGTACTTGAAATAGTAAAAAAATTACCTCTTGCTTGAAGAAAGTAGTTCTCAAATGGTTTTTTACTATATGGTTAGCTCGTCCACACCTGTTCAACATGTTGAAAGCATACATCTCTGTGACCCGTAATACTTAGTATACAGGGTGAAAATTGAGAAACAAATCTTTGAAATTGTTTATTTCGATGAAACAATCCTCGAGAAAAACAGTCTCTCATTATTTAGCGACCTTATAGTCTCCTATTGAACATTTGAAAAATGTACCCCTCCATAGTCGCTGGTATCTCACGTACAGGGTGAAATCAATTTTTTTTCAATGTTTTTTATCTTCATCAAATCAATCCAGACAAAAGCTATTTCCAGCTCTGTAACAAGCCTATAATCTCTTATTCAAGATATAAAAATGTCACATTCCTCAAACTCCCTAAAGACAACCTACAGGGTGGAACATACTTCATTTGTTTTATTTTTTTCTAGATAAAATTAATTGGGATAATAATCTTATCTGGTTTACTGGAAAGCTCAGAGCTTTCCGCAAGTCATATGAGAAATTTGCATTTCTAATATCACTTGACTTGATATACAGGATAAATTATATGTTGCTTCAACTTTTGTTGTGCAAGGAGTTGCTAAGGAAATTATCCTTAGTAACTCCTCGCACAACCAAAATCGCCAAAAAGCTTGTTGCTACAGTAGCCAGTAGTTACAGTGATTGCAGAGATGTGAATTTTTGATATGTTTTGCCAAATACTCTAGGCTCTCCTTTGAAGTGGGTAAGATTATCATCCGAATTGATGTGACCCAGGAAAAAAATAAACGAAAAAAAGGGTGTTCTACCCTGTATGTCATGTTTTAGCAGTTGAAGGAATGTGCCATTTTTATATCTTCAATGAGATATTATAGACTTCTAACAGAGCCGGAATTGGTATTTGTCCGGATTGATTTGTCAAGATAAAACATTTAAAAAAAAATTGATTTCACCCTGTACGTAGGATACCAGCAGCTATCTAGGGGTGAGTTTTTCACTCGTTCAGTAGGAGACCATAAGGTTGCTGAATAATGAGAGGCTGTTTCTTTCGAGAATTATTTCACCGGAAAAAAAAAGTTAAAAGATTTATTTTTTAATTTTCACCCTGTATTTTAAGTATTACGCATCACAGAGATGTATGCTTTAAACATGTTGAGCAGGTGGGGATGAGGTAACCATATAGCAAAAAACAGTTTAAGAACTACTTTCTTCAAGCAAAAATTCTGATTCAAATATACTATGTCGTGAGTGTTGTGTAATAAAATCAGCTTCATTAAAAAAAATTATTTTCCTATTCATTAAAATTGGTATTAAATTGGTGCCATTTAAGATTACCCTAGCACTTAGCTGTGATTAGCGGAAATAAGCACCTCTTTCTAACTGGAATTTTAAATTTCGTGGGTAACGTGTACCATTTTCGAATTTCTCCAGTCAATATTTTTGTTAAGGTGATAATAATATTCAAGTTTGTGTCAAGTCTCTCAATTTATTTTTTTTATTTAGTTTAAATCACTTGCATAATTTACATTGATTCATTCATTCATTCAAATTTCTCATTATTCAATCTTTCAATTCAAACAGTTTTAAAGGAATGTAGGTAAAGTTAAAAGAGCGGCAGCATGTGGTGTATGCACGCGCACGATTTAATTCCTCAGCCGCGTTTATCGCTTTGAACAAAAAGTTATCAGGTCTTTCTTTTTCCTCGGATAGTTTGTTTAAAAATTCCGTCTTTTCCGTTTCGAACCGTCAAAGGGTCAGCATGTAAAGAGGATCTGGAAGCTAAAATCCTGATAGCCATTTTTTTAATACAACCTAAGGTTGCTAGAAAGGCTGAAGAATTATTTTGTAAAAATCAGGAAGAAGTACTCTTAGCTGGTGAGTAGGAATTTTCAATCTAGAGAACCGGTAACTTATTCGTTTTCACATTTTTTATAGACCCTTTACCTTTATTTTTGGACGTATCTACGATTCGTTTTACTACGTACCATTTCTTTACGACTTATATCTACGCTCCATCATGTATTTTTCCGGCGTTAATCATCTGCAAAAATCACGGATAACTTCTTCCGCAACCTGAATCATCAACGATGCTCATCTCTATTCAACTTTAACCAACTTTATTCAACTTTCCTCATCTTTATTCAACTCAAACCAACTTTAGTCAACTTTAAACCAACTTTATTCATCTCTACTCATCTTTATCTCAACTTTATGCTGTCATGGCCATGTACAACGGGATCTACCCGTGAAATACCATCCAAGAACTTCATTGCTGATGCCGATCATCTCTACTCACCTTGATGCGAATATTTCTTCAGGACAAATGTACATCCCTTCATCGATCCTGGTCAACAGGGAGATATAAGTAAGACCTATCAATTAAGCGTGCCCATTTCTTCGTATTATTCGGTTGAACTTCGTGAACCAGAGTCGCTGGTATACAATAAATTCTGCAGAATTTAGGTAGCTCCCCCACGACACGCCGTTTTTCATTTTGTATTTGTTGTATAAAGGGTACCTTGATTATTAGCGTTTGAACGTCGAACTTACCACCAGTATTGAGAAGAGAATTGGTACATTTCAATTCTTTGTCTTTCTTGCATATTTTACCTGTACTTTCAAAACATATCTTTCTCTTTTTTTGTTAACCACATAACTTGAATATTTAATCACTCTTTAAATTACTATCTTTCCTAAAACATTCACACATTTCATCTGTACATATTCGTTTAGAGAAAATAGACATTTTTGTTCGTTTTAAATTAACTTTTTTCTATTCTTTCACTTCAATTTAAAATCTGTAATAACTATAGTCAAAACATCGGAATACCGTTTTTCTGCTGTTTCTTCTTGACTGTGATGTGCTGGAAGCGGTTGGCGCCTGTATAAGTTGAAGTTTTGTAAGTATTCCATCTCCGAACCCCCTTTTAAAAATTAGCGCTCACCGACTAAAAGAGTTGCCGGAGCAGGTGAACTCTTTTTGCAAATTATAGGGTACAAACGCTCGGGACTACTTTTCAAGCGGAGGAATCTGGTGGTCCTTTCTATCAGTGTCAGTGTATAGAGTATATTCAAGAAAAACTTCAATGTGATTGACAGGGTGACCGCTCATGGATCTCGCTACAACGATGTGTACAAGGACCTCTTGAGTAACAGTAACAATGCAAATTGTTGCAACGTCATTGAAGATATTTTCCATATAATTTGTAGATGTCCCGCTCTCTCCACCTATAGAAAATATTCTCCCCATACTCATTACATGAGGTATAAGAATATCACAACTTTCAAAGACGTCTGTTTAAAGATCTAACAGTTGAAAAAGTCAATAATATTTCCTGGCAAAAGCCTTGCAATTTAGAGATGAAGTTGTATCAGAGTTGAATTAGACGTGATTTTAATTTATGTAGATTTTTTAGAATTCCTTATAATATCAAGTTATTTTCAAAATGCGCATTGTATGTATTTATTGAATTCACTATTATTTTTTTTTAATTGGATGAGACCCAAACAGGTCGAAACACGTGTCTGCTGGATTTCGATGGTGGTTGCTCGGTCGGTCTGATGGTCTGAGACTTCTCCTCACATTAGTTATTTTTCTTGTCCCAGGCTCGGAGGTCAGAGAAACGTCTTTCTTTCATAAAGGCATCGACACTAATCATTTTTTATTTATTGTTTCTATTTTGTGAATATTATTGTACACCTGTATGGTGAGGATAATAAAATCATATTCTATTCATATTCTATTCTACCGGGTGTTTATAAATGTCTGTTATCATATCGCCTTTGGAATCTCCTATCACTCTTTCAAATCGTGCCTTTCACCGCGACTTTTGGCCTGACCAAAGCCTGCCGCGATCACAGACGTTTATAAACACCCGGTATTATAATTATAGACGTTTTTGTCCAAATACAATGCCATTCAGTATACCGGGTGCATGATCATTTGAAAACTATCCACCTGCAATAACTCGCAATTTCTAGTGAAGATGTCTTCGAGCAAAAACAGGTCGATTTTTATAACGAGGGGACATCTAAAACATACATTGGCGAATTTCTATCTTCAGCCCCCTCGCCCCTACCCACCCCAACCTTGAAATTTCAAATGACACCACAGTTTTTGCAATACATCAAATTAAACAAAAAATAAATTCTCTTTTCGAAAAAATATTTATAAAATTTTAACCCCACCCCCCTCCGTCCTAAAATTCTCTGAGTGTCCAATTAAATATTCTTGACCTCTCAATTCTCTTCAAAGCAGTCAACGTCATCCTGCACAGCATCGGAAGAGAAAATTTCCTATGGAAAAAGTACATCCCAAATTCACCTCTTCACTCTTCCCACCTCACCTTAAAAATCTTAAATAACAATACCCACTTTGTTATACAATTATACATCAAACTGCATTCTCTTCCTGGACAAAATTTCAAAACGAAATTTTCAATGTCTCCGGTTTCCCTCCTAAAATACTCCAAATGTCCAATTAATGGGGGTTGAAAGTTTCAAGAAAATTGTTTTCAGAAAGAGAATTCGATTCCCTTTGATTTGATGTATCACAAAGTAGGTGGTGTTCCGTTGAATTTTGAAATTGAGATGGAGGAGAGCAAAGGGGTAAATTTGGGGAGCTTTTTTCCCCGAAAATTCTCTTCTTCGATGCTATCTAGGATGACACTGACTAAACTGAAGAGAAGTGAGGGGTCCAGGATATTAAATGAGACACTCGAAGAACTTTTAGGGTGGAGGGGAGTGCGGTTAAAAATTTTGAAAATAATTTTTTTGGAAAGAGATTTTCATTCTCTTCAATTTGACGTTTCGCAAGATAGGTGTCATTTGAAATTTCAAAGTTGAGGGAGTGAGGGCGAAGGGGCTGAATATAGAAATTTGTCAATGTGTGTTTTAAATGTCCCCTTCGATATAAAAATCGACCTGCTTTTGCTGGAAGAAATATTCACCAGTAATCGGGAGTTATTCCGGGTGGATAGTTTTCAAATGATCACCCGGTATATGGATCGGTGGTCAAATGCACAATGCGCTTTAGCAGTGAAATCCTATTTTCGAAACGAGCAAAATCAAAATCTCAAGAAATTGAGGTATTCGTTTGGCTTGCAAAATCCCCCGATTTTACAACTTATGATTTTTTGTAGGGATATCAAAAAAGTAAAGTTTACATAATAATCATATAATGTTCACGCAAAATTCGAAATTAAAGTTGAAAATCACGGAAAAAATCAACAATGTTCCGTGGGAGATGTTTTGATCAAAGTAATGCAAAATTTCGTATTCTGAATATAAAAGGGTTGCGACTGACTGGAATCATTTTCAAAAAATTGCCATTCATGAGCTCCATTACATAATGTATATCGGTTTTTTTGAATAAAATCACAATTTGAGCTGTTATTTTCAGAAACCGTCCCATTCGCGTGTACGCCCCTAGACAAAGCTATCTCAGCATCGCAGAGCAGGCTTGAATTCACAACGACAGTGCGAACACAGCAGAGTGCGATATCTCGGTGTGACAATTCATGTGACTTGTAAATTAGTATAAAATCTGGGCAGTAGTATATAGTGTGTTTAAACGTTGTCTCTCAATGAATCAAGTACCCAAAGCAAATTCGTAGCCATACCAAGTAGTGAGTGTACCGCGGGTTCTCAGAAATTGGGGCACACTGTATACAATTTATCTTACGCTGAATGATAGCACGAAAGTACTTATAGGTAGGTTTATATCCAATATGACTAGATAGAAGCAATATTCAATAGTGTATGCAGTTTCATGTAGACTGGAAATAGCTTTGACAATTTCATAGTTTTAAGCTGAAAAATAAAATGTAAGTATCTACCTGTATAGGATAGGTGTTTGCAATAACATACCAAAACACCTAACTTTTATTTGGAGCAGACCTATGACCTTATCACACGGCTCGCAAGTTTGATGATCGCTTTTAGTAGAAAAATCTGAATAATGGCATCTGAAATTATCTCATTGGTGCGAAATTATTACTATTATTATTATTATTATTAGTCTTTATTGTTCTTTCAGTATACATACTATGAGCAAGCAAAGCAATGCGTGAGCAGTGTTGTTCCCTAATACAAACAATCATGCTAAAATACATATACAAAAGTAAAAAAAAATAAAATGCGAAATTGACCTAATCAAATGTTGGCAAATTTGTCTTAGCAACATTATCTTGCTTTGCTGCGGTCGTTACTGAGGGTACCGGACTACGAGGGCGGAAAAGTTCGACTTGTCATATTTAGCCTCTGACACCAAAAGCAACGTTATCTCAATGGTCTCGAATAAGATTTTGCAACATGACCACGCTCGTTGCAGTTGCAGCACTCAACTGCAGGCCGAGGTGCCGTAAATCACGAATTGTTTGTTGAAATCCTTGCTGGTTTGTGAATCAGATGGAGACGGGTTGTCATTGGGGTCTGGCCCCACACAGTTCAATTTTGAGGCCCTCGATGGAGTTTATAGCTATCAATTCTGATGATCAATACTTCCATTCGAACGCACTCCTCTTCCAACTTTCACAATAAAGCAACTGGAGGCAATATCTCCAAAAAGAACGGTGACATATTTCGAATCAAAATGTCAAGTCGAGTAGCACTGTCCAGTTTATAATGTTGATCGAATAGGGTGTCATATCAATTATGAAAATTCGAAATTAAAAAAATTATCAAACTCGAAATTGATGAAAAAATTCAAAATCGAAAGAATTCACTATCGCAAAAGTTTCAAAACTGGCAAAAACCAAAACTACCCCCACGTTGGGCGCCAATTTACGACGATTTAATTTAGTCAAAAAAGTAAAACATGGCAATTGTTACAATATTCATTTTGTGCAAGGAAACGAATGTCATTTCCTTGATCATCCTCTATGTAGGTATAAGGCGAGGTATAAGGGTAGGTGTGAAAGACCAAAATAATTTTTGCTGATGTGAAGCACACATGAGTGCCATCTGCTCCTGTGTATACAGTGAATGAAAATCATTTGGCACAGGTAACACGTATAAAAAGCCAAATAGCGTGCATCGCACAAATTTTCTTAGAGGATCAAATGACTCGGAAGTAAAGCTGGAGGACTTAGCCCGGTCTTACCGTCGCGTCCCGTTCCAACCTGCTGCTCAACCCATCACGTGTCTCACTTCGATTCTCGTATTCCATGGCAGATGATGCCAGGTGCCATCCTAAGCCCGCCTTGATTCTTACGGATTTATCTACTGTCGCTGGCAGATCGAGGTTAGGCCAATTGATTCGGAACATGAGAGCATCAGAGCAGGCTGAGTCTGTGAGCAATCCTCCAAAAGGAACAAGAACGGAAGAGCTCTCTGCTCCCTGCAGGCGGCAGCAGGGAAATTAGAAGTCGATTAATGACGACGTGGCACCACCACCCGTAAAGTATTACGTCACGAAATAAACGGGCCCGATCACAATAATTCTTCCGATGAGATTTAGAGGTTTATCCGTAGCTACATTACGCGGCTTGTTATTTAAATCCGGAGGCTTTTTATTTCAATTTTGCACGATTTTCCAGCTTACTCTTAAATTAGCACGGTATTTAACCTAATGGATTTTCGATGCATCCCGTTATATCTATATGGGTATATTTGGAAAAAAAACACTATACGGCCATAAGATCCACAGGTAGATCGTTTGCCGGGATTTTCTCTGTTGAAACGTAGGTATACGTATGGATTCGCTTTCCGCAATATAAGTGCATTGTGCAAATGAGTTGTGCGTTTCATCGATCCGAATTTCAAGAAATTACCACCAATAGCCAAACTGTTGTTATTTAATTTGTGGGCCGACTGATTGTGTGTGTTCATTCTAAATTCGCGTAGGTACTGCAAAGAGCACATACGAATGAGCTTTTGCAACATGGCACGCACGACGACAAAAAAGAACTTGATTTGCATCGCCCTTGCCTCCCGGGGAGTACCCCGTTGGGCAGTACATGTCGAGAATTCACAAAGTCCGAGAAAGCCGAGCTCCACTCCCTATTTCTTCATTTGAAATGTAACGCGTTTTTGATCGAGCCCACTAAACGACCGTCTGAATCCTCCTGCACATTATTCTCGTAGTTGGCTTTGCGCGGCTTCCGTGGCTAGTCCGGGTTCTCAAAGTAAAATCCGGTCTCGCGCCACATTTCTACTTAATTTTTATATACAACTGCACGCTCCCAACGCCCACAGCGCCAACGGCATCAGCTAAATGAATAGTTTTGTAGGAAACATTCACAATGCTTACGGTTTGCAGTGAATTTGTTCAATTTAGCGATATGACGGTCTGCAATTCAATTCACACATCACATTGCTTGAAGGCACGCGTGCATAGGTATACCCACCATCCCTTCTTAAAATCTTATTGTTAATTAAAGAAAAGTTTTTCCCTATTGTACTGATTGCCCTAGGCATTCACCCCCCTCCCCATGGTACGTCATTTCAAGAATTGACTAGAAACCGTGTCGAAGTTAACCCTTTACTTATTGTGCCATACGTACCGTCAAATTTTGCTTACTCGTCGTCGTTCACTCTTTCGTCTCAGCAAGTCCCAAAGGACCCTGAACCCTTATCACCTCTCAACTGAGAAACCCACAAGTTTTTTTGATGAAAGTGGAAAGAACAGACAATCAAAATTAATAACAATGCAACATTCTCAAAACACTTAACCTTTATTTCACAAAGAAATCAGTGACGACAACATTAAATTCCTATTCTAGATTGCGAGACTTCCCTACCTCTAGTTGATTTAATTCCTAATTCAATTCCGAACCGGAAGTGGAGAGTTTTACCCCTTTCTTCTTCCATCGATTCGTCTACTTAACCCTAATCCATCCTACCCTAGCTGCTTGATTGGACCTACCCAAACAAACTAATCAACTAGCTTGCAGTTAAACCTCCGCGAACTACTTTACACCAGTGATACCTGAAAAAGAAATCCCTAATTTCGCAATGAGGTTACCCCCTTTTAACCCCTTCCCAAATGAGGTAAACTGCCCCTCTTCTACTTCCCATCCCCAACGACATCATCACAGAGAGTTTACACAATGTTTACATAATTTATTACAGCTAAACACAATCACAGAGGTACATGTTCTGAAGACCAATTATTTGTTAATTCTTTGGAAATTAGCAGAGCTTCATTGTGAGCTCGTCAGTAATTACGAGTCCCATCTTGGACTTGAACAATTTTTTACAGACAACTCAGACCTTTGACTCTTCTACATTCAATTAATTCGCCACCATGAAATTCTATGTCCGCCTTATTTCATGAAGAATAATTTTAAGTGGTTAAGTCGTTACTTCACTAGATATTTGCAGATTTATCAAACTTGAATGATTCAGATCTCGTGCTCGATATGATGAAATCATCGCCGGATGGACTTAGTCCTCAGTTTTGGCGGCTCACACAGTCCTTTACAGCTGTAGTTTGGTGAAGGGGTTACACAGGTGTAGCGTACTGTGTATGGAATTAAAACAGACAGTTGGAGGGAGATTTTATGATGGTGCTTGGGTTTTAATTACGTTGATCGTTCTCGTTGACTCGCTCCCTTTTAGTTCTGACATTTTCTCAATTTCGACCGAGGCTCTTTCCCATTTCGAAACCTTCATGCACTCATGCAACTCTAACCCCTTCCTATCTTCGCCTACCCGTGCCAGATCAAAAAGGGGTTGATGTCCCACGTTGCCAGGGGAATAATTTTCCTGCGTCCTAGTGCCAGAGTCTGTGACCCTATAGCTGTCGCTTTTTTGCAATACCCACACGGCCTTTGGCCCGGAAAAGCACGGAAAATGGACGTTAACGGGTTTCCCACGGCGCGTCACTTTACTGACGAATTCCTCGGATTATGGACTGATTATGAGAGACATTCAGTTTGTGAGAATTCCTGCTAACTAATGACAGCAATTAAATTCGGAGTTGCAAATGAAGGTGGCTTAAATTTGTGAGTTTTGACTTCAATAACGAACCTTAAGGCTTGGTAGATTTCATGGCTAGCGGCTGACCTTTTCGTGAGTTTCTTATTGTTCTGATGGAACAATTGCAATATTCAAATATCACATTTGACTCGGGCTATCGCCAACAAGTTGCGAGTTTGTTAACTCTTTCGTTCCCCCGTTAATTTCGAACCAGAACATGTCTCTTTGTGAGTAATTGCTATGTAAACTGACCTTTAAAATTCCCTCGTACAGATTTCAGGAACGGCTAATCCAGGTAATCAATTAGCACGTAGCTAATCACAACTTATCACCCACAGACACAGAAATCACTTCTCAAAATTAAGTATCAAGTGATACCGCAATTCAGTGACTTGCTTCACTCTGTAAGTGACTGATCAACAACTCACGGTGACTCGAGAGTTGATAATTATCTTCTCTGAAGTTATTCAACAGCTAAATTGCAATTAAAGAACTTGGCAAATTTTAACAACCGTCCTCTAGCAAAGCTCAAAGGCCAGTCCTCTTTAGTTTGTTCCCTGGGTTTTTCTAGTGCGTTCTTCCCCTACCCCTTGACGTAAATCTCGCATCGTGTGAAACATCTGGAAATGTTTCCACCGCGTCTTGGGTTTGTTTTGGAATTTTTGAATGTTTCTTGGTCAATTTACATTTCAATTATTGAGCTTTTCAGCGCTCACTCTATACTTATTTTTACTTGGAAGTCCCGCAATGTTTACTAGCTAGTTTGACCGCTACCTGGTGTAATTTTCATTTGTCTTTCATTACTTTTAAAATTGATATCGGCCCACTGGCGTCGTTTAATTCATGACTCTTATACGTCGTGTTTGGTATTAATTTCACCTTTGACTCACCACAGTAATGAAAATTACACTAGACTTTTGATCAGACAATCAATTAATAATTTAGAATAAAAATTTTGTTTACAGCCATCCCCTCTGTTGGCCGTTCGGACAGAGCGTTTGGGAATTTGATATCCTCCGGGTCGGCTGCAGGCGGGCGCGTCTTGGAACATCGAAATTAATTTATGCTTCCTCCCTGATTTCCAAAAATCTCTGCGTTTTGCATTTCTTCTCACGCCGCCCCCAAAGTTTTTAACGGTCGTTTGAAAACAGATGGGATTTCCGGTCATTCCCTCTGCGTCGTAGTTTAGGCCGATCGGTACACTATCAACTCCCGATTCTTGAGAAATAGATTTTCCAGCTGAAAAACGTCGTTTTTTTATTTCGAGAGGACATCCAAGACACGCCGTGTTGCCTTTATTTCGAGAGGACATCCAAAACACGCCGTGTTGCCAAATTTTTATCTTCAACCCTTTCGCACCCCCAACTAAGAGAGTTCTTGAAAAGGGTTAGGGGGTAGTTTAAAAAGTTTAAACTAAAAAGTATCACAAGGTGAGTAATGCCGTTTGAAATTTTAAAGTAGGGTAGGGTGAGGGCAAAGGGAATGAAGATAAAAATTTGGCATTATCCACGTGTCTAAGATGTACTGTCTTACATGTTCTGCATTAGAGCAAGCTATGGAAAAAAATAGTTGCGTTTACGACTTGTTGGCAGCTAGCTGTCCTCATGTGCAATTTTCAATGTGACATTGTCACCGTCTCGAGGAGTCATGTACGCGAAAGTTGAAATTCTCGAGAATATGCGAGGAATTATTAGTTTCCTTTGAGTGATTTGCAGTGTGGACGATAAGGGACATTGTCTTCACTAGTTGGTGAGTCTTAATTGGGTTTTTGCCGGCCTCCTGAGAAAATCATATGCCGGAAGTCCGTGATGCCGTGAAGAAATGGAATAACAAAGGAAAAACCCACTGCCAAAAAGAAAACTTATTCTTTAGATGGACAATATGGATAGTGGGACAATAATTTATGGAGTTGAACTGTACGGAGACGAGACAATTTGGGCGTGAGTAGGTAGATACACTGTGTTGTCTGCCAGCATGTGTCTTCATACTGTTGCAGTGGGTATAATAGGCAGTGTTACGGCTGAAATTTCATTTGGGGTTTGTTCACTTCTGGGTGACCTTTGGTGTTCTCAGCGATTAAAATTTGCGTTCAAACAGCTGATCGAACAATACCTGGGAGCGATGACCACGCATCTTATTCGTCTTCGACGCTGGCCCTTTAGGCGGAACGGAGAGAACCGTATGCGGCAAGAAATAGGTGCGAGTGTGCTATCATGCCTTCTCCTACAATAGTCGGTAGGTACCAACTTCCGCACCTCTTCGTTTGAGCGGCGATGGACTTCCCCTCTCGTAATTACCACGTGTAATTGGAAAATATCGGTAATCCAGAGTCATCCAGGGTTGATCGGGGTTTTTCATCCCCCTGAAACGGTTGGTCGTATCGTTTTCTCTCGTTTACTGTGTGTTGCTTCGTATATTTTTGTTGTTTAGTCCGTCCATTTTTGGATATTTCTAAAGGTGGGCATTGTCTTGGATTTGAAATGGACGTTGGAGAGGGGAATTTGATAAGAGAAACATTATTATTTCTGTCGAGTAATCGAGTGGTGTGTGCTGGAGATTTTGGAAAAGCGCTAATCGCGGATTTAATCAGCCACCACTTTCCGATTAAAAGATCATCGCAGACTCGATCGCAGATTTATTTATTATTCTTTGAGGCCACACAACAACCGTCGTAAGTTTGTTTCTGATGATTTCTCTGGATAGCCTCTCATGATTATTTTCTTCAGGGCTTCCATTTCTTCATCCGTCCAGTTATCCATTTCGGATGCTTTGAATGTTTTTCTTTATCCGTCCCAACATCTTCTTCATCGGATAAATTGGGGTGCTTCTTCACTGGTGTGGATTCCTCAGCTGCTCCGTAAATCCATCAATAGCTGCATCTGTGACTTCACCGCCACTTTTTGTGCTTTCATCAACCCTCGTGCTGTCTGGAGAGAAGTGCCCAGTCTTGTGTTTCTGGTACAGCCTCACCCAGTGTCTGTCTGTCCAGTCTGGAAGAACCCTCGATGGGAACCCGAGGCGAAAGTTAGGTGGTAGACTAAGTTGTCGGTTGATGTCCAGATTACGGAAATTGCCAAAATACAGCACGTCGCAAACTTATAATTGTGAATTGTGAAACTTATTATTATTGTGAATTTTATAGCCTTCAGCTCTAAAAGCCTTCAGCCTTCTCAATTTTCATTATTATTTTTCTCCAGTAATTCAAATACCCAATTCTTTATCATTCAATATCTCCATTTGTAAGTTTTTTTTTCCTCTTTATTTTGTCGAATAAGCTTACGTCCAGGAAAAGCAACGCACACAAGTTCTCAGGCAGAGTAGTGATTCACTACCTGTGGATTTTTGTGGAGATTGCGTGTGCCTGGTTAGATCGTGCGGGACAGGACCGGATTTGGGGTGAATAGGGCCCATTGTTAGCGACCCCCCATTTCTCTGTGCACGGATAGTTGGGTAGGTAGGCTAGACTAGAATACCATCCTTTTCCTTGCTGCGTTCTGGCCGCTCGCGTTGATCCATCAGATCCCTCTCTTTTGTTTCTTATTTGTTTTACTTGATTGTTTCTTTTCTTTTGGACGCCCGCTTAACAGTATTGCTATTTTTCCTTGAACTTAACTAACTTTCATATTTCTCAATCTATCTAATTGTTACTTTCTCACTATTCAAAACTTGTTATTTCTATTTCATTTAATTGGCTTCAAATATACTTCAGTACCTCTCAACTATTTTTTTATTTTTTTATATTTGCGTTCTATTCTGGATCCATGATATGCCAGCAACCGGACCTCACGAACCCCTAAAGACTCTCAACCGGGTTACGCAATTCGGGGCGTAACAGCAGAGCTAGAGCTAGAGTAGGTACTTAGTACTCACTTCTCCAGTGATGTGCGTCAGAAAATGTAGCCTTTTGGGCAATTTTTATCTTCAACCCTTTCGCACCCCCAACTAAGAGAGTTCTTGAAAAGGGTTAGGGGGTAGTTTAAAAAGTTTAAACTAAAAAGTATCACAAGGTGAGTAATGCCGTTTGAAATTTTAAAGTAGGGTAGGGTGAGGGCAAAGGGAATGAAGATAAAAATTTGGCATTATCCACGTGTCTAAGATGTACTGTCTTACATGTTCTGCATTAGAGCAAGCTATGGAAAAAAATAGTTGCGTTTACGACTTGTTGGCAGCTAGCTGTCCTCATGTGCAATTTTCAATGTGACATTGTCACCGTCTCGAGGAGTCATGTACGCGAAAGTTGAAATTCTCGAGAATATGCGAGGAATTATTAGTTTCCTTTGAGTGATTTGCAGTGTGGACGATAAGGGACATTGTCTTCACTAGTTGGTGAGTCTTAATTGGGTTTTTGCCGGCCTCCTGAGAAAATCATATGCCGGAAGTCCGTGATGCCGTGAAGAAATGGAATAACAAAGGAAAAACCCACTGCCAAAAAGAAAACTTATTCTTTAGATGGACAATATGGATAGTGGGACAATAATTTATGGAGTTGAACTGTACGGAGACGAGACAATTTGGGCGTGAGTAGGTAGATACACTGTGTTGTCTGCCAGCATGTGTCTTCATACTGTTGCAGTGGGTATAATAGGCAGAGCTAGAGCTAGAGTAGGTACTTAGTACTCACTTCTCCAGTGATGTGCGTCAGAAAATGTAGCCTTTTGGGCGGTGGCCTTTTTCAGCCGAGTAGTATTCTGCCGATCTTCGACATCATTCATTAGTAGGTATAGCCACCAAAAACCTAACAACCTTGGTGGAGACCCACCAACCAGTAAAGACAATATCCCTTATCGTCCACACTGCAAAACACTCCAAAGAAACTCACGATTCCTGACGAGTGCTCAAAAATTTTCACTTTCGCGTACATGATACCTCGACACGGTGACAAGGTGTCACATTGAAAATTGCACGTGTAGATAACTGATTGCCATCCCCTTGTCATCGTATCATTTGTACCAACACAACACAATTTTTCCATAGCTTGCTCTAATGCAGAAAGCCGTGATTTTGATTATAGATAGTTAAGTCTGGGTGAGAGCCATGAGTATCAATGTTTTCAACGGGGTAGGTTGTGCCCTGGCGAAAAGCAGCTTTGCATGCCGGAGTTTGACCATGTCACAACCTACCCCAATTCGGAATGGTTTGGATCACACGGTATAAGTGGTATGATTACTTGATGTCGATAATCAACAAATTTCCTGCTTCGGGCGGTAAATTTCAGAGGGAGCAAATTTCATTGGCGGAACATATTTTAACCGCGCTATTTGAATGCACATACTTTTTTGGTATGAAAATATGACAATATGACACAGAAATAAAGTTCATAGGTATTTCGACACATACCTAGAATATCTAGATCTTCGTTTTGGAAGCGAAGCGGTGAGTTGTTCCACTTAGTTGGAAGAACCATTAAGTTCTACGGCCTGTCGATTTGCTATGTTGCTGATGGTGACGATAGCTGCTGTAGATTCTTGCTAACACCTATCTACACCTTTTCCAGTTGTAGTTCAGAAAATATCAGTTGTATTTCAGATATCGTCAATTGTAGTTCAGAAGACGTCAATTGCATTTCAGATTAGTAAAATGTAGTTCAGAAAGTATCAATTTTATTTCAGATTAGTCAAATGTATTTCAGAAACAGTCAATTGTATTTCAGATTAATAAATTGAATTTGAGAAAGCATCATTTGTATATCAGAAATGATCATTTGAATATCAGAAAGCGTGATTTGTATTTCAGAACATGTCATTTGTAGTTCAGAAAATAATTTATATGTATAATTTATCAATCAATGCAGCTCCAAGATAATTGTAGCATTTGTCGTTCTTCAATGCTGCGGAAGCCGGTCGTGCGATTAACACCCCCGCAGGCATCTGTTACACAGAAGATGTGCCGAATAGCTGCAGTTCATCATACAAGAAGATCAAGAGTTCGAAGCTGTGGTTGTGCAAAAGTACCCCAATTTGCAGGAGTCCGAATAAAATTGATACTTTCTGAACTACATTTTACTAATCTGAGATGCAACTGATGTCTTCTGAACTACAATTGACGCCTTCTGAACTTCAATTAACGCTTTCTGAAATACAATTGACATAATCTGATGTACAGTTCAAGTTTTCTGAACTACATTTGATAAATCTGAAATACAATTGACGCCTTCTGAACTACAAGTGACTAATCCGAAATACAATTGACGCTTTCTGAACTACACTTGATAAATTCTGTAATTCAATTGACGATATCTGAAATACAATTAATATTTTCTGAACTACAACTGGAAAAGGTGTAGATGGTGGCATATAATTTCACTTCCTGCCACATCCATTTCGAAGTGTTGCTTGGAATCATTTTCTTTGCATACCTCCACGATCTGCTGCCAGTGAGGTAGTGAGCTATTTCTTTTTCTTTGTAAAAAGAGTTAGCTGAGGCTTCTTTTTCAGCTCAATTTCTGAAGGAAGGTACTACATATTTTCCTTGGATGGTTTTTAAGCCCACAACCGAGCCTCCAACCTTATACATACAACTACTTCTACACCTTTTCCAGTTGTAGTTCAGAAAATATCAATTGTATTTCAAATATCGTCAATTGAGTTTCAGATTAATCAAGTGTAGTTCAGAAAGCGTCAATTGTATTTCGGATTAGTCACTTGTAATTCAGAAGGCGTCAATTGTATTTCAGATTTATCAAATGTAGTAACGAAAACTTGAACTGTACATCAGATTATGTCAATTGTATTTCAAAAAGCGCTAATTGAAGTTCAGAAGGCGTCAATTGTAGTTCAGAAGACATCAGTTTCATCTCAGAATAGTAAAATGTAGTTCAGAAAGTATCAATTTTCTTCGGACTCCTGCAAATTGGGGCACTTTTGCACAGCCACAGCTTCGAACTCTTGATCTTCTTGTATGATAAACTGCAGATATTCGGCACATCTTCTGTGTAACAGATGCCTGCGGGGGTGTTAATCGCACGACCGGCTTCCGCAGCATTGAAGAACGACAAATGCTACAATTATCTTGGAGCTGCATTGATTGATAAATTATAGATATAAATTATTTTCTGAACTACAAATGACATGTTCTGAAATACAAATCACGCTTTCTGATATTCAAATGATCATTTCTGATATACAAATGACGCTTTCTCAAATTCCATTTATTAATCTGAAATACAATTGATACTTTCTGAACTACATTTTACTAATCTGAAATGCAATTGACGTCTTCTGAACTACAATTGACGATATCTGAAATACAACTGATATTTTCTGAACTACAACTGGAAAAGGTGTACTTTGGGGCATCGGATTCCAGCTGTAAAAAAACAAACTGTTGCAGGTAAGGGGTCACAAAGTTCAACGATTCTACCTACATTGAAATGATCTTCACAGCAAAAATATCCACCGCCCCATGGGGCTGGGCTTTTGTCGCCGGTAGCTGTATGGCACTTGTTTCTCAGGGGTTGAGACTTGGGTACACTGATGACAATTTTTTGTGGGGAACTTGAAGAGGTGTTGGGATATCCCTTGAAAATGCATGTTTTCGATGACATTATTGTTTATTTGCAGAATGTACCGAACAAATAATTTAGATTTAACCACCATTCTGTCAAAAAAGACAATAAACAAGGTGGCAACAGCGTCGTCCAAATGACGTTTCCTTGTTGCAAAGCTGCCAAATTTATAATGGACTCCCATCGCAAACACCAAAATTGATTGTTCATGCCTCAAAAATGTATTCCATTGTATCCAAAAACATATCACCTAACGTGTTGTTTTGTCTTAGTGATTTTTTTTTCTAAGAAATATCAAAATATTCATGGAAATCTTAACTGCCTGTCACACAATTTGGCAACAAGGCTCCAGCTACGACCATCCCATTGCGCAAACTCAACTCGTCCGCCTACGTCATCAGACGTTGAAATTTAATCGGGGTTATTCCCGCCTCGATTTTCAACTTTTTTTTTTAGAAAGGTAGAGGCTTTTGAGACGAACTATTATCATTCATGTAGCAAACTCACCTTGTAGAACATTTTGAAGCAATAAAAAAAAATCTAAGACTCCATTGTTGAGATCAGAAATTTTACTTGATAAGTTGTGAGCGGCAGACAAAGTACTTTCGCTGCCGCTGGCAAAAATGTCAAACTTTAACCATGTCTATCGAGTCACTAAAGACGTCATTCAATGACGTTTGAAGAAAAAATAAATTAGAACCAAACTGGAATGCATAAAAAGCAACAACTGATAAATACACCCACCCAAACACTAGAACGAGACTGTAATGATCCCCCGGTTATTTAAAAGTGCGCCCATGTGTTCGAATGATGTAATACAAAGTTGACGTTATTATCGGAACACAAGAGAACGCAATACCAGCAGAAGCAGCTCCCAGCCAGCCCAGCAGCACAGCAGTTTCTTGCGGTTTCCCCCTTTGTGCCGTCAGAGTAATCGAGGGCCACAACACACGAACCCTCCGCTAGCCTTGATTGGCTCGAGCTCCACTAATCCCACTTTAGCCCTGGCGGCCGCTCCGGGCCCTTTCCACCCGGAATTTCGACCACCACCCGACTGCCTTATGCGAACTCACCCGGAATCCTAAATAATTTACTGCCAATTGTTATCGAAACATGAAATTTGAATCAATATTTGCAAGCGCCAAGCTAACTTTCGACCCGACAACGGACGAATCGCGCCATCGCGATAACCGGGACAGCATTTAATTCCTCGTCATCAGGTTCAGATTCATCGAATTGCCGAAATCAACAATTATTATTACGTTAACCAAAATAATTTATCTTCGTCATCACTCACCATTAGGAAAGTATAGGTACGGATGTTGAGAAATTAACCACGTCAAACTTGTGCATTTGTACAGCCCCTAATTATTCATGAAACAAGAGCTATTTTATTACAATACAGGGTGTTTCAGTCGTCAAAATATGACGAAAACTAATATATCATTTTGCAAAGTTCGGCCTAATAACGGAGATGCAGCCCTTCGAAATTGACTTTTTTCGGATTTTAAAAATTTGTAACCGAGTGACATTTCAACCAAAATGTCTTAAATTCAGCATAGACTGATTGGTCGAAACTATCTACAGACCTGCAAAATTTTGAAAGAATCCAATTGTGAGGGGCAATAATTTAGGAGCACCCGAAGAAAAGTTGACATATTAAAGTGACCCCTTATAACTTCTACGCCACTGATTGGATTCATTCAAAATTTAGCAGGTTGCTGGTTGATAGATAATGACGACAAACCAGCTTATGTGAAATTGAAGCTTTTGTCGAAACGTGCCTGAGTTACAAATTTTTGAAATCCGAAAAAAGTGAACTTTGAAGGGCTGTATCTTTGTCATTAGGCCAAACTTTGCAAAATGGTATATAGGTTTTCGTCATATTTTGATGAGATCTACTCACAGTCGAATTTTTTTGTATCATCGCTCAAACACCCTGTAGTCCAGGAAAAATAGACATTCACATGGAAAAAAATTTGTAACAGGCTAATTTTTTGCATGCACCTCAGTACCTATTGTGACCCTTAATAAATTCTGAAAATTCCCCATTGACATCGTTTCCTCTAGTAAAGTTACGCGAGGTCAAAAGTCACGAAAAATAATTTTTGGCATATATCTTGAGAGCGACGACTTAAATCGAAAAAATATACAGAGCTAATTTGTAGCTAAGGTGATTTGCTACAAGAGATAATGTGAAAGTTTTTTATATCGGCAATAATTCACGAGATAGAGCGGTTTAAAGAACCAGGAACGTAAGAATCGAATCGTTCTGACACGATAGTTGCCGAACCAGTAATCTTTGAGTTGTAATATGTCATTTGGATGCCTTTATTGAAAAACTACATACAGAACAGTTCAAAGTATTGCCCTATCTGTCATCTGTCAAATATTTAAAAATGTCAAACATCAAAACTTTACCATTCAATTATTCAAAATCTATCCGATTGATTGGAAGCAAATTTGGCAGGAAGCAACACAACTAAAGAGTCAAATTAAACCTGCAGTTGCAGTTTTCCACCATCATCCAGTCGAGCGTTATAAATTTTCAAAATTTCCCTTAGCCGTTGCCACCCGAGAGGGCCACTCACCCGTGAGGACGACTCGCTCTTGATGCAGGACTTCACTCAAAAATTCATTCCTGCTCAGGGATCGACTTTTTTGTAAAATTTCGACTAATATTGGAAGTAGATTGGATTGGGCGTCGTGTTGACTCGTTTTCAAAATCGACACGGTTCCGGTTTTTCGACGGTAATTTTTCCAAAATGAATTTTGCACATTCCATGAATTTGAAAAAACTGCAGTACAAACCTCGTCATGCGGTGAGTTCCACGAAATATTAATTTTAGGTGCAGACATGCTGTGGATGAAAGTTGAAGAAAAGACTGAATCAATTTTTGAAGGAAAATTTTCGAAGTCGGACCCACGATTTTCCAGTTTTCCTCTCTGGAAAAACTGCAAATTCTCCAACTTCTCATCTTTTTTTAACAGGTTTTCCCCTTTTTTGAAAAAATAGGTAGCTGGTTCTTGAACATTTTCCAACAAATTTTTTCACAATTTCCCAAAAATGTTCCTGCTGAAAATGCAAAACCGGCCTGATGGGTTATCGAAACCATACTTAGATCATGGGCTCAAAGTGAAGCCTAAAGCTGGGTTCCCAGATGCGAATATTCGGACAGGAAATGCGAAATTTTATGTCAAAGGCCTTATACCGTCCGTTTTTTTTTCTAGGCCCCAGCTTATAGCGCCTTTATTATGGGTTTCACACCCAACATATCATATATTTTTGAAATCAGAAGAACAAAATCTTTCGATTGATGGTATGTCAAATTATTTTTGACAGGTGTCATTTTTTGACAATTGACGGAATAGTACTTCTGACACACCATTTTAAAGCCCATAAAATTCTTAGGAGAACTATGTTTTCATTTCTAGAATAGGATGTCTTTTACAGCTTCTGGAGGTCTTTGAATAGGAAAAATTGTTAAAATTCAGAAATACCTACTCAATAATTAATAGGTATTTTTAATATCAACTGATGATAATACTCTGATTTTAAATCGTCCAAATCAGCGGGAGATTCTATAAACACCTCATGTTCCAGATAGGCTCATAAAAAAAATCGAGGGGGTCATACCTGGCCACCTCGGATACTATCGCGTTGGGCTGGCAGTTCCAATTACCGGTCGTTGAATCTTTCATTCAAGGAACAAGGAGACGGTCATTTCAAATAACTTCTTCAGGACATTTTTCGTTTCATTGTAATTATTTATCGATTATTATCATTAGTTATTATTAAAAATACCTGTTTTGCCTTCTTACGTACTTATTTGAGTATTTCTGAATTTCAACAATTCTTCCTATTTGAAGACCTCCAGAAGCTGTGAAGGACATCCGATTCCAAAAATGAGGACACAGTTTTCCTCAGAATTTAATGAGCTTTAAAATGATGTATCACAAGTACTATTCTGTCAATTGTCAAAAAATGACATCTGTCAAAAATAATTTGACATACCATCAATCGAAAGATTTTGTTCTTCTGATTTCAAAAATATATAATATGTTTGGTGTGGAACGCATAATAAAGGCGCTACGCGCTGGGGCCTAGAAAAAAAAACGGACGGTATTAGCCAATCAGAGCCCTCGAATTCAAAATTTGACATATAAAATCGCATTTTCCGTCCGAATATTCGCATCTGGGAACCCAGCTTTATTCGACGATTTTTACAATAAGATAATTCGGAAAAAGATTGAAGTTTTCCCTCAATCTTCAATTTCGGACAAAATTTTCAATTTCCTGCAAATTATTTTCAATCTTTCTCTCTGATTCCAACTCCCTACCCGAAGGGACGTTTCAACAACAACAATTCTATAGGTTCCTGGATACTAGTCGGGAAAGTTTTGGGGTGACACAACCGTTTGGAAGGGAGGAAGAAAATAATCATTTATAAAAAAATTGATTTAGCTACAAATTGGCTATGTGTATCTTTTCGATAAAGGTTGTCATTCTCGAGATAAATGCGAAAAACTGTTTTTCGCGACCTTTGACCTCGCGTAACTTTACTAGCGACAACGATATCGATGGGGAACTTTCAGAAATTGTTCGGTCACAATACTAAAGTGCATGCAAAAATTCAGCTTGTTACAAATTTTTTCCAGCCAATCCAATATTTTTGTCTATTTTTCCTGGACTACTGACTAAAGTATAAAAGTATAATTATCAAGTCGTTGCCACTTTAGTATAAAATTGACTTACAACCAGTTCGGATGTTAGGGGGAATGACCTTTCATTTTTTGACTCGTTTTGTGATAATGCAGAGTCTCTTTGCAGATGTTTTCTGGGACTCCCTTGGGGCCCTATCACGATGAGTAGAACACTACGTTAGTGACGTCACGTTGCGTGCATGACAACCACCTCTCTGCTAGGCTGCTGCTAGGCAACGTAACGTCACAAGCATAGAATTTTACTCATCGTGATAGGGTCCCTGGACCTATCAATATCGGTGGCCTTGGCTCTTCGGGACAAATACTTGCAGACGCTGTGTATAGGAAGAAGCAGAAAAAATATGGAAACATTCTCATCTCTTGAACCAAAACAAATTAAGTCGCGTGAATTATCACAAAGGTACTTACACATTTCGAATTTTGCGATCATAATTATATAAAAACGCACAAAATCACCAATAAAACTCTGTTTTATTCTATTCTATTCTATATATCAAAAGTGATGTTAGAAGCTAAATTCGATCGGTATAGTCACAGGTGTCAACACTGCGGGCGGTTCTTACAGGACAGAGCAAATCAAAGAATAAATGTGTCTTGTGACCCGAAACCAACCAACCAACATAATTACGTTGTTCGATTCTACAATACCACTGTAATGTAGTTAAAATGACTGAATAAAAATATCTATCTATCCAACTCTTTGTCTATATGATAGCAAAGATTTGTACCAAAATTTAAAAAATGACCTTGATCGTTTTTTTGCGGCACTTGGTCCACTGTGCGATGGCTAGATACCGATCTTCCAGGGGGTGCTAGCAACACACCTGCAAAATGGCTTCGCTTTGTCACAAAATTCAAGGTATTCCCATTTTTAAGCCTCGCCATACGTATTGGCGGAGGCTATTTGTGGCCGCTTTTTTTTTCAACAATTCACCTTAATCTCCCGTATCTTTTGAACGGTTCAATATATCCAGTTCATTATTTCGCTAATCGAATCTGAACTATTGCAGGTTGATACCGACAACGTTTAAAGATAATCGGTCAAATATAAACAATCTGTAACAACAATAAAGAATGCACTACTCGTGAAACTCATTTAAAATAGAGAAAACGCATGCATGTCAGCCTTTCCATCATCATATCTTTGAATCTAATGAAGCTTTGTGCCTAATTTTCTATTTAAATTGAAGTACATATCCAGACCTTTGTCAAAGTGTGACAGCAATTGAGAAACAATGGTTTGATATTTATTTATAAGGTTTATAAACATTTTCATCGGCTATGAATGCAGCATGATTTTCAATCAGCGAGGAAATTTTTTATTTTCACAGTTTTCTATATACAACCATCTAAGCGATTGGAGTCAAAATATTACAAAAATTTTTAAAAGAAAAATTTTTCATCTAGGACTCATCGTTTTTTAGATATGATTTTTTTCTGGCGCAACCAACAACTGTAAAGAAGTGGTGCGCGTATGCCACTCATACATACTATGCAAAATGCTCTATGTTACTACTGAGGTGGGCATTTTCTGTATAAAGCTGAGCTTTCACAGAAATGATCAGATATTTGCTTTTTACAAAAAAAGGCACCCGTTTAGGCTAGCCGAGTTATGGGGCTAAGACTGCCTTCAACGGTACAATGGTATTAACGTAAAATAGGTATGATGGAAATGAAACTATTCACCCCTAATTTCTACATCGAAAAGGTCATATTCCAAACATTTGCTCTGCTCGTGCCTTTCAAACTTTCAAACTAGTTGAATAATCTCCCATTTTTACCGCAAATCGCAGATAAGAGGTATTCTCACGTGTCACATACAGTTTCTCTTTCTATTTCATTGCCTTTTTTTGCATTAATGACTACTTATTTTATCTCAGGTCACATTTGGCAATTATGTTTCGATATCACTTCATTGAAGTTTGAGAGTAGGTACCATCATTATTAATTTTTTGTCAAGCAAGTTTCAAACAGTTTCCAAGCTGATAAAACAATAACGATACTTCTTATTGTATGTATGTGTGTACGTGTTTTACGTATACTTTTTGTAATAATGTACCAAAATGATGTATTGCTGCGAAGACCTTTTTTTTTGGGCGAGGCTTCCTATTAGACACACCGCAAGGTGGGGAGATGGACTGGTTTTTTACCCTAACATTTCGACTAAACGGTTCTTCAACGACTAGGAACATTGCTTGCGTTCATGCATTCAAAATGAGCGATCACCAGCCGAGCGAAATAATTAATCGAAATCGAAATTTCAATCATGCCCAATCGTTCGATTTTTTCAGTGAGTATACTCACTTCGCATGAACTGAACCAATCACCCTGTAGTCGGTTGCAAGAGCAGTTGTAAGCAATGGTTAAATGACAATCATATCACTCTATAAAGCTAAAGCGTCATCTGCTTCTAGTTCTTGCTCTTGGTTCATTTGCGCTACTTGGTGAAATGGACCCAATTCTTTTGTGAAAACCTAAAACGTGATGGAGTAAACTGTACGTCATAGGCCTACTTACAGCTACTGGCCTACTCAATCAGTGTAAAGAGACGCTGAACTGTTTTTCTGGAGAATTCAGAATCCAGTGAGCGTCGTAGCGTAAATCACCATTGTTTGTTCTAGTCAAAATGAATAATCGTTTAGCAGTTGTGTTTTATTGTAGCAGTAATATAAAATGATAAATGCCCTCGTTCTCTGTGCCACCAACAGAAAAAAAATAAGAAAAATAGAGATACATGCAGACATTTCAAAATGAAAAACGAATGTACAGTAGAGGAATTTATTTTGAATAAAGACTGCGTCCGCGATATCCGATCATCATTTCCATGTATCATCCCATTCGAATTCTCGAAAATTTTAAAAATACCATTTCTGTTGCACTCAACATCTAATTTGGAACAAAACAAGATTTGTGGCGCGATGCGCTCTGCTCGTCGTATATACCAGACGGTCGTGGAGGACGCTCGAGAAAGGATTAAATACGTGACGTCACGGGATCTTCTCCACATACTAATGGAGCGTCGCTTGTCTGCTTTTATTAGTATTTATGTTTTTCCACCCGTGATAAATACGAATTCCTTATATTTGACGTGCAATAATATTCTAGATTTATTTGTGTCGTGCATACGAACCACACCGCTCAAAGAGAGAAGAGATCACGCGCGTTGATCTTTACTAATTAGCCGTTTCCGTTGGGCTGTTTGAAAGTTAAAGTACTTGTAAAAATGTCAGTCGGTCTATCGAACGCATTATTTTCTTGTTCGCCTTTTCTTTCCGTATCATGTGTGTGGGCTATAAATCTCTCCGTGTCCTCCTGATATCAGTATTGATTATTTGGTCCATTTGTTCTAGTTGATGCGGCAAAGTATAAATCTTCCGTTCTATTCACTACTATACTGGTGATCTGAAAGGGAATTTAGTCAGGGGTCCACTTATTGAAATCAATGTATCATTTGGTCCTACGTAACTAGGTGTTTGTGAAAATCTCAATGGTTCATATAAGTCGCAGGTGAGCGGAGAGTGAGAAACTCCAAACGTAGACAACCAACAAAACACCTCCCTCTTAGGGCTTGAGTGTTGATCTTTTATAGAGCGAGCGAAGCGAGCCGGGCGCTGCACACGCTTTTTTGTTCTAAACTTGCTCTTGTGGCAATGAATAAATAATGTTATGAGAGAGCATTTAGATTATTGCAGGTGCACTGACAATAATCAAAAACAATTCAACTGAAAAATAGAAAAATACCTATTCTTATTATGCAAATATTTTTGAAAAGCATTCGAAGAATAGAATGGGTATCATCAATTTTCTAATGTAAATATTACTAAGGTAAAAGATTCTGGTAAACTGAGCTACTTTTCATTGGTCATTATTTTTGAAGTGAAACTTCTATTCTCGCGCCTAGATCACAACACACAACTAACGCAGAACCACACATGGGAGTGAATTCGCGGTACATGTAACGAGGGTGTGTAACGCGGAGGTGTAACGTTATAGTGTCAGGCCCTTGGGGTGACCAGTGTCTCGTCCGAGAAAATGGGAGTAAGCTGTTGCCGCGTTCGATTCTATTCTTTACAGTTAGTATTCTTTTACCGCTTGCATTGTGTTTCAAGGACAACAGCTTCCATCATAAACTAAAATTTAATTTCATCAATGAATTCTAACTCAACGGAAGTGTCAATTACAACCGAAAATGATCAATTTATTTTCGTAATGCGTATCGCCAACCTGTCGCCGACACTGAACTCCTCTACTTGGTGTTGCGCAGGGGTGTTGTGCTGGTGACCCGACAGGAATGGTTCTCGACTTGACTAAAAGTTATCATTGTGACCATTGCGTGGCGCTCTCATTCGCCGTCATTTTTCTTTTCTGTCATTTGTCTGCTTCATGACAATTCATGTTCACATGTGCAGACGATCACCGTTACATTTTCGAATCGAATCGAAGCAAAGTTCCGAGCTGTTTTCTTGTTAATTTTTGCGCTTTGTTGTTTGTTCATGTTATTTTGGTTTTGTTTTTGTTATTTCAATTAAAATTAATACCAGATCGAGTTTTCCAAACGACATTCTTGTACTTTGTGGAGATTATTAGATTTCCATGCTGTGCCTGCCAGAACACAGTTTTCACCGTGCTGTAATATAACGGGGAAAATCGTACAGTAAGAAAATCCGTCACGATGTCACATTCGCATAATTATTTGTGGAGAATATTATTGATGAAAATAGATATTTATTGTATTAGGGGTATGAGTGAGACTTCTAGTGAAAGCGATACACACCTAAAAACACATCGATACTGTATTTTGGAGTGCAGTAACGAGATTTTGCATGGGCATACTTTATACCGAGACAAGCGATTTGACCCGCAGCACTCGATATTTTGTCCCTTAGGGGGCTAATGGGGGCCCTCCAAATTTTCAAGATGCAAGAACTTTCGCATGACGATCATTGAGTATATCGTCATGTATGTCATAAGTGGAGCTTACGGGTCTATTGAAAATGTTTTCATCAATTGTCGTCGTGTCCGATTCATTCTTCACACTTGAAAAAAAAATTCTTTGGCAGAGGTCAAAAAAACTCTTTATTTTTTCTTCTATGCAAGAAGACGATACATTCATATGTTCTGTTGCGTTCCCAACTAAATCGCATTCCCTAAATCTAATTATGAAGAAATTTTTCTTGTAATAGTATTTTTCAAAGAAGTGGTGACCTCTTATTCAGTACCTCTTTTCCAAGAGCATTTCTTTCTATGACCCCAGTGGATATCACTCGTAATTTTTGCAGGAATGGAGACCTCGAACTCTATTCTTGGTAGTTGCTAAGCAACACGACTATAAAACGCCCAAGGGAGCCCAAAAAGAATTATTTTCTGCTGGGCCGTCCAACTTACGATATTTTGATTTAATAGTAGGAGAGACGCGAACCAATATTCAATCCAGGCTGCAGGCGCAGGCGACTTGGTTTCAACAGAAAATATTCTCCCATGCCGTGTTTTATTGTATTACAACAAAACGCAGAGTCGTTAGGTATAAGTAGGTATATTTTCCGGTAGAACTTATTCGTCTGGACTAGATCTCATTTATTTGCGCGTCTCCCCTACTACAAAATCAACATGCCAAAAATTTGACGGCCCAGCAGAAAAAAAAGGTTTAGGGCTCTCTTGTGCGTTTTGAAGCCATGTAGCATGGAAATTACTAAGAAAAGAGTTCAAGCTTCTCATATCTGCGAAAATTGACAGTCTTATTCAGTAGGAACATTGAAAAAAATGCAGTTGAAAAAGGTGTACTGAAGAGGTCACCTCTTCTTTAGAAAATTATACTGCGAAAAAATTGTCTTCATATTTGGGCTTACGGAACGCGATTTAGGGAACGCAACAAAACATATGAATTTATCGTTTCCTTGCACAGCAGCAAAAATAAAAACAGATTTTTTGACCTCTGCGAAAGATTTTGTTTTTCAAATGTGAAGAATGAATTGGACACGACGACATTTGATGAGAACATTTTCAATAGACCCGTAAGCTTCACTTATGACATACATGACGATACTCAATGATCATTTTGTGAAAGTTCTTGCATCTTGAAAATTTGGAGGGCCCCCATTGGCCCCCTAAGGGACAAAATATCGAGTGCTGCGGGTCAAATCGCTTGTTTTGGTATAAAGTACGCCCATGCATAATCTTGTTACTGCACTCCAAAATGCGGTATGCTTTTGCGTACCGCTCCCACTATTTATGTGACGGAGAATGAGAGTTCAGGCGCCGAGCGCAGCGAGAAAAGAAACAAAAGAAGTCTAATCGTGAAAAATATCATGTCGAAAGTGTTCTGCTCTTTGAGTGACTCATAATAATAAGATTAATAATAATAAGATTGATAATAAGACAAACAAGATGATACAAACCGTTAGGGAGCGGGTATACGAAAAGAACACCTCTTCGAACGTTGTTTGCTGATTGATTCATATCTATAGAAGTTTCACTTCTTCCGAGGGTGACTATGGTCACGCACCCACGTTTATTTCTACTTCTACATATAATGCATCATCAATCATTTTTCTACCTTTATTATTGATACGTGGACCTGCAACCTGCAAGTCACTCATGAAGCAAGTGACTAACTTCGCCTGTGTTTTGATTGTGTTATAATCTCTTCTATAACAGTAATCCCGAGAGAATGACGACGATGCCTCTCGTACATCGGAGAATGGGGCTACATTAGGGAACATTACGAAAGCAAGCACCCACCCATCTAGCTGGCTAGAGAGCAGTGGAGTTCGGGCAACCGGAAGATCCGATTAGCAAATCTTGCGTAATAATTGAAATATCAAGGAATATCACCGTACTACAGACACTTGTGTCCCTTCACTAGGCTTAGGTAGGTAATTGAAATGTTTGTTAGGGATTAATGCTTTTTTCTTTGAACGAACTGAATGTTGAACGTCAAGATTTGAAATAGTAAACGGTTTCACAAATCACATTTTTTTAATACCTACTCGTTTTATGTAATCACCAGTGAGCAGGCAACCAGTTAAACAATTTCACAGTCATTTGCTTACACGTAGAAAAGCAAAGTATTTACAAGTTCAATTTTCAGCAGCTAAGCGAGGCCGACATTTAAATTCTTCATACATATTTTGAAATAACTTTGATATTTCTTTGCATCCATTAAAAAAAAACACCCACATTATTTCTTTAGTTTTAATTTTACGTAAACCCGGGTATATGCGTATGCTCGTGGAAGTTCCCCTTTTGTATCTCTTTTTTAGGGGCCACATGGCGCAAGGTACACCGCTCCAGTTAAGGTGAAACTCGAGTGCAGCTAGATCAGAATTAGGATGGGCAGGCCCCTATCCAATAGGGCAATGCCGCAGAATCTAGTTCAAGAAACAAAAAAAAAATAGAAATTTCAAACTTGGCATGCGTCTTCCCGCATACCACACATCTAGAGTGCAATGATTAAATTCTGGAGCGGTGGTGGCCGAGTGGTATAGGTGCGCTGCGCTGTGTGGGTTCGAATCCCGCTACATCCATGGATATTTTGTGCTGTCCCCGAGGTTGCATGGTAGAGCAGCTAATAGCTGAATGTCGCCTCGTTGAATAAGTCAATTAAATTAAAAAAATCAATTAAAATATATTGTAGGATTACGAGGCACAGACTAGACTTCTTAGAAAATGACTTGAACTTTTCATTCCACATCACTTTTTGTTTTTGATCTCGTTTCTCGTTTTCGACATCATTGAGGAATAATAATTTGCACAATATTAAAATACCAATTGAGCTAACACTCGAGCACATATAATTTGGGTTTATCACGCAGGCAATCTGTGTACACCCAGGCTAGAGCAGTTATTACCGCACTCTTCAATAAACATATGTCGCATATTTCGTATGAATGAAATTCCATAAGGGTTGCCATTGGAATATTAGGCAAGAGAAAATTAAATTAGTAGGGCAATCGAATCGGCATGATTTAATTAAACAAGTTATTTGTGGACACCTGGGATAGATTGACATATGTAATTTGCAAGATACGAACGGAATAAGTACCTACCTACCTACTCTCGATTTCCTCAATTTCTACAATAATTATTATCTTTACAGCATATGCCATATACAGAGATATAATATAAATATATTATTTGGTGTGTAAACATACAACTGCATGCGCATGATTATGAATTAAAAACTAAAACGTGCGTTTCACCAAATGTTGTTTTTTTTTCTCTCAGTTTAGGTTAGATAATACGAAAATCCAGGAAATGGATTAGTTTGAAGCCACTGGCGGCTCCAGCATTTTCGAATAGAGGGTACGGTTCACCGACCAGGCGCCCTTAAAGTGAGGGCTACGATCAAAATAGGCCCCATGCTTGTCTCCAGTGGCCTATCCAGATTTATGGACAAAGGGGGGGGGGTCGAGGAGGTTTTGTGTATATTTTAAAGATCGGGTCTGCACTGGGCGATTGCAGCTACTAAAAACTAGCGCCGCAGGTGAAAATTTTTGGGCATAATAATAATAATATTGCCAATAATAAGCAGAAAAAAGGAAAGCCTCTCAATTTATTTTGTTTTCTTCCCTTCGAGGTTCAGTCAAAACTCGAAAGTGCAAAATTATTCGAAAAAGATAACCTAAATTCTGTCCAGTGGGTATTAAGCAATCAATCAAATGATAATATGGACCCGCCTTGGAGCCTTGACCAGCTCTTTAAAAATTTCGCCCCTGCGTGTGGACGTCAGGGGACACATCATACTTTTTTTTTGTATTGCGCATGAAGTCTTTGGGTGATAATGTATCAGATTTTTTCCTGTTAGTCGAAGCCTCAAAGGGGGAATGATCCCCTTCATCCCTCCCCCGTGAGTACACCCCTGCTTCTCTCTATGACTTCGCTCGAACTCCCTATATGTAGTTAATTTAGAAGCAGTTGTCAATGAAAAACGATCATGACAACAGATTGGTTTTAATAGTATAAATTGAGCTTTTTTCTACGTATCTATTCTACAAACTAAACTTCACGATGCAATCTTCGCTTTTCACCTATCTGCTTCTACTGTCATTACTTAGGTACAGGTATTCAGTCATTCTACAGTCATCGTAGACCAACTTTTGGTTCTGGCGGAGCCTGGCATGGAGGCTCTAGACCTCAGCAGTAATGATTAATGAATCTCGCATGAATTCTCAGTAGGACAGTAGGTAGCTATACTTACCGTCCTAGTAATAAGCATCATCACATTGAACCCACTCATCATTTGGTCTTGCAGATCCGGAATCTAAATGTACGATTGTTCGGTGTGGGTTTTGATGTTGAGCATTTTCCGCATTCTTTCAATGTAGGATATAGGTACGCTAAAAATCTTCGATTTTCTGGAATGCCGATTGCCAACACAACCACACAACACAGTCAACACACAGCACCTACGCAATAATCACAATACCGATTTGACGAGGAGTATAATAGGTACCAAAGCAACATCAACCAAGGAACAGCTGATCGGAGCAAACCAATCATCAGTACCATCACCACTACCACCACCACCACCACCACCACCACCACCACCAGTACCACCACATCCGCAACACACAGCCTGGAGCGTTCCGTTACGTCTTTGGTTTGGTAGTTCCTCGTAGTTCAGTTTTTCCTCAGTAGTTCCGTAACTACTCACTAGATGTGAGTGACGTGAGACGTGACTGCTCCTTTCAATACAGGGCTTAGGGGCAGATTTCTACTTTTCACTCTTTCCAATTCACAATTCATTCATTCCTAGTGTTTCCCACGAGAGCGAGATTTTCTCGGTCTCGGTCTCGCTCTCGGACCGAGACCGAGAGCGAGACCGAGACGAGAGTGCCATGACCGAGACCGAGAACGAGACGAGATTACCATGACGAGAGTCTCGGTAAACCGAGAGTCTCGGTGTGCCATAACTAATGCGTATGATACGTAGAAATACATAAATTGGCCTTTTATTCAATTGATGGACTCTCTAATAATCACCTGATTATTTAAGGACAAATAAGAATCTCTGAATATGAAAATAGCCGAATTTGAAATTTGAGATATAGGTAAGATTTCGGTGACTTTTTCTTTCTCACGTACCTACACTCACCACTTCATCATCAAGTACTATTCCACCAGAGGATGATGCTTTTTCGATCTCATCGAGCCGAGGCTGTTCGGGAAGTTTTCCAAATGTTGAGGTTTATTTGACATCGACAGTTTTTATCTTTGACAGTGCAAAACTAGAGAAGAGAAGCTTTATCTTTTCATACGTGATGCGCTGTGTAACAGAAGTGTCCAATATCAGAGGTACTTTATACTTATTATTATATAGGCATTCCACTTTTCGGCCTGAAAGGCCCAGATGGGGATGTTCAGCCATAATTTTTATTACCTATTTTAGTGTGCAATCACAATAGACCCGCACAGGAATTTTGTAGGTACAGTTTTTGAGCCCCGTTTTGTTGGGTTTTGTATTGGTTTGGATAAATTTAAGGTGCTATGTACCGCTACATTTTATGAATGAAGAAAATGGATCAACAATGGATTGCGAAATAACGCAAGAAAGCCTCTATCCTTAATACTCAAGTGTTTTCTTGCCAAAAAATTGAAACCCAACCAACGAAACACGTGTCAAAAACTTTCTTTTATAGTCGTACGTGTCTTTCGCATCTCTATTCAGCAAGTCGCACGGTCAGTTTATTTTTGGGTTTTATGACTTTTATGACAACAATCCAAGAGTACCTGCCCAAAAGTCCGGTCCACGAACTGAATGGAAAAAATCAAACAAATATGACGAAAGCAGACTCGACATTTCTTTAATTTTGAATGAGCAAACAAAAATGCTTTTTCAATCGAGTATAAAATCTGTTCGATTTGCTGTCAGAAGCTGGCGCTATATATATATATATATATATATATATATATATATATATATATATATATATATATATATATATATATATATATATATATATATATATACCACCACTATTATTGCTTATGCAAATAAAATGCATTTGTTATATTTCACTCAAAAGCGATTCATTTACCATAACTAAATTTCAAGGATATATCATGTATAACTGATGAGCCACCTTCCTTCAAAACCAAGTTTTTAAAAAATAAAGTATCAGTCATAATGAAGGAAAATCAATTTTATCACATTTTTCTTATACCTATTTGATTACTGAGTCATTTTTAAATTTGAGAATGCATAAAATCCCAAGATTTTCTTTTACGCAATCTAAATTTCTTAAGTAACCCATACCGCAGTTACCTACGTAAAAATTGCTCATCTAAAATTGACAAAAAATATCCATCTTAAAATTCATTCAATCTAGTACGTAACGATGAACAGAAATCAACTAGGATTTTATTCATTGTTCCTATGAATTTCGAATAAATGGAGAAAGAATGAAGTTCGCTCACTTAATAAAGAGTCCATGTTACTGAAATACCGTAAACTAAAATAAATAAGATATGAATCGCAATTTGCGCCATTTGTTCAAAAATAACCTGATTTTTCTGAAAATTCAATAATACAAACACCGAGACCGAGAGTCTCGCCGAGAGTACGAGACCGAGAGCGAGACTACATGGTACGAGACCGAGACGAGAGTGGTCCATTTACGAGATTTACGAGACCGAGACCGAGAGCGACCCACTCTCGCTCTCGTCTCGCCGAGAGTGAAACACTATTCATTCCATATTCCAACTCGGGATGACTTGTATCTCTCTGCCGTGAGGATTGAGAGGACGATAAAATGTCAAATGTGTGCCATGACAAGGCAGCAATCAATAAAGTTGCCTGGAGTCTAGCCTCGAGGTCAAAAAGGAATAACTGACCCGCCCGAGCGTTTCTTTGACCAAAAATGATAATCCGAGAGCTAATAACCTAACCGTTGCGTTGAGTGACCGTTTTGTTCACCGATTTTGGATCGGTCGGTTACATCTTCTAGGTAAGTTTTCATCTCTTCTTTATATTTTCAAGAATCAAAAATCTTACTGGGAGGGGGTCTTACAGCTGGGGCGCTGGGAGAATACGGCCGATGGCCGGTGATAGTTTACCTCCAAAACTTTGCAGGTATCTACCATTAGCCGTAGCTGTAGCCCCCTAACCGTCCGCTCAATAGTACATTTGAGTTAGAATTTTTGCTTGAAGAAAGTAGTTCTCAAACGGGTTTTTGCTATATGGTTAGCTCATCCCCACCTGTTCAACATGTTAAATGCATACATCCCTGTGGCGCGTAATACTTAGTATACAGAGTGAAAATTAAAGAATAAATCTTTAAATTCTTCCATTCCGGTGAAATAATTCTCGAACAAAACAGCCTCTCATTATTCAGCAACCTTATGGTCTCCTACTAAACGTGTGAAAACGTACAGGGTGAAATCAATCTTTTTTCAATAAATTTTATCTTGATCAAATCATTCCGGACCAAGACCAATTCCGGCTCTGTTAGAAGTCTACAATCTCTCATTCAAGATATAAAAATGTCACATTACTTAAACTGCTATAACATGACATACAGGGTGGAACACCCTTTTTTTCTTCCATTTTTTTCCTGTGTCACATTAATTCGGATGATAATCTTAGCCACTTCAAAGAAGAGCCTAGAGTATTTGGCAAAACATATCAAAAATTTACATTTCTGCAATCACCGCAACTACTGGCTACTGTATAACATCAAGCATTTTTGCGATTTTGGTTGTGCGAGGAGTTGCTAAGGACAATTTCCTTAGCAACTCCTTGCACAACAAAAGTTGAAGCAACATACAGGTGGTCCATTCTAGCGTAATTATCCCATAGCGGTCTTACCGTTCAAGATAGAGAAAAAGATGTAAAAAAGAAGTTATATGGTTTGATGAGACCTATAACCTAAAATTATTTTCAGCTATACAGGGTGTCCCATTTTGACGGGATCAACAAAACGTCAATTTTTTTAAATGGGACACCCTATATTTTTTTGCATTTTCGGATTTAGCTTTTTCAACTGTCTTATGCCTGTATTTTTGTTTTCCAATTGTGTGGCAGTGTTACCAACTAAAAATTAAAAACTGAAAAAAATCGCATTTCCACAGTTATCTTGAAAAAATCGTAGCGGCCTTGCTTTTCAAAACTAAGAGATGAAACTTGACATGGTGATAGTCAAGTCAAAGACCAATATCCCAATGTCAAAAAATTGCGATTTCTTGATACAGGGCGTTCACAAAAAAAATCAAACTTTATAATTTTCAAAGTCTCATAACTCATTTTTTTCGAATTAAATAGCATGCCCCTAATTTTATAACGTTATTTGATAGCTTTTTTTATCCTCTTTCATTTTTACTAGGGATATCATACCCTTAAACTTCATTTTTTTCGAGATAATCGGAAATTTTCACAAAATTTGTGATTTTTTAATTTTTTTTTCACAATTTGAGTTGGCCGTGATGAATGACAGACAAGCCAAATGGTACGCAACTCTCAGTTAGTCAGTCTGAATATTGTCGAACAAAGAAAAATGACTTTACGCGAGAGAAAATGATTGATATGATATTCTGGTAATGATCCCGATATCCAGGATCCCAATTTGTTTTTTTCTGCGTTGAAGCCATTTTCTTTTGTTCGACAATATTCAGACTGACTAATTGAGCGTTGCGTACTATTTGGCTTGTCTGTCATTCATCACGGCCAACTCAATTTGTGGAAAAAAATAAAAAAATCACAAATTTTGTGAAAATTTCCGATTATCTCGAAAAAAATGAAGTTTAAGGGTAGGGTACCTCTAGTAAAAATGAAAGAGGATAAAAAAAGCTATCAGATAACGTTATAAAATTAGGGGCATGCTATTTGAAAAAAATGAGTTATGAGACTTTGAAAATTATAAAGTTTGATTTTTTTTTGTGAACGCCCTGTATCAAGAAATCGCAAATTTTTGACATTGGTATATTGGTCTGTGACTTGACTATCATCATGTCAAGTTTCATCTCTTAGTTTTGAAAAGCAAGGCCGCTACGATTTTTTCAAGATAACTGTGGAAATGCGATTTTTTTCAGTTTTTAATTTTTAGTTGGTAACACTGCCACACAATTCAAAAACAAAAATACAGGCATAAGCCAGTTGAAGAAGCTAAATCCGAAAATGCAAAAAAATATAGGGTGTTCCATTTAAAAAAATTGATGTTTTGTTGATCCCGTCAAAATGGGACACCCTGTATAGCTGAAAATAATTTTAAGTTATAGGTCTTATCAAACCATATAACTTCTTCCTTACATCTTTTTCTCTATCTTGAAAGGTAAGACCGCTATGGGATAATTACGCTAGGATGGACTACCCTGTATAATTCATCCTCTATATCCAGTCAGCGTGATATTAGAGATGCAAATTTTTTATATGGCTTCCGGAAAACTCTGAGCTTTTCAGTAAACCAGATAAGATTATTATCCTAATTGATTTTATCCAGAAAAAAAATAAAACAAATAAAGTAGTTTCACCCTGTAGGTTGTGTTTAGGGAGTTTGAGGAATGTGACATTTTTATATCTTGAATGAGAGATTATATGCTTGTAACAGAGCTGGAATTGGCTTTTGTCTGGATCGATTTGATGAAGATAAAAAACCTTGGAAAAAATATAATTTCGTAGGATACCAGCGACTATGGAGGGGTACATTTTTCAAATGTTCAATAGGAGACTATAAGGTCGCTAAATAATGAGAGATTGTTTTTGTCGAGGATTGTTTCAGCGGAATAAAAAATTTCAAAGATTTATTTTTCAATTTTCACCCTGTATACTAAGTATTACGCGTCACAGGGATGTATGATGTATGCTTTGAACATGTTGAACAGGTGGGGACGAACTAACCATATAGCAAAAAACCATTTGAGAACTACTCTCTTCAAGCAAGAGATAATTTTTTTACTATTTCAAGTACACTACAAGGGGGCATTTTAAACAAAAAATTTACATTCCTGGATACTCGTATTGTGGTTCCACAACAGCTTGTTGTTGTGTTCAGACTTGTTGCATTAGATCAATACACTACCCGTCAGTTCCACAAAAATGATGATCAGAGATCAAGGCTGATTGCAGATCAACTGGACTTTTTTCTGCTGAATGCTAGGTAATTGCTCACAAAACTTCATAAATTTCAGAGTATCATAACTCATTTTTTTCAAATGGCATGCTCCTAATTTTATAATGTTATCTGATAGCTTTTTTCATCCTCTTTCATTTTTACCAAAGGTACCCTACCCTTAAACTCATTTTTTTTCGAGATATTCTAATATTTTTACAAAATTTGCTATTTTTTTTTTATTTTTTTCGAAAAATTGAGTTGGCCGTGATGAATGACAGGCAAGCCAAATAGTACGCAGCTGTCACTTAGTCAGCCTGAATACTGTCGAACAAAAAAAATGGCTTCAACGCAAAAAGAAAACAAAGTAGGATCCTGGATATCTGGATTATTACCAGAATATCATATCAATCATTTCATCTCGCATAAAGTCATTTTTCTTTGTTCGACAATATTCAGACTGACTAACTGAGAGTTGCGTACTATTTGGCTTGTCTGTCATTCATCACGGCCAACTCAATTTTTTGAAAAAACTTGAAAGGTTGTATCATTATGCCAAAACGGTTTTGGAATTTTGACCCTAACTTTTTTTCAAAAAATTGTGGTCAATTCTCTGAAATATGCACTTTCTGATTAAGAAAAAGAAATAGAGACATTGTTTGTTTTCAAACCGCGTCCATATTGAATTTGCTCACGAAGATTTTCATTTGAGCCTCCACATCCCCTAGAAACTACCCCTTTTGGGACACCGTCTCACAACAAGATATGCAATGCTTCATTTAAAAGGCCTAAGAAAAGTACTTATCAATAGTTGGATTGAAATAAGGATACCTACTACGATGACCCCACACGTACAGCTCCCTTAAAACCACCCCTTGACTTCAAGGGACAGGGACAGGGTTGGTATGATAAGACATGCAATACAGGAAAAGTTGAAAAGACGTTTTTTGGAATTTTCATGTATTGCATGTCTTATCATACCAACCCTGTCCCTGTCCCTTGAAGTCAAGGGGTGGTTTTTAGGGAGCTGTACATGTGAGGTCATCAAATTCAATATGAGCGCCGTTTGAAAACAAACAATGTCCCTATTTCTTTTTCTTAATCAGAAAGTGCATATTTCAGAAAATTGAGCACAATTTTTTGAAAAAAAAAGAGTTAGGGTCAAAATTCCAAGATCGTTTTGGCAAATTCCACAACCTTTCAAAAGCAGGTGATAGAAAAAATCTCGGACTTTCTTTTCGAAAGTTGTACAAGGTGAAAGATTGCCCATATCTGCACGCTTTCCGTTGGCACCCTGTATATGACAAATTGTGCAATCAAACTCATCATCAATACCAGCACTCGATAGTCAAAGGAATGATCTTTCCCCACATGCCTGAATTTCTGGAATCCGTCAAATATTTTTTGAGCTATTTCAATTTGAAAACGCACCTAATTTTCAGGTGTTGCAGTTGAATGATAATTGTCAAGCAGTTTACATCATGTGTCCCCCTCGAATCGACCCGTCGCGGGATTTTTTGAGGAAACATTGTGTAAAGGAAAATCAGGGCTAAGGAGTTTTGGAGAAAAATCTCTGTATAACTGATTATCTGCTCACTGGGGCGATTGCTTATTTCAAGGGGTGGGGGAAGACGGATAAAAGAGAGGAATTTTGTGAAAGAAATGAATAAGAAAACATCCAGTTGATGGGAGTCCAGGGTTATTTTTTCCTCACGTCATAAATTTTGAAACACCGTGTAAGTGCCTCAACAAAAATTTAAAATCTATATTGGTGAATACCACAATCTTCTTATTACCAATGTCTAATAAGAATAAGGATTATCAAACCACTCCTAATTATATTATTTAAAAGAAGTAGAGAATTTTTTTGAAGTATCACAATAATTTATTCAGATCAGCAAAAAAAAAGAACAATACGAAATAATAAAGGAGACAGTAAGTAGATAGTCAGGTAAGGAGCGACGACAAATAGATCAAACTCCGGGCGATCCGCAATTGAGTAGAAAGCTTTGGTAATGATCTCTTTTGAGCCCTGGATGAGGCAGATATAAATTTGTGGCGCTTTCGCTAACTCCGGAGTCGGGGACAAAATGGCGCTCCCCTACTCGAGCCCGTTTCCATGGAGACATTTTCCTTGGAAGTCAGACTGTGAGCGGGCCAGGACGCAAGTCCTGCGTCCTCGGCCCATTCTCACAGGCGTCTCCTCAGGAAGTTCGCGAGTGGAATGAGTTAGGGAAACGCGAACTCTGGAACCGGTAGGACTAAATTAAGCGAGAAATCTTTGCGTGCATAATTAGAAGCAACGAGTCGTGTCGGGCTTAGGATGCCTTTCCTTTCTCTATGCGCCCGCTGCTGTGCCGCCGCCGCCGCCGGGGCGTGAGTCTTGTTGGCCCCCCGTTTGATGTCTCTTCTGCTCCTGGTTGATTTATGAAATTTCGCATTTGACACAAAAGATGAATCGTATCCTTACTCCTACTCTACTCCATACCCACCACCACACGCAGAGATCGTTTGATGAATTATGCTGGCGGCGGTGGCGGCGCTGGAAATTTTCGGAGATGTCTTTGGGCCTACTCAAAAATACGTAAAGCGGGGTCGAAAGCCCTACGTCATAATTAATTTAAACTTTAACATTAGCGCTTTAGCATTTTGCTTACAGCTTAAAGGAGCAAGTGTGAAATTTCAAAACAATAATCTCGACGCACATACCTACTTATTTAATATTGAAATTGAATGTGTTAATTTTTCAAATTTCTGTTTTATTCTGTTTCAAAAAAATTTCATATTTGGCTATTTATACCTATAGGTACAGGGTGATACAAAAGTGTCGGACCACCTTGAAGGTGCGTAATATGGAGGTGTAGTAGAGTGCTGAAAAGTTGTTGAAAAACTTCTATCCTCGGGTTCCACCAAATTTTTATCAGCGCGATAACTTTATTAATCTCATAGTAACTAAGCAACTGGCCATCCTATTGGCTGATGCATAGCAACTATCAGAGTGATAGATTTAATCTGCTCTTAAAATTTTGGTAAAACCCGAGGTACCCATATCTTTCAATTTTGAAGTTATGGAGGGACAAAAGTTGATCCTTGGATCGCTTTTATTTTCTTTGTTTGAAAAGATTTCAGTGAACTGTTTATGAAAGAATAATCAGTACGAAAAACCAACCTCTGAATCTGTACTGAATTTTTGTTTCTTATCCAGGGTGAGTCATGAACTACAAAAATTTATTCACCTAAAAAAACAGAAGCAAAAGAATTCTATTGAAATTAATTGTGTTTTATTGTGCTGTACATAGGTTATGGGATGGGACCACTGTGACTGTTGGCAGGCACTTTTAGAAAAAAAAAATCTGGACTCATGACTCACCCTGTATACAAAACAGAAATTAATTACAGATTCAGAGGTTGCTTTTTTGTACTCATTGTTTTTCCATAAATAGTTTACTGAAATCTTCCAAAACAACGAAAATAAAAGCGATCGAAAGACCAACTTTTGTCCCTCCATAACTTCAAAACTAAAAGACATATAATTTCTTCAACAACTTTCCAGCACTCTACTACACCTCCATATTTTATGCACCTTCAGGATGGTCAGACACTTTTGAATCACCTGTATACCTATAATACACCTACTTACGGCACGAATTTGTGTTGGGTATTGTTGGGGATCTCACGTAACGTACAACGTAACGCAACGTAGAACGTGAAAATTCCCCTGTAACTAAGGAATTGCAAGTAACAAACTCATCTATTTTCACGTTGAAAGATAGGTACGTTACGCCGTACGTACGTGTGCACGCAAACTCCCCAATAGAAGAGACAAACGTTTGAACGCATACCGTTTATAACTGCGTACCCACTATTGATTCACAAATGACATAAACCATCGCACTTAGATATCGCTCCATTTAACTTCGCTGATCTGCTCATTGTCGCTGCGAACTAAAATCTGGCTTTCCCTTATATACTCGCGTGCTGCATTCGAGAATATTCCAGGTGTTTTCCCGTAAATTCTAGCCGGCATCGGCAGTTCATTCGTGGGAGCTCTAGAAAAGTCCATCAGGTTCGCATATATTCAGGTAAGCTCTCGGTGCACGGTTCCGCCGCCAGTTCTACAGATATGTCGCATTCAGGCGTTGTGGTCTCCAGCAAGTTTGGTGACATTGTTTTATTCAGCATAATTATGGCACGACATAAATATACTATAGTGAATCACAAAAGAATATTAAGATTGTTTAAATAATCAATCGCATTGCTGGTCGCATCCAGGAAATCGGTTCTTGCTAAACCAAAGGCTCTTAATGGACACTCTTCCACGATGTGCTGAATTGTTTGGTGATCAGCGCCGCAGTCACATTGTGAGGAGGGTTTAGTTCCCCATTTGTAGAGTAGTCTGCACATCTACCATGGTATATGTCTACCATGCTCCGTTCTGATTCTGTTGAGTCTACACCAAATTTTGCGAAGGAGTTCAAAGCCTGGAGGTTTTTCTGTTATACATTTTAGATTCAAGCCATTGATTAGTGCCTGTTCTTCTCAATCTCTTCTCCATAGTTCTGTCACGTTGAAGTGAGTTTCTTCCAGATCTTTTGCTTTATTGAGGGAGGGCCGCCTAGACCGAGGTCTATTCAAGTTTATTCCATCACAAAGTGTGTGAGTAGGAAGATTCGGGTTTGAATGTATTTTTTGATGTTCTTTCACTAGTGCGATGCTTGTTCTCTGCGTAGATGAGGTGGTGGGATATGACTCAGAACTGGCAATCAATGAATAGGAGTCGATTTGATTGTTCCAGAGATGATACGCATTGTCTGATTTAATTGAACATCAACCTTTTTAACATGAGCGCTGTTGAGCCATACCGGGGCACAGTACTCTGCGGCAGAGTAAACAAGTCCCAGAGCAGAGCTACGTAGAATAGAAGCTGGGAGCCCCAGGAAGCCCCAGGAAGTTCCACATAGAATTTGGATGATGTTTTTTCTAGTTCGGACTTTTGAGGCAGTGTTTGTCAGGTGTTGTTTGTAGTTTAGACTTCTGTCAATGGACGCACTCCAAGGTATTTCAGGTTTCTATTGTAAGGTAGAATTTTCCCGTCAAAATGTACCTGTAGCTCTTTGTAGGCCTGTTTGTTGTGGAGGTGAAAGCATGTGGCCTCTGTTTTTGTCGAGCTAGGTTGTAGTCTCCATTTGCAAGAATAATTTCCCATGATGGTCAGGTCCGCGGTCAGTATGTCTTCCGTGACGTTCATAGTCCTGTGCTGTGTACCTATGAGCTATCGCCCAATCCAAACTTTACAGATCTGGCTTTAGGTATATCCGCTATGTACAGACTAAACAGCAGTGGAGATAAGACTGAGCCTTGAGGTAGACCATTATTGAGCTTCATTTGTCTACTTTTTTCACATCCCAAGAAGACTTGGAATGACCTAGTACTCAACATATCATCTAAAAGGTTGGCAGTTTTTTTAAGCAGGGTAAGGTTCTTAGAAATTTATATATCAATTATGTCTCCAAACACTGTCGTAAGCTGCTGGTAAGGTCCAATTACACAACTGACATTTTTAACAGTTTTTGAAAAACTGCCTCAATAAATGTTAGAGAAAGAACTTGATCCGTGCAGTTTCTGCAGGGTCAAAAACCAGCCTGTTTCAATGGGATACTATCGAGGATAGTTTCGTTTATTCTATTGTGTTATCACTCTTTCCAGAAGTTTATAATCGTACTGGAGTATTGCAATTATTGGACGATAGGGATCAAGACCAGGGCAATTACACCGCGGCTATATTTTTTGATCTCAGTAAAGCATTCGATAGCTTGGACCTGGATCTTACTATTAACAAATTACATGCAATCGGCGTGCGCGGCTCGGAGCTTTCTTTCTTGGAGTCTTTTTTACGATCTAGACGGGCTTGTGTGAGGATTGGGAACACTTTTTCGTCCACTTATACTGTAGACGTTGGCGTACCTCAGGGAACTAATTTGGGACCTGAAATATTTTTAATTTATATAAACGATTTGCCCGATTTTGTACGCGCCGACTCTATAACACTTTTTGCTGATGACACCACTATAGCGGTTTCCGCTTCAAGCGAGGAGTTGCTGCTGGAAAAACTGCAGACAGCCATAAGTAAATTCATCGAGTGGTGCAATCTTAACCACCTCTGCCTAAATGTAGAAAAAACAGCATGCATCATATTTGGTCAGAAGAAGCTAAACCCACTGACTCACATATCCGTCGAAAACGACAAGTTTAGGATTGAGAGCTGTACAAGGTTTCTGGGCATCTACATCGACAGAGAGCTATCTTGGCAGCCCCATATTGAATACGTTTGTAAAAAACTGAACAGTACCATCTATCTCTTAATTCGGCTGCGCAAGGTGATGGACACGAAAGATCTTATCAGCATCTACTACGCTCTGGCTTATTCCATCTTGTCCTACAATGTCATATTTTGGGGTGGTGCCGTCGGCGCCAGTAGGGTGTTCATAACTCAGAAGCGGATGATTCGCACCATTTTCAACTTGGGTCCCTTAACATCCTGTAGAGAAACTTTAAAAAAAAATGGACTTTTAACTTTGCCGGCCATCTACATTTTCAAGGTTGTTTTGTTTGTCAGGGCGAACATGTCGAAATTTGACAGAAACGGTCAATTCCATTCATACTCCACCAGGTCTGTGGACAAATTGAGCACGACGCTGCATAGAACATCGGCATATGAAAGGTCCGCAGCATACGCTGGCGTCAGATTTTACAATGGGCTTCCCGATGCCATTCGAAATATTGAAAGCCCGTACCTCTTTAAAAAGAGATTGAGGGGCTTCTTAGTCGACAGATGCATTTATGCATCGAACGAACTGTAGCCCTTGTGTTGGGTCGCTGACCTACCAAGATGGGTGGCTTTTTGTTGGTGACTGATGGTATGACCGACTGTTTTAATTATATGTTGTTTGTACTAATCGTTATGTGATGTAGTTTACTTTTTTATATTGACAAATCCTATACCTACTACTTTGTAGCCAATAAGGAAATAAAGAATTTGATTTGATTTGATTTGATTTGATAACTTTGAGGCATATTATTGGGCTTGCCGGGCTTCAGAATAGCTAGAGTTTTGGTTTTCTTTGAGAGACGAAGAATATTACCATTATTGAGGATGTCACTAAAGAGCAAAGCAAGCCATTTTTTTGCATACTTTCCGCAGGGGATTAGAAATTCGGGTAGATGCCGTCAAATCCTAGGGCTTTACCGGGTTTCACATCTTTCAGTGCCTCGATAACCTCTTCAATTGTGAAAGGTTGGGAATACTGGGTGTTACCTTCAGATGTTTTCTTTAGCGCTTTGAGCTCTTTCTTGACCCTGATGGTATGATTTTGATCCCTCGGAGTGATGTTGATCGCAATCGAGTTCGGAGAGATAGATCTTGTTTCAACAACAACAAAAAACAAAAAACCCATTTAGGGTTGAGTTTGATAATGTCGAATAACTCGGTAATTCAGCCAATCCCAGCTGCTGCATTCGATGAATACCTATTTGGCTTCCAAAGCCAGCCCCAAAAAGTTTTGCTGTTGATCGCCCTGAAGAATTGCACTGTAGATGGTATATTAAAAAAAAAAGTTCTTTCCGGGTTTTCAGACAGGAAAGTAAAAACAGCGGAAGTATAATAAGTATGTAGAGAGCGGATTTCAAATTTTTTACATGTTCTATTCGCTAAGCTGGATGCAACTGTCGACTTGCAGCTTGACTTTTCCATCTAAAAGGAACCTAAATACCAAGTTTTATTTTGCATATAATTTATTATTATTTTTAGTTTTCACCGCATACAAATTGATAGTCCATGTAATCGCATATAGCCGCATATTTAGCCCATATTTTTACATATAACTGAAAATTCAGTCAAAATTTTGGCCATTCTATCAACATGTGCTGGAAAATAACGATTTTTTCATTTTAAGAAAAAAATAATTGGAAATTTTCGTAGAATTTTTTTTTTTACTTCAATGGTCAAAGTTGGTTGGTTGGTTTTACATGTGAATGTTGAAATTTTCACTATTTTTGCAGCTTAAATCACTTATTTACCCGCTATATTGCTTTATTTGAACATTTTTACCGCATATTTTGATACTTTTCAAGCGCATATAAACTGCATATTTTGAGCTTTTTTACCGCATATAAATCCGCTCCCTAATAATAAGCGATGGAAATATACTCCCGCTATTTTCACCAAGAGGTATTTTTTTATTAAGGAAATAAAAGACAGAAATCTACAACATCAGTACCTATATCGAAATTCGACTATTACGACTCTGCTACCGCCACTTCGCACACTTTTTTAAAATTAATAAATTATAGAAATTTGTGTGAGTGTCGATTATTATTCATTCAAAATACACCATGGCATGGTTGTTTCATAGTGTAATAATGACGTAAAATTAGGTAGATAAAAATACCTCCAGGTGAAGTAGCTAAAGTGAACAGCGGGTGCGGCAATAAAGAAGAATTATTAAGGAAACCCATGAGCCAACAAATCCAGTCTGAGTTGGCGGCACAAGTTGAGGGATCAATGGCTCAAGATTTTGTTCTTGCAAGATATGCCTCTCTACATTCTAAGCTACACTGTTGCCACACAATGTTGTAACTTTTTTTTTCAATCCAGATTTGATTGGTTGATTTGGTACTTACTTTATGTATTCGAGAAAATAAAGAATCTCAAGAGTTGCTTTATGTGTTATAAAATACATAATAGGTACCTACCTCGGTACCTACTATATTCAGGTATTGTATTTATTTATTATATACCTACTTAATGTAGGTACGTAACGTACAGGGTGGGTTGCAACTTGCAACCTATGTTATTCATTTTAAGGAGCAAGGTTCTTGAATGGAAACAAAAATCACTGGAAAAAGAATTGTTTGTAAATATTTTTTAAAAGCCATATTTTTTTCTAGACACAATAAGAAGAGAATATCGCTGCCTAAATATGTATATAAGTACAGGCATGAGGTATCCAACTACCCAAAGTTTCAAATTGGTATTTCGTCTTTTGTTTATCTTCTATTGAAAAGATACAGATTTTTACCAACTTCAACACCCTGTATTTTGACAACATTGACCATGTATCACAGCAAATCTGCTTGCAAAGTTAGTCATAGAAAAAATCAAGGAATCATCAGCTTTTGAATGTGACCACATAGTTTGGAATTCACCCTCACCCTGTACCTACCCCTCGACCTACCCTGTGCGGCTTGGCTGGGTAAGATCCTCGGTAAAGTGATTGTCTGATTATGGTAGGTAGGTACTCACTTTATATTTTACGATATTTTTTCTTTCCTTTTGTTGGTCTAAAACCAGAACATGAAAAAGAAACGACAAATCGAAGCCCCAGGTAAAAATTCGAATGTAGAAAATCTTAAAATAAAACTTAATGGAACGGGTCACGCCATCTACAGGCGAAAGCTCCGAGCACCATGCAGTGCTCTTTGTTTGAGGTGTGAAGTGTATTAGTTACCTTTATGAGCTTTTGCGGCTGTGCACTGTGCGTACTTAACAAGATTTTGATTTGGCCTATTTTCTGAGCATGAAAAACTCAGAAGTGCTTTATATCCCACATAACTCTTACCTTCTATGAGAGCGTATAATAATATAGGGGTGATCCCGAAACGACGTTCCATAGTAGTAGCATTGGTAGTATATGCCGATCAGCTTTTAAATTCAGCACTAGAACGGTAATTTTCTCACGCTAAGTTGGCCATTCTGCGATAATTGGGGATGCTCAAATTTGTAATGTTGGATCACTTTTTCCCTAGATGACCTTAAATTTGTATTGTCAATCGAGTACAGCGCTGTTGCAAGATTGTATGAACATTCAAGGCGTCTTGATTTTGGTAGATTTTCGCCAGTTCAAATAGGCGACTGGTGGAATGTTTTTTCAAATAAAATAATAAATTACGTTGAGGAAACTGTTCTAGTTTTCAGTCAAAAATAAAGGTCAATAGCTGATATCTAAAATTATTCTGTGCCCTTCAAATTTAACACTAGGCAATAGATTTTACAAGCTCTCGATGGTAATAATCGAACATTTCACAATTTTTCTGAATCTATTGCTATGCCTGTATTGAGGATACAATATTAGTGACAACGTAAATCAACTTATATAGTGCAATAATACCTAGTATCACTATATGTAGGTAGGTACTTAAGATACATTGATACTGTAACTAAATATATACAACAATTCTTGAAAACCTGTGAGATGAATTAACTTCAGCTACAGCATTCGCTCGAAGATCTATAGGCAAACCACAGAGAAACTGCTCGACGTAGCTTTAATGCAAAAAAAAAGGAAAAGATGTCAGAGAGGCTGATATCAGTGGCCATCTTAGGAAACAGAGGGTAGAGTATATGCAGCAAGTGGGCGAGTGCGAAGTTGCCGATGGAGATGTTGAGGAACTACAGGTCTAGCTCAGATGCAGTTTTTGATAGCCATTGTCCGCAGACACCTACTCCGCGACGATGTGGTTCATGGTCTGGTTCTCAGTTCCACATGGCTGCGATGTTCAAAATTGGCAGCCAGAAAGTCTGGTAGATTTGACAACTCCAGCAATGATTCTCAATGCTTGGTTAAGAATGACGTCAATGATGTTGTGTGTGTGTGCTATTCATCCAAACAGGAGCGCAGTATTCCGCTGTCGACTAGACCAAGACAAAGGTGGATATCCGAAGAGTAGTGGCGTCGACACTCCATGTAGTTCTCGCAAGTCTCTGAACCAGGTTCATTCGTGTCTTCGTCTTGGCACTGAGTTTCTCCAAGTTGAGTTTGAAGGACAATGTTTGGTCGAAGGTCACACCGAGGTACTTGGGAGTGGGAATGTGCTGCAGATGAAGTCCAGCCATCAAAGCTGACATTGAGGTGACGATCTGCTCCTCTGTTATTCAGATGAATGGTTCTAGTCTCTATCTCCCGAGAGTTCGGATTCAATCCTCATTTCTGAAAGATGACAAAATTCTGTTGGAAAATCGTGATACATATTTATTTTGTGCAGAAATATCATAGTGAAAAATCACAGAATTGGCGGGTTTTTATTTTGCACATCTGTGTTATTTGTCCAAAAAGTTCGTTTTCAGTTTTGACAAAAAAATACAAGGTAAAACTTTGGATCAAGTTTTCATTTTTGGCTGGTCATAATCTACTCACTGTTAAAACTCATAATAACACAGGGATACATTTTTCCGAATCTGCGGCCCAGGACTTGGATCTACCCAGTAATTCTTGACAAGTTTTAACAGGGGAATATTGCTGGTAAATCTAAACAAAATTGAAGTCCTCTATCTGCCATTGGTCTATGTAACGTTAATGAATAACCTTATAGCGTGGAGACCTCAGGTGATAATAAGCACCGCAAAGCAAGAGCGCCTTTCTCTGGTGGCGATTCAGGCGTGGCCCCAAACTGTTCCCGTGGCTATCCATTTAATTTGAAGAAATCGTATCCGGTGGAAATCCCGTGGTAATCCCGTGGAAATCCATCACAATCCGTTGAACGTTCTGATGTCCCAGTAATTCACCCGAGGATTCACCCCTTGGTAATTTGCATCTGAAGTCAACTTTGAATGAAAGAAAAAATTTACATGCACCTAAGTACTCAGACAAAGAGTGTTACTCGTACTTACCTTATAAATGTACAGGCAGAACCATGAATATAGCAATGGCAGAACCGGGGGCAGAACCCTTGGGCAGAACACTTTAATGAAATTTTTCCAGGAATGTAAACAACTATGACACTCACCTGACATCATGACAAACAACGGCCAAGGCAACAGGGCAGCGGATATGATGCAAGGAGACGCCAAAACTGGCATTTCTTGTCAAAATTTTCTAACCTCTTTGAGCTCAGCCCGTTTTCGCGCAACTTGGTCTATGAGCGTTCGTTACACTCTAGGCAACATGGCCAACCGCGTTTTAAATTCTGCTGAATTTAAAACGTGATCGGCATATAGGTAGGTAGGTGGAAGGTGGAAACTATATGTATTTTTATAAATATATTTCATGAATATGCCTGAAAACATTATTATTAATAATGGGAGTTTGCGGAAATACGTCCGTACGACGCAACGCAACGTAGAACGTGAAAATTCCCCTGTAACTAAGGAATTCCAAATAACAAACTCGTCTATTTTCACGTTGAAAGTTACGTTACGTCGTACGGACGTATTCCTGCAAACTCCCCATTCTGACTTATTTCTAATGTTATGAAAGGTCAGGTCAGGCCTCGTTAACCTAGTTTCGTTATTCCAAATATATTCTCGTGAATAATGGAGTATTATACTAAAAAAAAATTTTGATTGAAATGAAAACTACATTGAAAAATAATTGACCCGTGTTTTTTTATTTAGTCAAAAACCGTTTCGTTTAGGCGCAATAAATAAATAACATCAACTATTTCTGACGTCACAGCGAGTCACCGCCTATACCGCCTGTGTAAATGACGTCAGATATAGGCCGAATATAGGAATTTCGTTCATTTATTGCGGCCAAACGATACGATTTTTGGCTGAATAAAAAATACGGGTCAGTTATTTCCCAATACAGTTTCTGATTCCATTGAAGAAAAATTTTTTTTTCAAAAGTATAATACTCTATTGTTGGTGGCAGAACTATAAGACGTATCAACCACTGAATGTGTATTAATTATTTCTAATTTCCACAATAGGTACAGGAGGAGCAGAAACCTCGAATTTTTTTTCTTCAAATATCCCCAACCTATGGCTAGTTGGTCTCTTAACCAATCTGGAGATTCTTGCGTCTATGGCGCGCCATAACTTCTTGGTTGTATACCATACAGGTGTCCCGCTTAAAATTGAGCCCCCCATTATTTTTCTTATTCTCAACAAATTTTCATTCGGCGAAAACTTTTCTTGATCAATTTTTCTCACATGTTTTGAATCTCAGGTCGAATTACTAACACGTCAATAATCGGGTCAATAATATACAGAGATTACAGATTTTTTTCAAATAGGATCGGACCCCTGTATTCCTACATGAATTGAAATTTTTTTTTACTGAATTCAAAAATTATACCGCATCTATCACCTCGGTTTTTACTCCAAAGATGCGAGGTGCTTCAGTAAAGAAAAAAACGCCGTTTATGTTCTCTTTTGTTGAGAAAACTAATACACATCAATATTTGGTTACATTTTATGTCAATTATGTAACATCAGAAGGTCAAAAATGATTATATTTTTTTTGTTTCATACAAAAGAAGACATCAACCACGGTTTTTTTTCACTTAAGCACTTTTCACTAGTATATTTTTGAGTTCAGTTGAAAAAGATCTTTCAATGCATGTAGAAATATACAGGTGTTTCATTGAAGGAAATCATAAATCACTGTATATTATTGGCATGTTAGAAATTACGACTTGGGATTCAAAAAGTGTAAAAAAGTTAGCCAAGAAAAGTTTTCGCCCAATCAAAATTTGTTGAACTTGGGTCCTCGTCGTTGCCTTTGCCCCCTCCACCCTTGAATTCTGGCTACGCCACTGCTTAGGTCTTTGATTGAAATCAGTAAAGGTGCGTTCAGTCAGCTTATTTAGCCGCAAGTGTTAATTTTAGTCGTAAGCGCTGCATCGCTCATTGGCTGTTCTAAGGAGGCTGGTTCATAAGAGCCAATGGGCGTTTCTGCGCTTGCGACTAAAATCAGAACTTGCGGCTAAATAATGTTACGAGCGGCGATCTTGTACATATAGGTAAACACTCGATATTTCTGGATCTTTCCAACATTAGATCGCAGTGTAGAAGTCTGGAGCGATCTCGTGCATTCCAGAGCGTTCGTATATGTGAAACCCAATGGAGATTCGAACGTTCGATCAAGGCACATCAGTCCACTTTGGCGGAGGCGCAGATTCCAGAACACATGGAAAGCATACGGGTAACGTGTGTGATTATTCAGGAATGATCTAGAAACCGCATATGCCAGACCACCATGGAATTTGCTGGAAGCAGACAGAAATTTCGGGAACATTATTCGGAGGCCTTATATAAGGCGTCAGCCGGCAGCTTGCGGCAGTATTGAATTAGATAGCGAGTGATAACAAGCGAAGTACCTGCGACATAATTCCAAGCGATAATTGTTGGCATTTATTGTAGTAGTACGCAGAAATAAACAGTGTGTGTTTTAAAAGATCGTCTCAATTATATTCGAACCCGTACGCGAAATATCGTAACAATAAGCTGACTGAACGCACCTTAAGCCTTAAGGCTGTATATCCGGAGTCATGCGTGACCGGACAATTCGTCGCGGACAATTTGTCGCGGACAATTCGCCGCACGGACAATTTGTCGCACGGACAATTCGTCGCGCGGACAATTCGTCGCGGACAATTCGTCGCACGGACAATTCGTCGTGCGGACAATTCGTCGCAAGGACAATTCGTCGCACGGACAATTCGTCGCGGACAGTTCGTCGCACGGACAATTCGTCGCAATTTTTTTTTTGCCTTTTGCCTTGGTTCAACTAACCCGTTTTGTGTTTTCTCTTGCTTTTAGAGTTATAATAAGCCCATTACACCTTACTGTAATATTCAAAACCCTTTTGGGCACCAGGGCACCCTTGTTTTTTCAATGTCTTTGAACCTCTAGTGAGTCCCCTTGCATTACTCCGCGCACTTCTAGTAGTGCACCGAGCTTCCGGGACTCTAATTCGGAACCCTATTGAGCCCCTTGTGTCCGCAAGTGTTGTTTGGAGACCTAATTAGCCCTTCAGGTTTTTTCATGACTACCAGAATCCCAGCAAGCCCTCTGTTGCGTTCTTGTGCTATCCAGACCTCCATTGGCCCTCCTTGTGTTTTCAGTGCAGTTTAGAGCCTTTGGCAAGCTGCTTGCATTTCTCCGTGACTTTCGTAGCAGTAAGCACCTTTGTGTTTCCAGGTCATATTCGGAGCCCTATCTTGGAGTTTCCTTATATTTTTTCTGAGCTCTGCTGAGCCCCCTTACATTTTTCCGTGACTTTCGGAGCACTATAGTGGGCCCCTTGTGCCTTCATGAGGTGTTCGGAGCCTTGTCGGGCTCCTTACGTCCGACAAGGGTAATTTTGAGCCCTAATAGTGGCAATTCTGTAAATAGTACGGTGGTTAAGCGCCAAAAAAAGCTCGAACTATGCATTTTGAGCTTAAGCAATGCGCTTTTGGGATTTGATTGGGGGTCCCTCAACCTTAATTTCAAGAGTTGGAGACATCGGTGCACTCGATGCGGAGGGGGTCTGGGGGGCCCTTGAAAGTTGAAGGTGCGAGGCTTTCCACCAAATCACCATACGACCACGTAATTCCTACTTGAATGTCATCAAACGACTCTAACCTACACATTGACAACATTTGTTACCATGTCCCAACAGTTCTTCACACTGAAAAAAATTAATTCTTATGACAGATCGGAAAAAACAGTTTTTCTCAATTCTTCATCCCACAACGAATAAACTGCCAAGTTTGGTGTCATTTTAAAGTAAACGGCATCCTCTGATTTCATTCACCGAGTCAAAATGTTTGTGAGACCACCGTGCAAAGAATGGCACGCCAAGAAGTGAGCATTTTTGAGCACCTCATTTAACAGTAGTTTCTTGGCTGATACCAATCGATATGATTGATAATTTTGTCATGGATCAATAACTTGAACTCTTTTGTAACGGTAATGGATGTGAATGAAACTCGACACGAGCGTGGAGGCCTGGAAAAAATATTTTTCTCCAGCGGTCGAATTTATTCCACGCCTACTGAGCGTTAGTTTGTTGGGCTCAGGCAGGCAGCGTTTGGATAGGTTTGGAGACAAAATTTTCACATCTGTCTATGAAGCTGAGTAGCATAATTCTGGAAACTGATCTAAGAATCATCAAAGATTATTTTGACGGTCACTAGGTACCCCCATGGGGATTAACTGCACAGAGATCATGGCTGACGACGGAGGGCATTCAACTTTTAAAGTGTTATTTTCTTTTTTCCTCTACCAACCTTCAAGGTTGTTATCATTTTGTACGTGTAAGTTTTCTTATGTTTGGAGAAGAAATAATTTTATAAAAACAACCGTGAAAATGACTGTCAGAGTGGCAGAGAATGAGATCTTGGGCGTTGAATTCCCTCCGCCGTTAGTCATCACTTCTGCAGTTAACCCCCATGTGGATACTGACCGGCAAAACAATCGTTGATGATTCATAAATCAATTTCCAGAATTAAACTGCTCAAATATTCAGATAGATATGAAAATTTTGCTTCCAAAGCTATCCAAACGCTCCCTACCTGAACCCTGCGAACTGACGCTCAGTAGGCGTGAAAAAAAACTCGACCGGTGGAGAAATTTTTTTTTCCCAGGCCTTGACGCTCGTGTTGAGTTTCATGCACATGCATTACCGTTACAAAAGAGTTCAAGTTATTGATCCATGACCAAATTATCAATCATATCGATTGATAACAGCCAAGAAACTACTGTTGAATGAGGTGCTCAAAAATGCTCACTTCTTGGCGTGTCATTTTTTGCACGGTGGTCTCACAAACATTTTGACTCGGTGAATGGAATCAGAGGATGCCGTTTACTCCAAAATGACACCACACTTGGCAGTTTATTCGTTGTGGGGATGAAGAATTGAGAAAAACTGTTTTTTCCGATCTGTCATAAGAATTAATTTTTCTCAGTGTGAAGAACTATTTGGACATGGTAACAAATGTTGTCAATGTACAGGTTAGAGTCGTTTGATGGCCTCCCAGTAGGAATTACGTGGTGGTATGGTGATTTGGTGGGAAGCCTCGCACCTTCAACTTTCAAGGGCCCCCCAGACCCCCTCCGCATCGAGTGCACCGATGTCTCCAACTCTTGAAATTAAAGTTGAGGGACCCCCAATCAAACCCCAAAAGCGCATTGCTTAAGCTCAAAATGCATAGTTTGAACGCTTAACCACCGGACTAAAAATTTAAAGGCCCCTTAGAATTTTTAAAGGCGTCGGTAACCTAGTAACGATCAGAAATGGGCTTCACGATTGGCTGATTTTCTTTTAACGGCCTTTAAATTTAAACGGGTTCGATACAGAATTGGCCCTTATGACCCTTCTTATGTTTTTCATAGCTCTCAGAATTTCAGAAACCCCATTTGGCAAACGGGTGTTATCAAGAGCCCTACTGGACCCCAGTGTGATTTGAAGCCCTGCTATGCCCGCTTGTATTTCCTGTGACTTCCGGAGCAGCAATAAGGAGCGTTGTGCCATCATATCATATTCGGAGCCCTACCGGGCTCCTTTGTTTCTTAAAATGTAATCAAAGCTCTGATAAGCCCCAGAGCTAATGGGCTTCCAGATAAAATACGTACCAATAAGCCTATTTTATTATACAGATCTCCAGTAGGCCCCCTTGTGTCTTTAACCTCGATTGAAGCTCTGTTGGGCCCTCTTTCATTTTTCCGAGGCTTTCGGAGCACTAGTGAACCCCTTGTGCCTTCATGCGATATTCAGCCTCCTATCGGGCCCCCTTGCGTTCTCAAGTGCCGTTATGTGTTTCATAGCTTTCAGAATTCCATTGAGCCCTCTTTCATAATCTTCTCTGTTATCCAGAGCTTCATTGGGCCCCCTTCTTGTGTCTTCAATGTAATTTGAAGACCTGCTGGGTCCCCTTGTATTTTCCGTTACTTTCGGAGCACTAAGCACCCTTGTGCGTCATGTCATTCGGAGCCCTATCGGTCGGAGCATTAGTAAGTCTCTTGTGTCTTTTTTAATATTCCGACCCTTGTTGCCTCCCCCCCCCCTCCTGTGTCTGCAAGTGTAGTTTTAATTAGCCCCGTCATGTTTCTTTATGGCTTTCAGGGTATCAGTAGATAAGCCCAGAGGTAAGCCTCATTTGCCTTCTTTTGTTGAAGAGAGCTCCGTCGGGCTCCATTGTGTCGTCTATATCATTTGAAATCCTGCTGGGTCCCCTAGCATTTCTCCGTGGGTTATGGAGCTCCATCGGGCCCCCCTTGTGCCCTGATGTATCGTTTGGAGCCCTGATGAGCGTCCTTATGCTTTTCGTAGCTTCCAGGATTTCAGTGAGCCCCCCTGTTACCCTAGTTGCCCTCGGAGCCCCGATGAGACCCTTCATTCTTTGCGTAGCCTTGAGAATTCCAGTGGGCCCCCTTGTGTTTTTTGCGCTGTTGGAGGCCTTAGTGATCTTTCGTGGGCCCCCATTGTTTTTTCAACGTCTTTTGAGACTCCGCTGAGCCCCCTCACTTTTTTCTGTGTCTTTTGGAGCATTAGTGAGTTCCTTGTGCTTCCATGTGATATTCGAAGCCCTATCGGCCCCCTTGTGCCCGAAAGGGTTGTTTGGAGCCCCAATTAGCCCCCTTATGTTTTTTCACAGCCAGCGATCTGAATTCAAGCAAACTTCATTGGACCCCCTTGTTTCTTCAACGTGTTTTGAAGCCCTGCTGACATTGCATGACATTGCATGACATTTCCCTTGACTTTTGGTGCATTAATAGGCACCTTGTGTTTTCATGTGATGTTCGGAGCCCTATCAAGCCCTCTTGTGTCCTCAAGTGTGGTTTAGGGCCTTAATTAGCCCACTTATGTTTTTTTCTTGACTCTCAGTACCTACTACAGAGTACTACAGTGAGCCCCGAGATGAGCCCCCTCTTGCCTTGTTTTGTTATAGAGAGCTCCATTAGGCTCTCTTTCCCTCTTATGTCCTCAATATAGTTTGAAGCCCTGCTGAGCTCCTTTGTTTTTTTCCGTGGCTTCGAAGCTCTATCGGGCTCCCTTTTGTCCTCATGTGTAGTTTGAAGCCCTGATGAGCCCCTATGTGTTACTTGTTCGGCCACGCATCGAGAAGTGTCGTTCCTTTTGCGACGAATTGTCCGTGCGGTGCGACGAATTGTCCGCGCGACGAATTGTCCGCGCGACGAATTGTCCGCGCGACGAATTGTCCGTGCGACGAACTGTCCGTGCGACGAATTATCCGTGCGACGAATTGCCCGCGACAAATTGTCCGTGCGACGAATTGTCCTAGAACTGGAGTCATGTGCCGTAGAACGCTTTTTTGAGTTTTTCTCTCTTATTGCTCGCAAAATTTAAATTTCATAACACGAGTGCCCTAGACTATTTTGTTTCACATACAAATCCGAAGTTTCATTAGATTTGCTCAACATTTCAACATAAATTCAAGTGCGCTACCCAAAGATAACCAAAAAAAAAAGTTTCTCACTTGATTTTATGTTGAATTTTTCAGCAAATCTGATGGAACTTTAGGCTTGTATGTAAAACTTGATAATCTATGACGCGCGTGTAATGAAATTTTGGTTTTGGGAAACACAAGAGTGGAAACTCAAGAAAGCGTTCTACCATTGTATGTTCTACGTTCTACTCTATGGCACATAGCCCGGGATATGCCACCTTCAATGCACTGCCAGAATTTTGTATCAAGACCAAACCCGTCGTCCAATTTAGATCTATTCTTCAGATTGAATAGGTCTTCAACATCCTTTAGGGAGTATCAGTAGAACAGCAACCAGTTACAATCAAAAGTTGATTATTCCAGCCTTTCTAACATTTTCTTTTTTATTCAATTGCGAATTAATTATCTTTGCTAAACCACTGGATAATGGCATCTTGTCTTAAAAACACATAATAAAATTAACTTAACACTAATTTGGAAAATATTGCAATTTCAGTTTTCACAATATGTACTTTATTGAATTCAAATACCCTTCGACACTGAAGACCTCCAGTTATTTTCGCTGCTAAAGTTCGTGTAATATGACTACCTATCTACTTAAAAATTAAACCGGAAAGTCTTGGCGCTACATTTTCTTAAAATATAATTATCACAAGTAATAACAACAACTGATGGTCCTCTCAAACAAAAGAAAGATTTTACAATTATTTATTTGAGCAAGATCAACATAATAAAACTACTTAGGTATTTAGTTTTTCCGGGTTAGATTCTTAATTGTACCGGCAGGTACCTAAGTTTATGAACTGGTATAGGTACAGGTAGGCACACAAGTCTATTCTTAGATGATCGTCATGTGACTGGCACAAGCGTGATTCAATCTGTAGTCTAAATAGAGCAGTCCCGAATTGTGCCAATAATAAAGGGCACCGACTACGAACAGGTGCCACCACTGATGGGAATGCCCAAAATAATCGAATTTTCCTGAGTAGAACCTTTCCGGCACTTTCGTGATGTAGATGAGGAATGCTATACCGCTTATCACATACATTCCAATGACCCTAGGAAATAGGAGCTGGAAACAGAAAAAAAAATTAATAATAATTGCGATACGGCAGGTACATCCTGAACAACTTACGGCAACAACCGGATTTTCAAATCCGCCCATCACTATGGTCCAGTGAAACGTTGGTAACACCCCATAGGCGGCCCAAGCGACGAACACCAACATTTTTACGTTTGCGTTGATTTTAAATTTGGGATATTGCATCATCATTGCAATTATGAAAATTAGTGTTATGGTGACCATGTAGAAGTTTTGTAGGTCCTAAAAATATTTTATACTTTATTGCACTTCTTCAATCTTGAAATTAAGAAATAACAATACGATACTAGTAGACCAGGCAGGCTGTGACCTGACATGAAACATGTGATAGTATACCAAAAACCATTAGGGCTAATTAATAGAAGTCATTTTATTTGGAAAGACATGCTCAGTTTTGTGACTACGAGGAGTTGTGACGTAGTCCAACTTAAGGTCCATTCAGATTTGAATTTGAGTTGAATCTCCATTGAATAAATTAGCGGAGGATTTTTGCATCTTTCATAACAGAAATTATCTCACATCGAAAATTATGAGCCTATGTAAACCTGTGAACGTCTTGTGGAAAAGAAGATGCAACAATTTTGTGCTAATTCAGGCAATACCTTTAGTATCTGAATGGGCCTTCACCTTTACCTAGTCTCCTATTGAAATTTTATTATCAAAATTCTTACCGGATTACACCAAAAGGCATAATATATTCCCGAGGTGTATATGGCGAACAAGGATAAGGCGATTCCAAATAAATCGAAAGATAGGAATATATCACAATCACGCTCTGATCGGCAGGAAAACGTGTGATACAATGATGAAAATATCATACAAGCCTGAAGAATATAAACATTATCAATTAAATGGTTTTAACTCGATATTTTATTGTAACTTACCTGAAAACAAATTAAAACGCAACCTATAATTATTTTATCTCCTAACCGCATGTGCACTCGTAAAACGAGCAGATCTCGTAGGGCGGCAGTAGTGAACAGAAGAAATCCAAAAATATGCGACCATATGTTTATCGTTTCGTTCGTCCACCAAAATATGCTAGAAGAAAAATTACCTACGTTATTTTTTTTCTAATTCAGTACGTCGTAGATACCAAATATTTTTCAAATAAAAATAAAAATAACAATATAATTTGCAATAATACAAGATAAGATCGCAAATTCAAATAAATTCGCAACGTTTTTTTTTTGTAAAGAGTGTCTCACTTAAAATTGACCACCCCTATTGTTTCTTGTATTCTAAATAAATTTTTGTCGGGCGAAAACTTTTCTTGATTAATTTTTCTCACATTTTTTTAATCTTGAAAAAGTTTTGCAAATGGTATACTCTGGGATCTGAATGAAAGGTCTTATTCAACTGAATCCAAAAATATACCACACTCATGTTTTCACTTCACAGTTTACAAAGATGCAAGGTGCTTCAGTGAAAGAAAAAACGCCGGTCAATATTTGGTCATATTTTATAATTATTTTGACTCAAAATTCTAAAAGAAAAGGCCAAAAATGGTCATACGGTCATATTTCAGGTTTTCAAAGAGAAAAAGAACAGAATTTCAGAATGGCAAACTTGAAATTGAAACCCTAACCAAAAACCTTCAGGTACTGTCAATTTCAGAAAAAAGAATGATCAGCGATCAGGCTGATTGCAAACTGATTTAACTCTGAACTTCTTTCTGCTAAATGCTAGTCCATAACCCACAAAAAATGCCTGAAATCTGTACCTACTAGACTCATCATCATTTTACTATAGACCGATAAACCAGAATCTCCCATTCTCCATTGATCAGTCAGCTACAAATTGACACACGACACACAAAGATCGCGAATCAACTGATCTCGCATTATTGCAGTATTTTTTCTGTGGAACCCACAGTAAATGATTTCAATTCTCGTATGATGTATCGTATCGTCCGTTTTGCGGACAATGTTTTTCTTGTCAGTAGCTTTCGCGGAGGAGGATAACATTTTGTCAAGATTCGTACTCTATGCACTGTTACCTCTCCTCTCAAATAACTCAAAACCCTGCAGTGCGATTCATGGCGGCTTTGTTTATGTTATAGGGAGTCCAATTTTGCACAGATCATCGAATTTTCAAAGTTGTTTGTTCTCCAATGGTTTGAGCTATTTTCATTTAAAGGTGCATGCTGTAGTGTTCTGGTCAGTAGTAACCTAAGCGCCGGGCCGACTCAGGTTCAAATCGATTTTTCAAACTCGAGAAACAAAATTATATGGACTGGATGATTTTTGTGAAGAATACACTTCAATCTAATGACCTCTGAAAATTTTTCAAAAATGAACAGCTCTAACAGTAAAAGAAATTCGTCAAAATTGTCAAAGAAAAAACAAGTTTTTTCAAGTTAACTTGTTCAAACTTGTTTTCATCCAAATTTATACATCGGATTTGAGTTCAGGAGATTGAATTTAGTCGGAAAAGATACCAAACTTGTCGTGATCGGTTCTACATGGCCAGAAAAACAAAATGGACCACCTAGCAAAGCTTCGCCCCCCCCACGACCCCCCTCCAACAGTGATGGACCCTTTTTGTGCCAAAATGGTATCAACGGGATATGATGCGTCGAATTATAACGTATTTGCCTCCAATGGATTGACGTGTTTCATCCCCTCTATTTCAATTTGCATTTTTTTACCCCCCCTCCAATAACTCAAAACCTCCGGGTGCGATTTTTGATGATTTTGGATATGTAGTAGAGCATTCAATTCTGAACAGAATATCAAATTTTCAGGACGTCCATATTTTTTCCGAGGTTTGGCCGATTTTTTACTATTTTTCCTGTACTAAAAATAAAGTGGACGACAATGTCAACGAGTTGGCTTGCTGTCATGCGACGTTCAGGCCAGAATCCTGAAAAATCTGTCAACTGACGTCCACTTTGAAAAGTCCGCAGCGGTACGTAGCACGAACCTTATGTGCAACGTGGGTTCCAAACAAAGTCAAGATGACGCACGTTTTGATCAGTTAATTATTTTCTTGTGATTTCCAAATTTTTTTCTAAAAATCAATTTTGTATTTTGATTAACCACATTGTACTTATGAATGATCAAGCCAGATTTTTCTGTAACTTCTAATGCAATAATAAAAATTTCAAAAATTGTCAAAGCTTAGGCCCTAGGTTCGGCAGCCTACCTAAGAGTGTTATCCAAAATGTTGCGATTTCTACAGGAATCCCTTGTAGGGGACCTCAAACAAAACTCTTTGAATTGAAGTATACTAAAAAGTATGGTAAAGGGACAAGAACCCTCAAGGGCTTTTGAGAAGAACGTTAAAGGAGACCACAAACCACAACACAAAAATCGAGTCTATATTTTATTTGACTAACTCATGGGGAAGGTAGTTTGAGAGCATACGGAACAAATCTAAGTTTTCTAGACGAGTCCGATCAGACGATAAAATGTTTTGAAAATATTATCGTGATGTCACTTGGGAAGATGTTTTCACCTAGATTTTCACCTCCGATTTTCACCTATTACGTTCCCATGGTCTTGGTATTGCTATTGTCGTTTTGACAAACGTCATTATCTTCAAACAATCAGTAATAGTCCGGATGTTAAGGTATAATACCCTTCACTTTCATAACAAGCAATGCCACTTGGCATACCTATTGCTGAGACCATGTTTGACCGATTAAGATCAGGAGCCAAAGTCGCAAGCAATGCAGGCGTCGTATACAGGGTGTCGTATAGAAAAAGAGTGAAAAATTCGTATATCATTAACCAAACCAAATGAATCCACGTGAATAGGCACATATATTCACAATATATTACCCATTGAGGAACAGTCAACGGTTTTGGAAAATCTTGAGCGGTTCCTGAAATATTCAGGAAAAACTGATTTTTTTTCTGAATAATTTATTTCTCGATAAATTAGTGAATTTTCAAGATATTGAAGTGCAACTTGGTAGTTCTATGGCCAGTGTGGTCATGAATCAAAAACGATCAGGAACCAAATGCAAGACCTGTTGTTTCCAGAAATAAGACAGTGAACTTTTTTTTCTTCGCGACCGCCATCTTGTATCTCCGTTTTGCTCAACAGTTGAAAAACTGACAACTGAATGTGAGATAGTTGACATTCAGTCACCCCATTATAAAAAAGATAGCCTTGAAGCAAGGTAAGGGTCTCTTCTTCGAGAAAACAGTGTTACCCAAGGTTTTCATGCTAATAAGCATTTGCAGCGCCTGTGATGGCTCATCAAAGATTTCGAAGAGCAGAGGGAGCTCTTTGTTACAATCCTACATTCATTATGAGCTAAATTACCAAAATTCATGATGATCGGTCCAAAGGTAAATTTTTGGTGGCTTTCTGAACCAAATATGTGGCGCTTTTTAGTGAAAAATGCAAAAAAAATCGAGCAATCATCACCAGTTCATCCCTCACTAAGAGAAGGCTATTGCTAAAACTGAAACTAATCAACGCTGAAATGTTTTGGGAGAGTCAGCCCTATAATCTCGAGCCATAAAATGTTGGACACATGCGTCCCTTTGTTAGAGAGAAGACATGAGAGACTTGCATGCAGAAAGCTTTTTCTAAGTTCTGAGCCGCGTATTATTTTCAGAAAGCTACCAAAATTGTGTCTCTGGCTCAATGATGATGAATTTTGGTACTCAATCTCAAAATGGATGTAATATTGTTAGTCATCAACTTTTGGTAGGTTTCTGAATGAAATATGTGAATAAGAATTTTGATTTTTTTTCTGCATTCACGCCTCCCACGTCTTCTCTCTGGTAACCGGACGCATGTGTCCAACATTTATTGCCCCAAGAATATAGACTTCAATCTCACAAAACATTCCAGCGTTGATTTGTTTCAGTTTTTGCAACAGCCTTCTCTTGGTGAGGGATAACATGATAATGATAGCCCGATTTTTTTTGCATTTCTCACCAAAAAGCGCCACCTATTTTGTTCAGCAAGCCATCAAGAGTTTACCTTTGGATCGATCATCATGAATTGTGGTATTTCAGCTCAAAATGGATGTAGGATTGTGACAAAGAACTCACTCTGCTCCTTCAAGTCTCTCATCAGTCATCACAGGCGCTGCAAATGCGTATTACCATGAAAAACTTTGGTGACAATGTTTTCTCGATGAAGACACCCTCACCCTGCTTCAAAGCCATCTTTTTCGTAATAGGGTGACTGGATGCCAACATTCTCACATTTGACTGTCACTTTTTCAACTGTTGAGTGAAACGGAAATTCAAGATGGCGGTCACGAAGAAAAAAAAAGTTGACTGTCTTACTTCTGGAAATAGCAGGCCCTGCGTTTGGCTCCTGATCGTTTTTTATTCATGACAATACTCGCCGTAAACTCACCAAGTTGCACTTTGATATCTTGAAAATTCACTGATTTACCGAGAAATGAAATATTCAGAAGAAAATTCAGTTTTTCCTGAATATTTCAGGAACCGCTCAAGGTTTTTCAAAACCGTTGACTCTTCCATGATGGGTAATATATTGTGGATATATGTGCCTACTCACGACAATCCATCTGGTTCGGTTAATGATATACGAATTTTTGACTTTTTTTCTATGCGACACCCTGTATACGGCGCCTGCATCACTTACGACTTTGGCTCCTGATCTTAATCGGTCAAACATGGTCTCGGCAACAGCCATGTCAAGTGGCATTGCTTGTTATAAAAGTGAACGGTGCCCCCTAAATTTTGACCTTAACGTCCGGACTATAATAATTATGGCAGGCTTAAAACCGTCGTCGTCTCATTGGCAACGGAATCAGGTACAGGTATGCCCGTGAGTAGCCATAGGTAGCCCGTGAAAATTTGCCCCTCTGACGTCATTGTCGTTCTTAATTATAACCGCAGCACCCGCCACGAGCTAAGTGATATTACAAGACCCTATGCAATCGTTCTAGTTTTTTCAACTCTTTCATCTGAGACCAACTTGTATTTTTTGTTGTGGTCTCCTTTAAGGAACCTTCTAGAAATCCTTGTGCGGATATAACCACCGACTCGGGACCGAGGCAGTTCAGTTCAGAGCGACGAAAGTGCGAGAACATCGAGGAAATCAAACGCAAAATCCTGAGCGACATTTGACTGGGAGTTGAAAAATTCAGCAGCAACAATAAATTTACCCCAAATGGCTCCCCCCTGTATGTCAGGAGTTTGCTTCTAATTTCTGCCTCTTGGTGAAATTTCGATTTTTTTTTCATAATTTTATAATTATAGTTTATCATTCAACAAGCGGGTAATGATTGCTTCTTACTCATGAGGATGCAGTTTGCCGACACGAGCCTTGGCGAGTGTCGTAAAGAATCCGAATGTGTAATAGCCATATTACCCGCGAATAGAATACCCACTCTTATTGAAAAATGCAGGCATGTATGCGCGTGATAATGCGAGCATTATTCAATAGGATTGGATAAAGTACAATTTATAATATCATTTTGAACGCTAATAATAATTATTCAACAACTACTCACTTCCTACAATGAAGTACCTACCTTTCCAGACATAACCGCGTATTTAATATTCCTCTGTATCCTGATAAGATATAAGAATTATGTTTCATGTAATTAGGTGCCTCATCGAAAGTCAGCAATAACTTGGCTTTTTCGGATACAATATTATCATCGTTATTGTTTTTCGTTTTCTTCAGATCACCGTCTGCCTCGCCATTCATCTCACCATTGTCTACTTCATCAGATTTGCCTTTTTCGTCTGAGGACGACAGATTCTCTAGAAGGGAGTCCGTGTGATCACAGTCTTGCTGAAAATAAAATGTTCACAATTATTCTTCTAGCAAAAATAGTACACAATGGATTTTTGTATGAAGAGCTTGCTCATGGGAAAATTAAAAGAATAATTCGTCGCCGTGCGTGCAAAATGGTATGTCTGTTTTCCAAAATTTCATCAGATTACATAATATAGGTACACATACATACACAGATCTACAGACATCGCTCTGGAAATTGTCTTAATCGTCTTGTAGATTGGGCTAATTTTTAAATAAAACTATTCCAAAAACTGCAAAAAGCATTTTTTATACCATTTTGCTAACAGGACTTTCTGCGGGGTGTTTAAACTTCGATTAATGCGAAAATCGCTGTTAGCAACTCAAAGTCTCAACCAGTAATCCGCTATTCAAGATGGAGTCAAAGACGTCACCTACACGTAAAAAATGAACCTTTTAGTAAACTTGACGAGGGTTTCTGGAGGATCTTGACCTGGAAGACTATGGAATTGTCATTTTAAAACTTTGGTAGGGGAAACTGGAACTAGTGTGGATATGGGACTAAGGGAACAGGGCTATTTGTTTCTTCAAAGAGGGTTTCAATTAGGCGTCACTGCATGACTAGTGAGCCAAATGTTATCCCATAGCTAAAAATTTTTGAAATTGAAATTTTGAATTTCTGGTAGTTAGGTAAGTGAACATAAACTTGGCCAAAATTGGAAGTCCGAGATTTTAGCACAACGATTGATTGATCTGATATGGTAGAATTCAGACTCTTGAAGAAGACAATGAAATTTATTAGTATGCGAAATCGAAACAACACGATGTCTAATGTAGGCAGGTACTTTTCTAACCAAAAATTTAGGTAAAATGCGAGGTAAAGTTACAACCAGACGACGAGTTTTGTTATTTCTTGTATCCGTTATTACTTGGTATTTGACTTCACTATCATGTTAAAAACACTTAGACGTCAAATAATAGGACCTAATAATAGGTAGGTACTTAGGTACCTACAGGTATCATTCCCAGAGCACATGGTTGTTTACAAAAGTCAAGGTTGTTCGACCTATTGCAGGAAAATTCTATGATGCAAATAAACTTTGATGAAATAGTTAGATTTTTCAACCATAAAAACCTATCTCTAGGTATACATCGTACAGTTGTTAAGCAAATATAGTCTGCACTTCAAGAACATGCCTAGTGCCATTACTGCCATCATCTGTACAGATGTTCCATGATTATTATTATACAGATTCGATCCCTTTTCCAGGGTTTTTATCTGAAGTCAGTGCTGATCCTCGAGCCTTCTTGCACAATAATGCAATATTTCTTTCATTTATCCATACAAAAATTGTATACAGGGTGATTCACCACCAAATGAACATAGCCTAAGGGTTGGTCCAGTTTTACCAGGCGAACCAGGATCTGGCTTTGAAATTTTTCTAACACTCTTTGTTTCGAAGTTCATGTATTTTGTCGAATTTTTTGACAAGCCGTATTTTCAGAACGACCGAATGGATTGGATTGAATTTTTGTGGGTTGATTCTTCTATTGATATCTGACACATCGCCCTATCAAACAGTTTGAAGTTTCCAGGGCCGGCCTTGTAAAAAAAACTCCAAAGCTTTTTTCTAAAAAAGACATTCTGTATGCATATTTTTCGAATTTCATTTTCAAAATCGGAAACTTCATCAAACATGCTAATAATATCGCAAAAAAAATTGCTTGGCACCATTGAGCTGCCAAGAAAATTTTGACGATCGCAAAATTTTTGAGGTTAGGATTTTTTCTAAATTGATATATTCAAATATTTGCAAATGATCTATTATGGCCCTGAATTTCAGCCGTTTCGTCAGACACATGAAAATGACATTTTTCTCGTTTTCTCAGAAGTAACAAAAAATTTCATCAGAATTTTCAAAAAATGTTTAATACGTTCCTCAATTTTAGCTCAATTTGAGATAGAAGTGAAGCCAAGGGACGTTACAATATATTTTTTTAAATTCGGCTGAAACTTTTCCGAGAAAACGAGAAAAATGTCATTTTTATTTTCATGACGAAATGGCTGAAATTCGGGGGCATAATAAATCATTTGTAAATATTTGAAAATATCAATTTACAAAAAATCCTAACCCCAAAAATCATTAGGATTGTCAATTTTCTTTTATTTGTTTTATGTTGTTTCTGAATATGAAAATGAATTTTGAATAATATGCATACAGAGTGTCTTTTTTGAAAAAAAGTTGCCAATTTTTTTTTTGCAAGGCCGGCCCCAAAAATTTTGAAATCTTTGATAGAGCGATGTGTCAGATATCAATAGAAGAATAAACCCACAAAATTTCAAACCAATCTGTTGGGTTGTTCAAAAGTTATGGCCTGTCAAAAAATTCTACAAAATACATGAATCACCCTGTAGCTTCGAAACGAACAGCGTTAGAAAAATTTCAAAGCCAGATCCAGGTTCGCCTAGAAAAACTGGACCTACCTTTGAGCTATGTCCATTTGGTGGTGAATCACCCTGTATATTTAAGACGGGACACGTCCTCAAAGTTGTATTACACTACACAATTTCTTGTACAATTTCTCGAACAATCTGCCAAAATAGTGTCAAAAAACAATGAACTTGATTGTTTAACTGACAGATTGTACAAGAAATTGGACAAGAAATTGTGTAGTGTAATACAGCTATTGGAAAAAAAAACAAAAACGAAACGAAAATCAGCAAGATTATCAATATAACAAGCTTATTTATATACATACATACAAATAAGATATAATACACACAATACAGTGAGATCCTTGGATCCGCATCTTGATGCGGAATGAACGGTGGACAACAACTATATCTACTTCATTCTTTGTTGAAGCTGGGAAATTTGTCAAGTAAATGAAAAACATTATTCGTAAGGGTATCATAACATTCGTCTCCTGAAAATCGAAAGGCTGTCATCAAGATCACTTATCAAAGAAAGCATTTTGTTGAAATACTTTTCTCAGTCTTTAGTGTCAACAGATGCCTTACTTTCAAAAATCGGTCAACAACGAAATAATGAATGGAATCCGTGGAATAAGCCCATTAGTTTTTGGCTGTCATCTGTCAAACGGAAATGTCACTATCATAGAATGACAGAAGTTATACATCACGGAACTTGAGTTGCAGTATGTCCTCTGAAAGCCCGTGAAAGATTCTATTTGAAGCTGTTAAATTTTTTTGTCCATCTGTCAAATATTGAAAAATGTCAAAAGTTCAAAATTTTACCATTTAATTATTCAAAATCTATCCGATGGATTGGAATCAAATTTGGCAGGAAGCAACACAACCAAAGAAGCAAATTATTTCTGCAGTTGGAGTTTTCCATCATTCACAAGATGAATTTTCAAAATTTGGCCTTGCCGATTTCAGCCGGGTTTGCCTGTTCGCTCGACTTTTGGCCCATTTAATTTACTCAGCAACCAAACCGGTAAGTTTTTGTTACAGGTTATAGATGCAGATCTCGGTTTGTTTTCTTGTATCATTCAAGGCGAACAGTGCGCCCCGATCCTTTGTGTCCTAAAGTATCGTTTTGGGGCTCCGTAAACAATACTTCCTTGTGTTTTCTGTAGCTGTAGCAACTTCAGTATGCCCATCCCGTTGGCGTATACGTTCAAGCTCTAATGTGTGCAGTTTCCTTGTATGATTCGGTACCAGGGCCCCATGGTGTCTTATTCCTGATGCCGTTCAAAGCTTTGATGGGGTTCCCACTTGTGACTATCAGATTTTGCCGTTTCAGGCCAAAGCGACGCCGCTTGGGTTGGTTGAAGTCTTATAGTCTGGTTCCCTGGTGTCTAGGGTTGTCTCTTGGAGCCCCACTGAGCCCCCTCTCGTTTGGGGCTCTGAAGTGCAAATAATAAGAACTCTGTCCCAGGTATTCAACTCGTGAACCGATTTTCACCATTTTTTTTTAACAAGAGGTAATAGTCCAGGAATTTTAGCCGTTTAAATCGCAAATAGCGAACAAAAATGATAACTAGCCGGATTTTTGTATATAAGCTCAATTAAGCATGTAGTTCAACATAGTAAAAGTCTTCAAGAATCCGGTGTGAGCTTCGGCCGTTGTGGCCTCGAGAAGAACATGATGGTCAGTTTTTCGCGTATATCTCATGAACAATAGCACTTGGGAAAAAAGTTCCCGGGAAGAAATTGTTGAAAATTTTATTGTCTACAAGAAAGTTCCTCACACATTTCATCGTCAGTCATCTCCTTCTTCGTCAAAACACAAGAAAATAAAAATAGTCCAGATGCTCGATGCTGAAGACTGGTATGGACCTTGAGTTTTATGATGGCGGAGTGCCACTTTGTAGAGGTGTTGTTTGATCCACTTTCTTTTGGTTGAAACTTGAAGCCATCAAGACGAACTATGCCAGCGGCATATACAGGGTGAAATAAAAATAAAAAGTTAAACATTTGTACCTCGAGAACCAAAATAGGTGAAGACATGTCAATCGCCATAAATAATTCTGATTTCATGGTCATGAAGTCGTCGTAAACTTGAATAGAATATCTTGAGCCGTTCTTGAAATATCTTCAAAAGACTGAAGTTGTTACAAAAAAAAATATATTTTTGTCTACTTATCAAAAAAAAAGTTGACTGTGTTTTTTCTAAAATTAGTTGGCCTAGAGAGGGCTTTTCACTGTAATTTTATTTTAAATGTAATTTATCATTGTTTCGATTCAAAACACCAAGTTTCGATTCAAGATCGAAGAATTACTGATATACGGAAAAATATTTTTTTTTGTAACGACTTCAGTCTTCTGAAGATATTTCAAAAACGGCTCAACATATTTGATTCAAGTTCACGACGACTTCATGGTCATGAGATTAGAAATATTTTTGGCGATTTACATGACTTCACCTATTTTGGTTCTTGAGATATATTTGTTCAACTTTTTATTTTTATGTCACCCTGTATATTCCGCCGGCATAGTTGGTACTGATGGCATTAAGTTCCAATCAAAAGAGAATGGATTGAACAACACCTCTACCAAGTGGCACCCTGCCATCATAAAACTCAAGGTCCGTACAGTCTTCGGCATCGAGCATCTGGACTATTTAGCTTTTCTTGTGTTTTGACGAAGAAGGAGTGGACTGATGATGGAATATGTGAGGACCTTTCTTGTAGACAACACAATTTCCAACAATTTTGCTCCGAGTGCTTTTCCTCCAAGTGCCATCGTTTACGAGATAAACACAAAAAACTGATCGTCAAGTTCTTCTCGAGGCCACAACGGCCGAAGCTCACACCGGATTCTTGAGGACTTATACTATGTTGAACTACATGCTTAACTGAGCTTATATACAAAAATCCGGCTAGTCATCATTTTTGTTAGCTATTTTTTCTATAATTCCTGGACTATAACTCGAGCTATAACTGGTTTTCAAATACTTTCCAACAATTTTGTTTCCAATTTCCCGAGAATTTCCCTGTTGAGAATGTAAAACCGGCCTGGGTTATTGAGACCGGACTCAAATTATGGAGCTCAAAATGAAGCTTTTATTGAGGAAAATATCTCAGTTCTTCAATCTTTTACTCAAATTCTAACTTCCTACCTGAAGGAACGTCTCATACAAAAATTTCCATCCGTTCCTTTGCTACTCGTCGGGAAAGTTTTGGGGGTTTTGGGAAGTATTCATTGTTTGTCTTGTGTTATCATCAAATGACACAATAAAATAGCAAATTTAAAGTACGCTGTACAGTACGTTTTGAACAAACTCTGAAAATGCGATTTTCTCCAGTTTTTAATTTTTAGTTGGTAGCACTGCGACACAATTGAAAAACGAAAATACAGGCATAAGACAGTTGAAAAGTCCGAACACGAAAATGCAAAAGAATATAAGGTGTTCCATTTAAAAATATTGACGTTTTGTTTATCCATTCAAAATGTGACACTCTGTATAGCTAAAAATAATTTCAGGTCATAGCTCTCATCAAACCATAAAACATTTTTCTTGCATATATTTTTTCTATCTTGGACGAGAAGGCCGCTATGGGATAACTACGCTAGGATGGACCACCCTGTAGAGGCAACAAAAATTATGATGAGTTACATTCAACGGAAATTTCCTGAATTTTTTCGTGCCAATCAAAAAGATTGATGAACTCTAGATTCTGGTTCATTAACAAAAAAAAAAGCTGCATGGACCCAACACCCAAGGTCTCTCAGCAGTCCAAGTACAAACTTTTTTCTTTTTCGATCTCAAATCAGGCGGAGGCGCCGGATACCACACGGAAAGCACCCGCAGGATTCCGCGCTTGCGACGAACTCGGAGCTCCGCGCACTGCTGCATTCCTGCTAACTAAAAGCAGTCAACGACACTGACGCCACCAGTCTGATTGATGGGCAAAGGAGAAAGATGACGAGAAGGAAGAGACGACTACTACTTACTTAATTTTACTGTAATTTTCTAATCCGTTGAATAAGTAAGTAGGTGGTATCTTTCCTGCATAACTTGTCATTATGAAATCGGGAAAATGTCGATTCCTGCTTAAATTATACCTATTATGGCAGGAGGAGCATCAGCCGAAGCAAAAACTCCATTGAACTTTATATATTTTTCAATTGAATCTCTCCCGCAAAAAAGTAGAAAAAGAGCTTCGTTTTCCATCAATAGTTGGTGACGTCTGGGTGCGTTATCAATAAATAGTTCATCAATAGCTAGGTAATAAGGTACAGTGGAATTATACGTAAGTAGATACTCTATGGCATGACAGAGTATATGTTATGTATCGATTTTGATTAAAAAGGAAGTTTTCCCGTCAATGTCACATTAGCCACATTAGCTAATAAATTATTAACTAAAAGAGCGGTAGCTGTGAAATTCGTCGCCGAAAAATCACAAAAAAAATACCGGGGGATCAGGGCAGCTTCTCGTACGACCTATACAAAAATGTCCAATGATGTAAGTTGTACATTGTATAGGGAGCTCACGTAAGATGGGTCCTTTCTTACTATAGTAATTACATAACTAGTGGGGAAAGTGATATATTTCGTACGAGTGAGATGTTTAGCCGCTTGCGGCACTGCGGAAACCCGCACTCTCCAACGAGTTATGTACACTATTTCTCCTACGATCGAAATTTCAATCTTGAAAAAAATTCAACTGTGGGTAGATCTCGTCAAAATATGACGAAAACCTATACAGACTGTCCCGTTTTTCAACGCTCACTATTGGTATCTCGGGAACGGCAAGAGATACAAAGTCGGTTAAATTACAAAAAAGTTGCGTAATTTTATGACTATCTCAAATATTTCAAGATATCCAAGATATCTTCTGTCATTTCTGAAATATCTCAAACAAAAACTGAAAAATGCCGAATTCGAAATTTTCAAATCATTTCTTTATTATGACAACTATCAATTTGAAAATTGGTATCTTGACATTTTTCAAGGTCCTTGATCGATTGACGTTAATAATTTTTCCTGCGCTTACTATTTTCTGAGATATGACAGTTAACTTCATTTTTTCTTATGGACACCATATCATTTATCCACCCCATAAAACTCATCTTTTCTTCCTCTTTACAAAGATATAAAACACTTGTAGCATTTTTGTCAAAATAACCTGTAAAAATTGGAAAAAACTGTTTCTGGGGTAAAAAAATCGAGTTACCGCTTCGGTTGCCATGCTCTTGTGGCATATAAACAATGGCATTTGGTTGATATGGTCTGTTGATTTTGGAAAAAGTTGAGTTACATTCCGTTTTTGTGTATTTGATAATGATAATAAATAACAATAAAACAAATACAGAACTAAGTATAACACAAGATGACATAGTAATAGCCATAAACATCCATAATTTACAATTGTCCGAATTGGAGTCCATTTTGCTCTTCGAGTAATTGTAAATTATAAATGTTTATTGCTATTGCGATGTTATTTTGTGTTATACTTAGTCTTGTATTTGTTCTATTGTTATCTATTATCATTATCAAATACATGAAACCGGAATGTAACTTAGCTTTTTCCAAAATCAACCAACCATCGCAACCGAATGCCATTGTTATTATGCCACGAGAGCTGGCAACCGAACCGGTAACTAGATTTATTCGCCCCAGAAATGGTTTTTTCAATTTTTACAGGTTATTTTGACAAAAATGCTACAAGTATTTTATATCTTTGTAAAGGAAAAGAAAAGATAAGATTTATGGGGTGGATAAATGATATGGTATCCATGAGAAAAAATTAAGTTGACTGTCATATCTCAAAAACTAGTGAGTACAGGAAAAAATTATTGACGTCAGTCGATCAAGGACCTTCAAAAATGTCAGGATACCAATTTTCAAATTGATAGCTGTCATAATTAAAAAAGTTATTCGAATTTTTGGAATTCGGAATTTTTCAGTTTTTTGGAATATTTAAAAATTTAACAAAGATATCTTTGATATATAAATAAAAGGCGGTCTTCCCACAAAACGTTTATAAAATATTCCTGACTGCAGTTTCGGGAGCCTCTAGTCTACCGTCGTCAGAGGTAAAATACTTAAATACAATAATTAAATTAACATAAGATAGGCAAGTATAACATACTTAAAAAGCTTGTAAAATATTCTGGTGAATAGAATTGGAGTAAATATGTGACGAAAATTGTCAAATTTTCAAGGTATCTTGAATTGAACAGAGAATTTTCTTAAAGATGGTTGTAATATGACTATAATTCAGCGAACAAACGATCAAAATCTAATCCTTTTATTTATATATTTTCACATTCTATACCCACTGTGAGCCATGGCGGATAAATTTTCAAAGATATCTTCGGTGATTTGACATTTTTAAAATAGCCATAAAATTGCGCAACTTTTTTGTAATTTAACCGACTCTGTATCTCTCACCGTTTTCGAGATACCAATAGTGAGCGTTGAAAAACGGGACACCCTGTATACCATTTTGTAAAGTTCGGCATAGTAACGAAGATACAGCCCTTCAAAGTTCACTTTTTTCAGATTTCAAAAATTTGTAACTCAGGAACGTTTGTTGATTGTCATAATTATCTATCAACCTGCCAAATTTGGAAAGAATCCAATCAGTGGCGTAGAAGTTATGAGGGGTCACCGTAGGTCAACTTTTATTCGGATGCTTCTAAATTATCGACCCTCATAACTCCTACACCACTGGTTGGATTCTTTCCAAATTTGGCAGGTTGATAGATAATTACGCAAACCAGCTTTTGCTGAATTAAAGCTAAATTTGTCGAAACGTTCCTGAGTTACAAATTTTTGAAATCCGAAAAAAGTGAACTTTGGAAGGCTGTATCTTCGTCATTAGGCCGAACTTTGCAAAATGGTATACATATAAGTTTGCGCTGCTCCAAATGTGGCAATCACACGCCAATTTTCTCTTCAGAATTGAATTTCGAATTCAATACTTTGAACGGTTTTCCAAAATCCAGTGGCGTAGAAAGTAGGGGGGTAAGAGGGTTAGTACCCCCATATCTACGGCACTGCGTCATTCTGACAGAGTTTCTTTCAAGAAATCACTGGGACGTGTTTGTTAGCCATATGTGCAAAATTTGAGCGAAATTGGTCAAGCTGTTCAAAAGTTATCAAGGAAAAATTTTTTTTTCTGCAACTTTGAAGGCCTGTTACTTTTTTATTATGCATTTTAGATATGTACTCACTTTTTGGGGTGAGTCGACTTCTTTTTTGATTCTCTATCAGCCTGAAAAGTTTGTCGACTAAAACCTGGACCACCTGTATAACGGAAAAGTTTTGAAAGTTCCATCCATCCCACGTAAACATTTCCTGTCTCTGTATGTACAGTATATTGTTTTTGTTTTGTTATAAAAAAAAACATACATACACAATGCGTGTTATAAAGTGTAAACACGTTACGAAGCACCAGTAAAAGTATGCGAAAGTAATCATAACCATCATCATAGCAATATTTTTGCCTGGTGTAACCCCTACCCTGACCGTACCTACATATTTGGTTTATATTTTCAACTCTTCATTTTATTAACCTTGAACTACTGCTATTGCATTTCTACATGTTATTATTATTGTTATTGCCACATTTTTCTTGATAGTAGCACAGTAACCTAGAAGATTTTTGCATAACACACTCCTTTTAATTCATAGTGTGACCCAAGACAATACTTAATTATTGAATCTGCATAACCATTTGGACGTGTCAAAGACACTTTTTTCGTTTCATTTAGGCATTATTGTGGACTGAAAAAAGCTCGGAAAAAAGTATGAAGTTTTCTGAGATTTCCAAATTTTTAACCGACGGGCACAAATTTCCTGTCTTGCTTCTTAATTTTTAATTAATACTTAATAATTATTATTGCATCTTTTATTTGCATTTTTCGCTATACGTATAGTCCAGGCAATGGATAGGCAAAAGGCCGCAGAGAGTAGAAAATTTGCAGTCTGGTATAATTTTGTGTCCTAATTAACATACTGAGTTATCGAAATCGTCAAGCCGCTGCTCGCTCCTCCATACATTGAAAGGACGGTATCGAAGGACCAAAAAAGAACCATTTCTCACCAATCGATACTGTACATCACCGTCTGCCCTACCGCAATGGAACCATATGCTCTGATTGAAACCTTGATAACATATTTACTGCCAAATCAGTGCCATTCTTCGCGGTTGAAAAAAATTCTCAGGTAAAGGGGTATTTTTTATTTGGATTTTTTTCTCATACGGAAATAATGATGAAGTGATTTGAGTTTATTTCGATCAGCTTCTTTCATTTTGAGCTCTTTCTGGTATCATAATTTTCACAACAGAATTTTGATGACAAGGTGTACTACAAGCCATTGATCAGGAACTCTGATTTCAACAAAAATGGATAGCTTGGACTTTTTTCTATTTATATTTATATCAGCATGCGATCGAATCAAGAAATCCTCGTGAGAGTACCAAAAAATAATTCTTTTCAGCGCGCAGATCGCAAAGCCGCATCTGAACACCTGAAAATGCTCGTAATCAATACTACGAAAATCAAAAAAATGGGTAACGTGTTTTCTCTTGACACCAGACGGCTCCGTGGGGCAGGTGGTTGTGTGGATGCCTAGTTGGATTCCCGTTAAAAAGTTTGAGTGTTGTGTTGTCATAAATCGCACTTTTCTTATGTAAAATTTTATAAATAAATGGGCAAACTCCTAAGGCAAAAACTAGAGCCGAGAGGGGAGAAAACATAAAAGACTAGTTTGTCTGTAACTTATGCGTTTGTCTGTCTGTGACCCTCGGGGGAAAGGGCCTTCTCGACTGATTGACGATTAACGAACGGACAAAAGACGGCGGATTGGCAGTTATTAACGGATCGCTTGGACTGGGACAAGCTCGAAGAGCCAGCGCAGTTTTGTAAGGTCAAGGGTGCTGAGAGTCACCTCAACATTGAAGAAGTGAAGTATTGTCGACCATAAGATCGAGGCCTTGATTTGGCCTGCTCGCCGAAGTAAACGATAAGGACGATTCCAAAGTGGTTTACAGCTTCCTTGCTTTGCGCCTAGTCTTTGTACATTTTTTTGCACTGTTGTATTACACTTTGCTTGAATGAAGCTGCAGATTTCTCGTCACTTCTTTCGCTGCCATCTTCACCTCTTGGGGCGTAGACCCCATCTCAACGTCATCACAATCGCTAGGATTGTCACGATCCACGATTTTATGAATAATAATAATAATAATTCACAATCCAACTGTCAAAATAGTTTGTGTGAATTAAGTATTTCCCATCAACTCTTCCAATCCCCCCATTGAATCCAGACTCAAGAATCCATAATAGTTATGAAAAAATAGTATACCTACATAAGGTACTCTCAGCGATAAAAGCTTCATTTTCATTCCTGTTTCGAGCATAGCTACGGGCCATGGATGCTACGGGCAAAGCAAGCCCACAGCTACCTCTTGTTCTTATCAGTAATTAAACAAGTAGCAAAGTCCTCACGGGGGTGAGTCTCATGAGCGCATTTTCGGAGTCCAGTTGAGTTCACTGTTCACTGTTACCTGTAAACAGATTGTCCCAAAACTACCACAAGAAATCACCAATCTTTATGAAAACACGAGTAGTCAATAATAAAATGAAAACAACAGAATGACATCAACCAAAACTAGGAAATTTCTTTTAAGAAAGAATTATACCTATATCGATCACAAGCACGGAGCCAGAAGCAGCTTGTTGAACCGCAACGCCGCGATTTGAAAATCGCATCCGCATATAAGTGCATAAGTATAGATTCCGCATAAAAATAGGGATATCTTCTTTGAAAATGAATGAATCAGGTTGATTTTTCCACAAAAAAATACTTCATTTCTTCCTGCATCTTTCGTTTGCTGGATGTATGCATGTATCTAGAACAGTTTGCAAGATTCCTCGATGTAGAAGTTCACACTGCAGCGTTAAATACCGACAAATGTGGAATCGCGGGGCGAAACCTTTTCTCAGAAAAATTATATCTTCTATTGCAATAAAGGAATCAAACTGATTCTTTCACTGAAAATGTATCCCTAAATTTCCGCATATTTCGTTCACTGCATGTATGCATGTGGATCTAAAACGGTTCGCAAGATTCCTCGATGTAGAAGTTCGTAGCGTAGCGTTGAATACAGACTTTTTGAACATTTTTATTTTTTTCTTGCAATCGTGCGGTCTACTTTTACTATGCCTATTTATAACCTATTGAGAAATGTGTAGACACATATGCAAAATTTCAACCCTCTACTAAATTTTTTAACATAGTGTAACTGGACTATTGAATCTTGAATCAAGCAGTGCACCATGCAAACGACCCTAGTTTGCAATAACGTCTGGTCAATGTCGTTCCGCGTTGGAATTTTCTATTCGCGAAGTAAACTAAACTATACCGCAATCCTCCAACGCGACCTTGAACCGTCGCCTTAATTCACGCAAATTCAAATTTTGATACCGTTTTTTATTCGAACTGAATAACAAACCATCAGAAGCGCTCGGAAAATATTTGCCAACTTTATAAATTATTCTTGATGTAGTTATATCGCAATACAAAAACTTACCTACAACAACGACCAACAAACAATAGGTAGGTACATAAGAGAAAGTAAAATTTTAAAATCATAAACTTGTCCATCGAGATAATGCAGATGCATGCAAGTGCTAAAGCCAAGTACCCAAATTCTTTCATCATAGAGATCTGCCGCATATCTTTGCACTCTCTCCTTTTCTATATCTTCTACATTTACTCAATGTAAACTTTCTTCCCTTGCGTTGCGAGTTGTAGAAAGCAAGTTCCGTTCTTAACGTTAGGTAGGTACCCACCTGCGTAGGCAGGGACAGGGTTTAATAAATTTTTATAGTTATAAGTATCTGCCTAGAACAATAATAATGTACCGAGCGAGTAACTACCTAAGTCCTACATTATTAAATGTAGCATACGTAGACGTACCAGGAACAAAACATGATCCGTGTACCTACCTATATCCTATATCCCATTCACGTTGTAAATTCAGTAACATCAGTTTTTTTGATGAACTTGAGGGATGAAGCGTTGGATTGGGTCAGGCGAGGGTTCAGGGTTCCTCCACCACATCTTCTGCTGGACTTTCAAAAAAATGTCTGTTTCGGAAATGGTCGAAGTAACGGAGCCTCAATTTAGTAAGTCATATCAAGGACATAATTTACCTTTACTTACATGTCAAATTCCAACAAAATTTAACCAATGGCGGTGGAGTTGTGGCAACGACGCGACGGCGTAGTTGTGGAGTCGACTTTTAGCAAAATTTTTACCACTTTTCACGATCGCTGTCTGTAATTCCGCCACCACTGGATGAATTTTGCAGAAATTTGACATGTATCTAGAGACGATGTACGTATAATAAGTTAACGTAAAAGCTCAACCTATATGAAAACACATAGCTGTCATATTCGTGCTTATCAATTTTGTAGATAGTTCCTTGGAATTTATTTCCAAACGGATCGAGTCCTCTTTAACCAGGACAGGCATTTTACTTTTTCGTCTGCACTAAAATTTACACATCTTGAACTTGAATCAAACTCCTTCTCAAGATACCTACGCGATTAGCATAGCTTTTGCTGCTTCTGAGCACCCGAAGCGATTTCCTTACATCATTGAATCGAATCAACTTCCTCAACCTTTCGACTCAATGCTTCTAATGTTCTAATGATACGTTGAATGCTGGAGAAATTGTAATGCATGCAAAAAAGGACTTCTAGAAACGTTCGAAAAATGTTGTTAAAATGTCTGTAGGTACACATCCTATAAAAAAAAAACACGTTCTTTGACAGGAACATTATCTGTTATTGAGAGAATAATTCAAAGATCTAGATACAAAACATGGTAAGTAGGTACGATGCTCAATCTAGGCAAACGGGACTTGTATACCTACTTACATTTTTAAACTTTCATTTATTCTACCGCAATAATTATTTTCATTACATCGGTCTTCTCGCAAGTTCAGTATTAAGCTCTTATACTGATGGGTGATATGTGATGGCGAAAAGAAAGTTAAGTTCACTCACCTTATTGTTGGTACGGCATGTTTCATTGTCATTATCATCAGTTTTCGATATATCATGTTTAGCAGTCAAGCTAACGGTCATATTGTCTGCGAATCAGAAGAAAACCATTATCATTTAAGAGTCAATTGTTTCCGCTTAATTTTAATTTTCCAAAACATTTCAAAGACAATATACCTATTTTCTCATATTACCTATAACGTATGAACATGTTTAAATCGTAAGTATCTACAATATTCTTAATGTAGGTACCGAGGTAGGTACGAATAAGTCACTGGGACGAATAAGTATACTTAGACAATAATATCCTGGGAAATCACCGAAAAATTCTTTGTAGGAGAAAATATCTAGCAAAAAACTTGATTACCTAATTGCATAATACCTATAGTAAACATCGGCTATATCTAGGTCACGCTAACATAAATACCTATAATGACAGGATGTATAACAAAGAAAATTTGCAAACGATGCAATAATTTAAATATTGTGATTGATAATAATAGGACCTTGTAGGTACAGAGTGTTTCTTTTAAAAGTACCCCTTCCATTAATTTTCGTTATCCCTAAAATTTTGTTTCGATAAAAAATCTCTTTGGATTTAATTATTTAATTAATTTGAACTCGAAAGTTTAAATAGTAGGCACCGAGGTAGGCACCTGTAATAGTTGATGACATAATAATTTTCATTAACCCTACCTACTCACGTCCAGAACATTTCAGGAGGAATAAGGAATTAGGAATTTTAGTTATTTTTTTGTTGTAAACGTAGAACACCTCTTATTTAGCAGAATATTTTAGTTCGCAAATACATACCTAATAGCTGTGTTACACTACATATTTTTTTGTCTATTTCAGTTATATGTACTATGACTACCTACTTTGTAGCACTGTTTTTGCGAAAAACAGTGTCACAAAATTCTACTTTGTGCAACTGAAAATAGTTTCTTTGTGCCACTGTTAGTTTTTTTACGTGTTTGTTGTGTTAATACATGAGATGTAATGACTTTTATATAAGTTGTATATGGATATTACAGTTTATGTATTTAAGTTGACACTTGTCAAAATAACCTCAAAAATTACAAAAATTTCGCAATTTCCAATAGAACAAACACGTAAAATGTTGTACAACACTCGTGGCTTGTTACACAAGATGCTTTCCGACACTCAGCCACTCACAGAACTCGGGCTGCGCCCTCGTTCTGCAAATTTCGCCTTCGTGTCTGAAAACTACTTATGTAACAGCCAACTCGTATTGTAAACTACTATTACGCCACTGTTTTGGCTGTCATTAATGACATAAACACAATTCAAATGTCAGTTTGTACATTTTTTAATTTTTATTAGGTAAATTAAGGCAAAATAGACAAAGTAGTATAAAAAACATGTGTTACAATTCCTTTTTGTAATACTCCTGCATTACTTAGCTCGCCGCCTCGCGGCTCGTTAAGCAAACTTGGTCGTTTTACAAAAATCGTCATTGTAACACTAGTTTCACAATATACTACCGAGAGTTCATTAATTAAATGGGTCAAGGGTGCCTGTGGATTCAAAAATGTCTGTCGAAACTAGCGTAATCCTTTTTGTAATAAATTTGTCAAACTTTGACAAGTTACGTCTCATGTTATTGATCTCTGATCTGCCATAAGTGCACGAGAATACTTCAAGTCCGAAAATACTCCTCGATCATGTAGGTTTTGTGCTTTGCCGTGAAAACCACATCTAAAATGTTCCGAAAACGAAAACTGCGACTGATTTGACAAAAATTCGATAACCAAAAAATTACAGACATCAAATGAACGATGCTAGTTCCGACAGATGTTTTCCAAGTCACAGGCACCCTTGACCCATTTAATTTATGAACGCTCGGTATTATTGTACAACTCGTTGTACAATTTCTTGAACTATCTGTCAAATCAACAATCAAGTTCATTGTTTTTTGACACTATTTTGGCGGATTGTTCAAGAAATTGTACAATAAATTGTGTATACCTAGTGTAATAGAGCTTTAGGAAAGGAAAAATTCGCGATTCAAATTAATTTTCCCCGCCACACGATGGCTGCCAAAAGTGGAATGCGTTGATGATGATTGGTTGTCATTGCTATGTTACTTTTGGGCAGTCAAATCACACAGGACGGCAGGAGTAGGAGGGACATTAAGCAAAGAATAGCACAAGGCTGAGTCGCTTCCAACAAAAAAAAACACTCTTATGTTCAGTGGTGAATAGAATACCACTGAACAATTGAACATAACCTTCAATGTTGACTGACAAATGTCAAAGATTCGTGATTAAAGAAGTCTAGACTCTAGAGTCCAGCGCTCTCGATGCATTCCTGACGAGTGACGACCACATCCTTGTGACGACCTAGATAGACCATGAGACTCTGGAGTCTCAGTGGAGTTGGGAATGAAAGCATTCCTAGTTTGATTGTTAGTCAAAACTTTTTCAATTCATAGCGGCCGAACGGAAAATGGTAGAAAATCGCGACTGCGCTAACTACGACTTATTTTATTGAGCTCAATGATTTATCTCACCGAGGTTTCGAATTTCTAAACTGAAAAACTTTCGGGAAATCAAGAAAACAACTGCCGGAAAATGTTCAAGAACTTATTACCCATTGTTTAATTTTTTGCGAACATGGGTTTTCGGGATAAAAGTTGAATTTCCAGTTTCTCCAGGCCAGTAAACTCCATAGTCATTGGTCTGTAGCCGACACGTCGACACCTCTATTTGGTAGGACCCATCACAAGGCGAAGTTTGCGCTGCATTTTATAAAATGTGTAAATTCGTTTTTCGAATAAGTCGATCTCCGGCAGGACGGGAGATTTCAGGTGAGTCAAGAGTACCGAGCGCACGTCGTTCCAGTCAAAAACAACTGTTGAATATTCTTCTCGAGAGATATTGGCCCGGAGAGTTTGAAAATTCATAGCACCCGACAACGCAATGGTTGAAAACTCCGACTTGAGGCTAAACTCAATTTTTTCGTTGTGTTGCTTCTCGCAAAATTTGGTTCGAGTTCATCGGGTAGTTTTTGAGTTATAAATGTTAAGGTCTTGAATTGTGACTTTTTTTCAATTTTTGACAGAATTTGACAGCTAGTAGACACTTTCAAAACTGTTCTGAATACAGTTTTCCAAGGGCTTTCAAATAACATATCGTAAATTGAGTTGCATTTGTCCTGTTATCCTGTCATTTGTTGACAGTTACACTCCCTTCCATTTGACAGATGACAACCAAACATCCCATAAACCAAATTTTATCATCTGCTCGACAGTTGAGTATCGTCGGTTATGTAGTAGGTATCTAGTTAACATTAACAGTAATACGCACGCGCGTTCAAATACAAAAATCCAGCACAATCACCAGTAGTAGGGGTAGGGAAAGTGAAATCCAAGATACAGTGCCGTCTTAAGGCATGGGTCCGAAGGGTCTATGTCCAGGGCCCCGGCTTTTTTGGGGGCCCCCAAGGCCCCCTTAAATTAAAAAAAAAAGACTTTTTCGCGAAAAATGTTGTTCTCATATCCCGTTTACGACGTTTATTCAATTATGTCACATTCTGAGCTGATCGTGCGCCTCCCCTTACCTCCCAAGAGTCCACGACGCTCCATCCCACTAAACTAATAATATGAGGCGTTTTGAGCAGGATCAGTGAAAATCGCGGAATATCGTACCTCAAATTTGTCATTCCAAAAAAAAAGGCCCCATTCCTGGCTTCATGGTGAAAATGCTATGTGAAGATTCCTTCAGCACTTTTTCTGGAATGAAAAAAATTTGATGCAAGAAATTCCGTGCTCTCCACTGCACCTGTACGTAAGGACAAAGTTTGCGTTTTAGTAGGAATGGAAAAATTCTTTTTTCCATCGATAACAAAACTGCCAATCTCCTACGAATGTTATGCAGATAGCCAGGTAAATAAATGTATAGGAAAAACATTCACACATTTTTCTGGCGATAGCATTTGAAATAAAATAATTATGTGCTCGATTATGTGTTTGTGTTTTCCGTTTTCATGGAGCTTGATAGCTGAATGAGTCCTAAATTTCCTTTGTTTTCCACGTTTTCTACACCCACCTTTCAAAATTATGTATGCAAATCCATCAATGTCAACGGTTCATAAATCAATAATGTGTGATACCTAGATGATGTGATTTGTTACAATTATAAAAAAAGATTCCATAACAGCATGATAGCTAATTGGAAGGTAATTTGACTAATTTGATTAGTGTACACTGTATCCTTCATACGAAAATAGGTGAAGCAAGAAAACAAATTGTGCTCACTTTGTTGACAAGCTTCAAAAACTATTATTTTCTGGGTTTGCTACTCTTGAATGGTCATTGTCGACAGTCGACGGGAGATCAGTGTCAGCGATCGTTGGTAAAATCCTGTCGTTGCGATAATTTCCCGACAGCCCGACACCAAGAAGTTTGAATGAACCAGTAGAAACAAGACAATAAAGATTGGATTATTGTCTACCTATAAACATAGATAGGTACACGCATCTATCTATCGTGTGATTAAATTCATTCTTAATTCAGGCAGACTGTGACGTTTAAAACGTATTTTGGACCTAGTCAAATTTAACAGGCTTATTTTTCAACTTCTCGTTCACTAAAGACTCGTTGTCGTTGTGCTGTGCATGTACTGACAGCGACGTTCCACCCAGTTTAGTAGTTTCTTGATGTACGTTCCTTCTGGCACAGCCTGCCTAAATTATAAATTCATTTTATCACAGGAGATCAATATGGTAATTCAGAATGAACACCTGTATTCATAGGTGGTGTTCATATATAAGGTGTTCCAGGTTTAACCGATAAAACTTTGTGAATAGATTCTCCTAGTCCTCCTGGCTCAGAAAATTATTATAACAACAGAATAGACCCTAATCTAGCGTATAAAACTTTTCCGGACTCCGGAAAACACATTACTTCTAACAACGCAAATGTTAAATTTCACAGCCGCCCAAGATGTAATTTCATTTTAATTGTACCTACTATACATTAATAGTAAATAGTTATCTACTGTTTAAAGTAGAGCTATTAAATTGTAAAATTTGACATTTTTGCTTAGAAATCATGTGTTTTTGAAGTCCGGGTGAGTTTTATATGGTAGATTATCATTTATCATTGAACATTGATAAATTGATAATAAACGTTTAGATATTATTAACTCGATTTAACTTGAAAAACGTTTCATTTCTAGCGCATATGTAAAACTTCACAGCCTCCAGAGATGTCGTGCTTCCTAAGAAAGATACAGGATGTCAAAGTTATATACCCTATACTTATAGAGAGGGTATTTTTTTAGACAGAGAGTCCCGAAATTGATGCAAAAAAATTCACAAGGCGACCGAAAATTAAAAAATAAGTAGACTTTCCTAATAAAAAGACCCTCGCAAACGTAATAACGGAGATACAGGCCTTCAAAGTTGGTTCTTTAAAACAGTTTTTTTGCATAACTTTTGAACCGTTTAACCGATTTTATCCAACTTCAAACCAAAGTTCACTGAAACAGGTCTTTATTAAACAATAATAACGCATTTCAGCAAACATTTTTAGGGGCGAAGATAATAGGGGATACCTCCCCCTTTCCCCCCCCCCTCATTTTTCACCCTCCTGAACTGTTTTAGGAATAGTTTCAATTTTTGAATTCTACATTCAATTTAGAGAAAAAAGTTACTTCGCAAAATTTTGATAGGAGGCTTCATTCTCGAGATAGTTGTATTTGAAACTTTGGAAAACATCTCAAAATCGCCACTTTCCAGGCCCCATTTTTTTTTTCTGAAAAACTCTCATGTTTTGCAGCAAAAATGGTGGTTTATTAGCCTTAAGCACCTAGAAATCTTATTTCAGTTGAGGTATCTTGAGTTTTCTTAGATTATAATTTTAAATGCCTTTGAAATTGAAAGTGGTGTTTTCGAGAGGTTTTCCGAAGTTTCAAAGGCAAATATCACGAAAATGTAGCCTTTAATCAAAGTTTTGCAAGAGTAACTTCTTTCTCCAAGTTGAACGTTTAATTCAAAATTGAAACCATTTAGAAAAATATTCAGGGTGGTAAAAAATAGGCGGAAAAGGGGGAGGTACCCCCTATTATCTTCGCCACTAAAAATGTTTGGTAGAATGCGTTATTATTGTTCAATAGAGACCTATTTGAGTAAACTTTGCTTCAAATTTGAATGAAATCGGTTCAACGGTTCAAAAGTAATGCAAAAAAACTGTTTCAAAAAAACAACTTTGAACGCCTGTATCTCCGTTATTACGTTTTCAAGGGTATTTTTATTAAGGAAGTCGCCTTATTTTTCAATTTTCTACCTCCCTGTGAATTTTGTTGCAATAATTTCTTGACACCTGTACAGTGTACAGGTGTCCCGGAGTAAGTGTTACAAAACTCACAGGGAGGTAAAAAATTGAAAAATAAGAGGACTTTTATCAATAAGCATCGCCTCGCAAACGTACCGTATGATCAAAAACTTTCCTCCTCTAGGCAGGCTGTGGCCTGGCTAAAATCAGCCTCGTTTGCCTGAGAATGGCCAGACCACAGCCTACCTGGAGGAGGAATGTTTTTGATCATACGGTATAATAACGGCGATACACGCCTTCAAAGGTTTTTTTTTTAAACAGTTTTCTTCATAAAACTTTTGAACTGTACAACCGATTTTATTCAAATTCAAACTGAAGTTCACTAAGACAAGTTTCTATTGAAAAATAATAACGCATTCGCATTTCGCATTTCAGGGGCGAAGATAATAGGAGGTACCGTTTCCCTTTCCCCCTATTTTTAACCCCCCCTAAATATTGTTGAAAATGGTTTCTATATTTGAATTAAACGTTCAAGTTGAAAAAAAGTTACTCTTGCAAAATTTTGATTAGAGGCTTCGTTTTCGAGATATTTAGGTTTGAAACATTGGAAAACATTTCGCCACGAAATCGAAACTTTCGTAAATCGAAAGTTCGCTTAAAAATTAAAATCCAAAAAAACTCATGATTCCTCAACTGTAATGAATTTTCTGGGTGTTTTAAGTTGATAAACCACCATTTTTGCTGAGAAACATGGAGTTTTTCAGGAAAAACCAATTTGGGCCCTGGAAAGTGGCGAATTTGAGATGTTTTCCGAAGTTTCAAACCCAAATTTCTCAAAAATGAAGCATCTAATCCAAATTTTGCGAGAATAACTTTTTTTTCAAATTGAACGTAGAATCCAAAAATTGGAACCGTTTCCAAAAATTTTCGTGACGGTTAAAAATAGGGGGAAAGGGGGGAGGGTACCCACTATTAACTTCGCCTCTTGAAATTCTTGATGAAATGCGTTATTATTATTCAATAGAAATTTGTTTTAGTAACCTTAGGTTCGAAATTGAATGAAATCCGTTGAACGATTCAAAAGTTATGAAAAAAAAAATTGTTTTCAAAAAACAACTTGAAGGCCTGTATCTCCGTTGCTTAACGTTTCAGAGGATATGTTTGTTAAGAAAAGTCCCCTTATTTTTTAATTTTCTATCTCCCCGTGAATTTTGTAACACTTAATTCAGGACACCTGGTATATCTTCTTGATCTCTTCTCGAAATTATGGCCAGGGCCGTCTCTAGACATTTGGCCGCCCTCGTGCAAAAACTGTTAGGCCGCCCCTTTCTCCATTTTTAAAGTTGAATTTTGTATATATATAGCTCCCTTAATTTGAATTTTATTTTATTGGAATAACAGAAACAGCGACTGGAATTGCAATTTTCGCATTTTGAACCTTTCAAAATGTTCAGGGGCGGCCGTGGAGGTGAAATATAAAAAGCAAAAAAAAGAAAAAACGCATTTCTGCCCCGAAATGCCGCCCTCTGAGTCTGGCCGCCCTTGTGCCATGCACGAGTTGCACGCCCGCTTAAGACGGCCCTGATTATGGCAAAAAAGTAGTTTTTTTTTTTTAAATTTGAATACCTTAATTGTTTCTTAGGAAGCGAGTTAGATGCAAAATATTATTATGTCATGTTTTTCTTAATAATCGGTTAAATCTAGGACAGTACCTAGTTAGGACACTTCCTCGGACACCTCTATAGTAATTTGAGATTTGGGTTCGTGCCTTACTACAGCTGACTGTCACATTGCTATAGATGGATTTGTAGGGTTCGTTGACCAAAAGAAAAATCTAGGTGATCCCTAGTTAGCTTTAATTAGGATCTTTTGGGCAACCGGCCATAGGCGCATGGGCATTGGTGCAGGAAGACATTAGTCGGTTCAAGAAGTGAAGTAGGTACCTATGTTACATAAATATTACGATGCAGACATAATAATTTTTTGATTATTTGTATAGCAGAATTGGACCTACCAACCTACCTCTACGTCTGCTTATAAGAAAGTTGAATATAGGCACACTACACCGTACTGATAGCATTTTGAAGGAAGGTAGCAAGGTAAAAATTACTATTTCTATTGTAGGTACTTTACATTGCAGGAAGTTGGCTTACCCATAATCGTTCATGGACATGAGCACAATGTTCGTCGAAAACCCTAAATTGCATCGAATTTAAAGTCAGGAAACACAGAAATTTTGAAGAAAAGTATTGACAAATAACCTCTAAAATACGTTCGACACATTTTTGACAGATCGATTAGTAGTAACGCTGGTAGTAACTAGTAACTACCTACTAGATATTCAGGGTTTCGTGGAAATACCCGTTGAGATCTTTAATATTCTGCCGGTAGGTATTTGGAAATAAAATTATTCAACAGGTTGATTAGGTGGGTTGGTGGGTATAAGTACATACCTATTTAATTATTAATTCTTTCTTTATTTTCCATTCATACATTTAATTCAGTAGCTACTTAGCTACTGATGACAGCGTACTTGTATAAAAAGTACCTACCTAGGCACCTACTCGTACCTATACTTTTAAACAGGTGATCCAGAAGCGTCGGATCAATATAATAGTCCTTTATAAAGCCCTGAAAATAAAAAAAATCCTTGGACTTTTACTTTTGATGGTACGATTGGTACGAAGGGTCAAAAGGTAGTGCCTTGGAACCCTTCTAGTTTCGTTAGTTCAAAAGAATTAATTGAAGTGTTGGGGCAGAATTATGAATAAGTATTAAGTACCTACAACTGGATATGTTGTGATTTTCCGTTTCTCTGTCAAGGTAAGTCAGAAACCTCGGAAATTATTTTTCTTCCAAAGTGCTACCGCACTATTTGGTGCGGCTGGTTCCTCGATGATGTGAATCAGAAGATCACACGGTTTTGTACCAAGGAATTTTTTTAGATAGACTGGGAGAACTTGGATTTTTTTTACTTCATGAATCGTATAGTAAATGGAAACCTAGAACACACCTACTAATGTATGGTCCGAAAGTTTTGGGAAATTTTTAAAAGCTAATAACTTTTTTGGATATTTTTGATTTTGTAGCTTGATAAGTAGGTACATATTGCAAAAACAAACATCATCTATAGCAATACCAAATTCATATTCAACATATTGAAGATGAACCATTATCTTTGATGGCTCTCAGTTTTCTGCTGCCATGTTCGATCATTTTCTGGACAACAACAGGATTAATTTCTTTGAGCTCCTGCCTCCCAATGTACCGCAAGCTCGACCAATATAAGATTTTTGGTAAGTGTTGAGCAGGATAGTATACGACAAGAGATGGGAAGCTGCAAATGAAGACCAATTACGGCGTCGCATTTTTTTTCAATAACATTAAAGAATTTCGCATTGGAGAAATCGATCCTGGAGAATTATGGAACATGGCAGAAGAAAATCGAAATCCATCGAAGATAATGGTCCATTATCAATATCGTGAATATGAATTTGTTATTGTTATACATATATGATGTTAATTTTTGCAGTATTAAGTTAAAAAATAAAGACTATTCATAGGAAGTTATTAGCTTTAATTAAACAATTTCCCAAAACTTTCGGACCATACGTTAAACTTTGACACTTTTTATTAATAACTCTTGCACCACCAGTCAACCAGAACATTTTAAAGAAGGGTTCAAAGTTCGAAGGGCCACTTTTTGACCCTTCATAACTTCAAAAATAAGAGCTTGAGTTTTTTGATAATTTTTGTCAGGTTCATAAAAAATCCATTAAGTATACTGTATGTTGTTTTGGTCCGACACTTTTGAATCAACCTATTCTATACAGAATAACAAGCATTTATAAAATAAAATTTTAAAGAATCTAATTGGTGCTAGAACTATGCTAGGAATTATTTTTGCCTTGTTTATTCCACTGATGTTCATCTACTATTTATTATTCCTGTTGGCGTTAGGCCATAAAATATTCACATTATTAAATCACTCACTAATTATTATTATTATTATTACAGGAAGGTACAAACTTTGGTATATCTACCTATGATAGGTTGCAGTGCAGCTATCTAATCATTGACTTTGCATAAATATTCATAGAGCGCACATGGCAAAATTCAACAGAAGAAAATTCGTTCTGATTTACAAGGAAATTCAACAAGGATTTTTTTTGTTTTTTAAGATCACTTACGCGTTCAAATAAAATCCAAAAGTGAACTGTCAAGTTTTGCTGGAGTTCCGGTGACTTGTGGAAAAAAGTGAGAACGCACTTTCTATCAAGACACACCAGGTAGAGGTAACTTTAACTTCAACATCAGCGCAGGTGTTTGAGTGTAATCCACCGCGCGGCTGTCGAACAACTGAGGACAGAAGCGCGTGTAGTTCATTAGTTCAAAATAATGTTGCAATCTCATTGAGAACATTCAGTCAGTACCTACCTACCACCTATAATGAAAAAAAAAAACAACTCTTGTACCAAATCAAAATTTTTGATTATCAACATCAATGTTTTTAATTTAGGTAAAGTGTTAGAAAGATGGTTTCAATTTCAGCAAAAACACCGATCGGTTGAAAAATGTAACGCCAAGTTTATAAGTAGGTAAAGGGTGGAGGTGCAAGCAGTAGGGTACCTGATTCATTTTATTGGTACATATTGCAGAAAATCCATGCAATCGCTAGCTAAGTCGTTAGATTACCCTTTAATAATTTTTGTTGATAAAACCGGGCATTAGGTAGGTACTCCTACCTAATCATAATATTGATGAAATAATAAAAATTTTAATAATTGAACGAACGAGAAAAAGAATGACACGGATCAATACCTACGCAAACGTTTCAAACGTTGAACCTGCTGCCTAAGTAAAGGTAGCTAAAGCTGCAGGCGTACAAGGTGATTCATAGGCACCAAAGGGTCACTGTGAAATTTCTCATATTATTTCCCTCGTCATTTGATCCCTCCTTTAATCTATACTGCTCTAAGGAGTTCAATAAAATCTTCTGAAATAACAAAAATAGCGGGTAGGTACCTATTAAATATAAGTAGTACCTATATTTATCTATCTCTACCGAGATCTACACGTTGCTTCAAAATAATGTGCATCTTTGGCGGCCGCGGAATTGAAAACGCTTAATACTAAATGCTTTTGGTAAGCCAAATCGAGCTTAGCTTTGCTTTGCTCTGGATTCCGAACGCGCAAACTTTGAGACACCCTGTATAATGTTCAACTGTTTAAATGAATGATAGGTACCTATTGGGATTAATGGGGATCGTTTTGCTGTTGTTTGTACTTCGTGCGTATCAGCGTACCTATTTATTTAGGTATAATAAATAAGTAGCATAATTTCAGTTTTTAAATTATGTTTAGTTACGTTTAGTTTTCCTAAACAAAGCGTGTTACTATACCATGCCATCTGTGAAAAAATTATACTATTTACAAGAAATCCAAGTACCTATGTATTTAAGAACTGAATCAAAATTTCGAAAAAAATAAAATAAAAAATAGTTGTTTCCGCCCGGGATCGAACCGGGGACCTTCCGCGTGTTAGGCGGATGTGATAACCACTACTCCACGGAAACGATACTTAAAGTTGGTTAAAGCGTGTTGAGGTGATCGAGGATTCTTTGAAATCTGGTTTTGGAGATTTCCATGTGAAAATAATTAAAAATTACAATACTTAATAAATGGTATTTTTCACGTCACCGACCGGGTGTTTACTTTTTATTCCCATTTTCTGGCATAAAGTGGTTAATGGTACCTAATAAGGGTACCTACCTAACGCGATTTTGATAATTCCAAAAGTAGGAATAATAGACTGAAGACAGTGTCCAAGAAGGTTCAGTGAAAGGAAGTTTACTAGTTTTTAAGGTAAAAATTATTAAAGTCACGCAGTGTATTTCCGGCGATCGGCGGTAGATCGCGATTTGAACAATTTCAAAAGTGGGAATGGACTAAAAACAGTGTCCAAGAAGGTTATGCGAAAAAAAATTGCGGATTATCCACTCGTTTTCAAGAAAAAAATCACTGAAATTTGAGAACCACACAATAGTATATTATATACCAAGGTTGAGAAAGTATTATTATAGCTGAAGCGCCAGTTTAGATCCCGAAGCGCAGCTGAGGGATATAAGGCGCTGAAGCTATAATAATTTTCTCGACCGTGGTTTATATAGTATTTTTTTTACTACTAGAAAAACGCCATTCTAATCCAGGAAGAGGTTAATAATGATGTACTTCACGGCTAGTAGTAGAAAAAATATATTTTCTACGTCGGGCGAGTATGCAACTCAACAAACAATTAAAGAAGGCGGGTTACGAAGAATAAGGTGGTATATTAAGCACTTTCCTTTTACAACAAAACTCACTGATATGATCCAAGTTAGAGAGAGAAAGAGCGAGGAATCACATGCGCGAAAGTGAGATACCACTAGCAACTTAGGTCAAAATACTTAGTTCAGGTTGTAAGAGGAAAGCACCTCCCATGGGCGCCCGCAGGATTTTTGTCAGGGGGGGGGCAAATAGCTTTAGTTAGAGAACGTCACATACCTACCTGGCCTAATTTGCGAAGTCCTTTAGATTAGAAATTTATTAAAATTTGTTTTTTGGACAAAATGTATAAAAATTTACTTCAAAATAGCCAGGTCAATAGTTACACTCGTTCATTATCTTGAAAAAACCCCTAGTGTTTTAAACCAGAGGTGCAGGTGAACCCCTAGTGCAGCTTTTTAGTGGCTTATTAGTTCTTAGAAATGTTTTGATAATAAACTGCTTTTAATCCAAAGCTCTTTACAGTGTTTATACCAAACGGAAAAAATAACATAATCATTTCACCCTATATTGGGCAGTGGAGCTGGTAGCTGGAATGCACAAATTGCAGATCGTTACCTAATACCTACCTACCTACCTATCTACCTATTTTATGACTTTACGGGTAGCTATCTAATTTAGGTAGAAGCCTAATGAAATTTCAAATTGCTCTAGCAATTCAAGAAAATGTAAATTACCTTCTCAAAGTTTTTTCTTTCGAAAATGAATTTTTTTTTCCTTTCTCGAAAAAAAAAATTTTTTCGTAAGGAAGAATTTATTCAGCTGCTCCAGAGCCAGGGGGGGGGGCAAGTGCCCCCCCTTGCCCCCCCTCCGGGCGCCCATGGCACCTCCTGTTTCTGCGATTCAGGGTTGCGTTCGAGAACTACACTATTCTGCGATTGTTGCAGAAATGACCGTTCGAGATCTCTTCTTCGCGCACTATCGGTAACGCAGTGAACCGTTCGAGAACTCAAAACGTGTCGCGTTCATGTGACAAAATTCGCAGGACCTCCTAGCGTTGTGAAAGTTACTCGTCATGCGCACCTCAGCACCCCACATATTTCTCTGTCAGACTTTTTTTAATTTGACCATAATCGTTTCGATTGGGTACTTACGTGGTAGGCAGTACCTATAAAAATGGGTACTTCATCAGAAAAGCCTACTTTACTTCGAAACTAAACAGCACTGCGATTGCCAATCAGTGAGATTAACAGTGACATTTCCAGCACAGCGAAAATCGTTCGGAAAGTGGTAGTTACTTTGCCTTACTTGATACCCCCACTCCAAAAATGTAAAAATCGCAGAATAGTGTAGTTCTCGAACGCAACCCAGGTTGCGATCGGCCGATGGCGACCAGAAATACAGAACAACAGCTCACTCGAAGCATGTAGAAATCAGACAGCCTATAGTTACCAACTGTACTCTCCAAAGACCAAAGAATACATGTGGGCACTCTTTTTGAGGTAATAAAATAGCGTACATTTGCTTTTTACATTCTGAATAAGCCAATAAATGTACTCTTTTTGATTTATCTAGACGAAATTTTCCCATTCCCTTTCTATATAATTCTATAGACCATATTACCAACATTAGGCGCTTTCGTTTTGCCAGCAGGAGCTACTCGGGGTAGATCACTAGACAAAGAAAGTAGATCCAGCGGGGCCGTCGTGCAGTCTACCCGGAGCAGCTCCTGGCGCAAAACGAAAGCGGCTACTGTTATAGATTCAACCCAGACAGCACGAAATGTTTTAAAAATATTTGGTAGTAGTTGATGAATATTTACAACATTCTATAAATGTTTACAAAATATTCGTCACAAATATTACAGAAATATTAAGGTGAAATATTGTTCCAACATTCAGTAAATATTTTGAATATTTATTGAATATTTAGCAGTAAATATTATCAAAATATATAGTGAACTTAATTCCTCTAATATTTACAGTATTCTAGGCAATGTGGCTTCCGGTTTTTGTTTTGGTCATTTGCACGGAGCTTTGAAATATAGAGTTAAGTTGTGTTGGAGATAGCGTTTCACATCCCTTAGACTTCAAGTGTAGTTTGCCTTAAATTAGCAAAACTCGGTTTGCGGTCCTGAAAGTGCCTTTTTAACAACCTACAATAGGTTTTTGCTATGTTACGGTTGAAATGATTCATAATGTCGTGAAATACATCCGTTGTTTTATTTGTTTCGTACAAATATGTCACTTACTTTATTTCGTACAAATATGTCACTTTAATTTATTTCGACACCAATTGGTAATTTATGTAGCAAGTACGCGGATAAATCCGCTTGTTAAGGGACGAGGCGGTAGCCGAGTATCCCTAGAAGCGGATGAGCCGCTGAATCTTTCAGATATAGTTAGCAAAATTCATGTAGCGGACATCTGCGTGTTCACATAGTAGTTTACCCAGAACCACTGAATCTTTCCAACGGCCTAGTAGCACAGGTGGTCAGTATATCCCAGGTCAGTATCTGCCTGTGATGCGGAGATTGCGGGTTCGATTCCTGCTGTAGCCTGGGCGTTGTGTCGTCTTTGAAAGGCAATTTTTCAGCTAAATCAATTGTATATGAAATAAAGACGAGCTCCTATGGCCAAAAAAGGCCGATAAGAAGAAAAACAAACTTTTTTTTAATTTTTAAAAATACCCGGTTCTAAATGTTTCAAAATATTTTTGGCAAATATTGTACAAATATTAAAAATCGGGACATCAAAACATTCAATAAATATTTATACAATATTCACTGAATGAATTCCAATATTTTATAAATATTATAATATTTGGCTTTTAATATTTTACAAACATTTTGAAAATGTTTATGTGCTGTCTGGGAAGAGTGAATCTCATACGATAGTGAGAGAAATGGGAGTTCCCATGGCGCAACTGATCATGCGCCCTCCTTACCTCCCAAGCGCTCACGACGCTCAATCCCACTAAGTTAATCAAAAAAAGACCGGTTTTCTGACGAAAATTTACAAGAAGCGCAAAATTTTTGTGAAAAAAGTTTGTTTATCAAGTACTGTGCTGAAAAAGTCAGACAGTTGAATCGCAAAACGCTTGAAATATGCCGATTATTCTTATTATGTCAAAAAAATTTCGCCTGCAGCGCTACCATTCGTTAGCTTGCGCCATCATCGTTCATTACCTCTGCCCCCTCCGCGCTCAAATTTTGGCTACACCACTGGGTTGGGTTTCCACACCCCTTCTCGCGGGGGTTTTGGCCTGCGGTGCTGCTCGCCTTACTCGCGTTCTTTTTTCTTCATATTTTCATAAGGGAGCCCCTCATTGCTTTGTGTCCGGGGCCCCATTTGTTCAAAAGACGGCACTGTGATGAATGAAATAGGTATTAGTAGGTATTTCTACAATCCCCCACAATTCGGGGAGAGGGGGGATTTCTCCCATGTACTAATGTAATACTTAGATGGCTTAAGAACGGATCATCATGGAGACTCCGATAAGCGATAAACGACGAACCTTCTGCAAATAGTGGGATGTGCTCGTCAAGTATAGGAGGAGATTTGAAGATGATACTTTCTTACAAAATTTTTGTCCAATTTATTAGGGTTTGAAATATATGTTTTTCGAGGCAAAAACAACATGCAAAAGTTTCAGCCAAAGTTACCGAAATCACTCTCGTATAATAATAATGTTACGAGCGGCGATCCCGTACATATTGGAAAACACTCGACCTTTCTGGATCCTTAAATCCATTAGATCGCAGTGTAGAAGTCTAGAGCGATCTGGTGCATTCCAGAGCGTTCGTGTATGTGAAACTGGATGGAGACTCCAACGTTCGATCAAGGCACATCAGTCCACTTTGGCGGAGGTGCAGATTCCAGAACACATGGAAAGCACGCAGAAGGTGTGTGTGATTATTCAGGAATAGTCTAGAAACCGCATATGCCAGGCACTATGGAATTTGCTGGAAGTAGACAGAAAGCTCGGGAACGCTGTTCGGAGGCCTTATATAAGGCATCAGCCGGCAGCTCGCGGCAGTATTGAATTAGAATGCGAAGTGGTAACGCAAGCGAAACAAGCGAAGTACCTGCGATATAATTCCAAGCGTGAATAATTGTTGGTGTATTGATTGTAGTACGCAGAAATAAACAGTGTTTGTTTTAAAACACTCGTCTCAATTATATTCGAACCCGTACGCGAAATATCGTAACAATAATTACAATATGAATAGTCGTGCGTATAGCTCTTTTTGGCTCTTGATTGCTCACATTTTAGCACCGTTTCCATAATTCAACTCGAAAATCAACAGCTACAAATCCTCTTGTCACTTTATCAAAATTTTTAATTGAGAAATGAAATCAGTGACCCAAAAAACATTCGAGATGATGCCCAACACATCATATTCAAGACCAAACTAACCTGATTCAAGACGCGCACCCCAAGTATAAAGAGTTACAGCCCCCACTCGGCTTGTGGTTGACGTATCGCACCGGCGATGACAGCATCGCATCGGGGTCATCATTTTATGCTGAAGTGTATTTTTTCAAGGTTCAAGGCGAGTGCTTGTGGACCAAACAGTTAAAAATTCCCATTTCATGAGCCATGAGCCCCCTTAATATAAACAGAATTTCATTTTAATGCAAAAAAGTAAGCTCCTTGAGTCTAAAGGCGGTCGAAATTATCTTCCACTCTTTTTTGAATGACCACTGCAGCGACTTTGAAGAACTCTTCCAATTCGAATGAATCCGTCATAACTCGACTTCTAGCGAACGCAGCGCCTCGACAATGGCGGTATCGTGACTCGCTAGCTCAGCCTAATCAAATGTGCAACAAAAGTGGATTCAATGCTAATCGTAAATGTTTGATAATCAATCATCATAATTTTGACCCCTCATATTTTCCAGTTTCAGACCAATTACATTTCTACAAAAAAAATGAGTTCGCAAACCTCGATTAATTCAGAAATGATACCCCACACCAGTGGCGTAGCTAGGTGTTCAAGGACCCTGAGGCAAACTGTTTCGAGGACCCCTAGTAGTCCAGTCAAATTAAGCAAAATTCGGGTCAAACCGGAAATAAATTCGGAAGTTGAAAAAATTTGGTGGATCGATGCAGAATCTAACGTAGTATAACATACCGAAATTCCCGGAAATTCTAAGGCTTGCATTTTTTCTAGGACCAATAAAAGAGCGCCATCCTTGAAAGTTTTTCGATTTTTTCTGAATAACTTGTAAACTATTACCTTTAGAACACCTAGAAATGTAGCCTGTTGAATTACCAAGACATCAGTACTTGACTCATTACTTTCTGGTCAATAGTCTTTGAGATACAGCTTCTCCCAGAATGCAGTAAAAATCACTCAAAATTTATTTCCGGGTTTTACGTAACAATTTGCATAGTTTCAGTTCACGGGTAGTTACGAGGACAGTAAATGTGCGGATTTCAATATGTTTTGCATATTTGGAAAGCCAATTCAACATTCAGTATCACATTTTTGTCTAGAAGTCGCCAACTTCAAAATGGTACTTTTCCTCGACCTTTGAAATCGATACTTGATGTTCCGAAGAATCCCCAAAAATCGATTTTTTATCATACCATGCCATTTGCTTCAATTCCTAAGTAGGGCAAAACCATCCAGGGAATATATTCAGAATTGAATACCAAAAAAATAACTTATTTCGGGGTCTTTCTCCTAGTGATGGTTCCTGAGCTTTATGGATTGAAAGACTAAAACGATCTATTTGGAAGAAAGATAGGTAGTCCGGACACTGACCACCTATTAACTGCTGAATACTGTACGGACCTTGCATTTGATGATGCAAAATGCCACTTAGCAGACGTATTGAATATACTTTTGTACTTTCCACGTCTGCCAAGTGACATCTTACACCTCAGATGCAAGGTCCGTACAGTATTCAGCAGTTAGTGTCCGGACCACCTATCTTTTTTCCAAATAGGTCGTTTTAGTCTTTCAACTCATATAACTCTAGAACCATCACTGGCAAAAAGATTTCGGAACATGCTACTTTTTTGGTATTCATTTCTTCATATATTCCCTGGATGGCTTTGCTCTACTTGAAAAATTAGGCAAATGGCATGCATGGTACCTATGAAAAAAATCGATTTTCGGGGATTTTTCGGTAAATCAAGTATCAATTTCAGAGATCAAGGAAAAGTACCATTTTGAAGTTGGCGACTTCTAGACAAAATTGTGATACCGAATGTTGAATTCGCTTTCCAAAAATGTGGAACACATTGAAATCCGCACATCTGCTGTCCACGTTACAGCCCCTGAACTGACACTATGCAAATTGTTACGTAAAATCCGGAAATTAATTTTGAGTAATTTTCACTGCGTCTTAGCAGACGCTGTATCTCAGAGGCTATTGACCATGGAGTAATAAATTTAGTACTGATCTCTTGAGAATTTAACGGGCTACATTTGCTTTGCTGGTTTTTCTGTTCTAAAAGTGATAGTTAACAAGTTATTCAGAAAAAATCGAAAATTTCCAAGGATGGCGCTCTTTTATTGGCCCTAGAAAAAATTTCAGTATGTTATTCCACGTTGAATTCCGCATCGATCCATCAAATTTTGTCAACTTCCGAATTTATTTCCGGTTAAAACCTATTTTGACAGGACTATAGATAGGTATCTAGGTAATACCTACCTAGTGAACAATACTTCTTTTCTTTACTCTTTCATTCTTTTTCAATATGCTACGACAAATCACATTGCAATGAGATCAAAATTGGGGCACCGTTGACTTAGTTTCGATTACTTTTATAACAGAACTTTTTTCAAATTTCGAATTTGTGTTTAAATGGAAAGCGCCCATCGTAATCAGCAGGCTCTATACAGGGTGTCCCGAAAATACACCGACAACGTTCTAGGGCAGCTTCCTCTCATCAAAACAAGAAAAAAAGTTCCTATGAACATGGGTCCGAAAACGCTTCCTAAGGGAGCTACAGGCCCCTAAAGGTGGGACCCTGAAGATGGTGTTTATTTAATATTCCCAGAACCGTTCAAGAGAAATCAATCAAACTTGACACAATAATTAACCTTCTTATGCCCAACAAAATTTGAATGCTCAACAAAAATGAAGTTGCTTTGAAATAGTTTTTCTTTCGCCTTGAATACCGTAATTAAAAATCAGCATTACTGACCACGTTTTCATAAATTCAAACTCAAATATCTCGTAAACGGTACGTCTAGCGAGGTTGAACAGGGGGGGCTTTTTTTGAAGAAAGCTCCAATATTTCATAATTTCTTGTTTAATTTGAAAACAATCCACATTCAAAAAAGTTTAAGTTATTTTTACCCCCACACCTCAGTCTGACCACTCTGACCCACCCCTGGTAAATTATTTTGGAAATAATCTTGCTTCATTTTGTTGAGCACAAGAAGGTTAGTGGATCTGTCAAGTTTGATTGAATTCTCTTAAACGGTTTCGGAGATATTAAATGAAAACCATCTTCAGGGTTCAACATTTAGGGGCCTGTAGTTCCCTTAGGAAGCGTTTCCGGACCCATGTTCAAAGGAACTTTTTTTCTTGTTTTGATTAGAGGAAGCTGCCCTAGAACGTTGTCGGTGTATTTTCGGGACACCTGTATAGTTATTCAGAAATGGCATCAACATGATTCGATAGCAGTGTAAGTGCTTGCAGCAAAAAATAGTCATGTCCCCCTTGTACCCCTCAAATCCCGGACCAGCAGGGGGTAATCGAAAAGAACAGCGGGCCAAATTATTCATTTTGGAACTAGGAACAATTATGCCTAAGTTCTTGTTTGTATCACAAAATGCAGGATTGTACCAGATTATGTTGTGAACCGTTAGTACCATACCTACTTCCTACGTTACGCGTTTCGTCACTTGTGTCGAGAGTTTACTTACACCCTACACTATTTGGCTATGAATTCAAATTCCTTGTATCCTTATTCACAAAAGACAGGTTTCCACAAATGTTAAGAAGTATTTTATTATCATTATTTCTATCACTTAATCGAATTTAAACTGTACTTGCTCGCTAGTCCAACTCGACTAACTCTAAAAAAATCTTCCTTGCTGGAGCCAGGAAGAGGGACCTTCTAGAGGGGATTTGTGCTGAGGTAACGCACGGATCCCTCAAATAGGTATCTCTCGCGGTAATATTCTAGACTTGCGAGCATTAATAGGGTGATTGCATGAAATGCGTTCACATGATCACCGGCAGGCAGCGCAAGGATCGACAGTGATGTTTTGACGTTTGTTAGCGAATTGCATTGGAGCACATAACAGGGCCGCTATTCTTGAATCGTGTGAGAAAAGTCCCTGGGAGTAAAATACATTCCGCAGTACACTGATGTAACGAATGTTGCCTAAAATCGTGGTTTTTAGGCAACTTTCGCTACAGAAGTGTAGTACGGATTATATAAAACTCCCAGGGACTTTTCTCACACGATTCAAAAATAGCGACCCAGGTGTAAGGCATTGTTAGAAATGATTAGAAATCACAATCTCGATCTCGTTAACGCCGAATAAACCAGTATGTGAACAAAACACGAAAAAATGATAGTATTTAGTGAGGTTAGCAGGTTAAGGTGCGTTCAGTCAGCTTATTTAGCCGCAAGTTTTAGTTTTAGTCGTAAGCGCAGCGATGCTCATTGGCTGTCATGAGCCAGCCTCCTCAGATCAGCCAATAAGCGATGCTGCGCTTACGACTAAAATTAAAACTTGCGGCTAAATAAGCTGACTGAACGCACCTTAAGTCCGGTTGACGTTGACTCCGACATGGATGAAACTTGACAGATGACAATGACACTATTGACATTTTGCCATAAACGCCCTCTACATGCAATCACCCTATTAAGAAAAATCCACCAAATCTGCTCGAGACATAATAGTATATTAACTATCTATATTGAGTTTAATGAGATAATAAGACGTAATACCTAATTACCTACGTAATATTAGTTGTCTCCCTTTTACGACTTGGGGTAACTCGGGATAAAGCCGTGTATTGTGCCAACTGGTAACTGGTGTACTCTCCTTGGGTGTACTGCTGAACTATGCAAGCATGTTATCTAAATTTCACAATAATGAATTGTAAGGGTTGCATGTGATTGATCCAAGAGAGTGGCGTTGTAGGTTCAGCTGTTTGAACCATTGAGTTTGCGATTCAGTGATGGTGGAGGCGTCCAGTTTGTAGTTTCCACTGCTAATTCCGTGAGGGTGAACCGATTGGAAAGTCGAGGACTTATCAATAAATAACAATAGAAAGCTTCACTGAAGCTATTGTCTGAAACGTTGGACTTCAGAATACCTAATATGCCACACAGGTTGCTCTCAATGATACTTGAAATTCTTAAATAAAATGTATTTAAACGGCATTGTCTAAATCTAAATACATAATTATCTCACACTTTCCACTTAAAACATAAAACGAACAGAACAAAATATCAAAGTCAATCATATCAGTTTTTCTAACCACCAACATTAGAATGAAGTTCAAAAAAAAAGAAACAAATTTCTTGGATTTTATGATTTAATGTCCTGATAAATGACGAGAAAATATATAATTAACAAATAATCTAAATTTTTCTTACGATGTAGTTAAAAACCTGCTCATTGAATAATTTAAGATATTTAACGTGTCACAGCAAAAAGAAAAAGACTGGAGGAGACAACCCTGCATGGGGGGTCCCGGAAATTAGTTTCACCAAGGGGACAGGAAGCAATCTCTTATTTATTACATTCGATATTTTTACACATTGTATTTATGTATAAAAAAGTTTACATGGTGGTTGTAAATCACTACAGTACAGTCAGTCATTCCTGTAAATGAAGAGAGGGTCCGCAGTCGTGTAAACAATAAATTATGATTATACTTATTCTAGCTCAGAAGATTTTACGCCATTGAAAAGGAGGAGAAAAAATATAATCGGGAAATGTGAACTGAGCAAACAAAACTTCCACAGCTCAGTTTATGAAAAGTTTTTTTCAAGATAGAAAATCGTGTTTGTTCTGTTTGCCCCTTGATCTGCTACAGTGTAACTAAGATTCCACAAACGCAACTGATCCTTCGTGTCATACCATTAGACATTAGTGGTAATAGCACTAGACATCTTTGAGATCTAGAATATCTGAAATCTTGAAACATGTATAGAATGATAAACACGTCGTAATGAGGAGACTTGAAAAATCATTTATTACAATACACCTAATGAACCACAAAACCTACATATTAATTTATCTAACAATTATATTAGTATATGAGTGTCGTCCATACGTTGGATTGAAAATCCGGGACCCGACGATGGATAACGGAGCGGTAAAAATGCCCTGAGCTCGGGTCTAAGGGCTGTGTCTGAGAAAAAACAAGCACACCCGCTCACACGTGCATTTTTAGCACCCGTGCAAGGAAGTCGGGTGCAAAAGAGGGAGGAAAAAACGCAACCCAACACTTGGCTCCTTACAACCACAATATATTAACATAATTTAATTCCGAATTCTTCAAATATAATAATATGGTTGATACAAACTGTGTTAAAACTTTAAAAAAAATATTCAAATATTGTGGTGGTAGGTGGTAGGGGAGGGAACACGGACTCCAAAGCAAATGTACAATAGAAATAACGCTGGCTTATCCCCTCCGAGTGTTGATTAAATAAGTTCATATCGCTCAATCTAAAATGTGAAGTGTGGGGTTTGGGGGCCGGGGCATCACATAGCATACTTGCGAGTCCACTCGCGCGCCAGCTCGTTGTACTTTTCCCGGTCAGTTTTATATATCCTAGCGATTTCGGGTACTAGAGGATCATCTGGGTTCGGGTCACACAACAGTGAGCAGATAGATAACAGTACTGCAACAAAAAAGAGAACAATACATTAGAGCACGTCGTGTGAACATTATTTTGATTTGAAGGTTTTGTAAGAATAAGACGGTTATTTTTCAAGATATGAAGGGGGACAAGGGGCGAGACTTCACTCCCCTTCATTTTCGTTATTCAAAGTGATTTTGAGGAACTGGTAATGACAGACTAACCAATAAAAAAATATTGACTAATGAATGTCAACTAAAACTTCTATTGGGCATAGAATGATTCGTAAACAACAAAAATTCATTTTCCTGCAGAAGCGCAAAAAAATTCTAAGGAAACGAGCGGAGTCATGTCTTGTTCTAAATTATTTCAAGGACCAATTGAATATTTTACAAACATTATTGAAAAAACAACTGTATTTTTGTCATTTATTACTCACCCTGTATAGTAAACAGAAATTCAGTGAACACCCAATAGTTGATAATTTTTAGTAATTTTTACGGATTAGTTTATGACAAACAGTACCTGAAAACCACTTTGAACAATGAAAATAGAGGTGGGGGCGAGTCCCACTCGTCTTCAAAAATGAAAGTCATCAATTTTTTTTCATGTCCTTGAGTGGATTCCATATATCCCTCTGGATTCGGAATCCAATACTTATGAGACACTTGTATACTTGCTGGGGTGACTGAGGCTTTGACTAGGTTGTGAGCCTGGTTAACATTGACTGATACGAGACAGGATATGAACATGATACAGTGATTTTCTGAAGACTTTTTCTTCAGCAACTGAGCTCATCAGAAAGTTTGAACTAAGGGATGACACAGACTTGGAACTTAGCATAAGGACGACATCCAGAAAAAAGTAAAATCGTCACATACGGATGGTGTTCTGCAATAAACGACAGAACTCAATAAGGATCAATTTTCAGTAGAGCGATGCTGAAAATTGATACTTTTTTTGAGTTGTGTCGTTATTGCAGAGGACCATTGATATTGTAGACGTAAAATTTTCTTGCATTATGAAAAAGTACTTTGTCGTAACTACTTAGGTAGCCGCATGCAGTGAAAGAACGACAGCATAGCTGATTAATGTCAGAACTAAAATAGCTCGAATCTTAAAAATAAATACCAATTACTGTGTCACACTACCTATATTTACAAAATGTCCTATTATTCTATTTTTTCTCGAAAAATGGTCAATGCATACCTTTTGAAATTGTGAGTGCTGGTGACCACTGAGAACGTAATATATCCAGACAAATGCTACCATTACTGTTTATGTTTGGATGATAGATTCTTGTGGTAAACGCAACTTTTGGTGGTTTGAACGGATAGTCTGTTGGAAAATGAATTGTTAAGAAAAACACTCCTCCCTGGTACGGACTGTCGGGCTGTAACAAAAAAAAAAGAAATTAATTTCTTGTGTAAATTGACCAAACAAAGTCGAGTAACTGCCTTTCGATTTCTTAACGATCTGGTATTTATTTTCCACACTAATAACTAATTGAGCAGCCATGACCTTGACTGAAAATGAAAACAAAATTGGATTTATAATTTGAAAAATCCAAGAAGCACTTGCATTCTAAACATTCCATCGACACTAATTACGTCAACATCATGACGTAAGCGTGACTACTCTGATGACTTTCATATCCCATTTATGAAAATAAATCATCAAATTTGCAACTAATTGAATTTGATTAACAATGTCGATTATTCACTATCATTAAATATAGTGTAAGATAATAATCAGTGACAACTTTGAAAAAAAAATAAAGCTATTCACTTAGATTATCTGTTGACATTTCGGTATAACATGTCACAACGATGACGTGGCAGATTCTTGATACCAGGCCTCCGATTAAAACAAATGAATCATATGACTTCGTTCCAAGAAATGTGAATCGAATTACAATGAACGTTGGAACATGTTGGAAGTGTCCAAAGATAAGAACAATCAAACCAGGCCTGACTTGCAACAATGTAAGTTTGAAGTTGTTGCTTAGATAAGAATTCTCAACAATAATAATTCACTCATGCAAAATTCTGACCCACTCGACTTCAAAAATATCAACCACGAGTTTCTGAAAAGCTTTTTAGGTCATTACTACATTTGGAAAACTTCAGACTGCCCTCCCTCAGAACGCACGAATTCAGTAAATCTCGATCGACAGGTACAAATTTGGTATTCCTCAATTTAATTTTGTTCTTACTTCAGGTTCTCTTGGACAAAGCTAAATCCTAAGTCATAAAGGGGGGTGAGGGGGTGCAATGGTCTACTTTATTTTTGTATTCTTTAGTAAGGTGACGAATCGGCCGATACTAAAAGTGGCTTGAAGTTTTGGGGGCTAAGTTCAGTGGCGCCTCCGACCATACGAAATGGTATGAAGTTTGAGAGTTCGTCCGTTCTTCGCTACGATCGCGGTGATGCTAACGCCAAAAAAATGCTTCTTTGGGTCATGCCAGATTCGGCTAGAAAGAAACTCCTATGCCGATTCATCACCTTTACTATGGGAAGCGTGCATGACCTTCAGCTATCAAGGCGTAGGACACAGAGCCAATGGTGGTGAAAATAAGAATCACTTGTGGGACTGGCAGATGGAGGGAATGCTTAGGGTGTTCGCATCACGCCGGCGTACTTCTTGTGTATCTAGGCAATTTACCACGAAAGTTCACATGCTCTACGCGGCGCTACTTGTCTTGTGTTGCTTGTGTTGTATTGTTGCTGTTTGCGCTGGGTATTCAGCTATGGACTTGTTTATTTATAAGTTTTCGTGTGTTATTTGTATATTCTCTTTGTTATTGCTTGTCTGGACAATTCCAAAACAGTGTTGTATCTCGATGGAAATAAATGTATCAATCAATCAATCAAGCGACCAAATTTTTCTGAAATAAACATCCTTCTGCGAAATCATGTCACCTTAGCTGTCACTCCTGCCAGCGAGTGCTGTCATGTCGATGTCATGCGCGCTGATATTGCCAACCTTCAAGATTAAAAAAATGCGTTTTGAAATGACTCTCTTACCATCACAAGATAGAAGAACAATTATTTCAGTGTCCTTCGAGCCCTTCTAGTTGCGTTATTCCGAAAGATTTCATCAAAATGTTTGGGGAAGATCAATTGTGTATAAAATATCAACCATATAAGGTGGGTTCAGTCAGCTTGGTTTTAGTTTTAGTCGTAGTCGTTGTCGTAAATTTGAAAGTAGAAAGCACGCGTCATATGCGCGGCGTTCATACAGAGCTTTAGTTTTAATTTTAGTCGTAAGAATTCCGAACTTTGTCGTATGATGCCGACTTGCAGGTTGCGTAATTACCGGTATAAGGTATGAGCATGGATGGTGATGGTAATGGGTTGTATGTATCAATAAAAAAAATAGCATAAGCATTTGCTTCGATTTCAGAGGAGTTGTACTCCTCATAAATGTAAGCAAATACTTATTTATGCTTATTTTTTCACGAGTTTTTATATTAATACTACCCATTATGAACACGGACCGTATGAAGATGAAGGTTCGCGCAGTATCATTCGAGCTCCTATTGGTCAATTCTTACGACTAAATCTTGCTGTATGAACGCTCTTCTCTGTTACGACAACGACTAAAACTAAAACAGCGACTAAATAAGCTGACTGAACGCACCTTCAGATGTGTTGAATATTTTGTTTTATATACAGGGTGAGTCAGAAACTTCAAATTATTTTTGTTCAAAAATGCCTTTCATTCCATGACTCACCACTCTATAGTAAATAGAAATCTAGTACGCACCTAGTAGTTAATTTTTAATCCATAATTCTGTCACCAACAGATTACCTAAATGTCATTTCAAGGTAGATAGTCCTCAGCGCCGAGTTTCAAATCACTACCTGAAGTGAGTTGCAAATTGTGCGATGTCCGAACTTTTTTCGGCGAATTGTGGCCAAACTGTCAACAGTTGCGTATCTTTTACTCAAAAATCTCGGTTCATCTGACTGGAAGCTTTTCTATTAGTCAGACAACTAAGTTGAGTGATGGTAACTGCGATTTCGTGTAAATGGTTTTTGAAACCAAGATGAATTCACACAGAATTGCTATGGCAACCGCCTGTTTCTCCTCCTGCGATTGGCTGCTGTAGTAACCAAATCATTTTCCATGAGTGTTTGTTTCTGGCTTAAGTCGGCGCACTAGAGTCCAAAAGTGCGCATTGGAGGCTCCATGGCCCACATGAGTAACCAAACGCCCCTTAGGACGCTGCGTCATCCCGTTATGCATTGTTTTGGAACCGGAAGCAATTTTGCTCTCGCAGAGCTGGTAGCCCGTAGTCAGGTCCTAGCGGTGCGGTAAATATCGAGATTGAGGCTGTCGGGATTTCGTACTTTTCGCGATTTCGGGCCTGTCGGGATTATGGGGTGTCGGGATTTGCTTATTACCGGCCCCATACTGACAACAATCAACAAAAATTTTCTTAATAATTGAGACTTCTAAAAGTTTCTTCTAATTTCTACACGCAACTCGAGACATTCAAACAGAAATTAGTGAATTACTAAATAAAACATCCAGAAAATCGAGTTATTCAAATGAGTTTCATCCAAATTTCACGTGCTTTGCAAAATCACACAGTTTTCAATAAAAATGACACAAAAAAAACAAACAGAAAAAAAAACAAAAATCAATTGAAAAAGTAGGATTCATTTTGCCCTTCCCGATTCCCCTAGCAATTATTTCTGCACATCTGCACATCTTGGCAACTTTCATAATATCCGATCACACGTTGTTTTCAATTTTCACCAAAAATCCCATTCACGCTTTGTGACAATAGTTCAATCTTTCATTAGTAATTTGAATATATAAACAGTTTCGATTCTTTTCTGTTTCATAGAATTATATCTAAACAAGCTACTGTAGTAAACAATAAACTCAAGTTTATTAGAAGCGTTATCTTTTCCAAATAAAGCTCCAAAGATTACGTTGCTTTGTAAACCCCACATATCACTGCTGATGAGGCTCTGAATTATGTGGAAAACACCAAAAGTGTTATTCCAAGGGGTCAACCACCACTCTTGGTACTATTGCCATTTCACAGTCATTTTATTTGATTTTTACGCTGTGAACTAGAAAGTAGACGGAATGGCCCTTTTGTATTTTACACCTGAGCAGCAAGCACCAGTTTGCTATTTATTTAAATGAACACATTCAACAATGAAAAACTGGTACAGTGTCAGATAGGCAACAAGCACCATACATTATAACTGTATAACTGTATAATAGCTGTATTACACTACACAATTTCTTGAACAATCCGCCAAAAAGTGTCAAAACTTTATTCGAACTTTGGTGGTTTATTTATAATTTGTATTTTTAAACTTTGGGCGTTATGGTTTCACAAATCCTTACTGGTAGAGAATGGATCGTAATCCTTACCATGTCAAAATTTCACTGTGATTGAATTGCTAGTTTTCTTAAATGGTTCTTTTACTTCTGAAAATCCTTTTGGAACCGTTTTTAAAATAAAAATTGAAAAAAAAAACGCAAACTCAATCGCAGAGAAATTTTGACATAGCAAGGATGATGAGCCATTTACTGAGTCATATGCATAAAAAACTAAAAACGGAGTTTATGCTCATAGTCAGGTTCTGGAGGAGTTGTTACGGAAAATTTGCTCAGCCACTCCTGCAAAATCGGAGCATGAGCAGATACTCATGGGTATAAGAACTCTTGCAAGCGTTGAGAGTACTCTTTCCATTACGCGCGTATAAAGTTTCGTCGTAATCACAAATTCGCTGAGGCATTGTAAACATGGCTTCTGAACAGCCCCAAACAAAAAAATCGGGTGGAGTAACTCCGGGCTTCTTGGAGACCAATTAATGTCGCCTTTTCTAGAAATCACTTTGTCCGCGCGTTTACCTTGGTCGACAAACCATTTTCGTAATATTTTTTTTAACAATCCTTGATTTGGTTAGTGCCTAGTACTTCATGAAGATTGCGCAGGTCGTATGAGCACGAAATTAACGCTAGCCAGAATGCTCATCAAAAACCATCTAACAGCACATAACGCGCTTTGTTCACGGCTAAAACGTTCAGTTGTGACAGTTTAAATTACCGACACATAACTTTCAAAGTCCACTTTACTAAAAATTCAGAAAGTCCTATTACTTCTCCATTGGGTCAGAAGTTATAAAAAAGCGCAAATTTCTCTGAGACACCTTGTACTTGAGTAAATTCACAGGCCTACAAAAAAAGATGTATCTAATTTTTTACCTAACTAGGGTAATTTTGGGTCGCTGAATCCAAATATGTTATTGGTTTCATTGCATCAGCTCTAGTTATTGGGATTTTTATTTTATTTTTTTGAACAAATAAATCGTTGTTTGTATTATTATCGACTTACGCCGGGTTGCTCACTTCGACTTTAACTTCAAACTCGGTTTGGTTTCTATGGAAATAATTGTTGCAACAATTAAATCTATGGCAACCAAACCAAGTTTAAAATTAAACTCGAAGTGAGCAACAACAAGTTAATCATGTTGATTTTACACAAAGAAACATTTTTTGATCAGTTTTTCTGGAATAAGACGATGTAGGACTGTCATTATATCATGTTTCAGCAATAGTCTGTCTTCATATGGAGGTCTCACTTGCCCTATGCGTGCGGTCTATAGAGGTGTTTCAGTGATTTCAATTTTTTTCGGATTATAATTTTTTCTACTCAGGAACGTTCTGACGAAATTAGCTTAAATTTGTTATAGGCTGGTTTGTCGAAATCATCTACCAAACTTTGAAACTACCTGCCAAATTTTGAAAGAATCCAAATAGTGGCGTAGGAGTTATGTAGGGTCACCTTGAGCCAACTTTTCTTTGGATGCTTTTAAATAAATGACCCTCATAGCTCCTTCGCCACTGGTTGGATTCCTTCGAAATTTACAGGTATAGCAGGTTCACTTGTACTGTAACTCTAGTTGGCTGGGCAAGTTTTCTACTTAAGCATTGTAGGCTTGCCGCCTTTTTACCTGGTGTGAAACTGACTTCTCTGGAAGTAAAATTATATTTCTTATCAAATTGATATTAAAATATTGGAAAACTGACCTTGTCATAAATGGAAAGGCGAGTAGAGGGGCGCAGAGCTGTATTACCGTCATTTAGACACCAGAACCCTACGGGGCCGCCTTCAATTAAAGTCATCTTGACGACGGCCATTCAAGGCCGACAAAAACTCGTTCCGCCAAGCCCCAAAACGGAAGCAAATTACAAACTGACATGAATTTCGGTCCAATACGCAACTTTGAGCGGCTGGGTTTTTTTAAATTCGGTTCAATTTACTTTTTATACGTAAATCCTGCTGCAACTGCAGGCCTGCTGAGATGTTTCTTGTCTTGCTAATAGTGTTTCATGGTTTGGCGTGGATTTAAGCACTCCACCAAACTTTCTTGTTTATTGAGCTATTTGGGGCAGCACATCTCCAACTATCAGTATTGATCGAAGCGCCAGAGTTTCATGAACAATTCTGCTTCTTCATGCACAAACTTGCTTCTTACTGTATCCAAAATTTCAAAAAAGTACTTTTTTTCAATCATAACAACGCGCGTTGTTCCCGAACACTTCTTTGAGGTTATAAATTCAACTAGGTTGGCAACACTGACGAGCTCGTGACGTCATGTGGAAATGCCTAATTGAAAACTGAAGGTATTCACATGAATTTTGGTCCAATACGCAACTTTGAGCGGCTGGGCTTTTTGAAATTCGGTTTAATTAACTTTTTACACGTGAATCCTGCTGCAACTGCAGGCCTGCTGGGATGTTCCTTGTCTTGCCAATAGTTCTTCATGGTTTGGCGTGTCTTTTCGACTGGAAATGGTGAAAGAATTGATGATTTCATGGGACCCCTTTTTTTGGACGAAGGCCTAGTACTTTTCAAGTTTGAATCAACCTAAAGTTGAACCGGCTTCAAGAGGATAGAAATATTTTTGACACCTGTCAAATGTCAAAGATGCTTTTGATTTTGATTTATTTGTTTATTGGCAAAAATGAAGAACAGGTCGAAAAATTACTACGTTTTCCAATATAATGGAAAAAAATTTCCATCTATCTGTAGAGGATATGCGTAAAAAATACGTTCCAAAAGTGATCCGAACGAGGAACGCTAAATGAAGCCAGAGCAGCCAACCGCAAAGTTTTGGGGATTTTCTATATTTCAGATTTGGAAACTTAAAAACAAAATCTCACAGCCGACTAGAATCACGGTACAGGTGAACCTACTATGGGTAGATCATTTCTACCACCCTATGCCAATTTAAGCTGATTTCGTCTGAACGTTCCTGAGTAGAAAAAAATTTAAATCCAAAAAAATCACTGAAACACCCCCAATAGACCATGCATAGGGCAAGTGGGACCTCCATATGAAAAGCGACTATTGCTGAAACTGGGGCTGAAACCCCAAATGTGACAGTCCTTCATCCTCTCATTCCAGAAAAACTTATTAAATAAATTTCCTTTGTGTAAAATCAACATATTATATGTAATTACATCGACAATAATACTAATCTAATAACGATTTATTTGTTAAAAAAAAATAGTAATCTCAAAAACTAGAGCTGATACAATGAAACCAATGACATATTTAGATTCAGCAACCCAATATTACATTAGTTCGGGTAAAAAATTAGATGCACCAATTTTTATTTTCTTCATTTTGTAGGCCTGTGTAATATTTAAAATGCAAGCTCAATCCTGGGACAGGGGCATGGAATTTTACGCAGCTGCCTCTAGTGAAAAACTCAGGAAGTCAACAAAACTCAGGCGTCGCTGCTTGCTATGCTTTATTATTATGGAAGTTTTTCTTTTACTTTTCCCTACTGAACAGCTAAAAGTCGTCAGAAGTTATGTAGCCACAACTGTAGGTCAGTTTAGATACATACTTTTTCTCTAAGAATGAAAACTATACTTTTCCCTACTGAACAGCTAAAAGTCGTCAGAAGTTATGTAGCCACAACTGTAGGTCAGTTTAGATACATACTTTTTCTCTAAGAATGAAAACTAAAGGGTTTGTTCAATTTTACAGCTCTATCAAATATTGGAATCCACATAAATAGGTAGTACGTCCTTCAAGTTGCAGTAGTTGACATAATAACCTTCTAGCCTAGTATATTAAAAGAAGATACAAACAATGGTGGCCCAAATATTTCCAACAAAGTTCATCTTCTGTAACCATTTGTATGCTAATTAATTAGTACTATTGCTCATGCACATAATGACATGTTAATTTTCGAAATTGAGTGAGTAGGAAAAGAACTTTTCTCAAAACCCCTATCTATGATTAATGAGACGAGAAATCAATAGGCTGATACACAAATGTTTGCTTAAAGTGACCACGTTGACGAAAGGCTTAAAGTCCAGTTTATATAGCCGGGAATTGGGAATCCTATTCCCATTGGTCAATTTCTGAGAGTCATTTGAAATTGGCCAATAGTAACAACACTTTTCTGCAAATTTGAAATCGCAATTTGTGGCTATATGAACTAGGCTCAACAGTGATGCTAGCAACAATTCACCAATAATGAATCTGGAATTTAATTGATAGTACACGACAATCTGAACAAATGTGAACAATGTTGTTAGCATCAGTGCTGAGGCTTGCATAAATGTGGCCAGTGGGACCCAATGCAATGGTGTTTTACAGTATTTTTTTTATGTTTGAGGTTTATGCAACTTACTGGTCCCATAATTGTGGCTTGCCAGTGAAAAACTGTAACAGAAAAATTAGGGTATATTTGTTTATGGATAAAACTGGCAATGTTGTTTAGACTCACGATCATCTCCGACAGGTCCTGCTGAACATTGTGCGGGAGGATCTCTACCGAGGTCTTGTAGTTCCTGGAATTTGCGTAAGGAAAAAATTAGAAACGTGTGTGTGGTTTTGTCGGTTTACCGTTATGCGGGTTAATTATAGAATGCAAAGACGAGGAGGGCCTAATATGGCGAGGTTAGGAAAGGCTTTAAAATTAGCACCAGCATTAGAATTTTCCGGTATTTTGAGTGAATGGCGTGTGGAAGTCGGGTCTGATGGACGTCATGACACATCCGGCATTTTTCAATTCCGTTCGTTCCATCCATTCAACACAAGACACACAAACGGGGAAATTGGAACGACGTCATGCGAAAGCGAAAATTGACCGTTGAATTGCACAAAAGTCCAAATACCGCGTTTGGGGCACCCGAAAGCCAATTTCGAGGCCTTTTCGGCAGGATTTCGGTCGAGTCGCGGGTCGCGACCAGCACAAAATCGTTAAGGGCGTTCGAATGCCGCCACAAAAAACAAGCCACAGGGACGAAACGCGCGCCCATCACCCGCCCCCACGACCGTCACACCAAGAAACGTACCTTATTAATTCGTTTTAAAGCCATTTGACGGAGTGTATGTGTAATAAATACTGGCTTTCCACCAGACAATGAAACTTCGAGCCAAGGACCTCTGATGGGAGATTGCAAAGATGGCCTCCTTCAAAACTCACACACACACGACGTAGGTCAAAACGAAGTCTGAAGCGGATCTCTGACCGGCTCGGGGGCTCGACGGACGTGACGCGGCCTGTTTCGCACGAATCTTTGGGGGTGGTCGAAAAAACCAACGTGGGGCACTTTGACCTGCGACGAGATGAACAGCAAAAACGGTACGTTCCAGAAAAGGTGACTGATCACTTCCGTGGCGACTTCGGGCCGGGCCGGTAAAGCAGGCCACGATCTGGACGGCAACGGACCGGGCCCGCACACCGCTCGGAATGATCGTCCGCGCTCGGCCGGCACCGGTCGGCGACCTTTCACTATCGCTGAGTAGATGTCGCGGCGGTGCAAAAACCCGGTGACTTCAAAATGTCGCGATGAGTTTTCAAAATTTTATTATACAGGGTGTTTCAAATTTTAGAGCTGTAAAATTGCGGCTCGACTCAAGCCCAGCATTTCAGTTGAAGTTGAACTTTTGTTTATAAAACTTTGTTTTATTACTGCGTAGACAATAATGGGCATGTTCGCAGCTAACGATGGATTTGGAGTAAAATCATGCAAAGTGTAAACCCGAGTGTGAACGTGAATGTTGTACATTCATTCATAACAACTAATAGTCACACATTTTAAGATTTGGCCTTGAAATATAAATAAGTCCATTTTGAAATTTTGAACAATTTCGCGCAATGCTGAACAACATAGGTATCCTACATACAGATGCGAATATTCGAACAGAAAATGAAAAATTTTATAAACTACTCGAGGGGTTGATTTTCCGAGAAAAAAGTGTACACAATAAGTATTCTGACTTCCGGAATTCCGAGGATTTCTCCGGTGACCTCTCCGGGAATTCCGGTGATTTCCGAAAGAATTCCGGAAATTCCGGTGATTTCCAAAAGAATTTCATTGACTTCCAAAAAGATTTCCGGGAACTCCAGTGATTTCCGAAACATTTCCGGGAATTCCGGTGATTAACGAATTTTTTTTCGGAATTCCGGTGATGTGATTTCCGGAAGAATTCAAGGAATTCAGGTGATTTCCCAAAGATTTCTGGGGATTCCGGTGACTTCCGAAAGATTTCCGGGAATGTCAGTGATTTCTGAAAGATTTCCGGGAACTCCGGTGATTTCCGAAACATTTCCAAGAATTCCGGTGATTTACGATTTTTTTTTTGGGAATTCCGGTGATGTCATTTCCGGAAGAATTCTGGGAATTCGGGTGATTTCCCAAAGATTTTTGGGAATTCCAGTGAATCCGAAAGACCTATTCTTGGAATTCCGGTGACTTCCGAAAAATTTCTGGGAATTTCAGTGATCTCTGAAAGACTTCCGGGAATTCCGGTGCTGTGATTTCCGAAAGCATTCCGGAAATTTGGGTGATTTCCGAGGGGATTCCGGTGAATTCCGAAAGAATTCCGGGAATTTCGGTGACTTCCGAAAGATTTCCGGGAATTCCAGTGAATTCCGAAAGACTTCCGGGAATTCCGGTGCTGTGATTTCCGAAAGACTTCCGGGATTTCCGGTGATTTCCGGAAGAATTCCGGGAATTCCGAAATGAAATGTAGATACAATCAACCCCTCGCTCTTACTGTAGTTCAAAAAAGAGTAGGTACCTACTGTTAGTGGGTACATGGTGCATGTTAGACTAGGATGATTCCCAGTTTTTTCTGGGCCTAAAAGCAAATCATATAACATTTTAGCAACAAGCGGTTATTTACTAAATGGACCCTGCTGGATCTGAAAATCCATGTTGCCACTCCGAAATTTGGACCATTGAGCCCCCAGGACCCCATTTTTGACATTTCGGGACATTTTGGTTTTCTCCGGAGTGTCGGTCATTTGACCAAACAAGCTGACATCGGCCCGCAGTACAGCGGCGACGCTAGCGGTTCGTTCCCTTACTATCAAAATTTGCTCTGTATGGATATTACTGATCCAGGATAGTCCAGGAAAAATAGACATTCACATGGAAACAATTTGTAACAGGCTGATTTTTTGCATGCACCTTAATATTGTAACTCTTATAATAAATCCTGGAAGTTCCCCACTGATACCGTTTCCGCTAGTAAAGTTACGCGAGTTCAAGGGTCACGAAAAACAGTTCTTTGCATATATTTTGAGAACGACGACTTTTATCGAAAAAATATACAGAGCTAATTTGTAGCTGAGGCGATTTGAAATTGAAGATAATTGAAAGTTTTTTGTATCGGCAATAATTCACGAGATAGAGCAGTTCAAAGTACCAGGAACGTAGGAATCGAATCGTTCTGACACGATAGCTGTCGAACCAGTAATCTTCGACTCGTAATATGTCATCTGGAAGCCCTTGAAAAACTGTATTCAGAACAGTTCAAAGTATATATTGCTCTATCTGTCATCTGTCAAATATTAAAAAATTGTCAAAGTTCAAAACTTTACCATTCATTTATTTAAAATCTATCCGATTGATTGGCAGCAAATTTGGCAGGAAGAAACACAATAAAAGAGTCAAATCAAGTCTGCAGTTGCAGTTTTCCACCATTTTCCAGTCGAGCGTTATGAATTTTAAAAATTTTCCCTAGCCGTTGCCACCCGAGAGAGCCACTCACCCGTGAGGACGACTCACTTTTGATGCAGAACTTCACTCAAAAATTCATTCCTGCTCGGGGATCAACTTTTTTTGGAAAATTCCGACGATATTGGAGGTAGATTGGATTTGGCGTCGTGTAGACTCGTTTTCAAAATCGATACGGTTTCGGTTTTCCGACGGTATCAAAATGAAATTTGCAAATTCCATGAATTTGAAAAAACTGCAGTGCAAACCTCGACATGCGGTGAGCCCCACGAAATATTCATTTTAGGTGCAGACATGCTGGAAATGAAAGTTGGAGAAAAGACTGAATTAATTTTTGGAGGAAAAATTTTCGAAATCCGACCCACGGTCTTCCAGTTTTCCTCCCTGGGAAATCTGCAAATTTTCCAACTTTTCATCTTTTTTTGAACAGATTTTCCCTTTTTCCAAGAAAAGGTAGCTGGTTTTTGAACATTTCCTAACAATTCTTTCACAATTGCCTGAAAATTTTCCTGCTGAAAATTTCATTCGATTCCACCCATCCGTTCCAAAGATACGGTTTATGAAAGTTTCGACCAAAATGCACGAATCACCCTGAACTTTGAAACGGAAGAGCTTAGAAAAATTCTGAAGCCAGTTCCTGATTCATCTCAAAAAACTGGATCTACTCTTGAGCTACGTTGGTTTAGTCATAAATCACCCTGTATAAATTAGTTCCAAAATTGGGCATTTTTCACCTGTATTGATTGACATAACACGTTATCACCCCGAAAGGAAATTCCAACGACCAAAAAATCCCTGTTGGTAAAGACGCTATACAATCTACTGCTCCATCAGCTATGCGCTTGAACAACGTACTTGCTTGAGGGTTGAAAACGTTGAAAAGGAACAGGATATAAAAAATTTTCTTTTCCTTGTTTTTATAAGAGTAAACTTCACTCTTGCAAAAAAGTTTGTTACATGTAATTTTCTCAAATCTTCAAAAAACATTTAATTTATACACACATCAAAAGAATCTAGGGGACAAACAATTTCAGACGAATTCTAGAATCATCATAACTTTTGATTCCCGTCAGCGATTTCATATCGGTTTTCAGTGTTGGATAGCTCAATCTTTTTTCTTCATGCCTTGATCATGTCAAATACGAACAATGTTTTATAAGGTAGCTACAGGGTGATCAATGAAACAGTGTAAAATTGCCGAAAGTTCAGTACAAGCGCGATTTCCCAAAAAAGAAAATGCATGCATTTCAATAGCACAGTTATGAAGATCAGTGTTTCAGCTTCAGTGACGTTTTTGAATTTTAGAAATCGAAGGTGAATTGCCAAAGATATTGATCATTTTATGCCGCCGTGTTGAACTTCCAAGGAAGAAAAAAGTGATACGATTTTATTGAAACTTGGAACACACTCATGTCCGGTTCAAGTGATTGGAATTTCAAAGTCAAATGTCACTTTCGATCACTTTCGAGCCGCTATATTGAACTTTTTACATAAATGATTCGATTTGAATGAAACACACTAGAATCGAATCATTTACATAAAACTTCAATGTGGCGGCTGGAAAGTGACCGAAAAAGATATTTGACCTCGAAATTCAAATTACTTGAACCAGACATGAGTGTGATCCGAGTTTTAATGAAATCGGATCACTTTCTTGGAAGTTCAACATGGCGGCACAAAATGATCAATATCTTTGGCAATTCACCTTCGATTTCCAAAATTCAAAAACGTTACTCAAGCTGAAACACCAGTCTTTATAACTGTGCTATTGGAATGCATGAAAAATTTGTTTTAGGAAATCGCGCTCGTACTGAACTTTTGGCAATTTTACACTGTTCCATTGATCACCCTGTAGAATCTGTATGAAACATTGTTCGTATTCGACGTGATCAAAGCATGAAAACAAAGGATTGGGCTATCGAACACCGGAAGCCGATATGAAATCACTGATGGCAAGCAAAAGTTATGATGATTTTAGAAATCGTCTGAATTTGCTTGTCCCCTAGATTCTTTTGATGTGTGTAGTACAAGAAAGATAGATTTACACCTCGGAATAAATATGGACGTCCTGAAAATTTGATATTCTGTTCAGAATTGAGTGCTCTACAACATAATTATCCAAAATCGCCAAAAATCGCACCCGGAGGTTTTGAGTTATTGGAGGGGGGGGGGGGGGGGTAAAAAATTGCAACTTAAAATAGAGGGGATGAAACCCGTCAATCCATTGGAAGCAAATACGTTATAATTTGACGCATCATATCCTGTTGATACCATTTTGGCACAAAAAAGGTCGATCACTGTTGAAGGGGGGTCGTGGGGGGGCGAAGCTCTGCTAGGTGGTCCATTTTGTTTTTCTGGCCATGTAGTACCGATCACAACAAGTTTGGTATCTTTTCCGACTGAATTCAATCTCCTGAACTCGAATCCTATGTGTTAAATTGGTTGAAAACAAGTTTGAACAAGTTAACTTGAAAAAACTTGTTTTTTCTCCGATAATTTCGACGATTTTTTTTCCCACTGTTAAAGGTGTTCATCTTTGAAAAACTTTCAGGAACCATTGAATTGAAGTGTATTCTCCACGAAAATCATCTACTCCATGTTTAATTTTGTTTGTCGAGTTTAAAAAATCGATTTGAACCTGAGCTGGCCCGGCGCGGCTTCTACTAATGACCAGAACACTACAACATGCACCTTCAAATGAAAGTAGCTCAAACTATTGGAAAACTAATAACTTATCGTTGAAAATTTGAGAATTTGTGCAGAACTGAATATCCTATTACATAAACAAAATCGCCATGAATCGCACTGCAGGATTTTGAGTTATTTGAGGAAGAAGATAACATTTTGTCAAGATTCTTACTCTACTAACTGTTATCTCTTCCCTCAAATAACTCAAAACGCTGCATTGCGACTCATGGCGGTTTTGTTCATGTTATGGGAAATTCAATTTTGCACAGATCATCGAATTTTCAAAGATAAGTTGTTTGTTCTTCAATAGCTTGAGCAATTTTCATTAAAAGGTGCATACTGCAGTGTTCTGGTCAGTAGTAACCGACGCACCGGGGGCTCAGGTTCAAATTCGAGAAACAAAATTATACATCGACTGAATGATTTTTGTGAAGAATACACTTCAATCTAATGACCTTTGAAAATTTTTCAAAGATGAACACCTCTAATAGTAAAAAAAATTCGTCAAAATTGTCAAAGAAAAAACAAGTTTTTTTAAAATAACTTGTTCAAACTCGTTTTCATCCAAATTTACACATCGGATTCGAGTTCAGGAGATTGAATTTAGTCGGAGAAGATACCAAACTTGACGTCATCGGTTCTACATGGCCAGAAAAAACAAGCGAATATGCCTCATGGGCATGAGGCTCCGTAGCGCACTTCCTTTTTGAAGGATTAGTGAACGCAAGATGTTGGTCTACCGTTATTTGGGCAAAAATTTCAATCTGGCGGCCAAGATAGCGTCAGAATCATGAAATTTGGCTTAAGAATAAAAATGATCGTACTAATGATGGGTAATAAGAGATTTCAATATGGTGGCCAAGATGGCGGCAGAATGCTCTACATAGATTTAACGATGTCGGAGAACTGTGCTGATTTCTGTTTGGTCGAGGACGGTAACGTAGCCCAGGCGCCAGGGAGCAAAAATCAGCTCAATAAGGAAATAATTGTTTCCTGGCTGGAAACTAGCTTAAAACGATTTGTGTGGCTTAGGTTTTGACATACTAATTTCCCCCCTTTCGGAAATGTTGGCGTCATGTCGCCATCATCGACAAGAAGTGCACCAGCGTGGTTTTTGCCGAATATCTTGATTTTGGGCTATCTGACAGCAAAAGATGTAAGAAGTCATTTTGGAACCAATGAAATTCCCCACGGAATGGTTTTCGAGTGACCTTTCTGCGACCTATGGTTTTTGAGATAGAGCTTCTGGAAGCGAGAGGCATTGTCGTAAAAGCTCCATGGCCACTTGACTCGAAAAACTAAAAAGTCGATGTGACAAAAAAATTTAAAAATAAGATTTCTCGAGAATCCTTCATGCTATAGTTGCGGTGATGGTCTTAAACTCTTTCTCTTGAACCGTTGATTACGAATATTGAACAGTCAAAAACGTCACATTGTACATATACAGGGTGTACTGAGGGAATCAAATCAGATCAGAGAAATTTTACATATTTCTTCGATTTAGCCTATATGCGACACTCTAAGCACCTAGCACGAGTCCAATATCAATATGAATTTGCTCTATAAGCTCCACTTAATACACTAAAGAAGTGGTCAGCTCACAGCTTTACTGTAAAATGTTTTGAAGGCCCTCTGAAATCATCAAAATATTAAAAATTTACAGTACCAAGGAATGGATATAACAGTATATTATATACCATGGGACCAAAGTGAATTTTTAATTTGGGGATTTGGACCCAAAGGGCCCTCGAGCAACAAACTTCACCCAAGGGATCAAAAATTCACTTTGGTTCCTTGGTATATAATATACTGTTACATACATTTCTTGCTACTGTAAATTTTGATGATTTCAGAGGGCCTCAAAACATTTTACAGGAAGGCTGTGAGCTGACCACTTCTTAGGTGTATCAAGTGAAGCTTACATAGCAATGCATATTGATATTGGACTCGTGATAAGTGCTTAGAGTTTCGCATAGGCTAAATCGAAGAAATATGTTAAATTTCTCTGTTCTGATTTGATTCCCGTACTACACCCTGTATATGTACAATGTGACGTTTTTGACTGTTCAATATTCGTAATCTACGGTTCAAGAGAAAGAGTTTGAGACCATCACCGCAACTATAGCGTGAAGAATTCTCAAGTAATCTCATTTTGAAATTTTTTTGGTCACATCGACATTTTAGTTTTTCGAGTCAAGTGGCCATGGAGCTTTCACGACAATGACTCTCGCTTCCAGAAGCTCTATCTCAAAGACTATAGGTCGCAGAAAATTGATTGAAGACCCAAACTGTAGGGAATTTTATAGGCTTCAAAATGACTCCTCACATCTTTCGCTGTCAGATGACTCAAAATTAAGATATTCGGTAAAAACCACGCTGGTGCACTTCTTGTTGATGATGGCGACATGACGCCGACATTTCCGAAAGGGGGGAAACTAGTATGTCAAAACCTGAGCTACACAGATCGTTTTAAGCTAGTTTCCAGCCAGGAAACAATTATTTCCTTATTGTTTTCCCTGGCGCCTGGGCTAAACGAGGCTTCGGCCTTATTCATGCATAAACTTCTTTCAGTGTACAACAGCGCGTTTCCAAAAAGATTACAAGTCCGAAGGACCAAATCCGCTAGATGTCGCTGGTTTGACTCAGAGCTGAGAGCCATGAGACGGAAATTGAGAGTTTTGTCAGGTCTGCGTCATCGCAGCTCACATGACAAAAATTGTTACAGGGGGTTCAAAAAGACCTATAGTACATAATGAAGAGAAAGGTGGTGGAACATAATAATGATCTGATAGTCAACTCAAAAAACAAACAGAGGACCGCTTGGAGGATGATTAATCAGAATAGACCCCAAGGTGTTGGTGACGGCGCCCCCATTCTGATCTCCCCGAGCACATTCAATGAGCATTTTGCCAGTGTGGCGAGGGACTTGGTGGACGGCATTGCGGTGGATAATACGGCTACGTGGATTCGTTTGATTCGCCTGGTTCTCATGTGTGTGCTGGATCTCTTTTCTTGCGGCCTGTTTCTGAGGATGAGATGATGGGCATTATTGGAGGCCTGAGTAATTCCGGCAGCAGGGACGTATATGAGCTGAATTCCGAAGCCATGAAACTTGTTGGCGACTTGATATGTAAGCCATTGGTACACCTTGTAAATTTGTGTTTTTCACAGGGAATTTTCCCGGCCAACCTGAAGCCAGCCAAAGTGGTTCCTATCTTTAAAAAGAGCGATAGGTCGTGCTTGGATAATTACCGCCCTATTTCCATCTTGCCAGTAATTTCGAAGATTCTTGAGACGGCTTTTCGCAGCAGGCTGGTTGATTTTCTCGAAAAGTTCAAGGTTGTGGCGTCTGCTCAGTTTGGATTTGTTAGAGGTGGTTCCACTGTTCGTGCTCTTCTGGAGATGGTGTCCACGATCACTGATGCCTGGGAGGGTGGGCAGAAGGCGGCAGCTTCTTTCTGTGACTTGTCGAAAGCCTTTGATTGTGTGTCGCATGACATACTGACCGCCAAATTGAGAGCCTATGGTATAAGGGGCCCTTCCCTGTCTTTCATCGACTCATTTTTGAGGGGACGCTCTCAGTGTGTCAGTCTGGGCGGTAAGCTGTCTTCATTCAGAGACATGTGCCACGGCGTGCCTCAGGGATTCATACTGGGGCCGCTGCTTTTTATCCTATACATCAATGACATGGTGTATGCTGACGACACCACTCTGATGGCGACAGGCGGTGATTGGCGGACACTGGAGGCCATGCGAGATAGGGTGCTGGCGGAGACGGAGCATTTTTTCTCTATGAATAGGCTCCGCCTGAATGTGACCAAAACCCAGCACCTCCTCTTCTCGCTCGGGGGAGCTCTCCCATCCCAGGAGCCAGTAAGATGCCTTGGCTTGGTGATCGATGGCAGACTCTCCTTTGAGGCACACGTGGATAGTCTTGAGCGTAAATTGTCTAAGGTGATCTATCTTTTACGGTGCACTCAGAAAAATATTGAACTTCCCATTAACTAAATGTAGCAGTTCTTATCAACTGATTATCAATACTTTAAAAAACGGTTCGTACAACGGCTCTAAGACTAAGTGACAGCTTTACAAATTGTGAGAAATACTACTTCAAAATAGTTGAACTGTGCAGTGGCAGCCACCACTACATATGTTGTTAATAACATCTTCGTAGAAGTATTTACCGTCAAATATCTCCATAGTTATATGTCCTACGTTCAAATGGTAGAAATTACCACTACAGAAATGTTACCATCACTGCTACTGAAGTTACGCTTTGTTACACGGCTACCATCGGTAATAATCGAGTCGGTCAGCCAATGAGATTTCCGAATTGTGATCATGTGATTTGATTCGGGTTTTCGATGGGAAGCATCTGACCCCACGCGCCCAAGCCATATTTTTCTTGTCGGTGCTTGTTCTCCATTTTTCTTGCGGTTCCGGTGTGTGGTGTTTCTGTTTCTGCGAGGGCAATGGAAAAGTAGCTAGACGCCTGGTATTCCACAAGAACTGAAATCAGTCTTCAAAGGTGGGTACTAAATTTTATATTGTGGTGAAGTAGCTACCTAGTTACACTGTAGTGTAGTTGTGGTCGTATAGATACGTAGGTAGTTGAGCTGCACGCATTTGCCATTCAGCTTTGGCATGGTTTCTGTTGCCATCAATGGTTTGCATTTATCAGCTTTAGCGCTTTAGCTAGGTATTTGTTGTAAGTTGCTAGAGTAATCATGACTAGAGTAGAGTAGAGTAGTCATGGCTAGAGTATATCCATGACTTAGGAGTTTCTGGTTTTATTTTGAAATTAAAAGGTTAGGTTGTTAGCATAAATTAATCTGAAATGGTTTATTTTATAGCAAATTTTCTGAATGACGGAGCTTTCCTTTTGACGGAAGAAGATTTGATGCAACTAGTGCCTCAAGAGGGCTAAGGGCTAAGCTAAGGGCTGATCTAAAGCTGAAGTGGAGAGAATTTGTATCTAACGTGAGTGAGGATTATCTTAGTTCGCAAAATTAAAACTATGAAGTCTCGGATGATACCAGAGTCCCTAAATACGGACCTTTATAACAGAATTTCCTCCGAGGCTTCAGGCTATAATGTTATTTGTACTGATTAATTACTAAGTTACATAACTATAGTTTATTTTATGAAATCCGCAATCTAAAATACAATGTAACCCCTTCTCATTTTTAATTTTCTTTGTAATATGTATTTTTTAACGTTCACCCATTTTTGTTTTGTTTCATGAAAATTTATCTGTTCCTATGATGTCTTGTAATATTCAAATTTCATTGAATTTTAATTGTATGGTTCTTTTTTTTAAATTACATATTATTGTATTAAATTTCGATTCTTTTTATTTATTCCCAATATTACAAGTATATTTATAAATAATGAAACGTAACGGTTAATGTTACCGACCAGATATGTGATAGCAATCTTTCCGTAAGGTAGGTAAAACCATCTAATATGGTATCTCTTATTACTATAATGCAGTATCCCTTACAACTACGAAAACATTCTGTTGACGACAGGGAATGTTGAAATGTACTTTGCTGTAGTGGTAAAATCCCCTATACTGTAGTGGTAAAATCTACTACTCCATTCACTGCGAATATATACGAGAAGTAGTGTATTACGGAACTATATCACATTTACTATTTTGTAGTAGTATTATTACCACCATGTATAAGTTGGCGCCTATTTCACTGCTACAGCAAGTAGGACCAACGCTTTATCGCGTATTGCTTCCGCTTCTTTTTTCTCGGTGTGTCTGACATCTCAGCTGACTGTGGATACACTACTGCTGTGTTACCATGCTCTTTTCCACAGCGTAATGTCCTATGGGATTTTGGTTTGGGGAGGGTCGTCCCACGCCGACCGGGTCCTCATTGTGCAGAAACGCGCCATTAGAGCCCTAAAAGGGGTGAGCCAGAGAGTCTCCTGCAGGCCTCTCTTTACTGAGCTGGGAATTCTAACCTGCACCAATCAGTTCATATATGAGTGTATCACTTATGCTCGCAAAAATTTTTCCATTCACGAAGGGACATACAGTACAAGACTAATTTTATTCTACCACCTAGATTTAACCTTGAAAAAACTAAGTCTACTTTTAGATCTCTTTCCATCCGGCTCTTCAACGTCCTGCCTGGCGACTGGAAGTCTTAAACTGTTGGGAAGCTTGAAGTAAAGCTCAAATGCTTTTTAAAATCCCATTGCTTCTACACAGTGGACGAATTTACCAACTTTTGGAAGTCGACCTAGCCCCGATGTTTTAATCTGTACCTAGTCTTAAGATCATATGTGTTTTTATCTTTATAATGTTTCATTTATATTTTAAATTTTTGAATGCTACCAGGAGAGAGTGGAAGATCGGCTAGAGCTGAACTCTCTCCTTAACTTGATTTGTATTGTCACTGCATTTCAGTTTAAATAAATATCTATCTATCTATCTATCTATCTATCTAATGTTTGAATTCGGCTGGAGAATAAGAATTATCATACGGAACAAAGGTAATAAGTCCCAAGCTTCATGAAAATCGTTAAGTGATAAGAAATTTCAATATGGCGGCCAAGATGGCGGCCGAGCATCATTTGTTCAAAATCGGATGTATTTTGATGAAGTCCACATCGCCTGTGAATTTCACTCAAATCGGACCACTTTCAGAGAAATTCAAAATGGCGAACCAAAAATGGCGCCAAGTGACAAAAATCATTAGTCAAATTTATATAGTGGACACGTACGCATTTGATTAGCATTGGCACCACATCGATATCTCTTTTCGTTGAGGCATAATTCTCCTAATTCTAACACTTTGAAACATGTTCAATATGAAGAAAACAAGATGGCGGCGGGGCATCAGTTGTCAAAAATTGGATGTATCCAGATGAAGCTCACATAGCCTGCAAATTTCACTCAAATCGGACCACTTTCAGAGAAATTCAAAATGGCGGATCAAAGATGGCGGCCAAGTGAGAAAAATTATTGGTCAACTTTACCTACATAGTGGTCATGTACGCATTCGATTGGCGTTTGCACCACATCGATATCTTTTTTCGTTGAGGCATGATTCTCCTATAGTTCTATCACTTTGAAACATGTTCAATATGGAGAATACAAGATGGCGGCGAAGCATCACTTGTCTAAAATTGGATGTATCTAATTGAAGTTTACATCGCCTGCAAATTTCACTCAAATCGGACCACTTTCAGAGAAATTCAAAATGGCGGATCAAGATGGCGGCCAAGTGACAAGAATTATTGGTCAACTCTATATGGTGGTCACGTACGCATCCGATTGGCGTTGGCACTACATTCATATCTCTTTTCGTTGGGGCATAATTCTACTAACTCTATCACTTCGAAACATGTTCAATAGTGAGAATACAAGATGGCGGCGGGGCATTAATTGTTGAAAATTGGATATATCTTGATGTGGTTCACATTGCCTGCAAATTTCATTTCAATCGGATCACTTTTAGAGAAATTCAAAGATTGGCGGATCAAAGATGGCGGCAGAATAACAAAAAACCAAAAGTCAACTTGACATCCTGGACATATGTACTATTGATCAGCGTTTACACCACATCGATATCTTTCTTCCCTGAGGAGTTATCCCGAGTACGGACGAACGGACGGACAGACGGACGGACGGACGGACGGACGGACAAAGTGAAGCTAAAAGCGCCTTTTTCCCATTTTTTGGGAAAGTGCGCTAAAACGGACCACCTAGCAAAGCTTCGCCCCCCCCACGACCCTCCTTTAACAGTGATCGACACTTTTTGTGCCAAAATGGTATCAACAGGATATGATGCGTCGAATTATAACGTATTTGCTTCCAATGGATTGACGTGTTTCATCCCCTCTATTCCAAATTGCAATTTTTTACCCCCCCCTTCAATAACTCAAAACCCCCGGGTGCGATTTTTGTCGATTTTCGATATGTTATAGAGCATTCAATTCTGAACAGAATATCAAATTTTCAGGACGTCCATATTTTTCCCGAGGTTTGGCCGATTTTTCTACTATTTTTCCTGGTACTATTAGTTTTGACCAGAAATTTCGAAATCGGACCCACTGTGCACCCCGACTAGCAGTTTTCTTAGATCTTAGGCTCAACTATAAAATCGTTATATTGCATGCATTCAAAGCTGGAACCCACACAAACAAGTACCTTAGTAGGTATATACAGATATTATTTATAGAGATAATTTATCAATAAAACGTGGTGTTACAAATGAATGTTTGCATAACATCGGCAGCATAAGTTGAGTATAATAAGACTTTCGCTCTACGGCTTATGAGGCCTCAGAATTTCAGTAGGTACCTATATGTGCCACGGATTAGCCACCACTTTGACGTGCATATACGTCACAAGACACACCGCCAAAAGCCAGACACACCTTTCCCTCTTTAGACGTTTTTGGATCAATCGACCTTGTCAATAATTATTTATTAATTAAAACCGTTTTAAAACACTGCATAAGTGCACCCAATTATAACAAGTTATGAAATATGTTTTGAGTTATATTTCGAAAATTTGCACTGTCTTGATTTTCGCTTAAATTCTGCCAACCTTAAGGCATGATTGCATGCAAGTAAATTCTACTAATTTATAATATAGATCGAAATAAAGATCAAATACCATTATTGGAAAACCAATCAAAGACCAATCGAGTTTCTACCACCAATAATAAATGTATCCCCAACTTGGTAGGTTGGTATAAGTGGGTATTTACCTGCATATGTTGCGAAATCGTCTTGAAACGTTGACTCTTTTAAAACCCCTTGAAATTTCGCAAGGACATGAATACATTCAGTAATCAGTTCAATTGCTGAGTAATTTCAGAATTTCTTATTGTCAACTCGACTGGGTTCAAATTTTGTGCAATAAAATCTGATAGGTATATCGCTCAAGTAGGTACCTAGAAATTTACCTCCAGTTAAGTTCATGAATAAAATCTTGACATTGATGGTTGCAAAACTTTTGTATTGTCATTTTAGGCATCTTTTAGGTAGACGTACCTATTGAAACTCATTCTTCAAACGACGTAACGTTTACGCTTTGTTGGGCAACTATTTAATTTTATTGGTGAAAGGGTTATCTCATATAGTACTGCCTCACTTAGACTTGAAATTGACTGACATTGAAATTAACAATGGGTTTCAAAACAATTTCAAATTAATTACCATAATGATTGTGGTCTAATACAACTCAAAATTAAGCTGCACTTCGTGTTCACATTTAGTTTTATAGATGCTAATTCGTAGTAGTTCAATATCTCGATAGGTATACTTACACTTTCTTGTCAATATTTTACAATGGGCATTTTTACACTATTTGTATAACCTTAGACTCAGACCCAATTCGTGATGACTTTCTAGCGGATAATGGCAGGTCGAATGATTTTTTCCATGGGAATATCGAGGGATTTTTGAAACAATTGATTTGTTCATGCTCTGGTATAATGAGATGCAATTTTTATGATGCTGGTGGCGTTCTATAAACGCGAATTCAAACGGAATTCGTGCTAAGTCATGCTTCTAGTGTTGTGGACCGAGCCTCAGACAGGCTGAACTTGAAAAATGGTATGTATCAATCAAGCACGTGCTGATTTTACCTATAGGTAGGAACCCACCGTTGTCTATGAGTATGGAGTGTCGGGCTAAGGGGTCAGTGAGAGTACCTAACGATGTTTTATCTCAAAGAATATCAAAAACATAATATTATATACATTTATTTCCTAAAGTTTGTTGGGATGGGGAGGATGCCAATAACGAAGACGACGTTTTAATCCCAAAAGGAACCCTAGCACTCCCAAGCACGGTAAATTGAAAATATTCAAAAATTATAAATATGTTACAAAAACCACGTTTTTAATATGGTGAGGCATTTTTCTTCCTACAGGATAACTTTAATTTTCCAAATAAAAATGAGAAATAAGAAAATATGTTTAATATGTATAATTATGTATAATTATGATACTAGTGATGAAATAGAAAAAAACATGTTAAAAAAGAAAGCAACTAAAAATGGTGCCTCATAATAAGCATCTGAACCTATACTGGAAAAAAGTACGTAGGGTACAGTGTACAGGGTGTTCACGTTAAGATTGACCCCCACTAGCAGCCGTCTTATCCCTGAACCAATTTCAAAAACAAAAACTGATTCTTGAAGGATTTTTGCAGAATTTTCCAAATTCGCCCTAAAATTCTTTCTAAATCCATAATAAGAATACAGGGTGTCGCAAAAAAAATTACCTTGTTGTCTTACATTCACAATTATTTAAATAATGCAATTGATGCAAACTTTTGTCCTTAACACTTACGAGTTCATTTTCCAAAAATATCATAGGTTATTGAAAAAAAATTACCAAAATCGGTTTGATTGTGATTTTTCTACATTTTAAATCTTATTACATAATTGTTACATCAATAATATTTTGAAAGTTTGTTTATCAGATTTACCCGTAAGTGCTATATTTTATCGTAATCAGGATGACTACATCAACTGCATGTTGATAATTTTTTTTGCGACACCCTGTAAATTGGTGGTTTGAAAATTTTGTATGGGCAAATTCAAAAAATTTAGCAAAACTCCTTCAAGAATCAGTTCTCCTTTTTGAAATTGTCCCAGGGATAAAGCAGCTAGTGGGGGGGTCAATCTTAACATGACCAATAAAGTATAACATGACGTCTAACGGTCTGTCTGAATTTTTCGAACGTTCAAGTGAAAAAATAGAAAATCAGAATACAGCAGTATTATAAGAATTGTTTTGTGATTCTTTCCCAATTTTACTATGAATCTCATTTTTTTGTTAAAATGTTGATCTTGATCGTTTCTTCAAGTTTTATCATACTTGAATCTTATGGAAGGGTATGGAAGATTCAGATTCGTTTGCTTGCTTATCTAGATTTCTATCTCGACTCTGGGGTGATCTACAATCGTAGGCCTATTAATGTCTTTAGAATGTGTTGTTGATGTAGTGGTATGATCTAATGGTGACCCTACACTTCCATTTTCGATGATGAAGTTGTGGCGGGAATGTGATACTTCTTTGGCTCTTTCAGTTTATTCTTGACCGAGTTTTGCAAAGCACTGGTGGCTCGGTCTCTACATTGATGATGACTGTTGTTGCGGTTAGTGTTTTTACTTTTGTTTCCACGTGCGTATAGTGATGAGAAATGTGTGTGTGTGTGTGTGTGTGTGTGTGTGTGTGTGTGTGTATTTTGTGAAATGAAGGTATACCTATACAACAACGGACACGTTGTTTCGGTTCTTCTGCAATTTCACATGCTTGCCTACTTCATTGGTACATTTTTTGTTCACGAAAAATTGCACTGGTTTCGAAATGCACCGATAATTTATCGCATTTTAATTAGGTTATACAACAATTTGTTGCCAAATGATTATTATTTTATAGAAAAGCAATAATAAGAATTTCTGTTTGTGCCGACCTATATCCCAGCCTGTGGTGTTTTAATTGATAAAAGTGTCAGATTTACTTTTCGAAGACACACGCTGGCGTCACCCGTCACCCTACAGACTAACAGTAGTTGATCTTGAATATAATTTGTGAAAACAAATTCAATAAGCAGTTAAGCGACAAACCCCACAATCCTGCACTAAATTGGTGGAGGTGCCAAAGATAAATTTAGTCATGAGGTGAATTTAAAATAAAGTTACTTACACTCAAATCCATCAAGCTGCTTTTATCATCGAGATACATTTCAACTCATTGTCCTATTTTGTCAAATTTTGAATCTGACATTATACTTGGTGTCCTCAGAACCTCTGTTATTGAATTCGGTCCATAAAGAGAAACGAAAAATTTATGAACCCGTCATTCCATTCTCCAAATCTAAATACAAAATTGAGAGTGTCAAAGTTGATAGGGTATTTCATAGGCGCTCCGGGAACAATAACAAAATTTTTCATAGCCCATTTTTTCACCTTGTTCAATATTTCGACCACAAAAGCTGTAGAATTTTTTTTGTTAGACTTGCTATCAAAATCCTGAAGATGCACTTATGTATAAAACAGTTGAAAGTAGGAAAAACAAAACAAAAATTAACGTTCACAGTTATTCATATTGTGACGGTATCCTTTGTCGGATAGCAGTCTATTATACTGGGTGATCATTTGAAAACTATCCACCTGCAATAACTCCCGATTCCTAGTCAATATTTGTTCGAGCAACAAAAACAGGTCGATTTTTATATCGAGGGGGACATCTAAAACATACATTCGCAAATTTCTATCTTCAGCCCCCTCGCCCCCACCCATTCCAAAAATAAAATTTCAAATGACATTACCTACCTTGCGATACATCAAATTAAAGAAAATTAAATTCTCTTTTTGAAAAAAATATTTTCAAAGATTTCAACTCTACCCCCCTTCTCCCCAAAAATTCTTTGAGTGTCCCTTTCAATATTCTGGACCCCTCAATTGTCTTCAGTTTAGTCAGCATCATCCTGAATAGCTTCAAAGAAGAGAATTTTCGGTGGAAAAAGTGCCACTTGAATTGACCCCATTGCTCTCCCCCACCTCAGCTTTAAAATGGACCAAACTACCACTTACTTTGTGATACATCAAATTAAAGGAGATTAAATTCTCTTTCTAAAAACGATTTTTTTGAAATTTTTAACTCTTTCTCCGTTTAACTGGACATTTGGAGTATTTTAGTAGGAAAACGGGGTTTTTAAAAATTTCGAAAAAATTGTGTTCAGGGAGAGAATTCAATTCCCTTTAATTTGATGTATCACAAAGTAGGTATTGTCATTTTGGATTTTTAAGGTGAGGAGGGGGGAGCAAAAGGGTAAATTTGGGTGGCACTTTTTCCATAGAAAATTTTCTCTCTCGATGCTGTGCAGGATGACGTTGACTGCATTGAAGAGAATTGAGAGGTCAAGAATATTTAATTGGACACTCAAAGAATTTAGGGGGGAAGGGGGGGTGGGGTTAAAAATTTCAGAAATATTTTTCCAGAAAGAGAATTTAATTCTGTTGGATTTAATGTATCAAAAATTGGTAGTGTCATTTGAAATTTCAAAGCTGTGGTAGGTGGGGGCAAGAGGGCTGAAGAAAGAAAATCGCTAATGTATGTTTAAGATGTCCCCCTCGATATAAAAATCGACCTGTTTTTGCTCAAAGACATTTTCACTAGGAATCGGGAGTTATTGCGGGTGGATAGTTTTCAAATGATCACCCGGTATTATAGGAAGGTGTTAATTTATTTGTATATTTGAATAAATTGTCTCCATGATATTTTCATGACCAACTGTATAAGCAAATTTGTTCTAAAAAATTTAGTTTCCAAGAATTTCGGACTTGGCGGAAAAGCTTTGTGAGCTTGTAAGCTGAAGTGTATTTTTCAAGGTATTTTTTAACTTGGACAAGTGAAAATGTGGAGTCCTAAGGACAATAAAATTTCATTTCAAAGTCAAGGACAATAAATTTAACTTTTCTAACTAAACTAAACTTACTCAACTAACTTTTAAATAAATGTTTCCCAAGATATACAGTCTGAAAAATACCACTTTAGGATCGAGTATAAATGTATTATGATAAATAGTTATAAATGCATCAGAAGTATAAATATTACAATATTATTTACAGTTTGTTTTCCTCAATGTGGCACATTTTCTGCAGTTACGTAGGTACTTAATTATATGTTCACATTAGGTATCACATTCTTCACATAAATCGCGATTATAATATTAAGTAGGTACAATTTTACCTTGCCTTGCACTGACTTGAGGTGGTATACATATACACGATGTTAATTTAAAAACTCACCACCCCCGAACCTTTCTCCACTGGGGAATTTTTCCTCAAGATATCTCAGGTCAATTTTTTGTTCGAGAGAGCATAATTATGATAATATTCAATGTTTCTATTTCAATCCCAGAGGCAAGGTGTTCGTTCACCTTTTCAAAAATTTGAAACGGGAATAGGATTCCAGTAGGTAATAGGTATATCAATTATATCATTTTGAAGAGCATTCAACAACTCTCCTAATCTAAGTGCAATAAGAAATAAAATTAATAAACTATCTGTTTTCAGGATTTTCCAAGATAGGGTGACCACCCTTCACCCTTGTACAAAAAAGTAAATCTGAATCAGAATAAAGTAAAACATCATTTTGAAGATCTTCTAGTTCTCTTGATTTTGGTATAGATAGGAATAAAATTGAATCACTTGTTTTCAACTTAGAATTTTTGTATTTCGAAAATGACGGCCCGCTAGTCGAGGGGGCTGCGTGTTTGCTCGGCAAGCGGAGCTCCCGGGTTCAATTCCTGGGCAGGAGGTCTGGGTGTTGTGCTGTTTAAACGGAATTTTTCAAATTGTACTTTACTCAATAAAATGCAATGCAGCAAACTCCTATGACACAGGAAGTGCCGATAAGGAGGAAAACAAACTTTTTAAAAAAAATTTCAACTTCATTCTAGGTATTTGACTAGGTTCGATTTTATTTTTTACGCCAAAATAAAGGCAGTTGAAAGAGACTTCAAAAGAAAAATATCTGGGATGAGATAAGGATGACGAGGTCATCGATCTTGTAAACAGAATGAAAGGAGTACTCCGACTGGATCAATGTGGAATCAAGGATGTAAAATAGGACTTACTCGTTTTCATCCTCGCGCGTTTTCATTATAGTGGAGTCGGCACGTTCGGAAAAGTCCTGTTCGCTGCATTTTCGAGTAATGCAATGCCCTTTGGCACACATGTCCTTAGAACCTGTCTGAACAGTTCTGTTCATCGCCGCAAGCAGAATTTTAGTTCAGATCCTGTATACAGGGTGAAGAAGAAAAACAATTTTAAAAAATTGCATCTTTTGGACGGACAAAGGTAGAGTATTGCAGGGCATGTCATATGATGCGCAATTTGATGGTTGTTGAGGTACACTAAACCATTTTGAAACATTAATTACCGTTTTCGAGATATTCTTGAAAAACTGAGATCTGTCAAAAAAAACATTATCTTCATTATATCGCTTATTTTTGAAGATATCGGAATGAAATTTGGTACTTGCCTTATAAAAGACGTCATAAATGAATAACAGTTGCAGTTATTTTCTAGGCCTACTGTTTTCCTAAATAAGACAGTCAACTTTTTTGGAGGGGAGCCGGCATTTTGTTTTGTGAATATCAAGCTGATGACCGAAAAAATGACTGATAGTCATTAGGCTAGTATCATGCCATTACTCTATCATGTGGAAGATCACCTTGGATGGACAATCATACCATTTTCGCTGGAAGGAAGATGATGCACGGATTTTATCGGATTCCTCAGAACAAGAGGATCTACTGCTAGCCATCGAGTCATTGCAAGTAATGGCATCTAACTTCTTTAATCGTGTTTTGGGCTTGTTTGTATCGAGATTTCATAAATTAAATGAGTCAAGGGTGCCTGTGAATTCAAAAACGTCTGTCTAAACTAGGGTAATCCTTACTTCTTTTGTAATAAATTTGTCAAACTTTAACAAAAACGATGCTAGTTCCGACAGACGTTTTCAAACTCACAGACACCCTTGACCCATTTAATTTATGAACTCTCGGTACAAACAAGCACAAAACACGATTAAGAAGTTAGATATACGTCAATTGCACACCATCTGTCACTTTTTTGTTGTTGCTATTAATAATATTTCAATTTAGTCCGGGAGACGAACGCATGTTTAGTACCCCGATCGAGTTATGTTTTGAGACTATCATCTATGTATCGAGAAAATATGTGCAACCATGAAATGGCAATCCTGCCGGAAATGCAATTGATTAAATGATTCAAAAATTGTAGAATAGAACCTTCAAAATTTTTGTCAACAAATGTCAGTCACATTGTTGATGGCACACAACAATCACCCCTTTGACGCGCCACTGTCAGAACTTACATGGTGCTGCTAAGCAACTATCGTTACGCATACGCAAAACCAGATGAGTTTCTGACATTTGTTTGCAATTGAAGTTTGTATTCTACAATTCTTAAATTATTTAATTAATTGCATTTCCGGCAGGATTTACTTAGGCAGGATTGCCATTCCATGGTTACACATATTTTCTCGATACATAGATGATAGTCTCTACACATAACTCAATAGGGGTACTAAAATCGCGTCCGTCTCCCTTACTAATTGTTTTTTGAAGCATTCCCGATTTTGTCAATAATTTACGAAAATTTCGAAGTTTGACGCTAAAAATGTCATAAAAAGAACATGTTGGTTACTAATTCGGAAAGCTAATTTTTTTTCTCTATCAATATGGCGACCATAAGAAAAAAGAAAGTTGACTATCATGATTTGAAATCATGAAGGCCTGGAAAATTTCTGTCAACGTTATTCGACTCGGAGTGATCAAAAACATAAAACTACCAAGTTTGATTGGAATAGCTTGAATAGTTGGAAAAATAAAAAATAATTTCTAAAATCAGAATTTTCAGTTTTTTCGTGATAAATCGGGAACCATTCAAAATATTCAAAGTTTTTTTTTGCAGATTCTCAATCGCCACAAAAATGCGCAACTTTTTTCTAATTTAACTGACTTCGTATCTCTTATCGTTTCCAAGATACAAATGATGAGCATCGAAATTTTCACCACCCTGTATGTCCCCCTCGAACATAAAATCGACCTGTCCCAGGATTTCTTGGAAGAAAATTTTCCAAGGGAGGAATCTGGGCTAGTTACTTGCGGTTAGTTTCAAAATATACCTATGTAATGTTCACATTATGCAAATTGCAATAATAGAAGTAGCTTAGAAACCGAAAAACGAAAAAGCCGCAGCTTTTCGGTTTTTTTTCTTTTAAGATTTTGAGTCATTTTTTCTGCAATCTGACAGTGGAACATTATACCGGGTAATCATTTGAAAACTATCCATCCGTGATAGCTCCCGATTCCTTATATGATAATTATTTCATCGAACAAAAACAGGTCGATTTTTATATCGAGGGGGACATCCAAAACATAAATTGGCGAATTTTAATCTTCAACCCCTTCGCCACCACCCGCCTCGACTTTCAAATTTCAAAAATGACACTACCTATTTTGTGCATGATACATCAAGATAGAAATAAATGAATTTTGGAATTTTTGACCTCACCACCCCTTTTATCTAAAATTCTCTGGAGTGTTCAGTTTCATATCTTCAACCGTTCCATTTTCTCCAATGTAGTCAATGTGATTCTGCATAGCATCAAGAAAAGAGAATTTTTAGTGGAAAATATATAGCTATCTCAATTCACCCCTTCTCGCTCGCCCCACCCCAACTTCAAAATGTTAAGTGTCACTATCTTCTACTTTATGATAGGTATTGTATAGGTATATCAAATTGAAAGGAATTGAACTCTCTTCCTGGAAGAAATATTCCCCAATTTATTGGGGAAAAGTTCAAAATTTTGATAATTTTTTCAAGGAAGAAAGTTCAATTCCCTTGAATTTAATGTATCACATCATAATAGGTGGTGCAATTTTGATTTTTTTTTGTCGGGGTGAGGGAGCAGAGGGATAAATTTAAATAGCACTCTTGTTCCACTGAAAATGGTTTCCCCTCGATGCTATGCAAGATCACGTTGACTACATTGAAGAGAATTAAGAAAGAGAATCCGCCGTCCTAGCCACTTCTGAAGTTTTGAAACGCATTTCCGCAGATTCATCTAAATACATGGAAGGGCATTTTTTGCGGGACGTGATGTTGGGACGCTTTTCTATATTTTATTTGGAAAATGACGTAATTTTTTGAGCTATTTCTAATTTTCGTCAATTACAAATAATAGTTACTGGCAAAACAGGGAACAATCCAGCGTTCCCTCTTCGGGGTAGGATTTACGTGTGAAAAGTTTGATAATCCAAATTTCAACTCAGGCGTGCAAAGTTGCGCATTTGATTGAAATTAATGTGATTATCTTCAATTTGCCATTTGTCTCCGTTCTGGGGCCCGCGAAGGACGAATTTGTGTGCGCTGCCTGGCGCCGTCAAGAAATCTGATTTTTCTCCCAAAAAATTACTCAACTTCAAAAATTAACCCTTCTGACACTCCTCCTTTGGTATCCTGTATATCATGCACAAAGTCAATAACGACATGAAGTTTACATAATGTCTCACGGCCGAAGGCTGAAGGGAAAGCTCTTTCAGGCGCCATCAACTTTTTCCAAATGGGAATTTTTTTCATTCACTTGAAATAGGAGGCAATTTTGGTCTACCCTTGACTTTTAATGAGCAGTTTACCCACTTGAATTTGTAGCGAATTTTGTAATCGGGTGATTAAGGACTAAGGTGGCTAGGTATGTCATTCGCTTCTTGGAATGGAAATTGGAGAAATTCGTCCTGCATCATCATTGTTGCTCTTCGTTAGCGTTGTGTCAAAGCAGGTATGCCAAATTTGGCTGAAAAGACCAATATTGTTCTCAAAAGTGTTCTCGAACCTAAAGGCAGAATTAGTATTTCGGCATTTAGACTAACCCGCTCAGTATGACAAACATGCGATTATTGTGCTTCAGTAACTACCGGGGATCTAGTTAAAATGCAATTTGTGACTGACACGTACATACGTACGTACTCACATTCACGATTCACGCACCATTCCGTGAAAGTGGTGCAAAAAATTGAATTGCATAGGTACCATATTGCATTGACGCTAGATTTTTTTGATAAGCACGTACCTACTCTGCTAAGTTGGTTTTCACTTTGTTAACATATATATTAGTTTTAACGTTTTAATAAGTGCATGATAATAATTATATTTGATATCAACTTTCTTCATAAAATCGTGTCTTTTTTTGCTTTTTTTAACTCAAGTTAGGAAAAAGTAGGTACATACCTGCAAAGTCTATAATAAAATTATAATTAATACTTAGGTGAAAACCGTATGCATTTACTTAGATCTTCTCGTTGTTTTCACCTGCTGGTGCTCTCGTGGAGCAGGATTCAGTATACCATAGTAGGTTCACTTCTACTGTGACTCTAGTTGGCTAGGCAAATTTTTTACTTTGGTATTGTAGGCTTGCCGCCTTTTTACCTGGTGTGGAACTGACCTCTCTGGAAGTGAAGTTATATTTCTCAACAAATTGATATTAAAATCTTGGAAAACTCACCTTGTCATACGTGGAAATGTGACTAGAGGGGCGCAGAGCTGTATTACCGTAATTTAGACACCAAGACTCTATGGGGCGAGGCCTCCCTCAATCTAAGTCATCTTGGCCGGCAAAACTCGTTTCGCCAAGCTCCAAAACGAAAGCAAATTGCAAACTGAAGGTTTTCACATGAATTTCGATCCAATACGCAACTTTGGACGGCTGGGTGTTTTGAAATTCGGTTTATTAAACTTTTTACACGTAAATCCTGCTGCAACTGCAGGCCTGCTGGGATGTTCCTTGTCTTGTCTAATAGTTCTTCATGGTTTGGGGTGTCTTTTCGACTGGAAGTGGTGGAAGGATTGATGATTCTATGGGACCCCTTTTTCAGACGAAGGGCTAGTATATTTTTAGTTTGAATCAGCGTGAAGTTCAACCGACTTCGAGGGGTTAGGAATATTTTTGACACCTGTCAAATATCAAAGCTGCTTTGATTCCTTTGTTTATTGGCAAAAATTGAAAACAGGTCGAAGAAATACTACATTTTCCAATAAAATTGAAAAAAGCGTGGCAGACATCACGTCCCGCAAAAATGTTTCCGTCTATCTGCAGAGGAAATGCGTAAAAAATGTGTTCCAAAAGTGATCCGATCGTCGACTTCGTGTCTCTTTGTAAATTATTGTGCCAAATGATGCAAGAGCAGCCAACCGCAAAGTTTTGGGGATTTTCTATGTTTCAAATTTGCAAACTTAGAAACAAAATCTTACAGGTGACTAGAATCACGGTACAAGTGAACATACTATATCATTCTACTTCAGCACTTCAGCACCAGTTTCATTTACCTAGGCTTGCATGCCATGGGAGTAGTTATGGATTATGGTTAGATAATAATAAATTAATTGCCTTCGTATAAAATATGCACGACGACAATGGGTTGATACAAGTAATTGTTAAGAATCACATAAAAAGGTTTTCTCCTCAAAATCGCACGCTTAATGCGCGATTGCACAAATGGGCAACATTTCTTGCAATCCCCGTATAATAAGTAAGTAATTTATAATTGTTTTTCATTACAGATGGCAATACCGTGGCTCGTTCTTATTGTGACGGCGACCTTGATGGTCAGCCCCGAAATTTCAGCTCAGACTTTCATCGAAACGGATGATGCCTCCTCGCCTGATGTTACGCACTACGAGATATTCTACCCGGCACAGGAACGCAGCTTTCAAGGACCTCTGACAGGATCAGCACACATCGCAGCGCCGATATCCGCAAACAGCCTGAACAACGGCAGGCCGTACCAGCAGCACGGGTTTCGGTATACGCCAGCAGGAAATGTGTTCCACCACCGACCTGCTGCGGTTGCTGTCGACCTGTTCGCTCCGAACACAGTACAACAACCTGCCGAGACACCAGGCCAAGTGGAGAACTACAGTAAAGCTTTGGAGGAGATGGCGCAAGAGGAGCAAGCGGACCTGGAAAACAACCAGATCACGTCCCATCAACAGCTCTACACGGACATCAGGCAAGAGATTGCTGGTGGACCCAAGAGTTACGTGAACGTGCAAGTTGATGGAGGAGACCGCCCATTTAATTATAACTATGCCATTTGATAAGTTTAAGTTTTAAATTATTAGGTGCAAATTCATTCATTCAGCTGTGGCTATATGGTGTTAGACAACGTTAAAATTGTTGTAATTATGAATCACTGAATTATGATTTAAGTGTCTTTTATACTTACTATACTTTTTCGCAAGCTTGAACAAACAAAAACCGCTTAGCTCGAGCTTGCATTCATGCTTTCATGATTATTTTTAGGCAATATTGACTCTTACAACTTCCGCGGTTTTTTCAAATAGAGTAAGATGGGGCTACAAGTATATCTGAACTTTACATTCGTGATTAATTGGAACAATGTTTACCTTTAGTTCCACCCCACCAAGTTTTCTTAGATTTGATTATCGTGATAAATTACAACCAACACACGCTACTAAATATATTGGCCAAATGGTTAATTGCATTCTTCACAAAATTTCAAAATTGGATATGGATAGCCTTTTTGATTCGATACTGGTGTTCACTTTTATTCTTATATTAGGTTCAAGAATTTGTTATTGCAGTTGCAAACAAACAAAACATTTCGAGCGAATCTATTTATATTATAAATTATCATTAATAGGTAACAACAAAGAATTATAAAGATCTTATTTGTCAATTAGTCACAATGCGAAGCAGCTGAGTGAATTTGCTTAGCTAAATCTATAATGTAAACCTACCTGAATTAATGGCTTTATCATAAACCATATTGTTCAAATAGCAGTATTGTACCTGTTAAATACTAAACTAGAAAAATAAGTCAGTATGATATTATCCTATTTATTATAATTATAATTATGTATTAATCAATCATTATTCATGGTATTGTCATCAATGTACTACCTTCATTATGTTTTATGAAGTTTAATAATTTTTCTTATGCAAGGTGTTCATTTGAAAACTCACTATCACAATTTTCCCCTGAATATTTTTTCTTCAAAAAATCTCGGGACAGGTAGATTTTATAATCGCAGGGGACATATTGATTGGCATGAATTGTGAATTGGATGCTCCTGCTTCATCCCTTAAGGTATCAACCATTCAAGATCTCCTAAGGGAGGATGACCACCCTTGTAAAAATTGTAAATGAGAATGAATAGGGGTTAGGTAACACATCATTCTAAAAGCCTTCCAACTTTCTCATTTTGATGTGAAGAGAAATGAAATCGAATCACTTGTTTTTGAATTACGATTTTTTCAAATTCGAAAATGTCAGTTGGTTGAAGCGTGTTTGAATTGAAAATGGTCGTTACTTGAAAACAGGTGTTTCGATTTTATTTTTTACAACATCAAAATTGAGATGAAATGCCTTCTAAATGATATGATACTAAATCCCCCATTCCTATTAAATGAGCATGACGAATAAATATCATTATTATTATTATTATTCAATTTTTTCACAGGGGTGCTCACCCTGCCTTGGGGGATAAAGCAGGAGCATTAAATTCATGCCAATCATAATGCCTCTTTGAGATATTTATAGATATTTTTTCAAGAGGAGACATTGGGAGTGGCAAGTTTCCAAATGAACACTCTGTATATATTCAGATTATTAGTGTTCACCCGCTGTAGAAGAATGAGTTTCACATTCAAACTTTGCAAAGAAAATATGTATATATGTACTACGTAGATGGGTAATGGGTACCTATAGGTACCTACCTTTATAGGTGGCTTTTTTATGTAACCAATATTACTAACTGGTTTTTTTTTACTGTTTTATTGTTTCAATAAAATCTTTGATAATATTCTGGACTTCAACTGAGAGAAAGTTCCAAGTTTCATTGAAATCGATTCACTTAAGAATAAATTCAATATGGCGGACCAAGATGGCGAAAGCTTGGGTGAATGATTTCTGGCCTATGCTGTGAATCAGGTAAGTATGTAGGTCGAAGTTATTAAACTCAAAATAAACTACAGTTCTGATGCGGTTCTTTTAAAGAGAAATAACGCGATAAGACAGACAGACGGAGACCCGACTAAGAGATAATGCACTAAAAAATCATCGTCATTTCTGTCGCATTACCTCTCATTACGAGCATCTGTCCATGCAAATGTTTGAAGCCGGTGTTGTTTTTTCACGATTTTTCAGTTAGTTACATGAATGTTGAACTAAAGAATTGGCAACTTATTCACACAACGTGATTTTGTTTTGCCTATTTTTGAAAAACTCATATCTTTGGAGCGAAATGTGCTATTGATTTAAATTTTGTTTCCTATGTTATTCGAAGCGTTTTGAATATAAAAGCGCAATTCTGGTAAAAAATAACATCCAATAAACGTTCTGTTGTGTAAAAATCCTGTCGATCATTGGCTGTTGCCTAGGTAATAACAGCGTGATAGAGCCTTTATGGAATGTTATTTTTTAGAGAATCACACCATAAGTTTCTTCTTGTGCATGTGTCTATGTATTTCCACAAATTTGAAATTTTCATGTTCATCAAATATTATTTCAAAGAATTACTTCAGATCGAACTTGATGGAGGATTCATGAAAAAAGCTCTTGGGCAGTTTGAGCCCGACTTGTAAATAGATAAAAAAGAATTCAAGACAAAAATGTACCTATTCGATAGCCGACGAGATTAGTGTATGTCAACAACTTTGATCATGCTTAAACCAGTATAGGTACCTATTACTCCTATTAGATAAAGTCACCTTGATTGCAAACTCTAGAGTTACTTATACAGAGGACAGAGGTTCGAGTTATCTCAAGAGAAGAAGATATGAAAGAGATTAGATACTGCAGTAGCTGATGTTATTCACCGGAAGAAGACCAGAAAGCGGCAGACCCAATAAAAGAGATATATTCTTTTTGAACAAGCCTATAATAACTTTTGGCTCACCTAGTGTGCTTGAATCAAGTGCTTGAATCGTATTTCACCAACAGTTATTTCCAAGTAAAATACCGGGGAGAAGTAACCAACCTGTACCCAATCCAAGCTGGTGTTCCACAGGGCAGTGTGCTCGGACTAACGTTATAGGTACCTGTTATACACAGCTGACATTCCAACAACCGCAGACCTGACAGGTACTTTCGCAGACGACACAGCGCTAATGGCTATACATGAAGACCCTACAATAGCATCACGGAAACTGCAGAAATCCATGGACAACCTTCAGACCTGGCAGAAAAAATGGCGAATGAAAGCAAACGAATCCAAGTCCATCCATGTCACCTGATGCACTCTAAGGAAAGAGACTTGCCCACCAGTGACCATGAACGGGAAGCAACTACCACAAGCTGAGGACGCCAAGCACCTGGGGATGCACATTGACCAAAAACTAACATGGAAGAAGCATATTTCCACTAAGCGCAAACAACTTGGCATGAAATCAGCAGGTTATACTGGCTACTTGATAGACGATCTCAGCTGTGTATAGAAAACAAGCTCCTCATCTACAAAGCTATGATCAAGCCAATGTGGACGTATCTATGGCATGCAACTTTGGGGCACTGCTACTACTGCTAGTAGCTCGAACATTGAGATCCTGCAGCGCTTCCAGTCAAAAACACTTCGCACCATCACCGATTCTCCATCATGACATGTCACCAACGACACCATCCACCAAGATCTTCGCATGTGTTCAGTGCGCGAGGAAGTGAAGTTCGCGAGTGAAAAGTAGGTATCTATATCGATTAGAAGAACACCCCAACAGTCTAGCGGTCAACCTCCTAGATAACAGTAACACAACTTATCGATTAAAGCGATACAAACCGCTGGATTTACCAAATCGGGTCTAGATCCAGTTTTCTGAGATAAAAACTCCCTAATTCACAAAACGTAAAGTTGATCAACAGTTGGGGTTTTAATGTAGACCACTAACTCAAAGAGTATTCATGTTAATTTTTATATATTGTTATCTATGTTGCATACGTTGTTTATTGCCTCCGGGCAGATTGTTAAGTTTATTTGGGGTTGAAATAAAAAAAATTAAAAAAAAACCTAGTGTAAGTAGTTCAAACTGAATAAGGTAATCTCACTGATAATAAAAACAGCGAAATGAACGTGAATAAACGTCTTAATTATGAAACCAACGGCATGTTCTTGTGAAACACTTTGATATTCATGTTTTAAGAAACAATAGCTATAGGTAACTGAAAAAATATTGAAATATTTCGCAAATATGAGATGTTTACTATTACAGCTTATTAATTCAAATCATACTGTACTACCTACGCAAAAACAGTGGAAAAAAGTCCGTGAACAGTTTGGGGTAATGCCTCAAAACTGCCCAAAATTATTGTACAAAAATTAGGTTTTTCATTTCTGGGAATATTGGAGGTCAATAAATGGGACTTTAAATCCCTTTATTTTCGTAATCCTAAATGATTTTTGTGAAGATTTTGGAACAGACTCCAGGGAAATTTTTCGGAACTTGAAAATTGAAAAGCCCGATTTTTTTCTTTGAAGCATTGAACTCTCCTATGGACTTTTTTCCCACTAATAATACCTAGAGCACCCTATACAATGTCCATATTATATGTTCAATCCACCTTCTTGAAACTTGAGGCTTCCACTGCGCTCGTTCACTGAAAGATATCGACGACTAGTATTGAAGTTTTGAATTTATTGATTGAAAATTAAAGCTAATGTAGCGAACTGCAATACTGCAAACTCGAGTGCAAACTATGATTGATGAACTTGTACGTAGTAAGGTACTCTGTAACGAAAACTTGCTGAACGCAACATGAATGAAAGTATCGTGCCTCCATTCCACAACAGATGGCAGCATGAATTTCGCGTTTGAAAATATTAGTAAATATTGATTTTTCTGAAAAAAAAAGCAAAGCATTATCTTCTTAAGTACTTATTCAGTTATCCACTGATGGAGTGAAATCAATAACAATAATTTGGAAGTAGAAACCTTTATCCAGAACTTTATATACTCATAAATTATTCATCCGTCAAAAAAGTATCAGTAATAAAATGTACTTTTTTCACTACTAGCCGTGAAGTGCATCATTATTAACCTCTTCCTGAATTAGGATGACGATTTTCTAGCAGTAAAAAAAATACTATATAAACCACGGTTGAGAAAATTATTATAGCTTCAGCGCCTTATATTCCTTAGCTGCGCTTCGGGATCTAAACTGGCGCTTCAGCTATAATAATACTTTCTCAACCTTGGTATATAATATACTATTATTAAAAAAGGAGTACATTTCTGGCTGTTCTTCAAAAACAGTTTACCATCATGACACACTCTAATAATCAACATAAAGTTTAAGGGAAATTTGAGTTAAACAATTATTACACAACTGAACATTAAAAAGAAACGTATGTACCTTGTTAAATATTTACCTAGGTGCAAAATATTCAGAATAGGTATATTTTTTTCAATTTTGCCAAAGAAATAAATATGTAGAATATACTCATGTGCATGATGATTTAAGAATTCCAAAAAAAATTCATTGTCTAATTTCCTAACAACTACAGCCATGATGTTGCATGTCATTTACACGGTTTTATACCGGGTGATCATCCACTGATAGTTGTCAAGGGATAGTTGAGATCTTAGGCCGATCAACAAATACAATTTCTTTAGTTTTAATCCGAGCTGCTTCCTCTGCGTGAATATGTGTTTGTGCCACGTTAGGCGTCTATCAAGATGCATGCCTAGGTATCTTGCTTCTTCGGCTTGAGTTAGTTTTTGATTGTTCATTGAGACAGGTGGATAAGTGTTTCTACGCATTGTGAATGTAACTTGCACCCATTTTATAGCGCAACCCTTGGAATGGAAAGCGCTTATGTGCTCATGCTGCACTGCGACATATGATGCACTGTTTTATCACGCTATCATTGTCCTATATGTAGTGCTGCACCCTTGTGCACAAGCAGATGCTGACTCGTAAATCAATCTTCTGACTAGTAATAAAATTTTACCCACAAACAACAACTAATTGATACTTTAACTGTCATCTACCCGGTATGCAATAGGTCTGTTCGCGTCGCATGAACTTTTTGCACTTTCTGCACCCCAGCCAATAGCGTGGGGTCCCTGGCAGCAGCTGACCAATCACAGCAGTTTGAGTGCAGAAAGTGCAGAAAGTTCATGCGACGCGAACAAACCTAATGATTCACTTCCCGGCGTGCATATAATACGCGAAGAAAGTGACAGGTGCGCCCAGCTTTCTTTGATTGCTATCGTTGACACTTGGGCTTGACGCCGCCGTAAAGACAAAAATAAAAACGACTGATGAAATTTGCAACTCACCGTAAAAAACAGATTTAAAAGCACTGAAGCCTACTGAAAGACCAAAAAGACCTTCCCCTGATGATTTTTTTGAGATTTCTTTTCGGAAAATTTCAGGCCGGCCCAGTGTGCAATTTCCAAATGGGACTGAAGCTTGGCAAATTTAGTACCGTTGATATTCTCTTTTTCATATTTATGGTGTTTCGCAGCATGGAATAAGCCGTCCAATGCGTTGAAAACTTTATAGTATGGGGGCATAGGTCGTGCTGTGTGCAGCTTCGTGAAGATATATAGAGTTATGTCTTAATCGATTCCTGGGGGATCAAGGACTATGAAAAATTATGGTGGAATATTGGAATTTACTGCAGACAAATATGGTGGAGGCGCCAAAATGGGCTTCATCTGGTAATAAAAAACTGGCTGTAGCTCGTTTGTGTTTCATCGGATTTCAAGATCTGACACGTCATTTTGTAAACAAGAAAATTCTTTTCTTATTTCATACCTAAATTCACAAACGTCATTCCGTGAAACTGTCAAAATTGTCTTTATAGGATATACTAAATTTCGCCATTTTTTGAAGATTATCCAATATTTTTGAAACCTGGCAGTATCATAGATCTTGAGGTGCTTTTTCCGAATTTCTACTTTTCCACTTCGTATCTTTGACATTTTGGCCGCTATATTGAAAAGATGGCGCTCAAAAAACAGTTTTTTGTCAATATCTTAAATTCAACTGACTCAAGATTGTAACGTGTATATGCGGAGGGAAGCCCATTCAAATATCTACAATTTGACATATCAGTCAAGTATGTGCGATTTACGGTTCTTGAGTTAGATCTTTCAGACCTTCCGGAAGCATCAACTTTCGGCATTCAATCAGCATGTTAAATTGATATTACCGTCATGTGGTAAGCAAATTAACCAAGAATAAGCTCTTGGCCATCAACTATAGATGGTCAAAATTTTGAAAATCGATCATGGTGATGTTATTTGTGTGATTACAGGGTGAACTGTGAAAGTAACCTGACTTTAGAAAGAAATAAAGGTAATATAACATTTGAAGGATATCAGATACATTCGAAACTCATTATTATGATGAAATTTGGGGTCATAACTCAGAATATCCACTTTTCCACTTCGTATCTCTGCTGTTCTGGCCATAATTTTGAAAAGATGGCGTTCAAAAACATATTTTCGGAAAATTTTTGGAAAATTCGTCAAAATTTTCTAGGATTCATATCAAAAGTGGAGGTCTATAAAATTTTCTGAAATTTGACATCTGAATCACTCATGTGCGACTTACGGTTCTCAAGCTCGAGCTCAAGCTATATCTTTTTAAAGTCAATTTTCTCTTAGACTTCACTCTGTAGTTGCATAACAACCGTTACCATGATTGATTTTCTGGATAAAGATAGTCTGTAGTTAAAAACTTATCATTATTTATGGTCAATTTGACTGCCACGTGAAGCTAAGATCAACTTGATATGCTGATTGGATGACAAAAGTTGACGCTTCAGGGAGTTCTAGAAGCCATAACCCAAGAACCGGAAGTAGCATATACACGAGTAAGGTGTCAAATTGTAGAGAATTGAATAAGCTTCCATTCGCATATAAACGCTTCCACCTCACATGGACTGAAATGAAGATATTGACAGAAAACTATTTTTTGGGCGCCATCTTTTCAATACGGCGGCCAAGACGGCAAATATACGAAGTGGAAAAGTAGAAATTCGGAAAAGGCACCTCAAGATCTATAATACTGCCAAGTTTCAAAAATATCAGATCACCTTCAAAAAAGACCGGAATTTAGCATATCTTATGAAGACAATTTTGACAGTTTCCCGAAATGACGTTTGTAAATTCAGGTATGAAATAAGAAGAGAATTTTTTTGTCTACAAAATGACGTTTCAGATGTTGAAATCCGTTGAAAAACAAACGAGCTACAGCCAGTTTCTTATTACCAGATGAAGTCCATTTTGGCGCCTCCACCATATTTGCCTGCAGCAGATGTCAATATTCCACCATAACTTTTCATGATCCTTGATCGCCCAGGAGTCGATTAGGACATATCTCTATATATCTTCACGAAGTTGCACACGGCCAAGCCTTTTTTGACCCTATGCCCCCAGACTATTATATTTTTTGCCAATCCATCGAAAAACACACATCAAAAGAATCTAGGGGACAAGCAAATTCAGACGATTTCTAAAATCATCATAACTTCTGATTCCCGTGAGCGATTTCATATCAATCTTCAGTGTTCGATGGCCCAATCTTTCGTTTTCATGCCTTGATCACGTCAAATACCAACAGTGTTTCATAAGGTTGCTACAGGGTGATCAATGGAACAGTGTGAAATTGCCGAAATTAAAAAAAAGTTTAGTACGAGCGCGATTTTCCAAAAACAATATTTCGTGCATTCCAATAGCACAATTACAAAGATCTGTGTTTCAGCTTTAGTAACGTTTTTGAATTTCGGAAATCGAAATTGAATTACCAAAGATATTGATAATTCTGTGCCGCAATGTTGAATTTCCAAGAAAGAAGAAAGTGATCCGATTTTATTGAAACTTGGAATACACTCATGTCTGGTTCAAGTAATTGGGATTTCAAGGTCAATGTCACTTTTGATCACTTTCGAGCCGCTATATTGAACTTTTTACATAAATGATTCAATTTGAATGAAACTTGAGACACACTAGAATCGAACTTCACGTAAAAATTTCATATGGCGGCTTGAAAGTGACCGAGTAAGACATTTGACCTTGGAATTCCAATTAGGTACTGAAACTAGGCATACCTCGGCGTAGGCATATTCATTCAAATTTTTGAAAAGGGTGACCACTTTGAAAACGGGTGGTTTGATTTTTAGACTTTCTCGACCCCCCACCAACATGGAAGGAGAAGTATTGTGATCGTGCAGAAAAAAGTTTTGAGATTTCACCGGATATATCCGTTTTGCTTTTGCAACTGCAAATTTTCCAACTTTTTATTTCGTCGACCAATTTTAACCTTTTTTTTTTCAACAAGAGGTAACTCGCTCTTGAACATTTTTCAATCATTTTTTCAAATTTCCCGGGAATTTTTCGGTCTCCAAATTATTTTCAATCTTTTTTTGTTATTCCAACTTCCCGCCCGAATAGCGCGGCAAAGATAGTTTCCAGGGTCAGAGAAAAATTCATGACATTTTATTGATATCGACGCAGAATTTCATCTTCTATAATATCATATCCTAAGTCCCAAAGAATCCCCTAATTGGCTTTTTCTATAGTCGGTTTCAAAGTATAGTGCGTTCACAGTAACCATATTCCAAGACTATTTTCTGGTTTTCTCGCTACATTCCACTGTTATGGTTCATATCATTGATACATTTCACTGTCATGGTTCATCGTTCTTAACGGCGCATCCACGATTATTTGATGTGATATAGGTTCGTCGCTTATCGGTTGTCGGAGTCTTTACGATGCATTCTCAGAGCCATGTAAAACATCTTGGAAAAATTATGAAAATAAAGTATGTACCTACTCTGGCAGTAAAATGTATCACGGAAGATGGACAAGAGGACAAATGGACAAACTAACTTGAACTAACAACAGACAGGCAGAAGGTTTAAGAAATCTCAACACCGGTAATGAAGTTATCTTATGTTTCTTATGTGCCAACTACCATAAAGAATTTCCCATAAAATTTAGGTTGGTATTTTTTGATGTAACAGAATGGCTTGAAAGTCAGTAAATATGTATTATAATGAATACTAGAATTTATAGAACGGCTGTTACTATTGCCAACAAATTGATCCAATAAAATACATACATTATACCTAATAAGATGAACTTTTGTGAATAATTCGTTTGCCGGTGACTTCCTTGCCGGAATTTAGGCTATCAAGTATCACCTATATTCCGAGAGGAACTTCCCATGAGGAAAAAGTAATAATTATCAACATAACGATTTTGTCATTATAAGACTTGACATTGAATAAGTGCTCAATATGCTAGAAGGTGATGCATTTGGCATTCTAAAGCAAGTACCTACCCGGTTTCAGACATGTAAACCCGTTTTCAGACTGCCTATTGTCACCACGCCTAAGTTTTCAGGTTCAAGATCACGTTAATTCGAAAGGTTACTACTGTTACTACACGAAAACCGGAAGCTGTCGTTGCCCAATGCCCACAGCGATTTTTTCATTTTTATTGCACATTTTTTTATTATCTACGAGAGAAGCTATTATCACTATAAGAAGAAAAGTTGGTATGAAACCAATAAATGTCAGCACGAAAAGTGGTAATACAGCAATTATTTTAATTGCTTTATGCACCTTGCATCCGTAATCCAGCCATTTCTCTTTGGTAATTTCAATTTTTATTGAATTAATCTATTATTAGCATGTTGCTTATAGGGTAATGCATTTTTCTGTTGCGCGTGGTATTGCAAGAATCACGATTGAACTATGACATTAGTATTGATGATGACCAAATCCATTGCAATTTCTGCGAAAACCTTGCGTTCCATGTTTGGACATCACCAGAAACTTCCGATATTTCATAAAGTGAGCCCACCTTCCGGAAAGACTTGCCCGGCGTGCACTCCTTCAAGCAAACCTGATAAAATGCGACCTTATGGTGCAAATACCTGTTAATGGGAGCAGATACATTCAAGGCTAAGACTTTCATTTCTTTGTTGTTTTGTTGCCAAGCGAATGAAATGCGAATTAAACATTTAAATAAACATTTTATTGTGAATTATGGTACATTATGGACAAATGTTTAGGCGCGAAAAATGATAATTCCTAACTACTTATACTGCGACTTAGACTTTTTGAAAGCTATAACTGAAACCGTCCGGCGACCGGTTCAGGGACAGCTTGCCTGGAGGGTAGAATCTATGGGGTGCTGGTGTTGTGGTATATTGCTGAGGTTGATATTGTGGCTGGTATTGGGGCTGAGGCTGGTACTGTTGCTGCTGTTGTGGCTGTGGCTGGTACTGTTGCTGAGGTTGGTATTGGGGTTGCGGCTGGTACCGGTTGTTGTTGTTGTTGTTGTTGTTGTTGTTGTTGTTGTTGTTGTTGTTGTTGTTGTTGATACTGAGGCTGTGGTTGATACTGCTGAGGCTGTGGTTGATATTGTTGAGGCTGAGGTCTGTACTGTGACCGCGGCTGCTCATATTGTTGAGGAGGGTTGTACTGAGGCAACGGCTGGTATTGGGGTTGAGGTGCCACTGGTAAAACTGTAGGAACCGGTTGAGGAATGCCATCTCCGGTAGCTTGGAATCCATTTTTGCCTGCCGTGTAGCTCACAGTCCTTCTTTGTCCTGTAGGATCCACGTAAGAGTAACTTCCTCTCCGGGTTCCATCGGCATCACTTTCTTCTTTAAATTCCACGCCGTCTTCTTGTGAATATTGTGCTCCGAACTTTCCGTCACCGTTCAAGTACCTCTGTTCATTTAAAATAGCTGCGGTTTGGGGGTCGCCCCTGTAGGCCTGTCCGCAGACTGCTCCCACAAAAGCCACTAAAACAACCTAAAAAAAAAAAGTTTCAGCAAACAAAGCCAGTTATAATAATTTGGAGAAATTAAGAGAAAGGGGTAAGTATTTTTTCCAAAAATACTCACTAATCTGAACATGACGAAAAGTGACGTGACCGGTCTACCAAAGAGGCAAACTACGACTACTGCCCTCTCACGGCGCTCCGGAAGGTTTTATACCGCGAGCCAACCTTGATGGAAACGACCCTGGAACACTCCCTGGTGAAGAATAGAGCTTTGTCCGTGTTTTGATGGCACCACGCGATTCTCGCAGGATTCGGCAAGATGTGCTGGTGCTGCAGGAAGTGCTCTTTTTCTTCAATAGTAAATAAATGTTAATAGTTTGAAATTTATTGAATTTGTGTTGCATAAAAACATAAAAACTGATAATTTGTAATTTAAATGCGGGCTTACGACGAGGAATGCGTTTGGAAAAAATAAATTGATGGGTTCAGATGCTGTAACATTTGTTGGCGTTTTTATTGCTACATCTATGACTTTTCTATGTGAATTATCGGGTGATGAAAATTTGAAGTAAAAAAGCCTTTCAGGTGTTCTTATTATTCATTAACAGACACTTACGTGATGGTACTTTTTTTTAGATCAGGATAAGAAAGTGTATTATTAGGTAATTTTATCCTTTTATTATTTCTTCGATCACTCTAATATTAATTTTATTCAACGCATAACAACATGATTGTGAACAAATTGAGATGAAATTTATCATTTTATTGAGATACTATAATAAATTTCATAATAATTGGACAAGATTCGGTGATACACTTCTAATTTTGGGTTTAGTTACAATATCTCCATTTATTTATGTGGATCTTGATGGAAGTTTATTTCCTGGTAAATCTCAACCTCCCAATATTGTAAGAACGGTGATTATGGCTGAGTGTACAAACAGGGTGCTTATTTCGAAAGTAACAACCCCCGATTTTTTTCCTGATTTTTTTTTAAGAAATCCCGGAACAGATCGGTTGTACAGGGTGATTCACCACCAAATGGACATAGCCTGAGGGTGGGTCCAGTTTTTCCAGGCAAACCAGGATCTGGCTTTGAAAATTTTCTAACGCTGTTTGTTTTGAAGTTACAGGGTGATTACCATGTATTTTGTCGATTTTTTGAATAAGCCATATCTTTAGAACGATCCAATGGATTCGATTGAAATTTTGTGAGTTAATTCTACTATTGATAATTGACACATCGCCCAATCAAGCAGTCCGAAATTTTCAGGGCCGGCCTTGATAAAAAAACTTCAAAGTTTTTTTTCGAAAAAAACGTTCTAATGTATATTTTTTTAAATTTATTTTCACATTCAGAAACTACATAAAACATGCTATAAGTATCGCAAAAAAAATTGCTTGGCACCATTGAGCTGTCAATAAAATTTTGATAGTCCTGAAAATTTTTGAGGTAAGGATTTTTTGTAAATTGATAATTTGAAATATTTGGTGATGATCTATTATGACCTAAAACTTCAGCCGTTTCGTCAAAAAAATGATTGTGAAAATGAAATTTTTTTTAACGTTTTCCAGTAGGCAGGGAGCAACAAAAAATTTCATCAAAATTTTCGAAAAATTTATGTCACGTCCCTCAATTTCAGCTCAATGTGGGATAGAAGTGAGGTTGAGGAACGTAACAAATTTTTTTTCTCAAATTCTGATGAAATTTTTTTTTGCTGCCGAAAAGACGTGAAAATTTTTTTCAATTTTTTTGACGAAACGGCTGAAATTCAAGGCCATAATAGATCATTTGCAAATATTTTGAATTATCAATTTACAAAAAATCCTAACCTCAAAAATTTTCAGGAGTATCAAAATTTTATTGACAGCTCAATGGTGCCAAGCAATTTTTTTTTGCGATATTATTAGCATGTTTCCTGTGGTTTTTGAATATGAGAATGAATTTTGAAAAATAGGCATACAGAATGTCTTTTTTTGAAAAAAGCTTCGAAGTTTTTTTTTCAAAGCCGGCCCTGGAAATTTTGAACTGTTTGATAGGGCGATGTGTCAGCCATCAATAGAAGAATTAACTCACAAAATTTCAATCGATTCCATTGAGTCGTTCTGAAGATACAGCTTGTGAAAAAATTCTACGAAATACATGAATCACCCTGTAGCTTCGAAACGAACTACTTTATAGAAATTTCAAAACCAGATCCTGGTTCGCCTGGCAAAACTGGACCTACCCTTGAGCTATGTTCATTTGGTGGTGAATCACCCTGTATATTTGAAGGGGAGGTGATTAACATAAATTATAATATGTTCCTGCTTCACCCCTAAAGGAACATACTTTTGAAAAAAATTCAATTGAGAATAGGAGTTCAATGAAATATCATTTGAAAGGCCTTTTAACTCTTCTTATTTCAGTACAAAAATAAATAAAATTGAACCACCTGCTTTTAAGATCTTCAAAACCAGGGTGATCACTACCATTGGGAAAAATTTCAGTGAGAAAAGGGTCGATTAGCACATCATTTCGAAGGACTTTTAACTATTTTCATTTTGGTGTAAAAAGAAACAGAATTAATTCAGGTATTTTCAAGTGATGATATTCAAGGTTGAGAGTTTTTGGATTAAAAAAAATCGTTACTTGAAAACAGGTGGTTCAATATTATCTATTTTTACAACCAAATACAAAAGAGCTAGAAGGCCTTCAAAATGATGTGTCCTTCGACCTTTATCCCCATTTAAATTTCTTGAATATAGGGTGGTCTCGCCTTGGGTAATCTTGGAAACGGATGGTTCGGTTTTATTTCTTTTTGTACTAAAAATAATATAGAGAGGTGAAGAACCTTCAAAATTATATATTACTCGACCACTATTCTAATTTCTATTTTTTCAAGGGATGGTTGACTTGCCTTAGGGAATAAAGCAGAACCATTAAATTTATGCTAATTATTATTATTATTATTATTATTATCATTATTATTATTATTATTATTATTATTATATGTCTTTATTCAAATATATATTCCATGTAGAGCGAAGTTCAGGTGGGCAGGACTCAACCTTGCCCTCTGTTCTTCCACTTAACTCTACATAGGAACCTAAAAATAAACAATAAATATAATTCACAAAAAAAATTCCAAGCGTATGATCCCCCTGGAATTATGATATCAAGCTGTCTCCCAGATTTCTTGAAGTAACATTTTTCAGGGGAGAAGCCTGGGATGGAAGATTTTTCAAATGAACACCCTGTATACTGTAGGACACAATCATAATTGCCATTATTTTTTTTTAGGACAATCAAAATCATGTCAAAGCTTAGATAAGTTGTACTTCTGGATTCTGAGTATCTGATTTTGATACCGAAATATTCTTTTTTTTGTATCCGTACTCGTCCACAAGTGTCTCTGCCCAGTTGTATCTAATAAAATTATTTCGAACAAAACCAAAATTGGTTGTTCTAAGAATTTGAATATCTGTTATAATACTTGTTTGGTAGTGCTTCACAACATGATACCTATACTTATCCGAAGTCATAAAAAATTACACTTGAGGTTATAGGTGCTTTGAGTTATTGGAGGAAGACTGTCATTATGGTTTTAGGCACTATTTTGAGCCTGTCAGCTAAATAGTATCAACATAAAATGCTATTTCAAGACGTGTTTCCACCAAAACAATACGAGTATAGTCGGGGAAGTGGAGACCGAGTGACAAAGTGTCTATGTTTTTGAAAAATGTCTGATGAAAACACGCCAGTAGAGAGCGTTTACAAAAATATACAATTTATTAGGACGGCACGGCAAATCGTTTGAAATCCATACAAGCGGCATTTTTCTGATGCCTTCTCTGTCGTGTCCGTCTAACACCTAAGTATAGAATGTTATAGCCCAGAGAATCCTCAGGACCTTCTATAACATTGTAGAAATTCGATAATCAATTTCACATTTTTATACAGACCACATAATTTTATTGTGGAAGGAAGAGTAAGTATCGATAAAAATGGAATACTTAATCGTCCCTCAGTTCCTTCAGTTTATAAGTGAAAGCTGGATTAGCTGGGAAAGTAGTTGCAAAAACCCCTATTACACCTGATGGCATACAGCACTGGTAGCACAACATGATATTTGCAAACTTTTACTACTTTTCTTGACATAGAAATAAGACATAATAGTTAAAAAAAACAAAGCAGGTCTGAAATTTAAATAAAAACCACCTCAAAAAATTGCTATCATTCACGCAATAATACGAAGACACGCATCATGTTATTACTGCTCTGTTTCACAATTGAGACAAGTCTATTGACCTGAGTGAGGGTCATTGCATAGGAAGGCAACACGGTGGAGGTGATCCGGTGCCCCAGAATCCGGGCGATACACGCCCGTACCCCGTATCTGCGACTCTGCGAGTCTGTGTGGTACCTACAGCAGCAGAAATCACAATGCTGTTACATGACTGTTGCATCTGAATAATTATGGTTTTGCCTATCAATAGGTCGGTAAAAGACTTATGTAACGTGATCACAACTTCGTTGCTGAGGAGCTCAGGTGCATAATACCATCAAGCGTTTCTTGCTCGGATTGTCATTGACAAAACTAGGTAGGTACCTAGATTGGCTCTGGTATAGGCCTCAATACCTAGTCTGCTATACAGGGAGATCCATAATCAGATCAAAAGAATTAAACTTGATAGAAGATACGGAACTGAAAATCTTCTTTCACTCGTGGACGTAATCTAAAAGTTAGGACCCTTCAAAATGCTAAGAAATTTTGGTGTTTTTGTTTTTGGAAAATTGAAACGGGGTCTTCTACGATTTTTTTTATTGCTTTAAAACATCCTACAAAGTGAGTTTGCTTCATGGATGATGATATTTCGTCTCAAAAGCCTCTACCGTTTTCGTAAAAAAATGTTGAAAATCCAGGCGGGAACAACTTTCATTCAATTTAATTGTTTGATGACGTAGGCGAACGTGGTGAGTTTGCGTGATAGGATGATCGTGGTGTTCATTTAGCTGGGCCTTATTGCCAAATTGTGTGACAGGCAGTCAAGATTTTTGTGATCATTTTGATATTTCCGGATATTTCTTTAAAAAAATAGTTTGACAAAGAAAAAACGTTGCGTGGTATGTTTTTAAATCGATGGAATACATTTTCATAGCGATAAACAATTAATTTCTGGGTTTGCAATGAGAGCACAATATAAATCTGGCAACTTTGCAACAGAAAAACGTCATTTGAACGACACCGTTGCCACCTTGTTTATTGTCATTATTGTACGAATGGTTGATCGAAATTATTTGTTTGATATGTTCTACAAACACACAAACGTCATCAAAGAAGTGCATTTTCAAGAGATGTCCCGATACCTTCCCAAGTGGTCCCAAAAATTTTTCATAAGCGTGCCCAGGGTAGCTATTCTTGAAAGTGTGGGAGAAACTCCCTGGGAGTTTTATATAATCCGTACACATGGTTGTAGCAAAAGTTGCTTGAAAAACACGATTTTAGGCAACATTTGCTACATCAGTGTACTGCGAAATGTATTTTACTCCCAGGGAGTTTCTCGCACACTTTCAAGAATAGCTATAGGTTGTCTGATTTCTACATGATTCTAGTGGGCTGCGATTCAGGCCGCGATCGGCCGATGGTGACCAGAAACACAGCCCACTAGAATCATGTTGAAATCAGACAGCCTATATCCAGGTCTCAACCCCGGAAAAACAAGTGATCCATACAACTACCAACTACCGGCGACAAAACTACAGAAAGTGAAAAAGTTTATCACGAGCAGCGAGCAGGAGGCTATTTTTCCTGTGAAGCAGGACTAAGTGAAAATAGGTCGTGCCTCGAAGAGCACGTTAAGCTGTCGGTCCACGGTTAAGTAGAGTAGCCATTGGCTGGACTTTGCCGTAACAAAGACGAAATTATTATTATTGATAAAATAATGTGCCACTATCTAGGTGTAAACCAGGATCTATGAACAAGTGCGGAAGGTGTGTCACCGTTAAGCAACATTATAGCACGAAAGACACATCACGGATATTATTGAAGACGGCAAAACTAAGTACCTAATCTCCTTTGGCAAATTTCATATCGCAGGTATCTAGGTACTGAATCGGTTTCACTTCCAAGATAAACACTCGGCATTCTGCCTGCAAATTAGGTACCCCCAACGTGATCTGCATTATTTTATTTTGTTGAACTTTATGATAACATTTAGCTGTCAACTGTATGAAAAATTGAAAAAATATAAACCTGTTCTTTATTCTATTCAAACCCCTTATGCGCCTGGGTGAGTAGGCAACCAAATATACTTCAATTATCTACAAAATTATTGTAATGTATTGACCTCTATGTACATATCAAAGTAGCTGGATAAAGGCTCAGAAAACAACACGTTCAGCAAAAATATAACCGCATGCCAAGCGAACACTATCGTAACAGTGCAATCAGAAATGACAAGTTAAACAAATGACAGGTAAACAATGACAATGTGGCAACGTTGCTTAATGTCATCTGTGGTCCTGCTTCTATTTCATTGGTTGATGAATTGAGGCGCGTATTCAGTCGATTTAAACAGATGAACTATGACGAGCCCAATTTCTATTTCTTTTTCCTGTGTAGATTTTTTTTTTTTTTTTTTTTTTTTTTCAACTCAACAGTATTCAATTCCGTCTCCTTAAGCATCGATTCATGCTGATGAAATCGTATTTTGGATTTTCGTATAAGACCCTATCAAACGTAGGTACCTACATGTTTTCTCGATTTGTCAAACTGAAAAAAACGATGCTACTTTTGGTGCTTAAGTCATAAAGAGCAACGGAAACCGTTTTACAGTAACCATTTTACCACCATTCTCTTCTTTATGCAACTGGGGGTCGATTTAGGTACGGACAAATGCGGTTTACTTACAATAAATATTCCATTTCGGCACTAGAACTTGAACGTTTTCACGTAAGAGTCGCCATGTCTGTAACCTTCTGCCTAACTCGCTTTCTTTATTTGTTTATTTAGTTGCATACCCGCCCGGCGTAGAAAATATATTATGTGTGTTCCATAGTAATTTTTTTCACAAAGACTAGTGAATAATCGTTAATTTTCTTTCGCATAACCTTCTTGGACACTGTTTTTAGTCCTTTCCCACTTTTGAAATGTTACAAATCGAGTCGACCGCCGAAAATAGGTACACTGCGTGGGTTCCGTAACTTTGATAATTTTGTCCTTAAAAAAGTGGATAATCCGCAACATTTTTTTCACTGAACCTTATTGGACACTGTCTTTAGTTTATTCCTGCTTTTGTAATTATCAACGTCGTGTTGACCTTTATAACTCAAGACCACTACTTTCCACTTTTCAGCTTCGCAAAAATAATCGGTGTAGAAAATAATGACACGCGTGCGTTCACAAACGGCTGCAGAATGCAGAGGAATGCAGAAGATGACACGTGCTTTGACAGAAGATAGCCGTATAGACAGCTAGTGCTGCCAACATTGTCAATGACTAGGCATTTCGTAACTGTCTGTTGAATGTTCCCATACAAGTAGGTGAATTTGATTTCACGGTAACCATCTGTTAGGATCTAACTCTATCAGTTACGGAACACATTGTTAAACTCTCTAATGATACATACGGCCGTTAGACTATCAAAACTGGCCAACAAGGAAAAAAATCTGTTGTGGGGGACACCAAATTTTCCCGACTAGTATCCAGAAACTTATCAAAACTTTTGTTCGAGTCGAATTTGAGCAAAAGATTGAAATAACAAACTGGCAGGAAATTACAAAAAAATCAAGAAAGGCTGGTTTTGAGTTTTCATTTGAAAAACTCTCGGAAAGTTGGAAAAAAATCGTTAGAAAATACTCTAGAATCAGTTACCTCTTGTAAAAAAAGGTGAAGATCGGTTGACAGAATGAAAAATTGAAAATTTGCAGTTTTTTCAGAGGAGGAAAACTCGAAAACCGTTATCCGAATCCAAAAATTCCTTTACCAAATCAATTCAATCTTTTCTTCAACTATGACTCGCAGCAAGTCTACATCTAAGATGGTTACATATTCATTCGCTTATTAGTCTCATGTAGGTCGCTGGCACTATCTAATAACATGTCTATATTTTTGTATACAGGATGGTTCTTTGAAAAGGACCCACCCCAGATTTCTCGTCTCAAATTTTTTTTCGAGGAAAACGCCGGCACAGGTCGATTTTTATTTTGAGGGAGGATTTTGAGACTTCACCATTAGATGGATGATTAGATGGATAGATGATTAGATGGATTAGATGGAGGCCACTCTTAGTATTTTTCCAAATTGCACCCTATGGCTTGTTGTGGGGGCTCTTTGGAAAGCGTTCAACCATTTTCAATGGTAGATCTGAATACAGTTTTTGACAAGCTTTCCAACGAGCCCCCACAAGCCGTGGGATGCGATTTAAAAAAATGCTAAGGGTGGCTGGGGGTTGAGGGGTTGACGGTAGATCATGACACGTATGATGGAAAAACGACTTACCGTTTTTAAAAATCAACCTGTTGAGGTGTTTTTTCTGAAAAAAATATGGCAAGACATTATGAATTTTGTTCCGGACTTTTGAGTAACTCTGAGGTTACTCAAAACTTCATAAAAAAGAAGTCCAATGGGGCTAAATCACAACATCTTTGAAACCAATCCACATCGCTGTTCCTTGAAATTAAACGGTCGGGACACATTGAAAATTGAAGAAATGGTGAGCAAATAAAATAGGGGCCTTACTTATGAGACAGCGTATAGTTATGATAAAATTATTTGTTTCTTCTTCGATTAAAGGAATAAGAAATTATTTTTTTATGAGATTTCAACGATCTGCTGGTCTGGCTGGTCCTCGGGCTGGTCTGGTTATGTACTTGATTTATTACAAATTACAAGTTGATGGAAGGTCCTTGAAATTCTTGGAATTTCCGCTTTGGTTCAATGGTTCCGGTATAGCTGTAGGTAACCTACAGGTATTCAAATTTCACGAGCAAAACTTTCTTCCAAAACTCTGTAGGTAGGTAGGTAGGTAGGTATACACATATTCTCAGTGGCGGACTGAGGGGGGTGCGGTGGAGGCTGTCCACGGTTTTACTTTTGGTTTTATAGTCAAGTTGACAACTCATTTTCTGTTTCTTACGCTTTTGCTCAATCACGGCGGGACAGGGCGGGCCAAAAAGTCTACCGACCCCCCTTTATATTCTCAACTTTCACTCCTTAGGGGCCCCCTCTCACAATTCCGCCCAGGGCCCCCAATTCCCTTAGTCCTCCACTGCTTATTCTTATTAGGTAGATACAGGTACCTTAGTATATTGGAAATAGAAAAAAATAGGTGCTTTGCTGGAATTAATTCAAACAAAAACGATTTTTGTACCATGGCAAGCTTACAGTCCATTCTTCAACATATCAAAAGTCCTCAACTCTGGGACTGCTACAAATCAGTATACAGGGTGAAAGTTCATTATTTTTCTTTACTTTCTTTTTTTCTTGAAAAACTGATGACCGAAAAAAAAGGTTTTCAGGCTAGTTTGATAGGCCATAGTCTTTCAATGAACATATAAAAAATATACCACCCAGCAACTGCTGCGTATCAAATTACAGGGTGAAAACTATTTTTCAACTTCAATTTTTTTTCTTGGTGGAACTGATCTAGATGGAAGCCGGTTCCAGTTCTTTTGCAAGCTGATAATGTCATAATGAACATATGAAAAGGACACATCCCTGCATCAGCTGATTTTCAATTTACAGGGTGAAAAGTCATTTTCACGTTTCAATTTTTCTCTTGATGAAATCGGCTCACACAACAATTGCGTCTGGTTTTTCTGTAAATTTGAGGTTTCTAGTTAAACATATCAAAATAATACATTTCTGCTACAGCCACATTTTTATGACCAAATTTAAATGTTTGGTTGCGTCCCAAGATTTTTTGAATTTTTGATGCAATATACCCGAATATACCCAAACATTTAAATTTGTAAAAAAAAACGTAGCTGTAGCAGAAATGTATTATTTTGATATGTTTGACTAGAAACTTTAAGTTTACAGAAGAATCAGTCGAAATTGATGTGTGAGCCAATTTTACCAAGAAAAAAATTGAAACGTGAAAATGACTTTTCACCCTGTAAAATGAAAAGCAGCAGTTGCAGAAATGTATCCTTTTTATATGTTCAGTATGACATTATAAGCTTGCAAAAGAACTGGACCCGGCTCCAATCTAGATCAGTTCCGCTAAGGAAAAAAAATTGAGATGAAAACTAGTTTTCACCCTGTAACTTGATACACAGCAGTTGCTGAGTGGTATATTTTTCATATGTTTATTGAAAGACTATGGCCTATCAAACTAGCCTAAAACCGTTTTTTTCAGTCATCAGTTTTTTGAGAAAGAAAGGAAATAAGGAAAAATAATAAACTTTCACCCTGTATACTAATTTGTAGCAGTCCCAGAGTTGAGGACTTTTGATATGTTGAAGAGGGAACTGAAAACTAGCCATGGTAAAAAAATCGTTTTTGTTTGAATTAATTCCAGCAGATATTCTATTTCCAATATACTACCTGTGTCGTGTGGTATGATACTTACTCACCTGTTACATATCATTACCAGATTAGTAGTTACCTATCTCGGTAGTTGTACACCTTGTTATGAAAATACATACATGAATTAAGATCAAGTTCGTATTGGAGATTTCGTTCGAATTTTGCTTAAGGGTCTTTTGGCTATGATGGCCAGTTGATGGCTATATGATTTTTTTCCTTGAAAATAATCAAAGGGTTGTGTACCTAGGCGTAGGCTATGGGTTTTAAAAAAATTAAGTAGGTATTAGGAGACCTCCAAACTTTGACCGACATCATATTATTATGTAGGTAGATACCTAAAGGTAGATAGATATTCACTAATCGATATCGTATTCAGTGCCATAACCGCCATAATCGCGAAGTATAAGAACAGTGAAAGGGAGAGGGGTTCTGAAAAGTGGCGATAACTGAATATACGCGTTTGATAAGTTTGTTGCCTACCACAACACCTATCTAGCTAAAGTGTTAGTGCGATTGCCGGAACGTCACGTCAAGGGAAAGAAAGGAATAGGAACACCTACTTACTGAAAAATCTGTTGTGGCGCCACAATACTTTTCCGACATGGTATCCAGAAACCTATGGAAATTTTCCACACGGTGCCTACGGAGTTTGCACTGCAGCTTTTTTTTTATTTATGAAATGTGATATATTCATGTTGAAAAAAACACCGCCGTAGAACCGAAACTGTGTCGCTGTTGAAAATGAGCCTACGTGAAACCAATACCTAAATATTCTAGCCAAAAGCTACGCCAACAGCCGCACAGTGGGTTGAAAGTGAACATTTTGTGGTGGAAACTCTCAAACTTACAGAACTAGTCCAGAATGAGCATATGCTTTCAGGAAAAATAATGATAAAAATCTCATCTAAAAATTGGACTTGTTTCCAAGGGGTGGAAATTGAACTAACTGAAAAAATTCCGAAACTTCCAATTCGCCAATCTCTGGTAGGTACTACATGCCTCCGACAGAGCACAAATATTTTATTCACGGACCAGAAATAATATCACCTGCTTTGTTGCCAATTGGTTAATTTTCGGAAAAGGCACAACAAGTCCTTTTCCGAAGAAATAAAAATAAAAAAAAAAACAGGGAGCATAACTTGCAAAAATGCAGTCGGGAGAAATCCAATAGAGACGTGTTGAAGAATTCATGAAATCTGGAAAGTTTCAGATTTTTATTCTGGAAGTTCAATTTCCACCCCGACAACAACCCCAATTTTCAGATGAGATTTTCTTCCATCATTTTCACAAGATTCAAGAAATGAAATGCTATGAAAATTAAAAGTTTTGGATTTTTCCCAGTTAGTTCAACTCCCACCTCCCTAAAAAAAACACCAATTTCTAGATGCGATTTTTTCCCAATATTTTCCTTTCATTTAAGAGGTCAAGTACTACGAATATTGAAAGTTTCAGATTTTTATTCGTCAAGATCAATTTCCACCACCTGAAAAATACCCCCAATTTTCAAATGACTTTTTTCATTATTTTTCCCTTTATTTTAGAGGTCAAGTGCTATGAAAATGGAAGTTTCAGATTTTTATTCAGTAAGTTCAATTTCCACCCCCTGAAATTTTGCTGAAATCACAAGCTTCTTCTGGACTAGTTCTGTAAGTTTGAAGAGTTTCCGCCACAAAATGTTCATTCTCAACTCACTGTGAGCCGTCCCGGGTGGTATCCGCCATTAAAAATTTGAAAATTCCGAACCTTCCACGGGTTCTCGAGCAAATTTCACAATGACCCGGCATACGGTTTCCAGGCGACTCTCGAAAAATCCTACACATTCCGCGGGAACTACCAACGTGCGGTGAAGCCGGCACCTCCGCCAAAATGCACAGATGTATCTTACTTGCATGTTCAAGTTTCCGCGTATTTCAATCGCCAAGCCATCGCGTATATTCTGGAGATGTCTAGAGCTCCGCACTTGTACATTGCAACCTAATGGGAAGAGTCTAGAAAGATCGCGTGTTCTACAGAATCGCCGCTTGTAACAATAATGTAATATTTATAAATGAAAAATTTCACCAAAATTTCGATTCTTTCAATTTTTGACAGATGTAAATCAATGTCAATGTGACATATGTTCAAGCCGTCACATCTTGCAACATTTTCGATAGAAACTTGTCAACACATCAATGAGTCATCACATAGACAATAGCTGGTAGAAAAATTCATTATTGCCTCATTTCGTCATCTTATCATCAGTAAACATCTATCTATCGTAAACAACATTCTAAACTTTTTCTACGCTACTGCGCAATTCAATAAACAGCTTCAAGGTCCTTTGGACTGACGTATTATTTGAGAATATTTTAGATTTATTGTACACTATTGTACAATTTTAAGGAATAACTCCAAGGTCCTGCGCTTCTTTATGTCAGAATTTTCAGCCAGTTTCGAAACTTGCTTGCAATAACACAGTTAACTCCAAAGTTTACAAGTGCACCAATTTGAATTATTGGTGCTCAAGAACATTCGGACATTACGTCATAGTTTACACTCACGTAGGTTTGCACCCTACTGTAAGCCTATGGGGTATTCTGGTCCCTTGGGATTCTTCTATAACGTGATATTCTCAAGGTTATGTGATTCATTGGTCTTTGTTTACATTTCTAGTCATTGGTATTATAAGTGACTGAATGTTTTTTTTTAAATTTCCGCATTCACATGTCGGTTGTGCAGGTTCTTTTCTACGCCAGAAGATTGCGCTACTGTAGATATCGGTAATGCTGGTTCCTGTTAGTGTCAGAAGATGACGGTAATGCAGATGCCAGTAATTCAGATTCATTTTTATGGCAGAGGATGTCGCTACTGTAGTGGTCAGTAATGCAGGTTCCTTTTTACGCCGGAAGATGTCGCTACTGTAGATGTCGGTAATACAGAATCAACACAATAGGTGCTTTCCTTTTACAACCTGAACTAAGTATTCTGACCTAAGTTGTTAGTGGTATCTCACTTTTGCGCATGTGATTTCTCGCTCTTTCTCTCTCTAACTTAGATCATAAACAAAGATCAGTGAGTTTTGTGGTAAAAGGAAAGCACCTAATGACTTATTGTTATTGACTCATTATACGCATATACACTAGTCGGCAAACAACTTCACTGAATCTTCCCATTTCTAGACTTTTCGTTGTAAGTAAACATTTACTGAGTCACATTTTGCAACATACAGGGTGATTTTTTTTTAGAAATATGTACCTACTTGCAAACGCCCCAACAAGGGTACCGAAATGTCCGTTTGAGCAGCAAATGAGACGGCTATTCCACATGCGTTTTCCATCGAAAATGGATTTCCATGATTCATGACTCGCCCTGTGCAATTACTAAAATTCAAATCAAACCCAGATAGCTGAAAAATATGATAAGTGCTCAAAGGAGTTTGCTAATATTCTTTTAGATAACGAATATGTATTTTTGAAAACTCACCTCTGAACGGATAGCCCCTAAAAGCGAGACATGGATACGTCCCTTGAAGTATAGAGTGAAGAAAATTGTTGGAAAATGTCAAAACTGAATAACAATTACTAAAGAGCTTTTCAAAACGTCGCTGACATAATCTAATCCTTTTAACACGATAAGTATAAGTTAGAGTTAACAGTGCTACCTACTTTTAGTAGTCGTCGTAGTTTCTTCATTCCTTCACTGTCGCCCAGCGTTCTTAGTGATCGAGTTTAACAACAAATCTTCTTTTGAATAAACTTTTAAACGTCCATCTATGGTGGATAATTTTTGGATATCGCAGTAGGTAGCTTTGAATTCCTAGTTTCCACCCACTTATCCCTCCATGACCGAGAACGAGAATGCGTTCGAGGTACCTATGGTATCGCTTAAAAGTATTTAATTTGTGCGACAAACGGGTGGAAATTGTTGCTCAGTGTAATGGAAACACGAGTTATTCGAGGTCTTACATGCAATTATCACGCTATCATGATCAATCAATGCACCTTAAGTCCTTACAGGTACTTAAGGACGGAGTTATATTGGTAAAATAAGCGTTGCGGAGTGAATCCCTGTGGGTTTATTCCCTGACAGAATCTTACCATTTAGGTCTCTTTCGAAAGCTACACGGATGTACTTTGGCTTGAGCCCATAGGTCCCTTCGTTTCGGTTTTTTTGAGTGCGCATGTCTGGCGCGAATTTCATAGTTTCGTACACCGATATTAAAAATTAACACTAAAAAATATTGTAGTGCACCTAAAATTCCACAAATAATTTGGTTGAATATTAGACACCATTTTCTATATTCAAAGGAAATGTTTCATTGAAATTAAGTTCAATGATCATTTGTGGAAGTTCAGGAATAACGAGAATGGCAACAGCGCTCAAAACAACAAGACATCGGCGCCAACTGTCACTTGTGACAATCATGATCACACTTCTCGTTTCTACCTGACCTACATTTCATCTGCTCATGTTTTGACGAAAGAAAACAACTTGTTGAAAATGGCTGTACCGAGAAGGAAGTTCAAAGAAGTTACGAAGAGATGCATTTACGGTATGTGTAAAAGTGACAGCCAGGAGCCAGTAGTTGGTCAGGCGGCTAGACAGAGCATGCAGCGTTGCCATTCAACTGACAGGTGTACGAAAGTTTTCAAAATTTAAAGCCTTCAGGGATTGATTTCGCAACGCTTATTTTACCAATTCAACTCCGTCCTTGAATAAATATTTTAGAAAAGTTGTGTGAAGTTTTTGTGAGAAACTAGGTGAACCCGTGGGCTACGCCCCACGCTTCTTCCGGTAGCATCTAATAAGTAGTCCTATAAGTAGACAGGTTGTTCCTTTGTCTCCGAGGTAATTCATATTAACAGCAACGTCAAAGAACAGAAAAAAGATGTATAATAATCGTAATAAACAACAACATTAACAGGGCAAACACCAAGTTCAACCTTTTCGGTACGGAGCCCTTCAGTACCCACATCTCTAATACAGACGATGAGATTTTGCGCTTTAGGGCACCTACTGTGCCGCATGTAATCACATCTAGATTGTAAGATGGTATAGGCGACTGTTAATCTCGTATTAATTTACTCTTACCCCTATAGGTGATCATTATAAGCCCCTTAAGGGAACCGTCTGTCTAGACCAATAGGATTTTAACGACCTGGTCGTCTCGGATTGGAAGAATTTCGCCATTTGGGATAACTTTTGCAAGTAATTGACGCTAGAAAAATTGATTTGGCGGTTGGCGCAAATTTGGGCTTTCAGTACTCAAGTCAACATAATAGTCGTTGAGCCAGGGGGCTCGAGTGGTTTCCACTCTGGGGACTTGACGTGTCATACCTTTTTGGATTCCCCACAACACCAGCATGAAAATAAGCCATGATACGTTTCTGTATCGAGTAGCTTAAGACCGCCATCTTGGAAAAACCGCGCCAAATATGTAGTTCTTGTGGTTTGTAATTTTTTTCGCATCAACGGCACCTCCAATCGGGAAAATAAAACTGAATAAAATTAAACAACAAAATTTACTATAAATATCGTTTAGCACTGTTTTTTGACAGGTCTCGTTACTCCAAATATGACAGTTTATGGTTTAGCTATGGCAAATTTCTTTATTTGACATTTTCGAAAATACCCAATCATATTTATACGAACCGAACTTCACGTCATTGTCTTTCTAGCTTACTTTACTAGAAATGCTGCTTTTATCGGCATTTTGATGTCCGTCTGTCCGTCTGTCCATCGGTCTAACTGTCTGTCTCATCAATTAATTGCCCCTGAACGGGAAGACCTAGCGGAAATCGACTTCTTGTGTGTAACATGTAGTCACCGGAGAATAAAATTGAGACAAAAGAAATTTCTCAAACCGTCGCCATCTTGATCCGCAATGTCAAATTTTCTCAAAAGTGATCCGATTTTCATGAAACTTGAAATACAAACATTTTTTATACGTGAAAGTATGATTTTAATGTTTTCTTTTTGATCCGATGCTATTTTGTCCGCCATGTTGAAATTGGTTAAAGTGGTCTGATTTTGATGAAAATTGGAATATAGTTGTGTCTTGTGTATACAATGATGGTTTTTATGTTAGTTTTACGATCAGCGCCATATTGACGTGCCACATGGAAATTAATCTCCAGCTGTCACGCAAAATCAATTTATTCAAATATTTTCTGAACAAAGGGTTTCCGATGTGACTGAAAAACTTATTGATGGAAATCGGTTTTTGTTAGTTCTTTTCTACAAGAAGGAACTTTTCCAATGAAAAATGTACGGGAAATGCTATTAAATTTTCGAAATTTGCAAAAAAAATTTAAATTTTTTCAATTTTTCTTAGAAAATTCAGAAACCAGATAGCAACGCCTATACATATGTATCCAAGAAAATCGCATAGCGAATTTGAACTTTCTATTTCCAAAAAAAAAGGTAAAAGAAATGGTTTCTACTGATTCATTTTTTCATGTTTACTGGAAAACCATTTTTGGTAACTTTTTTTGAAAATAGAAAGTTCAAATTCAGTATGCGACTTTCTTGAATGAGGAAGGCATTGCTATCTGGTTCTCAAATTTTCAAAGAAAAAATCAAAAATTTCCAATTTTTTTTGCAAATTTCGAAAATTTAATAGCATTTTCCGTATATATATATGTTTTTTGAAGTTTCTACTTGTAGAATAGAACTAACAAAAACCGATTTCCATCAACAAGTCTTTCAGTCACATCGGAATCCCCTTGTTCAGAAAATATTTGAATAAATTGATTTTGCGTGACAGCTGGAGATTATTCTCCATGTGGCCGTCAATATGGCGCTAATCGTGAAACTAACACAAAAACTATCAATGCATACACAAGACACGACTAGATTCCAATTTTCATCAAAATCGGACCACTTTAACCAATTTCAACATTGCGGACAAAATGGCGTCGGATCAAAAAGAAAACATTAAAATCATACTTCTACTTATAAAACATGAGTGTATTTCAAGTTTCATGAAAATCGGATCATTTTTAAGAAAATTTGACATTGCAGATCAAGATGGCGACGGTTTGAGAAATTTCTTTTTTCTCAATTTCATTTTCCGGTGACTACATGTTACACACAAGAAGTCGATTTCCGCTAGGTCTTCCCGTTCAGGGGCAATTAATTGATGAGACAGACAGTTAGACCGATGGACAGACGGACAGACGGACATCAAAATGCCGCTTAAAGCAGCATTTCTAGTAAAGTAAGCTAGAAAGACAATGACGTGAAGTTCGGTTCGTATAAATATGATTGGGTATTCTCGAAAATGTCAAATAAAGAAATTTGCCATAGCTAAACTATAAACTGTCATATTTGGAGTAACGAGACCTGTCAAAAAACAGTGCTAAACGATATTTATAGTAAATTTTGTTGTTCAATTTTATTCAGTTCTATTTTCCCAATTGGAGGTGCCGTTGATGCGAAAAAAAAATACAAACCACAAGAACTACATATTAGGCGCGTTTTTCCAAGATGGCGGTCTTAAGCTACTCGATACAGAAACGTATCATGGCTTATTTTCATGCTGGTGTTGTGGGGAATCCAAAAAGGTATGACACGTCAAGTCCCCAGGGTGGAAACCAAAATCGTGATTTTTGGCTCCTGGCTCATCGACTATAAGTACTGAAAATATGATCATTTCCTTATTCTGTTATTATTTTATTCCTTACATTGTAGGTTGCTCATCATATTATGTTCTTGAATTATCTACTTACTATGCTTAGTTGAATCAATGGTTGCATAATAATTATTGCAGACTAAAACGGGTTGGTGCCTAGTTTATTTTTTTTTGCAATGTTGACGGCTGATCTGCATGTCACTATTGAGGTACATATTATTGCATTGCGATTGCGCATTGCTATCGGCGATCTGACTCCGTCCTGTTTTATACACGAAGTTCAATTTTTGTCAAAATGTCAAAATGGGCAAATGGAGCAAGTATTCCAGAGAAAATCGTGAGAAAATGAGGCATGGGCCAAAGGTACTGAATACGGTTCATCACAAATTGTTTAATGGATGTGTTTTTTTTATTCTTGATAAATTTATTTTAGTTTTTTGTGAATAAAGATTGAAAGAAGTTTCTTGTTTGATTGACGGTAATAAATGAGGATAAAGTTAAATTTAATGAGGAATAACTGTTGAGAATACTTTTGAATTTTGGTGGATTTGGCTAGACATATATTTTTCTTAAGTTGGCGACAACACAAACATAAAATCTGGCAACCCTGCGATTCATGTATTTGTGCAATGTACTCAGTAGCGGCCTTAGGGTAGGGCGAGACGGGCGATCGCTCGGGGCGCCAGCTCATAGGGGCGGATAAATCGCGGTTGAAATCCAAAAAATTGATGATTCACGATAGCAAAAAACGACTTGCCAGCGGCGATCACCGAATCTGCTTCTGTAAAAGCACACAAACTCCATTATTGCAAGAAAAATACGTCATTTTTGCTTGCTTCGCTCGCGGACCCAACATAGGGGCGGTGGTTTCGCATTCTTGCCCGGGGCGCCAAAATTGCTAAGGCCGGCACTGAATGTACTGTGTACTGGTATTCATCGAAGACGCAAGACGTGTCCATAAGGGACATAGAATAAATGAGTTGTTGTTATAGTAGGTTCACTTGTACTGTGATTCTAGTCGGCTGTGAGATTTTGTTTCTAAGTTTCCAAATGTGAAATATAGATAATCCCCAAAACTTTGCAGTTGGCTGCTCTGGCCGGACAAGTTTTGAAACACATTTTTTGCGTATTTCCTCTGTAGATAGCCGGAACATTTTTGCGGCACGTGATGACTGACGCTTTTTCTCCATTTTATTGGAAAATGTTGCAATTTTTCGACCTGTTTTTAATTTTCGCCGATGAACAACTAAATCAAGAGAGCCTTGACATTTGACAGTTGTTGAAAATATTTCTAACCTCTTGAAGCCGGTTCAACTTTCGATCGTTCAAATTGAAGAGTATACAATGCCCTTCGTCCGAAAAAGGGGCCTAATGCAATCATTAACCCTTTCGCTTCTTCCAGTCAAAAATACACGCCAAACAGGCCAAATAGGCGATACAAGGATCGCCGTGCAGTGTGTCATTGGCAAAAGAATTTACGTGTAAAAAGTAAATTAAACCAAATTTCAAAAAACCCAGCCGCTCAAAGTTGCGTATTGGACCGAAATTAATGTAAGTACCTTCAATTTGCAATTTGCTTTCATTTTGGGGCTTCCCGGGACGAGTTTTTGTCGACCCTGAATGGGCCGCCGTCAAGATGACTTAGATTTGCGGCCGCCCCGTGCTCTTTTGGTGTCTACATGACGGTAACACAGCTCTGCGTCCCCCTAGTCGCACGTCCACTTATGACCAGGTCAGTTTTCCAAGATTTTAATATCAATTTGATAAGAAATATAACTTTACTTCTAGAGAAGTCAGTTTCACACCAGGTGAAAAGGCGGCAAGCCTACAATGCTAAAGTAGAAAATTTGCCCAGCCCAGCCTAGAGTCACAGTACAAGTGAACCTACTTTAGCTGCTGCTCCAGTTTATTATTTTACCTCGTGCATGGGTGATACCTACAGTGACTATCACGTCAATAATAATAGTCCGGAGGTTAGGGGGCAACCACCTTGCATTTAATGATTAAGCAGTGCCGTTTGGTATGAATGTAGGTACATACCCATGCCTCAATTTCAAGAGATGTTGCCAAGATGTCGGTCCGTGCAGACGCCGTATACAGGGTGATCAAAAATGCAAAAAATTCTTACTCGGAAACAAAAAAATTTGGAGTCATTGAAATCAGCATGTAGATTCACAATTAATTGATTATCAAGTTGAAACAAGCCGTGTTGAAATATTTTTAGCCGTTTTTGGAATATTTTGAATTTCGTGGTCGGTTTCATGGAAATGGACATTTTCAATAATTCAGTGGTTTTCAAAGAGATTTGGATAAATCTTTGCATTTCCACAAAGAATGACTTTATGGTGAATGAATGATGAATGAAATGTGATGTGTTGCCACCGTCCCGGCCTACTATTTTTGAAAACATGACAGTCGACTGCTTTTTTTCTTATGGCCGCCATTTTGAATTCGCCTATAGTGGAATAAGTGAGAAATCAATTGGATCTAGTAGTAATGGTCATAGTCAATAATCTAAATGCAAGAATTACCGTTCTAAATGGATAAGTCTTTGTAATTGACCATAAGAAAATGTTAACCCATTTTTACGATTTTTACACTTTTACAGCACTTCAGCGCCGAAATGACCATTGTGAAGCTGAATATGGGGTATTAAAACAATCCGATATTTTGTTCGAGATCACAGGTGTCCTCAAGTAGAAATGAGTTTAACAAAATTGTCACCAAAAACTGTTGATGGGACCTTGTAATAGAGGTTCTGGGGAGCACAGAAATGTATCTAACAAAATCGTAGCTGATCCCGAACGGCAATTATTCAATTTTTAAGATTATTAGTTAAAAATGTCGTAATAAAAATTTGGCTTCGGGTTTTTTCAAATTTTTAGAATAACTAAGATTGTCGAAACGGTTAATTTTGCATCTCTCTCAATATCTAAAAAAATCTCTGTGGATAGATTCATACCCTTCTGTTCTAATAAGAGTCCAAGACCTCCATTGTTGAGGAACTTCAACAAGTTTTTGAGATGACATGAATTTCCAAAGCTTCTGATAACACCCTTGTCCCAAAACACTCTTATAATATATTTATGCCCTCTTCGTAAGGTCCAGCTATAACCTTTGCAGTGCTGAAACACTTTTCAACAATTTTGTTCATCGTTTTGAAGCCAGACGCAAACGGAATCACGCAAAGTACTCCCACATTTTTCACGGATCATTGAGACTGTTGCTTTCCTTTGAAAGTTTCCGACACGAGTTCTCTTCAAAAATCTTATGTTGGTAACTTTTGGCGACCAATTTTAGCTCCTTGGGCCACAGCAAAACTTCATCACACCCAAGTATCGTCACAAGACCATTTCAAAATAAATGGTTCACAAACCCTTAAAGAAGATGCTTCGAAAAGAGGGGGGTAATTATGCTGTGACAATCTTTCGCAAAGTTCTTTTTTTCCTGCAGAGCAAAATTTTTAATCAATGCGCCTCAAATCTCCGTAAGTCTTCATACTCGTAACCATCTCTTTCTGTTTATTTTCTTCACAAACCTTATTCAACGTAATTTCATCGAATTTCCCTTGTAAGTCTTTTAGAGTGATGAAGCAGTACGGACATGGAAGTAGCCGTAGTTGTTTGCTGGTCATTGATCAAAAGAAGTTAAAATTCCTGAACAAATTTTACAGGAATTGCATTGATATTGGTCATTTCAAACATCAACTTGATTTTAATTGGTCCAGAAGATGCGGAAATAATTTTAGAGAAAGAGGAAAAGAAAAATTACACAGGCAGCAAAAAAGGCGTTGCATAGATTGACGATCGATTGAAAAAAAGAGGGGGGAATCAACCAGTTTCAATAGGCTTATGAATGGTTTGCACTGTACCCCAGGTGAAAAAAACCTTTATGAAAATATCGAGTTGATGTTTCAAATGACCAACATCAATGGACTTGGGTTTAAATTTGTTTCGGATATTGAACTTATTCTCTTGATCAATGACCAGCGAATGGCTACACGGCAACCATCCCCGTACTGCTTTATCACTCCAAAAGACTTACGAGGGAAATTCGATAAAATGACGTTGAAATGAAGTTTGTGAAGAAAACAGAAAAAAAAAATGGTTTCGAGTATGAAGACTTATGATTTGAAGGCGCATTAATGAGAAATTTTGCTCTGAAGAAAAAAAAGTTTTCAAAAGAGTGTCACAAGCTCAATCAACCCCCCCTTTTTTCGAAAAAGACTTTGCATCATTCCAGAGTTGCATCTTTTCAAGGGTTAGTGAACCATTTGTTTTGGAATGATCTTGTGCTGATCCTTCGGCGTGATGAAGTTTTGCTGTGGCCCAAGAAGTTGAACTTAGTGGCCAAAAGTTACCACGACAAGATATTCAGAAGGAACACCTGCCGAAAACTTCCAAAGGAGAGCGCCGGTCTTACTGATCCGGAAAACGTAGAAAATGTGGGAGTACTTTGAGTGATTCCGTTTATGTCTGGCTTCAAAACGATGAACAAAATTGTTGAAAAGTGTTTCAGCACTGCAAAGGTTGTAGCTGGACCTTACGAAGAGGGCATAAATATATTATAAAAGTGTTTTGGGACAAGGGTGTTATCGGAAGCTTTGGAAATTCATGTCATCTCCAAAACTTGTTGAAGTTCCTCAACAATGGAGGTCTTGGACTCTTATTAGAACAGAAGGGTATGAATCTATCCACAGAGATTATTTTAGATATTGGGAGAGATGAAAAATTAACCGTTTAGACAATCTTAGTTATTCTAAAAATTTGAAAAAAACCCGAAGCCAAATTTTTATTACGACATTTTCAACTAATAATCTTGAAAATTGAATAATTGCCGTTCGGGATCAGCTACGATTTTGTTAGATACATTTCTGTGCTCCCCAGAACCTCTATTACAAGGTCCCATCAACAGTTTTTGGTGACAATTTTGTTAAACTTATTTCTACTTGAGGACACCTGTGAGATGCCATCTTGATTCATCATTAGTCATTCCCGGAAAATAGTGAAAATATCCTGGAAAAATGGGACAAGTTTTGGAAATACTTTTATTAGATCAATTTTTCTTTTTGAATCGCCGTTTTTCTTGTCAGTGGGTCATTTTTGGTAATAAATTTTTTTTCGAACATGCACAATAGCCAAAGAGACCAAACAAGATGATGGATTGTTTCAAAACCCCCATATTCATCTTTACAGTAGTCATTTTGGTCGTGTTAAGCACCGAAGTGATATAAAACTCGTAAAAATTGGTTTAACATTTCCAAGTGGCCAATTATAGGAAGTTCCCAACTAAGAACGTTATTTTTGCATTTGTATTATTATCTATGATCATTACTGCTAGTACCAATTTATTTTCCACTTATTTCCTAATGGGCGAATTCAAGATGGCGGCCATAAGAAAAAAAGAAGTCGACTGTCATATTTTCGAAAATAGTAGGCAGGGACGGTGGCAACGCATCACATTTCATTCACGAGGTCATTCTTTGTGGAAATGCAAAGTTTTATCTAAATATCTTGGAAAATCACTGATTTCTTGGAAAATGTCCATTTCCATAAAATTGACCACTAAATTGAAAATATTTCAGAAAAAGCTGACAATATTCAGACGCGGTTTGTTTCAGCTCAATAAGCATTAAATTGTGAATCTACATGCTAATTTTCATGACTCCAACTTATTTGAATCATGAGTTGGAGTTTTTGCATTTTTGATTGTATATACGGCGTCTGCACGGACCGTTATCTTGGCAACACCTCTTAAAATTAAGGCATGGGTATGAACAACATTCATACCAAACGGCACCTCCTAATCATTAAATGCAAGGTGGTGGTGTATTATGGCTCTTAACATCCGGACTATAATTGATGTTCTTGATTAGAAAGATCAAGACAACGCAAAAAAACAATAATTCTTGTCTCAATGAATCCTTACAGTGTGAGATAACCTATGGAATTTAGGGCCAAAGTTTAGTTCTTCATATAGATTGAGAAATCTTGAAAAATATTCTTTTACCATTTTCTTTCTCTCTTCACAACGTACTGGGACTATACTGGGGCATCACTACGCCATTTTTTTTTCAAACGCCCTGTATATCTGGTTATCTGGAATCAAGTGGTTGTGGAAAACCGGATGCCAGAAGAGAATCACAAATTACATGCTAAAATGTACTAAACTATAAGATAGGTGGTTGAACACTTTCAAGCAGGATACGAGTTTACAAACCATTTATTTACATCGAGCGACAATACAAGCAGTTTTATATTCACCATTGAATTCTACTCTATTAAAAAAAAACAAAGATAACAGATAACATTGAATAGGAAATTTATTATACCTAGGTACCTGACTATACCTGACTATACCTATTTAGTAGTGTGGTTTTCAATAAAAAAATAATTTGTAAGGCAAGCAGATAATCAAAATGTTACACTTTGTGAATAAATTTTAATAATCTGGTCTCCTTATCAGACCATAATTTCCAGTATTGATTCTGATCTCCACATTTATATGTCAAAACACTTAAGCATTTACCTCGATTTTTTTCTGTTTGTCACACCAGGCTATTCTGATGATAAGGAAAAACTGAACTCATTTTTGGCCTCTGAAGTAGAAAATATACGAGGTGATTCACAACTAGCGGACACGGACTACAGTTTGTGTAGGGGAGCCATCAGGTAGTCAGAAAAAAGCAAACATTTTTGCCGTAAATTCCTCGATGAGCTACGAAAACCTAAAATTTGACCCCAAATTAAGTAATGACATGAATTGTAACACGAGAGAACGCACTCCGTTGTGTTTGTACTCTGTCGCACTGAATTCAACTCCGTTCTGCTCTCTGCGGCAATGCCGCTCCTTATACAGGGTGATTTTTTGAAAAGGACCCACCCCAGATTTCTCGCTGCCAAATTGTTTCCCAGGAAAACGCTGAAATAGGTCGATTTTTATTTTGAGGGGGACATCTAGGACACATATTGTCAAATTTTCATCTTCAATCGCTTCGCCCGCACTCTACCTTACTTTAGAATTTCAAATAGCCACTACCTATGTTGTGATTCATCAAATTAAAGGTAATGAAATTCTCTTTCTGTCAAACATATTTTGAATTCTTTTAAACCACCCCAACCCTTCTCAAAAATTTTTCATTGTTGATTAAAGGGAAGTTTTTTCTCCTATCAACTGCCGATCCTTGAGAAATAGATTTTCCAGCAAAAACAGGTCAGTAAGGGACATTCAAGACACGTATTGCCATATTTTTATCTTCAACCCCTTCGCCTCGCAATTAAGAGAATTTTTGAAAAGGGTTAGAGGAAGGTTTAAAAAACTTGAAATATTTTTTTACAGAAAGAGAATGTTGTTACCTTCATTGTGATGTTTCACAAGGTAGATGTTGC